>CM059586.1:94400000-96800000 GCA_030407085.1 Trichopria drosophilae | reverse complement strand
TACCTATTTTCAACCTAGAAAAATGCTCATTTATTTCTTAGACTGTTTGTCTCCAATTATAAACTTAACAATATCAAATAATAAAAATTAAAAAAAAATGTCAACATTTTTCATTATTGAAATGTCGATTTCTCGGTGTATGATAACCAATGGCAAGTTAAACTCGTGATAGGAGATTTATTAGTACTTTAAAAAAGAAAATACAACATAGTTTTAAACGTTCCTAAACGCCCTTTAAGTGTGCCACTCGACAATGTGTATTCGAACGAGTTACACACTGATTTGATAATTTTTAGAGAGCTCCTACAAAGTTAGTTTATGAGGCACACGTATGCCATGCATCTTACTATTTTTTGGGGCGTTTAATGTAGAATTATTCTATGAAACTAAGAATTCAGGAAATGAAAAGTTATTTGTTCCATATTGAAAAAAGTAATAAATTCCCGAATTTGGAATAATCGGTGGACGCCTAGATTTTAAGCTGCACAATTATTTAGAAGATAAGCACACTCTTTGCATGTTTTTTATTGAAACTCCAAGATTATACGAAGATTTTCTGAAATTTTCAGAGTGATTGGATAAGAGTTACTTTTCTTTTTGTGATATAAAAATGAAATTTTTACACGGTACGTTCTGAAATTTAGTAAAAATCGTACTTTACGTTCGTTTATCTTCTTTCCAGTGGTTTATTATACTAAAAAACATATAAGGGCTAATATTTTAATATATCATAGAACAAGAAGCGTGATCGTTTAGTTCGCGCGTACTATAAAAGTTAAAGATTCTGTAGAATTACTCATATATATTATTTCTCATTAGGGTTAAATCATTTCCAGTACTTCTGTAAACTTTTTTCTGCAATCTTATTGCAAATTGTAGAGAAAAATCGATTTCTTACGTAAAAGCTTACATCACCAGTAGTCACGTAAATACAGGACAGTACTCGGGTAAGTGTCAATTTTATCTGCCGTCCTTATTCGCCATGCCAGGATCGTACTGAATTTCAGTGAAAAGCATCGGAAAAGTTCCCTGTCTCTCCAGGGCTTGGTGCGATGCGTTCCAGACCGACATTGTCGTCAATTTCCCGTGAGAGAATGACAAAATAAGCGTGTGATCTACACCGGGTAGAGTCAAGACTAGAATCCGGGTTGCGAAGCTTTTATTCTAATGCCACCCTCGCGCAACAAAGGAAAACGGCTATCAAAGTAGCCATTTTCCGACGATCATTCAAAATATTCCATAAGAATGATATAATAAAGGAGTCGCAACGTTAGGCGTTGAAAATAATTGGGTCACCAATGACAACAGGTAACTCCATTGTGCCGCAAGCAAATGAAACGTGAATAAAAACGCGCCGAATGACGTCATAGATGTACGCGCGTTCGACTTTTGTTTTCATCGTGTGAAAAATTTTCCGAAGCGAATGATATAGGTTGATGTGTTTGCACTGCCTAGTGAATGGAACCAGCCGTTGTTTCCCCGGCGAAAAGTCAATACATATTTTATCGATTTTCAAAATTAACGAATTGTGAGCAAGTATGAAACAAAACTAAAATTTAAGCACGGGTTTTCATTTCTTTCTCCCCCTCGAACCGTCAATTCCTGTCTTGTTCTCAAAGCTCTAAATGTCGACTGACGGAAGTAATAGGATTAAGAGACTCGTTTTATCGCTGTATTTTGTCACGAATTTGACAAGCAAAAATGGACTGAAAGGGTCGTATTTAAAATTTTCCGAATGTAAATACAGTCGATTTTACAGTTTTATTTGACGTGGCGTTCAAAAAACTATTACGTTTTATATTTTTTAGTTTCAGGAACATATTAGTAAATATTAAGAGCAATATCTAACAATTTTCAAATTATATTTTGATAGAAAATGTTTTAGTAATCTGAAATTCAATAACGTTTAAATGCATGATATGAGTTTTCCATTCTCCGAGACGAAAATGGAAATACTAAAATTTTATTCGCACATCCAGGTAGTATCGGTCGTAAAATAGATATATTTTTCCTTAAAGTAAAACGTGCACTCTTACATATTTTTGGGGCGTTTTGCTAATAGAAAGAGGTAGACCATCATTTCATTGAAAAATACTCAAATGTTATTAAGCAAATTAATTCCCAATAAGCGAAGAAAAATTATGAAATATTACGAAAGAATATTTCTTTAAAGTTTTTATGAAAGAAAAGTTCTTTGAGCCGCTATATTTCTGAAATTAAGAGTTACGTAAGATTTTTAAACGGTTTTGTTTAACCGCACCAAAGTGTTCACAAACAATTCTTCTAAAAAATAGTATGAATTTTCGATAAGCATTGAGAAATATAAATATTTTTAAAGAAATCTTTAGGAATACTGATATCTATACATTACTAACTATTATTATTATATTACAATCGAATAACGAGCCTATCACGTCAACATCACGTCAAATGAAGTATTTATATATATATACATATGTAACAACTGTGCCTTCGTCACTTTTGAGAATGTGTTGAACGTAGCGCTTGAAGCACCACCATGCGGCGGATATTCAAAACATCCACTGTTGTTTTTTTAAATTGTGTTTTTAGGTTATTTTTGAAAGTTTATTTAAATGCAGAAAAATTGACTTTTAGACATAAATTTATCATAAAATAAAATTGTCTGCCTGTGCGCCAGTTATATGAAATCTTAGTATTGCATTAAAGTTACTTATTACACTTAGCACAATATTTTAAGCCTAAACGCAGAATGTAATGAAAATGACGTTCAATATTCAGCTATGAAAAAAGAAAATATTATGTCTTGAATAAATTTAGCATGGAATAAGGCTTCATTCTAGTTGGCAATTATGCTAATTTTCTTAGATAACATCACTATTTAGGATTGGATTTACGTTTAGGTTTAGGTTTTGAATTAGACTGAATGTCTGAATTTCTGGCTTGGTATTGCAAGGAGAAGCATCTGAATAAACGTTATATAATAAAATTGTCACATCTTAAAATCAATACCAGACGTCCAGCTAAATTTCCATCTGCATTAGAAAACTTGTAGAGTAACCTTCCTCTTGCTTAGTCTAATAAAGAGTAGTTAAGATGTTTTAAACCTTTGTATGTAGTGTATAATATAATTAACTTCTTCTCGAGTTTTTGTAATAATATAATAAATTATTAATTTATTTCTTGGTTTAAACGATCATCTGACTTGATGATCGATGATTTTGTAGTATATTTTAAACTCCACGGAGTAAGTCAATAATATCATTCTTAATAATTAGGAGGAGAATAGTTACTCCAAAGGACTTAAAAATTACTCACTTAGATTGATAATTCACTATTTTATATCAAAAGTTTACTTATGGTTTTAGATATCTATTTTAACAACGTTAGAATTAAAATTCCACTGCAACATTTTAAATGTGTAAAGTAACGTGCTTCTTTTAATAATCATTTATTTCTCGTATTGAAAATGTCTAGTTAATATTTTTAATATTAATAATACTCTTCGAACTTACATACCACAAGCTCAAAATATCATCCCTTTAGCTAACTTACGACTATTTAAGACTGAATTATTGACTTAATTAAAGAAAATTAACGCAGTATTAAACTGAACGGATTGAAAATTTAATCATCTCAGCCAAAGAGTATAATTAATAGAGGAAGTTTAAGTTTATAATTATAAAAAGAGTTCATTTTTTTATTTAATTCATTTTTTTTAATTGTTCTCAAATATTATGAATAAAATATTTAAATAACTATTCGTCAAATTAGAAACATTTCATAATCTTACACATAGTTTGAAAGTTCTTGAAGTACACATAATAAAATTCTTAGTAAATTTGACTACTTTTCAGCTACTTGACATAGATCAATACATCCTCAGCTGAATTTCATCATTTGCAGTAACATTACTGAAATAATGAACACAGAATGATAGTAAAATTAAATTTAGAATTTATTCGACTAGAACTAAAAAAAATGTTGAATTTGCACTACATATTAGCATAAATATAACTGCTAATTGTAAATTCAAATAAATGTACTAAAATTAACTACACGAACGGAACTTAATTTACTAAAGAACTAGTTAAATAGTAAAACTACTATAGAGCTGTTAAATTTGTTAACTTGAGATTTTTTTAAGTGTGTGAAATTTGTTAAAGTTTCATTGCACCATACAAATCATCCCTGACAAAAATTGGGTAATTAATTTTTTTATAATAAAATATAGTAAATTTCAAAGACATACAAAATCATGAAATGAGATACTGAAAGTTATATTTATACTTAATATTACTAAAAAATTAAGGAAGTATTTTTAGAGGTTTCAACCTTAAAATACTTTTTACACGAAAATTATCAATTTACTCCTTTCTGAAATTGAAATACACGAATAAATAAATTATATTAAAAAATGTAAAAATAGAATAATATGACAATTACGATAACCATAAAAATATGTCAAAAATAACGATTGCTTTAACTAATTGTGATACAAATCCTTACAAACTTTTAAGTAATACAAGTTACTAATTCAATTGTGCATTAACGCCAGGTATGCGTTAATACAGAATAATCGGGCATGAACTTCATTTTCAACTATTACAACACACGCCGTTCTCATCTTTTTACATAAAATGATTTAACCTCTTAACATAACAAACACTTTTCCGCAACTTAATGCACTTATCGCCTTTTATGGTTTCTACTCTTGCCACTCTCATACCATCTAGAAACACCTCACTCTTGTACCCACAAGTATACATTACGTCATCATCGCAAATTCTAATTCCGTTTCACATTTTAATTTTCAAAAACATATTTTATACTCCAGATAAATTTATTTATTTAATAGCGTTCATTATTGGGGGAATTTTAAAATTAATTCATAATTTTCCAGCTGCGTTGCTTATTCAATAATTTATTTATGAATTACATTATATTGTGCTCTTTGAACTGAAAATTTGCGTTTACAAATGAATTCGTTATTTGTGTAATGAGGTTAATCACATTGAAGTATTGATTTGTTTTTTTATAGAAATATAAAGTGGTGTAGTATTGCGTAATTAAAAGAATCGTATTAAAGTTCTTCTTATTTGCTGAAATAGTATCGCAAAACAATCGGAAGTAAGGAATTATTTAAATAATTTATGAATCTGTTTAAATACCTCAAAGCAATAGATAATTCAACTTTATTAATAGTCACTGTAGATGCTAACTTTTTATTATTCGTATGGAATATACGTTGCAAACTTTCATAACTTCATTAATTACAAATGATTTGCCCTGGCGTGGTTATTTGTTGAATACTTTGATCTATACTTAATTTACATCGATGAATCAATTTTTATTTATGGATATTAACAAAGAGGTTTAATAAGAATTGAGGGCATTAATCAGATAAATCTTATAAGAATAGGAAATTTGGTTATTTCCGTACGAAATTGCAGCTAATATAGGATGGCATAAAAATAAAAAAGTTGTAAAATCCCAGAGTACTTTGTTACACTGAGAAAAACATTTAATAAATTTAAGTAAATGGTAATTTACCTGGTGGGAACTAAATCTTTATTGGTTAACCTAAATTTCGTTGATTTCACTTAAATGTAGTTGATGTATCTTTCGTTTGTTTTTCTAAACTATATACATTTATAAAAACTGCAAAGTAATTATTGCCAACTAAGTAACTCATCATTTAGTTGAATTTACTAAAAAATTTTCGCAGCGCATGAATGGTGTACAATTTTCGCTTTCTCTGATAGTTCTCACTCAGTAAATGTTTAGTTAATTTTATTACTTTCCGAAAATTCTGCACAGTCCTATGGAAGTTTAACTGCATTTCATCAGTTATTATAGTAGCTATAAGAACTGACTTAGTGGAATGATATTCAGACGTTAGTTTTACTATATTCTACAAAATTGTTCAATTCTAACTACTAGTGATTTACGATGAAAGTTAACTGCATATAAGTAAAAAAAAAGTAGTTTTTTGAGATATACTGAGAGTTGTTCTGTATAAAAACTCAACTTTATAAATAATCAGCGAATTATTGTTTGATTTTGTGCTATAAGGACACAGAATTATACGAATTTTGTATGAGTAATGAGAACTAACAGAGAAAGCGAAAATTGTACACCATTCATGCACTGCGAAAATTGTTTAGTAAATTCAACTAAATGATGAGTTACATAGTTGACAATAATTACTTTGTAGTTTTTATAAATGTATATAGTTTAGAGAAACAAACGAAAGATACATCAACTACATTTAAGTGAAATGAATGAAATTTAGGTTAACTGGTAAAGATTTAGTTCCCTCCAGGTAACTTACCATTTAGTTAAATTTATTAAATATTTTCTCAGCGTAAGAACGTATTCTGGGATTTTACGTAATTAATCTTCATTATTTGCAAAATTCCCGATAATTTAGTTAATGTCGATCTATATTAAAGCAATAAATTTCTTATGAAAGTTCAACTCCAGCATAAATAGAAATGCACAAATCAGTACTCTCTAAATCTGAATTATTTAAAAATTTCCAATACAATTAACTAGTCTATTTTGGTAATAAGATATTAAAAAATTCAATTTCTAATATTCTTTACAATTACCTATTTGCACTAATAAGTATACAAACCGTATAAAGTAGAATTTAGGTTAGTAGAATTTGACTTACACATTAGCAGTTTTGCTCTTCAATTGTAAAAGTCATTACTAATTCACTACGTGGCCGACTATTCACTCTTTCATTTAGTTTCTGACTAATTTAAATTTCGAAATCATTTTTAATAAAGGTAACGTGAGCATATTTTAAATTGATATATTAAGAAGTTTATACAAATCTGTTAGGAAAGTTTGAATTCCAATAATGAAGTCATAGGTCATTCATAATGACGACTTAAGTCACCGACTTGACGAAGTACTACTTGACAAACGGGATTACCCTATCGATCGACTATACGCCAATACAACCAATTTAAAGAAAAGCAGTGCTTAATTAAGTCGACAGCTTAAGACGCGGCGGTTAATGCTAACTTTATTGATTTTCCAACCTCGAACTAATGACCAACTGGTATTGATGCCTATTATTGGTGTAATAGCAATTTTTTTGTTTTAAGAAATGTCTGCATTGAGAAAAATATTTAGTAAATTTAATTAACTAAACTGACTACATATTTTTCTTAGTGTATAAATATGACATTATCCTGATAATATAACAGGAGCAAAGAAATAAAAAAACAAGTTTTTTACACATTAATGTTCCATTATGACCGGCTACTTTAAACAAAACTAGGCTTAGTTTGAAAAGGATAAGATGCAGAGAATTATTTAAATTTCAGAAAGAATTTGAAACAAATTTAAAAGATTTTTCTGTGTACTATAATTCTTGAGGAAATTAAATAATGTTTTATTGTAAGAATAAAATCTACCTTTGTAATTAATAATTTTTTATGAGCAGTGGATGACAAATATTTGTAGGTTTGTATTTGTTTGTTTAATAACTTCAGGATATTAGTACTACTTGTCAAATGTTTTTGAAATAAATTCGATTTTACAATTGCAGTTATACTTAACTATAACTACATATTTTTTTTCGAAGATTCCAGTGATTTACTTAATAAGTAGTAAAAGCACGTTTATGTAAGACATTTCACATTTCATATTACCGCCAAGATTTTTTAATTTACTCTTTGGTATCGAAGGGAAAATATAAACATATACCAACAGAGATAAAATGGTAAATGGTAAACTATTAAGAAAATGAAAAATGGAAAATAAGATAAGTTAATAGTAACATTACCAACATAAAAAGTTGTGTATGACTTAGTTAGACAATTCAGAATACTGTAAAATATATTATACAAGAACTACTTTTACTATGATATGGGGTTATTTTCGTTTAATCAATTTCCTATTCAGGAATATTTTATGTGACTAGTCTACTTTAAAACTACTGTGCAATTGAAGTTATACTCTACTGCATATTTTACGACTTGGTAGTAGTAATTGGAACAATATTATTGTTTTGTTTATTACAAAAATAGTTCATATACCTTTGTAATCCTTTATTTTACTTTTGTAAGACGGATGGATTAACTATATTTTTTCACTTTTTTGTTTTACAAACATTCTGTATAACTTTCTGCATACATTTCGACCCATTTCAACTTTTAATTGACTCATATTTTTTTCTGTAAGGCTTTCGTTTTCAAATAACAAATTCCTAAAGAGAGAGGGTTTCGTATATTAGTCGTCTTTGGATGCTTTTATCTTTATTTTCAAAATATCGACATTTTGAAGTTTAAGTTTTCCGGATAAAATTTCGTTACTTCAAACACGAATTTTGAAACGATTTCAACGTTGAAAAAACAAAAAGTTGTGTACTGATGAACATTTCGATTAACCATATTTTGTAAGTGTTTTTAATATTTTAAATCGAAGTCTATTTCGAAACAAATGATGTATTATTATTTATTAGTGTTTCTAAAAAAAATTCACTTGCAGTCCTTCAATATTTTGTAGTAACAAACGAATATAATTATCAAAGAAAAAATAGGGTGATTGATCTGGGAATGATCTTAATATCTAAACCAACGAGCAGAACTAAAATCAAGTTTAATAAATCGTTAAAAGTTTCGAAGTGGAACACGTGTTTTCGTTTCATATAACTAATTATTATTTAAATACTGGAATTGATAAGTAGATTGAATGTATACGGAGAGAAACCATTTTATTGTTGAGTAATTTCAATTTAATTATTAAATAATATTAAAAAATGAGGATGTAAAAACATAATTGAAACGTTTCAATTAGAACGGCAATATAGAAATGAATTTAAGTGAGCTTGAGAATTCTAACACGAAAAAGCAATAGAATGCTTATAACATTGTAACACCAGCATAAATAAAAATTTATAAATCAGAAGACGATAAATCTCAATTAGTCAAAAACTACTAATGAAATTTAACTAATCGATTTTACTAATTAAAAAATATAGCGTTCTAGAGTTCTGACACGTGAATCACTTGTTTTAAGTGTAAAATTCGAATTCTTATAATTCAAATTCGAAACCTCCTGTCATATTTTAGTCCCGTAAATCCTAATGTAAAATCGAATTTCACACTCATTCTGATGAAAATATAAATACTAATTCAATGAGTGGCCGACATCTCACTCCATCTTTAATAGTGTTTGTCTAACTAAAATTAGGACCCTATCCTTATTAAACCAGTTCTTTAAATAAAGTCAGTCTATTTTAAATTGATATATTGAAAAGTAATGCTTATACAAATCTTTCAGGAATTTTAATAATAAGAAAAAACAACAAACTTTTTTGAAAATAATACAATTTTTCTTTTCTTTCAGAAAATTCTTTTTCTTTCAATTCTTACAGAAAATATAACTGTTGAAATACATATATTTTATGTTCGCAATAATTAAATAATAAATAAATATTTGATGCATGTGTTAAACCTTTTCATTCCAACAGTCCGGAATTTGGACACAACTTTCAAGGCTGTAATTTTTGTTCCAAACGTCGTTCAAAAACATTGAAATAAGTCAACATCGTTAGATTTGAACACCTCTCTTAAATGCCATGATCAGAATTAGCCGGCAATTTCAAAGAAAAAAGTTATGATTATTTTTTCTTTAAAAAAAGAACTGATTTTGTTGACGTTTCTTCGCAGGAATCGAGTTTTTTTCACATTGAAAAGGGCAATGCTGACCACTTCAAAAGATACTAATTGCGTCTTTTTGCTCAACCCTTTCTTCTCTCGAGGGATTTGTTAAAAAAACAAAATGGCGGTTTCGAGATGGCGTCTGCAAGTTGTGATTTGCATTTTCTTGCACAATTATCGATAATTTGACCACGTAATGGTTGAAATCAGTGAGAATTTGGATGAAAAAGTAATTATTATCATTCGTAAGTACCTAATTGCATTATTATTCATTCATAACCTCAAATTAGTAATATACAATGGTTTTTATCGATTTTTCGTTTTATTTTCAGTCAATTTTTGACTTTTCCATATCATTACGTACGTGTGAAATTGAAAATTACTATATACCATTGTGGCCTATCAATGATTGATTTATAACCTAAAACTGGATGATAATAATTACTTTTTCATCCCAATTCTCCATGATTTCAACCAATACATGGTCAAATAATCGATATTTGTGTCATAAAATGCAAAATGACAACTTGCAGACGCCATATTCAAGCCGCCATTTTGTTTTTTGAAAAATCTGGGGGAATAAGAAAGGGTTAAGCAAAAAGTCTCTATTAGTTTGTTTTGAATTAGTTAGCATTGTCCTTTTCAACGTCAAAAAAGTCGCCGACTAATTCTGACCACGGCATTTGAAAGAGGAGATCAAAATCTATCGATTTTGACTAATTTCAATTTTTTTAACGCTGTGAGGAACAAAAATTACAGCGTTGAAAGTTGTGTCCAAATTCTAGACTTTCGGGACGAAAAGGATTAAATGAGCAAATCAGGAAGTTTTTGTGATGCATATCTTTTTTTTTTGTTAATTTTTTCTGATTACAGAAACACGTCTTTCCACTATTATGGTCCTCATTTTTTTTCAAAATCTTAAAACAATCCAACCTTTCCATATCTTTACCATCGTAAAAATAAGCAGATGAGTGTCTGTCGTAGAAAAAATGAACTGGAAAAATTAAAAGATAGTAGGTATTACAAAAACATAGTGATTTGCTGGTTTAAGACATCAAATATTTTTTATATGAATATCTATTCAGGTCTTAAGCGATTAAGACAAAGTACCGATCAAAATACGCTAAATCTAAATTCTGAACTACTGTGAACATAACAATGACAATTTCAAACAAACCTAAGTGAACCCTCATGAATAGTTGCAAATAGTTCCCAATAGTTCCATTCCCAGCCAGGAGACAACTACCAGTCATTAAAAATTTCAATAACGTAGTGCAGGAAAGTCACCAGGATGCATTACCGTCGACCCACGCATAAATTTCCCATTGAAAATTTCCGGTGAGAATCCGATTAATTGGGAAACTTCCTGTGCTCGAAATCCTGCAAAGTTGCTCTAAAAACAGCCATGAAACCGCATTCGAACAGAAATTCCTGACAATTTCATAATGAATTCGACAGAATTCTGCATTATTATAGATCAATGATGTGTATGTGTGAACCTGTTGGAATCGTTCAAAGACATTTCTGCGATAACCACGCCGGGAACGGGGATGAATGGAAAGTGACCGACCTTATCAGCCCTATGTACGTGTAACGTATAGGCGAGATCGCTCCACCAGTGAATGAAGTTGCGTGTGAATTATACAGAGCACTAGGTCGTCGTCGTGGGCGACGGCGTGGAGGTGGAGGCTGCCTATAGACATCGAGGACACGTCGGTTACCTACCCCACCGGGGCGTAAAGGGAGGTTGGTTTGCCTGGGGATTCGCTCTAATTCGACTGGGGAAGAGGGACAGAGTGGGGACACCCAGGTGCGTACACCAGCACTCGAGAGATTCTCCAAAGATGAGATATTCCACTTCCATTCCCATTTTGGAAAAACATGGATTGCCAATTTAAAAACTGGGATTTTTGGTGCCGATGTCAATGGAGTAGGGTGGTAGTAACTAATTGGCTCTACTGTCCTACTGATTCAAGAAAGTCATCCCCTTTAATGCCATTCCATTAAGACAGTTTCTGAACATTTTTATTTCGGTCAAATATTCGGACCAGAATCTGGTCATATTTTTGTCATGTATTAAAGATTAACCATTTGTTGGCACATGTATCACCTACCTTCACTCATTTTTTTAAATTAATTTTTGGATAATATCCCGGCCAGCAAAATAAAAATTAGTTCAAATTGATCGTCAAATGTGCTCTAAAGGTAATCTGACTCAACACGTTCTGACACTTCTCTAAGCTACATAAAGATCTCGTAATAATGTCAAGTTTAAAAAACTCATAATGTGAAACATTGTAGAGCAGATTGGGAAGTTATTCTGAACTATTTTTAGATATATTTTAAGAAATCATAAGTTATACCTTTTAAAGAGTTTATTAGACAATCTGGACCAAAACTTCTTCAAGAGGTCTTTTTAAAGGTCTCTTGGGAATAAACTCTTCAAGATTTAGTTGGGATAATGCACATCCTCCTCATGATGTCTTGATTACCTCCATAGGACGTCCCAATGTCCACTTTTATCATCTAGTTAACATCCTTGAGGCGTCTTTCATGTAAGGGATTGCGGACAACCAAAGCAAAAATTAGTTCAGAATGACCTCGCAATGTGTTCTACGAAAGGTCTGATGCGTCACATTATGGAATATTTCTGAACTTGCGTTGTTAATGAACTCAAGCTCAGAAAAATTACAGGAATTATGAATCCTACTTTCTGTAGAGCACATTGTGAGTTCATTATGAACTATTTTTTATATTTGCTGTCTGGGATCTCATTTATGAATAATATCGCTTATAGTGGATATTAACAAGATGATATAAGTGGAAATCTGGACGTCCAAGGAGGATGTGCAATAAATCATATAACCTTTAAAGAGGTCTTTCAAAGCTCATTCCCAAGATTTAAAAAGACTACTTGCAGAGGCTTTAGGCAAGAACGACAATAAAATTTGCTGTTAATAAGGTTTAACTCATAATCACTTAAAATATTAATCTCGAAGAGGTCTTGATGTCTTAAATTTATCTCATTTAAGATCAGCTACCTTTAGCGAAATTTCTTCCAGAAAAATAAAAAAGTGAACTCTAACATGAACGAAATTTACTTCATATGCCGATGAAGGACAATACCTACAAAAGATTGCTTTTTCAATAATTAGAGAATTCACATACAGCAAACATAAAAAATCGTACAAAATGACTACACAATGTACTCCAGAAGAGGTCAGTGTCACATTATGAGGTTTTTCTGAACTTTGTAACATTATGAGCCCAAGCTTAGGGAAAGATCAGAAAATAATGCATCTGATATCTTTTAAAGCACATTCGGAGGTCATATTGAATTCATTTTCATTTTTCTGAATGGGGATGTTATCATTCCCATCTTGAATTGAAAAACATGAAATGCCTACTCTAAAAATGCGAAGTTTGGTTTCCGAAAAAGTCGATTTGTTTCTACTTTGTGTCTGACCGAACAGGAAATACTACTGAAAGAGATTCTCCAGAGTTCTGACCAAAAAAATCTTCAAAAAGGTCTTAATTATGATCATCAATACAATTCACAAAAATTCAATTGTGAATTATATTATTATAGTGAGCTAAGAGTTTCAAAGCTGTGAAGTAAACATTATGTCATGAGATCTTTTAGAGGTGTTCGAGATCTCTTAAAATCGACGCACATGTCTTCTTAATGATCACTTTAAGAGCTCTTTGCAGCCAGTACATAATACATTGATAAATATTTAAGAAACTTAAAATACTTTTAAAGGCGTCTTTTGCTATTTGCGGTGGTGGAGAAATCCAGAAATGTTCTTTTATGATCTACTCATTCCGGTAAATTATCTCCTTTCCACAATTGCATTGAAAAAATAGTAGTAGTATTTATTAGTGTTCACCTTATGGTATTACACCGACTTCCTTTGTTTACAAACTTATATTACATACATTACTTTCTTATTTATACTCACATTCCTATCATCCTTATGACTGAAAAAATAGTAATATTGACTAAATGTACGATTGGAAGTTAGCAAATAAATATTTAATCAGTCCAACTAGATATTCGTTCTTCTAACTAAATCATGTTTCTGATATTTAGTTTATTTTGCTGCTAACAGGAAACCACACATTTAATCAATATTACTAAAGTTTTTTCTAAGTATGTATGTCGCTAGTAGAAAACTAAGCTTGTTGCAACTTGCAAGTACTTTTAAATGCTGTCACACGTTTTTTATTAAAATTAGAAAAGACATCTCGATAAACTAAAGTAAAACTGACCAAAATTTGTAAAAGGTTACGAATAGAATACCGATCCATCGTCATACATTTTGAGAATCTACAGATTCGTAATGACCGACTGAATATTTTCATAGATTTCTTTGATTCACATAAACTGTGTTTGATAATAAAAGAAAATGTGCGAACTGAAGGTTTTTAAATATTTAAATGTACTTAGCATAGAAATGAGGTAATATCTTGAAGTGTATGAATAAATGGGTGAAATCGATAAAAACTGAACCTCTCAGTAATTGTAGCAGTGCTTCAAACAGTATACTGCGAATACAGATAGAAGAATTCATGGAATGTATGTATAAGACAATCGATACTGTCAGTGGCAATTACACTAATTTCGATTTATTGAAGCGTACACTAGATTATTGCATACAATTAAAAGTGACAATGTTCAACAAAGTGTATTTGTGGAATAATTCGCTATTAAAATAATTTTTAACAACTAACGTTGGAAAGGAATATTAACTATCACAATACATTCTTTTCTTATTATTTTGAATAATCTTAGTGTTATATATGTAAAATATTAAAATTCATTGATATTGCTACATATGAATGAATGGGGTTTTGACTTTAAATATTACTTAGAAAACATTAATTAGTTCTATATATTGATTTGTATTTTATGTTTGTATTTACTTCGGACATGTGAAACCTGAATAAAATTATTACTTTAATCAACATAAAATAATCTCCGAATCAAGCGATAACGATTGTTAATTTTTCCAAACATTATCTGATTTATATTACATTTATTCATGATCGGATGGTTTTTTTAAAGTGTTTTTTATTTTAAAAAACCTTTAATTAATGTTATATAAATGTTGGTATAACCATTTAAAAAAAACGACCACGTAATATCCAATATTTCGATTATTGATTAATTGATACGATTCATTAATTCTATTGAATAAAAGCAATCATAAAGAATAATTAAAATAAGAGTATAACGGAGATTTAAATAAATTAAAATTTCAATGAGAATCAAACTATGAATGGATCGGATTTAAATTGTACTAAATCCAAATGTAATCGTGTAGGACCTATATACATTGCATTTAAAGTAATAAATTTTTCATATAAAAATTACAAGACGTGCAAAAATGATTTCAGGATTTATTTTATAACTATTTATTTTTCAAATGTGATAAGACTTAAGTAAAACAATACTCAATATATACTTGTTCTACTTGTAGATATAAAAAGGTTCTGGATATGGCGGATAAAAATAAAAAAAATCAACAAAAAGTCAAAAGGAACAAAGGTTTGAAAAATAGGAAAACGTTTTGAAACTTAATGCAGCCTGAATAATCCAAAATTGAACGTCGATTTTGAGCTGTCAAATTTTAATTAAATCGATATTATTTTTTGCAACATTAAATTTTCTAGATGTATTCTGCATACGATGCAATCATTAAAAAAAGGCGAAAAATGTCATACAGCACTGATTTCCCTCAAATTGTTGTAAAAAATCATGATTTTTACCCGATTTTCTTCTATAATTAAAAATCGGTTCTTTATTCAATAAACTGCTAAAAACGTGTATTTAAACTTTAAATTTGAATTGAAAATGTTGAGGAGTTTTGAAGTCCAAGATTTAAAATAGGATTTATCGTTGACAATTCCAATTATCATATAATGTGGCTGTCAAAACATTTCATGACGGGAAAAATTCCGATTTTGAAAAGAATATTGAAGAAAAAAGTCATTTTAGGCCTCTGATGTATCACGTATTAGATTTGGCAATGCAAAGTGAAGCAAATATGAAATAATTCGGAATTGGTGATCTTTGGTGATCTGTTTTCATCCATTAGAACAGATATATTTCAAGGAAAATTCTCAATAAATTACAATTTTAATGCTATTTTAATCATAATTTATGAACGGAGGACAAATTTCAGTGAAATCGGTTCAGAAACGAGCTAGAATTCGCAAGAATAAATTTTGTATGTAACACGCCAACTGTGTGAGCGCCAGAGAATTTTATTCTTGAGGATTACTGCTTATTTCTAAACCGATTTCGATGACATTTTTCGCACATTCATAAAAAGCGTATAAAATAGCTTTGAAATAGATCTGGACTTGAAAATATTTCTAGTTTCTGTTTTTGTATACTTTAAGTTAGGAAGTGTCGTCTGATATGCTTCAGCTGTCCTGAAGGTTACTTTTTAACCTAAAAAATGTAAATTAAACTGAAATAAGAAATATTTTGAAGTGCAATAGGATTTTTCGCTCTCTCGGACGTCAAATCTAATTTTACGCCCGATTTGCGGGCGTAAAATCGTATTTTACACCCGGGACGGCGAAAATATACTTCAGGACGTTTATTTCACGCCTGTTTTTTATGAAGGCGGACCAAATTTGCTCAAGAATAGTTAAGAATTGCGTGAGAATTTTTAAGAATACATTTTTAATTACTTTGCAGTAAAAAAATTAATGATGACGATAAATATATGCAAGAAATGATAATAATCTAAAAATAGCAATTGAATTTGATTAAAACTATGTTATGGCTATTATTTGATGTTATAGAATTAGTAGTTTTTTTTTACAATTTGTTAATAAAAATGATTAAGATATGCTAATTATATGTTGCTTTAAGCAAATACTAAGCAATCTTGGTATTATTACTGTTTACTCCGTGCAGGACATATATTACTTATGTTTTAATTAAATTGAGTGTACAATAATATTTTTTGTATGTACGTTTATTTAAATATTTATCTATTTCTCTTATAAAAAAGTAAGAAATGTTTGCTTGGTACAAATATGTCCCACTGAATTCAAGTAATATGGTAATTTTTCTAATAAAATCGGTCATATTCTAGTAGCACAATATACGATTTTAAAAGATTAATTTTTTAACTGGTTCAAAATTACAATTTATCTTATTTACATATTGACTCTTAGTGTACAGTCACATTGTCTTTTTATACTAATAATCAAATTTGACTCCACAAATATCTTTTCTGCTATGACTTGATATTATTAAAAATGAATGTTTCGATGAATGTAATAAATATCTCCGACTTATCAGAATAGTATATACCATGTACATTCTACGAACAACCTTTAATCAATTTACGTTTTATAAGAACTGCCCATTTACCGGAAAGTTCAGTTTTAATCGATTTAACCCATTAATTCCCAGACAGTAAAATATTACCTCATTTCTATGCTAAGAATATTCAAATATTTAAGAACCTTTAGTTCGCAAAGTTCCTTTTATTATCATTTTAAAAGTGGGAATCTAAGAGTTTTATTAAGATTTTAAGAATAGATTTCAAGAAAAATTCAATATAAAAATAATTCTCGTGATATTTGGTAACGTAAAATGTACCATATAAAGTATCTATTTTTCTCGTTTCAATTTTAGAATATTCATAAGTTTGCGGAAATTAATAAATAAATCAAATAATATAAGTCAACATTTAATAATAAAATACTTGTCAATTTTTATAAAGGAAACCAGAATTGCCAATTTTCAGAAATGCTTATCTTTCAGACTCGGAGTACAAAATACTATTTTTCTCCCTAAATAGTGGGAATAAAATATCACTTTCTCTCCCTAGGGAGTAAAATAAATATATCTGTAAATTAACATCCTCTCGTATGAGAAAATAGTATTTGCAACAATGGAGAATTGATGTTTACAAACTCATACGAATTCGATATTCGCAAACGTCGGTATACACTTCTTTTCCTCCCTAGTTGCAAAATATAATGTTTTATTAGGAGCACTGACACTGATGCTTCATGACAATTTGAGGTTGTCATCTATTTTGAAAGTAAACGTGAGAAAATTAAATGTATTTCTTCGTTCTTGTTTTGGCTCTTTAATTTATAAATTACGCATTAAAGATAATTTCCTTCTTTATTGTAAAAATACACGAAAACAAAGAAAAATGAAATCCTCAGATTAAAGGAAGCCTCTTAAAAAAGTAATGAAATATAATATAATACATATCTTCTAAAATGAAGGAACTTGTTTAGTTTTAAATTTTCTCAAGTTCCATGGATATATTTTTGAATATTATCAAAAAATAAAGAAAAATAGATGATAATGGCGTTTATCCTTTAATTCACGTAAAAATCCTTGTTATAAATACGATTTTTAATTATTAAATGGTTAATTATATTTAATATAGTCCTGAATTAGAATGCAAGTGGTTTGAAATATGTTTTTAAACATTATATTAATAAGCAGGAGTTATTAAATAAATATCAATGTATTACTAAGGAAGATTTGGCCATTTATATCGAAAACACAAGTTAAGTCAAGTAGATAATTAACGGGAAAGGGCTCAAGTTATTAGCATGCTAATTTAGGTAATTCATCAAAGAAGCGACAAGCCATTAATACTGAGACGCTGTTTTCCGGCGAAAATGCAAATGTGCTTATGTTTCATACGCATAATGCACCTATGATTTTTGAAAGGTTAAATGGCTTAGGTTAAATTTTCAATTTATCGCCGTGGAGTAAAGTAGCTACTTAATAAACGTCAAGTTCTTAATCGAAAATAACGTTAAGAAATAGGAATAAACATGCAAGATAATAGCGAAATGCGACCGCAGTGGTGTAAAACGTCGGTTCAATGAAACGCACGACACGCTAACACATAACTATATTAGTATTGCGACAGAACATCTGCGGTGTTTATATATTTCTGCATGTTGCACTTCAGGAAAATGTAAACTCAAATTAATAGCATGCGAATTCTGCTATTTTATGCAGATACGAATACCTCCAACTATGGAACTTGGGTCATAATCGCAAGGAACTGTTAACTTTGTTTGCATTCCAAATTATTGCTTCATAGATGCTGATTGTTTTACTCGAGTTTTATCGTATTACTGAAATGTATTATTATTTCAACTGAAAGTGTGTTCAAGTGATTTTCGAACATTTTTTTAATTTTATATCAGTTTGATGTCAAATTATCATCAACCGTCATCATCAATTATCATCAACACATTCCATTTATTTGATTACATAAATAGAAACTAAGTTATTTATTTAACGATTTCAAAAATATATTTTTAATATTCATTTTGTGTTATTTTAGGACTTTAGCAGATAGGATATTTAATTAATATTCGTATTTATAGAATGCTTTCATTTAACTCGGTCAATTTTATTTACTTACTTTCTATACAATACGGTAAAAACACAAATAAACTTTAAAGGATTTATTAGTCCATAAAACCACAATGTTTACATGTTACAAGAAATTGTATGATTTAAAAATATAATAAAAATATATACGAATATATTAACAAAAAGAAGAAATGTACATGATTGAAAGTATTATTTTTCTTATCAGGGGCGCAAAATTATACATTGCGCCCGGCTGCGCTGTGCAAATTGGCATTTGCGACCTACTGCGTCAAAAAAACTTCTTCTAAAGGTATCTGTATACTAAGTAAAATTATTAGTGTTTTTTATTTGTTCTTAATATTATAATTCTAACAGTTTCTAATGGTTGTATACATTTGGTTACATGAAATCGATTTTAATATACCCTCGTAGAAAATGCGGCCATTTTTTATGGTCTGCATGTTATAACTAATGGAGCCAAGAAAAACTGGCCAGAAAATGGCTTAATTTATATAATTTTATACTTCTAATACATTTTTGAATTGTGTCTATATTAAAATAAATATCTACGTCAATATTAAAATTATAAAGATTAGAAATGTTCGGATGTTAATAGTAATTAGTAATAATTTAATTTTTTTAGACAATTTCAGTTCAATCGTGATTTAGTCCTCTCCAAGAAAATTTGACCCTTTTTCTTAATAAAGCA
This sequence comes from Trichopria drosophilae, assembly GCA_030407085.1. Taxonomy (NCBI): domain Eukaryota; kingdom Metazoa; phylum Arthropoda; class Insecta; order Hymenoptera; family Diapriidae; genus Trichopria; species Trichopria drosophilae. Next base: position 96,780,244 of record CM059586.1, on the reverse strand, counting down.
CGAGAGAAAATGAATTTCTTACAATATTAGCCACTTTAGAAACATTCCCATTCCTCAAGTAGTGAATTCAGGACTTTTTTGCTAAAATAAACGTTTCTTTCACTTTTTTACAGCGCAACATGAAAACAGTTTTTTTTAATTCCAGAATTTATTAACAAATATCTTAAAGTAACAATTCTTTGTACTTTTGAATGTGATATAATATTTTTTAGAAACATTTCAGTTAATTTGCGATTGGAAAATATAATTACAGATTTCTTTATAAATTATAAGTTCTTCAAGGCTTCTTTGACGAAAAAATAATTCTGGTAAAAAAAATTCCAATTAATGTTTATCTACTTATTGATAGAAAGACTATTTACTTAAAAGTGTTTGTTGTCGAGTGTTCTTTTGTATTTTTAAGAATACAGTTTCCTGCAAAGCGTGAGATTATTCCATATTATGAGTTTCATGGAACAACCTCTGTGTAAACTACCAGTTAAGAGTTTCCGTAACGAGCTGAAGTAATATCAACTTTCTTATTTTTGCAAAAAGTGCCGTCGTATACTTATTAAGAACTAATTTCAAAGTGGAAGAACTTTTATTTTTTCGTTGCCACAATTTGTTCCGTAATAACTTAAATTCCTATGCCATATCAGATATCAAATATTGACGAGAAACCCTTTCGACGAAGAATTCATCTCATAAGAATATTATTCCTTCAATTGCAAGTAATTAAAATTAAATCCTTAGTACCTTTAGATTTGTAGCTGATAAATTATTTATTTTTTATTTGAATGTTATTTTTAAAAAAAGTGTGGTTATACAATTTAATATGGATACTAAATTCATACAAAGAATTTTAAAATTGAATTTTCGAAATAACATCAAGATAATATTTAAATATGACCATTAAACAGTAATATTTAAATATGACTACTAATTAAATTAAATGGTTATTTTTTTAATTTCAAGTTTATGTAACCAAATGAGAAATATATATAAAATATATGCAATGTTGCCTTTGGCAATATATTGCATATATGTTGACAAAATATTGCCATCCTACGGGTAATATAGCGGCAAAGAGCATTTTCCAATATATTGGCAATATATTGCTAAAAACTTGTGTAATTTAATAATTTTGCATTGAAATTATATAATTTTCTTTGCACGTCGATATTATTATTATTACAGTTTTCCAATATTTTGTTAATGTTTCAGTATGTATGTTTTTTTGGATCGATCACATTGCACGCCAAAAAAATTTGAGGTTTTGACTATCGCACACGTGCAGTAATAGCTACCGAGCTCTGACAATTTTAAAATGGCAATTAAAATATGAAATCATTAAAAGAGAACATTTTTATGAACGGATTCACTGTTATTGTGCCTTTAAGAATATTTAGTCATAATTTCTAGATGATTTAGATGCTAATAATCTATAATCATCTTAAAAAGGAAAAATCCGTACTTTTTTCATTTTATTGCTTCCGTATCGAAAACGGTGCAGAATTCACCAAAAATGCACTGAACCTTTTTTGTAGGGCATGAAATTTCCTACAAAGAAGTGAGTGGCGGGGCCGTAGTCTGATATTAATAGATTATTCACGAGCAACGTTGGAATATGCAAGCTCTACAATAGAGGTTCTAGAATGTTCATCATTAACTTGCAAACACAAAATTCCAACGTTATTTGTGGCCTAACAGTAAAATATCCGACTTGTAAGACAAAATTTTCATACATTATCTACCTTTAAAGTAAACGTGTAGTACTTTTGAGCAAACGAGGAAATAAAACTACAATACAATATAAGCAGATGTTCCATATTTTGATAGGAAATAATAACCCGTGGAAACATTTTAAATCCGTGACGGATCCTTGATGGATCTTCGGTGGATCTACTCCGTCGAAAGTCTGTTTTTTGACGACTCTGCACTACCTGCATCAGTATGCTTTTCTGTACCAAAAAGAATTATGCATTTCTAAAAAATTCATTAAAAGCAGCGATAACACGAATTTTTGGTATACAAAGTATACGAAAATTAGATCCGTTATAAATCCACAGGTAGTGCTTCGTCTCAAAAAACGACTTTCGACGAAGTAGATCCACCGATGATCCATGAAAGATCCATCAGGGATTTAAAATTTTTGCACGGAAAGGTATATTGCCCCCCCCCCCCCCCCAGTCCTATTCGTTTAGGGACGATCCCTCGAAAAGACACAGTTTTAACTCTAAAATGTCGTTGAATATTTCTAAGGTTTTTTTGGAGTTATCTTTTTACAGTAAACGACGCATTTTGTTGGACTTTGGAACTTAGGCATTTTTAAGATTTTATTTACGTATATAATTTTCGAACTGTAGTCAGTCTTAACAGTGTATTGCCTTATAGGACAATTTTTTGGTCGGAAAATAGTAACTTTTCCTTAATTATGACATTCTAACTTTGGCTTGGTCGAAATTACTCCTCTTGCTGCTTGGGGTGTATGATATTTAATTGAAAATTATTATTACATCGTTTAAAGATTCCGAAAATTGGAATCTCAATTCAGAATTTCAAAATTAAACATGGCGAATTGAAATTAAACATAATATAATACATAAATTAATAAATATAAATTAAACTTACAAGGGGGACTGCCAACTGCCCCCCGCCGATCATAATGGGGATGAAATATGTTCGATATCAAAATCCATTAAACACGTATATTTTCTTTTCTGCCAATGGGCATTTGTTTACAAGATATCATCAATAAACAAATTTTATTAATAATGTAACATTTCACAGTACAAATTCATCAAATAAAGCTGAAATTTGATACTTAGAGTTTTTCGGATCGCTGATTTCGAATCCGCGATTAAAAATTAAAAATTCAAAATGTCGGATCCAAAATGGCGGTCATTACTTTTGAAAAATTATTGAATTCGCTTAAAACCTATTACTCGGGGGTTCATGAGGTCTCTGTATTCGAATTTTTTATTAAAGATTATACATTAAAATTGGCGGATACAATATTTAATTTATTGGGCTATGAATAATGAAATTATATATTGTTAAATCTTTAATTAAATCTAAAACACAATAAATTTTCTGCCCACATATCAAATCAATTACTTGTAGTAAATTTGTGAGGATGAAAATTATCGTAGGAACACGTAAAGGAAACGTATTTGTGGGACCAAGAAAACTTTTAAAAACTTGCTTGGTACATTTACATTTATTTCTTCTTACACGTTCCGGAAAACAAACTTAATTTTCATTGTGCAAAATTCACATAAATGTTATTCTTTATAGAGTATCAATAACATAGTAAAAGTAATGTCTACGATATTGAACTTGCCAATTTGATTTTTGCATTTTTGTTGATATATTCGAAATCAGGGCCCAACAAACCCCCAAATAATAAGTTTTGAATTGAACAACTTTTAAAAAGTAATGTCTCCCCTTGTTTGCATTAAGGGGTTTATTTGGGTACTGCTCAAAACCCATAACTAAGAAATTTCATTTGTTTATATAATTTATATAAAATTACGTATTGATGTGAATCGATGTTTATAAATGTTGGTTCACGCATTCAACGCTGTTCAACACTAATAATATAGAAAATGCTTATGACAATCCCAGGGCCTATATATAATATCGAAATTTGCATATTTATTGATCTCGACCATCATTTAGGGTAAAATTTTCATTTATTTGCCCAGGAATGAGAATTTACATGTTATTATTATAGATTATTGTATTTCAATAATTTTTTAAATATTATATTTAGAAATTGACTAAAAAGATTATTAAAAGTTCTAGTTATATTGATTAAAAATTATGCGTAATTATTCGAAAATACATTCCAGAGGAATGAGATATTAAGTGGTTCCAGGGTTATCATCCAATATGATGTACAAAACTTACTAAAACTTAATGACAGATTTCTATGAGAACATCATCGTTTCATAACTTCCCATTAAACACTTCATTAATGGTTTGTTGTGTGTATTTTATAGCACAAAGTATAGCCAGGGGAATTAGAAAGAAAAGTGGGAGCACAAATTAATACACATTTTTGTAGTAAAACACTTATTAATCCACATTAATTTAATAAATATTATTTGATAAAATTTACATAATATATGATAATTCAATAGGCGCATAGATTTTATTAATTACGATAGGCATTTTAAAACATATTAATATAATTCAAAGATCGTGGTTGAGACAACCAGGGAAATGAGAATTACCGTTTGAAACAACGATTTTCTTGAATAAAAAACTATATATATATCAAGTTATTATTTCTTACGGATATTAATGCGCATATTAAGACTTTAATAAATCTTTTCATCGAATGTTTATTGTTACTATATACAGGGTGTACGAAAAGTCCCGGGACGGTTGAATAACTTTCGAAAGAATAAAAATTTCAAAAATCGCCGAAACACGTGATTCGATTTTTCAAACAAGCTATCTTTTGAGGGGGGGTTTCGGCCCCCAACCTCAAGGGGGGCGGGGGGCACGAGGGGGGCCAAAAATCTTAAATGGCAACATGGTTTGAGTGGGGGCTCATTTGAAAGGTATTTTCGAGATGAATTCAGATCACTGGTCATAGAGGGCGCTGCGATCATTTTTCGCAGAGATTTTTGACTTTTTCAGATCTTAGACGTACTAACGTTTGAAAAAATGAAAATTTCGAAGTCGCCGAATCGTGTAATTCAATATTCTTAAAAAACTTAAAAAACTTAAAATCGTGTAAAACAATATTCTTAAACGGGTGTCAACCCGTTTCTGAACGTTATATTGAAAACCTCTTTTACTTGTATCTCTCCGAAAAATGATCGCAGCGCCCTCTATGACCAGTGATCTGAATTCGTCTCGAAAATACCTTTCAAATGAGCCCCCACTCAAACCATGTTGCCATTTAAGATTTTTGGCCCCCCTCGTGCCCCCCGCCCCCCTTGAGGTTGGGGGGCCGAAACCCCCCCTCAAAAGATAGCTTGTTTGAAAAATCGAATCACGTGTTTCGGCGATTTTTGAAATTTTTATTCTTTCGAAAGTTATTCAACCGTCCCGGGACTTTTCGTACACCCTGTATAAAGAAAATAGGGATAACACGAAAGACCACGAAAAATTTTCAATGAACAAATTTCAAAAATGTTTCAAACATAAAAAATGAAAATTTAAAAATCAAAATAAGCCTAATCCATGATTATCACAACGCGCACAGAAAGAAAGTTAAAGCTGCCACTTAAGTAGTCCGCAAACACGTATTTTTTCCGTATAGTGAGTCTCGAGTAACATTATAAATATTTAAATTATTTTGATTCTCAGAAACGGATAATGTTTATAAAAACAGTCTTATTGTAAAACTGCAACGTCTGCTTTGAATTTCGAATAGGGAAGAACATGAAATTTGAGCGACATCGAAAAAAGTTCCGAGTGATTTCGATTTTAATAATTCGTCCACCATATTGAATCCTACATTTGAATTTTCGAAAACTAACTTCATGCATGATATGTTTTACAAAACGGTATTAAGTAAGTCGAATTAGTATAAGCTTTCTGTAATTTTTGAGAAAGAATCTACTTCATTCGCCATTTTTTAGTGGTGATTTTAAAATTTCATTTTTGCGATATTTATAACGGTAATTTATTATAAGTAATAAATTAAGAAAAAAACTTGATAAATAACAAATTTTGTTAAATAATAACGTGTAATTGTTTATATTTCAGTTTTCGATATATTACGATGCATCTTTCATAAAATCTTGTATTATTTCATCTTTAATACACCAATACCAACTGTCACGTTATTAAAATATAAAATTTTTAGTATTGCTAAAGACAAAAGCAATGAATAATTTAAAATTGAAATCTCAATAAAATTTGAAACGGACTAGGATTACAGAACATTTCGACCCATTTCGATTTTATTTCAGATATACTTTTTACTTGACCATGTTCAAAGAACAAAAAAATTATTCAAAAATTTTTATTTTCGTATAATATTCTCATGAAAGAAACGAAGGAAACGACCGGTAAGACCGGATTCCACAGCGTACTGGTGGATTCTAGACACGCGTTAGTAATCCGTAAGTCGTGGATGATCTCAGTATCGGGATTCTATATATAGAATCATATAGGGAAAATCGGTAGGACAGGATTTCATTTTTTGACGAACGATTTTTCATACTCTCGTGGGACACGTGGGAGTCGACACGTTTCCCCGTCGACATTCACTTCCCTTCCCTACTAACCCCCAGAACCTTCCTGGGACGATCGTAAAACGTACATAATACCTTTTAGTCTCGAGGGTCTTGTCACTTCCTGATTATAATGCAAATTTCAACTTTTATCTGAACAATTAAGAAAAGTTGGCGGTAATACACATTTTCCAACCGATCCTCGCCCAAATTGATTGGACGACCTTACGATTATTAGGTGAGACTTCCTTAAATTTTATTTGTTGAAGTGATTTTACGTAATTTTGAAAGTTTTGCTCTGATGGGAAATTTTAATACTGGAATACTTGGAAAACTTAGTACTGCACGATTCTAAACAAAAACGAGACAATTATCATTTATACTTAAATTTGTCTTGTTCTTTTATGATTATACCTTTGGTGAACTTTTAACCGTATTAAAATGTTGTTGTTAAAGTAATATGAAACATTTATAATAATAGTATAAAATAGATTACAACAGACGATGATAATACTCATAAAGGCGATTCAATAGAGAGAAAATTATAGGAAATATTAATATATATAAAAAGTATGAAGAAGGGAAGCACTAATAAAAACAAAAGTATCGAAAGCGATGAAAATAACGAATACTGAAAAAAATTAAAGAAAGAAATGAAAAGGTGAGCAACGAAAGAATTAAAAGGAAATGAAAGCATCGAGAAAGTAAAAATGGACCAAAAAGTAGACGTAGAAATATTACAAAGCAGATTTAAAACAATTAAAAATGAAATGTTACATATAGACCAGATTAATAAATAAATTAAAGTTTTAATTATTAATCAAATCCAGATCCTTTTAAAGGTTATATCGGAAATAAATAGGATCACCACGGGCAATGATTTACTCTTTCGGATGCTGCATTTTTTTCAGCATTCGTTTTTTTTTCGACAAATTCCAAACGCTGCCGTTTCATTTATCAAAACTAGTGGACTACCCGGCAATTGAAGGTTCACTTTTTTTCATACATCGTTTTGCGTAGTCAACTAAAACGTCCCCGTGACGTATTCAATCAAGCAACAGTCAGACAAATAGATGTCAAACATTTAAAATCGTTAATTTGGTTTCTCTATGCCTTGATTCCGTAATATTATCTGTAATTGTTTTATTATAGGAGCTAACCAAAATATCAAGGACCAATGACAGTTAATTTTTTTAAGAAAGAATGGATAATGAAGTCTCTAAAAAAACTATGTACAAAGAAATGTAACATGAGTTTTGGATAAAACAATAATGTTAAAATTATAATATTTAAAAAGAGGCATGAAAATAAGGTTTTCATTAATATTTTTCGAGAATTTTTCAGATCTGTGGGAAATATAAATTAAAAATATTATTTTCATTCTCAGCAATAACTGTAGTACTGTCTATAAAGTTGTAGATCTCCTAAACTTTTCTAAAAGAGTTAATATAACTTTTTTGATGCAGTGGGCCTACCTCATTTGCGGGCGTAAAACGCCTATTTCACGCCTCCTGTAGCATAAAATAAATCAAACACAATGTTTGAATTTCAGGCGTAGTATTTTCACCCTCATGAATCTCGAGCCAGCATCGCCGTCTTTAGGGTTCTAATGTTGAGGCGTAAAGCTCCATTTTACGCCCTTCATACAAAAATAACTATTATTGAACGATTTTGTTAATAGTAAAGATTTTATCGTAATAAAACTTTTTTAACTCATATTTCTGTTTATTTCTTTCATCTTTATGAAATTTCATTTTCCATAAATTTATAATACTATTACTGTTCTTTGCTATTTTCCTGATACCAACTACTTGAGGACAATTTTTGTTGAATTTAAAGTATTTTTTAGTTTGTTAATACATACTAAGAAACAAAACTCTAAAAGCAATTTTTACGAGAAGGCGTCTTGATATCATTTTCGTTCTTTCAGTTTTGTTATTCTTCTTGTCTTATTAATATTTTATTATTAATATATTTTTAATACAATATTTTTTGAGAAAATGGCACCATAATCAGATAATTTTGAAAAAAAAAAATATATTTTTCACGTCAAACGTTTTTTAAAGTATGACTTTCTTGAAAAGGGACCATAAAATTAGTAGGATATTAATTTTAAATTTTTTTTTTGACAATGTCAATTTTTATATGAAATAATAGATTGAAATTGAAAATAAAAAGTATCCTTTAGTTAATGGATTAATTAAACGCGTATGATAATTTAACAATTTTTAAGTACTATTGTATCATTCTATATATTTAAATTGTTGGATTTGTATGTTCGATAGAAAATTCCGAACCTTTCTTTTAACCTTTTCTGAATCATAGATGTGACATTGCTATAAAATATGGTCCTCATCTTGTGACTCATATCAGCAATCTCATTTTGAGGTCACATATCGCGATAAAATTGTATCGTGGTCTAGTAGTGTTTTATTAGAGTAGATTTTGTAAATATAGCAGTTGCATAATAAGATTGTTTAGTATTCTACGATAATAGTTTGACTTTTGTAGGAATACGATTTCGACCTAGTTGTAATTGAGATAAACATAAACTACTAAAAAAAGTTAGAACTACCACAGTGTTAATTTGGAGTTCGGATGCTACAAACTTGATATACTTTCATTACGTTCACAAGACATTCAAACAAGTTTTTTTTAAATGGGTTCAGGTTGTCAACAGTTCACTGCAAAAATGGGTATCGTAAAAACGTCCCATTTGTAGGCACGAATGTTTACGTGTTTACGTACGAGACGTTTACGGATGTCTTGTTTTAAGGAGAGTCTTAATTCATCCTAAACGTCTTAAAGTTTAAGACGTTTAAAAATTTTAGACGCTTTTGCGGTAGTTATAATTCGATGATTCGATACAAAAGTCGATAGTTGCTCGAAGAGACCGGCGCGGTCTTATCATAATCTAGAAATCTGTCCTGCATTTTCCTCTTCGCTTTGTTGATCATTAATATCGTCATCATCAATGGATTGATTCGTAAACGATGGTTGTGTAAACTATAGTGTTTAAAAGCTCTCCACTATGTAAACGTAGCACTACATCCGTTTAAAACACATCTCACTTTACATTTTGGATCATTTTTGTGAAGCCGAATCATGCGATTAACAAGCAAATCAAAAGAAATTGTCCTAAAATGGCAAAGCAAACATGCCTTTTGATCCATTTCCAAAAAAAAACCATTTCCTGAATATCGATTCTTATAAATATTTTAGATACTTATAACCACCTTGAATAAAGACGCTTACAAAAGACGTCAAAAAACGTCTTAAGTATGACCACATAAACGTCGTAAACGAAGACGCCTTTTTTGCAGTGTTAAAGATCTTTTTTTTTTGAATGAGTCCTGTATTTTAAGAGTAGAGTGAATTAAGCTATTGCAGACTGCGATTTTCAGAATGTAGGTAGGTAACACGTTTTTGTACTCTATCCACCACTGCAACTTATAATTCTTCATCGTGTTATCAAAATAAACAGAACAGTAACTCTTCACGACAATTCTCCCTCCGAGACATTTCCTCTCAGCTAAATTTATAAAAATATATACATTTTTTGCACGACATTTTGAAAGAGACGTAATTTAAATGATAAAACAATTATAGTACGGTCACATTTCTGTTGGTACCTATTATTTTAGTAAATTATTTGTAGACACATTCCAATATTACATCGAAAAAAGTTTTAAATGACAAGTTGTTTTAATAAAATTGCAATTATGGCAGAGGCAATATCCATGCATGGAACTGCAGGAAACATATTATTAAAAATATTATTAAATAACAACATTTCACATTCTATCCCGACACTAAATGGAATCTCGACAGACGTAACAATTACAAAGAGAAATTTAGGTGTTCCCCTTTAATACGCCTTTATTTTTAGAGGTTAGGTTAGTATCGAAAAGAGCGTCTGAGGGCGGAGACCCCAGGGTGCAATAACTCCCGTCGTTTATGTCTTTATAATAAACTATTTCCTCCAGATTGAGTGGCATTGTATGCCAGTAATGTCGGAGGTTACAAAATCGAAATAGTACGAACAAAATTTAATTTCAGTTTTCTGAAGTTTTCTGAAGCTTTCTGAAATTTTCTCTAATTTTTTCAATTATTTGTATGTGGTATCTTAGTCTATTAACTAAACTATTTAGCTCCAATGATATTTTAAATTGTAGAATTGTGACATAAATTCCCTTTTCTAATTGGAAAGAAAGAAGAATAGGTTCCCTTTAATGCGTCGATTTTCTTTTTCATTAAAAATCTACTGCGTACGCTTCCGTTTTGGATTAAAAACTGAAATTTCAGTTGGATAGATGAATACATTTTGACTGATTAAAAATACCATAAATAAAAGAAGCCGGACTGTTTCATTTTTTCTCAGTCTCCAAAGTCCATGTATTTACCGGAAACACAATCAATTCTCAGTCATATCCCATTTAGACTAACGTCAATATGAATTATCCAAGATAATATTTGATCACGGGACTAATTGTAACTGTGATTTCTCCTATGTACATATTCCTCAGGGATTTGTACACTTTCAACTAGGAGAGCGATCTTAAGGGAATGCATAAACTGCGAGGTCTTACGCGTTTGTAAATGCTGATTTGATAGTTCCAATGGGCTGCACATAGCAAAGTGCAAAAAGACAAAACTTGGATGCAATTCCCCATTGGCCGAGAAGTCATCAGCTTCAGTCTGCCGACTGCGATGTTTGCACAATGCTGGCAAACAAGGTTCGCGTAGAGAAACCTGGACACCTGGAAAAGTAAACAGGCAGACGTGGAAGCTTGAAAATCACAGTTCCGTGTACTTTTCTCCTGGAAAATCTGTCCTCTGTTCCAAGATTGCAAAAATAAATCATGGCGGAGAAAAGACAAATAGCACATCAAACGTCAGATTGTAGTTTGTGGGATAATATTCCTTTTTATTTGATAGTTTTATTTTCACATTTTTTTTTTGAATGGATGCATCATAAGGATCATATTCTCTGTTTATCATTTTTTTGTGTCATTTTCTTGTCAAGGTCCATTTTTTCTTCTTTATACGACATGTCATTTTTTGTATGACCTCTTCATTCTATACATTACAACGTCGACGATAAGTGGTATAGGATTAACCACACAGAGAAAAAAATATTGTATCCAATAACATACCGATGTTTCCGGATAACATATTGATGGTACAGATACCGTCAGATATTATCCAGTAACATCTATTTCTTTCCGTGTATTGCCCTATCTCCAGACATGATTTCACATGCATTTGCGGGTCTGTGAACATTTTTCAGTAAAAATAGTACTTTTTGCACCAAGGGCGTGAAATGGTCGTTTTACGCCCGTGGTGCAAATAATGTTTTTCGATTTAAGGGGAGTAAAATGACCATTCATTCTATTACACAAATTAAAGATGTTTACGAATCAATGCGACACGCAACACGAGTTTATTTATCAATCAGTATTGTTTATAATGGAAAATTCGTGCAATACCCCTCTATTTGTATTTACAATTGTCGTTTTCTATTGTCTCCAATCATGATCATAATGTATAGTAATGTAGAAAATTATAAGAAATCGTATTTATCGGCTTTTTTCGAAAAATCGTACATTTTCAGACTGTTTTTATTTTACGCCCTCGGGCGTAAAATGCCAATATCACGCCTGAGGGGTATAAAATCGGTATTTCACGCCCCCAAAAAGAGACGTAGAATGATCATTTTACGCCTCCTGAATCGAAAATATGTTTTCTGAAATATTGTGTGCCGTCTATATTTAATAAATATCACTAGAGAGACACTAGAAGTCTATAAAAAATAGTCACTGAAGTAGGTTTACCCGTGAACTATCATGTATTGTTTATCAATAGTTTTTTTGTGTTGTTATTAATTGCACATAATCTGAATACATAACAACCTACACTCTTGAGGTAAAAATGAATTCCATAAAGTCAAATTGGACTGCGTATTTAAATATAATTCGATCTTCGCGAAGGCATTGATAGGGTTAAATGATGCTACTTTCAATTTGTAAATAAAAATATACATACAAAGAATAAATATGGTAACATGAATGTAATTCTCACAATTACATTTTTAGTAAATCCTTTTATTTTATGCTTTACATACCGAGATAAAAATGGTTAATTAAACAATAAAAGAAAAGTAAAAATGTAACCTATAATAATACACTTTAGAATATTCTACAACATACCAAGTAATAACCTTTAGCCTGACAAGGTTAGTTTAGTTTAATCAAGTTTATTACATCTACTTCACTACTCAGAAATATTTAAAGTGAGTATTTAATTGTACAATTAAAATTGTTCTCTCTTCGTATACAATTGTATTCTCCCCCTTCAGGAGTCTTTCGTTTGTATAGAGAATATCACAAAAAAAATGTATTATGTAATAATAATAATAATGTAGTAAATAAGAGATATATTTAAATAATTATTGTGTTGTTAAATTATTTCCCTATTATAATTGTCTCAAAGATATTTTCTTGTTGCGGAATGCTAATAGTTAATAAAAAAGATTGATCCGATGAAAAATGAAGCAAAAATCTGATTTGTATTTATAGGTTAGGTTACGTAGTAAAAGATTTTCTTTGCTTTTTAAGTTGAAACTTTTATTCCTCTGATAAAAAGTAAAACTTTACTGTATAGAAATGGAAATGATGGATTTACGTGAGATAAAGTCAAACGTCGCTCAAAATTCTCAAAAGATAGTAAAACCAGTAATACATCCCTAAAATAATAACTAATCCCGTTTTCAAGTTTATGTTTTCAAAACTGTGCCTTATTGCATTACTTTTATTTTTAGAGTTTCTGAAATGACAAATTCATTTATTATTATCGTTTAATTTCATTCTTTTCGTAGACTTCATTTGTTTCGTTATTCGACAACTTAATTACAAATTCCCGTAATTACTTTTATATTTCTGCTTTAATGGCTGGAATCAACCAGTGGTTTTTATTTTATTACAATTTACAGGACATAAAACAGATACCTCCTGTCGAGTAAATTAGTGTAATCGAGTGTCATAGTTATTTATCTTTGTTTGGGGCTTATTATTATGTAACTTTCGTGTGATTCGAAGGATTTCATAAAATTAACTTTTAAAGTTTTAAAAGTTGCAGTAATTTCATTAGTTTAATAAGGGAAAGAAACAGTGTCATTCTGAAATAAATATTGTTAAGCTCTATTGATTAAAGGGAATAAAAATACAGAAGAACGTGAATTTATTACGTTTTTAATTGCACATCCAATCTATTAACAAACGTAAATAAAAATAAAAGACGTGTGATTTCTGTTTTTATTGTTAACTTTCATCAAGAGATCGAATATTTAACTAAACACATACAATAAAATGTAGATCTAAAACTAAGCTTTTACTTTGTCGTTTTCAAATTTCAATAAATAATTATAGCATTTTTATTTAAAATATAAAAACACGATCTCAACTCTAGAATAGAATTTAATCAAAAATTTTCGAATGTAAAGTGCTTTTTCTTAACTTACACGACACAAATTTGTAACTAATCCAATAATTTTTAAATCGTTTTATTCATTATTAACAGATCGGCTATTTTAAATTTTGTATATTTAGCCCAAGATTCGCAATCAACTATCCCGAAACCCCCCAAAGAACGGGTTTCAGAAGAATTTAGTCATTTTGTTAATAATTGGGTCAGTCAAATTTGAATTTTGAAAAGTCTAACATCAAATTCGGAATTAGCGAACTCGAAACCCCCTAAACAGGATTAAATTCATGCGAATTTAATCATTGCATCTATAGGACCAAGAATTAACCAATTTCTGTACATACAAAATTCATTTTTTTTATGCAGTAGGCGTAAAATAAGCATTTTACCGCAACTACAGGGTGAAATATATGGCTCCGAAACATTTATAAGAAACATGTGGGTATTAATTTCAAAAATTAAAACCTCTCATTTTTTTATTATTAAAAAATATTCAAATATTTTTTCTAATTTTAAAATTTGTATAAACGACATAATTCTCGGATTTCACCGATATATTGCAGACGAATCTTCCAGAGGAAGAAATAATTTGTTAGGTTTTTGTTGCGAACAGTTGATACATCAGCCTCTTTGATGAAAGTATCTGGAAGCGATCATTCTTTAAATTCTGTGCCCCGTAGCAGATAACAAAATTCAATTTCCTCGTCCCTATAAAAACCTTTTACAGGATAGAAAACCAGCATACGAGTATCCGTTTCGATTTCTTTATTGATTTAAAAATATTTACCGTTGAATTTCATTGTTGTGTTTTTATTCCACCGCGCTTTATTTTAAATGCCAGTTCTTCACGTATAAAAATAAACGTTATTAACGTTATTAACTTCATAAAATGTAATTTATTTAATTACATTATTTTCATTACACGAGAATATGTATGTTTATTTATATATAGACGGTATTTCGAATCAAATATACATCAGAGGCCGCGAGTGATCTTTCAACCGCATAATACTTCAGCGTGGATATGTACTCAGACTGCGTTTACCTCCAACTTTTGCAGCTGCAGGTTTTCTTTTAATATAAATGTTTAATGCAGTTTTTAATTACTAACGTTTATTCTTTATCACTGAATTAGTTTTTATTAATTTGATTTTTCTTTAAAATATTCTATCTAACGCTGAAAAATGAATTGTTGATACCACCTGAACAATGGTGACGCGATTATTCAACACATAACTTTTCAACACAAATATGTTTTCACTACAAGATAAATTCATCATAAACATTTCATCATAAAATTTCTCAACAAATGATCATTTCAACATAACATATTAAACATTTTAATAAAATAGATTAAGTTAGGTTTGAGTAGGTTATAAGGTTAGGTTAAGTCAGATTAAGTTAGGTTAGATTTTTGTATTATTTTGCGTGTATAATATATAATTGTTATTTTGAATCATTTTATTTAAATGCATTGTTGAAATCTTGTTGAAATGATCATATGATGAAATATTTGTGTTGAAATAATTGTATGTCGAAAAATCATATGTTGAATTTCTGTGATGAAATATCGTATGTTTAAAAGTGGATTGTTGTATAGTCGTAGTCCCCCTGAACAATAGTTGATAGAACGAAGTCGTTTATACAGGCAGCAAATCAATTATGGTGTAGTAAACTATATTCGTTGACGAACATACAATTTTTATATTTTATAATATATAGTATAGAATTTCTTAGTAGAATATACCAAGTTTTTTAGTCGGATGTTAGTTTTTATGTACGATCGACATAAAATTAATTATTGAAATGTAATTCTCGATTAAAAAACGAAGTTTCAAGGGTATTCCATACTATGATTCAATTGAGTGCAAATTAATCGATCTTTGAAAAATATTAAAACTTCGTCTTTTACTCAATTCGACTAATTGCGCGACTGAACGCAAGTGACAAGAGGTTCCCTGCAGCAGACATCAAACGTCATATCGCTCAAGAACATCCGCGTGACTCCTTCGAATAACAATTAAATCGCTTTTCGTCAATCACGCAAGCTACTTTAATTTAAATTACTTTTATGGCAGTAATTAACAAAAAGTATTATTTATAGAAATAATATACAATATGAAAATTTGGAAGCTCTGCTAAGTAAAGTGCTAATCATGAAACAAAATTTCATTGAACAAAAACGTTTCTGCATTTCTAATAAAAATTTATAGTAACTGTATCTTTTTTCAATATCTGCTAAATATTTTGATTATCGAAAGTGTTGTTTAGAAAGTCGTCGTACAAATACATTTAGTGTTGAATTTATAATAATACGTTAATACGTTTCAGCTTAAAACCAGTATTATTGTACTAAATTTTATAATTATCTAATATAGAAACCATGGTAAAATATGGGGCACAGTTTCAGATTTTTCTCGTAATAGGTTGCCATACTGTAAGGGGTCAAAAATTGTGTTTAAATTAAAAATGTTAATAACATTTTCATCCACCGCACAAAATCTTTAATAAATAAGAAACGTAAGAAATTCATTCTTTATGAAACTTAAAAATATAGGTTATCATCTTTTCTGTGTTTAAATTAAAAATGTTAATAACAGAAAAGATGATAACCTATATTTTTAAGTTTCATAAAGAATGAATTTCTTACGTTTCTTATTTATTAAAGATTTTGTGCGGTGGATGAAAATGTTATTAACATTTTTAATTTAAACACAGAAAAGATGATAACCTATATTTTTAAGTTTCATAAAGAATGAATTTCTTACGTTTCTTATTTATTAAAGATTTTGCAAATGTATCAGAAACACGGAAAAAAGTAAAATTTCTAACGTCGTTTTAAGGAAAATGTATTAAAATATCTTATTAACACTTCATTTCAGATTATAAATAATACCTTTCAAAAACAGTTTCAACAAAACTTTCAGAAAAATTAAAGATATTAATAAAATTTCACTAAAAAAAAAACATTAAACTACAAAATTTAAGAAAATGTACGAAAATTTTATTTCATAGTTTAACTAATAATATTACGTGAATTCTACTCGATAAAGGTTATTTAACTTGTTCAGTAAATTCTACTTAAGTTTTCATAGAATCTACCAATTTTTCTTTTGACAAACTTATATCATGGCGATGACCTACAAAGTGATCTAATGGCCAACTAAAATGATTAGCAAGTAATTAAACATTCACGCTAAAATCAACCTTAATATTACAACCTACGGTAAAAAATGAGATTCAGCATCTTAAATTAAATTCCTAAAATTAAAGACGATGTACTATTTATTTATTACTTCAACTATTCCAATAAAAGTATATTTAATATTCGACTTAATTCTATTCAAAATCTAAAAATATCAGTGAATTTTCTCTCACGAAACATAAACAAATACAATACGATTATTTGAGATTAAAAATAAAACTAAATTACAACTAAAATGATGACATTATGAAGATGTTTTTTGGATGAGTTGTTTAATAAAGACAACAATTTATTTCTAAAGTTTTCTCATCCAAGTTTAGAATGTTAAAAATAATTTTCATTTATACTCATTCTTTATTTATTTGTAATGCAAAAAACAAACAGAAAATAACATTAAATTTCGTTTACTTCTGGCTGTAAATTGTTGTCATCGCATTTGCATGAAGAGACTTTAAGTAATCATCTCAGTATTAAGTGTCTTTCGAAAGTTTCCTAACAAACAGTATTACCAGATTTATAGGTATATTTTGACCTTCTTACGCGGCATTTATTTACACTTTCGACTTTCTTCATTTAACACTGAAGAATAATTTATGTATATAGTTCATTGTTTATAGAACTATGATTTTTTTTAAATTGTAATAAAAGCATATATATGATATTAAAAATGTTATGTAATCTGGGTTTTTTTTAATAAAATTAATGCAATTTTGTAGAAACTCGTCTGTACAATTCAAGAGATACTAAAGAAATTAATTACAGTTTCTTACGATTTTTATTTTTTTACTTTTCACAAAAAAAAAAGGAGACACAAGGAATCGAACCAGGAACTTTACCCGTACTTTCGACACTACCTTCTTAATATATTAGAAAGCATTCGAACTACTGGTTTCAATAATCGGTTCTAATGTTTGGTCCTGAACACTATTATTTAATATCTACTAAAACGATGTCTCAGTGTCGTTTACTTTTAACGAGCTGTTTATGTAAATAATCACACATAACCATATTAAAATATTACATTTTTTGTACATAACTCGAATTGAAAGATAAAACAAAGGGATTTTTCATCTCCTTTCATTTAAACAGACACGTTTATTTCTCAGAGCGGGAGGACAAAAATAGTTGAAAACAATCCGATTTAAAATTACAATCCAGTTCAGGTTTCAATGATTCACTCGAATCACGGTTACAACTAATAAACCGATAATCGATCTTTCTTGACCTACAAACGTATTTACTCGCTTATTCATTTTAACAACATCAGTGATAATTGATCGCACTACGGTTGCGAACGAGTACAAATTTGACCCAATTTTAATTATAATACGCCACGTTGACTTTCTGAATGTCTAATACATAACCCACAGGATTGATTTTAAAAATAAATTTATTCTATGTAGCTTCGATCATTCTACGAAATGAAAAACTGGTATCTAAAAATCACTACACATGCCGGCAAAACGATCTTGTACACGCACGTGATGAGATTTTCACGTTTTCTCTTGTTGATTGATGGATAAAGTCATAAATCGTACATCTGAATCTCAGCCACATTTTTTGCATGTCACGTGAGATATATTACTCTTTTCGAAATTGATCGGCATATTTATCCCTTACTATTTATAACAAAATGATTTCGACAAATGAGATAATTTTTTTTATATTATTTTTTTAAATTCACTAAATCTACTTATCTGAAAAGTACGAATAACAAATAATTACATGCCAGCCAAATTGATTCGTCGTATTTTTTTAAGATGGTCGTAAAAGAAGTCAATTTAAGCTGTAAAACATCTTTTTAGTAGTAAAATTACTGATATAAAATTTTATAGAATTCATTTTGAAATTTACAGATAACTTTTTTTGAATAGTTCTTCAGTGGATTTATCGGTGTAGCAAACTTGCTGGGGGTTCTTTTGAATCTAGTTTTCGAGTTGTTCAAAACTTAAAAATTCGGGAGACCCAATTCAACTTCCATTGTTACCATTTCTACTAAAAAAAGTTTTCCTCAAAAGGTGTCGATCGTAACAGCTGAATGCGAGTGTCTTTTTATGATGGATCGTGATAATCAAATTTAAAAACTTTTTCTTTATTAAAAAAGTCCTTTTCAAACTCATGTATCAACCTAACCTCCATTTTGGGCTTTAACACCAGTGAAGCTTTCATTCCAAGACTTTCGATCACCAATTTGAGATTTCGTGTAATTCGCTAATACGTTACTTATTTTCTATCTAGCAAAAGTACTCTACATAGCCACTTGTGGATTTTCATGAAACATGATTTCCGGCAACCAACATTTATGGAAATTTGGTGCGATTGAGGTGTGCGAAGTTTCTGGCCGGTTAACAAGTCTCTCATCTATTTCACGAGCATTGATCCCGATGCTTGGAAAGCAACTGTTTACCAGTTTCGAGTTTCTGCGAATATGGACGAAGGTAAGAAAAGTGTCCAATAAGATTGATGGAACTTTGAAACTAAGGAGAGAAAGTTTGATCAAACTTTGATCAAGTTTGCCAATTAGATTATTCAGGTTACTGATTACTATTTTGCGAGAGAGGAAAAATGTGTTTTATGAACCATTAATTCAGTATAAAGTAAATTTGGCTGTAATTCTTTCACTATCAAACCCATAACGATCTTATCATTTTCCAACGAATGCACGAAAGTAAGCAAAAGCATGATACCATGCAACTCGCAATAGTTTTAGGTCAATCGATAAAATGTGATCATTGCGTTCTTACTTAATTCCATGATGTCAAAACATAGGTTGTAATTCTTTAATTCAACAGTAATCTGGTGTAAATCTAATCCACTATTAACCAGTAATTAGCAAGTGCAGAAATTATGTACCGTGGTCACGACTCTTCTTTAAACATTCACAATCTAATAGATTAATAAATCTTGACTATCTAACAGAAGTTAAAAATGACAGTCATGAATATGATGACTATTGCCCTGATCTTGCCTAGGCAATTGGGATCCTGGAAGTCGATCATCTCAATGTCCGCTATAAACTCTGTGGGACACCCTACTGACGTTAGCAAGATATCCGGGGCATTGCGCATATATTGTCCTATCCGTGAGATTTCCATCGGACATCACGTATTGTTTGAATTTACAGCACTTACGCTGCACAGTCAGATTTGCATCTTTATTTTCTCCGACGTAAATCTCGCAAAGGTATTGTAGCGAAAATTCACTAAATGCTCGGTTGCAGAAACTAAATTACGTATTCTATGTAACAATAGCTAAACTACCTGATATATTTTACCATAAATCACAGGTGTATTTACCCACTAATATCAAATTCTCACGCAGTCTCTGGACATAATCGATTTCAGTAATTGTATGTAACAGTGAATAGCGTGTAACTTTCACATAATCTACCTTTATTTATAAACAGGTGAAGGTGAATGGTCAGCAAATAAAAAGAGTAGTTGAATTGCAAGATTATAACGTGTCGCTAACAACCAAAACCTCGATGTGTGTCGTAATTGACGAGCGACATAACCTAATTTCGGATGTTGCCGACCTCAGGAAGCTTTGGAGTTTCGGTTTTGCATAACGGGCCTTGAACTTAAGGATACTCGTACCATCGTTAGGTAACTTTAACCAACTACCCAGTAGCTTATATGGAATGAGCAATTTGGTATGCGTTACCGCAAGTTGAAAAAACGCTATAGAGCACGTTTGATCTTGTCATATCATGAATATATTCTATAACGTGAATAATTATAATTAATCAAAAAGTACTGAAAAATTAAAAACTTGAAACTTTGATTTGGAGAGAGAAGTTAATATCTTTAGACGCTTCATGCTTTCGCTAATTTTGTGTATATTAAATCTGATTCTTGAAACTTACACAGAAACACGTTAATGGTTTGAAAATGGTAGTTTAGAATATTAAATATATAGACATGAAGATCTTTCCACTTAAAGGCTAATTAATCTGTATAACCTTGAATGGGATTAATTTAGTGGGTTCGAGGAGTAATCACTGTCAGTTAAGCCGACTACGCGATAAGACTGTTGAATCAAGATAAATTTACTCATCTTTAGATTTATGGATAATTGTTTAATCTTCTTATGAATGTTTGCTTTAGAAACTCATTCTCAATCAGTAATCATCAGAATTTTGAGAAAGTTCAACATGTCAGCCAAAATGTTTTTGCTATCCTTTAAATGGTCACAACTTATCGACAACTTGTGGTCACTGGATTTAAATATAAATCTCTTCATTTCATCAGGCAGTATTGGTAGTTGAATTATTTTTTTTAATTTCATCATGGGACATAAAAACAAGACGTAGGAATTTAAATTAAAAACAAAAAGATGTCGAATTATGATACTTTAACTTTCTCGCACCACTGACGAAAAGTCATAATACGTCAAATCATCTTAATGGTTAGGAATGTCACTACTTCTCGGTTAGAAATCTATACGAGAAACGAATGATACCCATCACTGGAAATTCATCAAGATCTCATTACTAACTTTGGAGTCCCGAATAAGAAGTAAGGAAACAATAAAAAAAAATGAGTTAAGCAATCAGAAACAGTATAGATACAAACCTAAAACTATGTAAAATAATTATATTTAGATGCTATCCCAATGTTAATATACAATCGGGATAATTTCGCTTATGAGAATAATTTATATTGGACACGTCACTGATTATAGGTTATGATTCCAGAGAAATACCCATCACTTGAAATTAATCAAAATCTCATTTGCCAATACGGAAACCTGAATAAGTATATTGACAATAAAAGTTAGAGTTTAGACACAAGAATAATACCTAACGATGGGAATAAAAAAAAAGAAATCGAATTACGATACCATAGCTTTCTGAGCATTAAAGTAGAGTCATAAATATGCTGATGATTAAACTGATCTTCGATTGATTTATCACGGCTTACACGTTTCAATTCCAACAAAACGAAAAATACCTATCACTTGACATCAATCGAAGTTTCATTGCCATCAATGAATACCCGAATAACAAGTCATTTACAATCATTCAGAACCTCAGAATGAATTATTTTGGACATGTCACTGCATATAGGTTAGGAATCGACGAGGAACGAATGATACACTTCACTTGATGTTCATTGAGATTTTATTCCTAACTGTGGACCCGAATTGGAAATAAAGTGATACTAAAAAACTGAGTTGAGCACTAAAACACACCACAAATAAAAACCAAAAAAAGATGGCAGATAATCATACAGGAATAATTCGCAATAACTTATGTTATATATGTCACTGCTCATAGGTTGTGATTCCACCAAAAACGGTAAATACCAATCAATCTAAATCTCATTCCTAAATATGAAGACGCGAATAGAAAAAGTAAATTTAAAATAGAGAAAATAAATTAGACACAAAAACAATACTTAGCGATAAGATTAAAAACTCAATGGAATCGGATTGTGGTAGAAAATTTCTCAACACGAACGTGGAGTCAAAATAGAAAATACCCATCACTTTACATCAATATAGATCTCATTCGTAAATACGGAGACGCAAATAACAAGTCATTCACGTTAAATTATGTTGGATGTGTCACTGCTCATTGCTTAAAATATCACCAAAACTATGAAATACCTATCACGTGCAACTCATCGAGGTGTCATTCCCAACTATGGTGGCCCGAATACCAAGTAAAGTAATCATAAAAAGGCGAGCTGAACACTCAAAAATACTGCACTGGGATCTAAGCAAAAACTCAAAATGTGGTCGCATAATGATCCTAAAACTTTGTCGCAGTACTAATATACGGACGTAATAATCGGAATTACGTAAGTCGGACATATGGTTGGTCATGGCCTGTAGGTTAGGAATCCACCAAAAACGCCAACTACCCAATACTTGCCATCAGTCGAGATTTCATTTCCAACAATCGAGATTTAAATAATATGTAATTTACAATAATTCATATCATCCGGTCTAGAAATTTTAAGTCTACTTTGAAGCTTGTCAAAGAATTTTGCATCTACATAGAGACTCGTCATCCTTTATATTCCGAATTTACGTATCCTAATAATTCTTTTAACCTCTATATACTACATTGAATTTTGTCATTCGAGCTCGAGCGTTATTTGAAAATTTGTGACCGTTGTAGGAAAACTGCTAAGGTTAACTATATGCAGTTTCATTCTATTTTATACCTTCTTTCTTCTACAAATATGCTTACAACAAAGAATTAAAGTAGATTTAAAATTTCGACGTGGGATCACAATGACTCACGTTGGACACGCCACTACTCATTGGCTATAATTCCAACAAAACTGAGAAATACCCCTTAATTGCAATTCGTCAACCTCTCATTCTCAACTATGGAAACCCAAATAGCAAGTAATCGTTAAAAAACTGAGCACTCCAAAATACTATGCAGGTGTCTACATAAAGACCCAAAGAGTTGTCGGAATATAATACTAAAAACTATAGATACCAATAAACGATCAGTATAATTCGGATCATCGCCATGTCTCATGTTGGACATATGGCAATAGCCTTTAGATTTCACCAGAAACATCAAATACCCATCACTTGACATCAAGCGAGAAATCATTTCCAACTATGAAAGCCCGAATGTTAAGTGCAGTAATAATAAAAAACGATCTGAGCATTTGAGGATACTGCGCAAAGGCCTAAATGAAAAAAAAAGTTGTTGAATTGTAATACTAAAACTTTCTCGCGACACTAATGTACTGACATCATTCCAGTCGTATCAATGCCCTATGTTGGCAATATCGTTGGTCATATCTTTCAAGTTAAGCCTCCAACAAAACCTCAAATACCCATCAGTTGACACCAATCAAGAAATCACCACGAATGTCTTCGTTAGACATGTTACTGCATACAATAATTAAGTGATGATTCCATCATCAATGACAATTAGCAGACTCTTGACATTAATTTGGAATCTGATTTCTAACTATAGAGAACCGAGTAGGTGAAGTAATGATGAAAAGCACTCAAAAACACTGCTCAGGTATCTTAATATAATCTCGCAAAACTGATGTACGGTCAGAACAATTCACAATAAAATTCCTATCATCACAATGACTTGATGTTGGACATGTCATTGCTCATGGACTTTATATTAGGCTTCACTAAAACTGACAGATAACCATCACTTGACATGAATGGACCCAAGTATCAATTAAACTAACGATAAAAATGGCACACCGAACAGCACAACACTCACAAGTGATCGTATCGACGCTAAAAAGCCGGTACATCACTTTTTGGATGAATGATTCATGGGACACTTGTTATCAATCAAAACTGTCAAAACCGATTGTCAACCCATCCAGAATCCTAGCTCAGAAGTCGGGCATCACTTTCATGAAAATCTCGCGGTTGTCAACTATGCACAAAATCTTCCTACTATTCCCATGTAAATGATAACATACCTGCCGTTCAGCAGCCATGACTCCCTCGTACATGTTCGCTGGAGTTGTCGATGGGACTTGGGTTGAAAATCCTCTGGTTGTCGCACCCCGGACTGCTTACTATTCCCAAAGTTTAATACTTAAATCCCGTTTCGAGATGGATAATTAAGACGGCTCTCCTCCTTTTTTTTCCTTGTCTAAGATACGTATTATTATTGTTCTGAGATTATTGCGTTGTCGCCACGTGCGTCGCGGCCGCCGCTGTCGGAACCCCTTCGTCGACTGTCTGGGTATTTATTTTAGCCGACGCAACCCCACGTGCAGGGGAGCCTACCTCCGTCATTGACTTCCGCGATGCTGACGGACAACGTGTGCAGCAGGTACTGGTTTCTTTTTTCCACCTCAAGCGCCTTCCCGCGCGATTTAACGTTTGATATAAGCGCTCCTGCGCTTCTCTTTACGTAAAAATATAAGCGATTTAATTTCCCCCTCTCTCTGCACCGTTTGATGATTCAGTGACTAAGTGATGTGTTAACAAGTGATAAAACAGATAGGAAGCTATCTCCCGACACGACTCTCTCTCTCTCGCGTGCAAGTTCAAGATCCGATCACTGGGCGACTGATCGCTATTGTCACACCGGCGATCTGCCACGTTGTCAAGACGCCTGTCATCGACGACGGTCGACCGGTGATAACAAGCGTCTCGCGGATGGTCGGGTACTTCCCCCTGCTGTGTCGTCGGCCCAACGTTCCCAAGTTTTCGTGCGCGCTTGCGTTTCTCCGTTCCCTTTGTCCGCGCTCGTACTTATGCATGGATGGGTATTCGGGTACCGGTCAGCTACGATCGGTGGTACTCCCGCGAATTTCTTGTCCAGCTGATTTTGGGGGAGTACTCGTCTACCACCGCGTGCTTTTTTTAGGGTAGAGAGAGAGGACGCGCGAAGGTAACAGACGAAGACGGAAAAAGTAACGGAGCGAGAGAGAGAGAGTGCTTTTAGGTACCGGCCTGTCGAGTGCCTAGGGAAGACTGGTCTGGAGCCTAGCAGGAGAGTACCGCGAGTCGGGCAGCCCGATCCACATATATATATATACATAGGGAGCAGCAGTCCGCGCGCACACCACGGGACCGAGCCTCGAGTATACGACGCGCACCCTCGGCCTGGCAATCAATACACGCCAGGCCCGTACGAGCTTTCGCGCGAAATCTCGATTTCTGCAACGATGTTCCATCGGCCGCACTTTCTTGCCGGCTTACAATAGGTTCGCCAGAGGGGTTGACGACGTCGATGACCATCAAGTTCGTTGGCACCGGGCAGCAGCCAATTGTTTCCAAATCTGGGTTTTCTTGGAGGTTCGGGTAGAGGATTTTGGCAAAAGTTTTTGAACCGTCTGTGTGTTGGTGATAATGTATCTTTTGCAGTTGATGTTGACTAAAACTATATGGTATCACTGGTGTATTGATGATGTTTCTCTACTGAACCTTAGTGTCACTACCTGAGTATTTCAGACCCGAATGAAGCAGAGAAATAGCGGTAACTTTTGAATAAAAAATTTATGAAGAATAGTATATTACGATACATGTGCGCGAAGTACGGGTATCGTATTCTATTTTTTTGACTGCGAAGTACTTCGCGCACTCATTTCAGTGCGCAAATGGGTTACACTCGTTACACTCGTGCGCAAATCACCTAGGGCGGACGTGTATCGTATTCTATTTTTTTTTGACTCCGTTAGAGAAATTTTTTTCCGCGTACTGATATTAGTGTGCGTAGTACTTGGCGCACTCACTTCAGTGCGCGAAGTGCAGTGCGCGAAATGCAGTGCACAAATGGGTTACTTCGCGCACTAAAAATAGTGCGCGAGATTCAATTTCGCGCACAGAGTTAAAAAATAGTATATTACGATACAAGTACGCGAAGTATACTGCCGTGCAAAAGTCTTTGGACACTTAATTTTTCGTATATAATAAGCAAAAAACGTAAGAAATATTTGATTTAAAGCTCCGAATATTAACAGCAGTAGGTAATAGCAGCTTTTGAAATAATCTGAATATGTTTTGATTACAGAAGTAACAATGCGCTATGTTAAATGTCGTTTTAGACTTATATGTCTCAAAGGTTGGGTTTACTGAGTATGACAATATTGATACAAAATATACTTAAAGCTAATGTTGATCGTCGTTTGTTTACTGGGAATGTGTCAAGAAACATTTCTGCTGTTCCTGTGGTTCAGATGTACTAAAATCTGCATATTTCGGTAAGTTTTTCGATGAAAAGAAAGTTTGATGTAATTTACTCCGTGTCCCATGTAATTGCTATATATTGGTGTTGAATGTGTGTCTTTTATAATAAACAAGTTCAAAACTGTATTTTTGGGAAATATTCATTCGTTCAGAAAAGAATATGGCGACGAAAACCTTAAATAATCTGGTGTCCAAAGACTTTTGCACGGTAGTGTAGGTGATTTGCGCACGAGTGTAATAAGTGCGAAAGTCACCTACGGCGCACGTGTATCGTATATTATTTTTTTTTACTCCGTGAGAGAAATTTTTCGAGCACTGATTTGAGTTTGCATATGAGTGTGCAATATTCTATTTTTTAACTCCGTGCGCGAAATTCAATTTTGTACAGAGTTTTTAGTGCGCGAAGTGTCCGATTTGCGCACGGTACTTCACATACTAAAAGCAATGCGCAAAGTACTTCGCACACTAAAATTATAGCGCAAAACCAAAAGCATAAGGTACACGTGCGATAAGAAGAGGGATCTAGCACACAACATTTTATAGATCACTGTATACGACTTGTTTCTGGGTCCTTGGATTCGTTTACATAAATTCTTAGTCCAATAGGTTCAAATTAGATTTTAAAACAAGAGTTTCGGGATAGCTGATAACGAATTACGAAATGCGATTTTTAACATTCAAAATGGCGGATGAAAATTTCACCTTTTATTCAAATTGGATGAAATTTGGTATTCCGGGGTTAAAAAAATGGTTATTTAGGAGTCAAAGAACGAATATAAATCTAAAATTAAATTGTAACAATACTTCCTATTGATGATCCGAAAAAATCTCTAGATATCGAAATTTTAAAAACTACGATCTGAGAGGTATTTCAATCCGTCAGGTTTAATATGAATAATCTGATTATAGGCTCATGATCAGCGTTCATGAAAACACCCCAGTACTCAAAATATCTAGTCTACTATTGACGCTTCTGAATGGCTTGTTTCAATGTTTCTTACAATATGTCTACTAACCATCACTAAAAATTTCGATGACGTATTAAGAATATAAAAAGTTTTATTAAAAAATATACAAAATACCACCAACTCATGAACCTCACCATAGCAAAGTTTTGTGTATATAGTTCCTCCATTAATAAAAAATTGAACTTTTTTCTTTATTTTCACATACTTGTTTTGAGTATTTCAAAAAGCCGATAGTACAAAATACGGATATTCTGTTTAAATAGATATTGTAAAAAAAAAACGAGAATTTAAAAATTCCCAAAATTGTCCAAAAATGCAATAAAGTTCTTGAAAATATATTCAATGTGACAAAATTAATGGCTCGGCCATTTTTGAATTTTTTCTAATTAAATAAAAATTTTTACCAAAAAATGAAAAAATTGAAATTCATTGGACAACATCAGAAAATGTTGACTTTGGTATCATTTTTTTACCAAAATTTATTTATAAGTTAAAGTATCATTTACGTTACAGTTATAAAAAATAAGTAAATGTTTCCATGGAAATGCAAAAAATCTGCTAATAAAAATGACCTCATAGAAAGTGATGTTAATCAAAAACTGCACATGATCCGGGTGAAGTTTAAAAAATCGTATATTACTTGTATATCTTTTCATTATGATATCTTTTACAAGTACCATGGGAATTATATTAAAATGTGATAAATAATTTTAAGTAAAGCATGTAATTTTAGATTATTCTTATGTGTGCTTGATGTTTGTAGTAGTAGAGTTAGAAAGTTTGTAACAAATTTCGAAACAAGGGAATGTAGTACTAGCAACGTTATCTTATAAATTGCCTTTCAAAAATGAAATTTGTAGAAAAATAAAATAGCACTAAAACAATTTCCCCCTTTATTTTATACAAAAGTATAAACTCTTACCCTTTAACGACCAAACGTCCACAATTTGCTCATGGACTTTAGCATCCTTTTATTTATACAATATTTTTTTAACATATACAACTGTTACCGACTAATTTTGAGTTCAGAAACCTGCTCCCGATTATTTTACTTCAAAAATATACATTCACGTACTTTGAGTTGCGCGCCAATTTTTTGTTAAAATGGGAAATTTTGTGGTTTCATAAATTTCTATATAGTTTATTTGACATATCTGATAACTATATTAGGTGTTGTTACAGATTTTCAAGATTATAGCTTATATTGACTACAAGTAAAATTGCGTTCAATTTCGTGTTTTATTACGAATAAGAAGAATTTGTAATCTATTAATTACCGTTTTATTAATTTTTTGACAATCCTGAACATGGTCATACAAGATCAGTTTCTCAAAAGTCAAACTGGTGGATCCAATATGGAGAACGGGTCATGTGAAATTCAAACTTACAAAAATTTTACATTTTTAAAAAAATTAAGCGTTCCGGCGCCATTTTAAAATCCAAAACCATAAAGATATGTGAAAATATACTTTTAAAGTAAAACAATCGGGTACACGTTTTTGATACAATAGACGGTGGTCAGAAATCGGTATCCCAGTGATAATTGCATTCCAAAAAATATTGTACCTCAAAAATCGGGGTTTATTCAGAAATGTGTTAAGGGAAGGCACCACCTTCAAAATCAACTCTATGAAATACATCTTTAACAAATTTGAAACCATTGTTTCTTTTGTCATTTTTGACGAAGAATTCAGTGGTGCTAGAATAAAAAGCGTAAGAAATTTTTTTGACCCATAAATTGTAGTTTAAACAAAAATTTGTTGTTTTGAAATAATGCAACTACATTTTTCTAACTTAATTTAAAAATTCAAAAAAATTAGGGTGAACATAAAAACATGTTTTCTACAACCTCTCGTGGATTTTAAAAAATTCCGATTTTTTCAAAAATAAATTTTTTGTAGAGAACAACACAATTTTTTTAAGCGTAAAAAAACACTTTTACATTTTTTATTCTAACACCACTAAATTCCACGTTAAAAATTACTCTAGAAATAATTTTTTTGACCTCTAAATTTTAGCGCGAAAAAAATTTGTTTTTTCGTAAAAATGCGTCTACATTTTTTTTAATTAATGTACAAATTCAAGAAAATTAGGGTGAACATGGAAACACATTTTCTACAGCCTCTCGTATGGATTTTAAAAAATTCCGATTTTTTCGAAAAAGAAAATTTTTTTTTGGGTCAAACAAATTTTTTACACTTTTTATTCTAGCACCACTGAATTCCACGTCAAAAATTACTAAACAGATAATTTTTTCAAATTTTTTAAAGCTGTATGTCATACAGCTGATTTAAAGGTGGTGCCTCCCCTTAAGCGTCAATTACTCAAAAATATGACCAGCGCCATTCGACAAAGCGAAATCAAAACGCAGTGGAATAGGAATGTGTCCATTAAACAGAAAATTGTTTGTATAATTAAATCGATGCTAAAATCCACGTGGAAATTTTACACGTTTGGTCTTAAAGGGATAAACAAGCAAAATTCTAAAATTAATAGTAGCGTCAATGTAGAGCCATTTGAAGATTAACTCAAAATTTCATGCGAAAAGGTGCATGTAATCCTAATAATCGTCCCGTTTTTTATGTTCACCCCACGGACAAGCGAATCATTAAAAACAGAAACTGAATGAAGTAAACAAAGTAAACACTAAACCAATACGAAAATTAATCTTTTTAAAGAGCCCCATCCAAAGATACAACTGAATTATTGTAGACTTTTCGATTTCCCTTTTTCGCGATTTGTTTAGGGGTTTCGCAAAATTTGTTGTTTGTTTACAACATAAATTTACAAAATACATTGTTAAGGAAAAAGTTATTGTTAGGCATTGTTACGGTATTTTAGATACACTGTAAAAATGTGTATTTCAGTTTCAAACACTTTTGTCCCCATTTTTAAGATATTTTCGAATGTCTCATAAGGACATGTAATGTATTTTTTGAGACATTAGAAGTGTCTCTTGTCTCTAATTTACAGTTTGAGTGTATATGCATATTATTCGATACACAACCTCAAAGTGTATCGATTATGTAAAAAAAAAATCATTTACGGTTAGTAAATTTTGTAAAAATTATTTGTTGGTATTAAGTAAAAACGAAATATATGCCATAAGAACGAACTAAATTTTAAAGTTTCGTGGTTGTAGTTTGTGGCGCATTTTGACTCTAAAATAATTACGATTCGGCTAACAACAAACCGGTGTTAAATTGTTGAAACACATCTGAAATAATGAACAGAATAGGTTTTGTTAGCTTGAAGACGAGTGTTACCGAATATTTCCGAAGATTTCTTAACATGGAAATGTTTCAAATTACCTAAAACGTCTCAAACTCAGACACTTCTACTATCATTATTATATATCCCAGGTTATAATTCATACATATGTATTATTTATGATCGACAGACGGAAATAATGTATCAAATTTTGAGACACTTTGCATCAAAGATTTATTGAGACGAAAAGCCATTTTCGCAGAGACTTATTATATCTTAAAATACGAAGTTTATGAATTCTAATTGTCAATATTTCGTTTAGTTGCATCATATCTGTCATATTGACGATCAAAATTAAGGAACATAAAATAATATTAAATAAATAAAATTACTCAGCCATAAATTACTTAATTAGAAGTCAAATGGGGACAATATAGAAATCTTAGATCTTGGATATAAATAGTACAATTGACTTATTTCTGAAATCATACAAATGAAATCTGTAGTCGACAGGCCTAGAAGCATAATTGACATTATCATGATTTCGAGATAAACGATTTTAATGTTTCACTTAGTTCTCTAAAATCATAAAATCAATAGATTTGTTTGAGTCTTCATTTTTAGTCTATTTTCAAAATAAATTATTTATTTACATAATATATTTACTTATGTAATCTGTCAACGATTTGAATATAATTTTTATCTTCATTCCGATCTTTTTGATGACAAATTCTGTAACCCTAAAACGTAAATGAAGTCTTTGACGTACAAGTTATTCGAATTTTAAAAATATAGTGACTATTTTACAATACATACATGAGAAATTCCAAACAACTTTCAAAATTGCAAGTACTAGCGTGAAAATGGTGGAAATGTAGGTTAAATCGACTTTTATTATTGTATTACTGAAAGCAGAAAATTAGTGTAGTATCAGAAAAGTTTTGTGAATGCGTCAGTAAAGATTATAGAAGAACGAAACACACTAAAATTACAGATTTGTTTCGCATTCTCACTAGACTTTTATTCAGTTGGGGTCTGTTAAAAAAATAACTTTTGACGATTTGAAATCGACATATTGTAATTTTTTGAAATAGTATTTAGTAGAATATTAGTTGTTTTAGTGAGTGCCTACATTAGAACATGAGTTACTGAAACCAGGAACTTGCATAGCAGATTTATTAGAAAATGTAATTCTTTTTACAATTATAGCCATTTAGAAAAATAACATTTATTATTTTTTAATCTACCATGGCGAAATATTTTCAACAGAAAAAAAAATTCAACTTTTGGTTTCATTATGTGACATATGTGTATGAATCTCTCTGTAATGCTTTAAATATTGCATTTTACTACGGTTACTTGAACTGAAAATCATTGTTTTTGAAGAGCACACTAACATAGCATATCTCTAATGGTTTTTCTAAACCTCGGCCTATTTTTCTTTAAGACTTTTTCTTCATTATCCAATTTTGTATCTGATCAATTTTTGGACTGAAAGAAGTCGACTGTTAATGTTTAGATGCTTTATTAATTAATAAAGCTTGTTATGTTATTCTTGAAAATATTTTCAGAAACCTTATCCTTAAACCTTGAAAGCTTAAAACAGTATATTAGGTATGCGCTACGTTCATGAGTTCAAACTCAATAACACTAATTTTTTTTGCTGAATGTTAGGCCCATTTATTCTTACATAAGAAATTTTGTCCAGGGAATGTTTGCAAAAATTTCTATTACCACATTCTTGATATAGAAACAAAGATACTTCACTATGTACATTTTCATTGGACGTAGAACTTTTCTAGACGCTATTAATCACATTTTTGTTATTGTATTTAGAGAAGTAATTCTGTTAAAAAAATGAGTGGCCTCCCTTTTTTTTACATTTTCTGGCCCTTGAAATGCAATGGTATAAAGCTGATTAAAGTGCCAAAAAAGAAATTGTTTGAAAGTCGAATTTTAAGTGATCCCAGAAAAACCCATGTAAAAATTTCCACTATATTGGTGCAAGTTACACCCATAAATATCACATTCAGTGTAAATAGTTGCAAGGGCTCTTATGGGAATACTGAACGAGTGCAGTTGTAAGCAGAAAACACTATAAATTAAATATTTAATTCTACAATATTATTTCGAATTTTTTTTACGATCTGAATACGGTTAATGAAGCCGGTCCTTTATTGCAAAAATTTCAGTTATGCGATTATGTTAGATTATTTCGTATGGAACATTTTCTACATAACTAATCATTTACATAGTTTGAAAGCTGGCTGGTATTTTATATTGGCTGGCTGGTAATTATACAAAAATCTGGTGTTAACTAAAATTTGATGAAAATATCAGTTATGCCTTTCAACCACAGAAATAGCAAAACCAACCGTTGATAATACAATTGAAGTTATTTAATAAATATTCATCACCCCTAAAGAAGATTATCAAGGATCGACCGAAACGTTGGATGCAATTATACTAATTTATAACTGGTAAGAAATAATCTGTTTTTATGTTTTGAAATATTATTTTTACTTTACTTTATATTTTAAAAAAGCAACATTTTTGTAGCAATTTTATTGAAAAAGGGGCTCAGGTAGTGACACAACTGATGACGAATGAAAAAAGTGACGTGACAACGATGAATTAAATCCATCGTTGGGATTTGCTTACATTTTAAGTCTTAAAGTTTGGTCAGTATCGGGTATGTTGAATAAATTATGTATTACTAAATATGATCTATATTATTACTACTGCTTTAACTAATGGCGGTCTTAGATTAATCAAGTACCTAATGTACTCTATGATTGTTAGCTGTATTTGCGAATGCTATTATTTAACTAGTATATGAATAACACTTTAATAAATCTTCATCACCCCTACAGAAGATTATCGGGGATGGACCGAAATGTTGTTTGTAATTATACTAACACTAAAAGCAGATATACTAGTATTCTACGTTAAGTTTCTGTGTGGTTTTCAGAGAGTTTTTGTAATGGTTATACAATTAAAATAATATTTTGTTGTGAATGACGACTAATAATGCTATAACCTGTTTAGTGGTTGCAGATAAAAAAAACTATTATTAATTTAATCAGAGTTTTTATTAGTAAATATAAATATCCGATACCACATAATGTCTCCATTGCAAAAAAGACCAAACTAAATTATATATTAAAAAACACTTGGAAATATTTGAAAAAATCTTAAGCTCCAAAAAACGTCATACGAATTGTTGAATAATCAGTTTCTTTGAATGTCGAAGAGGATCGCTTGGATCTATTTTGGACTTCGAGATTGCGATTGTACCTTCTTGTAAAAATATGCTTAGATATAAATATTTTGAAAATTTAAAACTCAAAAAAATACTACTCATGCAAATTAACAAACTTGGAGATGAAATTGACCATTCAATTCGATGAACAGTTCCAGTTGTTATTTGAATTCTGTTTTTCCGAGTGTCGTCATTTCAAAAGTCAATATTTTTGGTAATATTTGTATTTTCATACACTATTAAGTCGAGTTTCTGGATATCATTTGTATACTAACACACTATTAAACCGTTTTTGCAACATCATTTTTTATATGTCTACTATTTGACCGAATGGTCCATGTGTTATTTAGTGTTATGTGTTTTAAAAGAAGTCCTAATATAAAAGTAGATGCTTATATTTCTGTTCAATATTTACTAGACAATAAACTAATAAATTTATATATTTAACCACATTGAAAAACACTAAACATTACCGAAATTCACATCAGCTAATTCTCTACAATAATATATGCACTACCCAAAATTGAAAAAATAATTAGTATACTGATAACAATCACCACTAAAATATTTGACAGCATTATTTTAACTATTAAAAAATAAATATCTGAAAGTTATGTAAGGTTTATTTTGTTGAAAAAATATTACGTAGTCTCTACCCCCCCCCCCCCCTAAGTTCGATGGTTTTGAAAAATGTCTACAATTAAAATCTATTACTATCCTTCAAGCAAGATCTGGAATACTTAATGTAGAAGTCTAAATAACGAGTTTTTAACTCAAATAATGGTATGTTATAGAAGTTGATGTTGTAGAAAAATGTCTGCAATAAGAAATAGTAACGTTTCTTATGGTAAATTTGTTAGCCACGTTTCTTAGTCGTGATAATCAATCTTGAAACAGGTGTGCGGAATAGCTTAGTTATAAAGCGTAGAATATTCTTACTATGAAGACTTAATTAACGACTTTTTATAAATAATCTGCCGTTAGTTTAGAAAAACACATGACTTATTTATGAAATTATAATAATAAAATGGCAAAATGGTGTTAGCCAATACTTAAATATTTTAAAACAATTTCATTATGTCAATATGATATTAAATCGTTGAATTCGCAGATGCAATACCACTTCATTCCAATGATTTACTATAAATCATAAATGACAACTAACTGGATATACGATACGTCAAACAATTACGGCAATTGAAGGTTACTGTGTCGTCACAATCGTTTAGCGAAAATTTATGAGCTTTTAGTGACTGTAGTTCCAACACCTGGCTTCCGTTCATGGTCTTTCGAAGAGATTTAGTATTTGTTTCACTTTTCAAGAGGAAATGCATTTAAATTTTATATTAACTTAGTGTATTAGGTATCTGAGTATAATCAGATATTTAACAGACGGTAAACAGGAGATAATATGAAAAATTTAATTATATATCTTAATTAACAAGTGAAAGCTTTGTCACTCAAATAAAGAAGGATGTGACAATTATATTCGTTATCCATTATGGAAAATTTATTATTATTTAATATTATCATATGAAGGAAATGTACGTCATTTTTAAATTAAGAATATAAAAAAAGGAATTTCTGGTACATATTGAAATAAAACCGATTTCAGTTATTTTCATAAAAATTCGACGTCATTTAAGTAAAGTTGGCTCATATGGGTTAAGTAACTGGTTCCATGTGGGTTACAGCTCCCTGACGACGAATTTGATCAAAATTATGAAATTGAAAATGGCTGATCGGTTATAAAATATAAATCGATATCTTTCACTAAGCAGTTAGGTATTCAACCTTCAAAATGTTCGATGTCAACCAACATCGGTTTTCGGAGGGTTTTGGTGTTGTCGCGAAGTGAATCCGAAGTGAAAATATAAAAATTCAAAATGGCAGATGAAATAGGACAAATCAAACTTTTCAATGTTCTATATAAAAAAATGCATCACCTGACGTTTTTTTAATCATTGAAAATTGCAAAATTCCAGACGGATGATTCAAAATGGCGGACATTAATTTTTACATTATCAGTCGTAATTTCGCCAAAATGACGTAGTGTGTTTGAAATGACACTTCTGATTCGTTTTCGGCGACCTGAATAACTTACACAAATCAATTTTTGATCATTTTTTAAATATTTACCAAATCTGAACGTTTTTAATCAACCCGTTTTATTAGTGTACAATTTATAAATTTTAACAAATAATATCTTTTAAGTGTCATTACGTCATTGTTAATGACTTATGTCTATCATTTAATATTGGAAATTCATTCTTTATTCTTAATTAATCATTCACTTTAAATCTTAATTCTCAAAATAATTTTGTTACTTGTATTGTACAGGTTTAACAACAACATTAAATTGAATTGAAGTATCAAACTTCTAATAAAAGTTGAAAAATTCATTTAATGTTAAATTACGAGAAGAAAATTGTATTCATATGTTCACCTTTTATGCACTAACATAATCTTCCCGACAAATTCAATTACTGCTGCATAGTTTAAAAACTACATTTTTGATGAAGTAGGCGTAAAATGCGTATTTTATGCCTACTGCGTCAAAAAACAATGTTTGAATCTTAGGCATAGAATTTTGACCGTAAATGAGGTCGTAATATGACAATCATAATAACATGTGTATTTATATAAAGATTCACATTTTATCTTTATTATCATGAAGTTTTGTTTGATACAACGTTAGTTTAATAGATACTTTGATAAAACGACTACATTCATTCCACAAACAATAATATAAACAAACTTATTCCTAAAAACATAATAACAAACCTAAATGTAAGTAATTAAACTCCAGTCTGCAGAGCTTTTCCTTTATCAGAACATAAAAAGAGAAAAAAGTGTAAAGAACTGCCCCGGAATGTTTTGGAAAGGACAAAATCATTTCGAAATTAAATTGAATCATTTTAATATTCAAAATTCTTAACGCAAGCAATTCTTTGTATTCATTTTCAAATATATTAATATTTTTATATTGTTGAGCAACTCCATATATTTTTCTTCATTCGCTATTTTAAATTTATGATCTTCGGCAAAAGCCGCAGGTGCAAAGAAATTCACCGATATCTGCTAATTATTATTACTGAAGCTTTTCAATTATTAATGACCGATAACATTAAATCATTTTTCATTTTATTTAAAAATAGAATAATGAAATGTTTTTTCATTCATACAACAATTAATATATAAACACGGATTTAAATATTAATTATACTTTCAATTTGTATGTTTGTACTGTTATCATGCTGATCGCCAAAGTAAAATAACCTTTTTGTAAAGCTTGAAAGAGAATCCTTTCTGTTGGAAACCTCTATTGTGTGAAATCCATAGATAATTAAGATACCCCATTTATCGTTTAAATATCTTGCCTTATAAGTTAGCAGGCTTGTAGTATTTATTTCTTTTTCAAGAAACCGGAATATTGTAATTTAGTGTTTTCTTAGTTCTTTATTCAGCTTTCTTTGTATAAAACTCTCCAGTTTCTTTTGAAGAAGTTCGTTTATCGATAAATAAAACGTATCAATGAAACAATGGACGTAAATGGTGGAAAAATGTAATAGTCTGATGTTATTAGCTCTGTTATTATATTAGTCTCTGATATTTTATTGTGTTTTTATTTTAATTATAAAATTGAAAATTGACTCGCGTAATTACTAAATTGACGGTATTGCATTTCTGTTTTTTTACGAATCAAGACTATTTTTTAGTTAACAAAACTACATGATGATACAGAAGTCCTATTACATTTCTACCCTTTATCACGATTACTTTCTGTTATACTTTCAAAACTGTTTGATAACAATTAAATTTCTTGTTTTAAGTATTTTCTGCATTTTCTTCTTCACAAACCAAAAGTCCATAAGTTCACTTTTTAATGGAGGATTAATAAACAAAATTTTGCAGTAAAGTCATGAATTATCTATATTATTAAAGTTCATGTTGAATTTTCTTGACCGCTTATTCGAATAATTTGAAATAAATTAGTATTGGTTGTACGGTCCTAATTTATTTCAAATTATTCGAATAAGCGGTCAAGAAAATTTAACATGAACTTTAATAATATAGATAATTTTAATGGATCCATAAGAACACCAACATATTAGCTTTCGACGTTGGATTTTTCTAACATATGGTCGTCATTGTTGTGATGTCTTAACGGAATGGACTAATTCATTAAGGAAACTTTCAAAATTGATTAATCAAAGAATTTTTTTACTACGTTGCAGAAAAAATAATGTCCTTCCGAATCATTTACTTAATAATAATATTTTAAATAACGGGAATTTTCACTCATACAACGTTACTCGGAAGTACAATGCGCTAAATCTGCGTTTTAAGAGTACTATTTTAAACTATGAAATCACGGACACAATTCTACAAATAAAATGGTTAAGAAGCAATTTGTCATCGATATTTTATGAAATAAGTAAGAAGCTTCCTCTCAATATATATGAATAATTTTTTGAATTTGAAAATATAAAATTTAAAAGACTACTTTATACTCACAAGCACAAATTAATCAAAAAATTTAATTGGATCTTATAAAAAGGACCGTACAATCAATACTAATTTATTTCAAAGTTATGAATACTCGAAAAAATTACCAATATAGTTCTTTAAAGTAATTTCTTTTATATTACAGTATGATAATGCATACAATATGTCATTATAATGATTTCCTTTATTGTTTTTTCGGGCGGAAAGGTGGACTTTGCGTGAAGATGAAACAAAAAATGTCTTCACACTGTTTGAATTCTTTTTTTTTTTAATAATCAAACCTCGACTTCCCTAGTAGAAATCAGTTTGTACATATCCAGTTTGCGCCCGGATATTTAGAAATAGATTTCTGCAAAGGCTACTGTAATTAATATTTTATTCAGTATAAAAATTGGAAAAATAATTATCAAACGTACACCATACTATTGAACTAAATTAATTTACTTAGTCTAGAAATATATATGCCACCTGTAAAAGTAGTCTTATCAATTATTAGAACTCTGCGAAACTTAAAGCATGAAAGTTTCCTTTTTTAGTATTCCTGGTTTGCTTATATTACTGTTTTCCCAGTTAGAAAAATGTTCTGTTTACTTTTTCCTTGTATTTCTCTTCTTTCAAACTTTTCTTCTTACCCAAAGTTTAAAAAAACAAACGATCCCTTACCGGAGAAACCCTGCACACTCCTTAACAAATTTTACTAAAATATTATTACCTCCATATTTTAAATTACTTTTTTTAAAGTATAATCAGCTGCAAATTAGTTAACAAATAAATGTTTAAATCAAAAGAATTGCATCGATTTATCAAATCTTTGTATATTTCTAGAAAAAATGTGTAAAAACTAAGAAAATTGTACGTTTCTTTTTTAATTAATAATGTACTTTTAGTGCATTTTTTTCTTTCGTCCTTGTTTCCTCAGTTTACTAATTTTTTCTTTCATTTCCCCTTCTTTGACATATTTTTATTCTGTATTTAAGTTTTCCTGTTTTTCCTTTCCGTGTCGTTTTTACAAAATAAACAAATCATCGTTTTGTAAATAACATGTTGTCTTATCGTCTTTTATTACCAAATAATCCGTAAAATTGGTTTCGTTTCTGTATTAAAGTTTGTCTTTTCGTCATTTTATTTTATCCCATACTTTCAATGTATTCTTTCCTATTTTTGCATATTTTCAGTCTTTAATTCCGCCGTTCACATTTTGTAATTTTAACATCTTTTTAGCTCCGTTGTGCGTAAAGTTTATGTGTTTTTCAGTGTAAAATGTGATATTTTTTTCAACTGGATTCATGTTAAATTATGTCAACCTTCAAGTATTAAATTTAATTATACTTTAATTATTAATTGTACACGTACCTTGTGCCTATAAGTTTATTCTACATGATATACCTACTTTTTTTAATTTGATCACTTTTATATTCTGTAACTTGTGCATTGTTTATTCCATTATATTATTTAGTTATGTTCTCTTTTCCATTCATTTTCCACATTTTTGCTTGCATCTATACTTCATAAAGACACATTGGAATAAAATAAATGGAAAAAATGTCACAAAATTCGCTGGGAAAACAGGGAGAAACTTTTTTTCTTAAACTTCTTCTTAATTAAAAAAATTGTACTTTTCTACATTGTTCAGAATACTTAAATAGTTTGAAATAAAGATAAAAAATAATTAACAATGAAAATGAAGCTCTTGTTCATTACATTGTTTAAATTAATGAAAAATCATCGGAATCATGGATAGCTATTTCACATACTTTTGTTTACCGGATGCTAAATGTTACATATTTCTCTATGTTCGCACATACTTGGCTCGTAATTCGCGTAATCATGATTTTGGCTACCCAATGAGGATATTCATGAGTGGCATAATTGCACGCGTTTGATCTTCCATGGCATGTGACTGGAATCCTAGAATGTTGATGATATTGGTTCCAACAACCGGTTTATGTAGTTACTAATATATATACAGGCATATAACGTTACAATGATATACCAGATCCACTGAGCAAATCATTCCAATTTTTGAAAATTTTCTCTTTCAACAATCATTACGTCAATCATCAAAATTCCTTAGGATACGCCCTAGGAGTTTTCGATTATTCCGTCATTATTTTCAACTTATCACCATTTTTAATAACAAAAAATTCCTTCCACTGGAAAACTCCAAGTTTTGGGTCCAAGTAATATCGTGATTCGAGCAATAAATTTTATTTAAAAAAAGTGTAAAATATGACGTTTGAGAAGCCTAACAACAAATCAATTTTAAAAATATATTCAATTGATTTATGTGAAATTTATTCTGTGACTATGAGTAGATGATAAAGTGATTCTGCATATGCGTTTCCATATATTCTCTATTGGCACTACGACGATTTTATGTTTCCGTCGAAACCAACTTTTGCTATGACGAGTTTGACAGGTGCATTTGATGTGGTAACTCAACATAAAAATATATCGTCTTCTATAAATAACTCGAATTATTTCTATTTGATATTTTTGAAGTTATTTTTTCAAATCTTGGCAAAGAAAAAACGCAAATATTTTATGTATTCAGTATTATTAGTCTGATATAAAAATCCAAACACTCCCTTCAATTGTTTTATCTCTTCGCTGCACTTGAGTGCTCTTAGTACTTTCGACTTGTCTAGAAATTGTCTGCTTCAAGTCCTTATACTGGCATATCGATTTTTAGAAACTTCACACATTTTATTATATTTTATTCACGTTTTCTTGCGGGTTACATATGTCTTGATCTTTATATCGATAAAGCCAATCCATGACATACGTCGATCTTAAACATTGGCAAAATTATATAAAATAATGTATTGAGAATGAATTCTTTAAGTCCCAAATGTGCATAATATGCACACAGATTTCAACGTCGTTTTATTTATACAAAAAGAATTTTAAAAAATGGAAACATATATCCGACTAGTTTTGGGGTCGCTCTTTTGATTGGCGCTACTGAAATTTACGAAGAATGACGTTTACTACTTTATATTTTTCAAAAATAATGATTTTTTATCCACGATTTTTGTTTAAATGCATTTTTAACTATGATACCGGTTTCAGATCACCTTCTAACCTATCAGAAACGTGTTCCCGATTGTTTTACTTTAAAATTATATAATCACATATTTTGATTTTTTTCATTTCAAAATGGCGTCTGAACGTTGCAAATTTTTGAAATTGCTATTATTTAGAGTTTTCTTTGTAGTAAAATCATACAAATAAGTTATTACGAGTTTGTATGACCTATTTTGCTTTATGGAAGCAGTAGTATAATATTGTTAATTAGGAAATTTCTCACCAATTTCGTCTGTAACAGAATTCGAAATACACGTATTTCTCCTTAGCACATGGCAATCGCCATCTTGAAATTGGGTTTTATGGGATATTAATACTTTCGTAAATCAAAATTGATCCGCCAACACTCGTAATAACTTATTTGTACGATTTTACTACAAATTGCGGAACCGAAATAATAGAACTTTGTCAATTTCAAAAATTTTCAACGTTCAGACGCCATTTTGAAATGAAAAACAAAATAAATCAAAATATGAGAATGTGTAATTTTGAAGTAGAACAATTGGGAACACATTTCTAATACGTTAGAAGGTAATCTGAATCCGGTATCATAGTTAAAAATATATTTAAAAAAAAATTTTGTTTTTCAATATCTTTGTAAAAAAATGTGATAAAAGTCATTGCTCGAAAATTTCAATAGCGCCAATCGAAAGAGCGACCTAAAAACTAGTCAGATATTTCCAACCAACTTTTTAATGCATAAATAAAACGATGCTGAAATCCATGTGCAAATTGTGCACAATTATAACTGTTGGAACAAA
This sequence comes from Trichopria drosophilae, assembly GCA_030407085.1. Classification (NCBI taxonomy): domain Eukaryota; kingdom Metazoa; phylum Arthropoda; class Insecta; order Hymenoptera; family Diapriidae; genus Trichopria; species Trichopria drosophilae. The sequence continues at coordinate 96,737,939 of CM059586.1, read as the reverse complement.
TAAATTAACACATCAAAAGAGACATTTCCAAAAATAGAGAAAAAAATAATCGTTAAAAGATCTAAATGGGTGCAAATGACTGACAAACTGCTGTAATATATGATTTCACGCATTACGAAGTCTTTATCACACGCGATATCAATTACCCGTTCCAGCAATTCAGTATTTTATCTGAATCTCGACTATTTTCTCCAACTTTTTGCTCCTTCATTTCCTGTTTTCCGGAAATTTTACTTTTGTTTCGTACCCTGCATTTGTCACGTTTTTCGATTCTTTCCTTCGATTTGGTTAAACCCTTCGGCAGCGTCAAACGTTTCTCGTTCACGCTAGGAATTCGACTCGTGGAAATCGTGTACTATAAAAAGTCCTCTTGTTTTCTTCTCCGGGGAAAATAAAAAGTCACGAGACAAAAAATGCAGAATAGAAGAAAGTTACCGAAATCACGTACTAGAAACACGTTTTTGGAATTTACACAAAATCGATTGCGGAACATTCCTGGTGTACGTTTTCGTTAACGATCGACCGAATGGGCGATATTAGAACACAGAAGATACTTTCATCTAAAATGTTATAGGTGTGAGTTATATTATGTTTTATTTATATTACATTTATAGAAAGTGTAACAAAACCATTTTGTAAAAATATGTATAAAGTGTAGATGTAAGATATCTTTTAATACTTCCAGAAGGTTTTTTTACACAAGGCCAAAGTAATTTTCCTTTTCCTTATCATAATTAATTGCAGCTTTGCTTTTCTACATACAAGAATCTGCCTCAAAATAAATTCATATAAATAATTAAAACAATATATAAATAAAATTTTAGTGTTATAGTGAAAGAACCGTCTTAAAATTGTTACACCTAATTTTCTTAAATTAAGTCAATACCTTGACTGAAAGTCTTATTCCGTTTTTCTATTTAGTGAAATTAAAATTGTTCAGCATCAAAATTAGAAAAGTCATATTAAAAATCTTGATTGTTGCTTAAAAGTTACACATGTCAGTTTCAAAATAGAATATGAATAATAAATGTTAACTTCATTCAAGGACCATTAGCTCAATTTTTAATTGCATTTACGCTTTACATAATGCTGAATTTAAGATGTAACAATTTTGAAACTTATTTCGTTTTAGTACAGAATTACAACGGTATATTTCCAAAACTGTATTAAGTTCCGAAATATTTCCACAAATTAATGGATGGCTATAACGACGAAAACCTCGATTTTTCATATTATTTTATATTCCTGTTCCACTGGGATACACTTTAAAGTCTTCGTTGTATCAGAAGATAACGAAGCCCGCAAAAATTCATCTTTCACAAATATGCAACGCGTTTGCCCGCCTTTTTATGACCGCATATTTTATGAAGTATTTCAGATGGGGTTACGTATTTTCGAGATTATTCTGTAGAAAAGCATCTGAAAATTTGGCACTAAATTTTTAGAATGCGAAAATTATGGGCATGTATGTTATTTATGGTAGTCTTATTACAACGAGATTTATGAACATCAGTTTTCGATTGTTTCGTTAAAATAAACAGACTTTTTAACTTAATAAAAACTGGGAGTGATATACATGACGCTTTTAGGTGTTTTCTGTTTCTGTATTTCGTATTGTTTTCTTTTACTTTACGATCGAGGAAAATAAAAGAATATATGAAAAATTATTTATTGTAGACCACGATAAAAAACTACTTAAATAATTTAATAGTTGGTTTTACTATCTAAATAGTAACAAATGTAAAAATCGTTTGGTCCACCCTATACTACTTAAGTAGTAGAGGTAACTATTCATTTTTCCCGTGTGATTTTATCAAAGTTTTCATAAAACAATATTTATTAATTTTCTTTTAATTAACCTATGTACGCCCAAACGACACGTCAATTTCGATCAAATATTTCGGATCAAAATCGAAGAAAACAAAATGTACATATCCTTCTATTTCAAAGGACGCATTTCAAGATTCCGTGGTCAAAATTGAATTTCAGTTATGGGGAATTACAATATAGCGGCATATCCCAATTAAGTTGTTAAAAAAATTGTGAAATATTTATAATTCTTCTCAATGTGTTTCGAGCTACTACCCGTTTCGTCCCAACACGACAAAATTTGTTACCGGTTTTCATCCTCCGTAAGTTTAGGGATACCGTGGAGATAGCTATAAAATATAGAGTTCCTTTAGTATGCTCTTTTCTCCTTTTTTGGATATCATTTTCCATATTCTAAATATACGAAAAAGAACGGGGAAAAACGCGAACACAGTTTCAGAAAACTGTTATTTTTATGGCGAAAAATTCCTTAGAATCCCGTGGTAAAATGTGTTTTGCTAAAAGTTAGTCAATATTACGATTTAAATGATAAAATGGCGCCCTCAAAATGGCTATTGATCTAATTTTATTAAAACATTTTGTTGTACATTTTGATGAATATGTTTGTTTAGTTTGTTTTGGAACTGGCTGAATACAGATCCGTTATTAAATTTTGGTATTTAGTATATAGCTTTCGGAGTCATATTGGATCCACCATTTTGTATTTCCAAAATTTAAACGGATTTGTATTCAGCCTTCTCAAAACAAATCTACATAATTATTATAATATTTGACAGAATACAAGAAATATTTTAATAAAACGCAAATAACCAATAAATTCCGTATCAAAAACACTATTTTGAGGACGCCATTTTCTAATTTAATGGAATTCAGAGGCTTGATATGATGCCCAAACTCCTTCGCAATAAAAATTGTCGTTTACTGAAAAAGTTTTCGCTTTTTTCCACGTTTGTTTTTTGTTTAAGTATCCATATTTAAAAAATGAAAAGTGGTATCAAAAACCAATCTTCACTCGATGAAGATTTATTTCAATATTTACAATCGCTCCAACTAAAAAACTATGTGCTTTTTTTTAAATTGTTAAAAATGAAAAGTTCTTAGAATTCATCGATATAGTCGAATTTATTCAAATATTTTTTACGGTATTTACGGTTTTTACGGTAGTTTCTTTGCAAAATTTTGAATTATAAGTGTGTTTTGTATTAGTTCAAAAGTTTACAAAGAAATGGATATCAAATAAAGTTTACCATTTTTTTCACTAAAACTATCAGAACAAAAATTGCTTAGAAATCATTAGAAAAGGTAGTACAATTTTTTTAGAATTCTTCGCAAATAATTTACAATTTTGACAAAACAACTAGATAAAAAATGTCTCTTATAGATATCAAAATCTATCATGCTATCAATTTTTAACGATTCTGCAATAAATGATCATCTGGATACAAAAAAAAATCAAATCATTGAAATACACTTTTAAACAATTTGAAAACAGTATTTCTTTAGTAATTTTTTACCAGGAATTGAATTTTATTAGTAGTAAAATATAATGTGCTCTCCAAATTCCTTCTAGTGACAATCACTCTTTATGGAGCATCAATGGAACTACTCTGCGAAAAGCAAAATTTTCACTCTTTAAGAGAGATTTTTGACTCCTTGAAGAGTGAATTTTCACTTTATACCGGACGAATTTAAATTTTTAATAAAGGATACTGACTATTTCACTAGTGTAGCTCAATTATTGTCAGTGATAAAGAAATTTCAACGGTAAATCATCGACAAATATATATATTTTTTATAGATTCATATAAAACATATAACGTTGAAAATGATCTATAAAATCCAAGTCACTGAGTACTACCATCGATCGATTAAATTACTCTCTGAAATTTAAATAAAAATACTCTCTAAATTTCTAGTGGAAGTCTCTCTCTAGGAAGTGAAAACTGAGTCACTCTAGTGGAAGAATGAATTTTCACAGTAAATCAGTTTAAATCATTGAATCGTATCATAGATCAAAATATCTATAAATTTAACAACTTAGAATATAATAATAAATACTAATTGTAAATATAACTATTTATGTCCATTGTCTAAATTGATAAAATATATTATTCTTATATCTGTCTGCTACTACTTACTCACATTGGTAAACTTATTAAATTTACAAAAATGGATATGTTTATAGTATAGGAATACATTTTAATAGTGCATTTCGTTACTAGTGCGGAAAATATTATTTATGTAAATTTTACTTTTTTTAATTCCTGTGTACTGTAATAATAAAATTATTTACCATTTCACGTTCTAAAAGTCTTTTGCCAACTTAATACAATGAGTGTTAAATCACTCTAATTTATTTATTTTCTGTCAACTTTTTGATAAATATGAGTTATTTTATGGTATTATTTGCTTTTTGATTATTACGTAATATTAACATTGAGACTGTAAAGTGGTTGCAGTTACTTCTCGATCATAAATTGATACGGAAATACCCGTAATTGAGTATAAACTAAATTCAATTTAATTACAAGTTTAATACGTAATTAATGGACCAACTTATCGCAATTAGTTGTCAATTGATTTATAATTTCCACGGAGACTTGAAATGCTTGTATATGAATATACGGCATGTAATACATCATATTGATTTAATGGTTTGCAAAAAGTAAACCCCTTTTAGCTGGAGAATGCAAATATGATACAACATTATTCATCAATTTATTAGTATTACTAATGAAACAAAATTTAATTAAAATTGTATTTTGTATAAAAAATGGTTTTATTAATTAATAAATAACTTATTTTTAAGTTGTTTATTTATCAAATTTAAATTTCTAATAATTTCATGTAACTCAAAACACGATTTCAATCTGTAAAATTATTTAAAATCATTTTATGTGTATTTTTGTATCACCAAGTGTGCTTAAAAGATCGGAGGGGATTTCATTCAATTGTTATTATTTTACAATTGACATAATCTCTTATAACATCTATAAGCGTGCATGAAAATCGAGTCGATTACAACGTAAAATTTAATATCATAAATCCCAGATTCAAAATATTTTACATTTGGTCAACACTCGAAATTATTCATTTTATTGTTGTTGCGTTATAAACTTAGTTTTTTAGATACTTAATGTCATGTTTTTAATTAAAATGTAACTAAAAGTTAAAAGCCCACTTTATAATATAAATAAAGCATAAATTTAAATTATAACAATTAATGCTGAAATTTCCAGGCCAAAAACGGAAAAAAGATCTAAAATTTAATAATTTCCTGCAACCATAATGCAATATGTTTATGTAGCATTCGTTTTTCAGGTTGATACGCGCAGAAAAAGCGAATAATTAAAGCAGGTTTTCTTTTTTCCCGACACTGAAATATACGTAACACATTTTTAAATCCTGCCTCAAATCCAGCAACCCCGTTTACAGAGATTCCTCACATTGTACTTCGTTTCAATGGCAATATAAAAGATCGCGAGTTTCGTCTCTTTTTCAGTCCTTTAAAATGTCATTTTCTACATTTCAATGTAGAACTACCACAATTTTATTAATTTATGTAAAAGAACAAATTTTAGAACCTATATTCAATGTAGTAAATTTAATTTCACGCATGCCGTCGGTGAAGTTCTGTCGCAGAAATAATAAAAATTTGTGACTTAAATTTATGTAACCTTTTTTGACAAGTCCTAAGAAATGAAATAAGAATGAAATAGTTATTTAAATTTGCAATTACTGGTCGAAAAATAAGTTATTTCCTTATTTTAACATTCATTTAAATATTATTTTATACTTTAGATGATGTAGAGAACGAAGATGTAAAGACGATATTATGATATTTTTTTATGAAATATCTACTTTTAAAATGTTTAGTAAAGGAGCCTTTATAGTAAAGATAAAGTTATTGAAAATATCTCTTTTTCTTTACGATCTTTTGCATGGAAGTAAAGATACCGTCCTTTACAAGTTTTCAAATAAATTATGTTTACGAAACTTTTCAGTGGCTGCATCACCATAACGAAATCACTTTTAAAAAGGTATTATAAAATATTCTTGACTATGACTTCTTCTAATAAATACTTGACATTTTATAATAAATAATGAAAATACACGGAAAACTATTTTGTTATAACGGCAGTGCAAATATTTGTACTTTTCAAGAGTATCAAATACTGAAATTCCATTTTTACAAAGTAATTGGTCTTTACTAATTGGTAATGAGTAAAATTTTACAGTTTTCAATCGATTTTGTATTATGAATTATTTTGCAATTATATAAAAAGTTTCAAATTATAAAAGTCGAAGTTGATTTACTAAAAATTGACATTCATAACAAAAATTATATAACAATTAACCATTTTTAGTTTTAATTCAATTTCGAGGTCAAATTTGAAAATTTAAAATGGTCGATTCAATGTGGCGGTCAAATTTTCTTTTTAATTCCCGCAATATCTATTAAGCAAGTAGTAGAGTAAATATACTCTCTATTATGTTATAATACTGAACAGTATGAAATTAAAAAAAATTTCATGTTTTTCACCGCCATTTTGAATTTTGAAATTTTAACCTCAAATCTGAATTCAGCGAATCCTAAAAACTAAGAGTACTAAACATTGCGGAAGTTGCAAAACTTTTATGCTTTTTCGATCGCCACTTTCAATCGGTCATTTTGATTTTTGGAATTTTGACCTCAAATTATATAAAAATATAGAACACAAAATGGCGCCCTAAAAAGCGTAAAACTGTACTAAATACCACCAAACTTTTTTAAATATTAACGAATTTACTTCAGTTTTAGCAATTAAGGGTGTTATGGTCGCTTATTGCGAGTTTGAATTTAGGTATTTTAAATTCAAAATGGCGGATCGAATATATAGGGCGAATTTTGATAGACTAGACGAGTATCTTTGAAATTCTATATCTGGAGGTTCATTAGGTGGCTTCTTATGAATTTGAATTTAGATATTGAAAATTCAAAATGGAGGATCCAATATGGCGGACGAATTTTGATAAACTTTCGAATTTCTTTGAAATATGATATCTGGGGGTTTATTAGGTGGCTTCTTACGAATCTGAAGTTAGATTTTCAAAATTCAAAATGGCAAATACTATAAGGCGAAGAATTTTGGAAAATTGTTGCGATTTTCATAAAACTGGGTATCCAGGGTTTTTTTATGTTCCTGATTATAAATCTGAAGTTATATTTTCAAAATTTAAAGTAGCGGATTCTCCATGAAGGACGAGTTTTTGAAAATGTGAAGCGGTAGCCAAATTCTGCTTGCGCCATCGTTTTCAGCACGAAAAAATACGTCCGAAATGATACTTCGCTTGACAAAGGCAGACAAAAAATAAAATTTTGTCGCTCAGTGTTATGAATATAAAGTTATATTTTCAAAATTCGAAAGGGCAGATCGAATATGATAGAAAAGTATGGACACATTTTTTAGATTTTTGTGGAATATGGTATCTAGGAGTTTTGAGGTTGTTGATTACGAATCAGAAGTTGGATTTTTGAAATTCAAAATGGGGGATCCAAGGTGGCGAGCGAATAAAAATTTTATTGTTTCGAAATTTAAAGAGCATCAAAATAAAAAAAGAAATAATAAAATCGGCGGAAAATTGAGACCTGCGGAACCCCGTGACAAAAAAAAATGATTCCCCAATGTGATACGTCATGATGACTGGATGTTAACAATTTTGAAACATTTTGCTAATAAAAGTAACAATTTTCACATTATTTTCAATTAACAGTCCAACACGTATGTTTTAAAACTAAGTAATATATTTTTATTATATTACCATTTATTTAAATTACACCTACCTTTTATTCGATTATAAAACGTGACATTTAAAACATTGAGAAGTTTTAATGTACAATAATTATGAATAGATATCAATGTACGAATTTTTAAAAATGAAAGCACAGAAATTAATGAAAATGAGTTGATTTTTGCATGAAGTCAGATTTTTCAGAAAAATTATCTGGGGAATAGATTAATGCATATTTTGTTTAGAAAAGTTTTATTTAATATTATTGGAATTTGAAACAGTTAACAATGCTAAATCGTAAACAAAAAGAATACTCATTCGATTAGTAATAAATTTTCCTAATAAAAAGTAAAAAACTATTAATTCATTAATTCAATCTTATTTTTTATTATTAGATTAGTAGAATCTACACTTCGTATAAGTGCGACACTATCTTGAAAATTAAAAGAAGTTTTATTAAAATACTTCAATGACACGAATTAAGTATTCAAATGATTTAATGTAAATAAACTCATATATTTTTATATAAAATTGTGACTGCAGCAAATATTTTTTCCAATGAGATTACATAATTTCTTATAATGTTAATTAGGTTTTGTTCACACTGATGTTTAAAATGCAGCCCTACAACATTACAATGGCATATTGTAACAAACTTTGCTTCAAATTTCGGCTCGAAGAATTCTACTTACCTGTTACATTTCATAAATAATTTTGATCAGTGCTAGAGTATTAGAATTATCCGATTTCCATAGTATATTCTCGATAAAAATATAGTTAACTAACTAGACGTAGGAACTCGGAATTAATAATCGAAGTGGCAGAGATACAGGATATCCAATTTCGCTAGTGTGGGTTTTCGATTATAGATATGCTTTAATTATAAAAGTCGCATTACATCCGTACGATCGGATTCCAATAGTAAAGTACGCATAGCAGGGTGAGGGATATAATTAATCGCCTTCTCTTATTCAAAAAATATCGGGCACGTTTTTTAACGACTTACTTTTTCGTCAATTAACCAAAATACGTTATGACGAATTTCTACTACACGGATTCTTTTAATTAAATCTCTTAAACGTCCCGGGGAAATCTTTTTAAAACGAAGTATTTCAGCGCATTATTTTGTTTTAATTCAAAACACCTTCATTTTCAAAGTCAGTTCGGATTTTTATTAACTGAAAATTTTAATTAAAATTACTTATATCGAACATTTTGGATGTTGATAAATTGTAAATACAGAACTAATAAACTCAAATGAATTGCCGTAATTATTGCACAACTTTTTTTTTCGCACAGTCCGTAAAGTTGAATTTTACGGCCAAAGTACTAAATAGTATTTTTCGATACAATGCTGTAAAATCTTATTTTATTTTTCAGTACTTAAAACTGTCAAAATTCCATTTCACGAGCTACATTTAGTCCATATGGGTTATGTTTTTGACAGCGCATATTCATGTTTCACGTGATCCATGAAATTTTATTTTACGAACTAAAAGTAGGCCTTAAAATCGGATTTTACTCCTATAGTCCCGAAAAACAAATTACTTTAAATAGTGTGCTATATAAACAATTTAGTGACGTAGCATGGTAAATCATAACCTGAACACTAGTGAATGGAAGCAACGAATAAATTATCAGTTTTATTTTTATATATTTTCATCTTATAAATAATGAAAAACTATTCAATTTATTGCACATTTAATAACGTTTTATAATTATTTACTAGTATCTGACCATGATTACTCGACTAAGCATTGAATTTTAATCTTTTTAATTTCCGCCACAAACTCTACTAAGTTAATCAATATATTAAATTTCTAATAATTTCGTATGTGTCTATAATTTAATTTTAACCAATAATTATAGAAGTAAATGATCAATTTCCATGTCATTGAATTAGCAAGAATAAATTACACAAACAATTAAGATAAATAAGAGAATGAAATGATTTTGAAAATAAATACAATTTTTTGATAAATGACGTAACTGATAATAAACTCATGTTCCTTGAGTGAGCAAAAAAGTACATTTGACAACTTCCGTCAAAATCTGCTGTTACTGTGAATTCAAACGGAAATCCCTTTATCCCTTACATGCAAACGTATAGAATATACATCTGACATTTTTTGTATGCTCCAGATTTCCTGAAGACATGTACAGAGTTTTCATCTGAATGAAAAGCATGACATTTCTCTTCTGAGGTTTTTGCAAATCAATTTTGTGAAGAAAAAAGAAAATTATAAGCCTCAGTGATTCTTTGAAATAAGCTTCGTAATCGAGCGACTAGAAATAATGTTGATTGATATCATTCTTATTTGTCCCAAGTATTGTTAGGAGCAGTGACTAATACATTTTTGTCGTCAATCAAAATTTGGATGTTTTTTCAATTATTTCACATTATAAGTGTTTAAAAATCTGGAATTAGATGAAGCGAACTCATTAGACAAATGAAAAACTACAGAACACATCGACGATTGCATTTTTTCTAGATAAAATTAAAAAAATTAATCCAGAGATTTTTAATTCATAATTGCATAATAATGTAAGAAATCAAATCTACAGTTTTTAAACAGGTGGATTGAAAAATCTATGAGTTTTTTTATTGACATTGATTTTTCTTTTTTCAACATAAAATTTCTAATGGAGTGCAAAAAACACAAACGATTATAGACAAAAACTACCATATTACACAAAAATGAAAGTTTTTAAAATTGCTTCGAACACGTGTAGCTTTTAATAACAGAACAAAATTTGACGCAGCATCAAAAATAATACTTGACTATCGATCGTCGTATAATGAAAATCAAATGAATCGAGGTGAAAGCCAGGATTACAAGATGGAAATCTAAACCAAAGGGGCGATTCCGCCTCCACAGTTTTGATAAATTGACATTAACTTGTATCGTTGAAATTTGTTTCAGGGGAAGTGACCTGCAGATTCTATATTTATTTAATTATGTATGCACGTGATTTATTAATTTCTTCGATACTTTATTGCAAACTTTATACATTTATTTATAGCATAAGTTTTTCTTATCGTGAATTTATCCTCGTATCCCATAAATAATACTATTTTTGTCATTGGTTATTTACATTTGGAATGAATTCGGATTAAATCTTATTATTATAGGTACTTTCGTTTAAATTATTTAGATCAATATGTCATGATGAATATTAGATGTAATTTTATATGTAATATATCTAAAGAGAGACAGAGTAAAATATTTCATAACATGATTGCAAATTTATTTAATAAATTAACGTTTGATTTACATTTGTTTATTTAAAAATATATTTTTCAAGTAATAAAAAATGCAAATAACTTTCAAAGTTATTTGCTTTATGAAGTATAACTTTTTACCATAAGTAAGGGAAACAATTGTAACTATTGCGGAGAAACTGCTGGAGGTTTACATTGTAAAGTTTATTATGTGAAATTTACAATTAAAAACAATTCATAATTTATGAAGTAGATGGGCATGTTAATACTGTTCTTTATCAATTTTTGAGAATTACTCGTCACGATATCAACAGTGATTCCTACTAAGCATTATGAATAGTTGGACACAAACTTTGTAAAAATGTATAATGTAAAATTTTTAATAACTAACGATAAATTTTGACTTAATGTACATTAGAATATGTTTAGATAAATCAGAATTATTAAACAATTATTGTAACTTTTTGTTTCTAAATATAATGCTTTATGCTTAACTAGTAATTACTATTAAATATTATTTACTTTGAATAGTAACTTCAAAATGCTCAAATTAATAATTTCAAACATTACTTTCCAAATTTTAGATTGCAATCAAAATTTATAAAATGTAAAAATTTATAATTTACCTTCAATCCATAGATATTTTTTAAGCCTTTTAAAGTAGGATCTTGTGTATTACTTAAGTTTCACTTTTAGTTTCTTAATTGTTTTACATAATTATTGAAAAATAATAAAAGTGCGTAGTAACAATTTCGTTATTTTGATCAGAAAATTAATTAGAGGTGTTATATACATATATTTAGATAAACTTTCTAAATCTGAATTAGTTAAAAACTATTCAATAAAAGACTAAAATTGAGTCACTATTCCGATTAGTAGTTATTTTTACTAATAATTAATGAAAAAGTCCCATAAATACTCTTTAAATGTGTATCAACTTTTAAGAAAAATTAATGATAATCCTGTCTGCAAATTACAGATTAAAATTAATGAAAAATTATTTAATTTCATTTGTGATGTAATACTTTATCTTTATTTATGATTAGTCAATTGAATCCGCATTAAATTTAGCACATTTAATTATTTACATATTCAGAAAACCAAATAGTTTAATGTATATTTTGTTTGGAACAGTTTTATTTATTTTTATTAGAATTTGATTAGTTAAAAATTACTAAATCGTAAACGAAAAATATACTGATTCAATTAGACAAAAATTTGGTAATAAAAAGTAAAAAAATACTATTTCATTAATCCAATCTTATTTTTCATTTAGTCGTAAAAAGACATATATTCGTCACTATAAATGTTTGTTTACTATACAAGAATGTTGTGATTTGAAGGTATCATTAAATTTACTATAATGAAATTTAATAACTATTTTTAATTGAGCTACCAACACAAATTAAAACAATCCTTAGATATATCTAAATAATTATATTGATACCAAATTTACATTCAGATACTTTTATAATAAAGTTTCGTGCCTGAACTTAAAATCTGACTGTCTAAAATATCGGCGAATTGAATTGTTTCAAGATATTGATTAAAATTTATTTGTTGAGTACTAGTAAAATTTTCACTTCATCTTACTACTTTAATCATTCATGTTTTGCAACCGTAGTAGTACTACAGTAAAAGAGAATTACCAACTTCAACGAACAAGAAAAATATTGCTTAATCGACTAAAGTTGATTGATTTCCTCTTTCATTAAAGTCATGAACGTAACAATAATTAATTTTGTTAATTATACATAACTTTGCATCAGCTGAATTCATCCACATTAGAAGCTACGCAAAAAACTTAATCTTACAACCAGCTCCGTCTTAATTTAGCCGTCTTAAAACAAATGATAAATACTTACTAACACAACTAATTTTTCGTAGTAATAATAAAATTTACTTCGTCCTTTGAAATTATACAATTTATTATGCTATCGGTTGTACGTTTTATTGGACAATGAATTTTTTAATCCGTGTATGGAAATTCGATTTTAATTTAAATAATCTAAATCTAAAATGCTCAACCAGCTTAATTTAAGCCCCAATTCTAAACAATATCTCATTTTTTGTACATTTTAGTCGCATGTTAAACCAATTTTAAGACGTTTGATGAACACTACTTTTCAGTCGAACAAGGCAACTTTTTTTTCATCTTAAAATCAGCGAACTATTGGCCTTAATTCAAGACTTTTTTTGTCAGTGTATTTTTCAACTTTTTATTAATTCTAGTTTAGAGAACATTATATTATAACATGTTGCTGAAGTGATAACATAATTTTGTATAGTAAAATTGTAGTAGTTGCTAGTAATCATCGGCGATCGCTAAATTTATTAATAATATTGAGAGGTTGATAACAACTTTACTGAAGAGACACTGCATACAATTCTTATAGAACTTCACTTACAAGTAAGGTCGTTTAATCATTTAAGTATATGGTATCGTAAGTACCCTTTAAGACTAAATTCAGATACTTTCAATAGTAAAATTAAATGGCTTGTAAGTTTACAAGTTCCCATACTGAAGTAGTTTAAGAAAATTTATTGTTAGTTGTTACTAGATTATAGTATGTAATTACTAGTGAACTGTAACATTATAGTAATATGTAATTAATTGGACAAAGATGGCGTAATTCTTTTTATACAGAATCAATAACACAGAAGTTGTTAAAATAACCACCACACATAATTAATAGATCGCAATCTCATTAACTCCGATCGACTTCGATATTCATGTTTCAATGTTATCAGTGTTTTGGAATATTAATATTTCAATTTAAACAAAAAACATTAAACTATCCATAGTCACGAGAGAAAGTTAATAAATCATCTTAAAACACCAAAAAAGTTAACATTCAAAATTGTGCAAAAGATTTGCAATTATGTATCAAGTTTGTAAGGTTAGATGACTAAGTTTCAGTTTGATTAACTAACTTTTAGTATATTTATGTATATTTATTTATAAACACTTCTTTATTATAACAACTGAATGTTCGGATGCAAAAACGTCTTAGCCACTCGGTCTGACTCATCATAAGTAGTAACGGCCAGTTTCGCAGTTTTTTGCATTTACCTTGTTTTGCACACAGCAATGTGTCATCACTGACAAAGTTGTATATATTAGAAATATCTTCAATTTGAGCCATCACTCGTTCCGATTCGATGAAAATTGTGCCCGGGGGAGCCTTAAGATAACGCTTTCTTCTCCACCTGTCGGTCTCCACAGATGAAACTGGCTGTTACTACTTACGATGAGTCAGACCGAGCAGTCTGACTTAAATTACATAAAGTAACTATTGAAAAACTAAAGTAAAACTATTGAAGTAACTAAAGTAACTGTTACAAAATTTGTTATCAAGGGTTTGTATGGAATATGGAACAGAAAAAGTTCACAGTTGTATTATTAAAGAATTTTAAAGAGTGACGAAATTAATCAGTAACTTCTTTTGTTTCTACCTGTTTCCATGGTAATATATTACTCCTAGTGTGTCAAAATCAGTCAAAATATTTTGAGAATTTAACATGAATTCCGTCATGTTTTAAGTAAACAATTAATTATGGGTAAGGAAAATTAATTACAATGATTTTATCAATAGTCAAATAATTGAACATCAGCTTCGTTATCAGCGACCCCAAAAACCCCCAAACATAATTTTTATGAAAATTCAATAATGTTTTTGAAAAATTATCCGCTACATTGAATACGACATTTTGAATGTTGAAATGTTAACATCAGATTTGTTATCAACGACCTCAAAAACTCCACAGATATAAATTTTTATGAAATTTTAACGTCAGATTCGTTCTTAACTGTCCCAGAAACCCACAGATATGAATTTTTATGAAATTTTAATAATGTTTTAAAAATTAGTCTACCATATTGGATCCGCCACTTTGAATTTTGAAATTTTCAGATTCGTTATCAATGACCTCTGAAACCGTAATATACCAACTTATACTAATATCTAGCCAAAGAAAAAGTGTATGCATTTAGTAACCACTTTCATGGTAAGAAACTAGTGCGCAGGTGGATTAACAAGATGCAAAAATGAGTTACGCAAGTTTTTTCCTATTATCTGGATAATATCGAAGACAATAAAACTAGTTTCAACCACGTGCCTTCAAAAAACAATTTAGTTTTACAATACGTACAAATTAAAAACTTCTAGAGATATGCCGATATGCAAATTTTACCAGAAAAATTGTTTATGAGAAAAATTTGAAATATGAAATGTGGAAAACTGCTAAACTCAATTATTTTATGTAACTCCCAAACAATGATCAAAAGGATCGAATAAGATTTTGAAGAGAATGTAGAATCAAAAACAGAAAACAAAATTGTTCTAATTATCTTCTCTTCCCGGCGGTATCCAAACGTCCAATTTGCTCTGTCACGTTTTATTATATTCGATTTATATTTACACAAACTACCGTTTGGCGATCCTCACCTATTAGAACCGCAGCAATCCTCGTCCTATTTCCCATGGTTAAGCATCAGCTTTGGTCGCGGTCACTACATATGCGCGGTTACAAGGGTCGTGCATGTTGCAACATTCAGTACCTACTTTTCGATTAATTGAATTATTCATGAAGGACATTAATATCCAATTTTTGTAGCATACAAGTTAATTGCTTAAATCTTGTTAAATGTTAGACATTGCTATTGGTCTAGATTTAGTGGGTTCTAACGATGACCTTTAAGATTCATTTCGATATTAACGGTACTTTCTACTAATTATTTTCGAAATTTTATCTATCACACAAAAAGTCTAAATATTAATCAAATTAACGAAAACAGATAAAAAGATGATTTTTTAGACTTAAGCAACGAAATCTATCCTTAGAGAAGTTTCGAAATATTGTGAAGTGCCCTGATGTGGCGAAAGCTAATAATTACTAAGTAGTTACTAACTATTATAAGCCTCAAGTTATATTATCATTTTTCGCATATTTTTCGTTAATTTTATTAACATTCAGAAACCATCTATCTCGATTGAGGTTCAAAAGGGACCTCTTCTCTAGGCTACTAAGTACATCCTAAACCAAGTTTGGTACTAAGCCGATCCTTTGATGTGGCGATTCGGTAATAAAATATTAAAACTTCCTTTCGAAGCTAATCAATTTGTCGCTGATAATGCATAGATCGATAGAACTGCGTGCATATAAACGAATTAACGGATACTCAAAGTTCTAGTGCATGGCATAATATAGTGAATTGTATAGCTACAAAGATATGCAAACAATTTTTATCATTGACTAGTAATAACTAATTTTTTTAAACATATGGAAAAACATTTAAATAATACAGGTTGGTAAAATGTGAATTCTGTAAATTTTTAGTAAGATTATTCCTTAAAATATTTTGTTAATTAGAAGTTAGAAAATAAATAGCACTATTGTTAAAAATGCAATTTTCTGATATCATTTCTACTTTTGATGCGAATGGTATAAAAATTTCTTTTCAAATAACTAAAAAAAGTCTGAATGAACTCCGATAAAAATAAGAAACATTTTAGTACTGTTCCTTTCATAGTTGACATAGAATGTGAAATAGAAGTTAGTTATATTTTAGTATCCACAGCTAACGAATAAAAGACCAGCCCTGGCAGTACATAGACTTATTTAATTTACATACTAAATTTTTAAAATGTACGTCTAGCTATTGAAGTCTGGTAACAATCTAGCTGCAGTAAATTCAATGTACTAATGGAAGCTAAATAATTCTTTTAGGTACTGGTACACCTATCGATGGGTTCATGTATATGTTAACTAAATTCTGTTTACAAATCGATTTTACTATTCCAATCTAATCGAAAGGACAATAACACAGGTCTGCTCTTTTCGCAGATGGTAACCACGTGGAATAGAAATTTTGGAATTCTGCCAAACACTCTTTTCGACACCACACGAATAATATAGCTATGCATGCGTCCTCTATGTACTTCACGTAAGAATTTTTAAACAAGTTTAGATGTACACCAGCTGCGCAGATTTCATTCAAAAATTATTTTATTTTGATTATTGCCATATGGGATAGTATCTTTTTCTTGTGTTTACGAGTAGGCATTTCTTCTAATATTTTTTATTTAGTAAATATTATTGGAACTGTATCTATCCTTATAGATTTATTAATTACAGTGTATCAATGCGCAATTATTTATGATTTTAAGATTTGCATATAAACAAAGGAATAAATTAATTTTAAATCATTGTTATTATTATTCGTTGCTTTGAAAGTACACATTTTTTACGTGGCTGTAATTTCGATATGTGGATAAAATTATGAAGTACAACCATAAAGTTATGATACCTATTAAGTTCCTGATATTTGTTCACTAGTGTTCACCTATTTAGTGTAAGAAAGGTTCTGAACAATTTAAAAGTCACCATATGTTACATAAAATCACCTGAACTTTTAAATCTTTTATTAGAATTGTTGAAAAATGTAAATTATTTTCAAAACACTATGAATTTTCCAAATGTATTTTGTCACATTGAAATCGTGTTATCGAAAATTTGACATGTACAAAATAGGAGTTAACGAAAATAAATTGTTATTTAAAGTAATTTGATATAGTTTTTCAGGGTTAATTTCTTCCAAATATCTGATAATTTGGTTTATTTTACGTCAGATATGCCTACTTGTAAATTTCTTAAAATCTTCTTTCACCCAAAATACAACCGTAAAAATTGTAGAGAATGATTATCCATTCAGGATCACTTAATGGGTTAATATAAAGTGTAACATTTTCAATATCGAAGCTGTTTCTTTTTCTCATTCATATATTATAATTTATTTATATGGAATTTATACTTATTTCGTATACTTAATGTTTACTCTCTGAATGCAGAAGTAAACACATTTCAGGAATGAATTGATTTCTTGAAAATACGATATCCCCAATGAGAAAGCACAATTAGAATTCCGTCCCCTTGCATAGCTTTACTAAATAAATCCGAATAAGCAAGAATTTAATGAATCGAAATTCTGGACACGTGTAGGTATTTATGAAGGGTATCGAACCCTCGTGGAGCCCGTTGATTATATATCATAATAAATACACGTAGAAAGCAAATAATAATCATGGGATGGAATTGAAAATAGACCAACTGCAACTTCAATTATAAATGAGCTGATGTTATAGTTGTACATTACAAAGCAGAAAGTTATACAATTGTCTGATTCATTTCATTTTATTATAATTATTCTGTTTTACAGCCCGTAAAATGGTACATAGCAATAGTAGTAGGAATTGTTATAATCAATTATCGAATTATAAAAATAATAGACACGCGATATCAAGGACGAGTAACTAAACTATATTAAACAGTATGTATTTTGAATACAATTCTTTTTAGTTTTTAAAAGTAAATAATGCGAATAATATTATGCTAAACTGTTCAAGTGAATTAAAGAAAAGTTTGCGAGTTTTGTTCCGCGTGGCATCACTTATATCTAAACTACATTTGTTAAGAGAGTACTTTATATCTACATACTAACTAGTACACTTAAATATAAATATTTTTCTGAAAGTTTGTCTTAAAAGTAGAATTCAGAGTTATTTAGAAGCTTTTATCAATTTTGCATTTTAAATAAAAGTAGGGATATTTTTGAGGACCAATGTAAATTATTCTTATATAAATTTGTATTTGATGTATAAAAATGCCTGTAGTTTACAAAAATCTAATATGTATATATTCAGAATAATAAAGATAATTTAATTGAAAATAAAAATATTCTAGTTCCATTCCAGAGAAAATACTATTTTAGATAATTGTAAAGTATAAAAAATGCAAAAGTATAAGAAATATCATAAAACATTTAAAAAATCACTAAGATTTTTAAATAACTATTTGCTACATTTATTTATCTAATTTGAATTTCGGTGAAACTAAGTATGAAAGTAATGTCGTTAATAAAATATTAGTTTAAACAAAAAATAAAAAGTTAAACAAATCAATTTTAATTAAATGCAATTGTCGAATTTTAAGCGAGGATTAACTAAATAAAGATATAAACGGCTAAAATAATCGAATAAAGAATTGGGACATATACATCTGTGAACACAGGAATGTAATTAGTGTATTTATGAATTATTCAACTGCTTTTCAGTAATTATGCTCTATAAATAATATAAATTACCTTCTAACAAATGAGAACGACATACTTGTGTAATTATAGAATATGATTATAAAATAAATACTATCGATATAGTACCGTTGTGTAACTATATTCTGTTGTAATATTTCATTACTCAAGAAAAACTTCATAATTAACTTCAATATTAAATTTATTAACTCATTAAGTCCTGAATAGACAATTTTTCACTTCAGTTATCAATGTTTATCAAATCAATGTTCAAGGAGTCACATCTGACATAAAATTAACTGAATTTTCAGAATTTGTTATTAGATTTTTCAAAAGATGCAACCATGAAAAACTATACATCATTTCTTCCAAAAAAACATAGATTTTTTCATAAAGCATGAATTTCGAAAAGATTTCAGAGTGAAAAATTAAGATAAAAAAATTCATGTGAAAAATCCATGTTGTTTTAGAAAAAATCATTTTTTTCACACTTGCAAAGTTGAGTTAATTCTACGTCACGTGCACCTCCTTATACATATTTTAGATTCTTTTTCTCCCCTAAACACAAACGTTGAAAACTGTAGAGAATAAATATCCATTCAGGACTTAATTAAAAGTTAAAGAGATATTTCCATGAAAATCATGTATATTTCTAGACAAAATTAAATTTTATTTACTTACAAGACATTACCCTCTAAATTTGAATTAGTTAGAAACTTGTAATGACAAAGTGGGAATTCATTTCATTAGTACTGAATGTTACTTTTAAAAAGTGAAAACAATTACTATTAGATTAGTAGAATCAAATTTCCTAAGTTATAAACATCGCAGATATGAATCGTTATGAAAATGTTTCTGTAACGTTTAAAAAAGATCGGGATGGTACGACTACGACATTGCGTATTATATTTCATTTAGTTTCAAGACATTGTGACTCCTGAGACGCAATGTGTATTACTTATAAAACATGAAAACATTTATTATTATATTAGTAGAATCAACTTTCCTAAGTTATAAAACATCGCAGATATGAATCGTTCTGAAAATGTCTGAATATGTATATCGTTAAAAAAATACAGAAAACTACAAAAATTTAACAAGCAAATTGGAAAACTACCAAAAACATCCTGGATCTTTCGTATAAAATACGACTATGGTATTTTATAAGCATTTAAAAAACAAAAATCGGTCGAATGAAAAAATAGGGTCACATATTCAAGTAACTTAGGGAAACTTGAGGGATTACTCGATGATATCTGAAAAGAACTAATAAATTGGTCCTAAAAACCTATATCAATCAGCTAGAAAACAGAATTTCGTTATTTTTAACAGTAAAAGAAAATTTGAATTGTAACTTATCTTGAATATCAATTTTTTACATCTAAGCAAGTGTTTAATTGAACATGATAATAATAATGTGTTTTGGCGATTGCATGCATTAAAACCTGAATCAAAAGAACAAAATTTACTAAAAAATATATGATTAATTCCACCATACTTTTAATATTTCATCTATAAAAGAAAAGATTTTTGTTTTTAGTTAGCCAAGTGAAAAGTTACTTTTAGAAAAATATATATATAATATTGTTGTAAAATATATGATAAGATTGTATGAACAGATGACAATAGAAATATTCAAGTACAAACTATTTAGTCATGTCACAACTTAAAGGGTGCTACCCATATAAAGAAATAAATAACACAAAATAAAATAATGATTTTCTTTTTTTTTTTTGTCAAACGTGTTATTTAGCAGTAGAGGTCCTTAGCCACTTAAAAATAGTGGCATAAACATAACAAAATAAGAAACAAAAAATGGTAATCTGTTTTGGGAATTTTCAAATTGTTGAAATGGTGCTTACTAAAAAAAATTACTAATTTCGATGCAAGAGGAGTAAATACTGTCGTTTTACAAAACATTATAATTTTGTTTGGTGAAATTTCACGGCAATTTGAAAAGTGTTCTTCGATTCGTTTTTATGTAAAGAAAGAACTCATACATTCTTTTTTGAAATCTCGAAATGCACGTTTTTTAAACGATCCATTTTAAAAAACGATTTGAACGAAAATTTAATTTCTTTTATATTTGTCCTTATATTTTATTTCAGAAGATAGGTAACTTCTTGAGAATTACATGTCTTGAAAGTAGAATATTAAACGACACTACAGAAAAGATATTTCAGCTTTTAGCAAGAAAAGCACATTTTCTCTTCTGTCCGAAGAAAAAAAAATAGTGGACAGATTCCAACACAAATCTGTCAATATATTCTAGTTTAATTTTTTTTCATGTAAAACTAATTATTCTACATCAACCAAAATTATTGTGTGAAATTCCTCTACATTCGCTTCATATACATTAAAAGAATCCCACGAGCATACTTGATTTCCGCCCAGGAGATGAAACCTCCAAAATGGATAAATAAGGATAGAGTATAATAAGTGCAAACACCTATAATACCAAATTCGAGTATTTTATCATGTGAGAACGTTTAAAAAATCGTTGTTGAAGTCGTGGATAATACATAGATGTACTAATTTAAGTTTTTATATTGCCAACAAAAGACTGTGGACTGTTACTACTTAGATTACAACATCTTTCTTTCTCACATGATAAAACAATAAAATCCAAAACCTTAAATGCATTTTTGTTCTATTTTCAAAACATGTACTGGCAACCACAGAAGAATTTAGTTTGTTTCAAATTTGTCGAAATCTCTAAAATTTTCGTAAGTATCGCCGTAGTAAGTTATGAGTCATTTGCCATGAACAATTAATCATATGAGAAAAACTTAGATAACTGTTTACGTAAGTTGTAGCGAAAGTATAATACAGTAGAGTCCCGGTATATTTGCCCACTCGGTTCCTCGCTCCCCTCCCGTCTCGTTATATTTTCCAAAAGAAGGGGAGCGCCGCCGCTTCTCCCACTCCGGTCAGCCGCGTTATCTTCGTGACGTCGGAGCAGATCGCAAGGTGGGAGAAAAAGAGTACGGTGACAGGCAAATATAAGGAGACGGAACCGGGCAAATATCCTGGGACCTAAATATAGCGAGATGCAATTATACCGGGACTCTACTGTACGTTTTTTTATTTTATAAATAGTATTATGAATTTCAACGATTTATTAATTATTATGCAACAATAATCCAAAAATTAAATATTTTTTTAATTAACATTAACTGTTTTGATGTGTCGAGAAGATAAAACTTCAAAACCGTAGAATTGTTTACGTAAACCATTATCAAGTATTTCACAACGATCCACAAATAGAATCACGTCACGACTTATCGATCAAGAATTACTTTCAATGTCCGCCTGCAGCAAAGTTGAATGTATTCCCCGTTGTAACCGAAGACGAGTGTTTTTCGACGAACAATAGCCAGTCGTCTGCAGAAGTTGCCGAGCTGAAATAGTCGTCGGGTTCCATAGTTCCCTTATACAATTCGTCGCAGGTATAAGTAGACGTCGGTCGCGTTGAATAACAAAAAATATCCGAGTCAAAAAGGCGTGCTGAAAGTAGCACAAAAACTCTACGGAAAAAAATGACGATAAAAGAAAAAAAAACAAAGAGTATAGATGAAGATTCGGAAGTGAGAGTCTTTTGTTGTAATAATGATTAAGTTAGTACTTATGGATATTTATCCCGACACTTTCTCGTAATTCCATTTAGAATTAAAATTCTTTTTATTCAATATTTAAAAAAGGGTGATTGTAATTTTTTACGAGTGGGGAAATGGAGTACTAAATAACAAATTTCGGAAAATTACCGAAAAAAGTAAGACAACTACTATTTAGAAAACAATCAGATTGAATTATTAAGATACTATGTCTTTTTCCCTGTTTCGGAAAGAATGAATTTTATCAGTAAAGATTTCGTCAATTTTTTGAAAATTCCGTTTTCCAAATATTTCTGGTTAATAATTCGCAGCTAATTTTTCGAAATCTATTACAATATACGTGTTCTGCTGCATAATTATTATTAAAAACATAAGAATGTCCTGTAGCATTAGGACAATGTAGATGTTAAGTAGAAATGTTCGTGCATGGTCAGACATTCAAACATACGAATCAAAGATTTACGATTGCAATGCGTTCAATGGTGACGCGACTATTCAATACATAATTTTTCAATACAAGTATGTTTTCATCACAAGATAATTTCATCATAAACATTTCAACACAGAAACATTTCATCATCAAATTTTTCAACAAATGAGTATTTCAGCATAACATATTATACATTTTAACAAAATAGATTAAGTTAGGTTAGAGTAGGTTAGGCTCGGTTAGATTTTTGTATTGTTGACAACCTTGCATTGTCTATTAACTGTAAGTATTTAATTTGGATTTGGAAATATAAGAAAAAAATAAAAAAGACATGATTATTCCAGAATAATTTATTGATTCATTCCCTAAAAACGACCACGTCAACAAAGGGTAAAATTTAGATTTCAGGAAGAAACGGGTTAAAAATGAAATTAAAATTTTATAAACGTATATGTAGATACTCGAAACTAATCAACATACACGTGATAGAATGCTTTTGAGTTGATTTAATAGCTATTGTCATAGTTGATTATTAAACTTATCGTACAAACGTCGGAGAAATGCAATTTTTCATTTTTTCGAGGTTCAAATATTAAAATTTCCAGATACTGGCACATATATTACAGAAAATAGGATAAAAGTTCGTATTGTTCACTATTCCAGAATTTAGGCTTTTGTTTGTTTTGTAGTGTTTGTACTAAGTAAACAAAGGTACAGTCGAAACCAGGAATGAAAAATCATCTTTGTAAAATGTCTGATATTCATGAAATAAACAGAAATGAGACTATGATACGTTACGTGTGTTTTAAACGATAATACGTATAGTTTAAACTATGCATATACACCATATAAGTACGACTTATAGTACGCTTAATTTAATACATTTTAAACTTTAATATCCCCTTGACGAAAAGTAATACTGTCTTAATTTCGTAGTATGAATATTCACTTTTTAGGTAATGATAATTATAATTGGGCCACTTATGTCAAAGAGGAAATTTTCTCCTATTCTCAAAGATTCGCACATCCCTATAGAAGTTTAATAACATTCAAACTATTATAGACGAATAGTTTATTTTCATTTTTGGAAACGTCAAGTGTAATGCAGCAATTTTAAGTATTTAATTAAAATAATCGCAATCATTTCTCGACCGTATAATTTAAAATGTATTGATAATAATGGTGACCGACATTTTGGTCCCCTGAAAATTCCTCCTCTGAAATCCACCCCCCCCCCCCCGGAATAACACTCCTCGGAAAATTTCCTTCTAGAAAATAACCCCCTTGGAAATTTACCCCCCAGAAAATAGCCCCTCCGGAAAAATGGTTTCTGGAAGTTCCCCTCCTCCCTTCAGAAAATCATGTTTTATGAAAATAACGGACTTGTTTATTTTTATCGTAAACCAATGATAAATTCTTTTAACAGTTTTATGCAAAATAAATATTTTTCTCTCTTTCATGCATTATTTTACTTAGAATTGGAGATTGTAAGCCACGCCTTTGAGATAATCCAGGGTGTCCAATTCTCCATATTGCATGACAATCGCCTTAATTCTCGAATCCAGGTCCTTATATTTTTTCCGACGTGGTTCAGTGGATACTCCGAGAGTTTGAACAGCAATTGCGTCTGTAAGAGTTTGGTCTCTTTGTAATAATTCGCAGAATTTCCACATATTTATATGGGCGCTTTGAACTTTCGATCTTATAGAATTATGCCAACCCTCAACAGGATTAGGTTAGGTTAGGTTAGGTTAGGTTTATGTCGATTTGATTTGATAATGTCGAGAGGCATTTTGATACTTCCTGTGCTTGTGTCAACTATTAACTAGCGTGTGAACACTGAAACTGCGCAATATATATGATTGGAAATTTCTGGGGGAATGATAAAACGTGGTTCTCTTTTTTTTCCGGAGGGGCTGTTTTCTAGGGGGTAAATTTCCGAAGGAGTTATTTTGTAGAAGGCAAATTTCCGGAGAGGTTTATTCCGGAGGGCGAAATTTCCGGGGGGAATTTTCCAGGGAGGAATTTTTTTGGGGGGATTACTCCGGGATCCATAATAATTAGTGTTAAAAAACACGCTCTACAAAATGTTTACATAATATGTTCAACGTTTAACGGGTTCGGCTCTAGTTCGTAGCCTTTTTTACGAAACATCAGTAAAAATCAAGTACAAATTTAAAAATGTGGGTGTACCCTTTTATGTTTATGAAATTTGCGGAACAGACCGAAAAGGTGCTGCTGTTGTCTTGACATTTATACTAATTGTGGCATATAAAGACGAATTATTTATTATTTATATAAATCGCATTACTTAGAATCGCATTTACACTTTAAACAACATATACCAATCCACAAGACGATGCAGCAAAATATGGTTTAATAATCTAACGAATTTATCTTAAGAAAACTAAGGCAGTTATAAATCCCAAATACAAAAACAAGGATGGAAATTCGAAGCGAACTTAGCTACTGTAAGTCGTAGTAAAGTGTCTATTAGTTTTAAGTAAGTTGGACTAGTTAGAACCTTTAATCAGTGCAAAAAGTAGAAAGACGAAATTGAGATTTGTTATAGGTCATCGAAATTGAACCGTCAGTGGTTTAGAAAAACTATTTTAATCGTTAAAACACAAATTAATTTTAAAACGATGAAATAGAAGATATAACGAAAAAACACGACATACAATTTTGTAAGTTAAACATTCTCAACGAAACAAGTGTAAAAAAATACACAGAAATAAATAAATTTAATTTCAGGATAAAAACAATTTGGGTGAATATTTGTTAAACGTTAAGTATATTAACATAATTAAATTTTCGTTAGGATTGGTTAAACAACCAAAACGGTTCGAGATTGTATGTATTAAATGAATTTTTTTAGTAAAATAAACAGTTAGCTATCAAATCTAAACCCTTTGGTTGTCAGTTCTAAACCATGCAAACTCATTCGGTTGGGACAATATACATTTATGCCATTATTTGTCATCTTATAGGAATTAATAATAATCACACAATAACATATACAAAACTGATACTCTCAGTCAAGTGCACTATTGTGAAATCGCTCAAAACGGTTGCCATTATTAAAAATTAAGTAAAAATGAAATCTAATACAAGTTATAATTTTCATCGTGTCATTCGTAGTGCCATGTAGCAAATATCTTTGGCCCAAACTCGTCAGTAATCTTGGCGAGTTTACTTTTACATTTTTGGTCCAGATGAAGTAACTTAACTTTTCCATTGAAACTAATGAAGACACCACAACCAGAGAAGTTGGTCGAATCAATAGCAACTAAACTACAACTCCAGAAATTAGAATTCTGGTTCTTGTAACAGAACCTTACTTGTAATAAGAGTTTAGTTGAACCAAAATGTTCGCTGACATGAATTATTCAACAATATATTTCTTTTGTTTGTACTAGTTACCACCGGAAAATGTTCCCTCCTACTCTTTTCTTCGTCACTGTATATATGCAACATATATATGCATTTAGATACCTTAGATACACGCATGTATATAATATATATAATATATATAAATCCCTCTAGATAGCAGTGCCTATTCAGTATCACGTCGAGTCGTCTCATTCGGCATTTACCGAACCGTGAAAAACTTTCGCATTGGGGCTTTTCCGCATACAACCGACGCATTTTCTTCGTTCCTTCATCCCCCTCGGTCCACAGAAATTCCATACGTCTGTTATTTTGCCCCTTCCACACCCACCTCCAACGTTTTTCCTTCGACATTGTTTTCACGTCCTGCATTCTGCTGTTTAACAGACTACCATCTGTGCCGTTTCTGGACTGACGAAAAACAAAATTTTTTCTTTTCGAATTTAGGACACGATTTTATTAATACTTTCCCAGATTTCCTTTTGTTTGTCGAATTAATGTTTTCTTCTAACCATTAATATCATTAATACAAATGCTTGGCTCGTTTCCGCAATATCTACGAATAGCTTTCATTCAGGTTGTTTACTCATGATGCATTTCGTTTATTCGTATTAACGCTTTATCGTGTTTGGTCAGGTCAATCACCCCAATTGTTCTCCTCTTCGATCATTTATCTGAGCGGGATATAGTGCGTATTTTTGATAATACAATGCATGATTCATTTGTGTTTTAGTAAGTCTATATTCGTAAACGCTATCATTTCTCAAATATAAACAGAAAAGTTATATATAACCGCTATTTGATGCTTACAGTGCGTACAGCTTACATTAAAATCATTAGCATGGTTGGTGTCTGGTCTAATACCAATAAATAAAAAGTATATTACAGGTATCAGGTGAGGTATAAATAAAAGTATAAACAAATTTTTTAGTGTTGGATGAACGATCGTGAAATGCCCTTTTTCGTATATTTTTTTGTGATGAATGTCTGCGACATGATATTCTGTCCGACATGATCTGATGCCTTTTTTTTTATAAAAACGGACAAGTTTTCTGGAGACTACATACTAATTCTGTGTAAAAAAATTAGTGTAACGAATTGGGGAATAAAAATCGTATCCTTGTCTACAATTCTGAAGATGACGACATGGATCGTTGAAACGTCAACATTTATTAATTAGTATTGTTTTTTATAATTTTTTTGACACGAGACGTTCGATGACTATTGCTTTCAAATTAAAAGGTATATTATTTTTATGTAATAATCCCCAAAGACCCAAATTGATTCGGTTGCAAGTCTTAAATAAGATTCATTATCATAATAAAACCTTTCACTCATCAAAACAAAACCCTACGGTTACTAGTCCTTAGCAATAAGGTCGCGACAACCAAACTCGATAATGAAAGATGATATACAAATGAATTTCTGACTTTGAAAGATAAAACTTGAAAAAAAACATCGACAAACACGCCAAAATTATTTAAATTCTCTAAACACCAATTTGTACTTAGAATCACCACAAATTTTGTAAAGAAATGATTCTTATTTTGAGATAAATGCAGTGCAGAAAAATATTGATTTCAATGTTCTGAGTTCATAACCCATCGTGGTACCTAGTGCATTTAAAATTTAATGGCAACTTTTGATTTTTTTAAACTAAAATAAAAAGAGGTTTATGCTCAACACAAAATTTTATGATGTTAAATACTGCTTCCTGTCCAAAAATTCAATGTTGGTGGTAAAATTCCTAATTCTTTAATCTCGAAACAAAGAAAGTATCTGAAAAAACAACCGAAATAAAAAACGTGCCATTAAATTTTGAATCATTTAAGACTATCTAAAAGATTTAAACATGCAGTGACAACATTAATAATATACAATTTTATGTACATTTTTCGACTATATAATTTTATGAAACGGTATACATTAAATATACATTATAATTCAATAATGTATAATTGGTTATATCTGTATATATTTGTATACTTAAGAAATAAATTAAGTCGAATAAAAAAGTTGAAATGTGGATTCGAACCCGCAATACAAATCAACTCTCGCAGAGTATGACGATTAATTGAAAGATAAGCAATCCGATTTATAGAGCAGACATCTTTTATAAGTATAGATAAAGTGTTTTTTGTTGAGACAATCCATTTCACTGAAAATTTCCCTTTCTTTATTAACATAATGTTTAGACAAGTTAATAAAATGGTTCATTAATGTAATCTCACGTACTTAGGATATTTTTTAAATATGTAATAAAGGTGATAAAATATTTGGTATACTTAACCGAATAAATGAGTATTTTCGATACTCGTCTAAAATGAATATGTCAATAAAATGTTTACTGATATTTTGTCGCAACTTTTGAACATCTAAAACTAAATGCTAGTCTAAATTTTGAGTGCTACATTGGACAGTGAATAAAATTGGCTATCATATTCACTTCTGATCCAATGTTTATTAAGAAAATAATTAGACAGTAAGAAAATAAATTAAATGAAATGAAGCCAAATTTCATTGTATTTGCTTGAAATAATAAGGTAAACATTACTAATCACAATGTACATATATATATACTAAGATTTTAATCTTTTGGTGCGCTCATTATAATATTTTACAATAGAAACATTAATTTACAAAAGTTGTTATGGCGTTTAGTCAAATGAAATTAAATATTGACTTTGCAATAGAAGGTGAATTTTATTTTTCAGGACCATTTGAATTTTAAAATATATGTGATGGAAATTCTTGATGTTTTACGGTCATGTGTAAATAATAATTTGAGTATACAAGTAAATAAATAAATAGCCAATACTAGTATATCAGTTCAAATTGCACAAAATGACACCCTGATGCGAAACACATTATCACAATAGTTCCACTTTTAATCACTAGAGTTAACTTGACATATATATATATATATATGAAGATCATACAGAAACGAGCTCGACATGAAAATCCATGTTGCGTCTATTTACTTATTTATTTACTTTTATACTCAAATTTTTATCTGCGTATGACCGATAAACACCAAGAATTTCCATCACAAATGTTTAAATTCGACAGAAAATGTACCTTTCGAAAATTGACCGGACTATTTTTTTGATACTTGGAATCATTATACTTTCTAAGGCAGACATTTAGATATTACTATTATTGACTTTCAAATGATAGCTCGATTATCAAAATTGAATGAATCGATCAAAAGTTATGGGCAATAAACAAAACTCACTGCACTAACAGATCCCTCTCCACTACACGCGTAAATGACGACGTAAAACCTACAAGGAAATTTAAATTTTATACTGCAAAAAGTAATTTGCACATGTCAATCCTACAGAATCCTACAAAATTGAACTTGCGTATTCTTGTACTTTAATAAAATTTGTTCATCAATTTTTTTGTGCTACAAAGTAACATGATTATCGAATTTTCGGAATTCAAATAATTTTCTAATACTTGCTATTAATTTCTTTCCGCTTGAAGTAGAAAGTATTAATTATCTTATATAAACAACTATTAATTGAATAGAAATTTAATTGATATTTTTAGATACATAACAATTTTCCAATCTATTTTTTTTTTATTTTTGTATTTTTTAAATATTTGTTAGTTAAAAAACCAAGTAATCATATATATCCATCTTTTTTCTTTATAATAGTATTTTCTAAATAATTTAAATTTGAACCCCAGCATATGACTATAAATTAATGATTACATAATGGGAGCGATGCAAATTGGTAAATAAAAAGTTGTAAATAATTACGAATGTTCGATAGATTCATAAAATCAAATCACACTTAATGTTTAATGTAAAATAACTGGATTTAATCATACCATATTATTTTGTTTAAATTGCGAATTGAATTTGATTATTTAATGAAATTGCCAGTTTTCATTATTAAATTACAGAATGTGTGGTTTCTTTGACCGCAGATTAAATCAAAATGAGTACTCCTTTACTTCGTTGTGATGATCATTTAATAAATAAAAAAAGAAAATATTTTAACTATATGTTTTTTCTAAATTCAATGACTCGTCACTCAAATTCTGAGCCTCAGATCCAATTATTGTAAATTACTGTTTTGTTTGAAATATCAAGGAGAGTCACCTCCTGAAATATTAGTGCTGAGATTTTGCATACTCTGTATATAGATGGAAAGTGATGTCCCACAAGAGGTTAAAATGTCAAAGATATAATAAGTTATTTGTATTCTTATTTATCAACTAACCGTCACAACGCAGTAAGGGAATAAGTATTCAATTTTATTTGAATAAATACTTCATTTTTTATTCAAGCTTGGATTCGCAGCTTCTTTTAGATTATACTTTTATTTTCAACACTTTTCATTTTGGAGTACTTGGTAATACAAGTTCAACAAATGTTTCGGCAATAAAGTTTTTGCTACATTGGAATTGGCGACTTTTTTTTAATTTATTCCCAATAGGTCGTACTGAAATTTGATTCATGACTTTTGTGTAGTATTTAATTCTTTTATTTAACATTTTATTTATTACATAATAGGTTGACGTTACCGACAGAGTTAATGTAGAAATCCTTTTCCTGGTTAAAACTTTTGGTTTCTGTCAATAATTTTCAGAAGAATATTTTTTACATTTTAGTTGTACATCATGATGATAATCGATGCGTATTAATTATAGAAGTAATTTAATATAAAATACTTCCTAATGTTTTAGTATAGTACCTGGCTTCATACATGCTTCAATAATTTCTCGCTAGATGACACTTCTTCGACGTATTTTTATTCACCCTGCTTGAAAGCATTCTAACGTTCACAGTCGATAAGGTAATAATTTTATAACAAAAAAATCATTTAAAAATTACTGAATCGATTTTTAAAAATTCGAACGGCATAAAAGCTATGTTAATCATTACGCCATATGATTTCTTGAGAATTACACACATTAATTTAAAGTTAAATCGGGAATTTTCGAAAGTCGACGATTTTTATAATATGTAAAATTTGGATTTCATTATTACTGAAAGATCTTCCGTCAATCAAATTAGAATTACGACAATCTTCAATTTTATTTAATTTGTCTACTTTTATAAGCAGCATTTCCGAAGCTCTTGGAATGTACAAATTAATTTAGACTGTTTTACCAAATTCTTTACATACATTATAGTTTGCAATTTAATATCGTGATTTAAATCGATATTTATTTGATGAATCGGTCATATGAAGTAGGTGCTAAATTGCATTTGCTTCAACCATTTAAATGATCTTTAGTTATCTTTAAAAAAGTTTAGTCAGTCGACAAAACGATTAAGTAAATTTCAATTCAGTTTATTTTAGCGTAGATTAATATCGAATCGATTGACTGCTTCACAGAGCTTTTCAGTTGAATGTAGCAGATAGATATCACTTTGGATTAACATCTTCTTTTAAAAGAACTTTAATGTTTTACGATAATAATCTCTGCAAAATATAAACTGAAAACTACTAAATCGATTTTTCAAAATCGGCTTCACAAGTAACACTAGCCAATGATAAAGATTTGCTTGAGAAAACTAAACAAATTTTTGGTAATAAATAATGATAGTTATAAGAGTGGTTTAAAACTGTTCGACGATAGAACAGGAATTTTCGATGAAAATAGTCAGTATAAAACGATTGAATCTATATTTAAACATTTGGGCTATGCATAATTAATGCTAAATACAATATACAGTTGCCTGAAAAATACTAAAAACAATAATTAATAATTAACCCAGAATTTTCGGAAATAGGTGACATTTATCTATTTTCCGCTCAATTTTAGTTAATTCTCTATATTAATTTTAAAACACACGGCATGCAATAATTTTTAACGCGAATCCCTACTTTATCTGCTGAATACTTTATTATCGCCCTAAGAATTCGAAAGTAGTAAATCGATAAGGCAGTAATCTATGTTAAAAAAAAACGAAATTAAAATTTATTGAAAATATATTTCAAAATTTAGGCCCTGTAACTGCAATTCGTGAAGAATTGATTAAAAATGTTTGGATATAAGCAAAAGTTATCTATTTCCGAAAATTCTCGGTCAATTCTCCTTCTTTTGTATTTTTTAAAAAGATTTATTAGAGAGTTTGAAATTGCAGTTACAGAGACGAATTTTGAGAAACCGTTTCACTCTCTTTTCATTTATATTTTTATGTATAGAATACGATCTTATCAACAGTTGAGCTGTCTAATCACCTTAACCTATTAAGGCCCAAGTGAACTGATTTGTCACGTTGAATGTGATTGTTTACTGCATTTTCAAAAATTGATATGTACTTTGGTAACGTATCCTTTCCGATGTTTCTGATATTGCTCTTTCCAATTGGCGCTGAGAAGGTTGCGAAGAAACGTCACTTAACCTCATTTTCTTAAACAAATATATAAAAAATATCGAAATTTCATGATATTTTGTTATAAATTCATATTTATTTCCGGTCAAGGATTTTTGTTTCTTTACAAAATCATTCAGAGAAGTGATCCCGATATCCAAGGAATAAGATCATGCTCATTAAATATTTTTTCCCAAGATGGCAGTTTCAAAATGGCAGCTTAAAAGATTGTTCATTTTGTGGATTTCTAAATTTGAGGTTTTCAAAATTTTCTTACGCATTCTGGACGATAAAATATCATATATAGGAGGATTCGAAGTCACTGATCACGATTCTGACGTCACAATTATAAAATACAAACAAGATGGCGAACTCAATATGGCCGATGTTTTCCGATGAATGAAATTCCCGATAACATCAAAATTACATCAAATAAAAATCACTTATTAAAGTTACGTCGAAAGTTATATGAACAATGTTAATGTTATTAAGTCAGGTATGTGGGTGTGGGTCGAAAAACCGAAAAATAGAAAAGCCGACAGGTCGAAAAATCGGTGATCAAAATACCGATATTCAAAATGCTGATAGACAAAAAACAGACGGCGTGATGGTCGTGCGGGCTAAGGCGTCAGTCTTAGTCCGCCCGAACTGAACGTCGCGAAGGGCCCGAGTTCGAATCCCCGTCCTGCAATTTTCTCTGCTTATGTCCAGTGTGGAATAACCGGGGAACTTTGCTGGGCGAAGGTACGAATTTGGGACCGCTGCCGACCCCCGTCGGCAGTTATCGGTACCGTCAGCGTCTTATCCGCGGTCGGTACGTCGTGGGTCTTATCTCGGATAAAGAGGGGATAAGCCCCGCGTCGTACTCGCTAAGGCACAGACCGCCGAATCTGCTGGTGGTACCGATATTGGGGTAGGGGGGACTGGCTCTGGGTGGGTGTTGTGTTGTATATGCCTAGTTCTGTCATTGTACTGTCTGTCTCTGTCCTGTACCTCTCCACCCGAGAGCCGACCCGCAAATAGACAAATCGTCATTAACGCGGGGGAAATAACCTGTCCTTTGTCCTCCTTGTCCTTTTGTCCTAGACAAAAAACCGATACGTCAAAAAGCCGACAATTGAAAAACCGAAATGTTATGATACCGCAAGTCAAAAAGACGACAGGCAAGACGACGACATTTCAAAAACCGACAGGCAAAAAGCCGCAGAGAAACCGAATTGTCATAATACTGATAGTCAAAAAAAAAATGACAGTAAAAAAACCTTAAAAGATTACTGCTCGCTTGTCGATGTGTCAGTTGTATCACTGTGGGTATTATGATAAATCGGTTTTTCTATTGTCCGGTTTTTGGCGTATCGGTTTTTATCTGTCGGCTATTTGAATGTCGGTATTTTAACCTGTCGGCTTTTTGATTTGTCGGTTATTCAACCCGCACCAAGTACTCACTTGTCAATTGAACAGCCGACAGTCAAAAAACTGACACATCGAAAAACGGACAATCATTTTTTGAAGTGTCGAATTTTTTATTGCCGGCTTTTCGATTGTCGGTTTTTTTACTGACGGTTTTTTGACCAGTCGGCTTTTTAATTTGTCGGTTTTTCGAACGCACCCTACCCATTTATTTCAAACCTGCCATTGAAATAAACTAAACTGAATGAAACTGAAATAAATTGAATAAATGAGGTTTTTTCGACATTTTTTCAACGGTATTCGAAAAACCAATCTCAGTAACATTGCAAATTACACTAGTTTACAAAAAAAAAAAAAAAATTTCATGTACATTCAATGCCATATTTTTTTTTTATTTATTTAGGCCTGCAAAACAAGAAAATCATGGGAAAATATTTTTCTACGGATAGGTTTTCGAGCAATGAATTTTTGAAAATTCTTTTCGTTTTTTTCTGAGATAGGAACACATATTAGGTCATATCTCGGGTTCAAAGTACTCAATTGCATAATGTCAGTAGGCAAAATTAAAGGTAATTTCCTTACCTACAACTTCTTCTTACATTATATTGTGATTGGATTAATAGTTTTAAAGTTATGTGCCAAATTATGTAAAAAAAATTGCCTTTTTCGGCCAAAAATAAAAAAAAAATTACTCTGTCGCTTTAAACATATAGAAATCATGAAAATATGTACAGTTTCTTATTTTTTACGTATAGTTCGCACATTTGTTAACACAAAGCGCTACTTAGAAATTAAAATCCATGGATTAATACGTAAGTTATGATCAATTTAGTAAAATGGTAAAAAAATGCAAATTTTGGTTTTTTTGTGATTTTTCACCATTTATATACAGAACACCGATTTAAATCAAGTCAAAAGTAATTTCTCGTTTTCTTTTGTCGCTTGTACTCCTCTTGATTCGTTTCTCTGATGAGAAACCAAACATAGTCTCCCAGCGTTCTCTCATCCCCAATACCATGGTATCGTAGTTCTATAGTTTTGATTTCTTGGTGAAACCTTTCGCCGTGTTCGACTGAACAGGAATGCAGAAAATGAATTTTCAGCGATATATTTACTCCTGTTGTAATCAAAATTAAATTATGGTTGTTTTATTGTTTGAAAGCAAATGTCTAACATTTTTCAGAATGTCTAGAATCTATTTTATAAATCACTTTTATAAAGAAAAAGGTGCAAAATATTAACGGACATTAAAGTAACATGACTGTATATTTACCATTTTTGCATAATTCTAAAGTAACTCTTCAAGGATGTTCTTATAATCTGGACTTTTTTTTGTTTCCAAGAAAGTTAGTCACAACTAACTGGAATGACTTCCAGGCTGCAGCCTCATTAGATGTTAATAAAGATGCAAAATTGTCATCTTTGAGCACCTTTCTGATTTGCGGGCCATCAAAGATTCCTTCCTTAACTTTCGCAATAGAAAGTTTTGGGAAAATTGATTTCAAATATGTGAACGCTGGTCCTTCTTTGTTTAACGCTTTAACAAAATTTTTGAAGAGCCCAAGTTTTATATGTAACGGGGAAAGAATGATGTTTTCCTTCTTTACTAACGGTTCATACGCTACATTGTTGGTACCTACAGTGATAGTTTCTCTTTCTGGCCAGATTTTTCTTTCGTAATGGTGTATGCGAGCTAGGCTGTCCAGAACATTTAGGTTACAACGGAAAGAACTTGACTATTGCAAATAAGCGCGTAATGCAAATGACATTTTTGTTTGTTTATCATAAAATATTGCCTAAAGAAAAATGAAAATTTAAAGTAAAAACTCATTGCGAATGATATTAAACATGTAAAAATACTTTTTTCCAATATTAAAAAGAAAATTAAATGAATTAAACAAATTAGTAGGCACAAAAAAGAAAACAATACAAAAAAGCCCAAATTTGCATTTTTTACGATTTTACTAAATTGATGATAACTTACGTACTAATTCGTGGATTTTAATTTCTAAGTAGCGTTTTATGTTCACAAAAGGGCGAACTATATGTAACAAATGAAAAACTGTACAAATTTTAACGATTTCTATATGTTTAAGGCGATACAGTGAATTTTTTTTTAATTTTTTGCCAAAAAAGGCAATTTTTTTTACATAATTTGGCCCATAACTATAAAACTATAGATCCAATCACAATATAATGTAGGAAGAAGTTGTAGGTGAGGAAATTACCTTTAATTCTGCCTACTTACTTTATGCAATTGAGTACTTTGAACCGGAGATATAACCTAATATGTGTTCCTATCTCAGAAAAAAACGAAAAAAATTTTCAAAAATTCATTGCTCGAAATCCTATCCGTAGAAAAATATTTTCCCATGATTTTCTTGTTTTGTAGGCCCAAATAAACTCAAAAAAAAATATGGCATTGAATGTACATTTTGGCTGTAAACTAGTGTTATCAGTTGTCAAAACAAATATAAATTTTTGGAAATGCAATAAACGATGATATTCATTGTGAAAAATATGTTCATTTGTTAAAATAAGTCGTAAAATTCCAGTCACCTCAACCTAAAAAACAATATTGGATTATTTGTTAATAATATTTGAAATGCCAATTCATGGCACCATTTATTTCATAAATGCGAAAACAAATGTAATAAAATCGACTTGTCATTCCTTCGCTAAATGCCACAATATCATAAAAACAATAGTATCTCATTAAAATTCAATTGCGAGTTCCAAGACAAACCGAATTCCACATAAATATCGGGAAAAGGAGCGTTTATTAAACATTTTCGCCTTGTAATTAGAATCCGTAATGCGAAGATGCGGCGTATTCGCCGTCTCACTGGAAGCCGAAACGGATTAATCGCGTTATTACGGAACACACAATGCCTTGGACTGCCTATCCCAATGAAGACTGGTAAATAGATTTGCACGGCAGGTGTGAGAAATTCAAACTAATTCCTATTTGCTAGCTACCGTAATACGCGAAATAAGCACCAACTAGTAGCAGCTAGTACGCACGTATCGCTAATGCTCGGAGGATTAAAATCACTCGCATGCTAAATAGCCGCTCCGATTTAATTGAAGAACGTACGAACGATTCCCAGTTGAAAATAAATTACGCCATTTAATTGGCCGCATTATTTGCTGCAAATTCCGGTTTGTTGTTCCATAAACCATGCTAAAGAGGCGGATGCGAAGAGAATGTTTGTTTTATTCGTTTTTAATGCTGCGCGAAGGACGATTTGGAATGCACTCATATTTCAATTTTTTTATTCGATGATAATGGTATGTGAATATCGTGTGTATAAAATAAACAAGAAATTAATGTTAAAATGATAATACGGGTTTAATTGCTGAAATCTAAATAACGAATTATTCCTTGATAAATGCGGAGGGAATACAATTGCTATTCTCATCTATTAAACAAAATTGTTTCAATTGTTAGGATGATAATAATCATGGAGTTTTTTCATGATTTTAAAATACATGTGAAACGAACTTTGGAGAGCACTCGAACGGCAATCGAAAGTCCCGGGTTCAAGCCCCGCCCGGCGCATCGAATCTCTCGAGGACCGTCAACATTTTTTTTTCAAAAATTATTCGCAAAAAAATCTATCGTTTTCGTTCACGCCACTAATATAAATATTTTTTCATGCAAGATGGACTTTCAAACAGATCTGTTGAATAAATTAATTTCGGGAGTTTTTCTGGTAAAAATGGTACCCGACCTGGAGATAAATATCTTTACAATTATCTTACATTATCTTTAAAATTATTTTTATCTTTAATTTTATGTCTTGCTATATTTATAACAATATTACATTAATTACATAACAATTAGTGGTACATTAGATGTAACTTTATCAAACAAATACTAAAACACTTGAAAAGCTTTTGTTACAAATATTAGTGTATATTATTTATAAATTCATGAATTCTGAAAAACAATAAATGATAACTTGCTCGACATACAACGTTTATTAACCAAAATTATGCGATGATAAATTTCCATAATGGTTTATATGTATCAATAGTTTTCGATTTCTTGCACTTGCGTAAACGCGCCACCAACAAATAGTTTAATTAATATTTATGAGTATTCTCATTCAATAATTTAATGGAATAATAGAAAGTCATTTTGACAATAACATTTTGATT
Source organism: Trichopria drosophilae (assembly GCA_030407085.1). NCBI lineage: Eukaryota > Metazoa > Arthropoda > Insecta > Hymenoptera > Diapriidae > Trichopria > Trichopria drosophilae. The sequence continues at coordinate 96,699,677 of CM059586.1, read as the reverse complement.
AATACTGCGATCACTTCCAAAAAGAGACCGAAAACTTACTTTCCATCAATAATTCCAAATTTGCCCATATCAAAATGTATAAGAAGGGCATTTACTAAACTTACCACTTTTTGAAATTATTGAAACACCATCATTCTAAGAACATTTGTTCAAGAGTATCTGATAATACTTTAACATCTGTTGAAGAGTGGTTAAGAAGGCACAGAAAGAAGGTTAATAATAACGTAAGCCTATAAAATTTGGGATTTTGCCAAACCGAACAACCGGAGCAGTAATTTCTTATCTAATTTTTCAGCAGCTCGGATATCGACGTGGGATGTCGTCCATCATTCAAGGTATTCTTACTTAAAATCAATTACACTGATATCTGGAAATTTTTTATAGACTTTAATTAGTGTCGATTTTTTTTCACTACATTAATTTTTTGTAATTTATTACCTTACGCTTTTATATTAAAATATTGTTTAACCCATTAACGCCTGGAATGACACATTTCCTACTTTAATTTCAATGAAGTATTTCATATGAAAATTAAAGTTTAAAAAAATCGAAATGTATGTGTCTTGTTATTTTCGAGATCGGTCAATTCAATGGAATTGTCAAAATTCAGCTGTCTTAATTACAAAATTAAATATAACGATTTAAATGTCAAAAAACGCAAAAAATCGGGGGTACTTTTTTATAAAACTATTTTTCTCGTAGAAAGAGTATTGGGCGGCACAAAATTCTTTCGCTAAAGTTGCGAAGAAACTAGTTGTAGTAATAAGATATATTTTTTAAATATTAAAAAACTATCATCATGATCACAAAATGCCGACCGAAGTGAGAATTTTCTTTTTAAAACTTTTTCATGAAAACTGCAAACTCTACAAAAAATATTGCGAGAACAAACGTTTCTTAGAATGTGTTAAAGAATATTCTCAATTTTTTTCAGAATATGTTGATACAATTTGTTATTTTTCTAAATTAAGAAAATCGAAATTGTAAAAAAAGTCATTTAAAAAATCTGAACAAAATTGAGTGTAATCTTTGACTAATTCTAAAATACTTTTGTTCTAAGAAGATTTTCTCTAAAATTATAGTTTTTGAAAAACAAAATTATTAATCTTTTCTAAATTTCAAGAACAATAATTTCTTTTTTCGAAAACTATAGACTTTAGACAAAATTTCCCTTACAACAAAATTATATTAGAATTTATCAAAGAATACACTGAAATTTGTAAAAAATTTTTAAACGACTTTTTAAAAAATGATATCAATATATTCAGAAAAAATTTGAGCATACCTTTAATACATTCCAAGTTATTTTTATTCCTAGAAAATTTTGAATAAAGTTTATAGTTTTTATGAAAAAAATTTGTTAACTTTTAAAAAGAAATTACTCACTGCCATCGCCATTTTGAGATCACGATGTTATTTTCTTAATATTTTAAAAATATATCTTAATACTACAACTATTTTCTTCAGCTGTAGTAAAGGCATTTTTTGACCGAAAATATTCTTTCGATGAGAAAAAAATGTTTTATTCAAAAGTATAACCGATGTTCTGCGTTTTTTTTACATTTAAATCGTTATATTTAATTTTCTAATTACGATAGCGCAATTTTGATAACGCCATTGAAAAGAGTAACTTTGACAATAATACGATACCTTTCAATTTCTTTTATGTTTATGTTATGTTAAGTGTCCTTTCCGGCGTTAATGGGTTAACTTAAAATTTTAGATATTTCAATTAGTAACTTTTGTTGTAGACATCCCCTTATTTCAATCTTCAAATTATCTTTCAGTCACTTGAATTAAAATTAAAAAATAATTCAAAAAGGTACGTTAAATTTAAACCCCCCATTATATTCAATATTCATTAGGAATGAAATTGTGAGTTAAAATTGCATAAGGTGATAAAACACGTCATTTATTTTAAAACCTGTCCTATTCCCATTGCAGACCTTATAAAAGTTTATAAGTCCAAAAACGCAGCTCTAGTTATTTCCGAGTTATAGTACCTCTGAAAAACAATTCTTTTTAAAATGAAAATTGAATTAAATTCAACTTTTCTGTCATTAAAAATCAACGTTTCAGTCAAGAGTGATATTCTCTATTCAGGAATAAAGATATTTCTTTTCGCTCTCGAGGAAGTAAGATTTCAATCTTGAAAGAAAGAAAAATTGACTCTTTTAGGAACTGATTGCACTTTTAGAAAGCGGGCAAAATGTCAACGACGTCCAATATAGTCTAGCAATAAAATTAATATACACAGGTAATTAGTACAAATTGACTAATCTTTTCTGAAAATACTTATAAGAAATAAGATATTACAATCGAATTAATAACAGTTTTATAAAAAGTGGAGGTTAACAGAAGTATTTATCCAGCAGTCTGATTAGAATAGTATTATCTAAATAACTTGCAAAAACCGTTACTTTCTATATGGAGTGAAAACTAAGATACACTATAGAAAAATCCTATGTAAATTTCTCGTTTTGTACTAGAATTAATTAACCCCCACTCGGTAAGGGGAATTTCTCTCACGCATATTAAATAATTAATCATTGTAAATATTGGAATAATTAATTAATCATGTATGAGAGAAATTATCCTTTCCGATCTTGCAAATGGTAATTTTCGAACTGCTGAAAAATGTCCGTACATGTACTGAAAAATGTATGTACATGTACTGAAAAATGTCCGTATAACTATGAAGAGTAAACAGATATTACCATAGTCATCAAAGATGCGAAGAAGGTACTTTTTAAACTTCAAAATGGCGACTGAATTATTATTTTTTGTTTAAATATTAGCTTAATGTACCAAATCTTGAAAAATTATCCGATCTTGATAAAACCTAGTACCCATCAAATTTTGGGGTTTCCGAGTACTAATTTCACGTTATTTTTTTTTTTTATAATGGAGAATCCAATATGACGACCAAAAATAAAAAATTTTATTTTATATTTATCAAACTTGGTATATAGGGATTTTTGCGGTCGCCGATTACGAAAATGTTGTGATCTTTCATAAATTTCGAATGGCGAATGTAATATGGCGGTAGATAATTAAAAGCGCTGTTTTATTTTTATGAAACTTGGCAAATCGGGTATTTCTGGATCTCTGATTACGAATTAGGATTCATTTTTAGAAAATTAAAAATAGCGGATCCAATGTCACGGTCAAAAATAAAAAATTTATTTTACATTTATACAACTGTACTGAGATTCTGTTAATCAATACAATATATAACTTGCAGGATAAAAAGAGCAATCTTTTTTCCCGTGACAAAAATGTGTACCTACCTTTTTTAATTTGCTTATAATAAAATATAAATTTTTGGTATTTTTTCACTTTAACTCGCGATTACTTGGTTAATTTTAAGAATTTTGAAATGAAACAAAATGGAAATAACAGACTAAACATTTTTATTAGCAAATATAAAAAGAAAAAATTAAGATGTTTATAAACAAACAAATTATTAATAAAAATAAAATCCTCCCTATATCTATTTTTACGAAAAGTTTTTAAATTTTCTCCGCCATACTGCATTCTACATTTTTTACTTTTTAAAAACTCGTAATTCGTCATCAGAGACCCCAAAACAATGATTTACCCAGTTTCATAAATATAAAATGATATTTTTAATTTTCAGCCGCCATATTGGATCTGACATTTAACATTTTTTATATTTAAGGTGAATATAGTACTCGGAAACCCCAAAAATTTATGAAGACTAGGTTTTATCAAGATCAGATAATTTTTGGACATATATGCTATACTAAGCTAATATTTAACAAAAACATAGCTTCAGTCGCCATTTTAGAGCTGCCATCTATATTTCCCCCATGTTAGTACAAATATTTATAGCCGAGAAATTAAAAACACGTCACCTTAAGGTTTAACCCAATGACATTTCATGTTCGACGTGAAAATATTGATTAAATATGTTTGTCAATTAACAATCGAGTTTTTTTGTGAATAATTGGTTATAACTTTTTACACGTTTATTGTAGACAAATTTTGCTAAAACAATCTGAAAGAGCGATCCATTTTACGCCGAGAAAGTTTTGTCTAAAATGTTTGGATTGGTTTTTAATGTCAAGAAATATTCCGAAAATCTTGGTGAAATTTGTGTCCTTTTGAGCGTTACCAAACACTAAAAATGTCGCAATGCAAAATGACTCGGACGAAATTACTCTGACAATAGGTAATTAGTATGACCCCAACTGAGAGTAATAAAATCTCTAGGAGACAAATACTAATTTTTAACGAATGGATATTAAGGTTAATTTAGAATCGGGTTGTAAAATTGTAATTTTCTTACAAATAATAATTTCAGTTTAGCCACTTATGTCCTGCAATAGCAAATTGTGGTATTACTTAAACATTTCAAGATGGTTGGAATATCTTCATGCGCCATCTGTCAAGATTATTTCGAACAGCGGATGTTTGGAAAAATATTTTTCAAAGAAAATGTTAAAAATGCTAAATTAAGATGTTAATTATACGAAAAATGTGGAGAAACCGAAAATGTGTGAAAAATTCAGAAAATATAATAGAGAACCTAGAAGAGCATTCGGTAGACACCGGGGTACGATCCTGGGACCGTTCAATTAATGGTCGAATGCTCTACTCGTTTTCTTGTTAAATTTAACAACCGCTGCCGGAAAGTTAATATTCAACAAGTAATTTCACAATTTGATTTTTAGGTTTTTTGTTAATTTGTAAATATTCCTCAGAAATAAATTTTGTAAATAATGATGTGGTTGCACACTAATGTTATTAATGAATTGCGCAGTCCAAGACAGAATAATCGTTAAATTTCACTCCTCTAGGCTTCAATGTAACTCCCTTGGAGTGACATTTGCCTCTTTGGTGCATTTCATGTCAGGTTTGAATCCCTTTACCCGTGTAGTTAATATACTGCGCCGAAAACTGGCTGCTACCAACTTTAGACATTCATTACTTTTTAACTATTAGAGTAATGACCATGAAACTTTCCAGAAGATTTGTTCATACCTTTCTGAACAACTTTCTCGCTGATACGATAGTTTTCGAATGCTCGAAATTCGCTCGATATACGAAGCGTCTGAACGTATTTGTTGCAGTCGCACAGAAAAAATTAATAACTTGATTTTTTAATTAGGTATACAATTTTATTTCTTCATTAGACGCGGACTTCTCTAATGAATAAGTGGGTACGGGTCGAAAAACCGACAAATAAAAAAACCGACAGTCATAAAACGGACAATCGAAAAGCCGACGGTGTAAAAAAACCAATACAAACAAAATAGACACATCGACTAGCGGACAGTTATTTTTTGAAGTGTAGGTTTCTTGACTGTCGGCTTTTCGATTGTCGGCATTTTTACTGTCGGATTTTTTATTTATCGGTTTTTAAACCCACACCCTGAATAATTTATTTTTTTTTTTCGTTTCAAAACCTTCAAAATTAAGTATGTTATAGCAGTTTAAATAAAAAGGATGCACCACAAAAATCCGAAAAATCACAAATCAGACACTTCAAAAACTCGACATTCAAAAACCAGACATTTCAAAATGTAGACATTAAAAAACCAGACCTTCAAAAAAGAAGTAATTTCAAAATACAAATATCTCCGATTGGTGCATTCACTACATAAAAGAATCATCTCGGGTCGCCGCCCTTGAGGTCTTACTGGAAGTTCATTTCAAGTTAAAAAATGTTTGACCAAGGGATTAATTTTGTAGACTACCTGAAGGTCAGATCAGTTTGATCCCCGGATTATTTATTAAGCACATTTAGAATTCAATCATTAATAACATTTTGACATGCCTTGTTTTTTAATGTCTGTTTTTTGAAATGTCTGGTTTTTGAATGTCGGATTTTTGAAGTGTCTGTTTTTTGATTTGTCGGGTTTTTGAGGTGCCCAATAAAAAACCTGCTACTCAGTGATCAGTCGTTCCTATAAAGTATTTATTGACGGTATTAGAGTATATTTCCAAAGTTGAACCCGCTTATCCCATTTTCTGCACCTATGAGCTCAAAATTGAAAATAACAGTTTTACAGTCTGTATCTTCCTTTTGCGTTTTTTTCGCGTAAACATTGAGCAAAACCAGTTGAACGTGAAAAATCACATTAATTTTCCCGCATTTTTGGAGATATAACAAGTGATATATTGATTATAGGTCAACATTACTCAAAGATCAATTGTGGGAGTTGAACAAATTTTTAAAATAAACTTTCACTTGTTGAAATAAATTAAAAACTAATGAAGCTATTGAAAATGTGATTTTTTTTCTCAAATTCAAAGACTCGTCATTTAAATTCTGAACATCGAATCGAATTTCGGTATTAAACTGTTTTGCACAGAAAGTTGTCAAAATTCCCCTGTAATATACGAACACGCACCCCCTCCCTCATACACCCACATGTCAGCTAACACGAAACATCGCATTAGAGGCTGCGATTTGTAAACATCAGTAAATGTACACTACCTCATCAAAATGGTTATCAGGAAACTCCTATTCTGAGCTTGTATGGTGGAAAAACTGTTCGTTGGAAAAGGTTGGAGACATGGAAACATTTGTTCCAAATAATTTCAACTACGACATGATGTCGTCCAAATCGGTGGGATGCGATTTTCCATAAGGTGATCTTTGAAGTAGTAGGGGGTGTATTGACAGGTTTATTAATATATCAGGTTTTTGTTTATCTAATTTGAATTCACCTCAAAAATTATCTTTTCGAAATTTGGATTCTGTGGATCACCTGCGTGGCAATCTTGTCATCTATTACACGTATTTCCCACAAAACTACGTGAGAGACGTGTCTGTCGATAGGCGCTGTTGCCTGGAATCTGTATCGGCCGAGTTGCCGGCTATACACCAAGGAGAGAAGATCGATACCCACCGAGAAATAGGCCATTCAGGAATGGCGGCCTATGCGAAAAGACGTAAAACGCTAATTATTACGAAATGATTGACGAGCGATCCGACGACAAGTGACCATTTCGAGTTCCCAAATTATCCCAACGCCACATGCATATGTCTGTAATCGATACTTTCTTGACCACAAGTACGTTTTAACCGAGTTGGTATTGTTACGTGTTTTGGTATGTAGGTATTATGACACGTCAGATAGCAACGAGTGATGTATCTTTTTCATCTAAAATGTGATTGACTGATTTTTCTGACGCCCCCTACTCACAAAAATATTATAGAAGAGATTGAAAAACAAAAACAATAAAAAAATTAATTAATGAAGAAATCTCAAGATCAGTAAATTACAAAAGTACATTATTTCTCGTCAAATACGCAGGGAAACAGAATTCCATAGTTAGAGAAGAGTCTCGAATACGTTACACAATTGTTTATATTGTATCTGTATCACAGAGAAGTGCTTTCAATTTATTCCTGGAATAACTTCGTCGTATATAGTCATAGGAAGGTACAGACGAAATGGGAATCAACAACGCTTTCGGCGAATTCGTCGAATATCTTCTGTGTATATCTCGAATTACGCTTAAGATGTAAACAAACAACGCCTCTCTACAGACTGCCCCTATTTGTCTCACACTTTGAACGTGTACGCTACATTTCTTCGAGTGCACGAATATACTTGGAACGTCGCCTTGTAGGACGTGCAGATTTGTACATACAATGTACCTCTGGTTTGCGGGAAAATAAACAGAGACCTCTGGTGTAGAGTCTCGGTATCACGTAGTGGAGCAGAGGTAGTTAAAAGCAAAAAATAGTAAGTTATTGCAACGCAAAAAATATGGAATCGAGAGTAATTTTGTTAATAATGTCTCAGTCTGCAAGTAAATACTTCATTTCAAATAATAATTACCAAAAATAACCTATATTAATGCATTTGAGTGTTCGCGTCATCTAGTGCAGAAGATGATTCAATTATGGACGAAAGCAGCAGAATAGACTATTAAATAAATTATGGCAATTTGGAACGTGGTTTAAAAAAAAAACACTTTTAAATTTTTCGAAAAAATGGCCGCCAATTTTGTTATTTTTCAAATTTTGTAAATTTTATTATTATAGATCGATAAAGTATTAATGACCCAATCATATGCTTGACGACTAATGTAAAATATTAATTATTGTAGAAAGTACAGAATTTTTAAAAAGTTCGTACTTTCATTTTAAGTTACACATACAAAAAAAAAAAGATTTTTGTTCTTGAAAACAAAAATGCGGACCCCCTTATTTACACTAGCGAACAAGATATTTAATAGAAAACTATTTTGGAGATGTTGCAGGATTGTACCCCTGCTGGATTTGAAATGGAATCGGCCTAGAATTTAATGATACACAAAATACATTCTTTTTACAAATTTACTGTTTATAGTAAGTATACCAGATTATAATAGCCAACGATTTGCTGTTCGTCCTACTGATGGTAACTATATCGTCTTATTTTAGTAACAATTCAGGCTGCCATGTCTAACATATAAAAGTTAGATATAAATTCCTATATAAGAGAAAACTGTATCATCTCGTAAAACTTTCCAAAGTAAATACAACCTGTGTAAATTATCGAGCAACAGCGTTTTACAAGCTTTGCCGAATACACGTTTTCAGAACACGTAATCGTAGCCCCAGAATTACCCAATAACGAACATTTTTATGGACTTTCCGAAGATGTAGCAAAGTCAGGTGTTTTGGTTTTCATGACAAAATGCCAATAAAAGCGATACAAATTTGTTAGAAAATACTGAATTTGCTGCTGTCACGCAAAATATTGTTAATTTTTCTTGGAATGAAAATTCACTCTTCCTGGAGTGAAATATGAGCTACTGAAAAAAGTGAGTTATCGCTCGTTAAGAATGAAAATGTACTCTTTCACCTTATAGTGGCTCAATTTCCACCCTCATAAAGGTAAATTTTTGTCAGCCAATTCTCTTCCAACACAGTTCGGACTTCACCGAAAAAAAGTATTTGCTGCATACTACTCAAATCTGGCTGAATTTTCAAATTGAAGGAATCATTCAACAGTTTTACATATTTTAATGATCAAAATTGGTTATATTTTTGAATATATTTTAATTTATCATTTTCTATTCGTTCCTGATTATTTTTTTGATTGAAAATCAGGAAAGATCAATTTTATTAAAAATCGTAAGATATGTTACCAAATATGTTAATACTGAAATTAACCCATGAATGCATTTTTTTTTTGTTTCAATTTCAATCAAATCTTTCGTTTTAACATCGAAGTTCAAAAAAATTGAAGGGTACATATCCTATACAAATGTTCAAGATTCCGAGGTCAAAATTGCGTTACAAATTTGCAATACTACTACTATAAAATTACTTTTATCTGAAGAGGACTACAATCCGAGAGCCGAAACGTCATACTTTTATTTTTATTTTTAAATTTATTCCGAAATTTTTACTTAAAACCCCCTTTTTTCTTCCTTTTTATGGTGACATTTTTTTAAATACTACTCGTACAATATTATTGTATTATAATAATCAGAAAATTCAATTTCTTTCGAGCTATTGAAATAGTGGTATTCTATTGAAACTATGAACAAAATTAGTAGTAATATTTTAATTTTAATTATAAAAATTTCATTTTATACACCACATCATTGTAAAAACCTCAAAATGGCGCCCTGAAGGAAAATTTATATCCACACTTCCGCAATCTCTAAATAAAAAACTATGAGTTGTTGTTAAAAAATGGTAAGAATGAAAATTTCTTAGACGTCATTGAAAATTTTAGTGGAATTTTTTAAAGACTTTTTTTCAACATTTTAAATTATTTACAAAAAACTACTTTCTTTGATAAATACCAAGCATTTTTTGTTCTTTGCAATTTTTTCTAAAAGATGATAGTTTTCGGGGGAAAAAAAATAATATTTGAAATTCATTGACCCAAAAACTATGAGATTTTGGAAAAAAGTATAAAAAGAAGAAAAAACGTTTATAATTCATCATAGAATACGCTAACATTTTATTCAGAGTTTTTCGTAAATAATCTAAAATTTTGAAAAAAATTTATGAGTGTGGTGGTCAGTGAGTGAGCCGTTGAATGAGTGAGTGAGTGATCGAGTCTGTAATTGAGTAAATGAATGAGTGGATGAATGTGTGAGTGAGTTAATGAATTAATAAGTGAGGTGGTCAATGAGTGAGCGGTTGAATGAGCGAGTGAGTAAGTGGGATATACACTGAGAAAAGTGTTTTTTACCCAGTATAAGAATTCTTATGCCCCGTAAAAGATATTATTTTACGCATAGGGATTGCCATCTTTCTACTACCTGTTAAAAGACGAAGATTTTATATTATTCTAACCGATATGTCAGTTTATTTTAGCCTTTTCTCTTTAACTAAAAGCAATTTTTGTGTATGGAAATTTATCTAGCAAATTAAAATATTAAAAATGCCTTCTTTTAGTCATAATAAAACATTCTTTTAAAATAGGAGAGTTTATTACAGTTTCGTATAACCTGTCAAAAACAAATGCTGAACGACGGAGAATTTTGCTAGTTATAATATTTCTTTTAATGGCTATAATACACTTTTTAAAAGCCACCGGATAGTAACTGATAAAATACACTTTTCTCAGTGTAGAGTGCGTAAGTGAGTGAGACAATGAATGGGTGGATGGTGACCGGATTGTATTCCCCCGGAGTAAATTTGCTCAGAATAAATATCTGATGGGTCCGAGCCCCCTCCCCCCCCCCCTCCTTTCGAAGACGGCGGATCTAGGCAGATTCTTTATCGGTTGGGTTAGGGTTTTCTGTGGGAGGGGGGGGGGGGGACCCCGGCCTAGAAATAGACACATAATGCAGTTCTGCTACTACTGTCTTTTTTTCCGGGGAAATTTTTTGTAGGTAAAATATAATCCGGGAACCGGTGGATGATTGCTAAATCTCAGTGAAATTTGAGTTATCTGAGTGAATTCCATGATTTCCATGAGATATCGATAAATTCACATTTAAGAATCCTACATTTAACGTTTAAAGCAATTTACATCTACATTTCTGCATTACATACCTAAAGTTTACTAGTGTTGCATATCAATCCAATTTTTTTGGAAAATGCCAAAACAGACGTTCCTGAAAATTCGAAAAATTTATATTCCCTAAATTTATTGGAGTGAAAACTAAGTATTGATCGAGAGAATATCCAGACCTAGAGAAAGAATAAATATTGATAGATTGAACATAAAGTTATTCTGGTGAATGAGAGACTTTTCATTCCGTGTAGAGTGAGTTTTCACTCTACAAACCATGAATTTTCATTGCATGAAGAGTTAGTTCTCACTGGTGAAGCGTTAAAATTGAGACACTTTCTTTGACTGCCGCAGTTTGATTTGGCTCCAAGAAATTGAGAGAATAAGTCATCATTATGCAAAAAAAATATGATTTTGAAAATCTTTCTAATAATACTTTCTGCCTTGAGCGGAATACACATTTATACTGTGTATACTTTTCTTTCATAAAATATAATATTTTATATTCTTTAAATATTTCGGAGTGAAAATACATACCAACCAAAAGTGGAAATTTAGTTATGAAATCAATTGACTCTACTGTTCATAAGCTTGAATTTTTTACTCTAGTGATATATTGACTTATTCACTCCTGTTAGACAGTATATTTTTTATGATATGACTCTGCTTGGAAGGAAAATTAGGTCCATGAACAGCGAAGTATGAATTAATGAGTGAGCAAGTCAGTGAGTGAGTGAGTGAGTGAGGGAGTGAGTGATTGAATAAGGGGATGAGTGAGGAAATAAATGAGGGAATGAAAGAACGAATGAATATTTTAATTAATTAATTAATTAGTTAATGGACCAGAGAATAAATGAATGACTCAATATATAAATGAACCAACGAAAGTACTTATTCATGTACCAAAAAGATGTTAATGCTATAAATTCTAATTTAGAAATTATACGAAAAACTATGACATAACAAAATGTTCAACTTTGTGTTTTAAAATATGCGTCTCCTTTTGTTTTGGCATTTTCTAGTTTCAAAATAAATGATCTTCTTCTGGACCGTTTTTTCATTATTTGAAAGAAGAAATTGTGTTTGCTTCTTTAAAATTATTCAAATTTTCATGGACCATTGAATGTAAAATAAAGGTACAATCAAGTGTATTAACTTCTACGAGAACATTTTTGTTCTACTGAGCATTAGTGCGGTTGATGAAAGAAGAACGAAATAAAATTTGAAACTGAATTTTTATAAAAATTATATTTTATTCTGATCCACAATTTCCGTGTTCAATAACAATAGACACCCAGCTTGAAAAGAGCCTTTTCCTTCGTAACATGTACAAAAATCGCGTTCGACACGCGAACACCAAAGAGACCGATATAACGAAGATAATGAAATTTACTCCAGAAACCTCTTCTCTTCGCGCCTCGTTCTCTTAATACTTACGTTTGGCCGTTATTGGTAGAGAACGTGATTTTTTTACCTTTTTTTTTAACCCTTTTTACGTCTTGGCATCACACGCTATTTTATACGATTATGCGATCTTACACTTTTTTGCATTTTTTTTTCTCGTTAAAACTAAACTTAATTTTCTGCCTCTTTTCCGACTCTAAATGCGACGATAAAATCCCCCATAACGTCGGAGTGTAAAAATTTATAAGGCCCTAATGCGACGAGAAAATTGTTATTTTTATAAAACTACGCCATATGCGTTAAAGAACGTATAATTAATGAACAAACTACAAAGATCCTAATTTAAAAATTTGCTTTTACTAAGATAATCAAGGGAAGTGTAAAAAAGAAGTAATCATGAAAACTCGAAATTCTTTTCTTGTTATTTATAAAACATGTGAACGAATTTAAAGGAGAGTACAAAGTATCCTTTGGGAAAGTCTTGAAAGCGTTTCGGCTAGTTTCCCATCGAAACTCCGATAGTACCTTAATTAAACAGCGGTACTCGATATATACTTTCTCGTATTTCTCTCAGGCGGTGCATCTTTTAAACGTAAATTAGTATACGCACGTAATGAACCATTCCGTACAAATAGAAAGAAAAGTTCGTAATTAGGACTCTCATATCTAACCGTGCAATCGTATTTGTGCCCATCCTTCTCCCTCTTGTGTTTATTTTCTTTTGGAGCTTTCGTTGTATTTTCCATTTTACTTTAGTGGCACTCTTCTTCATCCACCCCTTATGTTGTTTCCAACCCGCGATTTTTTGTACTCAAGCTTATACCCTTCTTTTTGCGGCATTTCCCAAAGTCATTTATTCCCTTCTTCCCTTACGTGGATGACGAGATATGTATCTCCGCCCGTGTTGCGCAATAAATTTACAGAGTACTCGTAATATCTTTGAGCCACTCGTTTTTGTACGTGATTAAGCTTGATTTTTTAAAATTATTTTTATTTTTTCTTTCAATTTTTTGAATTAAAAATTATCTAGTTCATCAAAGTGACACAATAAATTGTCATACTGTGTAATGTATGTTTTCACTCTGCAATGAGCACGTGAATGAGCGATGAGTGATTGAGTGAATGAACGAGTGAGTGAATTAATGAATTACTCAATGAGTGAGTCATTGAGTGAATGATTGAGCCATTGAGTGAATGAGTGAGTCATTGAATGAATGAATTAGTGGGTAAGTGAGTGAATTAATGAATTACTGAATGAGTGAGTGATTGAGTGCGTTAGTGAGTCATTGAGTGAATGAATGAGTGGATAAGCGAGTGAATGAACGAGTAAGTGAATTAATGAATTACGGAAGGAGTCAGTGTGAGTGTATTAATGAACTTATGAGTAAGTATGTAAGTTAGTTCGTGAGTGAGTGAATCATTAAGTGAATGAATGAGTGCATATTTGAGTGAATGTACGAGTGAGTGAATGAACGAGTGAGCGAATTAATGAATTACTGAATAAGTTGGTGTTAGTGTATTGATGAACTAATGAGTAAGTAGGTAAGTTAGTGAGTGAGTGAGTGTGAGTCTATTAATGAACTTATGGGTAAGTATGTAAGTTAGTGAGTGAGTGATTGAATCATTAAGTGAATGAATGAGTGGATAATTGAGTGAATGTACGAGTGAGTGAATGAACGAGTGAGCGAATTAATGAATTACTGAATGAGTAGGTGTGTGTGCATTAATGAACTAATGAGTAAGTAGGTAAGTTAGTGAGTGATTGAGTACATGATGAAGTGTGTGAGTGAGTCATTAAGTGCATGAATGAGTGAATGAATGTGCTTCTGTAAGTTTCTTGGAGTAGCTTCCGTAAAGCAAAAAAAACGTCCTTAATTTAGAAAAAATTACTTCAAGTAATTTCGTTATTTGTTTCTGATTAATAAAATACACGTTTACATAAATGTACAAAACTAGCCCTCTATCTAGTAGAGTCATTTTAAGTGTATATAAAATTTCACAAAGGAAATAAAGTGATTAAACCTATCGCAAATATTTATTTATATATGTTATATTAGATATTTAAATTGCTAACTAAAATGATGAAAGGATTGATTTATCGATATTTATAATTAATTTACTATACGAACATGCAACTGGGAATATATGAATGAAATTCATCTGATAGTGAAAAATCGTTACGCAATAACGGTAAATATAGTTAAAGGCAGTATTGTTTGTTCAGCGATTTCACGGTAAAGTATCGATAAAATTGTCAACATAAACTCAGGTTACAAAAAAACATGCAATAAAATTAAACTTTATCCAGCTGTTGTACTAAAATAAACTATGTCGTAATCCATTCAAGTAACTTTATTTTATTTCTGAATGACGAAGGTACTCTTGGCGATTATGCAACGGGGATCATGTACGACACTCAACACGTAGTTTCCATACGATGTTTATCCTGGGAGTAAATCTATTTTATTAATGTCCCATCACGTTCGAGACGAACACTAACATCCTCCATTATGTCTGCAACAAAAAAGTCCCTGATACCCGATTATCCATTGTCTTTTGCGTAATATGCATGTCCAAGTCCCCGAAGTGTCACAAATAAACACTGGCTTGTTTTTTATTGACGATGTGGAATTTAAATATTCTCTTGACGATTGGCACGATTCAAAACACCAAACGCGTGATAAAAATAAGAATGTAGGTTGCAATCGTGACACGTGCAGCCAGTATATGCAAAAGCTTATAACGAATGGAATGCTTTCGATTTCGAATGCAAACGATAAATTTATTTACCACTAATGTATTCGATTTTTCATTTCAATTTTTTTATCCTTTTAAATCAGGTCGTTTGTATCGATGAATGAATGTGTTCATTTTCGAATTGTGTTTATTATTTGTGTATTGTGGTTTCCTTTGTTGTGGTGCTTTTGGCAATATTATAATTGCCAATTTTCTATAAACATATCAAAATTATAAGTAATTATTAAAATACGAGAACATATTTTCCTGACAACTCTTCGAATTATCTGAATGAAAAATGGATTTTGACAGTTTTTTGATTAACGTGTCTTGAACAAATTTAAATTCAACTTTGTTACGTTTAAGCTCTGGATGTGTGAAACGGTTTTTCTCAAGAAGTTTCATTACCCTTAAATTCTTCTATATTATGTATCGTACAATTACTGTCTTTTGTTTATTATTTTGCGGTTAATTTAAAGTTCTTGTGGATTAAATTATACAAAGAATAATTATTCATTATTTTCTTTATTTAAAAATATAACAACTTCAACAGTGAAAAACAGAAGTTTTCCGTATTAGTGATTGTTTTAAAACTCATCATTTTTGATAGATATACTATAAATTTCAAGGAGCGAAAAAATTGTTACAGGTAACGACAGTGTTTTTCACTTAAAAATGTTTACTTGAAAATATATAAATTTTCTTTTCCAGAAAAGCTAAAGTCATTATTAAAGAAATAAAAATAGTGGAAAAATGTACCAACCTCTATGTAATTATCCTGTCTACGTAACGTATATTCCTTCTCTTTTGATAATTGGTTTATTGCGACATTTTTACTCTTCCTTTCTCCACTTCTGTGTAATCATTCTTTGTAATTTTGTTTCTTCAGCTTTGATCTTATTAAATCCTATTATTGATTCTCTTCGTTTTTTTCTTTCTTTTCGAACTCGCCACTTTTGCACGAATTTCTTTGCTTCGTATAAGTCTCTGGTCTTATTTAAAAGACATCGCATAATTTTGAATCATTTTATTAGAAAATGAATTTGTTTCAAATAGTCACCTACAGCATTAATTACATTTTATGTAAACGAAGAACATTTAGTAATTTTGTAGCTAATAGAACATTCCTAGTAAAACTTATTAAAATGTCTCCTACAACAATTAAGGTCCATAAAATTAATCTCAACAATTTTTGAAATTGTATTTCAGTTATGTGTGAAATTTTATTGACACTTCTACTTTAGTAAATATAAAAAAACTGAACAAATAACAGGGATTTTTATTGCACCTTTTCCAAGTGATTCCAGTTAAGTTGAGGGGTTGCTTTACAAAGAAAATTATTGAGAAAATATTTTCAATCGCTGCGTCAGAGTAGAACCTCTTTTATATACTTGACAATGATATAAACTTTTTTCTAAACAATTTTCGTTTTAAAATCACATTACGAGACTGGAAGCATGCTAAGAAAAATGCAATAAAAATATACTTGCACTAGAATTTCGTGATTTTATTCTTCTTTTCAACGAATTTGGAAGCACTTATAAATAGTGATTTTCTGATAGTTGAAAAATGTTCCTTCAATGTTGGATTACTTATATTTCAATTTTTCGAATGGAAAAATTATTAAAAATAGCAACAAATTGCAGACATTTAAAAAAAAATAATTCTTCAAATTATATGACGTTAAATACACAAAAAAAAAATCAGTTTCAAATAGTACGACTAAGCTTAATTAAATTTTGTCCTGCGTTTTGCGTCATTTTGACTACATTTTTATGTTCAATTTGAAACCTTAAAAATCCTGGACAAGTATGTATACTTTATTGTGTTAGTATGCATTTATATACGAAGTATATTTAATTTATGTGTAATTCATTTTCTAATTTTCGGGATTGTCGTAAAAGAAACATAGGTCCACAAACCAAATTTGTTAATTATCGCACGTTCAGAATGTCAACAGACCGAAATAAATGGCTAAAATTTGTCCGGAATAATTTGTACCCTTCCACGCTTGCTCTTGAATAATTAGCTGAAAATTAGCAATTGATGGGTGCGTTTTAACACGATTTTCCGCAATTAAATAAGTTTGCGACTTTAAAATGCTAATTTGCGCTTCTTCGAGTCTCTGATTGAGAAACCCTTCTGGCAAAGGGACGATGTCCGTTAAAGCAAATTGAGAGGGAAAAGGCGATCTTGGCCAAACAGCGCCTGATTAAATATTGATTATTTCACTTACTATGTATGTCGGCATTAAAATGCAAATTCAACGCAATTCGTTCCGTTTTCAACATACTGACTGAATTTTCTCCTTGGAATTGTAGTTATTTTGACTTTTGAATGTTTAATCAATTTCACTAGTCGTTTAATGAGAAAATACTTTATTTGTGGTATTTTATTTCGACAAATTCTCGAAAAGCGAAGAAGTTATTTTCACTTATTTATGAGAAGACGTCAGCAGTTTTTTATCTTTCTATCCAGTGACAAATAATTCTAGAGTATTAAGTTGTCTAGTTATCAATTTAATATCAATAAAATTGAACATGAGGAGAATAGAATTGTAATTAGGATTATATTTTTTCGTTTTTTTTTTTGAAAACAATATTAAGTAGTGTATCCTAAATAATTGTTAAACATTTAAAGATGAACAAGATATTATTTTCGTAACGGATGGCTTATTGTCTTAAATTATTTTGAACGCTGAGTTTCAAGTCATGTTTTATTCCTGTTTTACATTTTTTTACTGATTGTTATTTAACCTCAAATATAAATTTATTAATTTCCCTTTCAATTCACCATCATTGCATGCCCACGGTGTGTTTTAACCCATTTTAACTCAAAGTGTCTCTCACTGTAAAAATTCTTTTAGATGTTGAATCTGGACACTTCTTAAAGTATTTTCAAAAAAAAATCAAAATCTTTCACGGAGCCCTTTTTGAGAAAATCGATTTTTTAGGTTAAAAAATCATATTTTTTTTTAATTAGAAATCTATGCCTAGAATATTAATATCTTAATATTTATTAAATCTGAGCACTATTCTAAACATTTGGCATAAAAAATAAAATATTTCATTAATATTATTTAAAAAAAAAAACGATTTTTTGGTTAAAAGTTGTTCTTTTATGAAAAGTATGCTTAACATCAGAATAAAAGTAAAAATAGTTATTATAAAAACATATACTGAATTTGAAATAATGAGTCTTTGTTATCTATTAAAATATTTCGAACATAAGAAAGGCTTATTAAAGTAAAAATTTTGTTTACATGTGAACACTGTTGTATTCACAGACAGCTCGTAAAAGTTTCTGCGAGTAATCCGGGTGATTGTTAGACACCTTATTTTTTTCCCAAATTGTCTTGAAATCATGGTGAACTGCTTCCATGGCTTGCTCAATGAAACGTCTTAAACCTACTTGCTTCTGTTCGCAAAATTCTGGTACGTGAAAGAACACCGCGTGCACCTTTGGCGTTACGTTGATGCCCAAATCTTCGTAACTTGACTTAAATAATTCAATAAAGCTTTTAAAAGTTGCATCTAATTCATTTCCGAAACATGCATCAACAACTTTCTTGAAGTCTTCAAACACTTTTACGTATTTCATAATTCCTACATGCGATGCTCTTCTTAGAAGGTCTACTTTGCGTAAAAGTCTTCTGCACGAATTACCTTTAAATGCTGAACCACTTTGCCTTATTTCCCGTTGAACATGACATTCTTTTGCCCATTCTGATGCTTCTTTTTCATGTTGCTTTAAAAGGCTTCCAAATATTGTATTAACTACGCCCAACATTAAATGCAGTTCTGGTGGCGGAATGAAGTCAAGAAACATTTTCTTATCACTATCGGCGCTGAGTAACGGTGGATTAATGCAGTTGAAAAACTCCTTTGCTTGTGATTTTTTGCACTAGCTTCACACCATTTGTTATAATTGTCCTTGGAATTTTCAACTGTTCGATACATGCCGCATTTGAGCAGTTGATTTTTGTATGCATAACATTTTTTCATACAATTTTTTCTTTTTCTTGCGGCAAATATACTTTTTGCGATTGTCTCACAAGTTCACAAAGATAACAAAAGCATTTTCACGGTTTTTTTGATCGTGTTAATGGCACATAAAAGCTTGACAAATCAGGAAATATTAGTTCTTTAAGTTTTCCACTTTTTACTTCATACACGTGCCTTTTACACGAACTGCACAAAGCTCCAGGAATTCTTTCATTGTCAACATACTTGGGGAACAGTTTTTCAATATTAACTTTTAGCATCTTCTTAATTTCGAACATTTCTTTCGTCCTACGAAAACACAGCAAACACAGTTGTAAACGATTTTCATCGTGATTTCTTGCGTACTTCTTCGACATTTCGACACTCCGTGGAAATATTTAACATTTAAGGTTAGATCATGAATAACAAATGAATGCAACAAAATAATTGAGTTCGAAATATTACTACTATTCTGATGTTAAATACTTTCATACTTTCCATAAAAGAACAACTTTTAACCCAAAAATCGTTTTTTTTTTTAATAATATTAATGAAATATTTTATTTTTTATGCAAAATATTTAGAATAGTGTTCAGATTTAATAAATAGTAAGATATTAATATTCTAGGCATACATTTCTAATAAACATAAAAAATATGATTTTTTAACCTAAAAAATCGATTTTCTCAAAAAGGGCTCCGTGAAAGATTTTGATTTTTTTTGGAAAATACTTTAAAAAGTGTCCAGATTCAACATCTAAAAGAATTTTCACAGTGAGAGACACTTTGAGTTAAAATGGGTTAAAACACACCTTGTGCCGTAGGTCATCAAGTCATTAATGTTTTATGCACTCGGTGTAACCATTTGTGCTTCTGCTAATATTTTCAAGCCCGAATAATTGAGAAAAAGAGAAAGCAATTCCAAAATTGTGTTTATTGTTAGTCACTATTGTAAGAATAACAAATAGTAACTTATTTACAGAAACACAAATTGCTAGTGAAAAAAACCACCAATTTTCAACGCACATTCTTGTAGTAAATTGAAAGGAAGTGCTTTTCCGAAGAAACTATTTATGTTTCTCTCAAATTTTATCCTCTCTAAGCATTTAAAAACTAACTAAACAGAACAAAAACGTAATAAAACCATATAAAAATGGTTGAAATGGTTGCAATATAAATTAATAGTAGAGTTTTAAGTAAAGTATTAAAATTTGTTGTTTACTGCGTAGTTCATTTTAAAATATTATAAAATATACCAATTAATATGACAAGAAGTTAATTTCATTGAATCAATGTTATTACGAAATTATTATACTATTCACGAATACTTACAGTGACTATTAAACTGAAAATCGCGGTAGATTGGAGGCTTCTATTGTACTCCATATTTAACAATCAGGAAATCTGTTTACTACAGAAACCGGCAATGTAACTATTTTTGACAATCCTGTGTTTTATTTTTGTTTAATTTTTAACATTTTCTCTTTGTTCTTAGTGGTGAAATCTTTAAGACAATATAAAATTCCTTGTGCTGGATTCAAATCTGACCGTAGAATTGTTCTATCTGAAGAGTTTGAGATATCCTAACCTAAAAATGCAAAAACGCCGTTATTGTCCATTTTCAATAAAATTTTGCGGAGGTACATCATTTTTGTTCGCAATATGGCAAAAACCAGATTAACCCTTTTCGGCCGGAATTTGAACAAAACTTTTAACGCTGTAATTTTTGTTCCAAACGTCGTTAGAAAACATTGAAATAAGTAAAATCGACAGATTTCGACCTCCTCTTTCAAATGCCATTGTCAGAATCAGCCGAAAATTTAAAAAAAAAAAGTTATGATCATTTTTTTGAAAAAAATCTTTATTTTTTTGACGTTTCTTCGCAGGAATCGCGTTTTTTGACATTGAAAAGGGCAATGCTCACTATTTAAAAAGATACTAATCGCTTCTTTTTGCTCAGCCGTTTCTTCTCCCGTGGGATTTAAAAAAAAAACAAAATGGCGGCTTCAAAATGGCGTCGACAAGTTATAATTTTGCATTTTCACGCACAATTATTGATTATTTAACCACGTTACGGTTGAAATCATGGAGAATTGGGACGAAAAAGTAATTATTATCATTTGGGAATACCTAATCTCATTATTATTCATTCATAACCTGTAATTAGTTATTACTGTCACATATTCTGTCGAGGAAACATAGAAAAAAGTAGTATTTTTTTTCGACAAAATGACCATAACATTTTTCTTTGAAGTTGCCAGCTGATTCTGACTACGGCATTTGAAAGAGGAAGTCCAAATCTGTCGAATTTGACTAAATTCAATTTTGTCTAACGTCGTTTGGAACAAAACATACAGCGTTGAAAGTTGAGTACAAATTCCATACTTTCGGGACGAAAAGGGTTAAAGTTGTCAGAAACCTGATTCTACTTTTCAAAAAGTTTTCGATGTACTTATCAACGAATTTATCAACGAAAAAAAAGTTCCGTAATACAGTTCTTGTATATAATAAAAACCATTTCATTAATACGGCAAAATGACAAGAACTACAAAGAATTACAAAATTGACAGAATCTTGTAATGAATTTCATCATTAAATTTTCATTTTTTGCATAGGTACCTCTTTCACCGTTAATGATAAAAACAAGACCAATACTAGACGATTGCCGTGGTCTTGCATTTAACAGTAGATGGTAGTATTAGCCTTGGATAAAACCTTGGTAGAGTCCTGGTAAACAAAAATATGTCGCATTACTATAAATGTCTGCAAATTTGAATGCAAGATCAAGACCAAAACTACGAAATCAAAGAATTGTTTGATCATCACAATTGACTACCATTCAGTCATTGTTCACTGGAAGTCAGTTAATCTTCATCGTCTCAACTGTAGCATTTAAAAAAAAACAATACTTTGATAGATCATCGAGAAAATATTTTTTTCAAATTTAATTTTTTGTAGAAAAATCATTCAACTAAATTAAATTATTAGACGTGATATTATATTGACAAAGTAAAAAATTAATTGTGAATAAACATAAGTTTTAATTTTGGATAACATGCTGAAGTTAAAATCAGAATCAGTTTATTCGAATATTATTTTTCATTGAAATTTACGTCACTTTAGTAAGAAGTACCGTCGAAATTATTATCGTCCTCATCGTCGGTCGTGAAAACAACGTACCCGAGATAATAAGATAATAAGCGTTGTGTGCATTAAAATGGCGAAGTTCCAAAGTTCACTGCGAGACCTTGCAGATATATCTCTTTCTCCCCTTCAGCTGTTGTAAATATATTTATACTACGGTTCGCGTGATCCGGAATACCGGGGTAGGCAGTAAAATCCAGGGTTACCCTTAAATTCGAACGGATTTACAGCATATACCCACTGTGCCGTCAGATTGCGCCACGTAACGTAAAAAAATGTTTCGATTAAAGCAGATGCTTTCCCGATAACAAAATGTCCTTCGTTTATTTATCTTTTTTTTTTACTGTTCTTATTGATATTTTGTTTTCTTTATATTTATTTTCTTGATTTATTTTTTTTCAGTCCCTAGTGATTCCTTTTTTTTCATTCTAATTTTAATTTTAATAATTAACTAATTTTTCATTTATTAATGCTGATTATAGCTCATTTTGATTTATTAACTATCTTTATTGTGTTTCTTCCTGTCATTCGAGTAATTAGTTTTAATATCTTCGTTTCTTCCATTATCTTCCTGAATTTTCTGTATTTAGTCTTCCGCTCCCTTTAACCGAAAATTCCTTTCTCTTTTTACAGTTACTTTATTTAAGTGAAGTTATTTAAATGCAATTCTTCACTTTATTTACTTCATTGGCAATATTCACGTCATCGACTCCGATACACTTCATTCGCTTCTTCTGCTTCAACTCGACATTATTTTCATTTCCTTCAATAACCTACTTTGCTTCATTTATTTTTCCATCAATTCCTTCTATTCCCACTATTCCGTTAATTCCCTTCATTCGATTTTTATATTTTATTAAATAAATTCTGAAACTAATATTTCTCTACCAATAAAATTACATTTTTGCGTGCCATTTGGAATAATTAATTTAACTCTCACATTTTTGACATTTTTAATTCTTTCACCAAATAAATCTGTCATTTATTTCACTTACTGTTTAGATTTTATTTACAAATATTCTAAACTTTAGTGAGACAATCGTCGAAACTAATCAGTATTGCACGTTACCGTCTGAATGTACAACGTAACATGCACAGCGAAGATTAAGTGTTGATATAAGACATGATAAACTACATTGCTATTTTAGTGCTGAATGCAACTAGAGTATTGTGACGTCACGAACGACAGTAAAGTTAGTTCGTAAATTGAAACATACCAGTCCCTTTCCATCTCAGAACCAAATGATGATGCGTTTTGGTACATGGACACTAACCTTCCCTGATGAAGGAGCTATAAATTAGCTAATGTTACTCATTGAGTATTGAAACAACTTTTAATGACAATTGATCTAGCAAGACTAATGGTGTTTTCATTAGAGAATTTGAGCAATTGGCTTTACTTCTTGTACACTCAGAAGGAGTGAAGGAATTCGGCACTTGCGACATTCCACTATTAAGTGCACGTGCACTCGAAGCACATGGATCGATGGAGCAGATGAGCTGACGTGTGTTTATATATGTCACGTTGTATCCCCCCAGCTATTGTGTCACAAAATGAATGAATGGAATACATAACAATATGATGGATAAAAATTCATGAGGTAAAGTATTTTTAATATCATGCTTTTAACAATTATCCTGCTTTTAATAAACAAATTCCGTTGGCTGATTGAATTTAGTATTTTACAGAATTTCCAAAAAAATGGCTTCTGCATTATTATCACGTATTTTGTTATGTATCATATATAACGTGTTTATAATTTAACATTTTCAAAATTGTCGAGGAATTTGGTATACAATAATAATTTTCTGTTTATTTTACCTTTTGAAGGGTGGTTGTTTTTTCAAAATGTTAATAATTCAAAAGCTGATAATTATTTAAAATGTGCAATTCTGCGCCATATTCTATTCACCATTTTGAATCATGAAAATTTAATCTCAAAGTCGTTATTAACGACCAAAACAACTTAAGTATCAAATTTCCTAAAAATCAATCGAATTTTAACAAATACTCGACCATTTTGAGTTTGCAAAAGTTAACCTAATATACAGACTAGTAACTATTATACATATTAGCTAATGAATTTTCATTACTCATATGTATAATATTAAAATATAACATCAATCTTAACGACAATAAACCAATGTATATTACTCTAATAATTTTAAATAATTACACAAACCATCAGAAATTCAGTAAACCTGATTCTTAATACTTTTTGTAGTTAACCCTTGAGCATCAGTGGCGTCATTTTCAACCTTTTTATTTTGGTCATATTTTCCTATTTATACTTAATATTCCATTTTTTGGTGCATTTTTAATGTAATAAGGGTTTATATTTGTCAATATTACAGTGTATTTAGTCATTTTATTGTTATTGTTTTTGTTATAAACAAATTTACGGTTAAAAATTTCACTTTTTTACGATTAATTCATATCCGAAGAAAATCGGCAGTTAACGTGTGCTTTTAATTATTGTTACTTATGTTTTCGGGGTCGCTGATTCCGAATCCTATATCAATTTTTCGAAATCCAAAATGGCGGATCCAATATGGAGAAAAAAATGTAAAAAATGTCATAAAAGTTCGTGAAAATCTATCGTGAGCTGCTAATTAATGTTACTTATGTTTTCGGGGTCGCTGAATACGAATCCGATATCAACTTTTCGAAATTCAAAATGGCGTATCCAATATGCGGACAAAATTTTGAAAAAATCTCATAAAAGTTAGTGAAAATCTATACTCGGAGGTTTTCTAAGTCGCTGATAAGGAATCCGATATCAATTTTTCGAAATTCAAAATGGTGGATCCA
Source organism: Trichopria drosophilae (assembly GCA_030407085.1). Taxonomy (NCBI): domain Eukaryota; kingdom Metazoa; phylum Arthropoda; class Insecta; order Hymenoptera; family Diapriidae; genus Trichopria; species Trichopria drosophilae. The sequence goes on along the minus strand of CM059586.1, from coordinate 96,674,653 downwards.
ATATGGCGGACAGCATTTTTAAAATTGCATAAAAGTTCGTAAAAATCTGTAGTCGGGGCTTTTCGAGGTCGCCGATTACGAATCCGATGTCATTTTTTTTTAAATTGACAATGGCGGATCTAATATGGCGAATAACATTTTATAAATTTGAGAAATTTTCGTGAAAATCTATACTCAGGGTTTGTTGGGGTCGCTGGTTATGAATCCGATGTCTGAAATATGAAAATTTTGAAAACTTGAGTAAAGTTCATGAAAATTAATACTCGGGAGCTTTCAGGATTGCTGATTACATCTTTTTCCTGCAATTAGGAGCTTTCAAAATCGGTGACATAGGCAATTTACATACCGGCATTTAATCTCATAATTCCTTACATTTCAAGTTTGGTTCATGTACTTAATGGATTGTTTGCATTTGTATCGTCTTTTGCCACTGCATAGAATGTTGCCCTATTCTGAATTTTCCAACATTATAATCGTACTCTTAGACCTAGAAAACCCCTGAGTAGACATTTTCAACTGAAGTTAATATTTGAACAATTCCACCGTATTGCATCCGCCATTTTAAATGTTCGAATTCTGGCATCACATTCATAATCGGATATCTAAAAAAAAAAGAAAATGGTAACAAAAATGTTGAAAAGTTCAGATATTTTGATTTTTTTTTAATATTGCAGAATATTCATAATCAACATTCTTCGAAAGTCTTAAATATATAATTTAACAAATTTTCGAGCGTCAGGAGAATAAAATACACAAAACCATTTTGATAATATGAGTAGAAGGCGTAAATTACCGAAGTTATCAATTTTGAAAATATCGTATGTGTAGGAAAAATATGTTATATCCTCATATTTTCCATATTCAAATATAAATAATACTTTTTTAGCTGCTTACTGCATAAAGAAACCATTTTCCTAGCAAAAAAGGTGTCGTTTACTAGAAAAAAATCGTATTGAAATCGCAATTTTGTGGAACAATTTGATAGAAGACAGTATAAGTATCTAAAAAAAATAGTCTTGTAAAAAAACAGAGATTTAATTAAAATTTAAGAGCCCAAAGTAGCCGTTAAAGTTTGTGGTTTTTAGGCTTTAATACGTTAATGTACGACCATTCAGTGATAATAAACTAGAAGTCGATAAAAATTCGTCAAAAAAAACTGCAAGTAAAAAATTAGTGTTTATTACAAAACAAAGTAGTAATAATGCCAAGTAGCCTAAAATAATAACGACAACTAGAAAATGTACCTGGAGCATGTTTATTACATTTCTTATTTGGAGCAACATTTTTTCTGGTTGTGTTATTTTTTTCTGTCTGGTTTGAAAATGAACAAAGATTCATTTCGATGGAATAAAAAATTAATTCGCAGTGATTAACTTAATAATATATATTTAAAGATTTGTTATTTAGTTTCCTATAACATTTTATTTTTAATCTATATCAGTTTTCACTTTCATTGCCAGAATAACAAATCGTAAAAACAACCTTTAGTTTTAGATTAAAATTTATCTACAATATTATTAAGCACTACTATTACTGCTAATACTAGTATTATTGCTATTATTACGTTACTAAATTTCATTTTTTTAAGTCCTTTGTATTTTTAAGTGACTTTACATCACGATTAAATAATGAAGATTAAATAATGAAGATTAAATAATGCATTCATTTTAGGAATGAGAATTCTCGAAGTGTAAGGTGTCTTAATTCTCGCTCTAACTTGGAAATTCGACTCCAACTACTTGGATTATTATACCTATGGTGTAACCTTATCTGGAAAGCCCTTCAAGAAGATTTTAGTAAACCAGAAATTTAAAGCACGTTAACCATTGCATATCAGTATACTACAATTTTATGAGTTATATTTAAAATTCTTTTCAATCGTGTGGATGTAAATTTGATTATTTATACATATGAATCACGAGTGGGATAGCATTTACTATTGTCTTTTCAAAATAGATTTAAAGTAAATCTATAGGACTATGTACAATACGGCAGAAATTGCAATAATGAAATATTACTCGGTGCTCTATATTTCAATAGCGACAAATGATTGCGGTTTCTATGGAATATTTATACGAAACCTTCTCAATGCATTCGAATTTTAATCGTCATTTATAAATTATACAAATATTGTGAAATGTTGATGAAGCATACTGAAGGATAATCACGATAAATCCTAATGAAAAAAATAAAAATGATGTAATTTCTCGTCACCATAAATCTTCATTCACTGACAACATTTATTATTAATTAAAATTATTGGTAAATATGCCCGAATCGTCATCATTTAATAACATATTTTCGGTCTGGGTTTAAACCAATTTAATATTCTCAATCATCGCGTTCGTTTGTAATAACGCATTCATACTGAACATTTTATAATGCTTTTTATAAATTTTAGTCTACAATCAGCCTCAATAAGTTTTTTAATTCATCACATCAAAAAACACTATTGACCTCAAGAAAAACTTCATGACTTTCATAAAGTTTAAAGTAATATTTCACTTTTTATGTCAGAAAAATTTGTCTTTCTTATTGGTCAATATCCGCTCTTTGCAATGGCGCATGTAAACATTTTACGAATGTTAAAAAAAAAATGTTTAAAAAAAAAGGATGAAATTATATTGTTTTATTTTCCATTTATCGAATTTTATTATTGACAATATCATTAACATGCCTCTAAACGTTACAAATATCATGTAAAAATATTTCGTACTATGGACTTTTCCGGTCAAATAAATCGTGGTATCGACAAGAAAAATGAAATTTAAAAAAAATGACTCCCAAAAATGCGTTTTTTCACATACTTTTGCCAAAATGAAAGGAAAATACTACATTTTTTTCAAATTTTGAAATCAGCATTCGAAAGAGCACCCTCGAAAATTCTAAATAAGGCACATTCCTAACTTCCTGAGTATTATTTTCAGTTTGAAATGTGCGGTAAAAGCTGTACATGGAAATGTGCATTCTGGACGTTGAAGGGTTAAAATGTGATTTTCCATGTTTTTTATAAGTTTCACTTGTGTATGAACGTACAAAAATAGTTGATTCTACTGCTATGTGTCAAAACTAAATAGTTCACAATAGTAATGAGTTTATTTTTAATGTTTAAATACTCGGTATTTCATAAGATGCCGTACTATTTAATAAGTAGTTCAATTCAGTTAAGTCGAATTGCAATCATACAAAATAAAATGGCACTACTCCTACCTTATTCCATCTGTTAACACAATGCATATTGGATTCAAGATATGCCTGACGGTTGATAATGATGTTAGATGCAGCTCACAGACGATGACGTATAACAGGTGATAGTGACGGATGATGAAGCGCAATGACGATGACGATGGTGTGGGGGAAGGGTGGGTTAAAAAGTCATTTGTCATCGTATCTGTCATCATCTGACACTAGACGTCATTTTCACGCGTCATGAAACTTCATCATGATCTTTTATAATATATCAACCCTATATACTGAAAAAATGTCTAATAATTCACTTTTTTCATTAAAAAAAAAAACAATTACAAAGAAGCAATTTTAAAAAATGTCCCTAGCAGCATCGTTCCAAGATGTTTCACAGTTTTATGCGATCGCAACGGACATTATGACTCGTGGGGATCGTAAAGCCACGATTTCTCTCTGTTATAAAATATACGTTGATGAATTTTACACGGTTAATCGCGTTTTTTATTTTTGCTTGCCAAATAGCTTGGAATAGGCAATTTCCGGAGTCGTTTCTTGAAGCGACATTTCTGTTATTTACGTTTTTGCCAAGAAGATGGGACCAAATGCATGCGTACTCAGTGCAATTACGATAGGAAAAATGTTTATAGTGAAATTCTTCGAGTCTCGTAAATTATGAGTGTCGATGGCCTTCGTCTACATGTGCCAATTTCCAGCACTGGCCAATAAACCGTCTGATATAAGAGATTCGATATTTATGATCTGATTTCATTCCTGGCATCAGAATGTGTTCCGAACATCATTTTTACAGCGAGAAAAATTTGTGTTGCGATAAAAACTTACATCTCGGTTCAAGCTAAACTTTTATGACTGAAAATCGCAGGAAAATCTCAATTATATCTGCGAATTCTCGCTACTTTATGGTCGTTAAGTTTCGCACAATACAAAGTAAAACCCGAAGTCATTTTGGTATCAGTTCAAATAAAATTTGTTTAATCTTTTATATATTTTTTGTTTATTTAAAAATGTTTTTAATGGAAACTTGGACATCAAATTTAAGGACTTTTCTTGACGCAGTATACGGGGTTGAACGTAACAGTTGTCTGAATAAGTGGACAAGCGTCTACTGGAACGTATAGGCGAGAACAAGGGCACAATAGCTACTTCACTACCCGCTTGACATACTCCAAATTTATGTACGAAAAGATAAGCTCGTTAAACAAGTATGTGGATCGAATTCATCGACATTAAAAACATTTTTAATAACAATATAAAATTTTATTTTAGACTGGTCTTGAACACTGAAAGAAATATAAAATATTACTAACCTGACTACGACAGTTTTACAACCTTGCAAGTATGCTATTATTATAATAAACTCGTCAATTATTGTTAAATAAACTTCTATATGATGCTCTGAAAAAAAACTATTTAAATAGGAAAATTTACGAAAATAATGGTATGTATTAACTCAGAAAAAATGTAGTAATATTGATTACTTTATGTGGTTTCGTGCGAGCAGACAACTATTAAGTAATTTCAATTTCAGTTTAGTTGAATTAAGTAAATGTTGTTAAATCGGTAACATTATTCAGTTAGAAGAACTAATTTAGTTGAACTGACTACTTATTTGGGTCCTAACCTGCACCTAGATATGCTACGATTACCGAAACTTACCTGTAAGTGAAGTTCAATCAGAATTATATAAAAAGCCTCTTTAGAAAAGATCACCTGTAGTACCTCATTTTTTATATCAAGTGCTGCAATCATTTTTAAAGTTACAAACAATTTCCATCGATATCTAAACGACTTTTGGGATATCCTGATACCAACTTCATTACTTTAACCCATTAACGCCCAAAGAACGTTAAAAAGTCGCTTTTCAAGATTCCGATGTCAAAATTGAGTTTCAGTCATCGGGAATTCCAATAAGGCGCCGAATTTGAAAAAAATGTCCAAAAAATTGGGAAATATTTAGCCTTTCCAATTTTTTCGAACCCATAGAATATTAGGTTTCTATTGAAACTCTGAACAAAGATGGATAAAATACTTCAATTTTAAGAACAAATTTTACTTTTATACCCTACATCATTTTAACGACCTCAAAATGGCCGAAACAATGAAAATTTCTTTAAAATTTTATAGACACTCTAACTCAAAAACTACGAGCTTTATTAAACAAATGCTAAGAATGAAAAGTTCTTAGAATTTATCCAGAAATATACTGGAATTACACAAAAATTTTTATGATTGTATTTGGCGATTTTTTTGTTCATTTTTTTCCAAATTGAAATTTATTTACAAAAAATTATGAAGAAAATTTCTAAGAATTTTTTATTCTTTGCAATTTTGTCCAAATGTTGACAGTTTTCGAGAAAAAAATCCTAAGCTATAATATTTTATATTCATTTTCTCAAAAGCAGTCAACTTTTGGACAAAATGCAAAAGATAACAAACTCTTAGAATTCATGGGAGAATACACTAAATTTTTTCATAATTTTTCGTAAATAAATTGCAGTTTTAAAAAAATGTTGAAAAAAAAATCATGAAAAAATCTTTAAAAATTCCAGAATATTTCTCGATAAATTTTAAAAACTTTTCATTATTACGTAGAGAAAATTTTAAAGATATTTTCATTTTTTCAGCCATTTTGAGGTCTTTAGAATGATGTATGGTATAAAACTACAATTTTTTCTTAAAATTGAAGTGTTTTATTCATCTTTGTTCTAAGTTTCAAAAGAATCCAAATATTCTAAGGGCTCGAAAAAAATTGATAAGAATAAATATTTCCCAAGTTTTTGGGCTTTTTTCCAAATTCGACGTCATATTGAATTTTCTGGTGGTATAGACTCAATTTTGACCTCGGAATCTTGAAGAGCGGTCTCGAAAACAATAGGATATGTACCTCTCAATTTTTTTAACATCGATTTTGATACGAAATACTCGATTGAAATTGGACCAAGAAGAAGTGTCCTTTGGGCATTAATGGGTTAACATACATTGACGTAACTGCAGGGGTATTTTGTGTTAATGTGTGCGAGATATGTCTTCGGAAGAGGCTTCTTATACAATTCCAAATCAAATTGTATTACTTGGAAGCAATGATGATACGCAGTTTAACCCGTCCGTATTTTCTTAATTATTTTCAGCGGCTGTTATTTGTATCAAATCTGTCCCAAAGCAATTAAATAATAATCGTTTCTTACGTGAAATTTTGTAATCTTTCAGAATCATAACAATTTTATAAATTAACAATAAAAGAAGTTATATTTGTTTATTTTTAAAAAATTACGATTTTTTCACTAAAGTGTTCTTTTATTTATATTTTTACACCTAGATAGGATCAAAAATAGTTTAGGTAGTAAAAATCTCGCGTCTATGGACATTGATCTTCTAAGTGGAGGGTGAGCATTGTTTTGTTGCTTTAATTTTATCTTCTAGCCCTTTACCGAAGAGCCAGTGATCCGTAGTGGTAGCCTTTAACGTGTGTCTCATGCTTGCATTGATATCTGGTAATAGTGTAATATATTTATCGCTTATAATATTTAAAACGTGAATCTTATTAATCTGATCGGATTTTAGTAAAATAGACAGAGAGCAGATAAACATATTGTAATTTTTTCTCATTTCTTTGCGAAGTGAACATCTCTTTTAATGATTGAATTATGATGAGACGCTTTAATCTCTTGGTTTAGTTTTGGAGTGTCCATGTATAACTGCTAGGACGTGTATATTTTTCAATAAATCATCCTTTTCTTCTTATGGCAAACCTTTCATAAAAAATGTCTTTTCATCGATTAACGATGCCATCGTGTAAGGATGGAGCAAGAGATTTTTCACTTATCAAACGTTTTCCGATAATCTTTATAATATTTTCATCCAGATAACTTTTCTTTTTAACTGATCGACTCTTTGAGTCTTCACCGCCTTTAGATGAGGAATTTTCAACGGTATTATGTGCATTTTCATTTGTTACAACAACTTCATAATGTTTCACACAGTATTTAAATATTTTTCAGGATTTTTCTTCATATGAATATTTTGCACGAATAGTTCAAACCTTGTTATAACATTTTATCACAATTTTTTAAGGACATGAAATTTTTCGTTCCGGTGCTGCTTTCTTATTTTATGATATCAATGTTATAAGGAGAACAATGATTTTAAATTGTACATCTGTATAACAATTGGCAACACTTGGTCGAAACTACCATGATTTACCTTCTTCTAACGTTTTAATACTTTTTTCTTAACCCTCTGAAACATAGTTTTTTTTCTTACAAGTTAAATGGCTGAAAATCTTTACTCGGAGGTTTTCGAAGTACCTGATTACGACTTTGAACTGAGATTTTCAAAATTCAATATGTCCGATCTAAAATGGCGGACCGAAATGTGAAAAAGTTACTTGAATAATTTTAAACTGGGTGTTCGGAGGTTTTTGGAGACCTTGATTACGAATCTAAACTCAGATTTTCAAAATGTAATATGGTGGCTCCGTAATGGAGAACCGATAATAATTATATTTATTTTTGGTAAATAATTTACAAATATACGACGAATACAGGTGAGTTTTACAGCCTCGAACTGTGACATTTTAACATTTAGGTTCGCCATATTGAATTCGCCATATTAAATTCGCCATATTAAATATTTGACCTGTCAATATTAACCCCTTTTCCCAGTTTCATATGAATAATTAACTTTTCGACATTCCGGTCCACTATTTTGGATAGGCTATATTGATTTTTGAAAATCTGACGTCAGATTCATAATAAGCGACCCCAAAAAAGCCCAAAATATCCAGTTTCGTCATGTTTGAGTGATGTTCTCGTCTCAGCACCCATTTTTGTGAAAAATTCATTATATTTACAGTTTGTTTATTATTTTAAGCAAAATAACATAATAATTAATGCCAAATATTGATTTATATTTCCTAATATGTTCTCGATGTTATGAAGCAAAAAATTGCAACCAAATTCATTAATAATTTGATTAATTAATTATAATAAGAAAGGTTTAATAATGGATAATTTATTTACAAGGAACCTGAGATATTACAATATATAAGTTATCCAAGATAAAAATGTATTTTTAAATAGTCGGATTTAATAGTTAATATTTTGAACAAGCTTTAACGCGTCCCGTTAAGATACAGTACTGAATTTCGAATAAACATTGTTCTTAGCCAAAACTGAAAGTCTCCAACTTTTCTACTGGAATATGAACACTACACGGAGAAAAATGACTCCGCTGGATTAGCTGATTCATATCAGCTAAAATTTTCGGCTGGAATTGCCGAAAATATATGCAATTTTTGCTGTTTTGATTCCGCTAATGTAGCCTTAACCCTACTCAATTCGCGCTTAGCTCTAAATTTCCGCTACATTAGCAGATTTGTTCCGTTAAATTTGCGGACTTTTTCAGTAAATTTAGCTGAAATTATCGGCTATCCCTAACGGAATTCCAACAGCTGTCCCTATAGGATAAAATTGGTAGAATCTGCGGATTTTTCGGCTGATTTTGCTGATTATTTTTCTCCGTGTATATTGTATTTATGTCTAAAATACAATGGATTCATTTTTAAGGAGGTTCACCAGGTCAAAGAATTAACATTGAGAATTTAACGAAAAAATTATAGTAGGTTAAACAATGAAAGAAATTAATGCCTGCAAAGTTTCAAGCCCCTAGGTACCTTCAGAGCAGAGAAATTAAAAAAATGTTCACGATTCTTTAACATTGAGTTTTATGGGAACAAATATATATTCCTGAAATTCGTATTGAATTAACATTGAGTTTTTCGTAAAATTTATACTACTGATAAAAAAATTTGTGAGATTTTATTTGCAGAAAGAAAAACGTCTCTTCCTACCTTTAGAGACGAGAAATAAAATAAACAAATAGCTAAAAGGGTCATTTTTGGTTATGTTGACGGACGGCAACGTCTTAGGAAGCATACCACCGAAGTCATATTGGCGTCCGTTCCATATTTGACTCGATAGGTACCTGGTGAACCTCCTTAAGTTACAAAATGCAACATTAATTTTAAAAAAATTATTAATTTTATTAAATTACATTAAATAAGTTCATTATTTTTGTATTTGAATTAATTTATTATAATTTTTCAAAATATTATTATGAATAAATTATACGAAATATCGATTTCATGTAATTCGTGTCGAATTAATATTTATAATTCCATAAATCATTGACGTTTATAGATAATTTTAAATACTGTTTATATTCAACTTTTAACGATACAAAAATCATATATTATAATTGTTTCTAGCAGAACATTTTTCGTTGGATTTTAGAATGTTTGGTTATTTTCATGCTATCCATACTGTAAAATTTACCAAATTAAGAGAATAAAAACCTTTTTCTTTTATGTTTAAGTAAGTAGAAATAATAAGAAACTTCAGTTAAAAATTGCGATTCTTAAGTTATTTCAAATATTTTTAATATATAAAATATTTGGAAACTGAATGAAGCTGACAAAAAATGTAATTTATTCAATCGATTGAAAATACTAGTGGCAAGATGATTTATAGGTACTCAAGATTAATGTCTCAATTACATATCAAAAGATTTTCTTATAAATTACTGAATTTGGAAGAAATGGCAGGACAAGATTGCAACAGTTTATAAACAAAAAAGCCTGTAGTAATTTAATATCTAAGAATGTTGGTAAAATGACGTTAAAAATTAGTTTGACAAATTATTACAGTTTTTAAGTAACTATAACTGCTATTAATTAACTAAAACTGAATAAAAATAGTAATATTAACTACACGAATGCAATTAACTTAACTAGAAAAGTAGGTCGACTGTAAAAAAGAATTTGAATTTGTCAGATTGATTTTTTTCAGAGAATGTCGGGATAAACATGCGAGAAGAAATTTATTTTCCTATTTTACAAAGAGCATCTGTACTTTTGCAAATTACCACGTCTCTATTCTAGTAATTGTCAATTCAAAAGTTCCAATGAATTAGTGCGCATCCCTTCAATATGGATTTAATTAAAAATGTGTCCTAACTAATTGAACTTGACAATCCCATAAGCCGGCTTAGCGTTTCAAAGCCAGTGACATAAATTTACATTTTGGAATTCGCAATTTTCAGAAAGGGTACATTACCATAACGGGTCATAAACTCATATTAAAACTCCCAAGCATCTAGCGTTAAAAATAAAAAATTATTTTCAGCAGTTAATTTATAAAATTTGTTTAACCATTTTTAAAGTTTATTATGTAAAATTGTCGCTTTCGAGATTTGATGAATTTCCTTTAAATTTGCATTACGTAAGGCAAATCTATTTCTCTTTTTAATTTTCTGCATTATATGGCATGAAGTAAATGGTTGAAGTTACTAAAAATATTGAAAATTCAACAAAAAATATTATGTGTATACGATATAGATTCTCTAATTATATTTAATATTTCTGTTAGTGAATAAGATCATTTATTAACGAGTAGGAGTTAGCATGTTTGGGAAAATTTTGTCCCCCACAATATCAATTTTCGACTATTTTAGTCTTGGTTGAGTTTGGAACCCTACGGCTCAGATTAATAATAAATACTACACTTTAAGAAGTATCTATTGTAAATTTCAAACAAATGCTTGACGTTTTTTTTACATCAATAAAAGTATATTGTAAACGTACAACAAAATTAGTAAAAATACAGTAAAAAGTACCTCGCAATAGCAATGTAATTTTCAATGTAGATTCACAGTAAAATCATTGAATTTATTACGTGAAAAGAAAATCGTGAAAGATCGAAATTATATGCTCGGATTTTCCGGCAAACATAATTCATTTTCAGTTTTGAAAATCTTTTTGCATTTCTCATAACCGCAATGGAAACGTTTCGTCATTATTCTATGCAGGTGGTGATGCGAAATATAAGATTTTCACTCGACACAGATAAAGTTACAAAATTCGCATAAATAGATGAAGTACATAAAATACCGAAACGTATTGTTCCGTATATATTATTTATTAATATATATTGTTATTAACCTATATTACGAACAAATCCTTCCTAATTGACTCACTAAAAGAGAGAATGCGAAAGAGAGAATATTACCTTCCTTACTTCCCTTTCAAGATTCCCTTTTACTTTTATTTTTCTTAGAAAGATATTAATCTATATAAAATACAATTCCAAGCTGCTTACGTTTACTTAATTTTATCAAAATTTTAACTGCACTCCTCAACATTCTGCAAAAACCATAACCTAACCTAAAATATATGATCAAAATTAATGTACAGGAGTTTATATCGGTAGATCGAAATGGATTGCACATTACTTAAATTCGATATTTTCGGTTTCCTTACTTCCAACTGGATTGTAGTGATCTCTAAAAATTTCATTAGCGTAAAACCAATTTTTCAATAATGTTTTAAACTCGGGCCTGGGCAAATCTTGATAACGGCGATAGATAGGCATTACTACATATGCTTACATAATTTTACAACATAACATTGAAATTGGCAATACATGTATTAAAACCGCGATAGAATGTCGTAAAATCACAAAATAAATGTGTAATTTTACAACGCATTATTTAGAAATTATAAATTTACCAGACAATGTTGCAATTTTACATTATTTTCGTTCTGTAATTTTGTTGTAAAATTACAACCACTTATAACAGTGTACACAGTGTTCTTGGGCTCCGAAGAAATAAATAATTGTTAAGTTAATAAATACTAACTCATATATTTGGTTAAGAGCATTATACTAAACTCGCCTATTACTTAGATTTGGATTAATTTTGCAACAGCTTTTTATTATATCCAATCACTTAAAAAATAGTATTTTGTAGTAAGTATCAACAGATTTGAACTGGACAAGAGATAACTTTAAAACACAAAGAATAAGCAATAATACGCTCAAAAAGTACTCTTTAAATGTAAATTAATTAAAAACTACTTATTACTGATCCTAAAGGTTATAAACTAAAATATTCAATATCCATTCGTAGATTATTAAAATTTTATTAAGAAATTATATTTTTTTATTATTTTCTATTATTAAAGTAACTAATTAATCATAATCTACATTTCTTTGCAGATTAAGCTAATTCGCAGTTAGACAGTGACAGTGTAGATGAATATCATATACTAAATACGATAATCCTACTTAAAGGAAATTCTTCGTACTAACATTAAAATCAATCAGTACAATGGCCAATTCTTAATTGGACATGGAAATTTCAAAGCTAAACTGAATTCATTCCCACAAAAGGGCAATGGGTTATGCACGTGCTGAGGAGAAGGCAATCTTGAGCACGTGCTAATTATATTCCTTAAGTCTGAGAAACGACATGAATATCGAACCAGGAGTCCTGGAAATATAACTAAAGGAATATATGAAAGAGATAAAAAACGCACCTTCTACGGAAATGTGTGAATTTTATCTTGAAGCAATAAAAAATACTTGAAAATCGAGAAGCTAATCTTTATATCCACATGAAACAATAAAAATAGTTAGCACAGCTTTAATAACACAGGTCGACATGGTTTTGTTGTTGGGAAGCTGTGGGTCATTTCCGACGTAATTTTGTGCGTAGAATCGGAATTCGAAGTCAGAAGTGCCCCTTCACGTCAGGATTTTGAGATATTTGAGGTTATTTATTCGTTTTGTTATTTTTGAGGTCATGTACAGAAGAACATTTTTAGGAGTTTTTCCTTTCTTTTTTGTAGACCTGTGTAATGGACACAATACTAAATATTGGCTGACCATCTACTCAAAAACAACGTACAGATTTCGTATTGATCTAATTAGATGTTGTGTCACTTTTTACTAACATTTCTACAAATTTAATTGAATATATTTTAAAGAAAAAATGGAATGAAATTTCTCATTTTGCTAACATACCTAAAGAGGATTTTTTTTAAGGGTTAAATTTGTTTCTTAACTCTACTTATTTTAAATTTCAAAATACGGTTTACAAACAAGTTTTTGGAGTTCCTATAGGTTCCCCATTATCTCATATTATCGCTAATATTACTATGGATTTTATTGAGGATATACTTAAAATAAAACTACTACGATTAAAAAACTTCCTTTCACACTGCCATTTTATTATAGATATGTTGATGACATTTTCACTTCTACACTTAAATCGTTTATTAATAATATTTTATTAATTTTTAACAGTTTGACTAAAATTAATGGATTTTAAAATAGAATTTCATTTACTCTAGAAATCGAAAATACTAATAGAATTAGTTTTTTAGATTTATTAATTATTATTAATAAAGGTAAATTATTAACTGATTGGTTTCATAAATAAATACATGGAATAATTTTTTGCAATTAAAAAAACCTCAAATGAGGTCCAATATATGCCAACTATATATTAATTATATTTTCCAATATATAAAAGAAGATTTCATGATAACGTATAGTTTGATAAATAAGTGAACTTTCCGTTAAGATGATATGAATATTTGGAGAATTACTATCATAACATTAAATAATATTTAATATATTTTATGTTAAACAATACACAGCACTAATCTTGCAAGTAATGTTAAACCCAAAACTTTAATAAACTTGTACCTAAATTCTATTCTAAATAAAAATTCACCGACTAGACCACATATCCCATCTTTCTGCAAAGTTTGATAAATTTTCATGAACTATTTTTCTCCATCAGGAATGATATAGATCATAAAACTGGAGGTACATCTCGGTTTAAAGAGATAAAAAGAAACGACGCAAATACGAACAAGGATCCTGCAATCAAAGCAAAGAACTAAGTCACTAGAAAGTACTGGATTCCGGTACTTAACTCTCATGGCTAGCAGAAATATAATCAAAGTCTTGAAATACTCTTCGGAAACTTTTGAAAACAGACAAAACTGGCAAAAGAGAAACAAACCTTCCACTGGTTTTCCATCACTTTCTACGGTAAAGGGATAAACGGTAGTATCGAGATATTTTTTTGTTATTTTGCGACGCAAAAGTTAAATAGTTAGAAATATTGTTATGCAGAAATATTTTCTTCCGAAAAAATAAATTGACGAATTATTTGCCACGTGAAGATTTTACATTAGTTGTTTGATATTATATAACAAAATGTTTTAAAACTATGGTTTTTTTAACAGTGAAAAATGCAAAATCATTTACTAAATTCGTTGCCACATTTTAAAAAAGCAGATTAGAAGAGTTCTAACTCTAGATCTGAGCTATGGACATATCTCAGGAGATCTGGACATATCTATATGGATCTGAATATATCTATATAGATCTGTTGGAAATAAAATAAGCTGCATCCACACTGTAAAAAATATTTTATGAAATTTTAAGAAAAATGTAGGAACCAAATTTCATAAATGTTACAAAAAAGTGTTTCATGCCAATTCTTAAACGCTTTTCGTGACATGTTATTAAATTTAAGGAAATTTTATTAAATTTAAGGAACTTTTATTAAATTTAAGGAATTTTTATTAAATTTAAGGAATTTTTATTAAATTTAAAGAACTTTTATTAAATTTAAGATATTTTTATTACCTATATATATATACAATAGAGGATAAAAATATATATACATGTGTAGTGATGTTATATAAATTATACACAGTATGAAATATATAATTTATGTGAAGTGTGGGTGTGTTCCAAAATTTTTATTTCTTGTCAATTTAACAAGTTAAAATAAAATTTCAGGTTAGCTTGTGAATTTGACAACCTAATACACCAACATTCCTTAGCTCTGTAATAAACTGTTTAAAACAATTTACTTAATTTATTATATTATTTGTAAAAATATTAATATTATTTTTAGTTATTATTAATAAAACCTAAGTTGAGCTAAAAATTCTTTTTATTTTGTTTCCAATTTTTGAGGATGTTAATGACATCCGATTGTTGTAAAACAAATTTCGTCAGCTTCGTGATATCAAAACGTGTCCAGAAATATGGTTATAGACTCATTTAAGGGTACATTTACATTTTTGACCTTAGCGTCGAGCGTCGAGTCAAACAATTTTCTCCTTTTAAATCAATATACGATCACAGTTTAAAGTTTTTTTTTTGTTCATTTCCGATATTTGATCACACAGAAATTCCTAACTTAGTGATTCTGTAAATTCTTAAAAAAAAACACATGTATTTCAATAACCTTTGAGGTTAGGTTTCAGTGCGCTGAGATCGTTGAGATACTCCGCGTGCTCAGCAACGTTGCCAAGTTTTCGCTCCTTCCGTGTTACTTTTACTATGCTCGTATGTATGTATAATTGGTAAAAGATATGCTATTCATGTCTTTTTTATTAATTATTATTCATAGCAACTAATCACGGCAGTACTGCGGATTTTGCCGGATTTCAAGATTTCAACAGACTGACGGAACGGAACAACGATACGCTGTTTTAAGGGGATTGAAGTTTATTAAATTTAAGAAAATTTTCTTAAATTTCATATTTTTCATTAATCGATATTATGATCTACGTTCCTTAAACTGTTTTAGGGAACAAAATTCTTAATTTTCAGTAACATTTATGAAATTTGCTTCCTATATTTATTAAATTTCATGAAATTTTTTACAGTGCACCGAGAATCGAACCCCAGTACCCGAAATGACAGTCTAGAACAGTAACCATACGACTACGATTGTTTTATAATATTGCAATAATAATGAGTAGATGAAACTAGAAATGAGACTTTTTTCCTCGTAAGATTAAATTGGTCCCTACGTGATGGCAAATTGCAGAGTTGAACTTTGTCAATTACAAAACAATGCGAAAATTTTCGAAATCCTTAAATACGGTTAAAGCAGTAAAAGATACGTGAAATATCTGATACTTGACCTCGATCTTGATCTTGTTTGATCCTACTTTATTTTAGGAGGCATGTTACGATTTGGAATATTCTGCCATTAGTTTATTTCTGATTTTAATTCGCCTAAGTGTGAACAATATTCCAGTACCTAAATTATAGTGTGTATTCCCCACCGCTCATCGGATGCGCTGTAAATCGGCGCGTACGGTTCACTGAGTCTTGGAGGATTCCCTCTGCTGATGCATCACTCACTCGGTTGATGGACAACAAGACCACCACACCTTTCTGGTTGCGCATTTTCAGCAACGTGTATGACTCACAGGTTGTCTAAAAGACACTCTCAATCCATCAATTACACGTCATACTGTAAACATATACATGGAATAAGTTTTTTTCAATTGAAAATTATTTATTCAAATGAACTCCAATATATGCAAACTATGCGGACTGATGGCGCTAAAGGATCAAATTACTGTTGAAATATCCATCATAATGATTGCACATCTGAGAATGATTTTTCTAAATCATTTGTTGCTTTAAGATTTTAGAAAATAAGTAAACCAAAAAAAGAAAGACTGATTCCACGCTTGTCATTCCGCTACGGTTACTCTGTTCTGGTAGCTCATCATCTGTTGCTTCGGAACCCGAGATTGATTTGCTTTCTTTTCATCGTCAATACCTTAGATCATTGGCTGAAATCTCATCTAAACTCGCTAGGGTACTTAATCTTGCAACTTGGGCACAAATATTTTGGGTTACTTAAAATAATTCTTCCAAAATAATATAAAATTCTCAAATTAAGCGTTGATCAGGCATCTTATAAATTCACTTTCTGAAACGATTATTATCGATTTCGTCTTGCTTTCACCACGTCAAATACGCTGAAAGAAACACTGAATTATTTTCATCACTTATTTCGAGAGGATCAACAGCAAATCTTGACTTAATCCTTAAACGACTGGTGGACTCTTTAACATAAAACACTCCGGCATTAATTACAATATAAAAGATGACGTCAAGCGCGTAAAGTAGCGACGCGGTGACAAGATACATAAACAATGACGTTCCTCACAATGAAAATATCGATCCACCGGCAAATGGCGGCGATAAATCAACGTCACGGAACAGGAGTCTTCGAGGAGGGGAAAGATACCGGCCAGTGGATGTTACGTTAATGAACCGACACGGAAGAAACGATCCTACGATCCTCGACCCTCCGTAAATTTCCAATAGTCGAGCGCATTAAACGGATCGTCTCCGCATTTCCACTCCAATACCTTATTGTACGATGTCCTGTTTCCTTGATGCTTTTTACCGGAAGTGCTTTTAACAATTTCAAATTTTAATAAATACTCTTGACTTGTCTTTTCACAATATTAAACGTCATTTTTCATCGGCAAACTTGACCTGAAGTGAAAGTGTTTATTGGCACTTTTTCATGTGCCATTCAAAATAAGGTTGTGTTATTTTTTTGCAAAATTTAATGCAATAATACTGACGAGAATGTACTATAATTCTACCATTTTCCAAATAAATCCTTGAAGAACTTTCCGAAAGGTGGAGCTGTGAAAATTGTATTACAATAAGTACCATTTGTAGGATGGTTTAGCATATGTGAAAAACTGCGTTTGTAGTATAAGTTTGTTCTTAACACACGAGATGGCGCTTCAACCCGTAAGTAAAGTCGGGCTGCACTTAATATTGCGAATTGGTTACATGTCACGTGGTAGTTTCGTATAAGTTTTGGTACCTGCATTTGTGATATCAATTGACCTCGAAGTATACAACCATACAAATACTAATTGTAAGTTGCGCACATACTTCAAACATCAGAAGTAATTTCAATCAATTAACCCGTTTCAAAATGACAAAATTTACAACCAGTCATTATCCAACCAAAGTTTAGGGAAAGCTTTCAGATATTTTTATGGAAAATACGTTTCCTATAGTTTTAGGTTATGTTCTTTACGAATCTAAAATCTATTTTGTGTTGTCACTTCCCATATTTTAAAAATGGCTACTTAAACTAACAAAAATAGTAAAACAGTACGGATCGTATCAGGCCTCATAATCCTGTGACATAATGAGTTTTACTAAAAGTTGGCCCATATTGAAATTTGAATGGCGTCCTAAAAATGGCGTTATTAAAACGGAATTTTTTTGTTATTTACTTTTTATAATATTTTCTTCGCCTTGTAATATATTTTGATGAATATGTTCGTGTAGTTTTTGAGGCCATTGTGTCCGACAGTTATTAAATTTTGAAAATTCAAAATGGCGGTCCAATACGGCTGACAGAAATTTTGAAAAATTTCAGTGCTGTCTGAAATATAAAATTAAATTGAAAAATTAAACCAAAAATTTGGTTCCATATAATATAAAACACCCAAATGACTGCAATATACATTTTTTGTACTAATTAAGATACAATTTCAAAATATGCTGGAGTAATTTTACAGCGAGATTTGTTTTCAGCTTAAAAAATAACTAGTAACTAGAATTACGCATAAAAATAATTAGGAAATAAATTTGGAAAAAATGTTATTAATGGTTAATATCCCAGACAACCAAAAGTCGACAAAAGTTTGGAGTGTTTGATGGATTGTTGGAAAAGGTACAAAATGATCGTGACGGAGATTTGAACCCTGTCTTATTAGTAAAATATTCATATAACCATTTGACTACAATATATCTTGCCGATATCTGCAAATATGCTTTACTAACGAGAATGACAGGGTTCAAATCCCCGTCAGGATCATTTTTATTATTGCATCAAATTTAATTAGATCGAATACTGATTTGTTAGGTCTAAATTTGAACAATTTTGGTCATAAATTAGCCAAAAAATGTTCATTTTTAGATCCCGTTTTGATTTCATCCATTTATATATAAAATAAAACACATTTGGATGAATTGTTCTTACTCACTTTTATTATATTGCATCAATAATGTTAACATTTTTTATTCATGAGGACCGCAAATTCGGTGAATGTTAGAAAAATTAAAGGTGGCATCGATTACTAAAGTGATGTATTTAATTGTTTTTATATATTTCAATTACAGCCAAATAAAAAAAGACGGAAATCTGGCTAATTAACCCTTTGCGTTTTAGGGGGACAGACGTCATCTCACCAAAATTTACATAAATTTTGCTGTTTTTCTCGTGAAATATAAGACCTATTTTCATAAAATCTTTCTCTGTTATTTATATAGACCCTAATAATCAGTAAAAAACTGTTTCTCCATTTTTTGCTAATAATATAATTGTTATTAACGAAAAATGCGTTTTTTTTTCGAGTAAATGCAGTTTTAAGCAAAATATCAAATATTTTTTCTGAAATTTTTTTCCTAAAAGTTTTGGGTGTCGCTGATTACGAGTTCGAGATTATTATTGTGAAATTCAAAATGGTGGATCCCATATGGCGGACAACATTTTTAAATGTAATTGTACATAAAATTTATGACACATTTAATTCGTATTACACGTTGGAAAAGAGGCTAACGGCTGGTACTCGTTACTTCATAAAAGCATCCAGGACTCACTACGTGGAAGTTCCTCAGTCCAATTTTAAGCCCCTTTTTTTTCATATTTTTGTTTGTTTTTTCTTTTTTTTTTTTAATTTTTCAATTTTTAAAAAATTGTTTAATATTTATATGTAATCATACAATGTATATATATATATATATATATATATATATATATATATATATATATATATATATATATATATATTCATGTATTTATTTATAATATGCAACAAAACAGTTTATTTTTCAGATGTCAAGCACAACGGAACATTGCAAAATTTGCACATAAATTGTGTTCTATATTCATTAATGTTAGTGCTACTTTCATAATCAACAACCTCGAAACCCCCCGAGTAACAATTTTTGTCCAAATACAGTTATATTTAAGATTTTTGTACGCCATATTGGATCCGCCATTTTGAATTTCGCAAAACTAACCCCGGATTCGTAATCAGCGACCCCAAAAACGCGGGAGTAACAATTTTCAGCTTAATTGGACAAAAGGAAAAATGCATGACTCAAAGGGTTAAAGAGAAATCCCTTGAGATCCAGAACTTAATAAAATTTCTTAATAAACTACAATTCCATATTTGTTTGACATTTTTAACAAATTTGACCTAGATAAAAAATATCAAAAGTAAAATACTTCCATTTTTAGATTCGAGCAACGCAAAGGGCACAAAGTGGCCAAATTACAATGGGAATTCGGTATACGCGCGGATTCCGGAAAAAGCGACGTTTTCGAAAAAGACCAGGATCGAAATAAAAAATCGGAAGCGAAGTAAACTGTTAATGAAAGTTGGCGCTAGTCGAATCAATTATCTCGCCAGCCACCGTTCGCTTGGCCGACATTCAAATTTCTGCGGCAGACGTTAACGACGGGTCCTCGTTGTCGGGATGACGTGTAAAATAGAATTCCGTCCCGTGTATAGATGCCTGGACCGGTACCGAAGCTTTTGACAATTATTGCGACGGAAATGACTTCTCGATTTGCTTCGTCCCGTTTATTGACGACAATTTGGCGTCAAACGCCCCCTCGAGCGGTCGCCGAAACTGCCGATTTCCGTATCTTGATGTTGGACTGCAAACCGCGGTGTCCTTTGGTATTTTCAAAAAAAAGTGAAATTGGTAATTATAACCGTTTTACATATAATTTCGTATTTGATAAAATTTTCTGAACTTTTGGCTGTAAATTCATTATATTTTTATCAAATTTGACTCGCGGGTTTTTAATTTTAGTTTAACAAACTATAAAGTAACTTTCAATCGATTAATCACTTTAGAAATAGTAAAATTTGTAAGTAAATTGAATAAAGTGAGATTTTTCATTGTTTATCTTAAGTGTGCACATGGAAAACTTTTCGAATACATAAGTCAGTGTTGTCATTTTTAACTGAAGGATTGGTAAGATGTACTGTAGGGGTCTGAATAACCAGATATATAAACCACTCGCCGCGTGGTGGCGCGCCTGTATCACTTCGTCTACAGTATCATTCCCGCAAGTGGTGAAATCCTATTTATTCCGTATATAGAAGAAAGGGGAGTTATGAATCATTCCGTCAACATGCGATGGACAGATGTAGTAAGAAATACTGATAGTCGGTAACATATGGGAATTTCTTCAATGAATGTCGACTACTTAGATAAACGAGTTATTTCACGTCAACTACATCAAAACTAAGGGTCGATGTTACAGAATTCTACGAAAATGATATATTCAATGGGCATATGCATGAAAAATGTTCTGGTAGAATATTTCCCTATAATTTTCAAAATGACGGCAGTGGAGTCGTTTTTTTTAGGTGTTTACTGAATTTTTTTAAATTGCGATATTTATTTTTGTATCTATCGCATTTAAATTCGGCAAAGTGCATATTTTTCGAATCCGTTGGCATAATACATTTCTCCAATTTAATTTTGGTAATGTTATATCTAAATTCTTTAAGAATATACCACCGTGTAGGCGAATATTTCACCGTTCATTACAAAAAATTGACGAAATTTTTTTTCGTTATGAATTTATGATTTTCTTAAGAGCGTAACTCTCAGATTTCGTCAAGCTAAACGTATACTAGTTAAATAGTTAAGCCTACTTGTATAACATTCAAAATTGTTACAAATCTATTTACAATATCTAAAGCACCAGTTAAAACATTTAGATTTTTACAAACGTCATCTACGATTTGAAAAAAATGTGTTTAATTTTACCAATTATAAACAAAAAAACGGTTTTTTCAATATATCAACTTTTCAGATCTCTCATTTTGAAGGCGAAAGTTGGTAGTGCCCGTATGCGGAAGCAATATTAGAATTCATCTCGACCATCGGAAATAATTTTCGTCCAACTTCAGAGAAAATGGTATTCCCCATATTTCGAAATCGTAGACGAAAAGGGAGTGGAACAAATCGTCGCAATTTGCGAATCCTCCGTTCAAAGTTCGGAACCAGGTAATATATTTCACTACTAAATATAACGCCCACTGTTCCTGGGTATTGTGGAGAGAGTTTACGTGCACCTCGTGAAAATTTCATCGGGCTAATTTGTAATCGAAACATTATTAGGTCGTATACCCGAATAGCGATTCAAGCGAAACTCGTAAATTTTGACTTTATGCACTAGCACGCTTACGACTTTAGCCCTTACTTCGAATGGCCAAGTACGTTTAGAATTCGGAGACCTTCAACGCTCCTGGAAGAATTGGTAAATTAAGCAAAATTCAAATTCCTTGTGAGAAATTTGAAGAATGACACAATTTTCTCAAAATTTAGTAGAATTTATAAAATTTCAAAACATTTTACTAGTATATAGAATTCGTTAAATCACACTGATGAAGTGTGCTAGTTACGAACAGTACATCACTTATTCAGGTTACGAATATGACTAGATCATTGCGTGGTCTTGAAATGAGAGCGTCCCGGGTTCGAATCCCGATACTCATTTTTTTAAATAAAAAAATGATCAAAAAAATCTTAAAAAATTCTATGTTATTTTCCATTGTAACAGTTGAAAATGTTTTGCCAAAAAATGTTAAAATTAATACATCAGATTACATTTTCAACATAGTTTATCGTAACTCAATTTAAGTCTATTATTGTTATTTGTAGTATATACATATACTAAACGCTGCATATCATTTATTTAATAATAGATAAATTTTACTGTTTTATATTAAATGTATTTAAATTTAATCATTTAAATTAGTAGAAATTTTTTACTATTTAAATTTGTAGGCTCAGGCTCAGAAGGAAAAACGGCTCGTATTTTGCTCGCAATGTAATTACTCGTGTTGCCGCTAGTCGACGTCGTGATTTAATTGACGCCCGTTAAAGAAATAAGTTTCAATACAGTCACTTAAAATGTCGTGTAACCATTACTAATGCAGTTATACCGTATTTGATGAATTACTTGTGGTATCCAAGCATGTTAGTGTAATATTTAATTATTTACTAATCAATAACTAGTGGAAGTAAGTAATTGGTTCGAAAAATTGTTTTTAAGGAAGTTCTTAGATAAATCGATCGCAAAGGAATGGCGACAGAATTTTGTTTAATATTCTAATAATCTCATCGATTTGTACTATTTTACTAAATTTGTTAGGATCCCATTTTTCTCATTTCTATTAGTAGAAATTACATAGCTAGATTAAATTATTCTACAGAACTGAAAATTTGAATTTCCAAAACAATTTCCAATATTATTTTTGATATCTTTTTATACTCATACGTATTAAACTTCTCAATCGATGTTGTAAAGTGTGAACCGTTGACGTATTTATTTGTCAAAATTTCCCGAGGCTTTCTTCTGTTACCTGCGGAATTCCTTAACAAAAAAGTGGAAAAGTTTTTGACGAGAAACGCAATTGCTTCAGTCACCAACTATGGAAGCAATTTGTCTTTTAACTTTAAACTTTCCACTGGGGAACAAGAAATCGCTTAAGTGCATGAATTTAAATTGTGCACATAATTCGTTACTTGAAAAAAAAAACTAATATTTCGTTTCATAGCGGAAATAAGCGTTTTTGCAATTTATATTCCATTTATTTAAGAGCAAATTTTCTTGTTTTGTTTCAAAATAGTGAAAGCGGGTACATCTTATTATACTAAAGTATGTTCTAATAATAATTATTTTATTACGAAATTTACGAAATTTAAATGAGGAACATTTTAAGATGATAAAAATTTTTAATTAGCAGAATCATACAAAAATAATGTCATGTAATAAGAAGGTTAAAAATACAAAATGTAATTTATAAAAATTATTTAAAAATATGTAATAGTATATATCATACTTTACATCTATAGTGAACAACGGTGTCACGAGGTGTAAAAATAAAACAGTATGGAAATTCGAACGTTACAAAGGAAAAATCGCTCTCGATGTCGATGGTGAATTCTGAACCGAATGTTCGATTTTTAATCCTACATCTGACTCCACTGGATGATCACGATATCTTTTCAAGTTTCTATGACTAAATGAAACTATATCGAAATTCTGTAAATACCAATAATAACAAATAATAACTGCTGTAATTGTAAATAATTGCACAGTTAATATTATAAATTGTTAATTCTATCAGAGATAAATCATGTCGATTACAATTTGCAAATGATGATTGACGATTTCCTGGTGAATACATTTTGACAGGAAAAACCGCGTGCTATATACCATACGACGGAATTTACCTTCGTGGCAAAAAGTGTTAAATCCCGAAGTTTTCAAAGGAAAAATCCCTTTCGCTGTCAGGAGATTATGGAAGTCCGGAAACTTCGTTTGAGCCACTGTCTATACCAGCGATATCATTTTCTACCGCTGGAATATTCCATTCACGTCCAAAAGGAGTAGCATGAAACTTTATTCGTCATACCTAACATAGAGAACTTGAGCTAGGGGAGTAATTTTCCCAAAAATAAACAACAAATATGTATCTACTTTGATAGATAAGACACGGTATCGAATTTCCTGCTTAATGATCTCATATTAACTTTCTGAAATACGGAAATATTTGCTGAAATTAAAAAATACGAAAAATATATGATTTTCCTTAATGAGAATAATTGTTTGACAACAGTTCGTGTAATATGATAGTTACATTAACAAGTTTTTTAGTATTTCATGTTGGAAATAATTTATATTTTTAGTGTGAAGACAACAATAGCCAAGAAATTTTTTTATATTAACCCATTAACGAGATTTTTAGTTCATTTTCAAAACTCTCTAACAAATGGAAAAATAAAAATTTCATAATCAAACCAACTTACTATTTTTGGGTATACTCTATTGATTTATGGGGTCAAAATTTCATTTCATTACCGCAGAAAAACAATATGGCGACTTTATCTGAAAAAATACCAAACAATAGGAAAAATTTTTGTTCGACAATATTTTACAAATGGATAATAGATGATATTCAATTTCAATTAAGTATTTCGTATGAAAATCGAACATCAACAAAATTGAAAGGTATGTATCGTACTATTTTCGTAGTATTACCAAAATTGAGCTATCGTAATTAGAAAATTAAATATAGTGATTTAAATGTAAACAAAATCGGATATACTTTGGAATAAAACATTTTTTTCTCATCGAAAGAATATTTTCGGTCACAAAATTCCTTCACTGAACGTGAAGAAAATAGTCGTATCAAGATATATTTTTAAAATATTAACAAAATAACATCGAGATCACAAAATGCCGATGGCAGTGAGCAACTTCTTTAACTAATTTTTTTCAAGAAAATTGTAAACTGTAAACAAAGTTTTTTACGAATAAAAATGTCTTAGAATGTATCAAAGAGTATGCCCAAATTTTTTCGTAATATATTGATATCATTTTATATTTTTTAAATTTTCGGATAAACAAAATTTGTAAAAAAGTCGTTTACCGAAAATTATTTTATTGATTTCCATTCAGTAAATCCTAGTAAAGATGGTCAAAAAGGAAATGCGTGTTTTTTCCTAAATATTGTTTAAATAAATCGTCATCGATTAAATTTTTTACTTAAAAGTCAAATTTCGATTTAATAAATATTCATGGTCAATTATTAATATATTTGATGATGTTAGTAATGGCGATTCAATGTGGTGGCCCTGGAAATAAAAAAAAACGAAATTTTACATTTTAAGACAAAAATTTGAATTAATTTAAAGAGAGAGAAAGTTCATAAATAAATAAATAATTATTTTGTATAAAGTTATAAATGGTTTGTAACTTTTTTTTTCAAGATGAGTACTAAGATAACCAATTAACTTTATATCATGTTTGTCAATTCAAATATATTTCTTTTTTTAATTATCGATAAAGATAATAATAGAAACTTCTACTCTTTAAATTACAAATAGTATACACATTAACGGTGCACATGAGCATCTATTTATGTAAACAATAAACGAATAAAAACTGCAATAAAGTTTTTAGCTAAGTAAGTAATATTTGTCTAGTAATCATTATTATCAATTTGACTACTTCTTAATGTCTTTTGCGACTTCAAACTCGTTTAAACATAGTTAGTCATTAAATAAATTGAATTCTAATTTTTCGAACGGATTAACGAAAACGTTGAAGATCGTGAATAAGCGGTCACTATAACTTTATAGTTACTCGATATAAAGGTATAATTATAATGTTAATGAAGTATCATTCAGTCTTCGTTCGCATTTAGCTGCGATATTTAGGTAAGTATGAATAAATAATTGAAAATTTTATAAACATATGTTTAAATACAATCTTTAATATAACAGGAATAAAACTCTGTGCATTGTTCGAAATAGATAAATCCAATTAACTAAAATAATCATGGCTGCAACTACATTAATACCAAATAATGTTTTTTTAAATATATCTGAACGTATTTATTTTACAGTGAAAACTGATATTGTCGATGCAGATACTAATGTGTTGAAGAACAAAATATAAAATGTTTAAAAGTAAGCTAAGGAAATGGAAAAAAGAGTAAAATTCTTAAAACTTGTTATCAAGTTCATTCCTGCCAGACTTGATTAAAGGTGCACGTAGTAATTAGTTACAGAAGTAACTAGTGGCTGACCATTGGCGAATGTAACTACTGAAGTTACTTCATTTGTCTAACGAATAAAATACCAAACCGAAATTACAGATGTGTTTTATGACTTATTCTACATGGAAGTTCGAATAGAAAGATTTTTACTTAATTGGAAAAAGAAAATTTAAAGAAAAAAAATAATTCAGAACCTACGAAAGTAAAATGTAGACTTTATAAGAAATTTATTTGCTAATTCTTTTCTAAAAAATTCGAGACTAATTAATGTGATGCCTATTAACCGGTTAAATAATGCATACATATGGTTATAATTATCTGTACACTATGTTATAAATATATAGTTACATTTATAATTTAAGTCTGACATTACACATTTTTATCTTTTATTTGTTTATTAGACAATAAAGTTTAAAAAGGCATAAAACGGTAGAGACAATTTAAGCATAATTTATGAATGTTAAGTATGGTAATGATTACAAAATGAATTGGTTCTATAAAACATATAAATATGACAATTATTAACAATAAAATGATTAAAATTAACTTTGTCACATTTAAAATAAACAATAATAAAACGGTTTTTAAACGTTATGTTCCATGATACGTTGTAAATTTATGAAATTGTTTGTTTGACTTTGTAAAATTCCAACAAATTTCGACATTCCTACTGAAGCTACTAACTTTCAAATGCACGGGAGTTTTAATCGAATAAAATGCATACAAAATCAAAAGTTCTTGCTTGTGCTGTTTTCTACATCGCCATTATGGAGGTGTCCAGTATATTTTAAAAGTATACAATTAGTTTATTCATTTAAATGAATAATACATAAATAAAAGTTAGTTTTACGCTGTTGCTTTGAATAAGGCCAGTCGAAAATCTCTCATGATTTATGATACATAACATAGGAATCACCTGCTTTCTACTCGAAAACTCCATTTTAAAGATGGTCTATTTTTTTTTGTTAAATCTTACAGCATTTAAATTTTTTGAACAAAATAATACAGAGTACATTACTTCTCTGACCTGCTCTGGAGAATTTATTTTAATTACTTAAATCGTACAAATGCTAGGGTAGATAATTTTTAATAACAATATGGAAATCATAAACAAAAAACATTTTATATGTTTAATATATAATCTACTTCTTGGAATTAAACTTCTGTTATTCTTTTTGACATAAAAATCTATTTTTATAATTCTGATTGGTTGATTCCATACTTACTAAAACGCTAAGGTATTTTACTATGTATCGAAATTAATTTCAAATATTGTTCAATAGTATAAATTAATGATAAATTTCTAGAAAATTATAGTTTTTTTTAAAGGAAAACGATGATAAACAACAATCTTTTATAACCATTCAGGGGAAAATCGTAATTTCATCCTACGTTTTGCGAAAGCCATTTTGAATTTCGAAAATCTGACTACACATTCATTGCCAACTCCAAAAACTTTAAACCACGAATTTTTAAATGATTTGCAAGCATTCTGCAAATCGTAACACA
This sequence comes from Trichopria drosophilae, assembly GCA_030407085.1. Lineage (NCBI taxonomy): Eukaryota > Metazoa > Arthropoda > Insecta > Hymenoptera > Diapriidae > Trichopria > Trichopria drosophilae. The sequence continues at coordinate 96,646,632 of CM059586.1, read as the reverse complement.
GTGGGTTAAAATGTTTACATATTTACTAAGAGCTTTTAAAAATTAGTTTCGCAAGTGTTTTCCTTATAAGGACTAACCTCAAATATTTATAATCTCAATTGGACTCTTCTGTCTTGAACATATAGGATGCTACGCCTATGTCGGTTTTGTTTCAATGATTTATTATTTAATAATAGTTCTATAAATATTTAGAGTTGATAAATGTACGAAAATACTAAAATAATATGTAAGGCAAATTTGAAAAAGAATATTAATGGTTTTATTATAATTATTTATTTCTGTTTTAATTTTTATGTGATTAAATAATCTTACCCGACATTGTATTATCTCTTACTGATCAATTATTTTTAGATTATTATTAATATAGACATTTTTCAACAGTTTTCTTAATGAACTAAAATAGTAAAATAAGAAACACTACTCTTCTAAGACGCGATAAGTAATAAATATAAATAAGTCACAAATATTTTAATTATCTTTGAAAATACATTTCTCGCATACTATTTTCAATATGCGAGAGATTTTCATAGAAAGTTAAACAAATATTTAGTTTTTATTATTACAAAAATGTTGTTAATTTGAATGAGAGTTTATCTAATACGTGAATTATAAATTACTAATTAAATGTTTGTTATTAGTAAGGGGTATGTTTGAATGCACGAACAAATATATAACTAGGACCACTAATAATAAGATCACTGACCAAACAATATCCGTAGACATTCTTTTCTACTATTTAAATGATAAAACCCACAATTTAATCACGTATTCAAGACGTTACTAGCAGTTACCAGACGTATATCGGTCATATATCTTACCAGTTAAGAGCAGTAGTCCTAAATACTTATTTTTTACCAGTGAAAGCTTTATTAACAATAAATACAAAAAAGATACTAACAACAATCAACATTATGCAACAAAATAAAAAACTATATAAATAAAGAAGCAAATTCCTAACCTCTCATTAAAAAAAATGAAGATAAACTCAAAATCAACAAAATTACTAATTTTAATAGATAATTTTCTTTTATATTGCGAATAAAATTCTATTTCATGGAATACAAAATAATCGCAAGACTTTAGCACTCAAATATTTTGAAATTCACAATAAAGTCCAAAAAACTGGACTGCATGCAAACTTATTTAATAAGTATAATGAAAAATCCAAAGAAGTGTTTCGAGTGTGATCAGAAAAGCCTCCACTTGGAAGTGGCAAGTGACCTTCGTGTTTGGTCCCTCTTTGACAGGGGCGTGTACTTTAGATCCCGACGGTTTAACCCTCTTCGATTAGGAGGTCGCATATGTACTGGCGTAAAGGCGATCGTTACTAAGTGAACTGCAGCTACTTGTTAGAGTCACCCGACTTATGGCGTTGTACTAGTCTTGCAAATCGCTGCAAGTACATGCAGCATGGTGCGCGACATCCTTCTTTACCACAAATATTGCTGCAATGAAATGGTTATTTGATTTAATTAAATTAATAAGGGTGAAATTAAAAATTTGGCACTTTAATGCTTTAAAACCGATTTCTAATAAAGGGTTTGGAATAAATTTTAATGTTTTTTTATTAAGTGCACGTTTAAAACTTGAAGAAGGGTAATGACAAAAATCGATCTGTTTCGACTAGCTCAGTCTATTAAGGACCAAACAAAATGTAGAGCTGTACTCAATTTTTAGGTTAAAATCCGATAATTGATAGGTTACAAGGATCTATGCTCATTTTCAATTTCATACATAACTAACGATATGGAAACGTCGAAACTTCAGTGAAAATTAGACATAAAATCGGTAAAAACGCATTGTATGTAACTAATTTGAGGTTATAAATGACTCATTTTTTGACTCCATAGAGACACCATACACTTTTTTTCTTTATAATATACAGGGTTAAGTTACTTGAAATAGCAGTGAATAAAGATCTAAATTCAACATCTAAAGATATAAGCGGATAGTTATAATTCAGTTTAACATTTTCTATTTTCTTTTTAATTTCAAAGCTATTGGAAATATGTTTAGATGATTTCGGTATAATACAAGGTAAAATTGAACAATAATAAGATGCTAATTTATATGTAGGTGAATTTACATTTGAGACTATAAGTCTTAACGCAAAATATTCTTTATGTTATTAAAAACCTTTTCTTTTGGTACGCCATAAGCTCGGGGAGTAATTGAATTGTCAATTTTAAGGGATTCAGCTGTTAGTGGATTAATAAATTCTAAATTTTCTCAAATTTTTAATCAACTTATTAACTTCTGTTTGTAATGTAGATGTATATTCATATTTGCTGATACTATATAAGTAATTCTACAGAATCTTTAACTTTTATAGTACGCGACTATGTATCTTGCAAACAAATGAATATCGAACTAAACGATCAAGATTCTGTTTCTACGATAAATATAAAAATGTTAGCCCTTATATGTTTTTTGAGATAATAAACCACTGGAAAGAAGCACAACGTACAATCCAACAATTTTATATTGAGATCACTAAAAAAAAGTAACTCTTAACCAATCATTCTGAAAATTTCAGAGAATCTTCGTATAATCTTGGAGTTTCAATAAACAACATGCCAAGAGTGTGCTTATCTTCTAAAAAATTGTGCAGCTTAAAATGTAAGCGTCCACTGATTATTCCAAATTCGGGAATTTATTACTTTTTTCAATATGGATAAAATAACTTTTCATTTCTTGAATTTTTAGTTTCATAGAATAATTCTGCACTAAAAGCACCAAAAAATAAAATGCACGACATACGTGTGCCTCATAAACTAACTTCGTAGGAGGTCTCTAAAAATTATCAAATCAGTGCGTAACTCGTTCGAATACACAATATTTTGGAGTGGCACACTTAAAGGGCGTTTAGGCACGCTTAAAACTACGTTGTAATTTCTTCTTTAAAGTACTTTTAAATCTCCTATCACGTGTTAAACTTGGCATTGGTATTTGACATTGTAAAGTTTATAATAGGAGACAAATATTCTAAGGAAGAAATGAGCATTTTTCTAGGTTGAAAATAAACATAGATTACTACCTTTTCGGCTGATGTCTTTAGACTCCCGTAATAAAAATTGAAAAAATTGAATTCTAAATTTTTTAATTAGCGATAATAAATAATGAGTAAAAAACTGTATTTCTCGTAACAAGTACCTTATCTTTAAATATAAAAACCGTAAGATATATAATATAAGTACACCTCCATCTACCATTAGGCTATTGTTTAGTTTCAACTTTGACTTTATTCAACTTTATACAACTTTATTAAAAAACAAGTTACGCCAACTGTTCCTTACTCTAGAAGTGCTGTAAAAACCAAAAAAATATGTCCCATTAGTGTGCCACTAAAATAATTTTTGATGATTTTGAATATTGAAAAGTTAAAAGTTCTGTAGAATTGCTCATATGTGTTTTTATCGGCTAATAACGAATGCATTTAAACATTCACCTTAGATGTTCATTAAATTGACAAACTTTTCTATTAGTGTAGAGGGGAATTTCATCGGTATTGTCTTTCGCTAAATTGAATCTTTCCACAGCCAATTTTTGAATATTTTTTTTCTTAAACCTTTTTTTATTTGCGGTACCTCCTTCCAATATCAGTTACCCATTCGATTATACTATTCGCTCCGTGATACTAATCCAGTCTTAATCCAATCTTAATTCGCATTAACCCCGTGTCGTATTCTAATTGAAAATCTATCGTATTACTTGACGCTGTTCGATTACCGCATTCCAATATTCGGACCGCGATTACGTTGTAGCACTGCAATGCAGCTTTCGTCACAAGGGTACACACTAACACAGTCTCACATAAAATACATGAATGTGTTTGTGTACACACTTATGTGATTCACTCACTTGCATTGTATATGGGATACGAGCTGAGCGTCATTAGTATTCAACGCGGCAAAGGGCTCGCAAATCTTTTGACTTGAAAGCTTGGACGATTACTATAATTACGTTCTTCAGTTTTTTACTCGACAGCTCGTTCGCATGGTCGTTAAAAATGAAATGTGATCATTTTGCAAAATAATTATCGGTAGGGGAGAATTATTGCTGAAAATGTTGTTATATTTGTGTGATTTACACTAGGTCATAAACAAAATTACCATAAACAGTATTATTCTGGAAATTATGATGTTTTTTCTGAATTTTTATAAAAAATTGATTAACTGCACAGAAACAAGTCCAGAAAATGATAATTTTCGTAAAATATTCAATCATTTGACTAAAGTATAATTAATTATTTACTGCAGAATTTTCTTACGATCCAACACAAAACATATTTCATACGAATATATTTCCGTGTACTCGTAACTATTTAATCATGACTATGTATGCTTTGAATTACAAATTAACATTTTTAATATATAGATCACGTAAATATGTTAAATTTTAGTATAGAAAAAATGTGCAAGAAAATGTACAAAATTTCAATTTCAAAATAACATCAATTAGAGTTTAACCACGGGAATTACATTTTTGTCACTTCAATTTCAAATCAAGTATTTCACATCAAATCCAAGCTGAAAATAATTGAGAGGTACATATCCTACTGTTTTCGAGGTTGTTCTTCAAGGTTCTGATGCCAAAGTTCAGTTTTAGCCATCAGAAATTTCAATATGGCAATAAAGAAAAAAAATTGTAAAAAAATTAGGAAATATTTATTCTTATCAATTTTTTTCCAACTATTCCAGCAATAATGAGATTTGAACTGTAAAAAAGTGAAGAAAACATTTTAATTTTAAGAAAATGGTTTGCTTTTATAGCCCACTTTACTTTAACGACCGGAAAATAGCGTTCCCATTGAACATTTCTGAAAAATTTCTTTAAGATCTAACTCCAAAACTATAAGCTTTTTTAAAAAAATTCTAGCAATGAAATGTTTTGTTTTTTGTAATTTCCTTCTAATAAGATTCATAGTTTTTGAGGTAAAGAATTTCAAATATTATATTTTAGATATTTTTTCCTCGCGAACAATCAACTTTCAGAAAAAAATCAATAATTTCTAAAAAAAATTTCATTCCTAACATTGCTTTAAAGAATTTTATAATTTTTTAGTTAGATCTTTCAATTTTGTTAACTTTTTTTTTATTGCAATTGGGGCGACAAAAATGTTATTCTTAGAGTGGATTAATATGTATTTTACTGTTTTTTATTTGTAACTTCGTCTGTATGTATGCAATATCCTTTGGATTTCTCGTAATCGAACTAGTCGTTCAAAAACAAATAATGGATGCTTGCCATTGTTGTATAGAATTAAAAACAAAGAATATGGTTGGAACCCAAAATGGCGCTGGTCGTAATAATTTTTTAGAAATACAACAATTCAGTTATAAAATCCGATATCATATGATTCTATAGTATTTTTTTTAAATTACTTGTTTCTTATATATTTTATTTTTTATAGGTTTTGTAGTAATTTTCAAATAATTTCTAATCTGAATGAAAAAGTATCAAGAAATGATTTTTATCTGACATCTTGCAATGTTGAAATCTTTTTATTATTGTGTTCATTTGATCACAATATTACCGAAAATTTTAATTCTGTTCATATTAACTAAAATAATTGCTTATGCATTGATATATCGCACTTAATAATAATAAAATTGGTGAAACCATTTTTAGTTTCCTTTATAAATGTTTATTATTTAATGAAATGCTGTATCAAGTTCTAAATTTCAAAAACTATTTTAAAAATGTATATTGTTAAACAAACCATGCCCATTATTATTTGAATAAAACAATTGTAAAACTAGAAAGACTTTTAAAACATAAAATTACGTACAAATAAATCTAAAATTCGAATAACGTATTATTTTCGAAAAATGCCTACTTGTGTCCAAAATACACAGCGAACATGTTTAGTTATAAAATACATTGTGTTAATATATAGTTTTATGGTTTATTTCTCCTAAAAGTCTACTTTTTTGCCACCTGCCAGGAAGGAAAGTGTGAACATCTGAGAAAAATGAATCCTACAGTAAGAAACGCCCAAGACAAATGCGACAATTTTTCATCGCGTTCTCTTCGCTTTTACTTCTATTTTTTGTTCTATATTTTAGAATTAGTAAAAATTACATTATAATATAGTTATGAACGATATTATTGAAGAAACCACGATTTATTCCTTGCGAATAATTCTAGGATTGATTATCGTCTTAAATTTGTTTATCGTCACAAAATACCAATAATATTGAATTAATAGTTTAGAAAAATTATAATTTGGTTCCGGATACTTAGTACAAGTTGTACAGATTATGTATTTGTATCAATTGTGGTAAAAAACAAAAATTCGTCCAGATAATTTGTCTGAAATTAAATGGTTTATAATCAAGTTTTACATTAAATTTCTGTTAATTTTTCATAATGGAGGTTAGTAAGGTATGTTATTACTAATTTTTGTATATTAATTCGGTAACCATCATAATAAATAAATAGATATAACTAATAGCAGCTACCTAATTCCCATACATTTCTCCTCTCGCTTTTCATAGAATTTAAATATCTTATTATCGTCTTATTAACATAATCAACGCGTCATACATCATAAGATATTCCAGCAGATACTAACAGGACGATCTAGATTGATCTTTAGACATCCTGAGGAGGTCTCGAGGACATCCTCAGTAGGTTATTGTACTGTACACAAAGAGAAAAAAATGGTTAATGGAACCATGAAGAAAAGATAGAATGATTATAACATTTCATAATAGTACAATTAACATCGTGAAAGGTTGTAGCTGTTAGTATCTTATTTTTATAAATCATAATATTGTAAAATATAACGTACAATAATTACTTTTTAAGATGATAAGTGGTTATTTTCCTTTAATCACAGTTACTAAATTTATTTTTCTAATCAAGAATCTTTCGAGTGACATTTGAGGTTATGTGCTATTCTGTATGTTTAAGTATCGGGAAATAGTAAACGGAACAATGTTTTTGTTCTCTTTTACTATGGAAGTGGTTAATTTTACCATTTTTCATAATCACGTATTTTACTTTTCTAAAATGGTTCTATTAACCTTTTTCGTTCTCTCTGTGTAGGAGTTATAATAACTTCCAGTGACACTGCACAAAACAATATAAGACATAAAATAGGTCCGTCTTAGTTTTGGTAAATTAAATTTATGTTTAAACTTAAATATCACCATCAGAAAGTAAACATTTTATGAAAATTTGTTTCTTGAGCTTCTCTCGCAAAAAATAAATAGTCGGATTTACTATCTAAATAGTAGATCTGGCACAACTATGTTTTTGGTTGGTTTTACTATTTAAATATTAGGCTTGGCTATCGCATTAGTCAATGTTAATATTTAGATAGTAAAATTAACTAAAAACTATGGCTGTGTCTTCACTACTATCTACTTTGCAGTTCGAAATATTTCATTTACCGCGTGTAAGTTGGAAAGGAATTACTTTAAAACTTATTAACATTATTACTTCCAAGTTAGTTTCCAATACTAAAAACTGGATTTTAAGATTAAACCTGACTTTAGTTAAGATAGATATCTCTATTTTAGACTGAAATTAAGCCGTGGTAATAGCTGAATTTAAGATCAAATCATTTTCAGACTTATATTTTGCTGGGTTATTGTTTTGTTTAAGAAGGCTATTAATGTTTGAATTATTTATAAGTCTATTTGATATAACTGTGACTTCTGATATAACTGTAACTGTGGATTATGGCCACAATATTCATTTTCATGTCGTCGTGGCCAGTAAATTTTGCCACATCTTTCAAAGGAAGATAAAACATGATAACATCTATTATTTTTTAAGTTTCCTTGAATGCTGTCGGGACCAAAGTTCATAGATTTAGTATGACACGTAATTCAAATAGCTCTTAAAATTATTCAAATTGAATTTATGTATTAAAACATTCTCTTGGAGCTAGCGGAATCCTCAGGCCGCAAGTGAAAATTCTCTTGTTGTATGATCACGATGATTATTTCATTTGAGGCAAGTGGATTTCTACTTGCCGCAAGTAGAATCCGCTTACGACAAGTACTCAAGAGGACTATTTTAAGAGTCTACAATAATTTCAAAAGCAATTATATGTGATGCCATTACATAGATCAAAAATATATATGTTCTCTCCAGTGTATTAAATTAAGTAACAACTTTTCCAACAATTAATAAATTTAGCACCATTTTAACCAAATTTATTCGTCGACAAAAAGTAGCTTATTTTAAAAAGTTTATTAATTATTGTTACTCCAACCTGCAATAATTATTATGTTTATTTAACAAATTGATTTAATACTTTAAGAGTTTTTTATGTTTAATCACCCACGTTAATGCAGTTCCCATGCAGAAATCGTTGCATACTGCCTTAATATTGATCAAATACTGACCAGACTGATTAATATCAGGACTGATTGTAAATTATAATCTCTTTATTATTTATTCCTTTTTAAATCTACACTAATAAATATTTGACTTACATAACGATGCAATAAATGCAAATGTGTACGTGTTTAAAAATACCAAAAATACGTACATTTGTGTATTTATTAATTTCACCGTGATATAAATCAAATATTTGTTATTGTGGACTTAAAAAGGACTGCATAATACGGAGATTACATGTTACTCATTTATGTGCGTTCTAAAATTGTCGTGTTACATCAAAAAATAAGTGAGAAATTCCACACGAAAAGTTCCTTGAATTATATCAATCGACCGAAATTTACATGACGCTTAAGAAGGTTCCAAAGTAGTCCGACGGTAAGTTAGGAATTTACGCTAAAAAAGGTAAATTAAAACTGTCTGAATAAATTTTTCAAAATTCGGGCTGTGTAAGAGTAAGTCTACTTTCTATGCATTGCCTTGTACAAAAGACCAAAGAAGTTAATTAAGAATTGACCGAGAATTATTGGAAATAAATAAAACTCACCTATTTCCAGTAGTTCAAATTGATTCAGACATTTTTAATTACCAGTTTTCAGTTTAAATTCCTACCTTATCAACGGAGTACTTCAGAATCGCCTTAACTTCTTTACTGCCATGAGAATTTCACAAAAAATGCCCAAAATGCCAACAAAAACAAACTTGTTAGATTTTACTTTAACTTGGTGTATAAGGGTAGTTTAGGACGTTGATTACGAATCTGAAGTCAAAATTTAAAATGGCGGATTCAATATGGCGTATAAATTTTCCAAATTCCAACCATTTTGCTTGAAATTTGTTACTCGGGGGTTTTCGGGGTCGCTGATTACGAATCTGAAGTCAAATTTTGATAATTCTAAATGGCAGACAAATTGTCTAAATCTCAACCATTTCACTTGATATTTGTTACTCTGGGGTTCTCGGGACCGCTTGTTACGAATTTGAAGTTGGATTTTGAACATTTTTTAACAAAAATGGTTCCATTTTTTGAAAATTTCTCCGCCATATTGTAGCCGTCATTTTAAATTTCCAAAATCTGACCTCAGATTCGTAATCAACACCCCGTAAACTTCCCAGTAACAAATTTCAAACGGTTTTATAACTTTTATGCATGAATTGATTGAACACAATGTCATACTTCATGACTAAGATTTTGCATAAATTGTAAAAACTATGGATAACGCCATCGTATTCAGTATACCTTAGACTGTCTAGAAATGGATATTGTTTTATTTTACGTAAATTCCAGAATTTGTTAGTCTACTTTATATCATGACAAAGATTTTCCTTTTTCTGGCAGTCTGGCAAAAGTCCAAAATGACAAAGATCTTCGTCATTGGATAAGGGGTTAAATAAGGCAGCATCATAATCTGATATTACAGAGCCTGATCAGGCCCTGATATACACTTATATTTTTCTTTTCACGTTATATTATGACTTTTCAGAATGTTCTGCGATGACAATTTACTATTTATAGAGTCAGACTGAATCCACTCCTCTGAAATAGTGAATTTTCGGGTTTTTTTACCCTATTCGTCATTGTGCTCGTTGAGAGTGACATTACACTCTTTAGAAAGAGTTGATCAATTTTCACTCCACCTAGTGAATTTCCACTACGAGCAATTTATAGAAAATGCCACGAAAAAAGAACAAATAAATTCTATAACCCTGGCATTGATTAAAAAAGAGAAGGGGAGAAGGCACAAAAAAAGAACAATATGCTTCATGAAAATAAAAACAAGGCGTTATAGAAATATCACACCCTCTTGCACGCGCGCGTAAATATTCGAATCACGACGAAGCTGACCCCATGACGACACGTGAGTACGTTAAAGCATAAATCTATAAAATGATGTATACGAGGACGTATAGCACTTTCGGTTTCACCATTCGCATGAATATCAAAATGTACGAAGCGAACTACAATGGAAGAAGCGACCATGCATTATTTAGCACGGCCTAATTCGATAGCTATTTTAATGGTCTGAGTCTATTTTTAGAAATGATATCTACATTTCGTGAAAGCGGTTTCCCATTTTGTGAATATTTAATATTCAATAGTATTTTATAGAAATGGTATAATGTAGGTACATTATAAAAATTTAAAAAGCAGAAATAGAGTGATTGTTTTTTAGTATTTCCTTCTCGGTTACTATGTTAGAAGTTTGGAATAAATACAATTATTTCGAATTAACCACTTCAGCGGTAGCTGTTTAAAAAACAAAAGTGCCAGAAGTGGTACAGCCCTGTACTTAAGATGTCGAAAAACGGTGAAACACGGGTTCCATTTTTTCCGAAAATATATCATTTAACATTTAATTATTCATTTAAAAAATCAAGTAATATTTCACATTTATGTCGGCCATCTTGGTTCCACCATTTTGAATTTACAAAATCTGACTTCAAATTCGTAATCAGCGACCCAAAAAATTCCCGAGTACCAACTTTCATCAAAATCAAGTAATTTTTTTACATTTATGTCGGCCATCTTGAAACCAACATTTTGAATTTTCAAAATCTGATTTGAGATTTATAATCAGCGGCCCCGAAAACCCCCGAGAACCCAGTTACATAAAGTTTGGGTAATTTTTTGGCGTTTCGGTCGGCCATCTTGGATCCGCCATTTTGAATTTGCAAAATCTAACTTCAGATTCGTAATCAGCGATCCCGAAAACCCCCGAGTAACAATTTTCAGCTGTTTTCCGTATAAAGAAAAATGTGCGCCGCACATTTTAATAAATTTAGCAAATTTATAGCCGACATATTGGATCCGCCATTTTGAATTTTCCCATTTTGACGACAGATTCGGATTCAGCGACCCAAAATATCTTGGTATACGAAGTTTCATGCAAATTCATTAAGAATTGTAAAAGTTATTCCAAAATGTACACATGTGATCCATTACCACGTTTGTCAATAATTTTTTTTGTCCATATATGATCCATTACCATTGAAGTGGTTAATGTATAAAACTCATAAAATATTGCAGATTAATAAGAAAATAATTACAAAATACATAAAATTCGGCTTATATTCCGGATACAATTAAAACATTAATCCTTGGCACGTTTCGGCTCGTTTGGAACTCTTTTCAAGTGCAAAAGTGACTGACAAGGTTGTTTGTTAAGGACCAAAGTCTTCTGTGTCATCGCGTTATAGCCCAAACAGCAAAAAGACATCTTAAAGAGCTCTTTAAGAAATCTTAAAAATTATAAGATGTCTTAAATACTTATCAGAAAGAGCTCTTAAAGTAATGTTTATGAAGACTTATGCGTCAATTTTAAGAGCTCTATAAGACCTCTCAAATATGAGGTCGCAGAAACGAGGTCTTATTTCAGAGCTTTGAGATATAAAATCAATAATATAAATGAAGAGCAAATTCCTGAAAATTATAGATTCTATTTTGTACCTTAATTATTAATTTATATACTTTTTACCTGAGTTCCTTTTTACCGTTTGTATATTTATATATTGGATGGTGATTCAATTGAATGGGATCATGCAATAATAATCTAAAACTGTGATAACACTGTAAATATCGTAAAATCACTTATTTTGTTATTGTAGCTTATAATTTATCGGTCTGCGTATGGAGTAAAATAGCGCGATCTCATTTTTTGTAATCAATCGCTACCTAGTATCTCTGGAAGAAACACAGATCTCAACAATTGGAATACCTTTACCAAAAGCGAGATCGTCCAAAACGAGATAGATTTAAGACCTCAAACACAAGACCTCATCGAGGTTACGATTTTAAGAAGTCCTAAGTAATACATCTTTAAGAGCTCGTTTTATTGATTATCATAATTAAGACTTCTTCTGGAGGTCTTTTTGGAGATATCATTGAACTGAGCTCTGGACGACCTCTTAAAGAGGTATGTGCTGTATGGGAGACTCATTTAAGAATAAGGAGGAGGGAAATTAGACGATTTCAAAGTTAACAATAAATCTGAAGGACTCCTCTAATAAGGTAGGAATTTAAGATGAAAATCATGAATTATAACTGTCTGAATCAATTTAAACTACCGTAAATAGGGTGAGTTTTGTTTATTTCTAATAATTCTCGGTCAATTATTAATGAAATTCTTTGGTATTCTGAACAACACCACACATAGAAAGTAGAAATACCCTTACATAGCCCGAATTTTGAAAAATTGATTCAGACAGTTTTTATTTACGTTTTTTAGCGTAAATTCCTACCTTATCGTCGGACTACTTTGGAACCCTCTTGTTCTTGTTACATCAATTTCTCACTTATTTTTTGACGTAAAATGACGTAGAATGAGTAACAATGTAATTTCTGTATTATTAAGTTCTTTGTAAGTCCATAATTAATAATATTTGATTTATATCAAGACGAAATTAGTAAATTCAATTGTACGTATTTATGGTATTTTTAAATACGTACACTTTTGCAATTATTAATTGCGTCGTTACATAATATTTATTAGTATGGACATAAAGAGCACTAAATGATAAAGAGATTAATATTTATAATCACAAGCCCTGATCAGATATTTATCACGTAACTACCTGATCAGATTCTGATCAATATTAGGCAGTATCTAAAGATTTGGGCTTGGGAACTGCACTAACGTAGGTAATTAAACATAAAAAACTCTTTAAATGTTAAATAAAATATAATAATCCCTTTTAATATTGATCTTGCGAATTTTTATTTGATATTAATTGAATGTCGAAATATGCGCGTTTTTTGAGAATGATCCATACAAATGTTTCTTGAAAACTAAATATTAACAACTTTTACATAATTTTCCAAAATTTGGCAAACTTCTCAATTAAATAATTTATTCCGTTTGTTAAAATCAGTAGGAGCTTTTTAATCACGTAGCCAGAATTTACGAGAAAATTGCCAAGTTACTAAATGGAAAATTGCATTTTTTAATTTTTTTTTCAACATTTACACTTCTGAAGTGAGAAACTCGTCTGTACATTTCAAAGATTCGCACAAATTTTTGTTGGAAAAATTGTTTGTCAACGATGTAATTAATTATTACTTAATATTTACAGGAATTTATAAATTATTAATTATTAATTGCTTGTTAAGTACGATGAACATAAATGCTATTACTTAGAGTTATTCAAAATTTACGTTTCTTCCTTGGCGAAAATTTGTATTTCAAAAAATTGTTGATTTTTGTCGCTGTTTTTTTTTCTTGTATAAGCAATTTCCTTTTTTCTGTGTCATTTTTATGTTTTGTTTTACTATCCAATTTACAGATTTCAACTTTTTTTCCTTTTTATCGTTCAGAATCATTATATTTTCTTTGGTTTAATTAGATATTCATATTCATGAAAGTGAAGAATCTATTTCAAAATTGAAATATCCAACAAATCCCTTAATACTAAAAATATTCTCCACTTAAGTAAAAATAATTTAATTTGTATTGTAAAATATTTGAATTATGTCTACAAATTGGTAGTGATCAGTAGATCTTTCATCACTAATGTCTCTTAGAATTAATACCAACGTTCCCATAGACCTCAATTTCACGCTAGATGGATTTCATCACCGAAGGGTGGTTATGTCCAAAGCACTAGCTCTAAACTAAAAATTTTATTTAAATATGTATACAAAAGGGATAGGGTTTAGTATAATCTCGTCAAAGAACGCTACGCTAGAGATTCGTTAGGAAATGCTTGTACACGAAAGTGGATGAAGAAAAACGAATTTGCGTCGGAAGTGCATTGTCGATTTTGATTTTCGCCTGCCTTCGTCCTAGTTTATTTACGTTTCCCATTTTTCCCTTACTATACGTATTTCCGTTTCAAATAATGGATATTTAACAAGTATCCGTGCCATGACTTAAAATGAGCAAATTTTACAAAAATTTACAATAATATTATTAATGATATTGCAAAAGAATACAAACTTATGTAAAAAAAATTAAGTAGATCTTTAATTCACTTATTTAAAATTATTTATTACTATTTAAAACTTTATAATAAATATCAAAAAATTGAAGAACCAATCGTATAACTGTAAAATTAATTATTACAATTAGATATATACTATGTCTATTTATTGTTACATAACTTAAATAAACCCGTATTTAGACTTAATAAGAATAAATAAATAAGTGAAAAAGAATCTAGGAGGATTTTATTTTTCAAGAAAATTACTATTGATCGTTTTTTTTAAAATGTAATTCTCTAGATAGAGATTCTAACGTTAAAAGATCACTAAAAAAATCGTAATCATTTACCTAAATAATCCCTACTCGAATTACTTATTAATGTATGTGTGAAATTAATATTTGAAAATCATTATCAAAGAAGTTTTGGAGGACTATTTGTCTTCGAAATTTAACACTTATCGGCAAATATAAGAAATTTTTATATAAGAAATGTTTAAAATTAATTTCAATAACACTTTTAACTTAATTTAGCAATTTGAAAACTTCCAATGAAGAAAATTTGAATAATAAACAACAGTTATTAATTTAATGAATTTTATCAACTTTTGTTAAAATCGAGTTTCTTTCTTTCTTCAGTAATAAAAATATGATTTTAATTATAAAATTCTGTATAATCATAACTTTTTCAACCACATTTTTATTTGTGCTCCCTTTAATTCTGTATTTCTACGTGATTAGTACTAGTATGTCACAAATTATTTTAATGGTAAAACGTCTAATTAAAAACAGATTTCAATGTTAATTTCCAGTTTCATTTTGTATAATTATATTTGACATTTTTTAAATAACTGTTACTTTTCACTGAATTCTTTTATTTATTTTTTTCTCAAATTATGCACCATTTATCCTTTATTATCATTTAATTTATTATTCATATAAACATAAATAATTAAAATAACGAATAATAATTACTATCAATTTCGATAGTAGCTCTTAATAGTTGATTGGATATTTACTATTATTTATATTAACTCATTAAATCTGAATTAATCAAGTTCTACTAATTTTAAATTAGCCCCGATGTATTTTTATACCATATTACTAACAAAAATTAGTTGTATTGAACTACTCAATTATCAGGTTTTTAAGGGATCAGTAATTTTTGTCTAGTTATTAGTAATGATCACGAAATTTCACGCATAAGTCTTCATAAACATACTACTTTAAGAGCTCTTTCTGATAAGTATTTAAGACATCTTATAATTTTTAAGATTCTTAAAGAGCTCTTAAGATGTCTTTTTGCTGTTTGGGCTATAACGCGATGACACAGAAGACTTTGGTCCTTAACAAACAACCTTGTCAGTCACTTTTGCACTTGAAAAGAGTTCTGTGTAAGAGTAAGTCTACTTTCTATGCATTGCCTTGTACAAAAGACCAAAGAAGTTAATTAAGAATTGACCGAGAATTATTGGAAATAAATAAAACTCACCTATTTCCAGTAGTTCAAATTGATTCAGACATTTTTAATTACCAGTTTTCAGTTTAAATTCCTACCTTATCAACGGAGTACTTCAGAATCGCCTTAACTTCTTTACTGCCATGAGAATTTCACAAAAAATGCCCAAAATGCCAACAAAAACAAACTTGTTAGATTTTACTTTAACTTGGTGTATAAGGGTAGTTTAGGACGTTGATTACGAATCTGAAGTCAAAATTTAAAATGGCGGATTCAATATGGCGTATAAATTTTCCAAATTCCAACCATTTTGCTTGAAATTTGTTACTCGGGGGTTTTCGGGTTCGCTGATTACGAATCTGAAGTCAAATTTTGATAATTCTAAATGGCAGACAAATTGTCTAAATCTCAACCATTTCACTTGATATTTGTTACTCTGGGGTTCTCGGGACCGCTTGTTACGAATTTGAAGTTGGATTTTGAACATTTTTTAACAAAAATGGTTCCATTTTTTGAAAATTTCTCCGCCATATTGTAGCCGTCATTTTAAATTTCCAAAATCTGACCTCAGATTCGTAATCAACACCCCGTAAACTTCCCAGTAACAAATTTCAAACGGTTTTATAACTTTTATGCATGAATTGATTGAACACAATGTCATACTTCATGACTAAGATTTTGCATAAATTGTAAAAACTATGGATAACGCCATCGTATTCAGTATACCTTAGACTGTCTAGAAATGGATATTGTTTTATTTTACGTAAATTCCAGAATTTGTTAGTCTACTTTATATCATGACAAAGATTTTCCTTTTTCTGGCAGTCTGGCAAAAGTCCAAAATGACAAAGATCTTCGTCATTGGATAAGGGGTTAAATAAGGCAGCATCATAATCTGATATTACAGAGCCTGATCAGGCCCTGATATACACTTATATTTTTCTTTTCACGTTATATTATGACTTTTCAGAATGTTCTGCGATGACAATTTACTATTTATAGAGTGAGACTGAATCCACTCCTCTGAAATAGTGAATTTTCGGGTTTTTTTTCACCCTATTCGTCATTGTGCTCGTTGAGAGTGACATTACACTCTTTAGAAAGAGTTGATCAATTTTCACTCCACCTAGTGAATTTCCACTACGAGCAATTTATAGAAAGTGCCACGAAAAAAGAACAAATAAATTCTATAACCCTGGCATTGATTAAAAAAGAGAAGGGGAGAAGGCACAAAAAAAGAACAATATGCTTCATGAAAATAAAAACAAGGCGTTATAGAAATATCACACCCTCTTGCACGCGCGCGTAAATATTCGAATCACGACGAAGCTGACCCCATGACGACACGTGAGTACGTTAAAGCATAAATCTATAAAATGATGTATACGAGGACGTATAGCACTTTCGGTTTCACCATTCGCATGAATATCAAAATGTACGAAGCGAACTACAATGGAAGAAGCGACCATGCATTATTTAGCACGGCCTAATTCGATAGCTATTTTAATGGTCTGAGTCTATTTTTAGAAATGATATCTACATTTCGTGAAAGCGGTTTCCCATTTTGTGAATATTTAATATTCAATAGTATTTTATAGAAATGGTATAATGTAGGTACATTATAAAAATTTAAAAAGCAGAAATAGAGTGATTGTTTTTTAGTATTTCCTTCTCGGTTACTATGTTAGAAGTTTGGAATAAATACAATTATTTCGAATTAACCACTTCAGCGGTAGCTGTTTAAAAAAAAAAAGTGCCAGAAGTGGTACAGCCCTGTACTTACGATGTCGAAAAACGGTGAAACACGGGTTCCATTTTTTCCGAAAATATATCATTTAACATTTAATTATTCATTTAAAAAATCAAGTAATATTTCACATTTATGTCGGCCATCTTGGTTCCACCATTTTGAATTTACAAAATCTGACTTCAAATTCGTAATCAGCGACCCAAAAAATTCCCGAGTACCAACTTTCATCAAAATCAAGTAATTTTTTTACATTTATGTCGGCCATCTTGAAACCAACATTTTGAATTTTCAAAATCTGATTTGAGATTTATAATCAGCGGCCCCGAAAACCCCCGAGAACCCAGTTACATAAAGTTTGGGTAATTTTTTGGCGTTTCGGTCGGCCATCTTGGATCCGCCATTTTGAATTTGCAAAATCTAACTTCAGATTCGTAATCAGCGATCCCGAAAACCCCCGAGTAACAATTTTCAGCTGTTTTCCGTATAAAGAAAAATGTGCGCCGCACATTTTAATAAATTTAGCAAATTTATAGCCGACATATTGGATCCGCCATTTTGAATTTTCCCATTTTGACGACAGATTCGGATTCAGCGACCCAAAATATCTTGGTATACGAAGTTTCATGCAAATTCATTAAGAATTGTAAAAGTTATTCCAAAATGTACACATGTGATCCATTACCACGTTTGTCAATAATTTTTTTTGTCCATATATGATCCATTACCATTGAAGTGGTTAATGTATAAAACTCATAAAATATTGCAGATTAATAAGAAAATAATTACAAAATACATAAAATTCGGCTTATATTCCGGATACAATTAAAACATTAATCCTTGGCACGTTTCGGCTCGTTTGGAACTCTTTTCAAGTGCAAAAGTGACTGACAAGGTTGTTTGTTAAGGACCAAAGTCTTCTGTGTCATCGCGTTATAGCCCAAACAGCAAAAAGACATCTTAAAGAGCTCTTTAAGAAATCTTAAAAATTATAAGATGTCTTAAATACTTATCAGAAAGAGCTCTTAAAGTAATGTTTATGAAGACTTATGCGTCAATTTTAAGAGCTCTATAAGACCTCTCAAATATGAGGTCGCAGAAACGAGGTCTTATTTCAGAGCTTTGAGATATAAAATCAATAATATAAATGAAGAGCAAATTCCTGAAAATTATAGATTCTATTTTGTACCTTAATTATTAATTTATATACTTTTTACCTGAGTTCCTTTTTACCGTTTGTATATTTATATATTGGATGGTGATTCAATTGAATGGGATCATGCAATAATAATCTAAAACTGTGATAACACTGTAAATATCGTAAAATCACTTATTTTGTTATTGTAGCTTATAATTTATCGGTCTGCGTATGGAGTAAAATAGCGCGATCTCATTTTTTGTAATCAATCGCTACCTAGTGTCTCTGGAAGAAACACAGATCTCAACAATTGGAATACCTTTACCAAAAGCGAGATCGTCCAAAACGAGATAGATTTAAGACCTCAAACACAAGACCTCATCGAGGTTACGATTTTAAGAAGTCCTAAGTAATACATCTTTAAGAGCTCGTTTTATTGATTATCATAATTAAGACTTCTTCTGGAGGTCTTTTTGGAGATATCATTGAACTGAGCTCTGGACGACCTCTTAAAGAGGTATGTGCTGTATGGGAGACTCATTTAAGAATAAGGAGGAGGGAAATTAGACGATTTCAAAGTTAACAATAAATCTGAAGGACTCCTCTAATAAGGTAGGAATTTAAGATGAAAATCATGAATTATAACTGTCTGAATCAATTTAAACTACCGTAAATAGGGTGAGTTTTGTTTATTTCTAATAATTCTCGGTCAATTATTAATGAAATTCTTTGGTATTCTGAACAACACCACACATAGAAAGTAGAAATACCCTTACATAGCCCGAATTTTGAAAAATTGATTCAGACAGTTTTTATTTACGTTTTTTAGCGTAAATTCCTACCTTATCGTCGGACTACTTTGGAACCCTCTTGTTCTTGTTACATCAATTTCTCACTTATTTTTTGACGTAAAATGACGTAGAATGAGTAACAATGTAATTTCTGTATTATTAAGTTCTTTGTAAGTCCATAATTAATAATATTTGATTTATATCAAGACGAAATTAGTAAATTCAATTGTACGTATTTATGGTATTTTTAAATACGTACACTTTTGCAATTATTAATTGCGTCGTTACATAATATTTATTAGTATGGACATAAAGAGCACTAAATGATAAAGAGATTAATATTTATAATCACAAGCCCTGATCAGATATTTATCACGTAACTACCTGATCAGATTCTGATCAATATTAGGCAGTATCTAAAGATTTCGGCTTGGGAACTGCACTAACGTAGGTAATTAAACATAAAAAACTCTTTAAATGTTAAATAAAATATAATAATCCCTTTTAATATTGATCTTGCGAATTTTTATTTGATATTAATTGAATGTCGAAATATGCGCGTTTTTTGAGAATGATCCATACAAATGTTTCTTGAAAACTAAATATTAACAACTTTTACATAATTTTCCAAAATTTGGCAAACTTCTCAATTAAATAATTTATTCCGTTTGTTAAAATCAGTAGGAGCTTTTTAATCACGTAGCCAGAATTTACGAGAAAATTGCCAAGTTACTAAATGGAAAATTGCATTTTTTAATTTTTTTTTCAACATTTACACTTCTGAAGTGAGAAACTCGTCTGTACATTTCAAAGATTCGCACAAATTTTTGTTGGAAAAATTGTTTGTCAACGATGTAATTAATTATTACTTAATATTTACAGGAATTTATAAATTATTAATTATTAATTGCTTGTTAAGTACGATGAACATAAATGCTATTACTTAGAGTTATTCAAAATTTACGTTTCTTCCTTGGCGAAAATTTGTATTTCAAAAAATTGTTGATTTTTGTCGCTGTTTTTTTTTCTTGTATAAGCAATTTCCTTTTTTCTGTGTCATTTTTATGTTTTGTTTTACTATCCAATTTACAGATTTCAACTTTTTTTCCTTTTTATCGTTCAGAATCATTATATTTTCTTTGGTTTAATTAGATATTCATATTCATGAAAGTGAAGAATCTATTTCAAAATTGAAATATCCAACAAATCCCTTAATACTAAAAATATTCTCCACTTAAGTAAAAATAATTTAATTTGTATTGTAAAATATTTGAATTATGTCTACAAATTGGTAGTGATCAGTAGATCTTTCATCACTAATGTCTCTTAGAATTAATACCAACGTTCCCATAGACCTCAATTTCACGCTAGATGAATTTCATCACCGAAGGGTGGTTATGTTCAAAGCACTAGCTCTAAACTAAAAATTTTATTTAAATATGTATACAAAAGGGATAGGGTTTAGTATAATCTCGTCAAAGAACGCTACGCTAGAGATTCGTTAGGAAATGCTTGTACACGAAAGTGGATGAAGAAAAACGAATTTGCGTCGGAAGTGCATTGTCGATTTTGATTTTCGCCTGCCTTCGTCCTAGT
This sequence comes from Trichopria drosophilae, assembly GCA_030407085.1. Taxonomy (NCBI): domain Eukaryota; kingdom Metazoa; phylum Arthropoda; class Insecta; order Hymenoptera; family Diapriidae; genus Trichopria; species Trichopria drosophilae. The sequence goes on along the minus strand of CM059586.1, from coordinate 96,625,628 downwards.
TTATTTACGTTTCCCATTTTTCCCTTACTATACGTATTTCCGTTTCAAATAATGGATATTTAACAAGTATCCGTGCCATGACTTAAAATGAGCAAATTTTACAAAAATTTACAATAATATTATTAATGATATTGCAAAAGAATACAAACTTATGTAAAAAAATTAAGTAGATCTTTAATTCACTTATTTAAAATTATTTATTACTATTTAAAACTTTATAATAAATATCAAAAAATTGAAGAACCAATCGTATAACTGTAAAATTAATTATTACAATTAGATATATACTATGTCTATTTATTGTTACATAACTTAAATAAACCCGTATTTAGACTTAATAAGAATAAATAAATAAGTGAAAAAGAATCTAGGAGGATTTTATTTTTCAAGAAAATTACTATTGATCGTTTTTTTTAAAATGTAATTCTCTAGATAGAGATTCTAACGTTAAAAGATCACTAAAAAAATCGTAATCATTTACCTAAATAATCCCTACTCGAATTACTTATTAATGTATGTGTGAAATTAATATTTGAAAATCATTATCAAAGAAGTTTTGGAGGACTATTTGTCTTCGAAATTTAACACTTATCGGCAAATATAAGAAATTTTTATATAAGAAATGTTTAAAATTAATTTCAATAACACTTTTAACTTAATTTAGCAATTTGAAAACTTCCAATGAAGAAAATTTGAATAATAAACAACAGTTATTAATTTAATGAATTTTATCAACTTTTGTTAAAATCGAGTTTCTTTCTTTCTTCAGTAATAAAAATATGATTTTAATTATAAAATTCTGTATAATCATAACTTTTTCAACCACATTTTTATTTGTGCTCCCTTTAATTCTGTAGTTCTACGTGATTAGTACTAGTATGTCACAAATTATTTTAATGGTAAAACGTCTAATTAAAAACAGATTTCAATGTTAATTTCCAGTTTCATTTTGTATAATTATATTTGACATTTTTTAAATAACTGTTACTTTTCACTGAATTCTTTTATTTATTTTTTTCTCAAATTATGCACCATTTATCCTTTATTATCATTTAATTTATTATTCATATAAACATAAATAATTAAAATAACGAATAATAATTACTATCAATTTCGATAGTAGCTCTTAATAGTTGATTGGATATTTACTATTATTTATATTAACTCATTAAATCTGAATTAATCAAGTTCTACTAATTTTAAATTAGCCCCGATGTATTTTTATACCATATTACTAAAACAAATTAGTTGTATTGAACTACTCAATTATCAGGTTTTTAAGGGATCAGTAATTTTTGTCTAGTTATTAGTAATGATCACGAAATTTCACTTCTTCATTAAATAAAAGTTGAAAAAAATTATTTAAAATACATATCCTCGTATTTTCAAGGTGGCTCTTTTAGATTCCAAGGTGAAAATTGAATTTCAGACATCAGGAATTCCAACATTTTGTCAAATTTGACAAAAAATGCCAACAAATTTCGAAACACTTTTTCCTATTATTAATATTTTTCAAGTTAATAGAAGTGGTATAAAATATATGAATTGTATGAAAAAATGTTGTTTTTTACCCAATTTCATTGTAACACCTCAAAATGAGGTCCTCCATGAAAATTTCATTGAAAAACGTTCCAACTAAGTAACTATGAGCGTTTTCAAAAAATTCTTATATAAAATTCTTAGAATTTATTGAAAAATATACTGGAATATTTTCAAATTTTTGTAACGATATTTTGAAAAATTGTTGCATCGATATTTCCAGATTATTTTGCAATTTTTGTCCAGTTTTGTGCCATATTGGAATTTCTGATAGATGAAGCACAATTTTGATGTCTGACTCTTGAAGAGGGGCCCTCTAAAAATACTAGGATATTTTTCTATTAAATTCTTGTGAACTTTTAATTCGATAAGAAATACTTGATTGAAATTGAAGGGCAAAAGGTGTCCTTTTAGGCGTTAATGGGTTAATTGACATCCATAAATTCTATACAAAAAAATGCTTCACGCTCTTTCCGTTTTGGCTGCAAGATTCGTATTTTTTCCATAATGAGAAAAAAATATTCATGTTTTGTATATTGCGTTTAATGTAGTTAATAAAAAGATTAATCTAAAAGTAATTGCATAAAAAGATCAAGATGATGAATATGGTATTGCAATCCTCTGCAATGGTTTTATTTACTGAATTCCTGACGAACACCGCACGTGTTTTACTATTTTAGCCAGCAATCGGGTGTTAAACTTTCAATATCCAATCAGTCATAAATTTAAAATTACTATAGGGAATACTAAAAACGTTTTTGAACAAAAAAAAGAGGCAAAAATATTGTTCACGAAATCTGCAAGATCCTGGATTATCTTATATCTCAGTTTCTGATTTTGCTCTTATCTTTAGCTACTCCAAACAAAGGGCAAGTTTCAAATTATGCAAAGTTACAAGCTGAAACATTAATGTTATTCGTGGAATTACAATATGAACTATTTAGTTTAGATACGAAATTAATTTAACTGCATAATTAGTTATATGATTTTACTTCATGAATTTACTAAACGTATAATGCACCCTATTGTGTTGTTCTTTCTGCAATGAAACTAACTTACTTAGAGTATAATATTATTTTAAAAATGCATCTTCAATAAATGTAAAATAAATTTCGTGTAGCATTTTACGTATTTTATCAATTGAAGTATACACAATGATTGACATTATTAAATTTAAAAAGAAATGTAAATCAGAAAGCTTAGCTTGGATGAAATCGTTCGCGAATTTAAATAAATAGAAATCTCCGATGACAATAAATTGAATTGACTAACTTAAATTCGAGGCCAGCCGTAAATTGAGGTGAATAGAAAACGAAAAAAGCGTTCAGTGACAGCAGAAATAGGATGTACAGTCCTCCAAATTTAAACTCTCTCAAATTTAGACTGCTCTTAAATTTAGACTATAAATAATTACCCCCCTCTTTACTTACGGCATCCCGGACTGCATTTAAAAAAATGCCCCATCTGCGTTTTGGATGTGCGGGAGGTATTTCAACGTCTTCGTTTATGATGAATGCTGGTCGTAAATTTCATAAAATGTTTAGCCAGTTTTGAATCATTCCAATGGCACAATAATCCTGAACTGCTCATAGAAGAAAGTTCTCATTATATACGGGAAGTAATTAACCCGTATTAAAAATTGCTCATAACCGCATTGATATTTCATGTTGTTTTATAAAAATAAACTATATATATAAATTATTACTTCGAACGCTAGATGGCGCACAAAACCAAAAGTGACATTACCTGTCGTTTCATTGTTTTGAACACCTGAATCCTGTATTTAGATTTAATCCACAAAATATTATGAGAATATTTAGAGAATCCACAAAACATCGTGATGGTTAAATCCAGTTCGGCATTTTGAAGTCAATGATGGTCAAGTTCATTATCGGATTTGTCCGCCACCTAGCGTATCTTAAAGAAACCCGTATCTCAAAACATCGTTTCCTATATCTACTATAGAATTCTTAAATTTTTCTATTTGTCCTGTTGTTGTTGACATCAAAAACATAAAACAATACTGGTATAGTTTTTGGAATATGGAATTATTGTTTAATGCCTACAATTGTTAATACACTAATAAACAGAAGTTTCACATTACGATTGGCAGCTAAGAATCCGCGGTTAGCTTCAGAATTATAATGATACTTCATTCATGAAGTTTAATGAAGGTAACGATATATATGCAGATGTAAAGTAAAATATTCTCAATAGACCTTATTTGAACTAGCATACATTTTTTGTTTCATTTATAAAACGTACGTGGTATTGGTGGAAACATTGCTCATTACGGAAAGTTTCATAAAAAGGTGTACGATAATGCACTTGAATGGCTTGCAGGCGGTACACGCAAAGTTAGACATTTTCAAATGGAGCTCGGAGACTATTGAAGTGCAAAGTATTTATAGCTGGACGTATTGAATTAATGGTAAAAAGGTCAGACCGTCCCCAGAGATTTATTACTAAATAAATTATCCATGGTGCTTTCCCAGTCGCTTTGTTAATCGACCCTTTTGCCGTTGACTCGCTAAAAGTAAATTTTTATTTAAAATAAATGATAATTCGTAAGTAAAAATTAGTCATTTATAAAATTTAATCAAACATTTTCTTTTTATTTCATCTCCCTTTTATTTTATTCGTTCGGAATTCTACGGAAACAATACTCATGTTTAATATGATTTATATATTCAATTAATTAAGAAAAACTTTTAAAAAATTCACGAAAATGTCTACTAAAATCTGATAAAGTTTCTCCATAGAATAATAACAAAGAACCAGATTACAGTAGAGTCCCGGTATATTTACCCACTCGGTTGCTCGTTTTCCCCTCTCGAAGGGGAGCTTCTCCCACGCCTCTCAGTAACGTTGTGTTCATGATGTTACAGCAGCCCCTTCAAAAGGCCCCAGGCCGCGAGGTGGGGGAAAAGAAAGTGGCAACTGGTAAATAACGACGAGACCGAAACGGGGAAATATCCTTGGACCTAAATACAGTAGAGTCCCGATATAATTGCGTCCCGCTATAGTTACGTCCCAACATATTTGCCAGGTTCCGTTTGGTTATATTTGCCTGTTGCCGTTCCTTTTCTCCCACGTTGCGGGTTGGGACCTCAGGAAGGGCCTGCTGTGACGTCACGATCCCAACGCAACTGAGAGAAGTAGGAGAAGCGGTGCTCCCCTTCTCTTGGTAAATATAACGAGGCGGGAGGGGAAGGTGAGGAACCAAGTGGGTAAATATACCGGGACTCTACTGTATTATTATTATTAAACATGGCTAATCACATAATATTCTCGTCGAAAATAGTTAAACATTTACAAGTTGAAGCTTAAAACATGAAATACATTTTCGAGTAATCATATCAAAATCAACTTAATATTACTCGCAATCTACGACCAATTCATTTCGACAAATTATAATCGAACAATAATATTATTCCATTATTAAACGTTTTAATCAGTCCACCGATGATAGCACTTATTTAATATCTGAATATTCATGAACTTCGCCACTTCCACTAAATTTGCTAATAATTCGCGTAATTAGGGAGCCACCATCGTCGGCTCGTAAAACCGGAAGTGGATGTTAACCAAAGTCCGAAATTCTTGTTCGCGAACCGATGCATGCACGCGGTCGACGAACGCCGGAATGGGGTTAGAGTTACTGGGGGGAGTTGGGGGGGGGGGGGGGATTGGGCCGGGGGCGAAGGGGGTTTTGGGGGAATGGGGCGATGGGGGTGGTAGCGATATTTTCGCCGTGAACGCGAAGCAGCCACGCGTGCTCGGAATCGTGCACCGAGCAGCCGAGGCGAAAGCACATGCTTGACGACCTATCCGAATTCCGGTGGGAAGGCCCCGGATGGCGCCGAGCCTCCTACACGACGATGCGGACCTTCCGCGTTATGCAAATTGCGAAAAGATGACCGTGACAGCAAGCGTTGCACGAGGTATCGACTTTTCTACGAGGCCATTTCCCTTGCCGAAGTATTTTTCGAAAGAGAGTGCAGATTCCATTTTTGAAATTTCCATAAATTGTAATATAAATAAAATTTTATAAAATGCCAAAAATGACAATTTTTAAATTACACTAAGAACCTATAAATAGTAATAAATACAGTAGGATCTACGTTACAATGCAACACCATTTCTTTTGCAGAAAACAGTTCATCCTCATTTTATATTTGTACGTTATAAGATGCCGGGTGGGTTTTTCCTACTGGGGTCTGACACTGACCAATTTTTCAAGGTCGCTTTCTTGAGGCAAAAAACTAAACGACATTACGGCGCAAATAACACCTTGTGCCCCTACCATTCTGTATATTTGCGCGCGTTTTTCTCTGGTGTTCTTTCTTCCTCTTCAAATCGCGTAACGGTTTATGAGAGAAGAAGTAGGGAGGGGGTGTGAAGGAGAATATAGTTTGAAGGAAGTGGCAGAGATGGATTAATCAAGAGTGGGAGACGCAACGGGTTTAGGGCGACATCATGCGGATTAGGTAATCTCTTTGAAACTTGTCTCAAAACCGATGACACAAGTTTCTAGTAGCCTAACATACCCAGATAGCAAGGTGCGAGTCTCACTTATGAGTGCTTACGTGAATGCATATGATTCAGGAATGAGTAAAATATACGGAATTGTACTGCGCATGCGTAACAAATCTCCGCTTCTACGCTCATATGAGACTTTTGTGATACTTGTAATGATTGGCCAATAATTTTGATGGGCAACCAATCGGTGACGGGTGGAATGCCTGTGCGGAACGAAGTTAGTAGTTTGCGCATGCACAAATTGTTCATAATGGCAAGACACATTTTTAGGTTCAAATCCGAGCCACTAACTCGAATTATATATCCTACTAGGACGAAAAATATATTCGTATTTTGTCATCCTTCAAGCATAGGAAATACAATGTGGGCGCAAACATTCATTTTACGTCCATAGTACAAAAAAAACTATTTTCATCTTTTTTGTACTTTTTAGGTACACCTGACTGTCCTTTTGAGTTTTATTATATTTCGTGTGCAAGTATCTTAATAATATAAAGAGGTTAAACACAATTTAAAGAATAGTGGTTATCCACCAAAAATATGTTTCGGAATAATCGTAAAAGTATTTTGTGCATTACGAAATCTCTGATTCGAATCCGGAAACAACTTTTTTCTACTTTAGTCTGTCATTTCGGACTCGTCATTTAAATTTCAACATCTAACGATTCAAAAATTACTAGTCACAAAGTGAACCTAATTTCACGCAATCAAAATAGAGTAATTATGATTAAAAAAGATAAAGAAGTCCGGGAAAGAATGCGGTCTAAAAGTAAACTTTTAATTCATTTTCTTAGGCAAATGTAATTCGTAAGACATTAGTAATAATTTGTCTGTTATTTCCCACACTTTTCAGGTTAAAAATAATTAATACATAGTTACTGCAAAGTTAGTAACCCGTTTACCGCTCTGGAATGTTATGAAAGTTTTATCAACAATGTGGTCATGAATTTAGTTTTAACCATGTAAACTTGCCCATAAACATTACTAAAAAGTAAAAAATCATATTATTAATGTAACATTTACTAACAATTCACAAGGATTTAAAAAATAACTTTGTTTCGGTTAATGAAAAACAAAAAAAATTGATTTTATTTTGGAGTTTATTATGAACATATTCAATTAATCTAAAGTTTGACGTTTTGCTCAATGCATTAGTAAATCCCGCTTTAATTTTTCTTTACAAATTAAAACATTTGTAATGCACTAATATTTCAAAAAGTATTTATTTTATTTAAAATATTTCCCACTTTTTTATGCATATACGGTATTAGTGTGAATATTGTTTAACAGCGAATATCTAAAAGGAAAAAATGTTGGCTTTCGGTAATTGGATATCAACCCGTGAAACTTGTCTTGTCAGTGCACAGGTGCAATTAGTAGACGCTCTAAACGCAATTAATGACATTTCAGTAAAATACTTTGGAAAGTGCACGCATAAACTCATGAATATCAGTTGGTTCAAGTACCAAAATACTTTCAAAATACTTTATTTAATAGTTGATATATTTATTATGTGTAATATTACACATATAAGTATTGTATAGAGTACTGACTAATTTTTATTGCAAATTCAATAAAGCATTTATATTTACTAAGGGATATAGTATACTACTTACAAATCGTTACATAACCTCAGATATAACAGTATTACAATTATTAAAACTACAATTTCGTCATTATTAATAAATCAATAATCATCTCGTCTCCAACAAAAGAACAAAATGGATATAAATTAAACAAATTACGAAATTAAAAATGTAAGAATCCACTTTTTTAAGAGAGCAGTTGTATTTCATGAGAAAAATATTCTTAAAAAAAACTGCAGGAAAATGACTCTTGAAAAGGAAGCCAAGCATGGTATTCGTTAAAGAAAAAATCCATCAAGACCACACCAAATTAAGGCAGGCCATTGGGAGAAAAAGCTCATTAAAAAACGAAAATCCGAACTTTTTCAATGAAACAAATTCGCAATCCCGACAATATTCCTTTTTTACCTTAACCGAAGGCGGGTTTATCTAATGGCAATAAATATTCGCTTGAGTGCGCCGGGTAAATATTGACCGGGAGGAAATATTTACTCGAGTGAAGTAACTGATTCTGGAATTAGGTAAATATTGAGTTTGACTAAATATTTGACTGTTTTTGTTATTTTAATGTATTTGATGTCATGAGCTACTTTGAGAATGCTGTTGTAAAAACTAACTTAAAATAACGTCTACCACAAAATAATGTTGGAGATATGTCATCATTTTTTTGATTTACCCACAACCTGCGTTAAATTTATATAAATTGATATTTTTAAAGAATTATGTTTACTCTCCATAAATACCTTCCCAAACTATACATAGCTTTAAAAGAGATTCTTCAAAGGAGGTCTTCCAGGAACCCTTTCCGTACATGAAGGAGAACAAATTGCATAAAACGTTTTTTGTTTTGCGTTACGTTGACAATTGTTTTCCTGTTTTTTTAAATATGGAAGGAAGTAAATGATACATGGACTTCATATTGTACAAAAATCAACTTTGTAAGGCGTTTCGGATTGAGCTTATTCAAGGAACGCCAGATGGCGCTATAACCCAAATACGAAGTCGAGCGACGTTGACTTAAACTGCACATGTGATGCAACGTATGTATGAAATGAGTATTCGAATCTTTCGAACTTTCTTGAAATGCCTTATTTAAGGCATATGGAGTTATTTTGAAATTAACCACGTAGAAGAGTTGTTTACGAGCTCTTTCTAACAAGAAATCATACAATTTTTAAGATAATTTAATCCATGAAGTCCTGAATGGGCATTTTTTTCACTATAATTTTCAACAGTTTGATTTTGTAAAGAAAGGTTCTAAGAAATGTTCAAGCAGGCGTATCTGACATAAAATTAACTGAACATGCAGAATCTTTTGTTTAGATTTTTCTACAAATTAAACGATGAAAAACTATATACGATTATTTTAAAAAATACATGCATCTTTTAAATTGTTTTTATCTTTACATTGATTTTTTTCACATTAAAATAAGTTCTGAATTCATGTAAAGAAATCATGACCTCGAAACTGGAACTTTAAAAAGTGCATATTAACATGTTGATCGTGAAGGTTAAAGATCTAGAGTCTGAAACTCGAATAAATTGGGGAAAAGTTCATGAATTTTTCATTGGAAAATTTTTAAGACTTTTTCTATTTTTCAAAGTTTTGGGATTTTTCAGCGTATTCTTCGATCATTTCTACGATTTTTTTGCTCAGAAACCTTTATTCTGAAAGTCTATAATATTGAAATAAAAAATTCCTAAAAATAGTCTTCGAATAATCGTCCAAAAGCTCAGGAATTTTTCATTTGAAAAAGATAGACTTACGAAAAAGTGTTACGGAACAAAACTTCTTAGTATTACTCAAATAATACCCTGATGTTTTATCAAATTTTGTTTGATATCTTTTTCAATTTTTCAAAATTTTGGACTTCAAAATATATTCAACTATTCAAAAAGTGTTCAAAATATATCGAAAAAATTTTATCATATTCACTGCTTAATTCCAAAATCTTTTTGTTCAGCAATGTTGAACAAATGTATTATTTTCAATCAAAAAATTCTTGTAACTTTCTTTGAATTTTTCGTGTTTTAGGCGACATTTTTGATACTTTCACTAACATTTTCAAAATGTTAATATACACATTTTATAGGTCCAGTCTCCAGAGACAATTTCTTTACTTCAAAACAGAATTTTGAAATTATTTAAATGTAAAACAAACGATATAAAGAAAAAAACGATTTGAAAAATGTTTTTAGGGAATAATCCTGTATAGTTTCGCAGAGTTGAAATTTTTTAATAATAAAATAAAAGAAATAATGACATGGAAGCCTTTTTTGTGTGCACATTTGCCCCTATTTTACAATCAATTAATTATTATTTGGAATTAAATTTAGAAATAAAATAAAGCATTCGATGTCAGGTAGAAATAAATTCCATTCGTTTTAGGTGCTTTATGCACGCCCTCGTCGTTTGTGGCAGGCGTCTGGTGGTTTCTGCTCTACCACCTTACTGCTCAGGCCAATAGAACGGATCGAATGAAATTCAACGCTTGCAAATTGTATACGGTTTTAAAATGATGCGTATTGCGATAAGAAATTGAAATATATTGAAATTTCACTTAAAATGTCTGGGTGTGGGGTGTTTTTTTTACCGCAGATTTGAATATTCTCTTTCGTTTGTGATTACGGTCGTCTGGGTCTGTTTGAAACAAAAATAATGTCAACTTTTATTATTGATCCCTTATCAATAAAGAAAAAAAGTTGATTTGTTTTTTTTATTTTCGAAACAAGAATACTTTAAAATGGAAAGATTGAAAACACCGGAAATCGAACCCAAAATAGCACTTTCTCTCCCTAGGGAGCAAAAGAAATATATCCGAGAGCAAAATAATTTTCGCACACTCCACTGGAAAATATGACGCTCTAGTTTGCAAAGAGTATGTGCAATAAAGGTTAATAGGCGTTTGCAAATACATATTTTTTACCCTAGTTGCACAATATACTATTTCCTGTTGCAGTATTTTTGTTATTGGATCTAGAGAAAGTGCCTTTTTTATACATTTATACAATTGTTCATAACTTGGAAAAATTAGTTTCAAAGTTTATTTCTATACATAAATTTGTCTATTTAACCTTGACCTAGACAATAAAGAAAGGCAACATTAATATTAAACTTTAGTATTTTTTAAAACGAGACTAAATTTTCTGAAATAAAATTTAAAATTACGTTTCACAGCTGAAAATTATGCAACAGAAATTGTTGTAATTAATTCAGCTGAAATAATTGTTTTAAATTCTTCAATTTCTGCAGAAACTCGAACCGCAATATATAAAAAATATATTCTTTGATTCAGAACAAAATGAAATACTATCTTTTTTTTTAAATAACGCGATGGTGCAACTTTCATACCAACAAAGTTATCGGATGTACAAAGAATCATCATATTTCACATATGAATTGTATGTGGGGTTTCAATTACAAACGAATTTCAAAACCAGTGAAAGGTAATATATATGTAATCGTATAATTTTAATCCATAACGTTTTTGTGCTAATTTGCAGAAATAGATTCGGCAACATTAAAATTATTCGCTACTGCAGTGTTTCAGAAATAATTGACCTAACAAACCTAACAAAAATTTTGATATTTTCAATGCTATGCGCAGGTTAGTAGAAAAATTCACCATTATCGCAAATTTATGACTCCTTAATACTAAATCACGAAAAAACTTAATTATAGAATTTTTAACAAACATGTTGCATTAAAAAATCATTCAAAATGTCAACGGATTTTCCTTAATGTCCTACCTTTGACAAAATAAGACGAATTTTAATTTAACGACTTACTTTATAAATTTCAGTAATTTATTCCTGAAATAGTCGTTGATATTTCCCATCTTTACATTTTCAGGTAATTTTTGCACAAATGTGGTAAAATACTATTATTTACACAACTTTATTTAATTATTATACGACATAAATGCAATTAATATATGTGCTTAGTATATTTAGGATAAAGTGCTGGAAAAAGAGCGAAGAAAATTTACAATGCAATTTCAGTAACGTGATCGAATATATTTTGTTTACGTTCATTGTGTATTAATTAGATACTATGAAAACTGTACAGTTGGTAATTCGATATTAAATTGAAATTTTATATTAGAAATAGCAAACATAATGTGATACGAAATTTAATATCAAAACATCGACATACTAACTTTATAGTGATCAAATACGAAACTAAAAATTCTTTTCTGTAATATTTAATTTCTTTTTTTGGTTTCGAGTTTCAAATTTCTTTTGCTTCCTTGTATATCCTCAAACGCTTCTTACAACTTGGTCATTAAAAGACGATATTTGGACGACCTGAGGAGCACCTGAAGATATTCTCACATAGGTGTACTGCATACGAAATAGTTATTCTGCCTGTCAGAAATTTAACGAAATATAGGTTAAAAACTACTAAAGATTTAGTTTCTACTAAGTAATTCACCATGTAGTTAAATTTACTAAATATTTTCTGAAATCAATTGTTCTCAAAAAATAATATCAGAATATTTTCAATTTTATATTATGGGTTTATTCATTGCATTTTATCTAAACAAGGATAGTTCTTTGCGGAAATTATCAGTAACTTAATCAAACCATATTTTAAAAATCATGCAACAATAATTCACGAAAGAATAATGGGCAAACAGTAACAAAAATTACAAACTGTAATTCTGAATTCCTTCTTCAAAGTATGAAAAAGAAACTTTCAGGAGTAAAATTTATTCTCGCAATCTCAACAGCAGAGAATTTCATTTTTAAAAAATGAAAATTCACTGTCTTTAGAAGAATTTCAAAATTATATCCCGTATTTCACTTAAAAGAGAGTTGGATTTCGTCGTTAAAATAAAACATTACTTGAATTTAGAAGATTTTATTTCTATTTCATACAATTTCAATAATTGTTTTCTACTGACATTTTTAATTATATTTTTAATTACATTATGAAAAAATGGGAGAATTACATTTTGAAATAATGATACGAGTATTGTAAACGACTAAAAATGATTGATAATTATTTTCTATTATACCAAATAAGTAAAATTTTTTAAATCTTGGTAACTTTTAATAAATGTCATGTTTCAGAATTAACTAAATTGTATCGTTCCTAAATATCAGTCGCCCTTTTAAAAACTAAAAGTTGTTGTAGAAGCCTAGAAAAAATATATTATATATAATTTTAGATACACTTTGATATAATTTGTATATCAACCACTACCTGTACTTATATATAACCCATTATTTACTAGGAGAAAATGAAATCATAGAAATCCTAAACAAATCTTCATTTTGGTACTAAATAAAAGAAAAACGGATACTCGACAAATGCTTTTCTAGATGAACAATAAATAAATAAACTATTCTATTGTTGCAATAAACTTCAATTGCATTTAGTACGTCGCTATAGAAAACTGAAATAGTATTCAACTAATCCCAGTCAATTATGTCAAAGTGTTTTCACTTCACAAACCTGAAATTAGAAATGAATTCAAGTGACACATAACGAATAAAAATCAATTATTTACAAAAAAGTAAAATCATGATCGTTGACCCAAAAACCATCAATGAAAATCTATATTGGCAAAAGTTTGCTCAACGAGACTAACGGTTAGCTGCGATCGGAAATATGTTTTACTACTGACCGACTTTAAGTGAAAATGCCTATTCTGAATGAAAAAAAAGAAATGAAAGATTTATTGTTGTACATAAAAGATATTTCCCTACAGAATCAATATCTTTCGCGAAGGTTCCTACAATATTCCATCATTCTATTTCTGAAATCCAATATCATATTGGATTTTAAAATTCGTCACGAAATAGAAATTAAAACTTTCAAAATATTTATTTTTCTTTAGTATATTGATAGGTCTCTTTATTTAATGTGTGCTACATTTAGTTGGCAGGTTTATGAGAATAGAAAATAATGTTTTATACTATGGTTAGATAGATTTAAGTATGAAATGCAGAAGGAAATATTTTCTTTAATTTATTTCAAAAAGACTCGCCATTATACATTTTTCATATGCATAAAATAGATTGTGCTTTAAAATTAATAACATTTAGAAAGGAAATTGTTTATTAGTCTAATATGGTATAAAATTACATATAACTAAAACTTTTTAATAAATTTTTTAAAACGGTTTGATATATTTGAACACAGATATTCAATCCTGACTTAAAAAAATTAGTTTAACTGCTAATTCGTATCAGTACAATCACGACTTTTGTAATGAGGTCAATAGTTCGCTAAAAGTAGTTCAATATTATTAAAAATACGTTAATAATGCATACAAAATTGGTGTAAATCATGGGACATACTTAAAGTTCTTCGCATAAATATAAATTTATAAAAATTTTGATATTTATTGCCAACATCGTACCGCCGTTTTTATGCTCAATTTTCATACAATTTTGCCAATACTATTATTTAGCCAAATGTTTTTATGTGTAAATAAATAAAAGCGCTATATTATTTTAAACAACTACTTATATTTCTAAAAACACATAATATTTCTATAATTTTTTTAACAGTACTTTCACCGAACGAAGCTAACTCGGATAACTGTGATAGGTAATTGCGATATGTTACATTTGTAATGTTGTGTAAACCATACAATTAAAATGATGAGAAATTACACGATTTGTTGTTTAATTATTTTTTTTATTTACTCTAATTACAATACCATCATGGTAATAGTTTAAATAAACCAAGTGTGAAACAAATTTTGAAGAGGCCTTATACTTTAAAACTTAAATGTATCTCAATTCAGATCATCCTTTTGGCGGTAAAGCTATCTACAGTTTTCAGATATAAGTTTCGTCTAGAGTCACTAGGTGGAATTCGAACCCATATATAGAATTTTGTGCGAAAATAGAATTTTAACCATTTACGAAAATCCATCTTTCATTCGGTCCTTTTTTAGACCTAAAGTATATACGCCAATCAAAAAAGAGCAACCGGTGTTGTGGACTTACAAATTACCTTCAAGCCCCTTTTTCAAAGCCTGATAAGTTTATGACATTATGAGACAGTGCATTTTAAAAGATTAGTATGAATAGTTTTTTAGACCAGAAAACACTGCGAGGGATTATTTTATCCAGAACAAGAAACGTTTGAATAAAAAGATAATACACAAAAGTTAGTAGCAGAGATTATAGGGGAGATCGCTCAGTTGGCTGAATTCAGCGTGCCGATTTTGAAAATGCAGTAAAGTGGCGCCCCGAGGGAATCCCATCGGTAACTAAATGGGGAAAAAGGAGAGAAATATATTATCACCGTGGAAAAGCATAGGACAGAGTTTGATCGAAATTAAACATAACACTATCGGTACGATAGGAGCATCAGGGGACCGCGGGGCATAGCGGGGTTGGTTTCGAAACTTGACATCGGAGAGCCAAAAAGAAATCGAGAAAACGGCAGGGACGAATCGCACAATATGCGCACGGGGCCCTGCGCTAAGGCAGATTGAAAATTTTATTATTTTTCTAAGAAATAAAAATGCCTTATCATACAAAATTATTCAATAATTATATTTCAATTTATATTTTTAATAAATCATTAATTAAAATTATTATAGCTTTGTGAACAGTAATTATCTAAATTTATCAAACTTGTGTAATTTTTAATATTACACATTCATTTTTTAGTGGCAATTTTAGATTAATAATTTTTTCTTTTTTATTTCATTATTTATATAAATAACAAGTAAACAGGTCCTCAATTCTTTTTAGTTTAATTATTATTATATTAATAGCACTTAATTATTAATTTTTATAAAATTAAATTACGCTTTCAATTCATTATATTTTTCAATAAAAAAAATATTGAAAATTACGAAAATTATGCGTAATTAACAATTGTAAAACACAACTTAATACACGCGTACAATGTCATTTGCGAATTTAACTAACAACATAAATATATGCTTGAAATTATTAATATCTTAATTATTACCGGATTAATGTTATGAAAGTGATGTAAATTCGTGAGTAACATTTTAATTTTATTTACACTTTTTGTAATTAAATATTTACATAGTGATTATTGTAAATATCCCAACTACTGAACTTATTTCAATTATTTTATATATTTTTATCGGTTACAGCTAAAACTAAAGTGCAAAAGTCTTTAAATTAACTTTAAAATCGGATAATCTAGATATACAAACGTTTTCAGTCTGCAAAAAGTAATTTTATTCTCTCTTTTTGCCGTTTTTTTTTAGTACTGATATCCAATAAATGATGTTCTAGCACAACTTTATTAGTGGTTAATTCGATTTTGGCACTAAAATTGTACCACGGTTGAGTGGTTACATCGTCGGACTTGTAGTTCAATCCCCTAAGGATCGCGTCTTCATCGGAGATTTTTTTAATGTAATTTACATAGTGATTTTTTTGTAAATTTTATCTACTAGACGTATCTTAATTATTTTACTTACTTTTTCAACGATTACAGTGAGAAGTGAGATATCCATTTTAGGGCGAAAATAATATTGTTGGTTTCCGTTTCTATTATTTATTCGATTCAATATTATTAATGAATATAAATATCCTATAATATGTAGACCAAAGTTGATTGAAAGAAAAGCGCTATGCACAATATAATATAATTAAACAGAATATTATTAGTAATAATATGTGTTTATTTGCGTTCACCAAGGTGATTACAAAACCTCCCGAAAATTACACTCTTTACACGTTTACAAATTACAAATATAACAAATTCTTATTTTTTATTTCCTTACACTTTTTTCTTCATATATATTAGTAGAAGCAACTGAAATAACGCACGTCTACCATTGTACATAATGTGCTTGTGAATAATGTAAACTATCAAACTTTGTAATTCCAAGAATAAAAATTAATTTAATTGTTAAACGATATTGTAGACATTTATCTGAAAAGGGTGTGATAACGTACCTGGGTCCGTTACGATTAGAATTAAGTCAGTAGACTGGATATGTCTGATTTTTTCAAAAATTAAAACAATTAAAATACGTTCAATAGTTAGGGCATTTATAATAGGTAAGCATACATGTATAAATTAAATATTAAAAAAAAAATTCCCGACGGAGATTCGAACTTCAAAATTTTGACTTACAAGTCCAGCGCTGTAACCACTCTACCACCGTACAATTGTTTTTTTAAAGAACGGATAAGCGCTATTAAAGTTATCGTACAATTGCATTTATTTTTTAATAAATTTATACTTGCCGATAAAAAAGGAAATAAACGCGATATTATTAAAGGATTATTTAAACACAATAATAATAATAGAAAGGGATTGTAAAATAGGGTGTTGTAAAAAGTAATTAATTGTCCTTCCTTCCTGAAAAAGTTGATTTTTTCAACAAAGTTTGATAGTTTACATTATTCACAAGCACATTATGTACAATGGTAGACGTGCGTTATTTCAGTTGCTTCTACTAATATATATGAAGAAAAAAGTGTAAGGAAATAAAAAATAAGAATTTGTTATATTTGTAATTTGTAAACGTGTAAAGAGTGTAATTTTCGGGAGGTTTTGTAATCACCTTGGTGAACGCAAATAAACACATATTATTACTAATAATATTCTGTTTAATTATATTATATTGTGCATAGCGCTTTTCTTTCAATCAACTTTGGTCTACATATTATAGGATATTTATATTCATTAATAATATTGAATCGAATAAATAATAGAAACGGAAACCAACAATATTATTTTCGCCCTAAAATGGATATCTCACTTCTCACTGTAATCGTTGAAAAAGTAAGTAAAATAATTAAGATACGTCTAGTAGATAAAATTTACAAAAAAATCACTATGTAAATTACATTAAAAAAATCTCCGATGAAGACGCGATCCTTAGGGGATTGAACTACAAGTCCGACGATGTAACCACTCAACCGTGGTACAATTTTAGTGCCAAAATCGAATTAACCACTAATAAAGTTGTGCTAGAACATCATTTATTGGATATCAGTACTAAAAAAAAACGGCAAAAAGAGAGAATAAAATTACTTTTTGCAGACTGAAAACGTTTGTATATCTAGATTATCCGATTTTAAAGTTAATTTGAAGACTTTTGCACTTTAGTTTTAGCTGTAACCGATAAAAATATATAAAATAATTGAAATAAGTTCAGTAGTTGGGATATTTACAATAATCACTATGTAAATATTTAATTACAAAAAGTGTAAATAAAATTAAAATGTTACTCACGAATTTACATCACTTTCATAACATTAATCCGGTAATAATTAAGATATTAATAATTTCAAGCATATATTTATGTTGTTAGTTAAATTCGCAAATGACATTGTACGCGTGTATTAAGTTGTGTTTTACAATTGTTAATTACGCATAATTTTCGTAATTTTCAATATTTTTTTTATTGAAAAATATAATGAATTGAAAGCGTAATTTAATTTTATAAAAATTAATAATTAAGTGCTATTAATATAATAATAATTAAACTAAAAAGAATTGAGGACCTGTTTACTTGTTATTTATATAAATAATGAAATAAAAAAGAAAAAATTATTAATCTAAAATTGCCACTAAAAAATGAATGTGTAATATTAAAAATTACACAAGTTTGATAAATTTAGATAATTACTGTTCACAAAGCTATAATAATTTTAATTAATGATTTATTAAAAATATAAATTGAAATATAATTATTGAATAATTTTGTATGATAAGGCATTTTTATTTCTTAGAAAAATAATAAAATTTTCAATCTGCCTTAGCGCAGGGCCCCGTGCGCATATTGTGCGATTCGTCCCTGCCGTTTTCTCGATTTCTTTTTGGCTCTCCGATGTCAAGTTTCGAAACCAACCCCGCTATGCCCCGCGGTCCCCTGATGCTCCTATCGTACCGATAGTGTTATGTTTAATTTCGATCAAACTCTGTCCTATGCTTTTCCACGGTGATAATATATTTCTCTCCTTTTTCCCCATTTAGTTACCGATGGGATTCCCTCGGGGCGCCACTTTACGGCATTTTCAAAATCGGCACGCTGAATTCAGCCAACTGAGCGATCTCCCCTATAATCTCTGTTAGTAGGCCCTTCCTACAAAATCAAAATCTTTAAGAATAACAAATTGGTTTTTATACGAAACTAATCATTTTTAATCAATTAAAACTACCGCCTGACTTCATCATAGGTACATGTACTTCATAAAGAAAGTTTTTATTTATGTTTGGTGCTAAACTCTTTAGAAGAAATTTATATACAAAAGTTGTAGGCTGTATTCAATGCTAATTTATGGTGACCTTGAGCACGACTTTCAGGATGACCTTCATGGATATTTCAAGAAGAAATTAAATTTTGTTAATTGGAACCCTTAATTTTTTTTCTTGGAGTTTGAAATAGCCGAAGGGTTTACATACAGATTCAGTTAAGGTCAAATAATAATTTGACCTTAAAAGGTATGTAAGCAGGATAGCCGAATTGTCACGAGTGTCCGCAAATAGTTTTGAAACTAAGAGTTGTAACATTTTCGACACCGCATAAAATAACCTTTACTTCAATCTGGTTACGTTCCCATTGAAAATTATTATCGAAAACTCAGTCAGGTCATCCTGCTGTAGGTTGATTGGTGGTTTCATGCAGTTCCAAGGTCAAATTTGTATGTGGTCAAGGGTATATTAAGATGTAAAATTTGTCCTTCCCTCAGATTTCGAGATCAAAAGTAATATTTTTTATTTAAAAACTTAAATTTGTCATTGAAATAACTATGAAGGTCATCGGCAAGGTCACGATCAATAAAATAGTCTTCTCTGTACCCTACAATTTTTCTATAAATAAGATTTCTTCAAAATGATTAACAGCGGCATATAATATAACATTTTTATATATTCTATTCCGGCATAAATATTATAGTTTTGGATATTCTAAATATTAAAATAATCGCGGAATTACTCATATATATTTTGTATTAAAATTAATTGGAAAATGTTCAAATATACATTATCATTCATTAAATTTTAGATTGTCTATCCCATTTCATAACTTATACCACTTTTCAGAATTGGTCTATTTAACTGTTGAAAGTAGAAATAATAATAGTATATATTTATTCATTTTTTGACGATTTTGAAAAAACTGTGATCTTATAGTATTTAGTTAGCCAAACATCATTTTTTATTTGACATTATGGTTTTTATCATAAGTTTTAAGGATACGGAACAAATCCGGAACTGCAAATTTATTGTTTATAAAAGTATAGCATCGTTATAGCAGAAGAAATATAAAAATGGCCGACTTTTTATATAATTATAGAGTTATATACGGCCAAAATCAATTCATCGCAATATATATATATATGAAAATGTATCAAATATAGTATACATAATCAAATTATATATGTACAGGGTGTCCCGCAACTCGCGGACCGTATTGCAGGTACGTATTCTACCCAAAATTTCAAGCAACAGTATCCTTTACCAAAATTGGACCCGGTGCCTAGAATTCGACTGACGCGCCATAGAAGGGGAGGCAAAAAAACACTCTTTTTGCAATAACTTTCAGAAGTTATCATAAGCAAATTAGGCTCATTTTAAAGTCACTTTCATGCTTTACAGATCAAATCAGAGACTCTTTGACCTAAAATAAATATTTCTCTTCCTATTAGCATAAAAAGGGTAAAAAATATCAAATTTTGCGGTTTTTCGTGTTTATCTCATTTCGATAAATAGCTAAAGAAACAGCATTGAAATAAGTCATATCCTTAAAAAATAAACAATTTGCCGTTTTCCGCCAATTTTGTGAAAGTAAAAGACTCCTTTTGGGCTCAATTTCCATCGCATCTCATTGGATCCGGGGTTAAATTTTTCGTATTTCCAACGGCTATAATGTCCTTGTAGTCGTATTTGTCCAAATGAGATAACCGCGAAAAATCACAAAAATTACTTTTTTATGACTATAGCAAGAGAAATAATCATTTTATGTCAAAAAGCCTCAGGGATGAATTGTAGAACTCGAAAGTGACTTTAAAATTAACCTAATTTTGTTAAGATACTGTCAAAAAAATACAACTTATTGCAAAAAGAGTGATTATTTTTCAAGACTTTAGTGGCGGGCCTATCAAATTATTATAAGCATCAGATTCAATTTTGGTAGAAAATTTTTTTCTTAAAATTTCACGTAGAATACGTACCTGCAATACGGTCCGCGCGTTGTGGGATACCTTTGGTTGTATTTTAATATTTTACATATTAATTATATATAACTATGTTAACATTTTGTTGTTTATAATGACTATATATAAATGAATAACTTTTTATACAATTATTTATCTAAAATTATATATTTATATATAGCCGAATGCGATTATATAAAGTCATCGTATTGTATCAAACTTGTATATAATTAATGTAATTATTTGTGCTTGAGTATATATATATATATATGTTAAATTACATTTTTTAACCTTTTTTTATGATTGTAGCAAGAGAAATATATTAAAAAAGATTTATACATTCTATATAATTATAAATACTTTTATATATAGTTTTATAGAGATATGGGCAAATCCACAGAACTTTTAAACTTAGGTGTAAGTGAAGACATGCTAGTTTATATTTGTATTGAAACATATGTACGGGGTAAAACAAGTATAATAGTAGTAAATATAGATACCGATGAAGTATTAGTCTCTTAGCAGCGAATTTGAAATGATTTCAGGAAGCCTAATGAAGAAAAATTGACAAATTTGACTTGTAAGTTGCCTAAACTTTTCTAATCTTAACAGTTTTTCTGTGACGCCGTAATAGTTATCGAACTAAATCCAATTGAATTAGCTTCCTGTATCAATTATACAATCTCACCTGCCAGAAAATCGATGTGCTACTTCCCAGACGGAAGTTATGATACTGTTAAAATGTGTAAGAACATAATTGAGTTTTTTGAATTTTGGCAAAGTTAACTGTTTTAACAACACGCCGTCTTTCTAAATTCAAAGCTATGAACATACCTTTATAGTTAACGTGAAAACGAAAATTTTGAGACGTGGTAGAAGTGTGTGCTGCAAGTATTCTTCAAATGACAGCACTTCAAATATAGGTTGTCGAAACGTAACTCGCAAAGAAAAATCAGTTTTTGCTAGGGCACATCAAGAATATTATCTTTGGGGGCCTAGTTGAGATTGTAATTGGTTTCTTTACTCTATTTATATATAAAAACGCAGTGGCGCTAGTGAGACATTTAAATATTAGGCTGCAGAGGCTTAACTAATTTTATGAACGACTTTGTCTTATGTATAAAGTACACTTTATGCTCTCTTCATTACTTTTCTACGGCAAGTAAAGCAATGGGTGCCCATAAAATATCATGTACAACTCATGCGCATATATCAAAGGTCATACGCTTGTATATTTACTGCGTAATGTAATATAATATGAACTAATTAGTTCAACAAGTGTACAATATATACGTCAAGGGATTGAAATGGCCATTTTTCACAATAATTTTGATGATGCCGGCTTAGTGGTCTATATAGCGTGTAACTCTTTGTGTTTAATACCACTAAAAAAGCATTTTAGACGACGTGTATCATATTTATGAAAAAAAAATCAATTCATAATTTAATGTTACGCACACTATATGTCTAGATGTACTTTTTAATTGTAGAAGATATTTTCAGCGCTGTTAAACATGAGTTGTCCACTAAGTAGGTTTCTATTACCAGACACGTAATTACTATATAGAGTAGGCCTACATTCGGTAGCAATTTTTGTAGGCGATAACCCCAAAATTTTATATTTTCATACTATATTTATAATTACTGCTATGTTTTGAATGTAATGTATCTACAATTTTTATTTCTTAACCCTCTGTGCACGACGCCGTCTTTTAAAAATGAGTAACAGGGACGGATTCCTATTCTCAGTTGACCAATTAAACATGTGTATCATAAGAAAGACGTGTGCTTTGAAGTTGAGAAAAAAAAATTTTTTTTTTCACCAAAATGAAAAGTTCTGTGGATTTGCCCATATATTATTTTATATCAATTTTAGGCTGTAATGACTATATATAATTATTTATTTATTGTTATATATGATTTTACAAATTATATATAATTATATGTGAATAAATATACTTATACATAATGATATTCGTACAATTTTTATGCAAATATTTTTAAATAATATAAAAGTTATATGAACATCACTATGCATAACTATGTGTAATTATATATAATTATATACAATTTGAGACAATTTTTAGAGTCACATATATAATTAAATATGGAATCTGGCCTACATAGATAATGGTATAATGTGGTCCAATTATGTATAATCACACATAACAATAAATAAATAATTATATATAATCATTTTTGCCTAAAATTCATATATAAAAATATATCTCAATATAATTATACATAAATAATACGTAGTTACAATTATCTATAATTACAATAGAATTTGATAAAAATAAGTACAATTATATGTAATCATATACTATATATAAATGGGACATTTAATATACAACTATATAGACATATACGGAAAAACCATGAATAATAATTGATATCAAATAGTATAAAAATTGTATATAACATTGTTTATATGCTTTTTAAAAGTTTACATATCAATACATTCATGGCATTAGTTTAGTGGGGTTTAATCCGGTTCATACTGGTTTAATTGGTGGTTAAACTGGTGTAACTGGCAGTTAAATTGTATTAATAGGGTTATATCTTGTTCCAACTGGTTTAACTGATGGTTAAACTAGTTTAATAGGGTTTAATCCGATTCCAAGTGGTTAAAAGAGTGGTTCAACTGGTTTATTAGGGATTAATCCGGTTCAAACTGGTTTAATTGGTGGTTAAACCGATTTAATATGGTTAAATCCGGTTCAAACTGGTTTAATTGGTTTATTATGGATTAATCCAGTTCAAAGTTGTTTATTTGGTGTTTACACTGGTTTAACTGGTCGTTAATCTGGTTTAACTAGTGGTTAAATAGATATAACTGGTGGTTAAACCGGTTTAATGGGGTGTAATCCGGTTGAAACTGGTTTAATCGGTGGTTAAGCTGGTTTATTAGGGATTAATCGGGTTCAAACTGGTTTATTTGGGGGTTAAACTGGTTTAATAGGGTTTAATCCGGTTCCAAGTGGTTAAACTAGTAGTTCAACTGGTATATTATGGATTAATCCGGTTCAAACTGGTTTATTTGGTGGTTAAAATGGTTAATAGGGTTTAATCCGGTTCAAGCTAAATTGCATTACATATAACTTTATATAAAGAATTGTTTAAAATGCTATTCATTTATACATAGTCTCAATAAACAATGTATTAAAATAAATGCGAAGTAAAGTAGATTATACCAGTTAAACCTGCTGGAACTGGACAAAAACCTATTAAACCAGTTTATCCGCCAGTTAAACCAGTTTAACCACTAGTTAAACCAATTTGAAACGAATTCAACCCTATTAATCCAATTTAACAACCAGTTAAAGCAGTTCGAACCGGATTAAACCCTATTAAACCAGCTTAACCACCAGTTAAATATGTTTAACCACTAGTTAAACCAGTTTAACTACCAAATAAATCAGTGTTTGAGACGGATTAATCCCTAATAGATCAGTTGGACCATTAGTTCATAGTAAAAATATAATTAATTATAATTATATCTATATATATATATATAATTATAATTTTTTTTATATTATTTTACGTCGACTTTTCTAAATCCATATGGGTCTAAATAATTTGATTATATAGTGGTCCCCGTCCTAATGCATCCCTTCCTAACGCATACTCCCGTCCAAACGCATATTTCTTTCCCGTCTAAATGCATAAGTTCCCCTTCGTTCCTCTCCCCACAACACGATTCTTAGTTGCTAGCGTTGCTAGTGAGGCATATACGCGCATGCTCAGTGTGATAAATGCAAAGAGACTTTTGCCGTAGTGGGGGTTGAGGGAGGATATGCGTTTGGACGGGGGCGGCCATATTTGATGGAACGAAATATATGCGTTAGGACGGGGACCACTGTACATCATTTTGTACACATTCAGATATTTTTTATCATATAGATATATCATGATATATATTTTCTGATATAACTTTTTAAAAATTTACATATTAATTATTAATTAAAAATTGTATTATTATTAAAAATATATAATATAATTTTAATTACACTCAACACAGCTATGTACAATGATGCATGACTGTATAATCGCATATGGCAATATATAAATAAATCTCTAAATAGCTAAATACAGTTTTATATGCATACTCGTGTATATATACATAAATATAAACATATATATTTATTTATTTCAAATTATAAAAAAATTGAATATGATTATATATAATCGAATATAATTAAATACAATTGTATTAGAATGAATCCAATATTATATCAATTATTTTATACGCTAAATAACGATATATAACAGTATCAAACTGTATCTAAAATTATATATAACCTACTTTTTCCGAGATAAAAAAACTGATTTATATGTTTATATATTATTTAGTGGCGACTTTTAATGACAAATCTGTAATATTCGTATAAAAACAATATAATCACAGTTTTTTTTAAAACCACCCTTGTAGAACGTCGCAAAGTTCCTGTCACAGTTTCCCGAGTCGACCTAAATAACTCGTCGCATTCACTTTCATTTATTAAACAGTTTTCACTACATGTTTGTTCTGACTGTGCACAACGCAAATGAAAAGGAATAATCGCAGGACGTGAAAAAAAAGACTAAGAAAGCAAAAGAAGCCGTTACTACTGAACCAACTTGTTTAAGTAGATACTGTCGTGTAAACCCGGAAGGAATTGTCGAACCAGATTGAACCTACATAGATCAAGTAGATTCGCTGCACTTGAGACGCAAGTCCGTCTGAAGCATATGTCCCCCTGTGCCACGAGATTGGTCCGCGGTCTCTAATTCGAAAAATCACTCCCCGGTAACGAGCACTCTTCCAATTTGAAATCTGGATGGACGTGCGGTCCGAGCGCCCAATCAGGATCCGAGAAAAGGTCGGAAAAGCAGTCGAGTATCCGGAGTATCCAATTATCGCACAATGCCGTCGTCGATCACGCGTCACTGTTTACACAACACACAAGAGAGATAGTGGACGGGTGCACCACCGGGGCTTGCGGTGAAAAAGTGTCATATACACGATAGTAAAAAAAAAAAAAGAGAAGAGAGCCAAGATGAAAGGAAAAAGCATGCTATTTTTGGATGCCGGCGCAGGAGGTGTGGTTGGGTCTTCCGTCTCGCTCTTTGCCCCTCGCCCGATCATTCGCTCCGTCTCTCTCCCACGAACCGAGGACGTGCATATTCGCATCTTTATTTCTGTGTATCTTTCTCTATCGCTCGAGCCGACACGCGCGACTCACTCGGACGAAGCGATCGTTTCGGTTTTTTCGCGAGCGACGGGGAAGAGGGTGATAAAGATGATGATAGTGGTAGAACAGGAAGCGGAAGCTGGTGCGTGCCAGGTGATGCGAATTGCGCGTCGTGCGTACCTTACCTTCGTCACCAACGGGAGCACGGCCTGTTCTATGCTACGGCTCTTAAAGTCTAGGGTGGCCGGGTCTACGGGGTCGGGTGTCGCCATGATTCGAACGCAACTCCGCGCTCCGTAGACTCGAGCCGAGCGAGAGGGTTCGTTGCACCCCTCCCCCGCCGCCGGCGAGGCGCGCTGCTCCGTCTCTGTCGGCGGCGCCATTGGTGGCGACGCCACCCGACGACGACGGCGACGGCGTGAAGTATGACGCGTCGCGCGCAGACCGACGTCACGCAACGCACGCTGACGACATCTTCCGAAGAAACACGAAGACTATTCGTTAACTCGGAAAGTAACGACATCATCTTCGATTAGACTTTCTTCGTTTTGTCGGACATTTATTTCGGGGAAAAAAAACTTGGCTGTCGATATCGAATAAGGTGCATTTCGTGCATTTTATCCAAATCGGTAACAATAGAAGCACTTTGAAGTAGTTAAAGTGTCAAGGATTCGATTGTTCTAACCTCACTTTTGGAACTTGTGCAACGCAAACCTGAGGTTGTTGTTGTTGAACGGCAGTGATCGGTAACGAAAGAGGAATAGATGCTTTTGTGACAGAAGTTTTAAACAGTTGGGATTTGTCGACTCTTAACCCTTTGCGGCATAGTGACACTCCAAAGTGTCACCTTTTTCTATCCACCTGATTCCCATTTTTCGAATAGTAGTTCACATGATTTAACGCCAAATTTTTTACAGCATATAGTCTGTACTATTCTTAATTATACTACAGGCATAAAAAATGTTTATTGGTATATACATATATTGTCATAAATAAAAAAAAGTGTAAAAAACACGTTTTTTTACAATAAATGTAATTATGACTAAGCTAAATGATAAAAAAATTTGAAAAAAATCTGTATGAAGTATTTCGGGTCGCTAATAACGAATCCGGAGCCAGTTTTCCAAATTTCAAAATGGTGGATCCAATATGGCGGATCTAAATTTAAAAAATTATGTTTGACCCGCCATATTGCATCTTCCATTTTGAATTTTCAAAATATGAGGACAGATTCGTGATCAGCGACCCCAAAAACCTCCGAGTAGCAAGTTTCAGGTGATTTCCATTTAAAGAAAAATGTATACCGCAAAGGGTTAAAGAACGTTTTAAAAGAAAGTACCAAAAGTGTTGTAATAACAGTTTTTAATAAATGAGTCACTCTTCGTCAAATCGATCACGATCTGACATCACGTCTCCGATTTTGTTAAAAATTGCAGAAAAGGTAGTACTTGGCATACATATGATTGTGGTAAAGGAATTTTTCGAAATTCCGTATATTTTCACAATGGCGGCCATATGAAATTTTCACAAACTTTTTTTTCGAAAAATTATAACTCGGCGGCATTTTATCGGAATTGGATAAAATTTGCTACACTACAGTAGAACAGTAAAAAAATATTTATAATTCAATATAATAATAATAAACGCATGAAAAAACAATTTTCTGTTTTTTTAACGATTTTTAACCACCGGGCACCCTTTTATTTTTTTTTAAATATTACTATTTTATGGCAAATTTAATATAATATTTTCTTCAGATTTTTAATTCGTGGTATGTCTTTTAGTTTTCGAGTTATGAATCTTTCAAGTCGAACACCCCCGAAACTTGGGCGTACTGCCATTGTAGATGCAACATTCGACCTAACCGCAAAGCTTGTCATTACAGGAATCTGTCGAGAGGGTAATGAAATGACATTTTTTCCGTGAAGGATGGTAAAAAAACTACAAACATCAAAAATATATTTTTCGGTTTTTTATTTTAAATACATTTATGTCCTTATGCTCAATACCTATTTACGTATCTATATTTCCGAAATGATTTTTTTTTTGTATTATTATCAATGATGCCTCTTTCTACTTTCTACAAGACAACAGCAATAAGAGTATTAAGTGGGTTCAAAAATCGTCCGTCGGCATGATAGGAAGTTGCACTAAAAAACGTAAATCAAAGAAGACTGAAGAAAATTTTAAAAACTCAGGCTATGTAAAGGCAATTCTAATTACTATGGATGGTTTCCTAGAAAATACCAAAGACATTAATTGAGAACTGTCCAAGAATTTTCGTAAATAAATAAAAATGACTTATTAATACATAATAATAATATATAAAAACATGCATCCACTCTGTGAATGATATTTCCTCGTAGAATCATCTATTTTCACCTTATCATTATATTATGACAACAATTATATCATTACAATTTGTTTTGCTATCTATAACTGTGATATTCGGCAACAGAATCGCGATCATAGATTTCAAAAATTCCCTACACCAATTTTCTTAAAAATCGATCGCAATTTTGAATTTTGCAAATCTAAGATCGAATTTGTAATCAGTGACCTCGAAAACCCCCCGAGTAACTAGTTTCAACAAATCCGGTCAATTTTCAGTACTTTCTCCGCCATATTAGATCCGCCATTTTGAATTTTGCAAATTTAGGGTCGGATTCCTAATCAGTGACTCCGAAAATCCCGAAGTAAATCGTTTCAAGCAAATACGATATATTTCCAATATTTTTTTCGCCATATTGAATTTTGAACATCGGCCAATAGAATTGAAATCAGCAACCTGAAAAACCTAAATATCTCCACTTAGATGAATTATACCTTCAAAAAGATAAATTTTCCGGGATAATGGCACCATTTTGATTTTTGAGTTTTCAATCGCGTCTATAATAATCTTCTAGTATAAGTCGTTATGACACTCGATCCAAATGTACGTCTCGGTCGGATAACGTCTTCACATAAAAAATTGAGAATTTATTTTGAAAAAGTTCATTATTTTTTTTATTTTTTTTTTAGCGTTTAGGCGGCCATAATCGAAAACTGATTGCATATTCGGAAAGAGCACGCCAAAAAACAGTAAGGGATGAATGCATATAAAAATGCATCGCATAAAATCAAATGAGATGAAGAACATCAACATATTTTATGCTGACTTGGGCGTTATCGGGTTATTATGAGTGACGCTAGACAATAAACCTCCAAACATAATTTAGGTTGAAAAATTACAAAATGGCGCAAAATTAAACATAACGCGTGAAAAATAGGCACTATTTAATCAAAATTTTCACGTTTTAAATATGATAATATCAATATTTTAATATGATAGTGGTGCATTCGCGATATATGACTGTTTTCAATAAGCCTTACGAATTTCAGATCGATTCATCGAATATTTTTTTTTTATCGTACACCGCGACCATGAATATTCGGTTTTTAGAAAAACGCTGTTGAAGTTTTTGTTGCTAAAAAGCAGGGAAAAAATGTATTTACAGCTAATGCTATCTCTGCACCATACACGATCTGCAATTTGCTTTCTTAAGAAGCTTCAGAGCTACGGCTACTTCAATGTGCTCCTTGTTGCGCTTTTCGGTGAACGTCACAGAGTGGACCAATCTTTACTCCCATAGTCTCTATCGCTGTTAAAATGGGCTTGTATCCCTTCGCATACAGCACATGCCTCTTAAAGAGGTCGTCCAGAGCTCCTTCCAAAGATATCTCTTAAAAGACTTCCGGAAGAGGTCTGAATTATGATAATCTATAAATCGAGCTTTTAAAGATGTCTTACTTCTTAAAATCGTAATCTCGAAAGGGTATTGCGTTTGAGGTTTTAAATCTATCTCATTTTGGACCACCTGACTTTTAATAAAGGGATTCCCAGAGTTAATATCTGCGTTTCTTCCAGAGACACTAGGTGGCTATTGAATCTGAAAATGAGATCGCGCGATATTTACTTCATATGCAGACCGATAGATTATAAGCTCCAATAACAAAATAAGTGTTTTTACGATATTCATCAAGTGTGTCACAGTTTTGTATTATTATTGTATATTCCCCATTTTATTGAATGGAAAAAGCACCATTCAATATATACATATACAAACGGTAAAAAGGAACTTAGGTAAAAATTATATAAATGAATAATTAAGGTACAAAAAACGAATCTATAATTTTCAGAAATTTGCTTCTCATTTATATTATTCTTTTTACATATCAAATCTCTCAAATAAGACCTCTTTTCTGAGACCTTATATGTGAGAGGTCTTGTACAGCTCTTAAAATCGACGCATAAGTCTTCTTAGAGATCACTTAAAGAACTCTTTCTGATAAGTATATAAGACATCTTACAATTTTTTAGACTTCTTAAAGAGCTCTTACGATGTTTTTTGGCCGTTTGGGTTATTATAAACACATGCAACACTGAACGTGGCGATTTCAAGAATTTATTTTGCAAAAATATATGCTTCGTTGCGAATTTCCAAACTCAAGCATTAACCCTCTAGCGTCCTGAAGTTAGACTAGAACACTGTCAAATGGACGTTTGGACGAGTATACTATTCACTGGGCGCGAGGAGGTTAAAACTTTCGTTATTATTTTCGTGTTGGAACATATAGGAATCTTCGCAATAATTTTCTAAATTATAAACATCGAACGTTCAAAACATATACAATAGATCAATTACGAATACATATAGGAATACATTTCCCAATTTTATTGCGCCGGGCCGATGGAAGCAACGACCGTTGTAAGCAATTATTTGCGCGCTTCAAACACAACCACTCAAAGTCTACTAGAATCTCAAATACTTCGCGGATCGTTTCTTTACAGTATGTGCTTAGGAAAGAAGAAATTAAAAAATCCCTTAAGTTAAAGTCACTCATTATTGAGTCCGTGAACAGTTTTTGGAGATTCAAAATTACAGATCCAACATGGCGGACGAAATTGGCAAAAATTACTCGAAATTTGCATGAAAAATAATTTTGGCCAAATTCGTCTGCCATATTTGATCCGCACTTTGAATTTAAAGAACGGATTTATAATTAGTAATGAGTGACCCCAAACACCAGAGTAATAAACTTCAAATAAATCGCTAATAGTGAAAAGTCTACCTACTCCAGATAGTAATTAGTATACAAACTCCGTTCCAAAATTTCGCGTAAATATGTGAATGTTGCTATATTTCTCCAAGTAATAATACTCAAAGTGATTCCGCCAGGAGTGAACTATATATAACGATTATGCACATGAAATTGTATGGTTTCAGCTTAATATTTTACTCCTTTGAAATCAAAGCCTTGACAGTTAGGAACTATCAATTATTATTACAAATTATACTATGACGTTAACTGAGTGGAATGTCTCCTTTCTTACTTAAGGTAGGGAAAATTCACTCTTTATTGAATGAAATTTGAATCACTGTACACTAAAATACTAAAAACTTCCGGCAAGGTTAAGAGAACCTTACATTTTAAGGTTGTAACCTTAAGGGGCTTCTAAAGTAGCCCGCCGATAAGGTAGGAATTTAGGCTAAAAAACATATATTAAAAATGTCTGATTCAATTTCTCAAAATTTGGACTTTGTAAGGGTAATTCTGCTTTTTATACAGGGTGTCCGAAAAGTATGGAAACACTCAAATATCTCGGAAAATCGACATCGAATCGAAAAAGTAAAAATACACGTATTCAATGGTTTCAAGAGAGCTATCCAGTGACACCTAACACAACCCCCCACCCCCACCCGCTGGGGGTGATAGAGGGGGTAACTTAAAAATTTTAAATGGGAACCCCCAATTTTTATTGCAGATTTTGCTTCCTCAGAAAAAGTTACGTAAATTTTGCCTACCATTATAATTGTTTTTGTTGACAGATGGCGCTGTAATCAACGAAATTAAAAAATTATTCTAAAAAGTTTTAAAAATCTCGCGAAAAACACAACGGATCAAAAAAGTAAAAACACACGTATTCAATGGTTTCAAGAGAGCTATCCAGTGACACCTAACACAACCCCCCACCCCCACCCGCTGGGGGTGATAGAGGGGGTAACTTCAAAATTTTAAATGGGAACCCCCAATTTTTATTGCAGATTTTGCTTCCTCAGAAAAAGTTACGTAAATTTTGCCTACCATTATAATTGTTTTTGTTGACAGATGGCGCTGTAATCAACGAAATTAAAAAATTATTCTAAAAAGTTTTAAAAATCTCGCGAAAAACACAACGGATCAAAAAAGTAAAAACACACGTATTTAATGGTTTCAAGAGAGCTATCCAGTGACACCTAACACGACCCCCCACCCCCACAGGCTGGGGGTGATGGAGGGGGAAACTTAAAAATTTTAAATGGGAACTCCCAAATTTTATTGCAGATTTCTCTTCTTCAGAAAAAGTTACGTAAATTTTACCTATTATAATTATTTTTGTTAACAGATGGAGCTGCAATCTGCGAAATTAAAAAATTACTAAAAAATATTTAACTTGACGTACATGGAATAGCATACCACGTTTTCAGAATTTTAAATAACGTCTTTTGCCTTTAAATATTTCTAGTTTACCGATTCTCACCGCGAGGAGGTAGACGATTTTGAGAATCTTCTGTTTTACTTTTTTTTTTATTTGATTTCTGTTTTTTACCTTTTTTTTATTCTTCACTATTAAATTTTTTTATGTTTTTTTTTAATGTATTTGCTTACCTTTTCTTCCAGATATTAAAATTCTTTATTCGCTCCCCCCTTGTAATTGTGCATACAAAGTTTTTGACAGAAAAATGAAGAATCGACATCCTTATTCTACGAGGAAGTGAATGTCGTGTATCCGAATAGCGTAAATGGTGACCAAATCCGCATATGGTGTTATGGCTTTCTTGCATGACTGTGATTTTGTATACTTGTGTGAAAGTACTGTAGGTATCGCTTGCGGAAACCCATTGCATACACTCGGTCGATTTTTTCAACTGCCAGTGTTACAGAGAAAGTAGTCAATAATCGAACATCGTCAGCGTCCAAATCAAAACAGCACGTCTTAGTATTAGTTAAGCTCTATTGTTTGAATGAGTCAAGGTCTCGGTTATTTTTCAGCTTTGTGAAAATTACACATGCGAGCGTCACTCTTGTCGAAAACTTGGTCAAATTCGTACCGCAAAAAATCGCAATTCTCTTCGTTCTCGCTATTTGATACTTAATGTAATGTTTCTCTAACATTTGAATTTCTTCTAATTTTTTATATTTCTTTTATTTCTTCATTCTTTGCTTCATATTTCTTCCATTTCGATACATTCTGTATTCTGCCTCCTGTTGTAATTTGGCATACTATGTCTTTGACACAAAAAGAAAGGATCGAAATCCTTATTCTGCGAGGATGCGGCGATAAAAAAAGAACATACGAACAAGTCGTCCGCCAATTTAATGATACCCATCCTGATCGTCTACCTATTTGCAAATCAACTGTTTGTAAGACTGTTTCTCGGTTTCAAGATACTGGCTCTGTCAATGATCGACCAAAATCAGGAAGACCAAAAACGTCCACGAACGAAGACAACAGTTTAGCGGTCTGTGCAAGTGTCGTTGAGGACGTCCATACTTCGGTAAGAAAGATTGCGCAAGCCACTGGTATCGGCAAATCGTCTGTCCATGAAATATTAAAAGCAAATAAGTTCCATCCATATAAAATAAAATATGTACAAGAACTTTCGGAAGATGACTTCGATCGGAGATTAGAATTTTGTGAGGAAATGATGAGACGTTGTGACGAAAATGAATTATTTCCTTTCTGGATATGCTTCTCTGATGAAGCTACGTTTCAGTTGAGTGGAGAAGTTAATAGGCACAACCTACGATATTGGTCGGACGAAAATCCTCATTGGATGAGAGATACTCACACACAACATCCACAGAAAATCAATGTTTGGGCTGGCATTTTGTGCAATCAAATTGTTGGGCCTTTCTTCGTTGAAGAGAATTTCACGGCTGAAAGGTACTGTAATTTGTTAAATAACCAGATTATACCGGCAATACGAAATATTGCTGGTATAGCGTTTGATAATGTCTGGTTTCAACAGGATGGAGCTCCTTGTCATTTTGGTTTGATTGTACGCAATCTATTAAATAATATTTTCCCCCGACGTTGGATTGGTAGGAGGGGTTCGATCGAGTGGCCACCGAGGTCACCTGATCTAACTCCTCTGGACTATTTTTACTGGGGTTTCTTGAAGAACAAGGTCTACGAAACGAAACCAAAAGACATTGATGAGTTGAAAGAAAAAATAATTCAAGGTTCTAATACAGTATCTCAAGAAATGCTGCAAAAAGTTTATGATAACTTCTATGCACGATTGGGATATTGTCAAGTTGCTGAAGGACTTCAATTCGAACATCTTATAAATTAGTGGGCATAGACATGTTAAAAATCCAGTAAAGAAAATAGAAGCGAAGGAAAATTTAAACTTTAAAATAGAAAAAAAATTAAAAAAATAAAAAAAAAACAAATAAAAGGTAAAAACAAAAAAAAAATATACAAAAATAAAAAAAAAAGATTCTCAAAATCGTCTACCTCCTCGCGGTAAGAATCGGTGAACTTTGAAATATTTAAAGGCAAAAGACGTCATTTAAAATTTTGGAAACGTGGTCCGCTATTCCAGGTACGTGGTTCGCTGATTGCAGCTCCATCTGTTAACAAAAATAATTATAATAGGTAAAATTTACGTAACTTTTTCTGAAGAAGAGAAATCTGCAATAAAATTTGGGAGTTCCCATTTAAAATTTTTAAGTTTCCCCCTCCATCACCCCCAGCCTGTGGGGGTGGGGGGTCGTGTTAGGTGTCACTGGATAGCTCTCTTGAAACCATTAAATACGTGTGTTTTTACTTTTTTGATCCGTTGTGTTTTTCGCGAGATTTTTAAAACTTTTTAGAATAATTTTTTAATTTCGTTGATTACAGCGCCATCTGTCAACAAAAACAATTATAATGGTAGGCAAAATTTACGTAACTTTTTCTGAGGAAGCAAAATCTGCAATAAAAATTGGGGGTTCCCATTTAAAATTTTTAAGTTACCCCCTCTATCACCCCCAGCGGGTGGGGGTGGGGGGTTGTGTTAGGTGTCACTGGATAGCTCTCTTGAAACCATTGAATACGTGTATTTTTACTTTTACGATTCGATGTCGATTTTCCGAGATATTTGAGTGTTTCCATACCTTTCGGACACCCTGTATATGGACTCTTACAGAATGCCCAAAAAGTTAACTAAGAATTGACCGAGAGTTACTGGAAATAAATAAAAGTTACCCATTTCCAATAGTTCAATTCCTAATTAATTTCGTTGGTATTTTTTAATTGTCCTTCTATAATAATTAGAATTACCCTTACAGAGCCTAAATTTCAACAAATTGTTTAACACATTTTTAACTTTCGATTTTCAGCGTAAATTCCTACCAGTGGATCAGTGGAGCAGGTTAAAACCGACTTAACAGTAACCTCGCCTTAACACTAACCTCCATGTAGAAAATGTCCTCAAACATAGGTGCACATTATCCTTACATGAACTGTTACGTTAATTATTTATTAAATTGTTATAAATTTAACATATTTTAATAAATTTGTATTATTAACGAAAAACGGTTATTTGTAATTCGGGGTAGAGGGCTAATATCTTTCATGGGTGTTTTACTGTTACCAATTGTAAACAGTTACACTAACTATCGAAATTTGTAAAACTCACTACTTTTTGGAGTTAAGGTAACTCTTTTTTCTAGTAACGAAACTAAACGTCTAACCTTTTAGCACGCGCCGATGGACGGCACAAAGATACGACGACTTTTTAATATTTGATGTGGTTTATTATGTATTTCGGGTCGACGGAACCGAATCGAGTAAATTTTGGTTTCTTTTAGTTTTTCAAATTTATTTTTGAAAGTACAATATAATTTTAGAGAATATTTCACGTGAGTTCTATTATTATGCATGATTTTTGACACGTCTTTACTGTTGCAATTATTTTAATTAATAAATAATGCAACCATCGCATCATGAAATATAATGCTGGTGTTGTTGTCTATCATATATTTGATGGTTACGTACGAAGTGAAGAAATGAAAATTTTTAATTATTAATTTAGAAGTAGTGAAATATAGCAATACATTATAAATCACGATAAACATTTGAGACTCTTATATTATATAAAATATTATATTAACTATACAAATTCAATGATAACAAATTGCAAAGTAGTATAACAATACAAATTCGCAACTCCAACTAAAAAAGTAATTGTTCTTACAAGGGAAAGTAGTAACAATGCTAACTAACAAAATAAAAATGCCTATTTCACCTCTCATCGAGCCCCTTCCGTTGATTTTAAATTTATTTATTGTCGGGTATATTTCCTGTTTTGTTTTCTTTATTATTTTATTTTTCGTTTTTTAAAGAGATCTTTTGTTATTCCCGTATTTAAATCCCGCAACAATCAAAATATATTTCATTCTTGTTCTATATGTATATTAAATATTATATATCAAAACCGTTCGATTTTATTGTTATTTCTAAACTTTCAGACTTTATTTTTAATACAATTTCAAAACAAAAGCATGGGTTTGTGAGGGTTCGATCTGCAGTTTCCAATCTTGTATTTTTTCATTATTTGTAAACGACGCTGTCGATACCGAGAAATGTAGATGCAATTTATCTGGATTTCTTGAAAGCATTCGATTCAGTGGATCACAGTATCCTTATTGATAGATTGCATGCAACTATACTGGGAGGTATATTGCTCTTGTCGTTGCACTCCTATATCACCGAGGGTGTTCCGGCCATCGGAGTAAATGGGTACGTTTTACAGTTTTATTGACACAGAATGTGCTGCATCTCAAGGGCCTGTGTCCTTTACAGTCTTACCTCCGTAATTGTTTCTCTCCGTAATTGTCTTCCTAATTCCCATTCATAATTGTAGTCCCAAAATATTCCGTAATTGTTGTCCAGGTTCTCCCTTCCAGGTGCACCATAAGAAAAAAGGCACACTCGTGCATGCACATGTACGTTCTACTAACTGTTTCATACATGGAGAAGGAGAAGTAGGAGCGGGAACGGAAAGCAAGCAATTATGGGGGCATAATAAGAAATTCGGCCCTATCCGGACTGAAATTACGGAGGGAGAACTGTATTACTTCATACCATAGGTCTAGACAAAGTATTGAATTTAGTCCTGACCCGTCCAAAAAATATGCTGAAGTTTTTCATCAAATGTCGACGCTTCAAACCCCAAAGAATCCAAAAAAGCAAACAAAAATGTTGTGTCCGTACATTCCTTCTAATAAACGGATTTCGAAAATACCCGTATTGGTTCAACTTAGATCTGAATAGATTTTTGGCCGGATCTATCTGTGCGTTAATACTAAAAATGAGTAATAACTTTTTAGTTTTTTAAAATTCATTACCTGAAACTTTAACTCTTTATAGTATGGCAACTTATCGCTTAAAAAATCTGTATCTCTGGCAAAAATCTCAAATCGATATGTAAAAGCATATATGTGATTGTCGAAAAAAAATCGGAACAACAAATTTTCATGATGTCTCTTGTTTACAGAGAATGCCCCCAATGTTACATAATAATGCTCCTGCTGAAATGTCCTGGGGTCAAAGTTATTAATATTATCATTTCCAGTTTTTTTTTGTTAACTAAATAGCTGGGTCTGCCAAACTTTAGTCGACCAATGCGTGAGGTAAAGGCCATACATCCGAAGTAGTTATTTATTATGTTTATCAATTAACTATAAAATGTGATGGCGTCATCTCAATTTCTTCCTTACACGAAAGGCTTTAAATTATACAACACTATTGAGTCTCCACGGGATGCTGGGTCAAACGCGATGTAGAGAGTATTGGCGACTTCCTATTCGTAAATCCTTCAAAATGCAAGGTTCTACACATCTCTAAGCCACGTTCAATCCTGGATTACCAATATCTAAACGAGAAAAATTCGATATATAATGTTATCTATTAAAGATCTAGACGTTATAATTGTCTGCAAGGGTCTCTTTTCGGACCAACTTCATTTGGTCTCGACTAAATCCTTTAGCAGCTTCATTTTCTTTCTTTGCGTTCCTAAAAAAAATACTTTACTGACGCGTTTGCAATTATCAACCTTTATAAATCCCGGGTTCACACTCATTCAACATTTTCTTCCTCAATTTGGTATACCTACACAGAGAGAAAAGAAATAGTTAACGGAACCTTTTTGTAATAGTAAAACGCGTAAATAAGAAAAGTTGTTGCATTAACTATTTCCATGGTAAACGGTACAATAAAATTGTTCTATTTACTATTTTCCGATGGTTAAATGGTTCGTACATAACCTCAAATATCGACTCTAACCTTACATATAGTTAATTCTACTACTTAAGAGGTTGAAATCGATTTTACTATTTTTTCGTGGTTCCATTAACAATTTTTTTCTCTCTGTGTACATGTACAAACTTAGACATCCATATTATTACACCTCTCCAAAGAAAATTATCACACAAAACTCCAACCTCCATGCACAACTTTTCAACAATTTGCTACTCCTTAAATTCTATAATGTATTACTGGTCCATAATATTGTATCTGAATAAATAAATCACTGCAACTCCAAAATGTATATTCATCTCGCATACAAATTCGCGTCGCTCCTTTCGATTCTTATTTGAGGTCAGATGAAGGTTAAATTTTTCTTTTCACTTTGTGGTCAATCTCTGAGAAGGGCGAGGATTTGCTTCTATTCTCGCCGAATATTTTTAAAACTTAGTCTGCATTTCTGGTGAAGTGTAAAACATCAACTTTAACGTTTTACGCTCTGCGGAAAGAAGACAAAATTTGGAAGACCTCTGTAAGAGACATCCATTAGAGAATCTGTTTTGAGTTATAAGGACGTCTTAATATCCTTAATATTCGAATTAAAACGTTTAATCCGCTATGCAATTTTGTCTCAATAGATTACACAAAATTGAAGGTAATGGAGGTAATGAAAAAATCTCCAAATATGAAAAAACGCGTTTGAACTAACTAACTACCAAACTAACAATCAAATAGTAACTAATTAAAAAATTATTTTTGGGTATACTACCTCATAATCGACAAATCTTATCGAATTTAAGAAAATAAAGTAATATAAGTGCATAATATTCAATGCAAATTATTTAAAAATAATCCTTAATTTTAATATTTGTTCTGGAAAATGTAACACAGTAATGAATAAAATTTAGATGAATTTCTATGTCCTGCTTTATAAATTCATTTTCAATGATTATATAAGGAAAGTGAATTTTCTACAGGGTTGTAAAATTAAGTTAACTATCAAGTAGTCAACATTATTAAATAGAATTCTCTTCCATTTTTTTAAAAAATAGCTCGTATTAAAATTCCTTTTCCCTTCTTAAATATCTAATTTATTTTATGATATTTAATTTATTATTTGCACTAATTATAACTAAAATGTGTCTTACTGCAATTATCGTAAGGATGACATACCAGATTATGGTCAAATAGACTTGAGCGATGGTGGTTTCGACAGCACATTGTCTGCCATTATAGGGGTGATCGATCGACTCCGATTTCGCTTAAAAGAAAACATGCTGTCATTAAACAAATTTTTATTTTTATTTTATAAGTAAATGAAGCAGTTATTGGCAAGAATATCAGTCTACAAAAGAATTTCAAAATAGAAATAGTGCGCAATGCTCTTCATTGAACATATTTATTGCACTGTGAGATTACGTAACTTGATATTTAATTTTTACATGTTAATTTAAGGTAAACGATAGAAGCCATATTTGAAACAAAACATTTTGTCCATTTGTCTTTGTTTCCGACAACGTTTTTCGAATTTTCGTCAATTGAACAAATATTTCTCATATAGTAAAATTTCAGAATTCAATATTAACACAGAATCTGTATGTAAGATAGTAATGTTCTTTTTTGTGTCCTGTGAGCAGAATAATAGGGATTTCACTTCGCTTAAGAGAAGAAGTAAGAGCAGAATTTGGAATACCACAAATGTCATTCTACATGATCACAGCGCCATCTGTCGACACAAATTATGATAATGATGGATGAACTTTAAGACGGGAGGGGGAAGAGGTCGTGTTAGGTGTCAAAATATGGCTCTTTTGAAATGATTGGTTATGTATATTTTCATTTTTTCAATTCCTTATGGATTACTCGAGATATTCGATGGTTTACATAATTTTCTGAGAACATCAATACATGCTGCAAAGACAAATGAACAAAATCTCGCTAAGAAAACTAATTTCGCTAATAAGAAGGAGACATGGGACATAAATATCAAAGCAGATCCTTAAACCAAGCTGCCGTTAAACCAAAAATATGTTTTATACTTCGATATTAGTTTTATAAAACCTGTTTAATTTCGATCGACCTTCTTTAAAATATTTATAATGCATATTAAATACTACAAAACTATACAAGAAAACTAGTACAAAGCGCGAATTAAGGTCGAAACAAACAAGGACTCGTGAAATGTAAGTTACCTCTAAAGTATTTCACTTGAATGAGCTATACAAATGGAGCTATTCGCAAATTAAATTAAATTAAATATTAGAATGCATATAAAATTTCTAAATATGAAGTCAGTTTGGGGGCATTCTATATGTAGAAATCCAGACGAAAAATATCATGTGTTTTAATCATGTGGCAATTTATACAATCATTAGTATTATATTGATAAGGAAGTTGCGTAGAAACTTTTATGATCTTAAGTCAAAGACTTCTCTAGTTACAGGGACTTCAATTTTCACCACGTCGACTGTTATCTGCTTTAGCAATCTTGTATGTTACAAACTTTTTTGTTGAAAAAACATTCCGTTTTTTTTTTCATTGCAACTATTATCAGTTACACTAGAGTTTCATCAAATGTTGACGTTTCCTACCATAAAGAAATAAAAAATGTAATAAATTTGTTGGTAAACCTTGGGAAAGATATCCTCCCTCGGAAAAAAAATCGTAATAAGGTGTTTCTGGTGTATTTTTGCCTCCTGAATCTGAATCTGATGGTAAAATTTGTCGGTTAGATATATGAAAGCCGATATCTTAAAAAAACGGCTAAAACGAGTTTATAATGAGTTTCTGCAATATTAGGTAATGGGGAGTTCAAAAAATCCTGGTAGAGTAAGCGTCGTACAGAAAAATGATTTAGACGAAACATTTATGAAATGACCCTGGATATTCAATGATGACTTTTGCTGTAAAATCGACCTTAATCTTCTAGGTCTTTTGAAGGTCAAATCAAATGAATGTCGAATTAATGTCGCTATCAGCTACGAAAACTTACCCAGAATGCGTCATGAGGAGGCTAGCGACTGTGCATTCCATGTGTAAATGTTTGTATGTAGGTATATGTGTTTGTGTGCATGTTGTGTTAACGTGTGTGTGTTTGTTCTGTGTACGCAATTCATTTTAATTTTAATAGTCTACAGAGGAAACTCCATATATAATTGAAGAAATCCATTTCTATAGTGAGTGCGAAAAAATGTTTGGAGAGTCGCATAACGCCTAGCGGCGGAAATATAGTATGCTAGGCTAATTGCCTATCAATTATTACTCACATCTGTTGGTTGGAGGTTAGGCTAGTATTAAAAAGGGGGTCTGGGGGGGGGGCAGCATGCAAGCACCCATCTGAGAGGCGCATTGTCTTCAGAACTTATAAGTGATTACTACACCTTCATTTTGTAGTGGACATCAGTTATGTGTTCGTCAAATTACCAATGCGTAAACCAAAGGGGTGCTCCGCCCCCCAGACCCTCCTTTTTTATACTAGCCTAACCTCCAACCTACATATATTATTAATAATCAAACCACGTGAGGTATGTGTCTGTATAGTTATCAGT
Organism: Trichopria drosophilae; assembly: GCA_030407085.1. Lineage (NCBI taxonomy): Eukaryota > Metazoa > Arthropoda > Insecta > Hymenoptera > Diapriidae > Trichopria > Trichopria drosophilae. The sequence goes on along the minus strand of CM059586.1, from coordinate 96,583,798 downwards.
GCGTGGACCTATATGGTCATACTTATGCTCATCCACTTTCATCGCTGTTTTACGTGCTTCCTTTTGCGATTACGGAAAAAATGCATATTATCTTTTTTGTAGAGAATTACATGCCCTAAATTTTTTATTGGATACCTTTTTTTGTGACACACCCTTAGTTTTCAAAATAATTCCAAAAAACTCCAAAATAATGCGTTTTTAGCGTTTTTGTTAAGATAGCGGCTTTCACAAACATGTCTGATAGACAAATTTTGCAATCATATTGCCAGGAAGCACAAAAATACGTCGGAAACATCTTCTTACGATTTTTTTCCTATAGAGGACGTCTTTCCCAAGATTTACCAATTTTTTTTGTCCGTGAACTTGTACGACCTATGTCCCATTTTTTGTTTCAGGATATATTGCGAACGGTAAGACCGATTTTTTTAGTTTAGCATAGCTTAACTTAGATCTGAGTAGTTTTTGGAGTCGATCCGTACTAGATTATAGGGAGGTCGATTTAAAAAAATTAAAAAATACGTTCTTTGCATTTTTTATCGAAAATACAAATCACACAAACCAATGCTTCCAACAAAGAAAGAAAGAGAAGCTTCAAGAAAGAGCTTCAAACTCTCTACATGAAAGGTTATATGCACTTTCTTTGTAAAATTAACGGTTTAGCCATAAACGACGAATAAATATGAAAAAATCAAGTTTTTTTTTATTTTTTTTTTCAAAAATACAAATCATATTAAAAAATGTTTCACACAAAAAAGGTAGATTGTCTTGTTTTGAGAAATTTTGACAATTTTATTCAGTCATCTTTAATTTACGTTTTCTCAATTAATTCCTTTGGCATTTTCTAGGATACCTTCTATAGTCATTAGAATTGAAAAACTAATTTTTTATTTACGGTTTGTAGTGGAAATCCCTACCTTATCGACCGAGCACTTTAAAACCCCCTTAATAAGAATTTACATACATTAATATCTTAGACTATATAGAAAGGTTTATAATATAAAAAAAAGCCTTGACTTTTATTTCCACGCATTATTTACCGTTTTAAATCCGAAAAGTGTTAGGTTATAGACACAAATTCATTTTGTTGATTTTGTTGTAAGTGATTTCGTTTTTTAAAAAATACGTCGAATTTGGCTGACTTACTGAATGACAAGAGATTTTGAATGCAATGTTTGAAAAATTGGTGCCAATTAAATCTGATAATTCATTTAATGACAATGTAAAATGAAAAGCATTTGTATATTTCTGCTATTTAAAAACATACTGCATAATTTTACTCACCCTTAACGGTTTACAGAATATTGTAAAATTCTGTATTGTATTCCCTAAAAATGTCGGAATCTTCATTGCGTTAGGAAAGAACAAACCCTCTTGAAATAAAAACGTATCTTTCATTACGCATGTTGAAAAAGAACGAATAATTAAAAAAAAAAGTTATGACTGCAATGCGAATATTATTCAGACTGCCGTAGACTCGTACTCGAGTTCGGAAATTCGATTATTATAATTGGATAGATAGGATTTAAAATTGTAACAAATTGGATTCGAACAGTTGAAACTAATCGTTTGTAAACTTTTTAATCCTCGCCGTGTACTACAGAAGATTAATTTTTATTACCAAAAGAAAACAGAAGTTCCAGAATCGAAATAGATTCGCCATGGGTGCAATTCAACGCAGTTCGACAATCTCCTGGCAGATGGCGCTGAAAGAAATTTCCATAATAAATCGACCAAAAGGAATATTTTATACATTTTTAAATTCTAAATAAATAGTCTCGATATCGTCGGTCACTATACATTGTTCATATGTAAATAAAAGGAGGAAATTCAAAATAAGCGTCACTATAATCTTAGTGCACGCACCGCGTATGAAATTATTGTCGTTATTTATGGCCAGAAAAATTCATTTTACTATTGGGAAAAAATTAAGGAAGACAAAAACCCCACCAATAATGCGTTGCAGAATAAAGAAGCGTTTCGCATCAGGTCACCATGTTGTGCTCATCAGCTGGGCTATGGCGACCTTGTCCAGGACGCTAACATTAACATAATTTAAAGGAAAATGTAAAAAAATGTAAAATTTTAACATTATTGGTCTCTTCTTATGGATTATAGAGAGTTTGTATAAAACTCTCATTATCCACTTAAAGGCGTAATATGCTGTTCAATTTCTTACCCCCAAGAAATTACAATAGCTATCATGCCTATGTCTAATTTTTTGTCTTTTATTTTTTTACATTTTCCTTTAAATTATGTTAATGTTAGCGTCCTGGGCAAGGTCGCCATAACCCAGCTGATGAGCACAACATGGTGACCTGGTACGAAACGCTTCTTTATTCTGCAACGCATTATTGGTGGGGTTTTTGTCTTCCTTAATTTTTTCCCAATAGTAAAATGAATTTTTCTGGCCATATATAACGACAATAATTTCATACGCGGTGCGTGCACTAAGATTATAGTGACGCTTATTTTGAATTTCCTCCTTTTATTTACATATGAACAATGTATAGTGACCGACGATATCGAGACTATTTATTTATATTTACTTGCGGTCGAGAAATTTAAATTCTTATTTTAATTTTTAAAATCTCTTGATCATTTTTTCTGTTTTAGGAGAGATTTTTCGAAAATCTAAGATAGTCATATTATTTAAACTATCGACGAAAAGGTACATACATTCAAAAAATGCCAAAAAATAAGACAATCGCTTCCCAATAAGGGTTCGTGTGCAAAAATTTTTAATACGATTTCATACGTTTCCATCCCGTTTCTTTCCTCGTTATTTCGCGGCAAATCGCATGAAAACGTATGCAAGATGATGCAACGAGTTAAAACGCATCGAATCGAATGAAATTAGTGCATCTGCGCGGCGTATAATTTCGTACGGAAGCATTTAGGAATAAAAATTGAGGTTAGGTTTGCACATAATGAATTTTCATATTAAGACGCATGGAATTGAGCCAAGTTTTACCGGGTTTATACTTCGTCTTTTATTTAATATTATTCGAGGTTCAGGTAAAAACAATACAGTACTCCTTCCCTTATTCTAACTTCCCTTATTCTAATGTCTTCCCTTATTCTAAATTTTTCTCTTCTCCTATTCTAATATTTCCCCTCGCGCGTTCTTCCCACTGACGTGTGTTGACGTGTGGATTTTCTAAATACAAATAACAGCGCATGCGCAACAAAAGAAAAAGGGACAAAAGTGAGACATACAAATCTAAGTAGTGGGGGAGAGGGGAAAATTAGAATAAGGGAAGAAGGCCGCTATCTTGCCTGACTGGACATATTAGAATAAGGGAAGGACTACTGTATAACAAAAGAGAATTTGCAAAAATAAATTTCGTAAGTAACAAAGCGAACTGTATTTGTACTCCAAAGTTTATTCTCGTGAATTCTCGCTCGTTTCTGAATCGATTTGCTGAAATTTGACGTACATTAATATAAAGTGCATAAAATCACCATAAATTAGATTTGAGCTTGAAAATGTACATACATATTTACTTTTCGGTTTAATTTCAATATTCTAGGTTAGGAACTGATGTTATCGAGGGTCAGTTCGCCGTTTTCACACGTAGGCGCCACCAGCGATCTAAAATGACTTCGTATTAAAACGAATGAACACTTCGTATAGGTAAACACGTATTCCTTCGAATGATTTCAATGAAAAATTTGCATTCGACAATTAGCCGTTTCCGTATGCGAACGGATGTACATAACCTCAATTTTAAAGACTATTAATACTGCGCACATATTCGAATGTTTTCGAATGTAGAGCGAAATGAAATCGTATGAAATATCATTCGCTTTAAGCAACCCATCAAAGAACGTATCATTTCGAATAAAAAATTAATACCCGTGTTTCAAAAATATCGTATATTGACGCATATGATCGAATGTAACGTATGACATCGGATGGATTGGAAAGACGACAAATATTCGAAATATATTGTGCGTATGAAAACATTTGAAAACGACTAATTTCGTATTAAAATTTGATCAATTTCATTCGAAATTGGAAACAAATCGAATGAAAGTCGAAATTTTTGCACACGAACTCGTTTGTTGGGTTAGAATTCGTGTTTTAAATTTAGAAAATCACAACGTGTTTCGATAATTTGCTTCTGTTTGATGAACCTGAAGGATCATTAGGTCTTCCATTGTTTACTTTTCTTTATTAGCAATCAACTTAATTGTATCAATGATATTTAATTATATCCAGGTAGCAAGGCCATATCCTCATATTTGAGATCTTACTTATGAGTGGTTATATGTAGGCATATGAGAGTTCATTATAGTAGTCCTTCCCTTATGTTGTACAATCGAGACAGACAAGATGGCTGCTTCTTCCCATAAGTTGTATTTTATCCGTTGTAGTGTTTAACGCATTTTAAACGAATATGCAATTAAATACCATCGAAAACTTATTATTAATAAAAAAAAAATAAACGATGGAAGCACCTGGTCCTTCAGGTTCATCAAACGCAAGCAAATTCATAACTTAACCTCACTTATGAATTACACATGACAATATACGGGATTGGACTACGCATGCGTAAAAAAATCTCAACTTCTACGCACATCTGAGTTTTTTCCTGATACAGTAGTGCTCCCCTTAAGTTATCTTCCCTTATGTTATATGCTCTCCCTAAGTTATATTTTTTCGTTTCTCTAAGTTATATTCTTCTCCTCCCGCGTTCCCCCCACCACACCCGCCTTGCTTTCCATTACATTCCATTTGTGCACTCTGAAATCACTTTTTCACCTCCCTCAACGTGCAATTTGCGATCATTAATGTTCGACTGATTTAACAATTGTAATTAAATGTATGCATGTGTGCATCTGTATGTGCATACACATACATGCATGTGTGCGTAGCGGAAATGCGAGTGGCGGTGGGTGAGGGGGAATATAACTTAAGGGGAGAAGACGACATATTGCCAGACTCGAGTGTATAACTGAAGGGGAGCACTACTGTACTTGTAATGATTGGCTAATAGTCTTGATAGGCAACCAATCGGCATCAGGTGTGGAATGTCTGTGCGGAAAGTTAGTGGTTTGCGCATGCGCAAATTGTTCAATAACGCAAGACTCATGCGTGAGTGACGATCGTCATTTGATTGGAGGACATTACACTCACATGGAGCGCATAGCCGTGCGTTTTAATCTCATTTGTGAGTTACATTATGCACCTTACGTGAACTCACGTTGCTGTCTGGGTATATTCGTTTAAAATTCGTTACACCCTGAAGAAAAATACAACTTAAGGGAAGAAGCGTCCATCTTGCTTGTCTCGATTGTACAACATAAGGACAACTGTATAAAAAGTTTTACAGAATTTACAATGCAAGAAAAATGTAGAAATACGTTTTGTATGAATAATAACCCAATAAACGAAAAAGTATACGGAATCGATATTTTGCATTCTGTTTCTTTCTAGTGGCGTATTGATTATTCGAGATTCTTATTCGGGTAAATCTTCGGAAAGACTGCTTCACCTGGAAAAAATATTTCTTATATGGTTTCCGACGTATTTTGAGTCGCTGATCACGAATCTGACAATAAAAATTGGCGGTCGGCAATATTTTTGGTTAAAATCTTGAAAAAACATCAAAAAACTTCATTTTTTTCAGTTTCTTGCATTTATTTCGAAAAATTGAACTCGTACGAAAAAAAGTTTCAAACAAAAGTTGTAGAGCACAAAATTCTCTACAAAAAAGTTTATATAAATTTTTTTCATAAATTGCAAAGTAACCCCTTAAATAAAGCCCTAAATATGAGAAAAATGATAAAAGCGGGATTTCTGACCTAGAAATGGCCAAACTCGCATATGTGTCTAAACATCCAATTTATGCTAACCCAACGTAACTACTGCCGAACCTACGTAGAACTAAAGTATACCTAAGGCCATTTGTGTGCTTGGGCTTCGCCCCCCAGACCACCCCCTCCTCATTTATACTATCCTTCGGTCTACACATTGTTATTCAGAGCGACACATACTACATGTAGGTTCGATTATCACTAAAATCTGTTGGTTGGAGGTTAGGCTAGTATAAAAAGGGGGGTCTGGGGGGCGGAGCCCCCCATCACGCACACACTACTTAGGTCTACGTCCTGGATGCCCTTGCGTGACCTAAGTGGTGCTTGCGTGCTGGGGGGCTCCGCCCCCAGACCCCCCTTTTTATACTAACCTAACCTCTAACCACACAGTTATGAGTGATATAATCGAACCCATATGACATGTGGCTAGATTGTCAGCCATACCATCTCAGGTTTATTTCGCGTTTTTTATAGAAGATACGACAAAAATGCATATAATCTTTTTTATAGGGAATTTCCCGCTCTACAACTTTTGTTTGAAACTTTTTTTCATGCGAGTTCAATTTTCGAAAGAAATGCAAAAAAAAATGAAAAAAATGACATTTTTTTGGTATTTTTTCGAGATAGCGGCCAAGATACGTTCGACCGCCAATTTTTATCATCAGATTCGTGATCAGCGACCCAAAATACGTCGGAAACCATATAAAAAATATTTTTTCCAGGTGAAGCAGTCTTTCCGAAGATTTACCCTTATTCGAATTCATACTATTTTATACAGTAGTCCTCCTCTTAAGTCATATGCTCCCCGTAAGTTATATATTTTGCTCCCCCTAAGTCATAATTTTATAGGTTATAAATCTTGATGCGTTCTCCAATCACGAGTTCTGTTTAAAGGTAGCTCGCGGACCGTTTTGTATAAATATGTAACTAACAAATGTACCAAAAGTACCAGAAAATTACATTGCAAAACCATTGAAATTGAATGTTATGAAATATGACTTAAGGGGAGATCTGTATAACTTAAGGGGAGCACTACTGTACGACCTGCAATTCCAGAATTGAATTCATTCGATCTTGTACGATACCGTATTACCCATTACAAAAATTGATTTGTTGCGTCATAGATTAGCTTTAAATTCTATCAATTTAATCGAAGAATTGATTATGTACAGTAGCCTTCCCTTATTCTAATTTCCCTTACTCTAATGTCTCCTCTTATTCTAATTTTTTCTCTTCTTCTGTTCTAATATTTCCCCCCATGCATTCTTCCCACTGCCATATGTGGACGTGTGGATTTTCTATAAATACAAATAACGTCGCATGCGCAACAAAAGAAAAGGAGACAAAAGTCTAAGTATACACTGTAAAAAATGGTTTCGTAAAATCACAACACGAGTGTGAAATTACACACCCGAGCTACCACTCTGAATGGTGTAAAAGTACAAAATCACTAGTATTTTTACACCAAAACTGTAATAGCAAAATTGTCACTCTGAGAGTAGGTTATATAAATTACCACTTCTGAGAGCAGTAATTTTACACTTTTTGAAATTACTGTTTGAATGTGAAATTACATCTGACAATCTTAAAAATACAATTTCTCTAGTAATATTTTCCATTCAGCGCGTGACCCGGGCTGCCATCATTGATGTTTATATACTTGTTTGAATTTCTCGTAAAGATTTCGGTTATTTGTTATGTGAAGATATTTTTTATCTCATCAAACGTGTGCAGATGTACATATATCATATGCCACATATTTATTTGACCAAATAAAATGAAGTTTCTTTACAAGTATATTGAGGTTAAGTTTGATGGATTTATTTTCATTATAATTGTAATATTGTATAAATGTAATATTGTGAGATTTGTCGAGCCATCGATAATGGGTTCTACAAACTGTTAAAGCGAGTGAAGTTTTATGAACCAAATTTATTGTAAAGTGACTATTTACATGTATTATTGTTTATTGTCGTTAAATGCAAAACTATATACGAATCGTTGTTTGTCAGGTTGAATTTTATATTACAAATGCTATTGTATGAAAAATAATAAATATTAAAATATTCCTAAAAACTATTTAATTAATTCTTAAAGAAATTGCAATATTTTTTACATTCACAAAAAAAACATTGCAATGCATACATTATATTATATAATACAATTTAGTATTTAATACATAATATACTGCACGCACTAAATGTGTATTTAACCTAAAAAATGTGAAAAATTCACCGATATTGTAATTTTATTACAGCACTGTAATTTCACAAGAATGGTGTGATTTTACTATAAACACAGTAATTGTAAATTCTAACCTGCAATTTCAAGTCTGTTGACAATCGCTGTAAATTTACATTTTTGCTGTAATATTTACAACTTTCTAGGGATTTTACTACTCTCAGACTAGATTATACAGATTACCTACTCTCAGGACTCAGAGTAGTAATTTCACGCAATCTTTTTTTACAGTGTAGTGGGCATGGTAGTGGGGTCGAGGAGAAAATTAGAATAAGGGAAGAAGGCCGCCATCTTGCCTGACTGGACAAATTAGAATAAGGGAAGGACTACTGTATATATCGTTTACCATATTTCATAATTGAGTTCCAACCTTTCGATAATGTAATCGTTTCTTTGAGGTTATGCGCGTTTATGTATTGCGTATAATATCGTATACACTCGCATTGGTAACTGAAAGAGTGGGAAAGAAACAGACTTATTTCGTATTAAATCGTACACAGATTTTTCGTATACTTTTGTTGGGAAAAGAGAAAAAATATTCTACGCAGCGACATCCAATAAAATATATCCAAAAACAATTTCCGACTTTTTATTTACAAAAAAAATTCCTCAGCCAGAGTTTGCTCTGGTACTAAACCAACCGTTTTCCCTTCCTAATTCCTGGAAGAATTTTCCCCACAACATCTCACACACACATAACTTGAGTAAACATCACATACACAAGAGGCAGGGGAGTTTTTAAGGATGTGTTTGTATGCAGATGCAGCGCTACTTTGCGTTACGACTTGCGACCAAATCATGGAGTTCTGGAAACTTGGACGCTCGAGATGTTTCAATTGAATAATTCTCGATGTAAATTATTTATAAAGATATTAGTAATTTAAGTTTAGTAATTTAAATAAAACCCGAGATGGCATCCTCCGAAGTGAATGAATTTTTATGCGGACCACTGGTGACTTGGGTAAGATTTTAACTTTCAGAAATGTCATCATTTGGAGTCTCTTTTTTTATTTAATTTACAAGTTTTAAATTATGATAAATCTCTTTTTATAACCTCACTTAAAATTTGTTTCGAAATCATTTTGCAGTTCATCAGTTGTCTCGAAGATCCGAATGTGTTGACGAACTATGATGACCTTGTCGATGGACCCCTAATACACAACGTATTTCTTCAGATGTAAGTCGTTAGCTCTATATTTTCACCAGTACAATATGCATTAAAAATAAAACTTTCCAGCGATCCGGAACCTTTACACGATGGAATCGTACCTCCTGGAGGTAACCCCGCTGTAAGAACGAAGAATTTAGAAATGATCGTAGGTAATATAAAGCAGTTCTACGAAGAAGAGTTGGGTCACCTCCTCCTGCGACTACCAGATACATCGAAACTCGGTAAACAACCAGAATCGTACATTGGTGACGCGAAACTATTATTATTGTTACTTTTGGGTTGTGCTGTTCAATGTCCGAACAAAGAAAAATTCATTACAAACATTCAGACATTGAGCAACGACACTCAACTATCAATAGTCGATTGCATACAACAAGTAACAGATCGTCAAGAAATCGTAGTGACGCAAGAATCCCTGGAAAACGAAAACGTAGGTACATTATTCATCCTAGTTAAAAAATTACTCCAAGAAAGAAATTTCTACTGCGAAAAATGGCAAAGTATCGCAGTTCACGATTTGAGCGAACAAAACGATTCTGCCGAAGGCGAAATCAAAAATCAATTACACAACTTATCCGCAAAATCTGACAGAGAAGACAATCACCATTACGCTGTCGAATTAGCAGATTGGAAATCTAAAGTGCGGAAACAAAGACAAGAATTGGAGGAAAAAACCGAAGCTTTAATCGAATGTAAAGAAGAATTAGAATATAATCGAGTGTTACTAAGTAAAGTGAAACAAGAAAACCAGGAACTAACTCTCGAGGCGAGAACCGCCAAGTCCTACCGAGATGAATTGGACGCTGCGATAGAACGTGCCGAACGTGCGGATCGTCTTGAAGCGGAAGTTGCGCGTTACAGAGAAAAACTAACCGACATAGAATTCTACAAAATTCGAGTAGAAGAATTGCGAGAAGACAATCGAGTATTGATGGAAACGAGAGAAATGTTGGAAGAGCAATTAAGTTCCTCCCGAAGACGAGCAGATAAAGTGTTGGATCTAGAATCGGAGGTTATAAAATACAAACAAATCGTCAACGACATGGCGCTGGAACGTGCGGCAGATCAAGAAAAGTATCAAGATCTGTGCGAAGAAAATTCTCAACTGCAACGAGTGACGAAAGCAGTGACGAGCGAAGCTGCCTTAGCCGGATCTGTCAGCGATTCCGAAGAACCTTTGACAGACAACAGACTTTCGGAGCAGCTAACCAACAGTGCGCAAGCTCGAGCTTTGAAATTGGAACTAGAAAATCGTCGACTTGTGACAATCATCGAATCGCTCAAAGAAAATTCTTTCCACGAAAGTTCGTCAAGAGTCTTAGAATTAGAAAAAGAAAAGAAAAAACTTTCCTTAAAAGTTGATTCATTAAACGACACTACGCAACGATTAACCCAACAGAACAACGACTTAGAACTAGTTTGTAAACAAGCTCTCGAAGAGAACAAGAAACTTCAAAACACTCTCAAAACCCAACGCACAGCCTTCGAAAAGCAACAAAACGAAGTACAAACGCAACACACGAAACTTGCGGAATTCGAGAAAAGTTACGACGCTGCTGTAAAGGAGAAACAGCGAGTGCAATCGTTACTTAAAAGTGTCCAACGGAGAGCGGACGATCTAGATCGATGTCTTGAAAATACCAACGGTAAATTGGAAGAACTCCGATTGATCGAGGATGTTGCGAACGAAGCGAAAGCAACTCGACTGGAATTGGAATCTAAAATAATGATGATGGAAAAAGAAAAGGAATCTGCTCACCGAGACGTTTTGAAGCATCGAGAAACGATAGAAGAGAAAGATGTTGCTCTCGATACAGCGACGAATCGGATAGAAGGTTTGGAACGTAAAGTGCAAGAACTCGAACAAGAAATAGACAATTCTGTCTTACAAATCTCACGATTGCAAGAAATTGAACGATCGAGTAAAGAAATGGATTCTCGAGCTGCGATCGACAAAGAAACGTTAGAAACTCTTCAGTCGAATTTAGTAGCCGAAAAGTTAAACACTCAACAATTGTATACAGCGTTAGAAAAACTCGGAGTGAGTATCGACATGCTTTTGACTCTTTCGCCAGAAAATATATTGGAGAAAATAGTCGAAATACCCGAAGTGGTTAATTTGGTAAAAAAACAAATTTCGCCTGCGGCAGTATCAGAAATTGCGAATTCAGTAAATACGAATCATGTTGATCATGAAGAAGTCGAAGCTTTGAAAAAGGAAATCGATAATACACAAGTGAAACTCACAACGATTCAAGCGATTTCTGAAAGTTTACTATCGGAAAATGCAAAACTTCAAGTTTACGTCACAACTTTGGAATCGCAAATCACTTCGTTGACGAGTCAAAACACAGCGCTGCAATTGGCTAATTCTCAACTAGTTGCAGAAAAAGAAGAGTTAATTAAAGAACGAAGCGTTCAACAGCGAGTTCATTCGCAGTTAGCGCACGATCAAGAATATCTTCAGAGTTTACACGAACAATTGAGTAACGAATACGAAAATATGCTGAAAGAACGAGATGCGCTAAAAACAAATTTACGAGACGTGAAAAACGAGTCGAGAATTCTTCGTGAAACTGCTGAAAAGTTCGAAAGTAAATGTAAAACATTGCAGACGGAATGCGATACGTTACTAATGAATGCGAAAAGTTTAAATAATTTACGTGGTGAACATTCAAAGTTGAAGGACGACTTTAGAAATTTGTATACTGCGTCAGAGAAGTTAAAATTGGAGTACCGAAATCTTCAAGAAGATTACAGGAAAAATAAAGTCGAGACAAACAGGTTAAGTTTGAAACTTACAGAATTGCAAGGCGAATTGAGCAGCAAAGACGAACGATGTTCGAATTTGGAATTGCAGATAAATAAAATGAACCAACGATGCGAAATGTTGTTGCAAATGAATTCTGGTTTGGATAACGATAGAAGATCGTTAATGGACCACATATCTGTACTTTTCAGTCAATATCACGAATTGCTCACACATTCGCTTGAAGATAAGGAACATTATCATATGGAAGAGAAGATGTATACGGACAAAGTAAATCATTTGTACCGGCAGAAAGAAAAACTGGAAGAAAAGATCATGGAACATTACCGAAAGTTAGAAAGTTGTTCGACAAAGAAAAAAAGTTTGGGCGCAAGTCTTGTTCGACGAGTTCGAAAAGCAGTGCAGGGTTCAGAATTGTTTAATAAGAATCGTAGATCATGGGCCGAAGAAACCAAACAGGAAGGTAAACCATGCGAATCGGAATCTGGAGGCTCTGATATAAGTAATGACGAAACAAGAGTGTCTGTAACGAATAGTACAATCGTTAACGACTCTTTATCGTTGGGTACTCCTGGAACTAGGAGAACAATGTACTTTACGGGAGATTCCACTCCTCCGCCTGTAAATTTAGTTTGCGGTAAAGGTACAGACGAATCTTTTAATAAACCGGAAGGTTCGACTCAAGGGGAAACAAGTTCGAAACCTGAACAATCGGAAGCTCGACCGTTTCTTATTTACAATAAAGTTTCAGCGGTTATAAACGAATCGACTAGCATCAGTAGTCCGAAAGATGCGAAAGAAGTTCCTGTCGAACCTCACAACGAAAAAGATCCTAAAACCGGTAATTCTGTATGGTACGAATACGGGTGTGTTTAGATCGTTTTGAAATCTTTTAAAAAATGTCCAGTCAGAAAAGTTGTGTATTTTTATTACTGAAGGAAATCTTAAATGCTTTTAGATTTTATGCAGCTACTATAGTAGTTGAAATCGTGCATTTGACAAAGAAAATTACTATAGCGAAGAGTATTATTTATGATAAAGACGCTTTATATAGATTGTAAGCTCTGCCTTTTTCTACCAAACACCTCAACTATTTTTACACATAGCTGACTAAAGTCCCAAGGTACAAAACCGATTGTACAAAGTTAAATATTTTATTCGGTTGGGCACATCTGTTTAAGACGTCTAATGTAAATCGCTTAAAAAAATCACACGATGTACTTTACAAATTTTTAAATCTGGTGAATTTAAAAAATTATGTGATTTTTTTAAGTTACCGATCTAACTAGAATTTCATTTTCTTGTTGGTTATGTAGATTAACAACAAATTCTTTTGGTAAATCTTTACAAAACGGGCATCTTCGAAAACAAAAAATTAACTAAACCAAAATAAACAAAAAATGAGTATTTTTTTAGTTTTTTGTATTTATTTTGATAACTAAGTCTCAGACGAAAAAATGTTTCAAACAAAAATTGTAGAGCGGAAAATTCTCTATAAAAAAGGTTGGATACATTTGTTTCGTTATCCCAACGGTAAGGCTGCAAATGAACGCCGAAAGTGCGTATAATGTGTTTTTGATGATTCCCTTGGTTCACCCCTGCATTTGGAGGTTAGTCCAGTATAAAAAGAGGGGTCTGGGGGCGGAGCCCCCCCAGCACGCAAGCACTCACTAGGTTCACGCATTACATTTCGAACGGAAGGAAATACAGTAGTCTTTCCCTTATTCTAATTTGTCCAGTCAGGCAAGATGGCGGCCTTCTTCCCTTATTCTAATTTTCCCCTCTCCCCCACTACTTAGATTTGTAGTCTCACTTTTGTCTCTTTTTCTTTTGTTGCGCAAGCGCCGTTATTTGTACAGTAGGACCTCTCTTACTCTAATTAGTAAAGTTTTTCAAGATGGCGCCGACCTCTCTAATTCTAATTTTCCCCTTAACCCCACCTACTTTGCTTGCGAGCTTGTAATTCGTGGACAATACGTTTCGTTGACTTTTCGTGGGATAGTGGGGGAAAGATTAGAAGAAGAGAGGCTGGACAATTAGAATAAGAAAGGCAATTCGAATAAGAGAGGTCCTACTATATTTAGAAAATCCACACGTCAGTGGGGAGAACGCGTGAGGGGAAATATTAGAATAGGAGAAGAGAAAAAATTAGAATAAACCTGCAAAAACACGGAAAGTAACAGTTTTGTAATATTTACGTAATGGTTACATTGTTACATTAATGTTACATAGCTGTTACATAACTGTTACTTTTGTGTTTGCAGGGAAGGGGAGACATTAGAATAAGGGAAGGAGTACTGTAATATGTTGTAGTACAGTACTCCTTCCCTTATTCTAATGTCTTCCCTTATTCTAATTTTTTCTCTTCTCCTATTCTAATATTTCCCCTCACGCGTTCTCCCCACTGACGTGTGTTGACGTGTGGATTTTCTAAATACAAATAACGGCGCATGCGCAACAAAAGAAAAAGAGACAAAAGTGAGACTACAAATCGAAGTAGTGGGAGAGAGGGGAAAATTAGAATAAGGGAAGAAGGCCGCCATCTTGCCTGACTGGACAAATTAGAATAAGGGAAGGACTACTGTATGTGGATTTGATTGTCTTTCATAACTTCATGGTTGGAGGTTAGGCTAGTATAAAAAAGGGGCGTCTGGGGACGGAGCCCCCAGCACACAAGCACCCCGTAGGTTTACGCATTGTCTTAAGATTTTTTTATAATAGCTTAACCTCTAACCACAAAGGTGTGGTTAATAATCAAACCCACGTGTAATTTGGGTGAGTTTGACTATCGCGATCCCTTCTTCTAGGTTTTTTTTATCGTAGTGTTCTTTCACTACAGTGGCCCTCCCCTTATTTTAACTTTTCGAGTCAAGGAAGATGGCGGCTTCTTCCCTTATTTTACCGCTTCCATTCATCCCCACCACTGGCAGTATGAAATAATAAAAACACAGAAAGGAGATATATTGGCGTCCTTCTTCACCTGAATGCGCAAGCACAAACAGCAATCCGCACTCTTTTGAACACTTTCAAATGGCGAATGGTGGGGGAACTCATGAGGGGAAGAAGTTAACATAAGGGACGAAAACAAGTTAAAATAAAGGACGCAGTTAAAATAACGGGAGGGCCACTGTACAGTAGTCCTTCTCTTATTCTAATTTGTTCACTTCCTCTAATCTAATTTCATGCATACAACATAACCTAAAAAAACTCTTTTTAAAAACAAAAACATTTAATAATAAGTTAGTTCGGTTATCTCTCTAATAAATAATATTGTGTAAATTATTATTGATGTAAAAACCCCTCACAAGATCCTAAAAAAGCGCAAACGTTTTTGGCGGCAACTTAGAATACGAGAAGGAGACGCCATCTTGCCTGTCTGGACAAATTAGAATAAGAGAAGGGCTACTGTACCTTGTTTTTGTCCGCCCCGGGTATATATCCGGAGTCACAATACAGTAGAACCTCCGTTATTGAATACGGTCTGGACAACGCAGGGCATTTAAATTTCCGTTAACGAATATTTGAGGAGAAAAAATCGACCCCCACCTATATCTTTAGGAGTTACAGGGCATTATACATACATATGCGATATTGTATCGATATGTGAATCGAATCAACGCGACGTATCGATACTCCATGTCGGCCATCTACAACGCGGTGTCTAGAGTGGGGAGACTAACTGAGGGTAAATTATTCGTTAACGGAGGCGTCTGAATATTCGATAACGGAGGTTCTACTGTACCTTGCAGAAACCCATTATAGGTACATTCGGCGCTCATTTCCAGCCGTACTGTTGGGATAATAAAAAAAATGTATAAAACCTTTTTTGTAGAGAATTTTCCGCTCTACAATTTTTATTCGAAACATTTTTTCGTCAGAGGTGTATTTGTTTGAGATAAATGCAAAAAACTAAAAAAAATCACGTTTTTTGGCCGTTTTATCAAAATAGCGGCCAAGATATTGTCGAACGCCAATTTTTATCATCATATTCGTTTTCAGGAAGCAAAAATACATCGAAAGAGTGTACTTAAATTTTTGTTTGCGAGGATGCCCGTTTTGTAAAGGTTTACCATTCTTTTTTGTAACCTTAAATTCGGTTTATTTTATACAGATTCAGTTTGATAATTGAAACGTTACAATTATATATTTTTAATGTAAAATAAAACAAAATCAAAATGACGAATTTTTATTTATTTCAAGTTACAACTAAAGAAATCGACAAAAAGTATGAAACGTATGTACATGAAACATCTTTGAAACGGCAGTCAAGTTGATTTGGAGTCCAATTCGGAGAACTTGAGCTTGAAGACGAGTGTATTTGGATTGGTGGCATCGGCAACGTTTATTTCAGAACCGTTTAACAATCCGAGTTCTGAGAGAGTTTTTAATAAATTTCCTCGTGTTTTTTCTTCGATACTTGATACTGTTTGTATGTACAATGTTTTAATTTTGTCTTTAATGTTGGCTGTGATCCCAGGGTTCTTCATTTGCAAATCAGGTCGATGACACAACATTTCGATCAAATCTTTTAACTTTGTTTTATCGCCGTTAACCTCGATCTCTCTTGGTATTTGACTACACGCTAAGCAATCTTCTTTCTTTTCAGCTTCGTATGTATATGTATAAATTCCTTCCTGATCGTTGAGTACCTAGGTTAAATTAATATTAAAATTTTATACGATTACAATAATTTAGACTAATTTACCATATAATTATTTAACGAAGCGCTGCAACTGGTGGCTAATTTAAATACTTCTGTCGTACAAGCTGCGGCGATAGCAGCATTAGTTGAAGCTACTGCCGGAATAATATTTTTTACAACTCCTTGTACAAGTCGATATGTCAGTCCTTGTATCCCGAACTGAACCGCTCTTTCTGTTGATTTTTCATAGATCCAATTTACGTGTTGCGGATCATCTCCGTCAATAACGCAATCAAACGGATTTTCTTTCGGCCACTGAACGACTTTTACGTATTCTATACAATGTTCAGGCAGTCGAGGAGTATTTGCTATCGTACATAGAGGATACGTTATCTAAAAACAAATTCGTGTGCATTTAATCGTTCTTTATTATATTGTCTGCGAAGATGATTTACCTGTGGTGGATAAAGATCCAAAGTACATTCGATGCAAGCGGTTAAACCGGGTAAAATAACCCTTGCGTTACCTTTGAATCCTTCCGTTCCACCATCAACCATTGGAATTACGCTACTTTGATCGAGAACACCATCCTCGTATACAAGTAAAGATATTAACATTCCGTTCATCCAACGCCTAGCTACTATTGAATCGAGTCCACAGATAATTATATGAAATTGACGGTAAAAAGCCTCGTCTTTGTCTTGGATTTGGCAAAAGTGTGGCACGACTCGACAACCAGGGATACGATCGTTAATAAACTTAGCTGCAACTTCAGCTTTAGGTGCACCGATATCTTTGTGTCGGAACAAGAATTGCCTGTTTTAAAATATTTGCAAGATGAATATTATTATTATTCAATCAAGTATATAAAACATAAAAGTAATTCTGCCTTTATATACTACTGAGATATAATACATATCTGTAAATAGATTAACTTAGAAGCTAATTTAAAACTATATAAAACTAAAATTAATAAAAGTGAACTATTCAGAATAATTCTGCAGCTGCAAACAAGATGTATTAATTTGTGAAACTCGAAGACTAGATAATATATATATATAATAAAATGGCTGATTATCAATAAACTTTCAATCAACCTAGAAAAATCTAAAATGTTATCCTTTGGCTGTTATCGTGATAGCATCCCAAATTTTAAGCATATCCAGTTCAAAATTAACGATCAAATTCTACAAATCAATATTGTAAATCACGTAAAATATCTAGGAATAACTTTTAACTCACATTAACGTCGGATATTCACATCAATAACATAGTAGGTAAATTAAAAATTTCCCCTATGTTTTTTTCAAATTGTTTTAAAACTGTTAAAAAGAAAGCAGTGCATAAAGATATATCATACATTATTTGTATCAGTTTTGAGATATGGCATTCTAACATGGGGAAATGCTCTTCCCAACGTTTTCAAATTTGTAGAAATTTTACAGAAAGCGGTTATTAAAACAACATTTTGTAAAGAAAGTACATTTCCATCAACAGAACTATTTGTAATAAGCCAACTATTAGAAATACAGAAAGTTTACTACCTCGAAATAGTTAAGTACGTAATATCCAAAAACTTAGTGACTTATAAAAAAAATATAGGAATCGCGAGATCGAGTAGACTAAACTTGATAGATATCCCATTTAGTAAAAATAAATATAGAGCAAAAGGTGTTTTGTCTCTATAGTAAATAAAATCATAAATTTACTAATTCAGTCGAATATTTTCAGTAGCTCAATTATATCAAATATCTCGAATGCGAAAGTAAAATTAAAAGTAAAAGAATGGTTAAAAGTGAAAAATAAGCAAGAACTAGAATATTTACATTCATTGAACAGTTAGGTATTATAATTATGGAATCTTATTCTTACTACGAAAATGGAAAACATTATCCGTGACAATTATGGTTAAATCTGTAGGTAAATTATTCCACAAACGAGCCTGAATACGACCGAGAAAAAACACTGATTTGTTTTACAGTTCCTTTCTTGCAAAACTCTTAAGTTTGCGCTCGGATAGTTCACAAAAAGATTACTAATATAATCACTAGGAGTTGCACCGTTTAGAATTTTCCATATTAACGTAATATCATTAAATCTATGTAAAGACTCAATTGTTGGAGTTTTGAAAAAGACAGATAAACCCGAATATCATCGTGAATGAAGTCGTTGCTCGAATTACAAAGACTAGTTGTTTATAATCATCATTAATAACAGATGTCAGGTGTTCTTTAAATGTTAAGGTACTATCCATTATCACTCCAAGATCTTTAATTGACTGAACTTTTTCAAGAGCGTGACCATCAATGAAGTACTGAAAAGAAATCTGTTTCGCAATAGATTTACAAAACCGTAGTACTTTACACTTTTGCATATTCAGAAAGAGAGCGTTGATTTGGCACCATTCTTCCAGCATTTCTATATCTCTATGGATATTTGAGGCATCTATTGGTGACTTTACAATAGAGTAAGGGAAGACGGAGCGAAGTGATGAATCTCAATTATTTCCATTATGATTATACTGATTATAAAATATCATATGTGGTTTCTTTGGTTACATCATTTTTCACATTTTGAGGCATAATATTTCATTTTTTTGTTCTCTTATCTACCTTTGGGAATGATAAGTTACAGTCAAAAGTGACACCTAGATCATTAATGTTCATGGCTCTGTTCCCAGCAAGAACAAGTTAATTAAATAGAATAGAAACGTTTCTATTCTAGCGAATCTCGTTTCTGTTTAATGATATTTGAATTCTAAATTGTGTTTTAAAATAAAATAGAAGGAATTAAAATGAAAACGTTTTCACAATGGAATTGGATTTATTGTTAATTGTTTGTTATGAGTATTACTTTGAAACACGACATGTCATTTCTTTTTTAAGCTATTATATTTTTCCGTTGTACATATAGTTTAATAATAGAATTTAACTAAAATGTGTACTAAAAATAAAATCTGGTTCAATTTTTAATGAGCAGATATTTTATATTCAAAAAATAATCCCAGTTCACACATTTAATAAAAAAAAAAATAATGCATCGACCAAGAATCGAATCCTAAACTCCCGCACAACATCGAGCCGTAATCACTCAACCACCTCCTTGCTGTAAAAGATGATGCAAAACTAACAAATAGTTGAAACGTGGAGCATTTATGAATTGTGTACATAAAAATAATCTGGTAAATTTATTACCATATTTTACATTTTTGTAATAATTTGCTTATTGACTTTTGAAAAGAACGAATGCATGTAGATAGTAGATATTTTTGTTGGTAAAATAAATATTGTCATTTTTTTTCTAAATTACGCAATATCTTGAAAACGGTACGAGATACATGAAATTTGACGAAATTGACATAAATCAGGGGTACCTTGGTGCGATGATTCGAAGCCACTGTACATGATTCGAGAATTTTCGAAATTTTCGATTTCTAAAATTATGAAATTTTTTAATTGTGAATGTCAGCTGAATCATCGCACATCATAGCAAAATTTCATCAGATTTCCTGTATCTCATACCGTTTACGAGATATTGCGTAAATTTGAAAATAAGTGTCAGTTAGGTGTCCAATAAGTGTACAAATACATTTCATTTAAGTGTACAACATTTTTTGGACTCTTGTGTATTGAACGCTTAAATAAAGTGTACCATTTCCGACAGAGCACTGTTAAATGTAATTGGAAATTGGTTTAAAATAAACATTTCACATTCCAAATTTTGAATGAAAAGTTATTTGTGCCTTTTATTTTCGAAAATAACTTTTTTGTAATTGAAATGAATAATTATGAAATGAACATAATTTTAATATTTTGTACTTCAAAGCGGAAGTTATTTTCTTTTATAGATTTATTTGTATTCAAATGAATTCACCACACTTTAATTTTTTATTAATTTATTTTAAATTCATTTGGATTAAAGCAGGCATTATTTTGCTCAGTCATGTATTGAAATGGATTCATTAATTCCGGTAATTAACTGTTATTATTTATGGATTCGATTGTATTAAAAAATTATCATTTCAATCTTCATTTGTATTCAGATGGATTCACGACTTTTGCCTTTTTCAAGTATTTTTAGTAGTTTCGGCAACGATATTATTCATGTATTCATTTGGATTCATATTTTTGTATTAAAATAATAGTGAAGTATTTTTGGATTAGAATGTATTCGAAAATTTCAAATAGCGTATTCAAAAACGAAAAATTAACCCAAGTCAATACATTGCAATACAATTTCGATTGCTGGGATAACCACTTTTAAACAAATTTAATCATTCACATGAAAGAGAATGACAGTGATCGAAAACGTGTTATTTATACCTCGGGACAGCCAGGAGGCTTACATTTCAGACCTTTAGCAGTATGTGAAAATTGCATCATGCGATTTGAACAAATTATCTCTTGTGCAATATTTACATAAAAGTATAAGGCGCAAGAAAAAAAAATGTTTGGAGAATAAATTCCATTATTTGGATAAAATATTAACTGGGGACATAAAATTACACTTTTCTGGAAAATGACCCATATACTAAATAATGTCACTTTCGAGCATTTCAGTGTTCAGAAGGATCTTGGTGTCATTTTTAACAGTATACTGTCTTTCAGTCAGCATCTAAATACAATCTCTAATAAGGCATCGAAACAATTAGGATTTTTGATTCGATCGACCAATCCCTTCAGGGAAACCAGTACGATAATTAGTCTTTATAAAACTTTAGTCTTGTCTCATTTACTATATGCATCAGTAATCTGGTCTCCTTATACTGGGCAAGATATCCCCAAGTCCTTGAATCAGTTCAAAGGAGATTCCTGCGTTATCTATCTACAAAAACACTCCAATCTATGAGAAGATTCTCCCATGATTTCACATCCATCTCTGTGTCATTTAAGATTCCAACGGTAAAGTCAGTTGATAACCTTAATGATGCTATCTTCACTAGCAAAATTTTTAGTGAACAATTGCGTTCTCCTGAAATTTTGTCTCTTTTCCCATCTCGTTTCCCTGCGTATACACATAGGCATTTTAGACCACTTGCTGAGCAAAGCAATAGTCACAATTTTGTATTTTTCGCTCCCATTAACAGACTGCGTAGGAATTTACTACCGGATGATATACGAATTGATACTCCAAATTTTATACCCAAATGCAGATCGGTTTTATTACAACCTTACGGTAACAATTAGTGCTTAGCATTTATATATATTATTTATTACTGTTTGCTATTGTATTAATTTTCTTCTTCTGTTATTTTTATATTCATTATATTTTGTTAAGTGTATTAAAGTGACCTCTCAATAAAACTTTACTGTAACTTAACCCTTTGAGCCATGCATTTTTCTTTACACGGAAAATGGTTGAAAATTGTTACTCGGGGGTTTTCAGGGTCGCTGATCACGAATCCGTTGTCCAATTTTCAAAATTCAAAATGCCGGATCCAATATGGCGGACTAAAGTGCCAAAATGTGATACGATCGCATCGAAATTTGGTTTTGGGGGGGGTTTTCGAGGTCGCTGATTACGAATCTGCCCTAAGATTTTCAAAATTCAAAATGACGGATTCAATATGGCTGACCTAAAGTCCAAAAAGTTATGCGATCGCAGCGAAATTTGGTTTCGGGGTTTTTTCGCACGACTCGCATACGGTCAACACACGAAGCATGTTTCCCGCAAGTGAAGTAGAGTACCATTTTGAATTTTAAATCTGAAGGTAGATTCGTGATCAGCGACCTCCAAAACCCCCCGAAACCGAATTTCGCTGCGATCGCATAACTTTTTGGACATTTGGTCCGCCATATTGGATCCGCCATTTTGAATTTTGAAAATCTGAAGGCAGATTCGTGATCAGCGACCTCCAAAACCCTCTATATATGATTTTTTGGCCCTGTTTATTGTATTCTTCTATCTCCCATGCATTTATTGTAAAAAAAACGTGTTTTTTTTTTATTCAATTTTTTATATAAACAATATAATAAACAATTTGTATGAATTACCCGTTGAAACATGTTTATTAACATATTAGTGAAACGCATACACAAAAAGCCGCATGAAAAAAGACGTTTTAGGCACTGAAAGACGAAGAAAATGGGAACGAAAATGGTGGGATCTCAAAGTCCCGCCGTGCCGCATAGGGTTAAGGGCGTTTGCGCCCGTTTATTCTTTAGTAAATAAATAAATAATAATAATAATATATATTATATTTGCATTCACATGGATTTACAATTAATATGATCATTATGACATATTATATATGCATTCAAATGGATTCAAGTTCATTTTTGTACATATTATTTTTTATTTATTTATTTATTTATTTGGATCAACGGCACCTCATTGTGCCTTGTACAAAATTAATAACAATGCAATGATGGCATCACAGAATACACATTTGAAACTTACAAAGAATAAAAAATTTGTATAAGAAAAATAATCAACAATTTAATTTGGATGAACTTGTAACTAGCCCACACTTTTATAATTTATCCTTTTATATACGTATTTATGTATTTCTGTTACTCCTGTATTTTAAGTATTTTTCATAAATTTAGTATTGCATATGGGCCTTTAATTGTTAGGAACCCCTGAGGTATTCATACACTACTCTTCTTTGGTCCACGAGAACTGTGGGCTGGAAAGTATGGGCTAGTTTCAGCCTCATTAATGACAAATGATATTTTTACAATATTATGAGGCCCAACATGCTAAGGAATCCTAGCAGATCATTAAGAAATATAGTAAACATATTGGTAAACTATAGCTAATTAGTTAAAATGGTTTTCTCGACTTATTTAATTGTTTAAAACTAGTAAGAATAGAAAATTTCGGAGTGCTCTTTGAAAAAATGAGATTTTATCTCTATTGCAAGACCCTAGCATGTCCATGAGTCCTAACAAATCTTCAGGAATTGTTAATCATTTTGGTGAGCAATATCTAGAGTCTATTGGTTATAAGCATAGTTATAAGCAATTTCTAATTATTGAAAGTTTGGCACATGACAGGTTAGTTTGTTTAAAATTAATTCAAATGACAAATTAGGGGTTTTCAAGGAAAAGTGAAATCTCGATATTAAATACCATGCTTGCGAAGTCATCGTCATTATTAACAAATTTTTAGTAAGGACTCTTGCATTCAGCGTTACCCAGAACCACGGGCGGGGACGTAGCAAGATTTGATTCCATGTTTTTTTCTTTGGCTACATTGTCGATTGTTACTTTCATTATTAATCGAATTGGGATTAGTAAGTCGACTCAAATCCCAATGGAAAATTTTCTTCTTTATGTATTTTGTTGTTGTTAGTTTTAGTAGTGGCGACTATCTTATTGAATTTCAGCGCTTTTGCTTTAATTGTCTCGGGCTTTAATTTTATGAGGTGTTTAGCAATGTTCTATTTTAAGTAGATTAATTAGTATTTCTTTTTCACAAACCAAGACCATGAAATCTCTTTCAGAATTTCAGTAATTTTTTATTGAAAATATATAAGAACAGATACAACATTTTTATAAACTGTTTGGCAATATTGATTCTTCGTCTCATAAATCTTAATTACCATGTTATACATTTTAAATATTTCATTATCAACATTGTATTTTCTTTTCGATTAGCATAGATATGACTTTCAGGTAGCACTGGCCGGTAACATGTCGGGAACCCCCGGACAGTAAAAATCGTCTATTATTTGACCGAATTTGAATACTAATTTGACGCCTTTGAAGTACATTCTGCGATAATAGGTTCCATGCATGCTTAAGTCTAGGTACCAGAGAGTAATAACTATAGTTAGAACAGTTAACTTCTTCGCGTATTGGCCTGACATTTCATAGGTTATGTGGAACATTTCTAAACATAAATATTCCTGAAATTTGTCTACCGACTATTATCCCGTTTATTAGTTTATACATAAATAAGGGATCATAAAAATTGTGTACCGACTTAATAGAATTTTTGGATATAAATGAATTCATATGAATTAAAAATTATATAGAAATTTATTTTTGTATTAGTATGAATTCATCAATGACAGAAAATGGATACAAAACGTATGAATGCTTTTGAGTCTTTTCTGAATGCATTTTCGATTACTGGGATTTTTCAACACAGATATACAATATTATTTTATACACAAGACAAATGATTCGGAAATAGTAAAAAATGAATCAGAGATTATTTACTTAATACACTGATTAAAACCATTTTAATTTATGCTAATAAATTTATATTACTGTTAATATCCGGATGCTAATAATAGTTTCAAGAATTACGATTTAAACTTTGAAGAATATTGAACTTATAAATGATGTAACGAATAAGTTTTAATAAAAATTATTGTGCATTATACCGATTCAAATTGGACAGATCAATTGTATCCATATCGATGACATGAATCTGTTTAAAGCCCATAAGTGCCAAATTTTTAAGAAATTCGCATCCAAGACCACCAGCTCCGACAACGAGCAATTGACAATTTTGCATCAGGAACTTGAGAGTCTCCGGAGAAGGTTCGAAATCTGGTCGACAAAATGGACCAGATCTTTCGAGAATTTTTCTCAAATGAACCCATTTTCTATGCGTATGATCCGTCTCCATTATTACTGCTCGAGATTTAAAAAACTTCACAAACAATATCACCGACCGGCAGTGTAAGTTTTAAGGTTATGTTCTGAAAGTGGGGATACGAAAATGGCGGTAAATTTCTACAACTTTTTTTGAATATTTATTGTCTACGATTGCACACTACAGTAGCCTTCCCCTATTCTAATTTCCCTTATTCTAATTTTTTCTCTTCTCCTATTCTAATATTTCTCCTCACGCGATCTCCCCACTGACGTGTGGATTTTCTAAATACAGTGGTCCTTCCCTTATTCTAATTTTTTCTCTTCTCCTATTCTAACATTTCCCCTCACGCATTCTCCCCACTGACATGTGTTTACCTGTGGATTTTCTAAATACAAATAACGGCGCATGTGCAACAAAAGAAAAAGAGGCAAAAGTGAGACAGCAATTTTAAGTAAGGGGAGAGGGGGAAATCAGAATAAAGGTACGTTTTCATGAAGCGAAAAATATCCGGATATTTCCCCCACTCTACCATCTTTTCACCCCCACCTGCACAAAATCGCCGGGATATATGTAATATCTGACCAAAATCGCCTTTCCCTCGTTTTCATGGAGCATAAAATATCTGGATATATAATTTGAAATTCTATTTAAAAAAATTAATGCATAAAAAGCCCTGTTTTTGGAATTTATGAAAAATCGTTTTATATTTGCTTCTCTTTCTTGCCTGGAATCGTTAAAAAGAAAGAAAAATAGAAATAATTTAGTTTTATTTTGATTTTTGCAATTTTGAGGTTATGATGATCGCGTGAAAGATCAAAGCATGGAATTTTAAAGAAATGTCGAGAATAACGATAATGTCCTTGATAAAAATGTAAATATTTATTATTTGAGTATATTTAAGTAATTATACAAAATAAATATGAAGATATAAACTGCCCAAATTACCAATTACGAAATTCAATTTTAAAATCCCGCCAATATCTAATAGTTCGACACAGTCCAACTATTTATAAGCTGCAATTACGCTAAGAGGGGGAAAAATATCTGGATATTTTCCGCTTCATGAAAACGTACCTTAAGGGAAGAAGGCCGCCATCTTGCCTGACTGGACAAATTAGAATAAGGGAAGGGTACTGTAGGTGCGATGGGGAGAACGCGTGAGGGGAAATATTAGAATAGGAGAAGTGAACAAATTAGAATAAGGGAAGGACTACTGTATAAATAACGGCGCATTTGCAACAAAAGAAAAAGAGACAAAAGTGTCACTACAAATCTAAGTAGTGGGGGAGAGGGGAAAATTAGAATAAGGGAAGAAGGCCGCCATCTTACCTGACTGGACAAATTAGAATAAAGGAAGGACTACTGTATTTGGCATTAATTACACACATTAATTACTAAATCACTCGATATTACAATAATCATAAAAGTTCGTTTATCTTTGTTAACTTTTATTCATTTTCATAGTTTTTTTTACATTCGATTATAAGTCTCGTGCGATGAAGAAACCTTAGGTTCGATGCACAGCATAAAGGTTTCAAAAATATTACATTAAAAATATTAAACTCATACTTAAAGCTGACCCAACAAACCTAAATATAGTAGTCCTCACCTTATTTTAACTTTTTTCCTTCCCCTATTTTAACTTTTTATCGTGCTCTCACTGCTGGTCGTAAGAAAGAGGGGAGATGTTAAAATAAGGGAAGGGGTCGCCATCTTCCTTGTCCCGAATAGTTAAAATAAGGGGAGGACTACTTTACTTCACGCTACACTAATGTTTAGGTAAATTGAGATTCCAGTCGTATAAAAAGTCTATAAAAATGTTGCGTAAATTTTTGTACAAAACCGTTCCGTTTAGTAACGTTACAAATAGACTAACAATAACGAAGCGAAAATACATTGCAATTTCGACTTCGTCTAAACATTATCTAAAATTTTCCTAGAAATTTATTGACTTGTCCTTTGTTTATTAGAATCGTTAACGTCGGCACCGTATTGTATAAGCAATTTCACTATTTCTAACGGACCATGTTTCGCAGCGTAGTGCAACAACCGAGAAACTTCTTTCACGATTGATTTCTGCGACGCTTCGGTATCGGCTCGACGTCTTAAAATATCTTCTACTATGTCGACGTATTTCTTTTCTACACATGCACTCAAACAAGCCGAACTGCATTCTTCTTTGCAATTGACTTTGAAACCGTAGGCGAACAAGTCGTTGACGATTTCTCGAAACTCCAATTCGGGTTGGTCAATGGCGAAATGAAGGGCGGACATGTTACTTTCGTCGTTTCGATCTGGTCCATGTCTTAGAATTTCGGCAACGATGTCTGCCTGTCCGGATTCTGTCGATAAGTATAACGGAGTCTTATTCTCTTTATTTTTAGCATCAACATTAGCTCCTTTGTCGAGAAGTAATTTTACTATTTTTAAGTTCTTCCTTTCAATGGCAATGTGTAATGCAGTCAGTCGTTCGTTACAGCTATCGTTCACGTCTGCTCCTTTTTCTAATAATACTTTCACTATCTTTTCACACTCGTCACTAAGTCCCACTGCAATATGCAAAAGGCTTTTGCCAAATTCATCTTTGGTGTTAACGTTAGCAAATAAATTAACTGTTTCAATCACTTTTTCCAGCCTTTCTTCCATCATGGTTGTACTTTTTCAACGTTGCAACGCTTAAATGTAAAATGGTACGTCAGAATTAAAATATTGTTTAAGAACTTGAAATTGTAATTATATATAATAAAAACAAAAATGTATATAAAAGATAACCTATACATTTAGAAATGCAAGTAATAGGATGAAATGTTTTGTCTTAAATTTTCATAATTACTTACTATTTGTCGTTAAAATTCAGGTCACATTTACGAAAAACTTGATACAATCATTTCCAAGTTTAAAAAGTTTTTATAGCGATAAGGCAGTTAAGTTTCAACAGTCTGCGTAAAGAAATATACTAAAATGACAGTGAAATTTGTCTATTTAAATTCAAGTTTTTTTAAAATTTAAACAGTTAAAATGAAAACATTTTAACTTGGTATTGTTGTTTGATGTTGGGATGAACTTGTTGCCCATCAGACAAGAAAATCAGTGTTTCCATTCTGATTTCTGGACTGATTCTATAGTGATTAAAATGATTGTGCTGTGGGCTGTGGGCAGTGGGTTTTGTGGATAAATGCACCACGATCCATGAAATGCAGTAGAGGGTAACATTGATATGGTAATGGTTCAATTAAGTCCCACTAGAGGGACACACATATCATTATAAAGTTTATAGTCTATGTTTTAACCCATTAACCCGTGTCGTCCTGAAATGCCGTAAATTTTGACTTCTTTTCATCAGGTGCTTTCTTAGGGAAAAAATCACTCAATCGTTTTGATATAACCAAACCTATTGTATTTTTTCTCGAACTTTCTAAATCCGGTTTCAGATTGACCGTATCTGCCGCCATTTTTTTACTATGGCGGTTTAAACATAAAAAAATTGTGAATTTTGAAAAAATTTCTTCAAATAATCGTATTTTTGAACAAGAAACCGTGTTCGAATCTGCATCTGGTGTTATACTAAAGTTATACTAAAAGATAGGACGGTTATTAATTCTCCATTCAAAATGGCGGTTCTCAGTCAAAATTTTGTTGAAAAATTTCTGGACGATCTAACTCAAAAGCTACGAGCTTTTTAAAAAAAATGTTAAGAATGAAAAGTTCTTAGAATTCATTGAGAAATTTAGTGGAATTTTTTCAGATTTTTTAAACGAAGTTTTGAGAAATTATTTTTCAAAATTTTTTTCAAAATTGTAATTTATTTACGAAAAATTCTGAACAAAATTTAGTGCATTCTCTGATAAATTCTAAGAGTTTTTTGTTCTTTGCAATTCTTTCCAAAAGTTGATAGTTTTCGAGGAAATCAATTTCAAATATTATAGTTTAAGATTTTTCTTTTTCGAAAACTATCAACTTTTGGGGAAAAATTTTGTTCAGAATTTTTCGAAAAAAAATTACAATTTTGAAAAGAATTTTGAAACAAATTTTTCAAAAATTCATTTAAAAAATTTGAAAAAAATTTTTCAAAAATTCATTTAAAAAATCTGAAAAAAATCCACTATATTTCTCGGCGAATTCTAAGAATTTTTTATTCTTAGCATTTTTCATAAAAAGCTCATAATTGTTCAGTTAGAGCGTCCAGAAATTGTTCAACACAATTTTGACTGAGAACCGCCATTTTGAATGGAGAATTAATAACCATCCTATCTTTTAGTGTAACTAATTACTCGACCAGATACCGAGACTTCGCTTGTTCCGAACACGGATTCCTGTTCAAAAATACGATTATTTGAAGAAATTTTTTCAAAATTCACAATTTTTTTATGTTTAAACCACCATAGTAAAAAAATGGCGGCAGATATGGTTAATCTGAAACCGGATTTAGAAATTTCGAGAAAAAATACAATAGGTATGGTTATATCAAAACGATTGAGTGAATTTGTTCCCTAAGAAAGCACCTGATGAAAAGAAGTCAAAATTTACGGCATTTCAGGACGAAACGGGTTATGGCGTAAACGGACACATTTTGAGCATCAGTTTAAACGTCAATAATTTGCATATAAATCATTTGGAAAAATTTTACTCCCACTATTTCTGACATAAAATTGCATGCTCTTTCAGAATCTTTCAATAAAATTTCGGTAAAAAGAAAAGCAAAACAGTTATACTCGTTTTTTTGTAAAAAACATGGTTTTTAAAAATTTATTTTTCATTCTAATATCACTTTCACCTCGAAATTGCATTGGGAAACATGTCTAGGGTGAAAATATCGCGTCCATGGACCCTTAGGATTAAAACGTACAGTGTTCTAATTTGAATTTCAAGATGGAGGCTTCCAAAATGGAGCCTAAATGCTCAAAAATCTTTTTATAACTTAACACATTTTTTTCTTCAAAATTACAGACTTTAGAGAAAATTTTGCTAAGAACAAAAATGTCTTAGAATTGGTTAAAGAACCTTCTCAAATTTTATCACAATGTATTGATACACTTTTTGGTTTTTTGAAAATTCCAAAAATCGAAAATTTAAAAAAAAATATTTAAGAAATCTGAAAAAATTGAGAAGGTTCTTTAATCAATTCTAAGACATATTATTCTTAGCAGATTTTCTTTAAAGTCCATATTTTTCAAGCAAATAAATTATTAAACTTTTCTAGATTTTAACCCGTTTCGTCCTGAAATGCCCTAAATTTTGACTTCTTTTCATCAGGTGCTTTCTCATGGAGAAAGTCACTCAATCGTTTTGATATAACCATACCTATTGTATTTTTTCTCGAACTTTCTAAATCCGGTTTCAGATTAACCATATCTGTCGCAATTTTTTTACTATGGCGGTTTAAACATAAAAAAATCGTGAATTTTGAAAAAATTTGTTCAAATAATCGTATTTTTGAACAGGAAACCGTGTTCGAATCAAGCTGAATCTCTGTATCTGATGGAGTAAATAGTTATACTAAAAGATAGGATGGTTATTAATTCACCATTCAAAATGGCGGATTCAAACTGGCGGTTCTCCGTGAACATTTTGTTGAAAAATTTCTGGACGCTCTAACTGAACAATTATGAGCTAGTTTTAAAAAATGCTAAGAATAAAAAATTCATAGAATTCGCCGAGAAATATAGTGGATTTTTTTCAGATTTTTTAAATGAATTTTTGAAAAATTTTTTTCAAAATTGTAATTTTTTTTTCGAAAAATTCTAAACAAAATTTAGTGCATTCTCTGATGAATTCTAAGAGTTTTTTTATTCCATTCATTTTTTCCCAAAAGTTGATAGTTTTCGAGAAAGGAAAATCTTAAACTGTAATATTTGAAATTCATTTCCTCGAAAACTATCAACTTTTGGAAAGAATTGCAAAGAACAAAAAAACTTATCAGAGAATGCACTATTTTAGTATATATATAAAGTACGCTATCTAGATCATTCAAAGCACGATATTGTATCGAAAACTCGATATTTATAAGAAATGCACCCTGATAAAAAAATGCTTTTTTATTATATATGTTAAAATCGTAGATAAATTTTCAATTTTTTACAATTTTCTCTTCACTACTCGAAAGAGCGACCCAGGAAATGGTAGAATCTGGTAAGTAATATTTTTTCGAAATTTATTTCGTTTTGGAAATAAGCTTTGAAGTTGTTGTAAATTGTCTGTGCATTTGAGCGTTAATGGGTTAAATTCTTCTAAATTATTTATAGGATTCGATCAATTTATCATTTTTTATTTCCTTCTATAACTACAATTTTGAGTATGATCTGTGATATGTGCATAGACTACCATACACATTTTTAATAAAAACTTTTTATTTAAAATACGTTGATATATTAGGTAAATTTTTCAAATTCTAAATTATTCTAGAATATTAATAAGGTTAAAGTAAAAAATATGAAGCAAAATATAATGAAATATTATACTACCTCATGAATTGCATTTTATTATTACGACGGTGACTCATATTTCACTCAAATTAGTATATTATGTATTACATTAATATTGGTATTTTATTTGGTAAAATGATATAATTACAAATGCATTAATGGATGCTTACTACGCTAATGAAATGCATCAAAAAATATTCCAAACAGAAGGCATTAAAATCACTGTAGTATCTCATTATGACATCATTATGACTCTAGTATCTCATTAGAGAGGGCATTAGGAAGGGCTTCATACTTTCGATGGAGATAAAAAAGGCTAATCACTTATTGCAGGTAAGAAATTAAACAAGCTGATAGAAGGTTTATTAAATATAAAAAATTGTTTATAATTACATCGATATCCAGGAATGTTTTTTGCATAAAAAATTCTTTAGCATTGTTAGCGAAATGTTTGTTAAAACGATATAACATTCTCTGCTATTTCAATAATCATGTGACATTTACTAAATGATACGTGCGTAAGAATTTTCTTTCAGTGGATTAAAGAAATTTTATATTATTTAAATGTTTATTTCAATTAACAATCGAATATTCACAAATGTAAAAGCAACATATGCCAAGACAACTTTCAACTACGTGTTTAGTAATACGTTGTTAAGATAGAAAACGTATGTTTAATATAAGGATATTAAGCCATCGTAAGATAATCATCGATCATTATGATAAGTGCAATGGTTCTATGAATCATACCTATGGCTAATGTCCTATGCCCTAATGGTTCTTCAAGAATCATAGATTATCGTTTTCCTTACGACCTGGATATGACTATAAAAACCCCTTAGTTAACTCAGAAACTATCACAAGTTTTTGGTGCATCAAACCGTCAAGGCTTCTCTTCAGACAACTGTCCAGAATTTCAATTCCTTGCAAAATGTCCGACAACGAGTTTAACGCATCGGCTTCTGACAAGCCTCATTTCGCTGTGGATACCTCAAAAAGTAAGTAGATTTTTTTACATAAATACAATTGGCATCATTCCAATCTTATTATAAATTAAGTTTCTGTTCCAAAGTAGTGTCGGCTTTTTAATAGGTTATAACTAACTGTCGGATTCATCGGTTTTAAAAAAGTGTCGGTTTTAAAGGTTCTTTTTTTGCGGTTTTAAAATCGGCAGTTTAAAAATGTAGTCAAGTAGTGTTAGTTTATAAAGGTGTCGGTGTTTTATAAAATTGTCGGATTCAAAGTAGGGTCGGTTTTTTTAACAGTGCCGGTTATAATGACGTGTCGGTGGGTGCAAGCTTTTTAAAGGTGTCGTTTTTTTAAACGTCTGTTTTCAAGTACAGCAGAGCCGCGATATATCGACCTTCGACATGTCCACGTCTTGATATATGGAAACATTTTTCTTTAGATATGTCGACCACGAAAATTTTTAATCTATCTCTTCTAACTCCCTCTGCATGTTCCGCGCTAGCCCAAGCAGCGAGCGTCGTTTGGCCGGTGTAAAAAGGCATGCTTCTCTGAAACCTATGCGTGTAAATATTATTGATAGCCTTAAGCAGATCAAAATTAAGGATCTTGAGCGCCTTCCCCGTTTTAAAATAGTGTCCGTGTCAGTTTTAAAGTAGTGTCCTTTCCAAAAGTGTCAGTTCCAAAAATGTCAGTTTTAAAGTACTGTCAGTTCTAAAAGTGTCAGTTTTAAAAGAAACGTTTTTCACGTAGTGTCAGTTTTCGAAGACTGCCGGTTTTTAAGAAATATCTATTTCAAGTTAGTGTCAGGTTAAAAAAAACCTCTGTTTTTATGAAATCCATTTTCGGTTTACAGAGAGTTTCTTCGATTTTTAGGAACTGCCGGTTTTTAGTGAAGTGTGCATTTTAAAAGTGTCAGTTTTTCAGAAGTGACGGTTGTTCAGAAGTGTCGGTTCTAAAATAGTGTTGGGTATAACGGTTTTAAGGAAGTATCGGTTTTTAAGAAATCTTCTTTTCAATGCACTGCTGGGTTTAATGGTTTTAAATGTTTTAAAGAATTGTCGTTTTCAAAGAAGTGTCGGTTTTATCGGTTCTAAAATTATCGGTTTTAATGAAACGACGATCTTACATTGCAAATTCTGCAAAGAACAGTAAAAAAAAGTACAAAAGACCGGTGATAAAACCTCAATTATCCCTAAACAATGTCGTAATAAATTATTCATCAGCTTCTTTTTCGCATTATTATGCGAGATGATATTAGAAATTCATAAATAATTTCTTTCGTTACTTTTTTCAGGTAAAATCCATAGCTCCGCAGGAGCTGGCCTCCATCAAACCGTACATTCTTTGCTGAAGCAAGGAATTGATGTCGATGTTCGAGATGGTAAAGGTGAATCAGCTTTACATAAAGCCGTCAAAAGAGGAAATATGCAATGCGTTAGAATTCTGCTGAGATGGAATTCATCGGTAGACTTGCAAAATCATTTGCATCTGACTGCACTGCATTACGCCGTCGTCGGCGGTAGAGTAGATATTGTGTCTTTATTGTTGGCCCATGGAGCTAACGTCAACACCGCATCCACGGGTGGAAGCTATCTATTAAAAGAGTGTATGTTGCGATGGACATCGGTACCATTGAATCCATATGCGGATATTATTCAAAAGCTGTTACAGAATGGGTGTTACGAATTTGACTTCGATCTGCGTATCGATTGGGGGACACCTCCATTCACCGTCGATACTGTTGGAGGTCCCTTGCATTGGGCTGTCCGAAATGGACAAGAAGCCATTCTACAATTAATGCTACAAAATGGTTGTGACATTAATGTAGAAGACGACAAGGGATATCCACCAGCACTTCGATCCCTTGGGAATGGCTTCCCACAAATTCTAGTCCTTCTGCGCCGGAACTTAATTCAAAGGCGTCTGACTGGGTCATATATTAGCGCCAACAATTCCTGCTTTTCACCGGATTGTAATGATGCAAAGTGGGAATTGTATCACGATTTCTATCAGCGATGCCAGGAAGAAGTGATTTCCATGCGAAATTTCAAAGTATGTGATAAAGTCACATTCTTGGACATCATTTTTGACTCCACTCGACGATTTGCGAAGTTCGCATGGCATGAGAGGGTGCTAGAATTTATGAACAACCCAGCGAACATGGATAAACTCCATTATTATGCCGGTTACGTGGAGCAGTCGTATATCAAATTGTGCAAAACGAGAGCTTTGTTGGAAAAAGCCGAATCGTTGACGATCGACGGAATGGGGATTCAATTACCCAATCTTCCAATGAAGAAAATCGTGGGCTATTTGGATTACGATAGCTTGCGCAATTTCGTAACAGCTTATGAGTAATATGACATAATTTTTAGTTTGGATATAAAGGAAATTCTTTTATATTTAAACTGGCGTATTGATTCATAAAGATGTCCTGTGTATACGTATGTTGGATTAGGTTAGTGTTTATTTGCCTAAATTTTGTGACAATAATACATATACAATTGTATTGTAATTCGTGTTTGAGTGTGTGCTTTAATGTTAATAATGTAAACAAATTACATTTATAGAATAAGTAGGGTTTTAAATCTGTTATACTTTTGTATCCTATTAGTTTTAGATGAAATTGAAGCAACATGTAATCAAGTACATGGTAATTAAAATAGATTAAACATTATTTTACGTTTTGTAATTAAAATTTACTACCTCTTCCTTTATTAATTGCAGGAAAAAACGCAGTCCGCGGTTGTGAAATCCCAAAGAATATCTTACTCAAATTCAACGAAATTTGATTGAAAGAAATATTATTTTACGAATTTTACAGTACGAATGTAATCTTTATAAATTGAGTTGTGATGGACGAAAATGGAATATGCACACTAATATTGCAGTTGTTTCCATTGTTTCAATTCTGCAGTCAGATTTTATAAAATATTTGATTTTTGGAAGAAGGAGAACAGAACTTGAGGTTTGATGGACGGCCTGGGAGTTACAAATTTTCAATTTTTTAGCAATTTCAATTTTAGAAAGAGATGTTTTACATTCGTCGAACTTGTTTTGGAGTAAGGTCGTAACGTTTTGAATTAAATATGCGCTTGTGATGGATCGAAAACACTACATAAAATTTATTTACATCATTGCATTTTATAATTTATTAATCCGTTAATTTCTAACTTAACTACACAGAAAAAGATAACGTTGAATTAAACTAATAGTTAGCTAATTTTAATATGTAAGAAGGAAGTCTTCTTCGACTGAAAATAAGACTTCTTCAAAAGTCTTAAAAATTGCTGTTTACGAATCCGGCGTCGGATTTTCAACATTCAAAATGGAGGCTCCAATATAGCCGACCAAAATTTGGAAAAGAAGTAATTTTATTAAATATTTGATATAGGGGTTCTGCAGGTCCCTGATTATGAATCCAGTGTGAAATTTTAAAACTCGAAATGACAGATCCAATATGACCACAATTATGAAAAACTGTCCTTTTTGTTTTTAAATTGTTTTGACACATTGATTTCACAAGCTGATACATTTATTTTCAAGGATATGGGTAAATCGATGCGTGTAAAAAAATGATCAAAAAACACATTGTGAAAATTACCAACAAGATTTCATCCGTCAAATCTGTTGAAATTCACATAAAACTCATATTGATCGGCTCATATCTGAACTTAGTATTCTCGAAGAGAATGGTATTGCCAAACTTGGGATGGATATTGAATACCAATAGAAATTTGAATAAAAATCTGATTAATTTTTATTTTATGTTTAGTGTATTTTTAAAAATTTTGTTTATAAAGAAGTTTTTATATTGATCTGTTTATTCTATTCTTATCCTTTGCAAGGATCTTAGTGTTGTTATAATCGAAATCATTTCTCGTTTCATTTCTATGTTGTGTTGACCCAATATGATGTTCCTTGTTGAAAATGAGAAAATTTTGTTTGTGTTCTTTTAGGTGAATTTTGGCGTGTACGTTTGTCCAATATAAGATTTATCACTAATATCTACAAGGTATTTAGTAGATCACATCCCTTTTTTAATTGGAGGTAATTTGTCTTTCCCCGGTTTAATCTACGCGATAGTGATTTTAAAAAGTATTGAAACTTCTAAAATTTATGTTTTTGATTGTTTCTGTAATTTTGATACAGGGGCAATTGATTGTTTTGAGTATATCTACGTTATTATCTACATTGTTATCATTTCTGGAGGGTTTGTTTTGAAACGTTTGAATAATTGTGGCGGATAACTATTTTCATATAGAGTTTTTTTAATTGACAAATTCTGTATTTCTTGATGATAAAAATGTTCGGTAGTGAATCATTTTCCATTACTTTTAATGTTATAATTTCAGGTCATTAAATTATTTTCTTTAATATGATCAAAGTTCTTAACTAGATCTTTTCTGAGATCTTACACGTTTTGGACAGTAGTTATTAAAAATGACATGAAAAGCTCTTGCTGAGTTATATTTAAGACATCTTCAGTTATTAATTATGTATCATTGTGAAAATTACGAGTAATATGAAGAACAAAACGGACTTTCTGTAAATTCCGGATTACTAACAGATTAATAAAGTTGGAAAGGTTGAAGAAAATATTTTTCTATATAAATTATCTTCTAAAAAATTTCATTGAAATTGAGTATGTCAGAACACCGTCAGAGTTTTATGGATGTATATTTGAATATATTACTGATAATTACTGAGGTTGGTCTTAAAAACTGAAATTCTCGACTTCAAAAAAAGATCGGTAATTTTATTGTAATTGTAAGTAAGTCTATTCACAAATGAGAATTGCGAATGATAATTTATGAAATTGTTTTATTATACTATTGCTGAGAATTTTAAAACATATAGCTGGAATCAATACAGATATGATGGTGCAATAAATAAACCAATAAAATAAAATTTTAATCGAAATTAAAAAAATACTAGAATTACTACTATAACTAACGTAAGCACTGTATTAAATTGCTGAAATTTGTAGTAAATGAGTTAAACATTTTTTAGATATTTGAAGTAATTTGGCAATCAGTGCATATATTCCGATAGTCACGGACAAATATTTTTCTATGAAAATTATTAAAATTCTGTGCAATTAAGGATGTCAAAACATTGTGACAGTTTTTTAGCATTATTTTTCAGTATTTAGCAAATAATTAAGTATTTTGAAATTTCTTTGAAAACATATATAGTACTTGCTTTAAAAAACCTATTAGTGATTTAAGAAATTTGATTTTAATTCATTTTCAGAGTTTAGTGAATAATCTGACATTTTTTTGATAACCTAGACTCCAAATTGTAATCGGTAATTTTTAAAAGAAATATTTACTCAGATATAAGTCTATTGGCAAGGAAGCATTTCGGGTGGTAATTTGTTCAAACTAAATTTCGTCCAGATCTACCATATAGTAATAGTATTTGGTTAATGAATTCGTCATACAAGTCGAGATTGTATTCATAAGATAATCATTTATTTATATTTAAGTGTAAAATATAATAATGGAAAATTCTATTATATTTGCAACCACGATCTTTGAGATAACTAACATAATGGTTCAAAAAAGTAGAAATTATATTCATAACATCATTTGTTGATATTTTAGTATGATTTTGGAAAAATTGTCGTTAGGAACCACGTTCTTTCAGGAGAAAAAAAATAGTCGGTAATACAATTTAAAAGCGAATTACAATTACCCAGTCCAACACCCTTCCATAAGTTTCAAATCGAGGAGTATAGTAGAAGTAAAACCACCTGTTGGTTATTCAGCAAAGGGTAGATCCATGACGTATAAGTGATTAGTTTGACACGTCGCAGTTATATAAACGATGAAGTTATATGACCACACTGTGGCAGATTGATAATGATTTGGTGGTATTTGCTGATTTACAATTCTATGTTATTACTCCTCATGTTGAAAAACTTTTTCGTATGCAATTGTAAAATAAAATAAGTCTGGACCATATATGTTGTGCATAATGATATCATTTATTTTGTCAATATATGTATATATTTTCGGAATTGGTCCTTCTTTATTGTTCTGATGGAATTGAATTCCGTGACTTCCATCATTGAAGCGTACGACAATAATTCCCACAGAGTCAGGGTCGAATTCGAATTGACTTCTCATTGTTTCTGCTGACTACAAATTCCAAAATATTGGAAATTATTGGTTAGAAAAGTCCCATCTTGTTAACGTCCACAGGACATCCTCAGGACACAGGACGCCTTGAGGACGTTAATAGGACGATAAAAGCGGACATTTGGACGTCCTGAGGAGCTCCTGAAGACGTCCCCAGGACAGTGTGCAGTGTGGGAACTTGAAAAAAAATCTTATAACATTTCCGAAATAAATCCCGTTTAGAAAAATATGACACGCATCTAGTAATGGATTTATTTAAATATTACCGTTGCTACATACATTGCGGATTCTGCGAATTTGGTGAGCTGCGCTGAAGTATAAGCTGAAGCATAATCATTTTGGAATCATCATTTCTGAATGTATGAAACACAATTCAACTGCGGTAATATATTTAACAAAAAATTATGATTCAACATTTATACTAAAATCATGGAAAGGAACGTGTAAAATCTGTGATATTTTTTCTGATAATGCATCTTTGCAATATAAGAATAAGATCAATTTTATAAATCTTATAAAATTAGAGAAATCGACGAATATTGAAATAGAGTGGATTTTGTTTGCTACAATACATGGTAAAGGGTGCATGTGACGGAATCGGAGGAACTATGAAAAGACATGCGTACAAAACGAGTTTACAATGACCTGTAAATAATCAAATAACAACGCCGACAGATTTTTTTAATTGGGAAGAATGTTTTTTAAAAATATTTCTTTCGCTTTTTTTCAACCGCACCTTATAACGCAGAATATGAGGCTTCAAGAGATGCTTCTAAAACGCAATTATAATAAAAAACACTCGCAACTACCATTCATTTAAACCGCCTGATGATGGAAAACGCATCATTTGCACACGAATTTCGTCTATTTCAATAAGAAATGTGCTATTATAAAATAATTTTGTAATGATTTATTTAATACAAATTTAATTATTTAGTACATGAATTACATTAAATAATATATTTTTTAATTTGCTAAAAAATATTATCCCCATAATGAATTGAAATAGCGCTACAAAACGCCCCAGGCGCCAGCAGCAGGGCGCGATAGTCGCTCAATCCGCGTCTTGCGTAGCAATGTGAATATTTAAATAAATCTATAAGTGGACGCGCGTAATTGTTTTTCTAAACGGGGTATATTTCGGAAATGTTATAAGAATATGTAGATTTTTTCAAGTTGTAATTCGATGGAGAACCCTATTTATTGTTATTTGTTTGTAACCAATCACATTTTAATCAATGTAAATAACAATATATTTATATGGGAAAATTTTTATCTGATATTGTACTTTATAACAAAGGAAACCCATTTTGATTCGTTAAGATTGATCAAGTAGTTTTCAAGATATTCGATTTTGAAATAAAATGGTGAAAAAAATTAAATTGTTAATATAAACAATACAAATTTTATTTGCAAACTCCTTGCGTACAATATTCTGTCAGGGCAAAATCTGCAAGATAAAATGATTTTGAACAAAAAAGAAGATATCATGTTTTTTGTTGGCCCGTTTCACGATTTCTTACCCCAATATAACAAAAAACTGGATAGATTTCTACCAGGGAATAGTTTCTTTGCAATAAAATGACTTCGAACTTCTCCAACTGCTCAGGCTAGAGATAGACCTCTTGACTGGGAGAATATTATTTATACTTAAAATCACAAAAATGTCCCTTTATATCCCTAACAAGATACTGGTCTTGTACGTATTGATCGAAGTAATAATTTTCTTCGCGCTTACAAGGAAAGTTAAAGTTGTTATTTAGACAGTTGTTCATATTCGTATATGTTCATCTTTCACGTTGATATTAATAATTCGATAACTTCCCTTGTTAGTCTTAACAGATCCATCGCTATTTACGTTTATGCACAGATAAAATATTTGCTCATTAAATTAAAATATAATTTTATCATTTTCGCATTACAAATCATTACGACCAATATAAAAAAGTGGATAAAATCTTCAGAGAGGTTTGAATCTACAGTTTATTGTTTTCAAGGTTTTCACGAGTTACGCCGCGATTTAGTTTTCGTTATAAAACATTTCCGAGGCTTTTTTTTGTTCGAAGACAAATATTTTATAATGTTCATATTTGCAAAAAGAACTATATTTTTTTTAGAAAAGATTAAATTATCAAAATTTCAGAAATTGATTAATCGTGCTATGAATTTTGTACTATTTTTAATTTATTTTAGAAAGTAGGCACACCTTGGGGGGTCATTATTCTGAGAAAGGGTCTAAAAACATTTTGGAATAGTTTGATGCTATTTTTTTAAGAGGTTTCGAAACCAAACCTATAATTGTTTTTTGGAATATATCTTCGAGTTACACTCTCTACAATGTAGGGCTGTTTGAACTGCTAATAATTGACTTTAGGTATTTTTTGTTAAATTATTTTAAAAAACATGCAGTTTGTATGAAAAACCTAACATTTTAATATTAGCAAAATGTAGCAAAGCAATATTAATATAATTGGGGCTCCTAAAAAAACTATCGGAATGATCGATCTCGCCAGCATGAGTAGAAAGGAACAATTGAAGAACAGCTGATGATAATTCGATATCGAAAAATAATTATCATAAAGATACCATCTATGGTTGACAAACCAATTAGCCTCAGATTCCCTCAGATATATACTAATTGTGCAATTTGTATTTTTTGAAATAAAAAGTAATAACTAGTTAAATGTTAAATTTAAAATAATTAGTTTTCAATTAAGACTTACAATTAAGTCTCAATTAGCTATTCCTTTGTTGTCCAATGATCAACAAAGTTTTTCAAATTGATTCACGTTCCTGAAACCTTAGCATCAATATTGATCAACTTGTGACATACATTTTTTATAATTAAATACGCATGAGTTCCTGAAAAGTCATATTTCTCTTTATTTTAATCAATTGCCACGAAAAACGATTCAAAATGAAATGATTTCTTACCTTTGTCCATCAACTGCCGCTGTCAATAAAGTTGTTCGGAAATTGCACACTTAATAACTCGATGACTCGTAGTAATATATTTCTATCGCAAAATATTATTCCAGCAATAATTCAGTACAGGACCATTTAGTCGCAATTTCAATAAAATGGGATTTGAAAATTAGGCTAAATGTAATAACATCTCGAAAAGTAAATTTACATGATGAAGTTTAAAGTGTATTTAATCCAAACGAAAGAAGTTATAAAGATTACCTATTGGATATATTTCAAATATTGCATTTCATTGACGAAACAAGATTGGAACTATTTTTATAATCTCCATAGGAAAAGTATTATTTCAACTATTAATCGCAAGGTAAATAGTGGACAATACTTGTATTAAAAAATGTATACGGAAAGTGAGTTTTATACATAGATACGGCATACAAATACATAAATGGTTAAGTATGAATTAAAATTATGCGATTAGATACATATAATTTGACACACTTTAATTCTTCAGAATCGCATTATAAACAATTTTTTTCTGAAGATTATACACGCGACACAGATATGGTACAAAAGTACATAAATTGTTAAATATGAGGTTGTCACACGTGGTTTTATGTACAAGATTTGACATAATTCGAATATGTCAGAATCAAGTTACGAACAATTTTTGTTATACCATACACACAGTACACCGTTACATATATGATTAAATACAAAGTGATTATTTGAATACAGCAAACATCAAGAACACTTACCAATCACTTTTTTAACGCCGTGTACGGGTTATTTAATAGTATTATTACTGAAATAAGATAGAATATTTCAATGTAAATTTGCAACATAGATTTGTATTTTTTCGAACATCAATAAATATAAATCAAAACATAGTTT
Organism: Trichopria drosophilae; assembly: GCA_030407085.1. NCBI lineage: Eukaryota > Metazoa > Arthropoda > Insecta > Hymenoptera > Diapriidae > Trichopria > Trichopria drosophilae. The sequence goes on along the minus strand of CM059586.1, from coordinate 96,541,248 downwards.
AGAGAAAGCTAGACCAAATTGAACATACTACTTTTGAACAGTGTTATCAAGATATAATAACAATATTTCCTGTCTTTTTGGCAGAACATTTTTAATATTTTATATCATTATCTTTCACTATTTCACAAATGATTACAGAATTTGTTGCAATTTTTTGGAAACATTATGCACTGCTTGATATGGTCAATCTGAAACCGGATTTAAAAAGTTCGAGAAAAAATACAATAGGTATGTTATATAAAAACGGTTGAGTGATTTTTTTTCTCTAAGAAAGCACCTAATGAAAAGAAGTCAAAATTTACGGCATTTCAGGACGAAACGGGTTAAGACTAATAATAAGTTTATTTCCTTGAAAAGATGGACTTTAAAAAAATTTCAAAAACCAAAAAGTGTATCAATACATTGTGATAAAATTTGAGAAGGTTCTTTAAACAATTCTAAGACATTTTTGTTCTTAGCAACAGAATATTTCAATGTAAATTTGCAACATAGATTTGTATTTTTTCGAACATCAATAAATATAAATCAAAACATAGTTTAGAGAAAGCTAGACCAAATTGAACATACTACTTTGTTAACAAGATATAATAACAGTGTTATCAAGATATAATAACAATATTTCCTGTCTTTTTGGCAGAATCTACAAAAGATTTTTTCGTGTATGTAACTGAATGCATAAGATACGGTAATAGTATATTACGTAACAAGGGTGCAATTATCAATCTGCGACGAGTGCAAAGCTTGTGAATATCACGCCCGTCGAAGATCGATATTTGGCCCTTGTTACATTCGATATTTTTTTAATACGATGGGCGTGGAACTCGAAAATTTACGCCTGAACATTTCATTGCAGGGCGCAAAATCGAGTTCTGCACCCGGAGAGGAATAAAAATGCTGTTATGCTCAATTCGTAAATAATATCTCGCCCTCTTTACATTTAGATTTATTTATCAAATTATTAATATATGCTAGTTTTAAAATAGTCTGTAACTTTATATTGAGAAAAATTATCTTCGAAATTTTAACAGGTGAACATAGTATCAAATTGCTAATATTTGTGGCAAATTGGCTATAGATTTTTGAGATATTTAAGAAATAAAAAGTTTAAATTAATATTTTAATATGCCTCTTTTAATACCCTTTAATAGTTTTCAAATGCTAATAAAAAACGTCACTTCGTTTTGCTGACATTTATGCGAAAAAATAAAGAAAAATAACTACGAGGAGACATATTATGTATTCACAAGCATATCAATGTTATTTTTTCTAATAAATGACTCCAAAACGGATAGAAGTTTTTTATTAGCTTCTGCCAACTAGTAAGTTTACACCGACCAATTAATTGCTCTTAATTTTTAAATTTCACGTCATTAAATGGCCTATTTTATAACGAGAGCAAAAGTTTTCATCTAGAAGCTCTTTTCTGAGATCTGATATGTTACAGATCTTGTAGAGCTTTTAATTATGTATTCATATAAATGTGTTAAAACAAAGTGTACTGTGATAGAACGAAAGAGTCTTTCTGTGGATTGATAATCTCTGATAGATAGATTAATAAAGTTCAAAACGTTGAAGGAGACTGATTAAGATGAAAGAAGCATGCGTTTATAGCGGTAATTATTGTAAATTTTCGGATTATCACACACAAATATTTCTTTTTAATACTCCGGGAATAGAACTCGATTTTGCGCTCCGCACTGAAATTTTCGGGCGCAAATTATCGAGCCCCACGCCCGTAGTATTAAAAAATATCGTATGGAACACGGGTGAAATATCACAAGTGTGGTTGACAAACTTCGCACTCGTCGAATATCGATATTTGCGACCTTGTTACATAATATACTATTATAAAAATTATCAAACTTCTCTGAAATCGAGGATATCAGAACCTTGCCAGTGTTTTATGGAATCGCATTTCACTATATCACAAACGATTGCTGAACTTTTTTTGAAAATATGTCGAAATATATGCAGTGTTTAATTTAAAAACTATTGTGTTTATTTTTAAGAAAAAAAGATCAGTGAATAATCTGACATTTTTCCGGTATCCTCTCGACTTCAGAAACAGATCGGTAATTTTTACAACAGTTATTTTAGTATAACCATTATTAAATTGAATTTGATGAGCAATTGGATTGATTGTTTTATTGATTAGACTGATATTTTGAAATTTGTTGCAGTGCTCGTTAGAAAACTATTAAGGTCATTTATGGAACTGGATTTTTATTTTTCTTCAAGTTTTATGAATAAGCTGGCATTTTTTTTTATTTTTCGCTTCAAAAAATGATCTGAAATTTATATAAGAAAATATTTACTTGGATATAAGTCTATTAATAATGAACAGAAGGGACGTATTCATGATCACCAATAGAAAGATTAAGTAAGGTCGAAAGTTTGCAGATATTTTAGTAAAACGGGAGAAGCATAATTTTATCGGCAATTATTGTAAATTTTCGGATAAGCACGAACAGTTATTTTATTACAAAAATTATCAAACTTTTCTGAATAATTGGAGATGACAGAACATTTTTAACATTTTATATCATCATCTTTCACTATTTCACAAATGATTACAGAATTTGTTGCAATTTTTTGGAAACATTATGCACTGCTTGATATGGTCAATCTGAAACCGGATTTAAAAAGTTCGAGAAAAAATACAATAGGTATGTTATATAAAAACGGTTGAGTGATTTTTTTTCTCTAAGAAAGCACCTAATGAAAAGAAGTCAAAATTTACGGCATTTTAGGACGAAACGGGTTAAGACTAATAAGTTTATTTCCTTGAAAAATATGGACTTTAAAGAAAATCAGCTAAGAATAAAAATGTCTTAGAATTGGTTAAAGAAGCTTCTCAAATTTTTTCAGATTTTTTAAATGACTTTTTTTTAAATTTCGATTTTTGGAATTTTCAAGAAACCAAAAAGTGTATCAATACATTGTGATAAAATTTGAGAAGGTTCTTTAACCAATTCTAAGACATTTTTGTTCTTAGCAAAATTTTCTCTAAAGTCTATAGTTTTCAAGAAAAAAATTTGTTTTAAAAAATTGTTTGAGCTTATAGGCGCCATTTTGGACGTTTTGCATGCTAACAAAAAATATTCATATACCAGTCCGTTCCAAGATACTGTCAAATTTTATTAAGGACATTTAACTTTATAGTTGTGAATATAATTTATCTTTTATCTTTTATCTCTTTATCTTTTTATCTTTTTATCTTTTATCATCTTTTTTTGTTGTTAATTTTATCACTAGTTGAAATTATAAATGTTTCGACAAGCCCTTGGTTTTGAGAATCCGAGCCATTACGTCGCAAGGTGTTTGAAATGTTTAGAAATTTTCATTTTAGTATTTTATCAGCATTTTAACATCTAATGCAATTTGTAGGTATAAGCCGTTAATACTTTCACTATCTTTTCACACTCGTTAAATATCTATCACAATGTTAACTATATATATTAATTGTTAAATGCACTTACGTTAAATTAATATTTGATTTTATTACATTTAATTTAATTTTACTAAAGTCAAAGAAAAGAAAATAATTCTTGGTTACAAATTCTTATGTAATAATTATTAGGTTATATAGTAATAGTTTCTATACCGATTATCGACAGAAAAGTCTTTGGGAATTATTTTATTGCAACGTTTCACTATAAAATTTTTCTATTTTGTCCGAATCTTTTAAATCTTCTACACTGTGTTCAAAGTCTTCATCATTACTGTTCTATAAGTTGCGATAAATATGATGATAATTATAATAATAATAATCGTCTTTATTGGTAATGCAAAATATAATATAATATATATAAATAAACTTATGTACATAAACGAAACACCGTAAACATTTGAAGTTTCGGAAGTAGCATTCTGGTAAAATACGATTCACACATAATATCGAATTTATCAACTCCCGAACTGAACCGATTTTTCAAAATTCCGGCTATGTAAGGGCAATTATAATTACTATAGACGATTTCCTAGAAAAGACAAAAGACATTAATTGGAAACTGACCGAGAATTTTATGAAATAAATAAAAATCACTTATTTCCGAAAATTCTCGGTCAGTTTTCAATTAATATCTTCGATATTTTTTAAGAAACTGTTTATAGTACCTATAATTGCCCTTACAGACCCCGAATTAAAAAAATGTTATTTAGCCATCTTTTATTTAAGTTTTTTAGAAGAATTTCCTACTTTACCGGCGGACCATTTTAAACCCCCTTAATCTGCGCTGTGACAATCGGGAGTTGATAAATACGATATTATGTGAGAATCGTATTTTACCAGAATGCTACTTCCGAAACTTCAAATGTTTACGGTGTTTCGTTTATGTACATAAGTTTATTTATATATATTATATTATATTTTGCATTGTCAATAAAGACGATTATTATTATTATAATTATCATCATATTTATCGCAACTTATAGAACAGTAATAATGAAGACTTTGAACACAGTGTAGAAGATTTAAAAGATTGGGACAAAATTGAAAAACTTTATAGTGAAACATTGCAATAAAATAATTCCCAAAGACTTTTCTGTCGATAATCGGTATAGAAACTATTACTATATAACCTAATAATTATTACATAAGAATTTGTAACCAAGAATTATTTTCTTTTCTTTGGCATTAGTAAAATTAAATTAAATGTAATAAAATCAAATATTAATTTAACGTAAGTACATTTAACAATTAATATATAGTTAACATTGTGATAGATATTTAACGAGTGTGAAAAGATAGTGAAAGTATTAACGGTTTATACCTACAAATTGCATTAGATGTTAAAATGCTGATAAAATACTAAAATGAAAATTTCTAAACATTTCAAACACCTTGCGACGTAATGGCTCGGATTCTCAAAACCAAGGGCTTGTCGAAACATTTATAATTTCAACTAGTGATAAAATTAACAATAAAAAAAAATGATAAAAGATAAAAAGATAAAAAGATAAAAGGATAAAAAGAGAAAAGGATAAAAGCATAAAAGCATAATAGGATAAAAAGATAAAAAGATAAAAAGATAAAAGATAAAAAAAACAAAGAAGATATAAAGATATAAAGATAAAAAGATAAATTATATTCACAACTATAAAGTTAAAAGTCCTTAATAAAATTTGACAGTTTCTTGGAACGGACTAGTATATGAATATTTTTTGTTAACATGCAAATATAATTTAAAGAAAAATTATAATAAATCTAAACAAGAAAGAAAAAACAAATGATATATAAAAAATAACCATGAAAAAAAAGTATATACATGCAACAAAATTTATAGGAGAAAGTAAGTATACCTTTAAATAATAATCAAGATGAGTCAGCATAGATATATTTTTCTTTTCCTAAATGCAATATTGGAAATTAACCATCCCTTCAATCATGCTCTTATCTCTTATCTCTTATATCTTATATCTTATATCTTATCTTTTTATCTTTGTATCTTTGTATCTTTGTATCTTGTTATCTTTGTATCTTTTTATCTTTTTATCTTTTTATCTTTTTATCTTTTTATATTTTTATCTCTTTATCTTTTTCGAACATTCAAAATGGCGAATCCAATATGGCGAACAAATTGTTCAAAAATCGAATTCTTTGGACGTTTTGCATTTGCTGATAACAAATTTCAAGCGCTTAGAAGTCGGGAGAAATTAAAAATATGTAGGTGGAGAATCGAAAAAGTTTTAGGTGCATTCAGAACTTCGATATAGGTATTCTATAAACAACCACGAGAGTTTTTTTTATTGCACTAATGGCCGACCACCAGTAGTACTGTTCTTAGGCAACAACACGAGCTGCATATGATTCGTAATCAGGGATCCCAAGATACCCATAATGATACATCCGAGAAAAATTATTTGAATTGTGATAAAGTTGTCAGCTATATTGAATATGCTATTTTAAATTTGCAAAATTTGATTTCAAAATCGTAATCAGCAGCCCCGAAACCCCCTGAACAACAATCACAAAGCGAAATGGTTAGAATTTATATAATTTGTCCGATATTTTAAATTTTCAAAATCTGTCTTCATATTCCTGATCAACGACATAAAAATAAATCTGTGGAATTCCCGCCACAGTTAAAGGGTTAACAGGGTTGTAGACTGGTCCGATGGTAAGGAAGGAAATTTCACTAAAAACGTAAATTAAAGTTGACTCAATGAAATGTTTGATTCGTGCTCTGTAAAAGTAATTCGAATTACTATAGATGGTTTTCAAGACTAAGTAAAAATCAATTATTTCCGACAATTCTCGGTCTGTTCTCAATTAATTTCTTTCGTATTTTCTAGAATATATTCTATAGTAATTGGAATCAACTTGACAGAGCCGGAATTTAAAAAATCGATTTAATAACTTTTTATTTATAGTTTTCAGTGGAAAATCCTGGCTTACGCCGGTACGGTAGGAAGTTTCACGAAAAACCGTAAATAAAAAATTATTAATTCGTTTTTTCAAAATTTCGGCTCTGTAAGGGCAATTGCAATTACTATTGACGATTTCCTAGAAAAGACAAAAGACATTAATATTGGAAACTGACCGAGAAGTTTCGAAAATAAATAAAAATCACATATTTCCGAAAATTCTCGGTCAGTGCTCAATTAATTTCCTTGGAATTTTCTAGGATACCGTCTATAATAATTAAAATTACCCTTACAGAGGCAGAATTTTGAAAATTTTATTCGGTCATCTTTAATTTACGTATTTTAGTGAAACTTCCTACCTTACCGGTGGACCACTTTAGAACCTCATTAACCCTATGAGTCTCAGACACCACTAAAGTCGCCCTCAGCTTCAGCCTTCTTATTCTGGTTATATTTTCCTATTTATAAGTAATATTCATTTTTTTTTTGCTTTTTTATGTGATAAGGGTTTATATCTTTCAATATTACAGTACTTTTAGTCATTCTATAGAAGGTCAGTTTCCAATTAATGTCTTTTGTCTTTTCTAGGAAATCGTCTATAGTAATTATAATTGCCCTTACATAGCCGGAATTTTGAAAAATCGGTTCAGTCATTTTTTATTTATGGTTTTTAATGAAAATTCCGACCTTACCGGACGAGCACTTTAGAACCCCCTTCACCCATTAAGGCCCAAACGGACACATTTTGAGCGTCAGTTTAAACGTTGATAATTTGCATATAAAAGCATTTGGAAAAATTTTACTCCCACTATTTCTGACATAAAATTGCATGCTCTTTCAGAATCTTTCAATAACATTTCGGTAAAAAGAAAAGCAAAACAGTTATACTCGTTTTTTTGTAAAAAAAACCTGATTTTTAAAAATTTATTTTTCATTCTGACATCACTTTCACCTCGAAATTGCATTCGGAAAAATGTCCAAGGTGAAAATATCGCGTCTATGGACCCTTAGGATTAAAACGCACCGTGTTCTAATTTGAATTTCAAGATGGGAACGTCCAAAATGGCGCCTAGAAGCTCAAACAATTTTTTAAAACAAATTTTTTTCTTGAAAACTATAGACTTTAGAGAAAATTTTGCTAAGAACAAAAATGTCTTAGAATTGGTTAAAGAACGTTCTCAAATTTTATCACAATGTATTGATACACTTTTTGGTTTTTTAAAATTCAAAAAATCGAAATTTTAAAAAAAGTCATTTAAAAAATCTGAAAAAATTTGAGAAGCTTCTTTAACCAATTCTAAGACGTTTTTATTCTTAGCTGATTTTTTTTAAAGTCCATCTTTTCAAGGAAATAAACTTATTATTACTCTTAACCCGTTTCGTCCTGAAATGCCGTAAATTTTGACTTCTTTTCACTAGGTGCTTTCTTAGAGAAAAAAAATCACTCAACCGTTTTTATATAACATACCTATTGTATTTTTTCTCGAACTTTTTAAATCCGGTTTCAGATTGACCATATCAAGCAGTGCATAATGTTTCCAAAAAATTGCAACAAATTCTGTAATCATTTGTGAAATAGTGAAAGATAATGATATAAAATATTAAAAATGTTCTACCAAAAAGACAGGAAATATTGTTATTATATCTTGATAACACTGTTCAAAAGTAGTATGTTCAATTTGGTCTAGCTTTCTCTAAACTAAGTTTTGATTTATATTTATTGATGTTCGCAAAAATACAAATCTATGTTGCAAATTTACATTGAAATATTCTATCTTATTTCAGTAATAATCCTATTAAATAACCCGTACACGGCGTTAAAATAGTGATTGGTAAGTGTCCAATATTTACCTTCCGATTAATAGTTGAAATAATACTTTTCCTATGAAGATTATAAAAATAGTTCAAATCTTGTTTCGTCAATGAAATGCAATATTTGAAATATATCCAATAGGTCATCTATACTTATAACTTCTTTCGTTTGGATTAAATACACTTTAAACTTGATCATGTAAATTTACTTTTCGAGATGTTATTACATTTAGCCTAATTTTCAAATCCCATTTTATTGAAATTGAGACTAAATGGTCCTGTACTGAATTATTGCTGGAATAATATTTTGCGATAGAAATATATTACTACGTGTCATCCAGTTATTAAGTGTGCAATTTCCGAACAACTTTATTGACAGCGGCAGTTGATGGACAAAGGTAAGAAATCATTTCATTTTGAATCGTTTTTCGTGGGAATTGATTAAAATAAAGAGAAATATGACTTTTCAGGAACTCATGCGTATTTAATTATAAAAAATGTATGTCAAAAGTTGATCAATATTGATGCTAAGGTTTCAGGAACGTGAATCAATTTGAAAAACTTTGTTGATCGTTTGACAACAAAGGAATAGCTAATTGAGTCTTAATTGTAAGTCTTAATTGAAAACTAATTATTTTAAATTTAACATTTAAATAGTTATTACTTTTTATTTCAAAAAATACAAATTGCACAATTAGTATATATCTGAGGGAATCTGAGGCTAATTGGTTTGTCAACCATGGATGATATCTTTATGATAATTATTTTTCGATATCAAATTATCATCAGCTGTTCTTCAATGGTTCCTTTCTACTCATGCTGGCGAGACCGATCATTCCGATAGGTCTTTTAGGAGCCCCAATTATATTAATATTGCTGTGCTACATTTTGCTAATATTAAAATGTTATGTTTTTCTTACAAACTGTATGTTTTTTAAAATAGTTTAACAAAAAATACCTAAAGTCAATTATTAGCAGTTCAAACAAAAAAGAACAGCAGCCCTATATTGTAGAGAGTGTAACTCGAAGATATATTCCAAAAAACAATTATAGGTTTCGTTACGAAACCTCTAAAAAAAATAGCATCAAACAATTCCAAAATGTTTTTAGACCCTTTCTCAGAATAATGACCCGCCAAGGTGTGCCTACTTTCTAAAATAAATTAAAAATAGTACAAAATTCATATCACGATTAATCAATTTCTGAAATTTTGATAATTTAATCGTTTCTAAAAAAAATATAGTTCTTTTTGCAAATATGAACATTATAAAATATTTGTCTTCTAACAAAAAAAAAGCCTCGGAAATGTTTTATAAAGAAAACTAAATCGCGGCGTAACTCGTGAAAACCTTGAAAACAATAAACTGTAGATTCAAACCTCTCTGAAGATTTTATCCACTTTTTTATATTGGTCGTAATGATTTGTAATGCGAAAATGATAAAATTATATTTTAATTTAATTAGCAAATATTTTATCTGTGCAAAAACGTAAATAGCGATGGATCTGTTAAGACTAACAAGGGAAGTTATCGAATTATTAATATCAACATGAAAGATGAACATATACGAATATGAACAACTGTCTAAATAACAATTTTAACTTTCCTTGTAAGCGCAAAGAAAAATATTACTTCGATCAATACGTACAAGACCAGTATCTTGTTAGGGATGTAAAGGGACATTTTTGCGATTTTAAGTATAAATAATATTCTCCCAGTCAAGAGGTCTATCTCTAGCCTGAGCAGTTGGAGAAGTTCAAAGTCATTTTATTGCAAAGAAACTATTCCCTGGTAGAAATCTATCCAGTTTTTTGTTATATTGGGGTAAGAAATCGAGAAACGGGCCAACAAAAAACATGATATCTTCTTGTTTGTTCAAAATCATTTTATCTTGCAGATTTTGCCCTGAAAGAATATTGTACGCAAGGAGTTTGCAAATAAAATTTGTATTGTTTATATTCTTATAATATCTTTGTTTATATTATATTTCATTGTTTAACTCTATTATGAGTTATGCTATCCTCGCTTGGGGTAGTGCAAGTAAATATATAATTAAACCATTGGAAATCTTACAAAAAAGCGTAATCAAAAGAATATTGTTTAAAAACAGACTCTTTTCTACCGAAAAACTCTTCCAAATTAGCAAGCTACTCGATGTAAGAAAAACTTTTTACTGTGAAGCAATGCTGGCTACCATTAAACTGGGGTTATTCTCACTCGGCATCCATCAGTCATTAAATACACGCAGTAAAATGAATTTTACAGCGGTATGTCCACGGAAATTTAAAAAAATTGGTCAACGTGCATTCGATTATATAGGATGCAGATGTTTAAACATGCTATCGCTTAGTACAAATTTTCTACACAGATCAAGAAATGGCATAAAAAAAGAAATCGTGGAAAAATTACATGGCATCAATACAACTAACTTAGAGAACATTTTACTGTAAATCGGAAAGCTAGATGTTATTAGTCTCTATTTATGTTAATTTTATTTTTAATTCGTTATATTCTTTTTTTTTTTCTTTCTTTATTTTTGTTAGTTTTAGTGCAGTTTTAGGCGTTGAACTGAAAATTTTTCAGGTTCGCGGACAAGTAAATTTTTTTTTACTTTTGCGGATGCGTTTTGGAGAGATGTAAATGATTGTATTACTCTCCAAAAATGTAAAATTGATGATTACCTGAATAAATGAATTTATTATTATATTAACAATTAAATTTTTTTCACCATTTTATTTCAAAATCGAATATCTTGAAAACTACTTGATCAATCTTAACAAATCAAAATGGGTTTCCTTTGTTATAAAGTACAATATCAGATAAAAATTTTCCCATATAAATATATTGTTATTTACAGTGCTTAAAATGTGATTGGTTACAAACAAATAATAATAATTAGAGTTCTCCATCGAATTACAACTTGAAAAAAATCTACATATTCTTATAACATTTCCGAAATATACCCCGTTTAGAAAAAAAAATTACACGCGTCCATTCATAGATTTATTTAAATATTCACATTGCTACGCAAGACGCGGATTGAGCGACTATCGCGCCCTGCTGCTGGCGCCTGGGGCGTTTTGTAGCGCTATATCAATTCATTATGGGGATAATATTTTTTAGCAAATTAAAAAATATATTATTTAATGTAATTCATGTACTAAATAATTAAATTTGTATTAAATAAATCATTACAAAATTATTTTATAATAGCACATTTCTTATTGAAATAGACGAAATTCGTGTGCAAATGATGCGTTTTCCATCATCAGGCGGTTTAAATGAATGGTAGTTGCGAGTGTTTTTTATTATAATTGCGTTTTAGAAGCATCTCTTGAAGCCTCATATTCTGCGTTATAAGGTGCGGTTGAAAAAAAGCGAAAGAAATATTTTTCGCAATTCTTATTTGTGGATAGACTTACTTGCAATTACAGTAAAATTACCGATCTTTTTTTGAAGTCGAGAATTTCAGAAAAATGTCAGCTATTCTCTGAGTTTTTAAGACCAACCTCAGTAATTATCAGTAATATATTCAAATATACATCCATAAAACTCTGACGGTGTTCTGACATACTCAATTTCAATGAAATTTTTTAGAAGATAATTTCTATAGAAAAATATTTTCTTCAACCTTTCCAACTTTATTAATCTGTTAGTAATCCGGAATTTACAGAAAGTCCGTTTTGTTCTTCATATTACTCGTAATTTTCACAATGATACATAATTAATAACTGAAGATGTCTTAAATATAACTCAGCAAGAGCTTTTCATGTCATTTTTAATAACTACTGTCCAAAACGTGTAAGATCTCAGAAAAGATCTAGTTAAGAACTTTGATCATATTAAAGAAAATAATTTAATGACCTGAAATTATAACATTAAAAGTAATGGAAAATGATTCACTACCGAACATTTTTATCATCAAGAAATACAGAATTTGTCAATTAAAAAAAACTCTATATGAAAATAGTTATCCGCCACAATTATTCAAACGTTTCAAAACAAACCTCCAGAAATGATAACAATGTAGATAATAACGTAGATATACTCAAAACCATCAATTGCCCCTGTATCAAAATTGCAGAAACAATCAAAAACATAAATTTTAGAAGTTTCAATACTTTTTAAAATCACTATCGCGTAGATTAAACCGGGGAAAGACAAATTACCTCCAATTAAAAAAAGGGATGTGATCTACTAAATACCTTATAGATATTAGTGATAAATCTTATATTGGATAAACGTACACGACGAAATTCACCTAAAAGAACACAAACAAAATTTTCTCATTTTCAACAAGGAACATCTTATTGGGTTAACACAACATAGAAATGAAATGAGAAATGATTTCGATTATAACAACACTAAGATCCTTGCAAAGGATAAGAATAGAATAAAAAGATCAATATAAAAACTTCTTTAGAAACAAAATTTTTTAAAATACACTAAACATAAAATAAAAATTAATCAGATTTTTATTCAAATTTCTATTGGTATTCAATATCCATCCCAAGTTTGGCAATACCATTCTCTTCGAGAATACTAAGTTAAGATATGAGCCGATCAATATGAGTTTTATGTGAATTTCAACAGATTTGACAGATGAAATCTTGTTGGTAATTTTCACAATGTGTTTTTTGATCATTTTTTTACACGCATCGATTTACCCATATCCTTGAAAATAAATGTATCAGCTTGTGAAATCAATGTGTCAAAACAATTTAAAAACAAAAAGGACAGTTTTTCAAAATTGTGGTCATATTGGATCTGTCATTTCGAGTTTTAAAATTTCACAGTGGATTCATAATCAGGGACCTGCAGAACCCCTATATCAAATATTTAATAAAATTACTTCTTTTCCAAATTTTGGTCGGCTATATTGGTTCCGCCATTTTGAATGTTGAAAATCCGACGCCGGATTCGTAAACAGCAATTTTTAAGACTTTTGAAGAAGTCTTATTTTCAGTCGAAGAAGGCTTCCATTCTTACATATTAAAATTAGCTAACTATTAGTTTAATTCAACATTATCTTTTTCTGTGTAGTTAAGTTAGAAATTAACGGATTAATAAATTATAAAATGCAATGATGTAAATAAATTTTATGTAGTGTTTTCGATCCATCACAGGCGCATATTTAATACAAAACGTTATGACCTTACTCCAAAACAAGTTCGACGAATGTAAAACATCTCTTTCTAAAATTGAAATTGCTAAAAACTTGGAACCAATTGAAAATTTGTAACTCCCAGGCCGTCCATCAAACCTCAAGTTCTGTTCTCCTTCTTCCAAAAATCAAATATTTTATAAAATCTGACTGCAGAATTGAAATAATGGAAACAACTGCAATATTAGTGTGCATATTCCATTTTCGTCCATCACAACTCAATTTATAAAGATTACATTCGTACTGTAAAATTCGTAAAATACTATTTCTTTCAATCAAATTTCGTTGAATTTGAGTAAGATATTCTTTGGGATTTCACAACCGCGGACTGCGTTTTTTCCTGCAATTAATAAAGGAAGAGGTAGTAAATTTCAATTACAAAACGTAAAATAATGTTTAACCTATTTTAATTACCATGTACTTGATTACACGTTGCTTCAATTTCATCTAAAACTAATAGCATACAAAAGTATAACAGATTTAAAACCCTACTTATTCTATAAATGTAATTTGTTTACATTATTAACATTCAAGCACACACTCAACCACGAATTACAATACAATTGTATATGTATTATTGTCAAAAAATTTAGGCAAATAAACACTAACCTAATTCAACATACGTACACACAGGACATCTTTATGAATCAATACGCCAGTTTAAATATAAAAGAATTTCCTTTATATCCAAACTAAAAATTATGTCGTATTACTCATAAGCTGTTACGAAATTGCGCAAGCTATCGTAATCCAAATAGCCCACGATTTTCTTCATTGGAAGATTGGGTAATTGAATCCCCATTCCGTCGATCGTCAACGACTCGGCTTTTTCCAACAAAGCTCTCGTTTTGCACAATTTGATATACGACTGCTCCACGTAACCGGCATAATAATGGAGTTTATCCATGTTCGCTGGGTTGTTCATAAATTCTAGCACCCTCGCATGCCATGCGAACTTCGCAAATCGTCGAGTGGAGTCAAAAATGATGTCCAAGAATGTGACTTTATCACATACTTTGAAATTTCGCATGAGAATCACTTCTTCCTGGCATCGCTGATAGAAATCGTGATACAATTCCCACTTTGCATCATTACAATCCGGTGTAAAGCAGGAATTGTTGGCGCTAATATATGACCCAGTCAGACGCCTTTGAATTAAGTTCCGGCGCAGAAGGACTAGAATTTGTGGGAAGCCATTCCCAAGGGATCGAAGTGCTGGTGGATATCCCTTGTCGTCTTCTACATTAATGTCACAACCATTTTGTAGCATTAATTGTAGAATGGCTTCTTGTCCATTTCGGACAGCCCAATGCAAGGGACCTCCAACAGTATCGACGGTGAATGGAGGTGTCCCCCAATCGATACGCAGATCGAAGTCAAATTCGTAACACCCATTCTGTAACAGCTTTTGAATAATATCCGCATATTGATTCAATGGTACTGATGTCCATCGCAACATACACTCTTTTAATAGATAGCTTCCACCCGTGGATGCGGTGTTGACGTTAGCTCCATGGGCCAACAATAAAGACACAATATCTACTCTACCGCCGACGACGGCGTAATGCAGTGCAGTCAGATGCAAATGATTTTGCAAGTCTACCGACGAATTCCATCTCAGCAGAATTCTAACGCATTGCAGATTTCCTCTTTTGACGGCTTTATGTAAAGCTGATTCATCTTTACCATCTCGAACATCGACATCAATTCCTTGCTTCAGCAAAGAATGTACGGTTTGATGGAGGCCAGCTCCTGCTGCTACAAGCAAAGGTGACCTCCCCATTCCTTCCCAGCGACGGAAATTGCCAATATTCATTTTTCCAAACTGCGAACATAAGAGATCCTGAATTCTGAACGGCTTTTTGGATTCGGAGCTACGGATTTTACCTGAAAAAAGTAACGAAAGAAATTATTTATGAATTTCTAATATCATCTCGCATAATAATGTGAAAAAGAACCTGATGAATAATTTATTACGACATTGTTTAGGGATAATTGAGGTTTTATCACCGGTCTTTTGTACTTTTTTTTACTGTTCTTTGCAGAATTTGCAATGTAAGATCGTCGTTTCATTAAAACCGATAATTTTAGAACCGATAAAAACGACACTTCTTTGAAAACGACAATTCTTTAAAACATTTAAAACCATTAAACCCAGCAGTGCATTGAAAACAAGATTTCTTAAAAACCGATACTTTCTTAAAACCGTTATACCCAACACTATTTTAGAACCGACACTTCTGAACAACCGTCACTTCTGAAAAACTGACACTTTTAAAATGCACACTTCACTAAAAACCGGCAGTTCCTAAAAATCAAAGAAACTCTCTTTAAACCGAAAATGGATTTCATAAAAACAGAGGTTTTTTTTAACCTGACACTAACTTGAAATAGATATTTCTTAAAAACCGGTTATCTTCGAAAACTGACACTACGAGAAAAACGTTTTTTTTTTAAACTGACACTTTTAGAACAGACAGTACTTTAAACCTGACATTTTTGGAACTGACACTTTTTGAAAGGACACTACTTTAAAACTGGCACTTTTGGAAAGGACACTACTTTAAAACTGGCACTTTTGGAAAGGACACTACTTTAAAACTGACACTTTTGTAAAGAACACTACTTTAAAACTGACTCGGACACTACTTTAAAACGGGGAAGGCGCTCAAGATCCTTAATTTTGATCTGCTTAAGGCTATCAATAATATTTACACGCATAGGTTTCAGAGAAGCATGTCTTTTTACACCGGCAAAACGACGCTCGCTGCTTGGGCTAACGCGGAACATGCAGAGGGAGTTAGAACAGATAGATTCAAAATTTTCGTGGTCGACATATCTAAAGAAAAATGTTTCCATATATCAAGACGTGGACATGTCGAAGGTCGATATATCGCGGCTCTGCTGTACTTGAAAACAGACGTTTAAAAAAACGACACCTTTAAAAAGCTTGCACCCACCGACACGTCGTTATAACCGGCACTGTTTAAAAAACCGACCCTATTTTGAATCCGACAATTTTATAAAACACCGACACCTTTATAAAACTAACACTACTTGACTACATTTTTAAACTGCGGATTTTAAAACCGCAAAAAAAGAACCTTTAAAACCGACACTTTTTTAAAACCGATGAATCCGACAGTTAATTATAACCTATTAAAAAGCCGACACTACTTTGGAACCGAAACTTCGTTTATAATAAGATTGGAATAATGCCAATTGTATTTATGTAAAAAAATCTACTTACTTTTTGAGGTATCCACAGCGAAATGAGGCTTGTCAGAAGCCGTTGCGTTAAACTTGTTGTCGGACATTTTGCAAGGAATTGAAATTCTGGACAGTTGTCTGAAGAGAAGCCTTGACGGTATGATGCACCAAAAACTTGTGATAGTTTCTGAGTTGACTAAGGGGTTTTTATAGTCATATCCAGGTCGTAAGGAAAACGATAATCTATGATTCTTGAAGAACCATTAGGGCATAGGACATTAGCCATAGGTATGATTCATAGAACCATTGCACTTATCATAATGATCTATGATTATCTTACGATGGCTTAATATCCTTATATTAAACATGCGTTTTCTATCTTAACAACGTATTACTAAACACGTAGTTGAAAGTTGTCTTGGCATATGTTGCTTTTACATTTGTGAATATTCGATTGTTAAATGAAATAAACATTTAAATAATATAAAATTTCTTTAATCGACTGAAAGAAAATTCTTACGCACGTATCATTTAGTAAATGTCACATGATTATTGAAATAGCAGAGAATGTTATATCGTTTTAACAAACATTTCGCTAACAATGCTAAAGAATTTTTTATGCAAAAAACATTCCTGGATATCGATGTAATTATAAACAATTTTTTATATTTAATAAACCTTCTATCAGCTTGTTTAATTTCTTACCTGCAATAAGTGATTAGCCTTTTTTATCTCCATCGAAAGTATGAAGCCCTTCCTAATGCCCTCTCTAATGATCTCATAATGAGATACTACAGTGATTTTAATGCCTTCCGTTTGGAATATTTTTTTATGCATTTCATTACCGTAGTAAGCATCCATTAATGCATTTGTAATTATATCATTTTACCAAATATAATACCAATATTAATGTAATACATAATATACTAATTAGAGTGAAATATGAGTCACCGTCGTAATAATAAAATGCAATTCATGAGGTAGTATAATATTTCATTATATTTTGCTTCATATTTTTTACTTTAACCTTATTAATATTCTAGAATAATTTAGAATTTGAAAAATTTACCTAATATATCAACGTATTTTAAATAAAAAGTTTTTATTAAAAATGTGTATGGTAGTCTATGCACATATCACAGATCATACTCAAAGTTGTAGTTATAGAAGGAAATAAAAAATGATAAATTGATCGAATCCTATAAATAATTTAGAAGAATTTAACCCATTAACGCTCAAATGCACAGACAATTTACAACAACTTCAACGCTTATTTCCAAAACGAAATAAATTTCGAAAAAATATTACTTACCAGATTCTACCATTTTCTGGGTCGCTCTTTCGAGTAGTGAAGAGAACATTGTAAAAAATTGAAAATTTATCTACGATTTTAACATATATAATAAAAAAGCATTTTTTTTATCAGGGTGCATTTCTTATAAATATCGAGTTTTCGATACAATATCGTGCTTTGAATGATCTAGATAGCATACTCTATATATACTAGAATAGTGCATTCTCTGATAAATTCTAAAAGCTTTTTGTTCTTTGCAATTCTTTCCAAAAGTTGATAGTTTTCGAGGAAATGAATTTCAAATATTATAGTTTAAGATTTTTCTTTCTCGAAAACTATCAACTTTTGGGAAAAAATGCATAGAATAAAAAACTCTTAGAATTCATCAGAGAATGCACTAAATTTTGTTTAGAATTTTTCGAAAAAAAAATTACAATTTTGAAAAGAATTTTGAAAAAAATTTTTCAAAAATTCATTTAAAAAATCTGAAAAAAATTTTTCAAAATTTCATTTAAAAAATCTGAAAAAAAATCCACTATATTTCTCGGCGAATTCTATGAATTTTTTATTCTTAGCATTTTTTAAAACAAGCTCATAATTGTTCAGTTAGAGCGTCCAGAAATTTTTCAACAAAATGTTCACGGAGAACCGCCAGTTTGAAGCCGCCATTTTGAATGGTGAATTAATAACCATCCTATCTTTTAGTATAACTATTTACTCCATCAGATACAGAGATTCAGCTTGATTCGAACACGGTTTCCTGTTCAAAAATACGATTATTTGAAGAAATTTTTTCAAAATTCACAATTTTTTTATGTTTAAACCGTCATAGTAAAAAAATGGCGGCAGATATGGTCAATCTGAAACCGGATTTAGAAAGTTCGAGAAAAAATACAATAGGTTTGGTTATATCAAAACGATTGAGTGATTTTTTCCCTAAGAAAGCACCTGATGAAAAGAAGTCAAAATTTAGGGCATTTCAGGACGAAACGGGTTAATGGCTTAAAACATAAACTATAAACTTTATAATGATATGTGTGTCCCTCTAGTGGGACTTAATTGAACCATTACCATAAATGTTACCCTCTACTGCATTTCATGGATCGTGGTGCATTTATCCACAAAACCCACTGCCCACAGCCCACAGCACAATCATTTTAATCACTATATACTGTGTTTGTTTTTGTTATAAAACAAATTTCACTTTTTATATAATTAATTCTATTCCGAAGAAATTCGACAGTAAACATGTAGTTTTAATTATTATTGTCGCTTATGTTGTCGGAGTCGCTGGTTCCAAATCTGATATCAATTTTTCCAAATTCAAAATGGCGGCTCCAATATGTCGGAAACAATTTTTAAATTTGAGAAAAGTTCATGAGGAACTGTGATTGCGAATCCGACGTCAGCTTTTCGTAATTAGCGATTCGTAATCATCGACCATGAAAACCACTCAGTATACTTTTTCACGAACTTGCCTTAAATGTTTAAAATTTTGTCCGCCTCATTGGATCCACTATTTGAATTTCTAAAAACTGACATCGTATTCGGAATCAGCGACCCCGAAAACGATATGTGTACCGTACACTTTGGAAGAAGTTAGTATATCCCGTGAAATCTGGATCTCAAAGGATTAAAGAAGAATTCAACATTTTAAAAAGTATTGAATAAAATCAGATAAATAACGTATAATGGATTCGAATATATTTTAATTTATTAATCTGTGTTTTAATTCTTCTAATTTATTGTGAACATTTGAGAATTTCCATTAGAATAGGCACTAAGAAAACCTTTCCTCGAAATTCGACATACTAGAGTTTAGAAATCGGCTTTTAACCTCTTGTTCACCATGACGAATATATTCGTCCAAACTCCAATCTTCCCTTAAAGAAAAAGAAAAACTGATGCTCATGAGGGTTAAGTACTACACGTTACAACTGATAGCACATTCCACGTTCATTTCTTCAAAGAATACATCCGTTCTAAATCGCAATTTCCATATTTCATCGTATTTCATCAAGTTTCATCGTTCCCATAAAATCAGAGAAAACAGAACATAATCCTTTAGCCGCATCCAGTAGATCGTTATATTTATTATCTTCTATATGGTTACTTACCTAAAAAATATAAGTTGTTATGTTAGATGTATTAGTACCAAATTTTATTTTAAAATATGTCTTACTTCATGAGTGGTAGTATTTTCTGAGTAATACGAGTTCCAGCTAAATGCTGGGTTATCCTGGCCAGTATCAATTGTTAACAACATGGCTCGTCGTGACTCATTTGGGATATATGCAATTTTTGTTGGTTGCACCTAGTTATCCCATATTTCTTATATTAAACTCAGTATTAATTTTGCTTAGATTTCAATATGATTGAAAAGCGTGTTAAAAACAATTTACATAAAATTTAGTCTCACCATTTTGGGAGCTGCATATACGAGGTGGGCTCGTCTACTGATGATTGGGTGTTGCGTATTGTCTGAGACTTCGACTTTGCACAACGGAAACTCTAAGTATTAGTAATATATCGATAAAGAATTCAATATATAATATTTTACGAACAAAAGTAGAGAGGAGAGTGATCTCATACTGGCTGCACAGATTTAAATGGTTATA
Source organism: Trichopria drosophilae (assembly GCA_030407085.1). Classification (NCBI taxonomy): domain Eukaryota; kingdom Metazoa; phylum Arthropoda; class Insecta; order Hymenoptera; family Diapriidae; genus Trichopria; species Trichopria drosophilae. The sequence continues at coordinate 96,520,785 of CM059586.1, read as the reverse complement.
CAGATGCCGAAAATCAACCTTTGTGCGGAGTTGACAGTTTCTAGGAAACTCGAAAGCAAACGAATTTTATGCGAACAAATGATGACCTTCGAAAAAAGTGAGAATCAAATTTTCAACACTATGGCCGCTTCCAGTCACCGCACTATCAATTCAGATGGCAGCACCGTTTACGAGAAACGGGGGAGGGGGAGGAGTATGGGACCACTTTCCCCAATATGTATTCATGTTATAAAATGGTGAGTATTTAAAGTAAGTATTTAAAGCAGATTATTTTCAAGACTTACCATTCGAAATAGCTTTATTCGCAATTGTTATATGATGGGGCTCTCTTTTAAAGTCATTCCTTCCGTGCAGGTTATATTGATTTGAGCTGCAAAAAAAACGTTTTACACTCTAAAATTAAAAACAATGAATCATTTTTATTTTTATATGAAACAATTAATTACGAGATATTTTCCGAACATTTGATCACTGGCTTATCATTACACTCTTTTGGAGATGTCTGAAGTACACTTTTATCTTTCTTCCTGAGCATTTCTGTGTATTCAAAATCTCGTTGACGAAGAAACTCTTCCATTATTTAATTTAAAAACAAGATATATGAGCTATTACTGGGCTCCAATATTGCACTGTCATACAAGAATAACGATGCAGCAGAGGATCTAATTGTTCTAACGAGTTACCGTTTAGAGCACAAATCTTACTTTATAGAATACAAGGTTCTTCCTGCTTTATATTTTTATTCCAAATATTTACACATTTGATGGGGCATCTTATTTCTTTCTATAATCTGTTCATTCTAAATTATATGTTATGTTATCACGAAGTCTTAAAACCATTATATACGGAGGTTTAATGTTTGAAGTTCTAAAGAAGTCTCCCTAAAAAATAGGAATTTTCTCTAAACACCGTTATCTAAAATTGACTGAATCAATATCTAGGCTGTGTAAAAGTAATTATAATTACTAGGAGTTTGTGATTGAGTTTTATTTTCGTAAAATATTACAATATTAGAAAAACTCTTGACAAAAGAGTAACAAGAACTAGAATCAAAGAGCTAATCATGAGCTTCAAAAATCATTAGTCATTTATTGGGAGTTACTAACCTTTTAATATGCATAGAAAAGTCGATATGGTCAAAATTGAAATCCGTGTAACTAGGCAACGCTTTGATCTAAGGTAAAAATATTTTCATGTAACTTTCTTCTCAATAGGACTATTGATTATGTAAATTGAAACATGATTGAAACACTTTACATTTTTCGTCTGGATCACATTACACGAAGGGTCCATAAGTATTTGCAACAAATATGTACCTAGATCAACGAGAAACATAAAAAATAATGTCGAAGCAGGTAGAATGCTGGTGGCCGTCTTCAGCTCCAAGGGCTCAGTAATCAAAATTAGTCTTTAGAGTTGTCAAACACATGATCGACTTAAAACAATGTATTTTTTCAATATCGTGTACTTTATTAGAGAATTAAATATATCACAATTGGCACTTGATATATTTTTTTTTGTTTACATTTATGTATAAATACAGTAAGAAACTATAAGCTATAATTTCTAACAATAAAGAATAAACATATAAATAATGATTATTTCGTTATTATACAATTATATAAAAACCGTCACATTTGGAGTAACTAAAATGACACACATTCGACGTAAAAAAAAACACAAATTATTAAACTCGCATACAGACGGGTATTTATGAATTTGGATGAAAGATTTTATATTTGTATTTAACACTTTTGGTTTCAGTGCAGTAAATTATTGCATCGCGTATTTAACATAAATGATGATACAGTTCGGATTTTCATTTTGATCAAATCTGATATGGAAGTATCAAATTGAATATAATCAAACTAAAGAAACTCTGAATCTAATAAATGATCTCGCTGTTTCCGAGTGTTAAAAGAATATTAATATTGTATTTACATCTACATATAACTATACTTTTGACAGTGAAAACATTATTACTAGTTTTACTTATTCAGCCGTCAAGTATCTATTTTCTTTGAATGAAGTTCACATTCGATTTCAAACAAATCTGCTTCCGACTCCAAAATATTAATAGACGTGTCCGTTTTGGTATTATCTATGCTGTTATTATCATCATGTTCGTCGTACCACACCTTTATTCTTTCTGAAACGCAGTGAGATGTAAGTCGGGCCTCGGGGTCGTGATCCCAACATTCCTTCATGGATTCGATGAATACTAATAAATCTGGATTATTATGCCAATGATCTTCGATGATCGGTCTTTGTTTGTTTGATGCGATATAGACCAGGATGTCATCTAACGTAGGATTCAAACCAATTTCTTTCTCGAATGGCATCTTGTACTCCGAAACTGGGCCTCCATGTGCGTCGCATCTGGACACCATTTCCCACAGTACCAATCCGCAAGCATACATATCCGCACGTAAAAATCCTTCTCTCGAAATGCTAACGGCACCTTGGATAAGTTCCGGTGATAAGTATCTTCTAGTTCCGACCCAGTTATAGATATCGCTGTCTTTGTTTACTGGATTATTTTCATCATCGATGATCAGAGATACCCCAAAATCAGTAATGCATGCTGTCAGATCACTTTTCAGCAAGACATGTTTACTTTTGAAATCTCGATGAGCAATCGGCGGTTTGTACTCGTTATATGCAGTCAATGGTCTTTCTTCATGCAGATGCGATAAACCCATCATCATGGTATCTGCTACTTTATAAAGTTCCGTCAACGAAAGTACGTTCTCCTGAATGTAGTCGAATAACGAACGCCTTTCACAATAGCTTGTGATTAAGTAGAATTCACAAAACAAATCATCGACCTTCGAGCAAACTCCGTGGAGGTGGCTCAGGTTCGGATGTGAAAAATGGTCGAGACCGTATACCTCTTGTTCCAATTTCCAGGAGAGAAAACGACTAGGAGGAATTGCTTTAACCGACACAGTCTTATTTGTTGTTTCGGCTTTCCACACTTTTCCATACGTACCATGGTTTATAATTTCACCAAAATTAATGGAATCTAAAAGATTTGATTGCTCTCCAATATTTGAGGAATCATTAATCGTTTCGACTGAACGAACAATAACGTTAGATACGGTAAGATACTCTTTCGGAAAGGTTTGACGAAGCCATAAAGCAAACACGACACAAGTTGTCGCTACGATTAGCAACATCATTATTGTTAGGGACACCACACCTAAATTCGAGTCTGAGTATTCATATATCGTTATGTTTGTAGATTCCGTGGACGTCAGGAACGATTTCGACAAATCGTACGCCTTTGTTGTGACACTTGGTATCCAACTCGTGTTCTCATTGCACATGTCTTTATCACAACAACAAAATAAATAATCTTTATTAGCTGAAATCCTGTTTTCGGTACATGTTTCTCGACTGTTGCACTCTTCCCTCTCAATAAGACACCCTTTTAAGAGTTTCATTGACAGATTTAGGACTTCGTTGTATTCCCACATGGCAAAACAACTACTCCGAGCCCCTGGATTTGCCGTTGGGCAGTGCAAAACTTTGGTACAGCTTTCCACAGATTCTGTACAGTTCCCTTTGTCATAGTATTCGCAATACGTTGTCATTTTGACTTGTCCTGAAACTAATATTTTCCATTCAATTTTTGTTGTTGTATAATTCTCAATATTTTAACAGTTACAATTTATTTTATTATTATTCCAACTTCTATTTTGTTTATATATTGTTTCGTTGACAAATAAATCATTGTGTAAAGACTATAAATTTGAAGATACATTAGCTCTTTATAATTAAAATAAAAAAGTAAATGCTTTAAACTCATTTTTACCTAAAATGTCGTTAAAAAGTTTTCATAATTTGTATACTAATAAATTTAAAGTTGAATTTATCAACTGAATGTTCGACTTAAAATCTTCTTTTAACATGGGAAATGTAATATTTAACACATTCTCAATATACAATTTATTTTTAAAATTAAAACGATATTACATTACAGAATTTAAGATGCAATAAACGAAAATTAACAAAGTTAAATAATTGTTATTGTATACTTTCTTTTTCCACGTTAGTCAATAATTATTTTTGTAATTTTTTGGAACTTTTTTTTTTACTTCTCAACTTTTTTTATATTTTGTAACATATTTTGCTAATTTTTATTGAAAATGCAATACTTTTCAGCAAGTTTAGAAAACGGTAGTTGACCTCTGAAATAATATATTAACTGCTCACTGTTTTAAAATGACAATTGGTCACTTCCATAAAACCGTTTCAGTCTTAATCTTAATTAATTAAAATCTGGTAAACGTTAAAAGTAAAAAAACATATCATATAGAAAGCAGCTTGAAAATAAGCAAAATACAGCTGAACATTATTAACCAAACCCATCAAAATGATTAATTCTGGAACAATAAATTATCAAAATTTGAAATTATAATTTAGAAAATAAATCTTGCATAAGAAAATATACTAAAATTTATGAAAAATTATTAACATTCTGAACATAATAGATAATCATAATTTTTAAGGATTATTTTTACATCTTTTAGGGATTAAATTAAATTAATACACAATAACATCAATAATCGAAATTACTGCTTTGATGTTTACATTCTTGTTAGTACTTCATAGATGATATGTAAACAAATGTTTAATTTCGAGACACGTGAAAACTGTATACATGAAAGGAGATAAAAAATTATAAATAAATATAAATTATTCGAAAAATAAACTTAAGGACATTTGGTGAATCAATTAAATTTGGAAAACGACATATTAGTAAAAGAAAAGGGTTTACCTTTAATAATATTTTTAAAATATTTCGTCCTTGTTATGGAATTGTCGAAAACCCGACCACTAATGAACTTCTTTTAATTTCGTATATTAAAATGATGAATATTTGTTATAATTAATATCTTGTCAATTTATGCACATTTTAAAACTGGTAGTGGTAAGACGGATAGAGAACTTTGTACTGTTTTTCTTCATGACAACTTGAATGTCTGGAATATTTGTGTAAGGAAGAATGGCAACAAACAATACTTAATAGGAACGTAAGAAAATATCATTAATAACTTTTGATGTTCCTTAAAGAAAATACATTTTGAGTATTTGGATTTAAAAGGTAAAGTCGATAATGGAGTGTTTTTACTGATTGTTTTCACCATCTTTTTAAAAATAATTATACATTTAGTACCCAAGCGATTACCAGATTTCGGTTAGAAATAATGTGACTAAAAATGTAAAACAAAAAAATTTAAATTAGGATTATAAATTGCTCTACTGAATAAAATAATTTTTAAATTTCGTATAAATTTTATTAAGACATTACATTTTATTTGAATTCTTTAAATGGTTTCTTAAATTATAAATAAGCATAAATGCTTATAGTTCACGTTTACGTCATTTGTAAACAGAAATAATATAATCTTTACAAGAATCTTCACTATTTCTCATTTTTTGTCGAAAACAGTACGAACATATAAATTGAAGAAATGACCTAGAAGATAAATCAACATAGAAACGTGATATTTTCATGAAATGTATATTTATTTTTTTTTTATTTTACTTGAATCCTTTATCCATTAAGTCTTCCTTGGATATAAAAGAATATCCTGAGGCGATGTAATTTTTTGTATTAATGGTGTATAATACAATAATGTATAATTCAATTAATACATTATACCATTTTCAAGGTATAAGATCTAGTAATAAAATACCTTTTGTAATATTTCATAAATATTGTTAAAAAGAGAGAAAATGACCAAATATTCGGTAAGTGCAAAACCGCCAATACACCCCACACTTGGGGCACATTCGCGGGTGCAGTGGGGATGATTGGCGGTTGATAAAAACTTGTTTTATTGAATAAGTGAAAACTATATGCGATTTAAAAAAAATACATGCATTTTTCAAATGAACTTTTTTGTTATTTCGTCTTTTCACATTGAAATTATTTCAGAATTCCTCTAAAGGGTAAAGAAATCGTTGCCTCGAGCCTTAAACTTTAAAATCTGTATATGCTCATTGTGAAAATAAAGGCGAAAGCATCCAAATGGCGGCTTAAACACAAAAAATCAGAGAAAAATGCAGGAATTTTTTATTCGAAAACGATAGACATTAGGAAATAATGTTACAGAATAAGGTAAAAGTGTAGAAAAACTGCCTCACCCCAAAAATGAAATGTGCTAGATGTTTTCGATGTATTTTGGACTGCTGATAACGAATATCGCAATAAAATTTGGCGCTCGGACGTATTGAAGTCGCTATCTAAAAAGAAACGATAAAAAATGTGATTTTTTGGAGTTTTTTGCATTTATCTTGAAAATTACGAGTCCGACAAAAAAATGTGTCCAGCAGCCCAAAATACATCGAAAACATCTGGCACATTTCATTTTTGGGGTGAGACAGTTCTTCTACATATTTACCCAGAATAAAAAGTTCTTACAATTGATCAATGAATTCGCTGAATTTTTTTCAGAATTTTTTCTGATGAAATACTGACATTTTGAAAAATTCTAAAAATGTTCAAAAAGTTCTGTAAAAATTTCACCTTATTCTTTGACTAATTCTAAGAACTTTTTGTTCAGTAACATTTTTTCCGAAAATCTGCTATTTTAAAATAAAAAATTCCCGAACTTTTCGATGATTATTCCGATGTTTTCTTTTCTAGTTCAACATTGTCGAATGATTCGATAACGCTCTTACTAATTACATTAGTGTATCTGAGAAATTCTCAATAATTCACAAAAATGGCAGTAAGTTGTGCCCAGTGCAAATCTGATTGCGTAACGAAGGAATCTGTACCAATTTCCAAAGGCGTGGGGTGTACATCTCGGTTTCATTGCACGTATGCTGGTTTTTCTCCTGCGGAGATATGAGTCATGGAATTGAAAACTGGAAGAAATTTCTTATTCTACACCAGCGAATGCAGAAATTGCATAAGATCCATTCCATCTCTTACTGTAAATATTAATAAATTATGTTCCAGGTTAAAAGTAAAATTCAGAATGTACAGACTACTTTCGATGTATGCTGCAACTGCATATCATGAACACGCTGCCAAATGATGCATTAGTGTCTCAGCATGACATCTACACGATCTACAAAGCGTACTCTGCACCGCCTGGTGTAGGGTCGTCTGGCGATACGCTAAGGTATTGATGACCCCATCCTGGCATGCGAAGATAAAACCCACGGTCTCGGATTTCAAGCCGGATGATCTCAAGAACGAGAAAGTCATCTTTACCGACAAGCCAAGTTGTTGGAAATTTCGAAAGAATTGACCATGCAATGGCTTGTCGATATGCCTTCGCTCTAACATACGTAGTTGTTCCTTCCGTATGTTAGCCCTGAGATGCACTGGGCACAGATTGGTGACTGCTTCAGCTTCCTGTGCATCTCTATGTCCCCTGAATGTCATGCTGACCAACTAGCATCATCAGAGGATCCTCCGTTCGATTAATCACGTCGCAAGCCGTTTCGAGGACCAATCGGTCATGCATACACTCCAGACTCAAATGGCCACGATCTCCCATATTTCGGGGCAAATACAGTCGTTCCACGGAAGATCCTGGATGCAAACTGCGTTGCATATAAATCATCTTCCGTGTGCATCGGTCAAGACATCTTAGCTCGTCAACGTTCCACTTAAGTGCTCCAAATGGCAAGAGCACTGGTGAAACGGCCAATATATTCGTAGCTGCCACCTTATTTTTCCCCGTCAACTCTGATGATCAGATCTGACGGAGAAGGCGTCAGTATTTCTCAACGATGGTCGATTTAGCAGTTAGTACATCCTGGACATGCCTCTGAGACACGCCCAGGTGTGTGTAGGCTTCGTCGAGGAAAAGTGGCGGATGAAATTTCCGTTGACCAGCTCCATATCGTTGTTAATGGAGCCTGACCTTCCTCTGTGCAAATTAACGACTGTACACTTGTCCAATCCGAATTCCAAGCCTATCTCTCGAGTATGTGAGCCCTGCGTGTTCTGAAATTAGTATCCGCATGTTCAGAGAGTAAGGTGGTTAGCCCAACTCCCCGCTGCTATGCATCTCTCGTTTGTCTCTTACCTCGACATCTACTGGGGTTGGTTACCCAATCTTTGGCAGGGTTGCTAAGAGTCCAGGGCCACTGGCATTAATAAGCACACGTGGAGGTGAGAGTCGGCCATTTGGGAAGACAAGAAAGGATGCAGCTATTTGCATAGTTGCACACTCATCATCATTCCCTTTGGGCCCAAATAAATTATTATTATTAAAACTGTGCTTAAAAGTACACGGAACGAAGGATCTAGGTTATGTAGGTTTATAATTATATTAATAATTTTGTTCATCGTTTTTTGTAAAAGGTGAGAAAACAATATTGGGCATAAATCTAATGTGAACATACATTTAGATTTCTTCAACATAAACTTCATTTCATCAACACTATAATAATAAATTACAATTATAAATATCTTTATGGTATTCAAACATTAAAATTTTTTGGGTAAACCTTCGGAAAAGGCACCTCCTCGCAAAAAAATTAAATTACTCTATTCCGACGTATTTTGGCCTTCTGATTACGAATATGACAACAAAAATTGATGGTCGGACGTAAAGCTGCTATTTTTAAAAAATAGCCAAAAACGCCTTTTTTTTTAGTTTTTTGCATTTATTTTCAAAAATATGCATCTGACATAAAAATGTTTCAAATAAAAGTTCTAGAGCGGAAAATTCTCGACAAAAAAGATTCTACATATTTTTTCCATAATTGCAACAGTAAGCCCGTAAATGAGGGTTGAAAGATCCCATGATGGGTTTCTACCGAGTATACAGGTACAAAAAATTCATAGGGGAATGCCCGCCAGTTATGGAGGGTACCGGGGAAATAAAAAACGCGGGGCGAACCAAAACCCATATAGTCGAATCTGGAGAGCGGAGCCCCCCGTGCTTGCGTGGTGGGGGGCTCCGCCCCCAGACCCCCGTTTATACTAACCTAACCTCCAACCACAGAAATGTCGGTGATCGTCAAACCCACGTGCTACATTAATACGTTATTTACTACAATCCTAATCTCTGACCATTCACATAGCACATGGTATTGATTCTCACCAGGGGGGTGAAACTGTTTTGTTCATAACGTTCTCGTTGTGACCCCCGGGATTTGGCGCTAGTATACATGTGCTTGGCAACCAACGCAGGGTGGACCTCGGCTTGCGGGTCATAGGCATTCCATGTTAAAGAAGTAACTAGATCAGCCGACTAATCACGCGGTATTTAGAACTTGTCGGCTTTGCTACAATTCTTAATTCTGTTTTGTTATGCATTGTGAGAAATTAAAATCCTGTAGCAAACCCTAATTACCACGGGGTTAATCGACTAATGATCTAGTTACTTCTTTAACATGGGATGCCTATGACCCGCCAGCCGAGGTCCACCCTGTATATTATTTATATATTATATTTTTAATTTAATTTTATCCATTGTATTTTTATATTGTTTGTATTATTTTTATTAATATTAATTATAAATTATATTTTAATATGTAAAGAATATTTTATATTTTTTGTATTAATTTATAATAGATTTTAAAAGACGTAAATCATTGGATAGATGTTACTAAACATATTTTTTATTTCAAATCTTATTTTCATTTCATTTTTTAAATTAAACTGTCTTTTTTTCTTAATCACTTTTGAAACGTTTTATTAATCTATTATTGATAATTTTGGTTGAAGCTGTTATAAAATTAAAATGTTACTTTAATTTTTAATGAAATTCGAAAAGAATGAAAGAGGGCACTTATTCAACTGATATCAGTTTTTTAAATAATTTTTTTTTTATAAATTTTTAAATATAAATTTATAAATTTAAAAAATTAACGAATGTAAACAATAATTTTATTCGTCAAATTCACCTCTATAATTTCTTTGTGGTAGTGACAATATTTTTCGTTTTGTAATTTATTTAAATTCACGTTTTTTATCTTTTGCCTAAAATGCTTTTTGTCTATTTAAATAAATAAATAACTTCAAAGAACGGCAAATATACGGCGTTACATTTGTTTTCACCTTGAATTTGAGTTTGGCGTCAATTTTTACTTCAAAATTTGTGTTCAGCGCATTAAATTATGTCGAAAAACGTAGATTCAAAATGCCTGAAGGAATGGCATTTTCGGAAATAATATTCAAAATTTCATAAAATGAAAAACAAATGCTTCTTCTTCCACAAATTTCAATATTTCTATGTTTTTTTTGTATTTTGTTTCACAAACCCTAACTGTAAGGCACTAAGTGAAATTTTGGAAAATCGTTATTTTGTAAAAAATTATTAAAACCGGTAAATCGCGAATTTTCAGATATAAAGTATGACCTTTTTTTAGTGAATAATAACAGTAAATTTCAGATAAAATAATTAATTCATAAAACAAATTATTAAATTCATAAATGTCCAACAACGTTGTTTAAATTTTAAACTTTTGTGTTTATTATTTCTACATGTGTTATATAATAGTATTTGTTTTGTGCAAGAATAATTTAACAATCTAGAAACTAGTAACTTATGAAAATAATAAATTTGCAATTATAGGGACGTATCGAGATAAAAAATGTTTTTAAATAAAATTTAATAGATAATATTTTAACAAACTTTTAATTTGTACATTAAAATGCGAAATAAAAATCCCCAATATACGATAATATTTTCAATGAAATAAATTTAGTGTGCCATAACCTGTGCCCAAAGTCAACAGATTAATATCACCGATATTTACATTTATTAAGTCAATAGAGTTAATATAAACAAATGTTATTATGTACTCTCTAAATTTGTGTATACGTGTACTTTTTTTTAAACGTTGACTTATAATTTATAATAAGTTAATTTTCTCTTATTTAAATTTAGAGAGTTCGAATTGTTCAATTCCAAAATGTTGCTCTCGCTATAAATAATATATAAGAAGTATCAGTTTGTAATGGGACTTAAATAAAAAGAATATCTATAGATATTGTTCAACATTTTTTTAACAACCTAATAGTCTCATATTAGGTGCATTTAATTTATTTATGAGTCTTCTTTATTATCAAGTACCATTATTTCAAAATGAATAAGTATATGCCGTTTTAGAAATGATTCTACGATTCGATTGTGTTTTTTCATACAAAATTCTTCATCGTTCCGTCTAAAGTAATACTGAAATAACTGAAAAAACACTAATTTTTGTATGATATATTTCTCAATTTGTGTGTCCTTCCTTGCTGTAAATATCTGGAAACCTTGGATACTCCTGGGGCCAAAAACTATCGAAAACCAAAATTGACCATGTTAGATGCGTCATTTTGATTTCGCCATTTTTGTTTAGGTCGGACGAATTTATAAACTATCCCAATCCGACATCAAATAGGGACGATTTTGTACCTCTAATTATAAAAAAATGCGAGTTTTAGTGCACATTAGAAAATTTTGATCGAGAACCAGCTTGATTATGACATTATTAGGATACTGTAAAAATCTTACAATATATTGCAATTTTTGTAATAAATACAATTTCAGTCGCCGTTTTGGATGCGCCATTCGTTAATAAGACCATGTCTTTGTTGAGACATTTACAAAAAGGAAAGCTAATTATTCAAAATAGATTAGGCATCATTTTGTACCCAGCTATACGAAAAAAAACACGAATCAAATATATCTTGTTATATTTTTACGAAAAAGTATGAATCAATATGGCCGTCATTTTAAGTTGATCACTGAGCCAACAAAATTCCTTCCTGCGCTGACTGATTAGTAGAATATATCGGGTCTACCGATTGCATGCATTATAAGACCTTATTAAAGCATGAATAAACATTTAAAATTAATTTTCATTGTTCAAAACTGAGGTAAAAATGTTTGTTTTGCGAAAATCGTTAAAATGTCAGACTAACCTCTTGTGCCATAGTGGTCCCCATAGGGACTGTATATCTGGGATTTTTCGAGGTCGCTGATTACGAATCCGAAGTCAGAATTTTGAAAATCTAAATGGCCTATCCAATATGGCCTATAAAATTTTAAAAATTACATTGAATTAGAAAAAAATCTATATTCTTTGGTTTTCGAGATCGGTGATCAAGCATTCGAATTCATAATTTTAAAAATAAAAAAAACATTATAACTTACTCTTAACGTTACCCGTAATTAGAAATTCTGATTTCACATACGTTATTAGATAATTCGAAAAACCTCTGATAAAACGGATTACCTAATTTCAGTTTTACATACTTTTCTTTTCACATTCGGAATCATCAACCCGAAAAATCCTCAAATACACAGCTTTATCGAATTCGATATCAATTTTAACATTTTAATCCGCCCTATTGGATTCGCCATTTTGAATTTCAAAATTCGGTCTTCGGATTCGTAATCAACGACCCCAAAAACTCACGAATAAAAATTTTCAGGCTATTTGGATGCAACTAAAACGTGACACAAATTTACCACGAAAAATAAAAAAGTTGGCTTTCAAAAACAATGTCGATGTTTGTATAGATGCACTAATAAAGTTAAAGTACAATTTCTGGATTTTTTTGCGACAATGAGTTAAACACATTTTATAACATTTCTACGAACGTTGTGTCAATTTGTTATAACATACCTTCTGATCAATTATTTTGATCTTTGTTATTAATATACCATAATAATACCAGTGTGTTTTATAATAAATTTCTTAATGAAAGAAAAATTTTCTTGAAAACATTACCATTTTAGATGGTAATTTTGGGATAAATTTGTGTAATGGAGAAAATTGCCATTATTTCTAGTAAGAATTACTGGATTTTTAAAAGATTTTACTGTATAAGTAGTATTCTAAGCCACTTATAAACATTTTTACACCACGAGAGTACCCGGGTCGGAATTCGGTAATAGCCCGGTCAGTATCTCAAATTTGACCGGGCTATAGAAGCGTCATAGACAAGCCCGGTCGGATCCCAGATACAACTACGGTAAACCCGACTGATTCCGGTCAGAGTTCGGTTACAAATTCTACCTGGGATAGCTTGTTCACTATGAAATTCTAGGCTGGTATTGTTTTCCGTAAAATAGTCTAATGCTAAATTAAAAAAAAAAATATAGTCCTCGTGCATTACAGAAAGTTCTGTGGGCTAGAATTTTTTTTTCGAAACTTTTCAATTTTCTTTTATAACGCATTTTTAGTTTATTCCCGTGAGAGAAATAAAAGCAAATTTTCACGAATTGAAAATCACCAAATTACTAATAAAAGTCGCAAAATTAGCAATAATAAATTTATTATTATAATATAAGTGGATTTCAGTTATCATGTCATTTAATTGGTATATCGTATTATTTTTTTTAGATCACATCCAAGAAAACACATCCCGCAAACAGGAAGGAAGTGAAAATAATACAATTAGTCTTGACAATCAAGAAATTTTCTTAAATAATATAAAACCTGAAGAAGTGGTTGACAAGAATGGAGAGTTTGATGAAATGATCATCGAAAACACAGATGTTGTTGCTAATCATGTGGAAAATGAAAAAATAATCTCTGACCAGATTGCAAAAGAAACAGAAATCTTGAATAATGTAGGAAACGAAGAAATAGTCGACAATAATGAGGAAAATGAAAAAGTTGTCATCATCGATACACAAAACAATAGGTTAAATAAAAGAATTAGGTTAAATAATGATTTAGTACAAGCGATTCTTCAGCAAAATTTAAAAAGAGCATTAGATGCAATTATTAGGGGTGCCGACGTGAATAATAAAATACCCGGAAGGAAACTAACACCACTTATGGTTCTAATGGATGACAAGTATTCAGGCATGATCAGAAAAATGGCTATGGCTTTTCTGAAAGGCAAGTTTGATATCTCAGCTCGCGCTAAGTATGTTCGAAACATATTTCACTTTGATGCTGCTATAGGTGATATAAGAATGTTAAAATGCGCTGCTGATGCTAACATTGATATCAACAGTCGAGACAAAGAAGGAAAGACCGCACTCCACTATGCTGTTCAGTACGGAAAAAACTTTGTGGAGGACGTTCTAAATCTTAGTATTAATGTTAATGTTACAAATGATGCTGATCAAAACGCATTGCACTGTATATCGTGTGCACCAAAGGACGAGCGAAATGGAATCATTGACGTTTTAATAGAACGTGGAATTGAAAGTAATGCAAGAGACTGCGGGGGTAACAATGTCCTCATTCATTTATGCAACATTGGCGATTCTGTAGAAGAAACTGTACGGCATATATTATCCCATAAAATAGTTTATTTCTGAACCTGGAGAATTTAACTCCTTCATTTGTTTGCACTGAACAGGCAATAGAAATAATAATAATAATAATATCGATTTTAGTGAAAGACAAAAAAACTATTGTACAGTTTAACCCTATAGAGACTAAATAATTGTTATGTTTTCTGTTAAATTACTTACGAATATTATCTGTAAATTGTTGTATGTTTATATTAGCATTTTTTAGTTGATTTCTGAAACGATTACAAAAATATGTCCCTTATCCAGACGGATTTTATTTGATGTAATGTAGATTTCATATTTTTACTAAATATCAACAAATGCATCTCAAATGGTCATTCATCCTGAGGAATTATTATTTCAATTTATGGAAATAATTCTCAAGTCAAGCATTGGAAAAAGGTGTGTCTCGAGAAATTTGAAAAATACAATACACTGAAATTGGTTGTGGAAGATTGATATAATCAAAAAGGGCATACAAAATAGTGTTAAAAATTTGTTTATGCGATATCCCTCGCAATTGTTGTTTGTAATATGAGCGCTATTTGTATGCGAATCATCGCTTAGGTGTTTGCGAGAAACCTTTTAAATGTATAATAACATCATCGTATGTTTCGGTAAACAAAACAACTCTACTGAATTTATATAGTTTGTTTTTGAGGCCGGGGAACAAAGTTCCGAAAATCAAAACCCCGAAAGGTTAAAATTTCGATATTGCGTGAGTCCAAAGTATTTTAATTTGCTTTCTTTTTGCCAAATTTTCAAAGACAAAGTGAAAAAAATTACACTCAATCCATGCTATATCGAAATTTTGGGTTTTCGGTATGTTGATTTTCGGAACTTTGTTCCCCGGCCGTTTTTGAAATGTTATGTTTAGGTCTATTGTAAAATTTGTCTTCAGTATTCAGAATTTGTTTCTTTTTTAATTGAAAATCGTGGAAATATTGTAATGTATTTTTAGTTTCCGTTTAATTTCTCCAACATACGATACTCGCAATGTTTACAATATGCAGTGAAATTTTTCCGATCGATCCAGATGTAGGAAGTCGTTTCAACGCTTGCTGAAAGACAAAAATGTCGATATCAATGCAAAATTGGAGAAGTCTGATATTTCTTTGTTTCATGCAGTCATTGCAGGAGATGAAATAAGGAATTTACGACCTTGGAAAGCAGTAGGACTTAAACTGGCAGCATTAACAGAAGTTGGTGATACACCTTTACATATTGCTACAAGGGCAGGTTTGAAAAATATGATCAAATATTTTTTGAGTCGTAAATTCCCTATTAACGGCACAAACAAATCGGGCCTCACTCCATTGTTCGAGGCTGTATGCAAATCCGTGCATCCGCAGATTTTAAAAATGCTTGTGAAGCATGGTGCTGACGTGCATGTACGGAATAAGAGAAATATCTTGCTTCTGCAGGCAGCATTGAAAGCAAAGCAAGAAAAGACGTTTGTAGAGTTGCTTAAAGCTCACTATGAACCTAACTTCGAGGACTGCATGCAGTTGTTAAAAGAAGCCCCTAAAGAAAAAAGACTATGGATAGTAGATAAAATCATTTGCGGACAATTTCCTGATATGAAGTTAACTATTAGCCCCCAGTACCGACTGAAAAATGCCTTGAAGAAAATGTCTTCCGTCTTGCTCAACCGCGTAAACGAAGAACGTTTACTGCATCTCAGTAATCTTTTAACGGATTCGAAAGCTCTCAAGGAGAGAAGAAAAGCTTTGAAGAAGCAGATGAAGAAGACGCGTAAAAAAGCCGAGTTGAAAACCCTACGAAAAAGGTTCGCTAAACATCTCAGAGGGTGAATAAAGTCATAAGTTATTTATACTTATACTTCACAACGTAATCTAATCAGATGCTGTAGCAAATCTGAATTACAATTCGGTCAAAACATTACACGTCTGGACAAGACTGGATGATCCAGTTTCACCACTTCAGGCATTTACCAACCAAGAGTCTTAGAATGTTTCAACGATAAATTCTGCTTCTTTTGTAACAAGATTCAACCGTTTTTTTATTTTCAATCAGTTTATAACACTTAATATTGTTGTATTTCTAAAATCTTAATTAACTGACTATTTATTTGTAAAATAAATAAGTTGTAGATACGAATATATAAGTTATAATGTCAAAGCTGTTATATTTTACAACTTACTAGAAATGGAAAGATTTTATTTAATTGTAATGCAATCGATACTACGCGAATGTTCTGATTATGATTCACAAGTAAATAAAATATGATGCATTGTTTTTTAAAAATAAATTAAAAATAAAAAATTAAAAAATTCTTTTTAACCCTGTATATCCTGAAAAATTAATGCTTTTGATGTTTTGGAGGAAAGTTGGTCTCATTCCTCCCAGCACTCCAATTATCAGCACGACGAGCTTGATTTTGAATCCTCGATACAGCTTGCGAATCTCGAACAGGAGTTCCTGATATTTCATCCGTTTTTCGTCCTCTTTGCTGACTATATTTGTTTCTGCTGGTGCAGAAAACTCGATGACGAAGATGGATTTGTCATCGAAGTCAACAAGGACGATGTCAGGCTTATTGGCTGATATTTGCCTGTTCGCCGGGAATGAGTAATTCCAGTATATTCGGCACGACTCATTCCCGACAACGGATTCAATATCAGTGGGGACGTACGGCAAAACTGGGGTTGCATCAATAGCATAAGTGCTGCGAAGATGGTAATACAGCACTCGAAGAGCCGCATTGTGACGTTCGATGTATGCTGAAACTGCATATATTGGGCATGCTGCCAAAAGATGCATTAGTGTCTCAGCATGACATCTACACAATCTACAAAGCGTACTCTGTACCGCCTGGTGTAAGATGTTCTGGCGATACGCTAAGGTATTGATGACCCCATCCTGGCATGCGAAGATAAAACCCTCGGTCTCGGATTTCAAGCCGGCTGATCTTAAGAAGGAGAAGGTCATCTCTGCCGACAAGCCAAGTTGTTTTTCACGCACGTTTTTTAATTATGTTTTCCGTCCCAGTATTGACAACACTTTTCAGCAGTACATTTTTTGAAGCCATTTCCATAAGCGCTTAAATTTTGGCACCTTTTAACAGATAATGCAATACATACTGCGCAGTTTTGCCATCCAATGAAAACTTTTTTATTTGTTTTTATCTAGCATACATTTTAGTACTAACTTCTGCAAAAGCTGTGCAAGTATTTTATATGAATAATATTTTTTATTAGCAAGACAGGTTCATGAAGGTCTCGCAATTTTTTTTGTATTATTATCTGTTGCGTCGTCTTACCAACAGCTAGCTGCTACTTGAAAACGAAATCAAAAAATTGTTCACCGGACGGGGATCGAACTCACGACCTACGACGTCATAGTCCGATGCGTTACCGCCTGAGTTACGAAGCCGACGTTTTTAAAAGTTTAGTCCGCAAAACGACCGAAAAACGACTGCGAAACGACCGTACTCGCAGATCATTATTGAGTCGTCCGGTGTGCTAGACAAATTTTTTTATGGCAGCGATGATACATATACACCAAGAGAAATGTTTGTTTACAGTTAATGTAATAGCTTCATAGTAAAGCTAACAGAATTTAGATTTTGATCTTAAGTTACCTGAACTTCACTTTATCCTGAAGTTACCGTAATCTGATATTCGGTTAAATTAGTTTGTGTGTTAATAGTTAATATAAGAATTTTAAATATTAAAGTTGGGATCATTACGTGAAACATTTACATACACGCGCTTACAGTTTCGCCGAAACGGAGATAAACAATAACATACACACCCGCAGTTACTCGATTCCCTGCGAATTTTTCGACGCATTGTTGACATGCGCATTTCAAACGACAGAATTTAATGTAAGCTTTATTAACAGTTAACGAACGCTCCTTGAATGTTAAAATATATAAGTTAATATACAATAACATTGCTGACATATGGGAAAGTGCTGGTATTTTCATCTCAAAGTTACCTGTCGTTTTTAACTTTACAGTTACTGTTATAACTTTACTGTTAATGTAAGAGCCTTGAAATTACCTTACATCAACTATTAGTAAAAAATTTCTCTCAGTGTAGAACAGGAATTGGCCAAATTAACGTGAGAAAATGTCTACATATATGTACCCGAGTATAAATTTGTCAGGCCCTGATCAGGGTGTAACGCTTTTGGTCAGGCCCTGATCAGGGCCTTAATAAATTTCTACTCGGGTAGATTCAAATATATTTGAATCAAAAATCGAAGTATACGACTTAAGTCGAGCTGTGTCAACTAAATTGTATTTGTTGACCAACATTTTATCATCGATAAAAGATTTTATTCATCTAAAACCTTATTTTAACAAAACTTTTATCATCGATAAAAGGCTTTATAGATCTAAAACCTTTCAGTCAAAGTTTTACACCAGTAGAATATTTCAGGTCTAAAACATTCTTCCGACCAAAGTTTAATTTGGGTGCAAAGATATACCAATACACCAAAGATATATACCATACAATTCACCAATACAATCATTTTATCTATATTTAAAGAAGTGAAAAGTACCAAATAATTAACAGTTACTTAATTAGCTAATAAAACAAGAATGGTTTTAAAAATATGATTGTAAATAACTGAAGAAAGACTGCCTTCCAAAGTAAAAATGCATGTAAGACCTAAGAAAATTACGAAAAACTATTTTCTCTAAGAATATTATTTTGCAATAAAACTTTGATATTATGATCACATTTTCAGATGCATATATTTTTTTTAACACGTTTTCTAGATTATATTCATTTTTTAATAATAAGTTTTTTGCAGTAAACAATATAAAATTTTTTATTTTCGTCGGCACAATTTGATGGATAATATTTTGTTTAATTAATTGAGCACCTGGATGCTAAAACCGGGCGCGCTCTGAAGGGGAAAAGTCCGGGCGCGTGAGACAAATCGGCCGAATTTATTCAATGAATTCCGTTGACTTCAACTCGCGATGTTTCGGAGAAAAATGCATTAAAAAATCTGAAATTTTCAGGGTATATTTACAATGCATTACCGAAACTGGTAGACAAATATAAAGTAATAAAATGTTAACCAAATTGTTAATAATAATTTATAAAGTTTACGTTAATATTTAATGCGAAAAAGTGTGTTAATGGACAAAAAGTGTCTAGGGAAGTATAGAGTTGAATAAACTTCCAGTGAGATATTTGTTCCTTAGTGTTTCAAGAAGTTCTGTAGAAAATTTCAGACCAATCGGTTGTAAATTGGTTAAAATACAGATTATTTAATAAAGCGCACGGCGCCGTCAACGGCTGGTTTCCGCCAACTAAATTACATAGCGGCTCCTCCTTACCCCTTCTATTTTCTCAGAGTTAATTTTATGAATATATTTGTTTTATTTCATCACCACATCAATAATAAATCATATTAATAGTATTTAAAAAATGGAAGTACTAAAAACGTTACATAAAATGAAAAAATTCATTATTTTACTTTTTATATAAACACATTTTACAAGTTAAATTTTGTTAGATATTATTAATATGATTTATCATTAAAGTGGTAATGAAATAAAATAAAAATATTCATAAAATTATCTCTGAGGAAGTAGAAGGGGTAAGGAGGAGCCGCTATGTAATTTAGCTGACGGAAACCAGCCGTTGACGGCGCCGTGCGCTTTATTAAATAATCTGTATTTTAACCAATTTACAACCGATTGGTCTGAAATTTTCCAGAAAACTTCCTGAAACACTAAGGAACAAATGTCTCACTGGAAGTTTATTCAACTCTAAACTTCCCTAGACACTTTTTGTCCATTAACACACTTTTTCGCATTAAATATTAACGTAAACTTTATAAATTATTATTAACAATTTGGTTAACATTTTATTACTTTATATTTGTCTACCAGTTTCGGTAATGCATTGTGAATATACTCTGAAAATTTCAGATTTTTTAATGCATTTTTCTCCGAAACATCGCGAGTTGAAGTCAACGGAATTCATTGAATAAATTCGGCCGATTTGTCTCACGCGCCCGGACTTTTCCCCTTCAGAGCGCGCCCGGTTTTAGCATCCAGGTGCTCAATTGGTATAAAAAACGCAGGTTTCATTAAAATGTCTGCACTTACGTGTATTTTTACATTGTATAAGGTAGAAATATACAACTCAGATTGCAAAGCACAACGGATTTTTATTATTTAATATAATAATTCATTCAATGGAAATATGGTGTGGTCGAGTTCAGACGCACGCGATGTACCTCCAGACTATATTAACCATATCATCCAAATAGAAAGATCGTAATAGTAACGTGTATAGTTTGTGATGACGGTTTTTGTTGCGGACATAATTGTCATAACTTAAGTAACGGTACTGGGCGAAGGTTTTTTCCACCAACTGTGGTTTTCTCCCTACGCCTTTGCACACCCGAATGGGGGTACCTAATTTGTGGACGGGGACCTAATAGATATACATTTGTAAAGGTCCTAAACTAGCGACGATATGAATTATTAAGCTGTGTAAACTGTTGTAGAAATAGTTTAAAGTCAATTCGTTAAATGTAAAGAATAAATATAATGCGTGTTGATTATGAGGTGTGGAATGAAGCTTTATGTGGCCATTGTCTCACTTCTAAATGGACAGTAGCTCTTAGGTTTCGAGCACGTGGATTTGCAGTCGCGCTTCGAATTTTCGCCAGTGCTGGCCTTTGAGTGAACAAGAAGTTTAGAAGTTCGTAGCGTGGCATTTTGATTTGGTTTAAACTTATTATGATAACTCGCTGTGGAGTTCATAAGTTTGGATTGCGGACAAACTCCCAGCCGGGAGAGAATCGACAACTCGAGAATTTTGCATCCGCATCTTAAGAGGTTATATCGTCGCCAATCTCGTCGAAAACAGTTTTGGGGAAATAAATTTATAGATTTTTGAAAACCCCACACCGCCGGAGTTTTATTTCGTCCCGTGTTGTTATAGTTTTTGTAATCCGGAGTTCTCGAGAAAAGTGAAGGATGGACATGGCTTTTAGATCTTCACATTGTTGTTTGTCCGATTCACGTTAATCTAACTTTTGCGGATTCTCAGCCACGTGACAACAAGCGTTTCGGTTGATGTTAAATTAGTTAATAAACATAGAAAACTATTGATAATACATAAAGGATGGGAAAAATTTAACTCAAGAGATGGAAACTTATGGTATCCCAATAAACGAGTTCGTGTTCAAAAATTTCGACTTTCATTCGATTTGTTTCCAATTTCGAATGAAATTAATAAAATTTTAATACGAAATTGGTCTTTTTCAAATGTTTTTATACGCACAATATATTTCGAATATTTGTCGTCTTTCCAATACATCCGATGTCATACGTTACATTCGATCATATGCGTCAATATGCGATATTTTCGAAACACGGATATTAATTTTTCATTCGAAATGATACGTTCTTTGATGGGTTGCTTAAAGCGAATGATATTTCATACGATTTCATTTCGCTCTACATTCGAAAACATTCGAATATGTGCGCAGTATTAATAGTCTTTAAAATTGAGGTTATGTACATCCGTTCGCATAGAGAAACGGCTAATTGTCGAATGCAAATTTTTGATTGAAATCATTCGAAGGCATACGTGTTTACCTATACGAAGTGTTCATTCGTTTTAATACGAAGTCATGTTAGATCGCCGGTGGCGCCTACGCGTGAAAACGACGAACTGACCCTCGATAACATCAGTTCCTAACCTAGAATATTGAAATTAAACCGAAAAGTAAATATGTATGTACATTTTCAAGCTCAAATCTAATTTATGGTGATTTTATGCACTTTATATTAATGTACGTCAAATTTCAGCAAATCGATTCAGAAACGAGCGAGAATTCACGAGAATAAACTTTGGAGTACAAATACAGTTCGCTTTGTTACTTACGAAATTTATTTTTGCAAATTTTCTTTTGTTATATTGTTTTTACCGGAACCTCGAATAATATTAAAAAAAAGACGAAGTATAAACCCGGTAAAACTTGGCTCAATTCCATGCGTTTTAATATGAAAATTCATTATGTGCAAACCTAACCTCAATTTTTATTCATAAATGCTTCCGTACGAAATTATTAGTACACTAATTTCATTCGATTCTATGTTTTTAACTCGTTGCATCATCTTGCATACGTTTTCATGCGATTTACCGCGAAATAACGAGGAAAGAAACGGGATGGAAACGTATGAAATCGTATTAAAAATGTTTGCACACGAACTCGTTTATTGGGATGGTGTGGGAAGATAAAAGTGATGAAGAAGATTCTGTATCTGTGGTTTCATACGTGAGTGAAAAGTCCGAAGGAACATACTGTGGAAAATTAAATAAAAAACGTAAACATGAATAATAATAATAATAATAATAATAATAAATATAAAATATATGCATAGTAATAATGTGAAAGAGTTAAGTTGTGAAAAAAAATTAAATAGCGAGCTAAAGGATCAAATGAAAGAATTACGTGAACACATAATACAGAATTGAGGGATCATAATAAATTTCTAAGAAAAACAGTGGAAGAAAACTTAAACAAAATATTATTTACTCAAGAACTGGAGAAACCGTTATATTCGGAAACACTACGAACCACAACACAAACAAGCACAATTCCTCCTCTTACCATAAAGGTAAGGGAAATCAGACGAGTTTTCAATCGAAAAGATAAAAAATATAATTTTTAGTTTAGGAAAATAGTTATAAAAAGACAAAATGTAGATGACCTAAGTAAAAAAGTCGCTTAACAATTGTCTGATAAAGTCAAAGCTGAAATTCAAAAATTACGAAACCCTCGAATTAAGATTATTGGCATTAAGTCGGAATATACAAGAGAAAAACTACTGCAAGATATGATGACTAGGAATATTATAGTAAACAGAGAAGACTTATCAATTGGGGTGCGGGTCGAAAACCCGACAAATCAAAAAGCCGACAGGTCAAAAAACAGTCAGTCATAAAGCCGACAGTCAAAAAACCAACAGTGAAAAAGTCGACAGTTCAAAAAACGACTGTCCTCCTGACGATGTGTCTTTTTTTATGTGTCGGCTTTTTGACTGTCGGTTTTTTGACTGTCGGCTTTATGACTGTCGGTTTTTTTGACCAGTCGGCTTCTTGATTTGTCGGTTTTTCGACCCGTACCCATCAATTGTACACACGTATAATAACAATGACTGAACTATAGCTATTATGGAAGTGACACCGCAATTATATAAACAAATTATGAAAGTTAAGAAATTATATGTAGGATGGCAAAGGTGTGTAGTTTACGACGATTTTAATTTAAGCACATGCAACAAATGTTGCAGATATAATCATAATGCTAAAAAATTCAGAAATGAAGACGGATGTAAGTATTGACAATGCTATCACAAAGTAGCGGATTGTAAAGTAAGTAAGAAAACAAATTTTCGTGTGTAAACTGCATCTATGCGAATAAATACTATAGAACCGAAAGGAAAACAGATCACCCAACGATATCTCACTCTGTGAATCTTATAAATACAAACTACAAACTAGTGTTGGCGTGGTGCCTCGCTCGCTTCGCTCGCTCAGAAACTTCGACCCAGTAGAGAGTCGGCTATTCCTTAATACTAGTTTGTTTACTAACAGCTTTCAATTATATTATAAAAAATTATATTGATATTTGGGGGTCCAATCATATTTAGGTCCAAGTGGCTTCGATAGATATGTTACAACAATATAGTGTTTCTTATATGTATGAAAATTGAAAATGAACATTTTCAAAACTTCGACCCCGACAACAGGCCAGCCGAAGTATTAATAAATAAATGTTACAAAACACTTACTTCAAGCACTTGTATTGTAATAGACTATTCGATGCATATTACATGTTTACAGTGTTTTACTAATTACTGTCTGTATCATTATGATCTTATATATACAATATATATACATATAATTCGTCAAAGATATCTTGAAAGTGTCGAAAAGATCTCTGCCGGATATCTTTTAGATACTATAAGACATCTTTTAGATATATCGAAATAGTTATTTTCGTATGAAGGGCGTAAAAGAACTTATGCGCCCATAGGTGATCACCGCACCCGAGGGGCTGGCGAAGACTACCTCTGGGGGTAGGGGGGTGGAAACGTCGAAATTTTATGGAAAACTGTAGGATAATTTTTTTGCCGAGGTGACCACATTCAATACTTTTTCAGACAATAGTCATAAGCATTTTAAACCAGTTTTTATGGCATTATCGTTGACTTTAGGAAGAAAATGCATATAACCTTTTTTGTAGAGAATTTCATGCTCTATCTTTTTTGTTCAAAACATTTTTTAATAAAATTTGTATTTTTCAAAATAAATGCAAAAAACTACGAAGAAACTTAATTGGGGCTAATTTTTGTTAGTAATGGACGGATGGATCTGCGCAAAAATCTAATCAGATCTAAGTTATGCCAAGACGCGTATTTTAAAAAAAAATTTATGTCAATACGCTTATCCGTTCGTGAGTTATCGCGAGACAAAAAAACGGGACGTACGTACAAGATCACGGACACAAATTTTTTTATTGTTGATTTGGGTTCCTTAGGGTCTGGAACGTCGACATTTGATGAAAAACTATAGGGTAATTTTTGTGCAAGAAGTGACCAAATTCAATACTTCGTCCAGACTTAGTCTGGGTCGAAGTAATTACTAAAAGAGCTATAAATTATCCTCCTGATATGAGGCCGATTTGAAAAAGTCCAGAATGTTTTTTAATTAAAATTTCAAAATGACTATATATATGAACAATTTTCCTGATTCAGATATTAATACCAAAGAAATACTCACTCAAGACATTGAAACTTTCACTAAACCAGGAATTTTTAATTTCTCTAGCTGCCATTATAATATTTGTAGTACACTGAAAATACTGTAGGAAACACGGTGACCCAAGTGGTACACATGGTGATCGAAATCGCAACGAGATGAGCCCTCTCACCGTAATTCAAATAGTTTCCTAATTTAGGCGATACGTTGCCCTAAAAGTGGTGGCACGATAGCCGAAACGATCACGAAGTGTATTGACGGAAAGATGGAAAAGTTATCGCTCGATGCGGAAGGACATCTATACTTCTTTCCCTCTCGAAAAGTTTCTGATCTCTTAACCTTGATGACAATTGAAGAGCTCCCGGCAAAAAACAGCCAACTCTATTTTCACTAGACTATACAGGGAAAATAAATTTTTAAGATCTTCCGGGCAACAAACAGTCAAGTTCGAGTTTTCGAAGGCACTTTTGTGACCGTTTGTTGCTCCGAACATATAAAATTTGTGAGCTAACTTTCTTATTAAATTGTACCGATTGTTTTAGGCAACAAACGGTCAAATATTTTGTGACTGTTTGTTGCTCGGAACGGTGTTGCTTTTTTTGACTGTTTCTTGCTCCGAATCATTGGTAGATTTAAACGAACAGTCAAGTGAAAATAGAGTTAACCGTTTTTTGCCGGGAGCTCTTCAATTGTTGATCAAAATTGCAAATCAAGCACATGAAATCCTTGGTAAAAAAGGAGATAGAAACGGATGGATAAGATCCTATCCATTTCTGTGCAATTGTGGTTATATGTCTGAAAGGTCTGAAATCGTTTTTTAATTGTTCCCCTATGGTATCAATCATTAAATATATGAGTGGATAGAAAATTTTTCTGAACAAACAAGTAAATAAATCAGTTTCTAGCAAATATCTTAATAATAACATCCCACATGGTACGTAATATCACGTAATATTATAGTAACATGACAGTAATATTGCAGTAACAGTACAGTAATATTGCAATAAGATCAGAGCAATATTACTGTAATATTATATGCCGTATGGGCCAGTACGTTTTTTTCCTCGATTTTTATTACAGTCGTATCCGCCTTTATCAGGTCCTCTACTGCGAACTTGAATACGTTTCTATCCTCGTTTTTCATTAAAATTGTAACATATGTATGCAACTCTAAAGATCATAAGCTTTATTTGGATTAATAAAACTTGTCGGTGTATTCAGTTTGTTTGTTTCAATTTTTTAATTCGACCCAGACTTCTAATTAATCTATCCCTATTATAATTTATCTATCGAGTCAGAAATTCATATATTTTTGTTTTATATTTAATTACGCAACGATTTGGCCAAGCACTATTACTCGAGACAGACGGGTCGAAGGTAAAGTTAGGACCTAGTTTGTTATTCAAGTTTTCAACATTCGACTTACTTGTATTTCTTAACATAAATATGTAAGTACTTGGAAGAAATGTATATAGTATAATATATATTCAAGCTGTACAAAACGGAAGAAAAATATAGTATCCATAAAGACTCCGTTTCGTATAGCAGTATCCATATGTTCTTCTTGTAATACATCAATGATGCTTTTTTGCAGCTGTTTTCATTTAGATTTACAATGTCATTGTATATTATCAATAAAGCTTTATTGCATTTGTTACCCACAGAAGGTTGCAATGTTTGTTATATTAAAAAAAAGCGTAGCTCTAAAAAGAATAAATTATAATAGGGCCGGTTACCTTAATTTTCTTAAATATATTTTTATAATAAGGTGCAAAATATTATCATTTATCGCTTTAGCTACTTTGATTACTGCAGCTACTTGATACACAGTTGTCTTCACTATTTCGTTAGTAAAACCAATCATCACATTTGTACCTTATTTACTTATCTAGGATTAAAAAACCAACCATTTTTCTAATAAATGTAAGTAACAATTTCATTTCATATAAGAGCTTATTTCAACTGTACAAAATGAAGACAAAGTGGAATTATGTCTATTTGACTTCCAGCAACAAGAAAGTAGCTTACAATTGTTGTTGAATGACATAAAAAACAGGAGGATATATCGCGCTTTTTGTAGGTTATGTACAAATTAATAACGTCTTTCGTTTTAATTTTAAAATAGAATTGTTTATTATTTTCTATGTCAGCCGTAATAAAACGATTAGTATTCATTTGAGTTTCGAGTACTCTCAAAATAATGTATTCAAGAAAATATAGCCAAAAATCATTAATTGTGCGTATGTGTTGCATTATATACTGCATCACATTTCTTTTCCATACGCGAATGCGACAGACACGATGTTCAGTAACATTTAAGTCAACGAAGTACCTAAAGTAGTATGGCAGTTGTATAGTAAATAGTACAGTTTAACTACTACAAATAGGGCATCAATGCGCTCTCAATTTCATATATACACTGTACTTCAATTTAGGGCAACCGTTCGCCTAAACGTGGCATGGACAATCATCGAAATTTACGGGGACACACTGCAGTGTACTGCGTACAACGTTTCTTCGGAATTTTTTTCAGTGTAGGGATAAACATTTTGATGACTTCGAAATACTAGTTCGGACACAACTTCACTTAGTAGACGTGATTGTATGTTCAGAAACATGCACGACAAAATGTATCTTGCTTCACATTACCAGGTTACAGTATATATCAATAATAGTCAAAGAAATAAAAGTGACGGTATAATCGTCTATATTTGTAACGGTTTGAAACATAACACTAAAATTATAAACTTAAACTCAACTATATTATTGGAAATTGATATTCACCTTCCCAAAATAAAAACCTTAAGAATCACTGCAATATACAGGTCGCCAAGTATTGATGTATAGTATATTATGCATCGAGTGCGTAAAGTTGGGCTTTACGCATGAGGAGCGATGGCGCGTACGAGTGGCCGGCGGAGCCGGACACGAGAACATTGCGCCATTGTTCGAATGCGTAAACCTTACGCACGTGCTGCATATCCTATTTTTTGCACGGCGGTGCGTAAAGTTCGGAACGGAAAATAAAAATATCGGAACGGAATTAAAAATAAAAATTTTTGTAATTTGTTTGCTTGAACTTAGTTGACTAAATGAATGTATTACTGTTGCGGTTCGATTGGGCGCGGGAAGAGAGGGAGGTTCGGAGGGCGAAGCCCCTCGATTTAACAATATATTATTCATAATGATAATATGTGGATTACCATTTTGTATATATTTAAACTAAACCGGCTCATACATTATGTTTTTAATTTTTTTCTCTATCGTCATTATTATATTTATTTACAAAGACATATTATTGCTTCCTTTGTTATTGTTTATGATAGTGTAAGTTTATTTACGAAGTAACATCTATTTATATTCCAGGAATTGAAAAAAATATGTAAACGTTAACTGGAATGACGGGGGTTTGAGGGGCGGAGCCTCTCGCTCACAAATGAAAATAATGTGAATAATTTGTTGTTTCATAGAATATATTTACGCTCGTGACACAGTGTAGGATTGGTGCGTTTGGGGCGGGAGGGCTCAGTGTTAGGAGTTTAAGGGGATTTTGTACGATAGTGGGAGAAGCTTACACAAGCATTACAGTAGGTAGACGTTCTATCACCATCGCCCAAATCCCTCTAAATTGGCATCACTGCTTTTACATTACGCCCTAGTTTCACTTTACGCACACGTATGCGCTAATGGAGTACTTTACGCACGGAAAAAGGCACTTTACGCACGAACTTTACGCACGGGCATGCAAAAATGTATTTATGTACGTCTTTTCGGTGCGTAAAGTAAACTTTACGCACTCGATTATACTTTACGCACGAAAAAGCCGTACGTAATAGTATATTACTCAACGAGGGATGTAAAATAAAGAATGTCTAAGATTGCGTGTAATTTTTACCCGAGGCGAGGCCGAGGGTGAGAAACAGGCAGTCTGAGGCATTCTTTTTTACTTCCCGAGGGAAGTATACGATTTTTCTTTATGGCCGGGAGGATAAGCGGCATCTGTCCTTCCGCTTGCGAAGAAAACAATATTTCGGCACACGTGTGTGTGTGTAAAGTTCTTTACGCATACGCCCTTGTATCGAAAACTACTATTATCACTGACCTATATAATTACCTAAAAAATGCAAAGCAAGAGCATATTATTATTGGCGATATAAATATCGATATAAGTAAATCAAACACGAAAACCGAAAACTAGATTCATCCAAACAATAAATGCACATACAAGGATTATTACCAACTCAAAATCTATAATAGACCATTTATTTATAAAAACCGAATTTGACATCTCAAAATTAACTACTGCTGTTATTAAGAACACTATAACAGACTGTTTTCCGATTCGAATAAATATTAACATAAAAGCAAATGTAGCATCTGGAGTAACTAAAACTGGAACTAACCTTTGTGCAATCTGCCACCTGAATTACCAAAAAACTTTACAAAACTGCGTCAAAATATGACTGGAGTCAAATTACTCAAAATCCCGACGTAGAGAAATGTGCAACGATGTTCATTAATAAAATCACTAACTTGACGAATCAATCAACATATGTCACATACAAATCTAACTTGAAGAAAAAAGACTAGATAACAAAAGACCTCATCAATTCCATCAAGAAACGTGACTTTCTTTATCGAAAAGCGATAGCCTCTAAACATCCCGACCATTTTAAATAATTTACTATTTTCCGAAATAAATTACATGAAAAAAATTTTAAACAAAAAGAGATTACTACAAACAGTTTGTATCAAGAAATTATAAAAATCCTAGACGTATGTGGAAGATTGTGAATGAGATTATTCACAATAAATCGAGACCAACTTCACAACTTCCCTCAACTAGTCCGCTCAGAGTGCGGTGAAGACAAAGATCAACCGAAGGACATCTCAAACGAGTTTAATAAACTTGTTATCAACATTGGAAGAAAACTAGCAAGTAAAACGACAGGAGGCATAAGAGAAACGATATAGTCACTATACTTTAGTGTGCCGCAGCACGATGAAGAGAAAGTCCGGCAATTGAGAGTCTAACCTATTTATTTATTAGTAACAGAAGACGACGCGACGCAGCCACTGGGCGCCAGTGGTTGCGGAATACATCGTTCTGTGATGTGTGTCTCTGCTATTTAATGGAATGTACGTATCTGTTGTAATATGTACCTATTTATTTTTTTTATCAGCGTGACGCAACGGTCACTGGGATCCAGTATCCGCCCAATAATCGACGCCACCGCGAAGTATTATTATTAGTTCCGCAATGGTCACTTGAACGTCGGTCGGATAAGAAGGTTAGGGTTTAGTGGGTATGCCTGTGTCGGATAACAGGTGAGTCCCACACACGGGGAAGCCTCGCACGACTTCCTTACGGTGCTTAACGCATTCCCCCCTTCTTCGGATAAAACAAACAAAAAAAACTATACTTCAGTGCAAGAAATCACCATGCCCACATAATATTCCAGCATCCCTTTTTAAGCAGGGACCGATGGGTACACGTTTGCCGTTTCCGTGTCGTGTCCTAAACACGACACGTTAAGGTTTTTCAATTCGTTTTCGTGTCGGCCATGAACACATTAGCTAACTATGAATCGTTTCGTGTTCTATACGAACACGTTAGCAACGGGAGATACGTGTTCGTGTCCAACACGAAAACGATTAATATATTGTTAATGTGTCCATGTCGGACATGAAAACGATTCATTATTGCTAGTTCGCGGCGAGACACGACACAGCACCACACGTCACGACACATAGTTTCAACTAATTTAAAACTATATTTTATTATATTTGAAATTTGCGTCCTTAACAACGTTTACGTTCTCGCGATATATTTTTTCGATGTTCAGATTTACCGCCCCACAATTTTCGGCTTCCAGGTGTACCGCGCCGTAATTTTTCGTTGTCTACGTGCACCGCTCCATAGTTTTCGGCATCCAGGTGTACCCCTCCATAGTTTTCGTCATCCAGGTATTCCGCAACGTAGTTTTTCATCGTTCAGGTATACGGCTCCATGGTTTTCGACATCCAGGTGTACCGCTCCGTAGTTTTCGACATCCAGGTGTACCGCACCGCAGTTTTTGCCGTCAAGGTATACCGCTCTATAGGTTTCGGTATCCAGGTGTACCGCGGCATAGCTTTCGAC
The DNA here is from genome assembly GCA_030407085.1 of Trichopria drosophilae. Taxonomy (NCBI): domain Eukaryota; kingdom Metazoa; phylum Arthropoda; class Insecta; order Hymenoptera; family Diapriidae; genus Trichopria; species Trichopria drosophilae. The sequence continues at coordinate 96,489,640 of CM059586.1, read as the reverse complement.
ATCCAGGTGTAAACATCCATAGTTTTCGTCATCCAGGTATTCCGCAACGTAGTTTATCATCGTTCAGGTATACGGCTCCATGGTTTTCCGCATCCAGGTGTACCGCTCCGTAGTTTTCGACATCCTGGTGTACCGCACCGCAGTTTTTATCGTCCAGGCATACCGCTCTATAGGTTTCGGTATCCAGGTGTACAGAGGCATAGCTTTCGACATCCAGGTGTACACATCCATAGTTTTCGTCATCCAGGTATTCCGCAACGTAGTTTTTTATCGTTCAGGTATACCGCTCCATAGTTTTCGGTATCCAGGTGCACCGCTCCATACTTTTCGGCATCCAGGTGTACCCATACATAGTTTTCGTCATCCAGGTATTCCGCAAGGTAGTTTTTCATCGTTCAGACATACGGCTCCGTAGTTTTCGATATCCAGGTGTACCGCACCGTAGTTTTTATCGTCCATGTATACCGCTCCATAGTTTTCGGTATCCAGGTGCACCGCTCCATACTTTTCGGCATCCAGATGTACCCCTCCATAGTTTTCGTCATCCAGGTATTCCGCTACGTAGTTTTTATCGTCCAGGTATACCGTTCCATAGTTTCCGGTATCCAGGTGCACTGCTCCATAGTTTTCGGCATCCAGGTGTACGCATCCATAGTTTTCGTCATCCAGGTATTCCGCAACGTAGTTTTTCATCGTTCAGGTATACCGCTCTATAGGTTTCGGTATCCAGGTGTACAGCGGCATAGCTTTCGACATCCAGATGTACCCCTCCATAGTTTTCGTCATCCAGGTATCCAGGTGCTCCGCTCCATAGTTTTCGGCATCCAGGTGTACGCATCCATAGTTTTCGTCATCCAGGTATTCCGCAACGTAGTTTTTCATCGTTCAGGTATACGGCTTCATGGTTTTCCGCATCCAGTTGTACCGCTCCGTAGTTTTCGACATCCAGGTGTACCGCACCGTAGTTTTTATCGTCCAGGTATACCGTTCCATAGTTTCCGGTATCCAGTTGCACTGCTCCATAGTTTTCGGCATCCAGGTGTACGCATCCATAGTTTTCGTCATCCAGGTATTCCGCAACGTAGTTTTTCATTGTTCAGGTATACGGCTTCATGGTTTTCCGCATCCAGTTGTACCGCTCCGTAGTTTTCGACATCCAGGTGTACCGCACCGTAGTTTTTATCGTCCAGGTATACCGCTCCATAGTTTTCGGTATCCAGGTGCACCGCTCCATACTTTTCGGCATCCAGGTGTACCCATCCATAGTTTTCGTCATCCAGGTATTCCGCAACGTAGTTTTTCATCGTTCAGGTATACGGCTCCATGGTTTTCGACATCCAGGTGTACCGCTCCGTAGTTTTCGACATCCAGGTGTACCGCACCGCAGTTTTTGCCGTCAAGGTATACCGCTCTATAGTTTTCGGTATCCAGGTGCACCGCTCCATACTTTTCGGCATCCAGGTGTACCCCTCCATAGTTTTCGTCATCCATGTATTCCGCAAGGTAGTTTTTCATCGTTCAGGTATACGGCTCCATGGTTTTCCGCATCCAGGTGTACCGCTCCATAGTTTTCGACATCCAGGTATCCAGATGCTCCGCTCCATAGTTTTCGGTATCCAGGGGTACTCCTCCATAGTTTTCGTCATCCAGGTATTCCGCAACGTAGTTTTTCATCGATCAGGTATACGGCCCCATGGTTTTCGACAGCCAGGTGTACCGCACCGTAGTTTTTATCGTCCATGTATACCGCTCCATAGTTTTCGGTATCCAGGTGCACCGCTCCATACTTTTCGGCATCCAGGTGTACCCATCCATAGTTTTCGTCATCCAGGTATTCCGCAACGTAGTTTTTCATCGTTCAGGTATACGGCTCCATGGTTTTCGACATCCAGGTGTACCGCTCCGTAGTTTTCGACATCCAGGTGTACCGCACCGCAGTTTTTGCCGTCAAGGTATACCGCTCTATAAGTTTCGGTATCCAGGTGTACCGCGGCATAGCTTTCGACATCCAGGTGTACACATCCATAGTTTTCGTCATCCAGGTATTCCGCAACGTAGTTTTTTATCGTTCAGGTATACGGCTCTATGGTTTTCCGCATCCAGGTGTACCGCTCCGTAGTTTTCGACATCCAGGTGTACCGCACCGTAGTTTTTATCGTCCAGGTATACCGTTCCATAGTTTCCGGTATCCAGGTGCACTGCTCCATAGTTTTCGGCATCCAGGTGTACTCATCCATAGTTTTCGTCATCCAGGTATTCCGCAACGTAGTTTTTCATTGTTCAGGTATACGGCTCCATGGTTTTCGACATGCAGGTGTACCGCTCCGTAGTTTTCGACATCCAGGTGTACAGCACCGTAGTTTTTATCGTCCATGTATACCGCTCCATAGTTTTCCGCATCCAGGTGTACCGCTCCGTAGTTTTCGGTATCCAGGTGTACTCCTCCATAGTTTTCGTCATCCAGGTATTCCGCAACGTAGTTTTTCATCGTTCAGGTATACGGCCCCATGGTTTTCGACATCCAGGTGTACCGCTCCGTAGTTTTCGACATCCAGGTGTACCGCACCGTAGTTTTTATCGTCCATGTATACCGCTCCATAGTTTTCGGTATCCAGGTGCACCGCTCCATACTTTTCGGCATCCAGGTGTACCCATCCATAGTTTTCGTCATCCAGGTATTCCGCAACGTAGTTTTTCATCGTTCAGGTAGACGGCTCCATGGTTTTCGACATCCAGATGTACCGCTCCGTAGTTTTCGACATCCAGGTGTACCGCACCGCAGTTTTTGCCGTCAAGGTATACCGCTCTATAAGTTTCGGTATCCAGGTGTACCGCGGCATAGCTTTCGACATCCAGGTGTACACATCCAGTTTTCGTCATCCAGGTATTCCGCAACGTAGTTTTTTATCGTTCAGGTATACGGCTCTATGGTTTTCCGCATCCAGGTGTACCGCTCCGTAGTTTTCGACATCCAGGTGTACCGCACCGTAGTTTTTATCGTCCAGGTATACCGTTCCATAGTTTCCGGTATCCAGGTGCACTGCTTCATAGTTTTCGGCATCCAGGTGTACGCATCCATAGTTTTCGTCATCCAGGTATTCCGCAACGTAGTTTTTCATCGTTCAGGTATACGGCTCCATGGTTTTCGACATCCAGGTGTACCGCTCCGTAGTTTTCGACATCCAGGTGTACCGCACTGCAGTTTTTGCCGTCAAGGTATACCGCTCTATAGGTTTCGGTATCCAGGTGCACCGCTCCATACTTTTAGGCATCCAGATGTACCCATCCATAGTTTTCGTCATCCAGGCATTCCGCAACGTAGATTTTCATCGCTCAGGTTTACGGTTCTATGGTTTTCCGCATCCAGGTGTACCGCTCCATAGTTTTCGACATCCAGGTATCCAGATGCTCCGCTCCATAGTTTTCGGTATCCAGGGGTACTCCTCCATAGTTTTCGTCATCCAGGTATTCCGCAAAGTAGTTTTTCATCGATCAGGTATACGGCCCCATGGTTTTCGACATCCAGGTGTACCGCTCCGTAGTTTTCGACATCCAGGTGTACCGCACCGTAGTTTTTATCGTCCATGTATACCGCTCCATAGTTTTCGGTATCCAGGTGCACCGCTCCATACTTTTCTGCATCCAGGTGTACCCATCCATAGTTTTCGTCATCCAGGTATTCCGCAACGTAGTTTTTCATCGTTCAGGTATACGGCTCCATGGTTTTCGACATCCAGGTGTACCGCTCCGTAGTTTTCGACATCCAGGTGTACCGCACCGCAGTTTTTGCCGTCAAGGTATACCGCTCTATAAGTTTCGGTATCCAGGTGTACCGCGGCATAGCTTTCGACATCCAGGTGTACACATCCATAGTTTTCGTCATCCAGGTATTCCGCAACGTAGTTTTTCATCGTTCAGGTATACGGCTCCATGGTTTTCCGCATCCAGGTGTACCGCTCCGTAGTTTTCGACATCCAGGTGTACCGCACCGCAGTTTTTATCGTCCAGGTATACCGCTCTATAGGTTTCGGTATCCAGGTGTACCGCGGCATAGCTTTCGACATCCAGGTGTACACATCCATAGTTTTCGTCATCCAGGTATTCCGCAACGTAGTTTTTCATCGTTCAGGTATACGGCTCCATGGTTTTCCGCATCCAGGTGTACCGCTCCGTAGTTTTCGACATCCAGGTGTACCGCACCGTAGTTTTTATCGTCCATGTATACCGCTCCATAGTTTTCGGTATCCAGGTGCACCGCTCCATACTTTTCGGCATCCAGGTGTACCCATACATAGTTTTCGTCATCCAGGTATTCCGCAAGGTAGTTTTTCATCGTTCAGACATACGGCTCCGTAGTTTTCGATATCCAGGTGTACCGCACCGTAGTTTTTATCGTCCATGTATACCGCTCCATAGTTTTCGGTATCCAGGTGCACCGCTCCATACTTTTCGGCATCCAGATGTACCCCTCCATAGTTTTCGTCATCCAGGGATTCCGCAACGTAGTTTTTCATCGTTCAGGTATACGGCTCCATGGTTTTCGACATCCAGGTGTACCGCTCCGTAGTTTTCGACATCCAGGTGTACCGCACCGTAGTTTTTATCGTCCAGGTATACCGCTCCATAGTTTTCGGTATCCAGGTGCACCGCTCCATACTTTTCGGCATCCAGGTGTACCCATCCATAGTTTTCGTCATCCAGGTATTCCGCAACGTAGTTTTTCATCGTTCAGGTATACGGCTCCATGGTTTTCGACATCCAGGTGTACCGCTCCGTAGTTTTCGACATCCAGGTGTACCGCACCGCAGTTTTTGCCGTCAAGGTATACCGCTCTATAGGTTTCGGTATCCAGGTGTACCGCTCCATAGCTTTCGACATCCAGGTGTACACATCCATAGTTTTCGTCATCCAGGTATTCCGCAACGTAGTTTTTCATCGTTCAGGTATACGGCTCCATGGTTTTCCGCATCCAGGTGTACCGCTCCGTAGTTTTCGACATCCAGGTGTACCGCACCGTAGTTTTTATCGTCCATGTATACCGCTCCATAGTTTTCGGTATCCAGGTGCACCGCTCCATACTTTTCGGCATCCAGGTGTACCCATCCATAGTTTTCGTCATCCAGGTATTCCGCAACGTAGTTTTTCATCATTCAGGTATACGGCTCCATGGTTTTCGACATCCAGGTGTACCGCTCCGTAGTTTTCGACATCCAGGTGTACCGCACCGTAGTTTTTATCGTCCATGTATACCGCTCCATAGTTTTCGGTATCCAGGTGCACCGCTCCATACTTTTAGGCATCCAGATGTGCCCATCCATAGTTTTCGTCATCCAGGTATTCCGCAACGTAGTTTTTCATCGTTCAGGTATACGGCTCCATGGTTTTCGACATCCAGGTGTACCGCTCCGTAGTTTTCGACATCCAGGTGTACCGCACCGCAGTTTTTATCGTCCAGGTATACCGCTCCATAGTTTTCGGTATCCAGGTGCACCGCTCCATACTTTTAGGCATCCAGATGTACCCATCCATAGTTTTCGTCATCCAGGCATTCCGCAACGTAGTTTTTCATCGCTCAGGTTTACGGTTCCATGGTTTTCCGCATCCAGGTGTACCGCTCCGTAGTTTTCGACATCCAGGTGTACAGCACCGTAGTTTTTATCGTCCATGTATACCGCTCCATAGTTTTCCGCATCCAGGTGCTCCGCTCCATAGTTTTCGGTATCCAGGTGTACTCCTCCATAGTTTTCGTCATCCAGGTATTCCGCAACGTAGTTTTTCATCGTTCAGGTATACGGCCCCATGGTTTTCGACATCCAGGTGTACCGCTCCGTAGTTTTCGACATCCAGGTGTACCGCACCGTAGTTTTTATCGTCCATGTATACCGCTCCATAGTTTTCGGTATCCAGGTGCACCGCTCCATACTTTTCTGCATCCAGGTGTACCCATCCATAGTTTTCGTCATCCAGGTATTCCGCAACGTAGTTTTTCATCGTTCAGGTATACGGCTCCATGGTTTTCGACATCCAGGTGTACCGCACCGCAGTTTTTGCCGTCAAGGTATACCGCTCTATAGGTTTCGGTATCCAGGTGTACCGCGGCATAGCTTTCGACATCCAGGTGTACACATCCATAGTTTTCGTCATCCAGGTATTCCGCAACGTAGTTTTTCATCGTTCAGGTATACGGCTCCATGGTTTTCCGCATCCAGGTGTACCGCTCCGTAGTTTTCGACATCCAGGTGTACCGCACCGTAGTTTTTATCGTCCATGTATACCGCTCCATAGTTTTCGGTATCCAGGTGCACCGCTCCATACTTTTCGGCATCCAGGTGTACTCCTCCATAGTTTTCGTCATCCAGGTATTCCGCAACGTAGTTTTTCATCGTTCAGGTATACGGCTCCATGGTTTTCGACATCCAGGTGTACCGCTCCGTAGTTTTCGACATCCAGGTGTACCGCACTGCAGTTTTTGCCGTCAAGGTATACCGCTCTATAGGTTTCGGTATCCAGGTGTACCGCGGCATAGCTTTCGACATCCAGGTGTACACATCCATAGTTTTCGTCATCCAGGTATTCCGCAACGTAGTTTTTCATCGTTCAGGTATACGGCTCCATGGTTTTCCGCATCCAGGTGTACCGCTCCGTAGTTTTCGACATCCAGGTATCCAGGTGCTCCGCTCCATAGTTTTCGGTATCCAGGTGTACTCCTCCATAGTTTTCGTCATCCAGGTATTCCGCAACGTAGTTTTTCATCGTTCAGGTATACGGCTCCATGGTTTTCGACATCCAGGTGTACCGCTCCGTAGTTTTCGACATCCAGGTGTACCGCACCGTAGTTTTTATCGTCCATGTATACCGCTCCATAGTTTTCGGTATCCAGGTGCACCGCTCCATACTTTTCGGCATCCAGGTGTACCCATCCATAGTTTTCGTCATCCAGGTATTCCGCAACGTAGTTTTTCATCGTTCAGGTATACGGCTCCATGGTTTTCGACATCCAGGTGTACCGCTCCGTAGTTTTCGACATCCAGGTGTACCGCACCGCAGTTTTTATCGTCCAGGTATACCGCTCCATAGTTTTCGGTATCCAGGTGTACCCCTCCATAGTTTTCGACATCCAGGTGTACACATCCATAGTTTTCGTCATCCAGGTATTCCGCAACGTAGTTTTTCATCGTTCAGGTATACGGCTCCATGGTTTTCCGCATCCAGGTGTACCGCTCCGTAGTTTTCGACATCCAGGTGTACCGCACCGCAGTTTTTATCGTCCAGGTATACCGCTCTATAGGTTTCGGTATCCAGGTGTACCGCGGCATAGCTTTCGACATCCAGGTGTACACATCCATAGTTTTCGTCATCCAGGTATTCCGCAACGTAGTTTTTCATCGTTCAGGTATACGGCTCCATGGTTTTCCGCATCCAGGTGTACCGCTCCGTAGTTTTCGACATCCAGGTGTACCGCACCGTAGTTTTTATCGTCCAGGTATACCGCTCCATAGTTTTCGGTATCCAGGTGCACCGCTCCATACTTTTCGGCATCCAGGTGTACCCATACATAGTTTTCGTCATCCAGGTATTCCGCAAGGTAGTTTTTCATCGTTCAGACATACGGCTCCGTAGTTTTCGATATCCAGGTGTACCGCACCGTATGGGGGGGGGGGGGTGGGGGGGGGGGGGGGTGGGGGGGGGGGGGGGTGGGGGGGGGGGGGGGTGGGGGGGGGGGGGGGTGGGGGGGGGGGGGGGTGGGGGGGGGGGGGGGTGGGGGGGGGGGGGGGTGGGGGGGGGGGGGGGTGGGGGGGGGGGGGGGTGGGGGGGGGGGGGGGTGGGGGGGGGGGGGGGTGGGGGGGGGGGGGGGTGGGGGGGGGGGGGGGTGGGGGGGGGGGGGGGTGGGGGGGGGGGGGGGTGGGGGGGGGGGGGGGTGGGGGGGGGGGGGGGTGGGGGGGGGGGGGGGTGGGGGGGGGGGGGGGTGGGGGGGGGGGGGGGTGGGGGGGGGGGGGGGTGGGGGGGGGGGGGGGTGGGGGGGGGGGGGGGTGGGGGGGGGGGGGGGTGGGGGGGGGGGGGGGTGGGGGGGGGGGGGGGTGGGGGGGGGGGGGGGTGGGGGGGGGGGGGGGTGGGGGGGGGGGGGGGTGGGGGGGGGGGGGGGTGGGGGAAATATCAGGTCGGACGATATGGCGGCAAGAACTACGGAATATGCGTCATCACATATACAGCAAATTTGCTGGAATTTCCTCACCTGCCGACTAGTCTGCGGCGATTCTGACGCATTTCTGCAGAAGAGATTAAAAGGTCCGGCGAAGGGATTAAAGGCGCACACAAACACGGAAGCCGCGTCGGTGAACCCCCACACATGTGCACGCATGCATGCTCGAGACAAGCGTGATAGGGGGCGATCGGCGTGACCAGGAGAGAGGGGGTGAACAGGAGAAGAGGGAGGTGACGAAACGTAGCCATTTTCTCTCGTTTATCAAGTATCGAAACTATTGAATCGAAAAGATGCGGCAGCAAACGTGTAAAAAATTTGAATTTTGGAGCAAGTCAGCGCAAAACTTGTTTCTTTCGGAACTCCTGAAGAATTAATTTAAGTTTTAATAAAATAACCTCCTAGCAATAAAAACTATTTATAATAATCATAAATTACGTCCAATTTTGTCACTTTATAACGTCTATAATTAGACTATAGACGAAACTCCAATTCTGTGAAAGTGTGTAGATTGTGTGCAGCATTAAAAACAGTTGAAATTAAAAAAAATGCAGTTTGCGATTAAAAATTGTAATTGTAAAAAAGTGTAATAAGTTCGAAGTATTTGTGGAACTATATTCGGAGTTTTAAAAACGATAAATTTAACAGTTTATTAACAGATTAAATGTATTTAGTACCAAGTCTATTTCTTCTTACGGTGTCATAGTATTATCCGAAACCTGGTTTACATGCAGTTACGGATAAAGTTAATGTTGTCCCTGTATAAATGTCTGCAAACTTGGATACGAATCTCATTTATAGAAATCACGCAAAATGATGTTCTCAAAGAATGGGGTTCACCAGTAAAAATTTTTGTATTATTTTTTATTATTTTAAATAATAATTTAGGTCATAAATAACACAAATAAAATCTAAAAAACAATTAATTCATTAATTTGAGTATTTTATTTGCCAATTAAAAAACTAAAAACAGTTTCGTGTGACGTCACTATGCGGGTTCGGCCGTCAACCAATTCCGTTCGAATATTCTATACTCTGCATTTATGTCATATTTAACGTCAAAAGTTTGCTCCGAAATTTTAAAACGGAACAAGCAAACTTGTACTATGGACAAAGTTCTGCTATTTTACAAATAGGTTCAATATACATACACGAGACGACAAACAGTAACGTCACGACGTTCGTCCCAAAGGTGCATCCTTGTAGCTGATAAATGTTACCTACACATAATGTATACATAGATTTTAAAGCTATTTTTGCAATTAAGAAAACGCAAATGACGGCATAATAAAGTGTATGGGTCTAATCAGCAGGCCTATATGTCCCTTTTTTCCATAATAAAAACTTTGAAGCAAGCAAACTATTGAGGTTAAACATGACATACAAGGCACAGCAGAATATGCGAACGGGATTGGTTGACAGCCGAACCCGCATAGTGATGTCATACGAAACTGGCGTGCTTTCAAACGGAAGAGTTTTTAATTGACAAATAAAATACCCAAATTAATGAATTAATTGTTTTTTAGATTTTATTTGTGTTATTTACGGCCTAAATTATTATTTAAAATAATAAAAAATAATACAAAAATTTTACTGGTGAACCCCATTCTTTGAGAACATCATTTTGCGTGATTTCTATAATGAGATTCGTATCCAAGTTTGCAGACATTTATACAGGGACAACATTAACTTTATCCGTAACTGCATGTAACCAGGTTTCGGATAATACTATGACACCGTAAGAAGAAATAGACTTGGTACTAAATACATTTAATCTGTTAATAAAATGTTAAATTTATCGTTTTTAAAACTCCGAATATAGTTCCACAAATACTTCGAACTTATTACATTTTTTTACAATTACAATTTTTAATCGCAACTGCATTTTTTTTAATTTCAACTGTTTTTAATGCTGCACACAATCTACACACTTTCACAGAATTGGAGTTTCGTCTATAGTCTAATATAGAAGTTATAATTGTGACAAATTGGACGTAATTTATGATTATTATAAATAGTTTTTATTGCTAGGGGGTTATTTTATTAAAACTTAAATTAATTCTTCAGGATTTCCGAAAGAAACAAGTTTTGCGCTGACTTGCTCCAAAATTCAAATTTTTTACACGTTTGCTGCCGCATCTTTTCGATTCAATAGTTTCGATACTTGATAAACGAGAGAAAATGGCTACGTCCGTCACCTCCCTCTTCTCCTGTTCACCCCCTCTCTCCTGGTCACGCCGATCGCCCCCTATCGCCCTTGTCTCGAGCATGCATGCGTGCACAAGTGTGGGGGTTCACCGACGCGGCTTCCGTGTTTGTGTGCGTCTTTAATCCCTTCGCCGACCCTTTTAATCTTTTCTGCAGAAATGCGTCAGAATCGCCACAGACTAGTCGGCAGGTGAGAATTTCCAGCAAATTTGCTGTATATGTGATGACGCATATTCCGTAGTTCTGCCGACATATCGTCCGCCTGATTTTCCCCTTATATGCGGCAATATGCAGCTAGCTGGTTGTCTGGGTAACTAATGCCTATTGTAAATACACGTTTCGTCCCAGGTTTTCGCGTGGACTCGTCAGAAAGGCGATCGCGAAAACCCTGCCTTTTACGTGATGGTTTGGTCTACTAAGATATTTTTAATAAACAAAACAGAGGAGGAATGTTTAATTTATTGACAAATACAAACATACTAACCGGTAACGGGATGTCGCTACACGGTATGTTTATATGCGGAATCCTTGGTAAATATACATATTGTAAGGATGGGCTAGGTTAAGAAGCGATTTCGGTTGGCAGCACTGACGTGGGGAGCGCCGATATGCGTGATTGACGAGAGGGGGACGTTCGTCCTCGTAATTCGGAAGCCGCCGGATGTCGCGAGCCAGTCCGTTCGTATGGGAATCGGAGAAACGGCCGCCCTACGAATTGTGCAGCGAAAAGGACCAAGTCGGGTTCTGATTAGTAATTACAAAGAAAAACGAGACGGGATAGAGTTTCGGGGTGTAACGCGCGCGAGAGGACGATTGAATCACGAAATCTGCGATTTGGAGAAAACTTTGTGAAAAACACATTTTTGAAATGTATCGGGCGATATCGGACGCATCCTGGACATTATTGAATAATTTGATAGATATCGAACCAAGACGGTGTGTGCTAAGTGACAAATAAATAATATTTTTATCAAAAGACGTTTTTTTATTATTTTAGAGCCCCTTACAGTTCAGAAGTGGGATCAAGAACACGCGGAATAAAGAACGCGTCGGACAAAGAACGCGTCGGACAAAGATCGCGTCGGTCAAAGAACACGTCGGACAAAGAACGCGTCGGACAAAGAACGCGTCGGACAAAGAACGCGTCGGTCAAAAAACGCGTCGGATAAAGAAAACGTAGAATCAAGAACGTGGTACGGAAACGGAAGCGTGGAAACGGTAGTATTACGGAGGACAACGTGGTCGAGAGTATCGTGGCCGAGAATTTTGGTGCGTGAGAAATTTGAGCTTGGACGGAAAACGGAAATTGGAAAATTTCAATCGAAAAGGAAAGCTCGCGTTTCCGAAAATTTCGAGCGCGAATGAAAAGTTTTGGTGAGCCGAAAATTTTGGTGTGCGAAAAAGTGATTGTGGAAAATCGAAATCTTCCAAATCTGTGATTTCGTGGAAAAGTGCGTTTTGAGGTGACCGCGTGGCGAACTTTCTAGGCGATGGCGCCGATGACGCCTTTAGAAAATTATTGGGAGAGGTTAAGTGCTCTCTCCGACGAGGAAATTCGAGCTGAAGCAAAACAATGGAATATTAGTGCGGAAGGTCCAATTCCTCGCATAAAAGACGCATTGTTGGATCGTTTTGAAAGGTCATTGAACAATGGATTTAGAGGCTTCGAGCAGGATGTAGGACATTTCACGGTCAGGCCAGCAGAAGTTCAAGGTCAGCAGTTGGCTTGAGAGGGTGAGATGGGAGGTGTTGCAGGTGAATTGGTGCAAGTCATGCGGGGCTTTGAACAACAGATGCAGCTCCAAAATCAGCTGATGTCGCATCTAACCTCGTTGGTGGCAGACTCGAGAACAGTGTCGTCTGGGGGCTCATCGCCGGAGTCAATTCCTCGGTCAAGGGTAAACAACATCGTCAATGAAGGTAATATGGCAAAAATCATTGCTCCGCAAATACCTATTTTTGAGGGTTTAGACAAGAACAATGTCCAGAAATGGCTTGAGCGGGTTGACTTTATAGGAAACCTGTATAATGTCTCGCCAGGAACATTACTTCTTGCCGTGACTGTCAGGTGCGGCAGCACAATGGTATAATCGTCAAACGACTGACATTATCTCATCTTGGGATAAAGTAAAAGCGGGTCTCTTGAATTATTTTAAGAGAAGGATTTCTTTTGCGATGGCGATGGCAAAAATAAATACCAGATGTTGGAACCATACGTCTGAGAAATTTATTGATTACGTCAATGAAAAATTAAATTTAATGCAATTTTTAGAATTGGCGGAGCGTGACCAAATTGACCTTCTGGCAGATGGGATCAAGTTACCAATTATTCGAGTGGCAGCGATGGATGCCAGATTAGCGAGTCTGACAGAGTTCATCGAGAATATCAGGCTTGTGACCGAATCGACTGTGGAGGTCAACGCACATCTGTCAAAGTCTTTATCGAGATCAGGCGTGGTGCCTGTCAATTCGAGACTACGTTCAGCTGGGAAGGACATGCAGTGCAGGAGCTGCAATCGACCAGGGCATCCCGCACGTGACTGTCGAGCAGGCCAAATTGTCTGTTACAACTGCAGGCAGGTGGGGCATACGAAGTTGCAATGCCCACTTCGGCGTCAAGAGTCTTCAGCGTCAATAATATCAACAAGAGTCAATATTGTTTCGTTTAATGATCGAGAATGTAAGATTAGTGCGTTAGTGGATTCGGGTAGTCCAATCATTATCGTGCGAGAATCGGTTTTTAGAAAAATTTTGCCAAATAATGTTTTGCAAAGCGTTGACTCGAAAGTTTCGTATCGGGGTGTTAATAACGCGCCAATCCGGATGATTGAGCAGTTCGAAACAGCAATTCGTATAGATAGTCAAATCGATCGTGAGATTAAGGGGCAGTTTTTCGTTGTGGGTGATGACTTGATAAAGTACCCGGTATTATTAGGTCGCGAATTATTTAAACGAGAGGGTTTGATTGTGACGCATCGACCGGACAGTTGGCGGTGTGAAGTTAACGATATGCAGAGTAGTATCGTCGAGAATGACATTTGAATATCGATGTAAATGCGATAGCACAGACCGATGAGTGCGATGTGCTATTTGAGAATATCAACCCTAACCTAACTAACGTAGAAAAACAAAAAGTGCTAGATGTGTTTAGAGAAGTGCGTGATCAGGAAGTGGAGGTGGTAAAGGATGATCACATGGTTCGAGTAAACATTAGGGATAAGTCAGTGTATGCTTATACTCCTCGTCGTATGTCTTACAACGAGAAGCAGCAACTGAGGGTAATCACTGATGATTTGCTGGAACGTGGAATCATTTTACCGAGTACTTCTCCATATTGCGCTAGGGTTGTACCGGTTGAGAAAAAAAATGGGAAAATCCGGATGTGCGTAGCCCTGCGACCACTCAACGAACGAATTCATAAGCAAAAGTTTCCTTTTCCGCGGATTGAGGATCAGCTGATCCAATTACAGGGGAAACGATACTTTACGCTTTTAGACCTGAAAGATGGGTTTCACCAAATAGTCGTTCACCCGGATGACACGAAATACTATTCGTTTCCAACTCCTGACGGTCAATTCGAATATGCTCGTTTACCCTTTGGTTTCGCGGATGCTCCAGCGGAGTTTCAAAAACGAATCTTGAGCATTTTTCAACCGATGATTCGGGCTAGCAAAATCTCCATCTATATGGATGATATGATCATCGGCACCGAAACGGTTGAGGAAGGGCTGCAGATTCTAAAGGAGGTCCTTTTAACTTTGAAAAGATATCAGTTCGAATTGAATTTGTCAAAGTGTCACTTTTTACTCGAAGAAATTGAATATCTGGGGTATGTCGTGTCTAAGGATGGGATAACTTTGAGTGACAGGCATACACAAGCAATTCGGGATTTTCCTATTCCTAAACTTAAGCACCAGCTGCAAAGGTTCCTAGGTTTAGCAGGGTATTTTCGGAAGTTCGTGAAAGACTTCGCGTTAAAGGCAGAACCTTTGTATCGGCAACTTAAAAATACAATTGAATTTAGTACTAGCGACGAGTTTATACAGGCGTTCAATATGTTAAAAAAAGAATTGATAGAATATCCGGTGCTCCGATTATATAATCCGTTAGCGGAAACTGAACTCCACACTGACGCAAGCAGTATAGGTTTTGGGGCGATATTGCTCCAAAAGCAAAATGATGGTACTCTGGCTTCGGTTTCTTATTTCAGTAAGGCCACGACTGAGGCTGAAAAAAGTATCATAGTTTTGAGTTGGAGACGTTGGCAATCGTCAAAGCCCTAGAAAGATTCCATATATACTTGCAAGGAATTGCATTCAAGGTCGTAACCGACTGCAATTCGTTAGTGCAAGCATTAAAGAAAATTGAAAATAACCCGCGTATTGCGAGGTGGAGTTTAGCCTTCCAGAATTATAGATTCAAAACAGTACACCGGGATGGTTCTAAAATGTTACATGTCGATGCTTTGAGCAGAGTAGTGTATACGATAGACGCGTTGTCGATGGAAGAGGAATTAATGTACAAGCAATTGTCAGACGTGGATTTGCGAAAACTGGCGGAATCGATAGAATTGAAAGGGAGCGATAAATTTACATTGGTAAATGGGTTAGTGTTTAAGTTAAAAGACGACAGGTAATTATTCGTCGTTCCGGATTCAATGATTAACAATGTGATGAGGATTTATCACGATGAGACCGGTCATGTGGGAGCTGACAGAACATTGAGGGGAATTTTGGGACAATATTGGTTCTCGAATATGAAATTTAGGGTAAAAGCCCATATTAATAGCTGCGTTAAGTGTTTTCAGTTCTCTCTGTCGAATCATCGTTTGGAGGGGAACATGCAAATAATTCAAAAGGGTACGGAGCCTTTTCAGACCCTTCACGTAGATCATTTCGGACCATTCATTAGAAGTCTCATCAGATGGATTCAGACACATTTTAGTCGTGATAGACGCGTTTACCAAGTACGTTTGCCTACTACATTTGATTCGAGTGAGTTTTCGCAGTTTACTGATCGGTTTAATATCGAACATGTTTATACAGCGGTGGCATCTCCGTGGGCAAATGACCAGGTCGAGCGCGTGAATTGGTTTCTGAAAACCACATTAGCGAAAATTGTAAATGAACCGACTGAATGGAAAGCGAAGCTCGGGGAAGTGCAGTATGTACTAAACAATACCTTTCACAAGGCGATAAATACCACGCCAAGTAAATTGTTACTAGGGTACGATCAGCGACAACATTCAGACTGTAATTTGCGTTTAATGTTAGATACTCTACGAGATGTCGAGTTAGATTTAGTTGCTGATAGAAAAGCGTTGAGGAGTAGTGCGGAGGTTGTGAATCGGACTTTGCAACAGTACAATAAGACGAAATACGATAAACGTCATCGAAAGCCCTCTAAGTATAAGGTGGGAGATTTAGTGTTAATTTGAGTCCATAATTTTAAGCCGGGTGTTAACCAGAAATTGTTGCCCAAATATAAAGGCCCGCACGTGATAAAGGCTGTATTGCGAAAAAATAGATTTGTAGTTGCTGACAAAGAGGGGTATAACAGGTATCAAAGACCCTACAATGCGATACTTTCCTCAGATAAATTAAAACCCTGGATTCGTGTGGGAAATCCAGATGCTGATGAACATGATTCGGAGGAGATTCAACAAGATGTGTCTACGAGAGAAATTTAGATTTAACGTCTATTGTAGCATCGAAAGATTGTGATAAATTTGTGACATTAATGTGACTGCTTAGGTTTCAGTCGAGTCAATTCGAGGTCGAACTGATAAGTCAGGCTCGCCGAACTGTAAGAATGGGCTAGGTTAAGAAGCGATTTCGGTTGTCAGCACTGTCGTGGGGAGCGCCGATATGCGTGATTGACGAGAGGGGGACATTCGTCCTCGTAATTCGGAAGCCGCCAGATGTCGCGAGCGAGTCCGTTCGTATGGGAATCGGAGAAACGGCTGCCCTACGAGTTGTACAGCGAAAAGGACCAAGTCGGGTTCTGATTAGTAATTAAAGGAAAAACGAGACGGGATATAGTTTCGGGGTGTAACGCGCGCGAGAGGACGATTGAATCTCGAAATCTGCGATTCGGAGAAAACTTTGTGAAAAACACGTGTTCGAAACGTATCGGGCGATATCGGACGCATCCTGGACATTATTGAATAATTTGATAGATATCGAACCGAGGCGGTGTGTGCTAAGTGACAAATAAATAATATTTTTATCAAAAGACGTTTTTTAATTATTTTAGAGCCCCTTACAATATATTATGAATTTATTATTCGACCGTTCGAAAATGTAATAATTTAATGATATAATTGTTCGTGTTGCGGTCTTATGGACAAAAGTAAAAATGAAAACAAACTAATAATATAAATAGTGGGACTCTGATGCGAGCCACCGAATATGAGAAAGGGAATTTGTATGAATGGGGTTTTGTAGTTTTGTCATCTACAGAATCTTCGATTTACTTAACGGCTTATATATAAAATTAGCGATTTGACTAATAATGGATTCTGTGTTCCTCTAGTGACAAAATAATTAACTAATGCCTATTGTAAATACACGTTTCGTTCCAGGTTTTCGCGTGGATTCGTCAGAAAGGTGATCGCGAAAACCCTGCCTTTTACGTGATAGTTTGGTCTACTAAGAAATTTTAAATAAACAAAACAGAGGAGGAGTGTTTAATTTATTGACAAATACAAACATACTAACAGGTAACGGGATGTCGCTATAATAGGCATTAGTTAATTATTTTGTCACTAGAGGAACACAGAATCCATTATTAGTCAAATCCCTAATTTTATATATAAGCAGTTAAGTAAATTGAAGGTTCGGTAGATGACAAAACCCCGTTCATACAAATTTTCTTTCTCCTATTCGCTGGCTCGCATCAGAGTCCCACTATTTATATTATTAGTTTGTTTTCATTTTTACTTTTGTCCATAAGACCGCAACACGAACAATTATATCATTAAATTATTACATTTTCGAACGGTCGAATAATAAATTCATAATATATGTATATTTACCAATGATTCCGCATATAAACATACTGTGTAGCGACATCCCGTTACCGGTTAGTATGTTTGTATTTGTCAATAAATTAAACATTCCTCCTCTGTTTTGTTTATTTAAAATTTCTTAGTAGACCAAACCATCACGTAAAAGGCAGGGTTTTCGCGATCGCCTTTCTGACGAGTCCACGCGAAAACCTGGGACAAAACGTGTATGTACAATAGGCATTAGTTAATTGTTTTGTCACTAGAGGAACACAGAATCCATTATTAGTCAAATCCCTAATTTTATATAAAAGCAGTTAAGTAAATCGAAGATTCTGTAGATGACAAAACTATAAAACCCCGTTCATACAAATTTCCTTTCTCATAACCTGGCATCCCTCCACTGCTCACATTCAAAGAACGTGTGGAAGGCATCGTCGCAGATGCGGGTCCGCTACCTTTCCCATTTTGTGAAGGTAGGAGTGGAACAGGCCGTGTCCTGTCAGGAACTGCGTCAGGTAATAACTTACCTCGCCAAACTGGCGATCGGTCCAATCCTTTAGCTCGGAGGCGAGCAGTCCATGTCCCTCTTGTTTCCTGGGCCCAGAGGTCCTGCCAGGCTTCCATGGTCCTTCTTCTGGCAGTTTCTGTGGCGCAGGGCAACCCCATCTGTAATTTGTTCTGGTGGACGAACATTCGCTCCTGGGCGAGGAAGTGGATGGGAATGACACCAGCCACCACCATCGCTGCGGGTTCCGAGACCGTGCGATAGGAGCAGGCAATTCGGAGGGTCCCCCTTCGTTGAACAGCTGCCAGTCGTTTGCGGTACATTTCGTACCGCAGCGAGTCGGCCCAGACCTCTGGTCCATACAGCATGATGGATTCGGCAGTACGCAAGAGCAGCCGCCGCTTGCATGGCAATGGACCACCCACGTTTGCCATAATTCTGGGCACCGCAAAAACGAAAAAGTATCTATGCTTTTTCCTACTACGGCTTTCGGCTTATAGTCTAGGAGCTAACTACATTTACGATCAATTAGGTATTTTTTCCGTTCCCAAATTCTCAAAAATAAATTCACCACCGTGAGTTCAAGTGAAAAAATATTGAAATTTTGTATGAAATTAAACTAATATTTTTGAAGTTTTTTTAAAAAACCATAAAATGTGGACATTTTTGTTAACGAGAGAAAAGATGCCTATCTAAATTCCCTACAAATATCAATTTTTACTTTTTCATTTCGAGCACTTTTGAAAATTAGTCATTTGGACAAAGCTTTTCTAAGATTGATCTAAAGGACTGGTAAAATGATATATCAAAATATATATATATAGTTTAAAATTCGTAATAAAAAATATTTTGTTGTAATAAATTCGATTGAAATATTGCGTAAATCTTAATTGCAAACTCATTCAAATATGCCGTGTTTTTTTGTCAAGTACTTCACTGTAATTTTGTAATTATTTCATGATAAGACACGATTCTATTATTGTTGTGATATTTACAATAAACATGCCCCTTCGCACAATCTCCTCTTCTGATATGTAGGTAGAGATATTGCCGTTCGGGATTTTGACCGTTCGACGCATGTCGGAATATTGTCCGTTCGGAATTTCAACCGTTCGAAATTTTGTCCTTTCGCGAATTTGCCATCTCGAAAATTTGTTACTTCGGAGGTTTTTTTAGCTTTCGGACTTTACTACTGCCGAATGTCTTCTTGTCGGAATTAAGATGTCGTTGAATGTAAATAAGAGTTCGGAATATTTGTATCATGGGAACACGATTCATCGATTTTATGAATGTCGAGATTTTGAAGAATCGATTTTTCACTCGTTGACATTAGGAACCATTCGATTAACGTTCCTACTCGCAAAGCCTGTATCGGAATGTTGACCATAAGTTTAATGCACATTAGAAAAATTTACCATGAGGAAGTTTGACATTCGGTAATTATTATGTTCAGATTTTTTACCGTACGGGCATGTTATGATACCCACCCCATTCACACTTTCTCGATTTCGTTCTCAAGTATAGCTCGTTCTTGGTAAGACGAGCCACATTGTTTGTTTACGTTTCGACAATATTCTTTATCCGGCGGAAATCGACTCGTAACCGCTGCTGGGCTTTAATGTACAGGTTTCTGCATGCTGCAAGCTATGGCGCCATCAAGGAAGACGACCTGCAGCTCCAACAACACTTGTAATGCTCGGTTTAGATATAAAAGGATGAATGATCCAGTAGGTTTGGTGCACGTGATTGTATAGGAAAGTTACAAAATATTTATTAAATTATATATGTAAGAAATTTATTTGTAGTCTGCTTTACCGACAGGGTAGGATTACGTAATAACTACGCGATCCCACACTTCGTCCATTATTATTATTACTTCCGGCAGGAAACGGAGTTCGCCGTGCAGAAATACGACAAGAGTACACTTTCGTCAGGAACGTGGTTGAGGACAGGTCGGTTCTGAGTACCGTGTGCTCAAGTCGGAGCTATTGCAGACGAAGTTCGGGTACGCTCATGTCAGAGCAATTGTTAACCTTCGTTATCGGCGTATTAATCTCGTCAGCGATCGCGAACAAATTCTGCCGGTGAGCTTAGTAAAGTCGCGAAAACGGAGTCAGTCTTTGATGTCTCATGTCGGAGACTCAAATCGATCAACATCGTAATTATTACTGCGAACAAAGGGAGAATCTCGTTATTAATAGATCTATCAACAAATTGTGATTCGTTATTTAAATGTATTTTCCTATCTACAATCATCTGAAGTCTATTTAATTCAAAATACCCGCCACGTGTTCGATACCTGTTTAGTGGCCGCAATCTTGTGTAAGCAGGGCTCCCTGGGAAATTTACTTCTAGATTTCCCTAACACATACGCTACTACAATGACTATAAATTACTTAATTTACCTGCGCGCGAGAATACAAATAACAAAATTTCGAATCCCCAATACTCAAGTATTCTTTCGATATCCAAGTTTAAATAGAGGGAGAGGATAGTCAAGAGAATGGGTACTTTTCGAATTAAATCGCTTCCCAAAGATCAGAATTTAAATATGGTGGAATCTCACATTACATCTGCCGCAGGTAACTTGTGGGAAACGCATCCACTAATTTGCACATAGGACAATGTCGAGTTTAAACAAATAAAATAAATTTAACACGAATTGCAAGATCATCCGTGATCAAACGGAAATTCGTGCGGGAATGACTACAATCGGTCATACAAACTTTCCACACAATGTTTGAAAAAATAGTATGTGATACGCGTGCGGGTTAGTAATTCCCACATTCGTGCGAGGTTTAAAGCAATCGCCTTCGGCTCATGCTTTAAATCTCTCACTCATGCGAGAATGACTAATCTTCCACACATGTATCATAACGTACTACTCCAATATGATTCTGTTAGCCGCTGTTGGAAAACTTTTTGGTGACGCAGAAAACTGGTATGCTCGACAAACAAATGAAGTAGAAACTTCTTGGATAGCTGTCGAAAATGAAATGCAAGGTTTTTTTGGATGTACAGTGTCGTTCAGTGCAGTTATGAAGAAAGCAAATGGGACCATTTCAAGGAGAGTTTTGAGTGCTACGTTAATGCAAAATTGAACATTTTACAAAGATTGACACTTCCAGACATCGACGTTATGAATTTGCTGTCAGCTGGTATCATGCTGCCAACCCTACGAGCGCAGGCTTTAGGCGTTCAGGATGGGTCTCTTTCTGTCTACACTGACAGGATGCGAAGGGTGGCAAGTGGCTCATCGGATTAGTTGAAGGCAGATGTCAAGCCACGCACTAGTTATACAAGGTAACTAAGTGTAAGTGATGTTGGAGTTCGTTGTCGAAATTGTCACAAGATTGGACACTTAGCGAAAGATTGTACATCTGGTGACGTGAGATGTTATTTTTGCCATGAGCCCGGACATAGAAAGTCGCAATGTCCTAAATTAAAGTCAAAGTACGAAGATTCCAAATCATCTACAGCTGAGCAATCAACGCAGAGGGTTGCATCATTGCAGTTCAACGACGAGTGTGCAAACAATGTTAAGCCTAATGTGGCAGTGACCAACGTAAATAGGTTAGCAAGGGACAAATGTGAATTATTGGCACTTATTGATACGGGTAGTCCGGCATGTTAGATCCCGGAACGAATTTTCGAAAAGTTTCTTAAACATAAAGGTTATGTCATAGCAAAAAGTGAAGTATCATTCTGTGGGTTGAAAGGTACACCCTTAACGGTATTAGGATTTGTTTATACAACTATTGAGTTACAATCGATTCCAAATCGTGAACTGCCCGTAAAATTTTTAGTGGTTGCCAATGATTCATTTGAGATCGATATTATTTTAGGATTAGATATAATTATAAGTGAAAAATTGACGTTTTTATATGAACAGAATTCTAGGGAATGTTAGATAAGGATAATCTTGTGTATTGCAAGTGTGAGTGAAGAATCGGAAGAAAATTTTTGGGAGAAAATCAATAGTAATTTGGAACACTCGATATCTACAGTCAATCGATTAAATTTAAAATCAGTATTTGACGAGATAGAAAAATCTCAAATAGAATCGTTTGTTGATGGTTATGAGGTTAGAGTTAACCTAAAAGACGATTCTATTTTCTCTTTCGCACCCAGAAGATTTTCATTCCATGAGCGTAAACAAATTCGCGAAATAGTAGACGATTTAAGGCCCCTCGAGCGCGTGAAATAGGAGGCGGGGCCTGTCAAAAAAAGCGAGCAAACTTTGCGCCACGTTTGAAGATTTTGAAAATACTTTTTTCCGAATCTTTTTTCAGAATTATAAGTTCCGGCCGTAGCCACTAGGAACGCGTCGCCGAACCGCATATGAAGTAGCGTCCGCGTTTCTTGAAGTGTGGTCACCGACGCGGCAACTCCGGCCGAAGGGCGATCTTGCCACCTTTCCCTTTTTTGGTGTCGGGGGGGACCTTCCCTCCGACTAAGAACTAACTCGTCGTGATAAACGACGAATTGGTAATTAATATTTTTATTTGCAGGAATACGATGGAACTAGTACGACGTTTTACGAACTTACTAATCCAACTCGTTGGAGTTCCAAATTTGGCCCCGCCCAGGGGCTTACAACATCAAAACACTCGTCAATAAGCAGGGATATAGGCATATATCCATCGATTTATATACATCTTCAAGGTTTCTTTCAATAACAAGAAATTCGTTTCAACGTTTGTTTTTCTTTTTTTATCGTGCTGCTGCGACGTTGCAAAGACAATAATGCCTGTAAAATTTAGCTGCAACAGGCTCTGTGCCATCGTCGACAATCAACGCCGCGCCAATACTGGCTTTGATGCCGGGCCAGTGTTGGCTGTCGATGCCGTGACAGTGCTGGCAGCCACTAATGGTCCAAGACCAGTTGCCGAGTCTAGGCCGTAGTGTCGCGCCAAGACTCATGCCAGTGTTGGCCCAATGTCGCAGCCGAGCCTCGGCAGCGTCGTTGCCAGGACTGGACCAGGGGTGGGCCGTTACGAATTTCGCACATGGGTAGATACACAATACACTATTATGCGTCAGTAAGGCAGGGATTTACAAAATTCCTTACAGCTCAACCCCCCAACAAATGAATTCTTCCTCAAATTACAAATTAATTATACCTCAATTAAATCGAACTTATTTTTCTAATATTTCATCGCTTTTGTCCAGTACATTATTATTGTTGGAATCTGGCTCCTTAACCTCTTTTATCCACCTTTTGAGCTTATCGGATGACATAATGGTGTTCAAAGGTTTTTGAGTCTTATTGAACCCTGGAATGTCCTTAATAACGTAACGGTTGTGACTAAGCACCTTATCAACTAAGTAAGGTCCTTTGTACTTATCGACTAACTTTCTGTTCAGATCTACTTTAAACTGCAATTTTCTCACTAAAACATAATCACCTTGATTATACAATGTCGGTTTTTTGTGTTTTTTTATCATATTACTCTTTCTTGTATAATCTAATAGCTTCGTTCGCAACATTAGCACTTTCTCGCTCATCTTCCCTAATTTGTATAAAGTCTTTATCTACCTCTTTCAAACGACTAATTCCTGTATCGATCTATCACAATATCTAAAATATTACTTTTTACCACGTTTTTATCCACTCGTATTCTTGTCTGTCTGTCTGTTTGTCCGGTGCAAATCTTGTAATCGATTTTAAACTAACTTACCGATGAGCTAGAGACTTGAAACTTTCAGGATAGCCCAAAATTGGATGACAATGCATTCCTTTACCGTTTATTACAAGTTTCATTCAGTTTTAAGAACATTTTCAGCAATTTTAAATTTTATATGAAAAAAAAAATATGTTTCAAAGCGGGGTGCCCGGCGTTTTCCCCCCTTCCACCGTCGCGCTTGTCCTTTGTTTTCCTTTCGCAATCGGGAAAAGTCTTCCACTGACGTCATTAATTCCCTTGCCTATATATATTTATCCACGACGGCAAGTGGAGCCGTTAAGATGGCACAAGAGACATCAACACAGCGCAAACGACGGCTAGAGAAGGAGAAGAAAAAAGATTGGAGGAGCAGCTACAGGAATAAGAGGTAAGTAAAACTATTAAATTGGCCAAACGGCAAATGAAGATGCGACTGATGATAAGGCACGAAAAAAAAGGGCAAACGAAGAACCCGAGCAATACTCCTCTCGCCGCCATAGTCAGCAAATTCGTCAAGCTAACCTGAGAGCGAACGAGACGCCCGAACAAAATTTCTTTCGCCTTGCTAGTGATGCGAAACGACGCGCTAGTGTAAAAGTCGATTCACACAATAAAGCTGTTCTAGAGCACTATCGAGCCAATAGAGAACGTATTTACCGAATCGTTGCTCAAGATGTCCTTGTAAATGCAACAAGAAATGCCGACAATGTGAATATGGCAAACATTGTATCAGGCGATATAAATAAGACTGGAGGATTGCCAAAAGAGTTGGAAATTTTTGTTGGAGCAAGAGTGATGTTGCGCTCAAATTTAAATATTGAACAAGGACTTGTGAATGGCGCCATGGGCACAGTAACAGTAATCGTTTGGCCATTATTCCGTCGAGATCAAATGTACAACGAAGACATTCCATCTGTTCGCATAGACTTTAATCGTGATCGAATACATTTGATTCAGCCGAAGTCAATTCAATTTCCGGCATTAAGGAATGTTGGCACAACGGAGCGGACTCAACTTCCCTTGATATTGTGTTGGGCTTGCACAGTACATAAAATGCAAGGATGCACAGTTGATTGCGTTGTTGTATACCTAGGACTTGCACTATTTGCCAATGGACAGGCTTATGTGGCACTAAGCCGTGTCAGATCTCTCGATGGCTTGCGCATTGAAGAATTAGATTGTACAAAATTAACTGGCAAAACTCCATGTAATGAGGAAGTAATGAGTGAAATGGAGCGATTACGACAACTTGAACCTCCGCCGCCATAAAGGCCAAATTTTCTACGTTCTTTAAATGTTGCTGCGTTTTCTGATAAAATAAATATAATTCTAAAACCACTTGCATATTATTTTGAAACTGCTCTTTGCAGATTATTTATAAATGTAATAGTTTAAAACCGATTGTAAAATTTGACCTATTAAAATTAAAAAGCAGAAAATAATTAATGAATAAAAAATTCTATTTAAAAACCACGTTTTTATAAATAGACTAAAAAGGATAAAATAATTTTTCCCATCCACACAGGTCACTAATACCATGCCGAAATAAATACGCAATAATTTTTCATTTTATTAGGAAATAAAATATTTGTAAAACTTAAAATGGAAAACGTGTGGCGCAATATAGGTAACAGAAATGGCTATCATGTCTAAACTGGCGTGTCATATTGTTCATTTAAGCATAAGTTTCTCATTTGTTATTGTTCGTCGAGGGAGTCATTTCTGTTACCTCTATTGCACAACACGTTTTCCATTTTAAGTTTTACAAATATTTTATTTCCTAATAAAATAAAAAATTATTGCGTATTTATTTCGGCATGGTATTAGTGACCTGTGTGGATGGGAAAAATTATTTTATCCTTTTTAGTGCATTTATAAAAACGTGGTTTTTAAAAAGAATTTTTTATTCATTAATTACTAATAAAATAAGTTTTTATATATAGATACCCTTTTATTAACATACGAAGAATATTTCTCCATAATTTTTAAATAGTCTTTTAATTATAGCCCAGTGTCCTCCGTGACTATTTTGCAGAAAATGTACTGCTCTACAAAAAATATTTAATACATTTTTTGTGCATCTTGCATCCTTACCGGTAGGGGAATGTTAAAATAAACCATTTTTTTTTTACTTTTTACTGTTGTCTTCACCTCTATTAATGTTTAGAAATCAATGAAAAAATATTAATCAACTGATAAGCGATTAAGTCATTGAAATTATGCCTAAATATTTTTAATCAAATAACAAAAGTATATCTATTTAGGAAAACTTTTGTCATCAGTTCCGAAATATAATCGCTGTTTTTATATACCCGGAGAAATGTCTTGTACACCAGTTACATTGTCTTGTTTATTAAAACTGTTTCTTATAGCCCTTAAATGATATACGATAAACCACTAACATTCCTGTCATCAAATCTTTTAAAATGTGTTTATGTAGAGTTTAAAGAAATTCTATTAAATGATTTTATATCGGTATCGTGGTTCCGGCGGCAACGTACTGGTCTAGGAAGTTGTAAGTCGTGAGTTCGATCCCCGGTCGGTTAGCAATCCTTTTTATTCAACATTTGGTGCATGCAGGATTCCGCGTCTGCCGTTATGGCTTATATGCATTTGCCGCAGCAATGCGCTCTTGTAATAAAATCGAATTTGTTCCAAATTAAATATTCCAAAAGAAAATTGTTCCTCGCGAAAGTATATACACAAGCGTGCATTTCAGCCGAGTACACGTCCAATTTATTTGGATTTTTCTAAAAATTACATGTAGATTTATCTACCCGACGCTGTGCTGATTTCCTTTCCGAATGTTTCATTTATTTCATTTTCTGCAATAAATTGATGTGCTGCAGCTTTAATAATTCAGTACAAACCGTATTATTATTATACTGTCTCAATAGATTGAATTTAAATTTAAATTTACTCGAATATAAATTTATCATGCATATTTCTAATGAGGCAATCGCAAATGCTATTGCTCAGTTGGGGAGAGATAAATATGAAATAGTACTTTTCGATACAAGTGCGTATGTGTAAAGAACTTTACACATACACACGTGTGCCGAAATATTGTTTACGTACGGCTTTTCTGTGCGTAAAGTATAATCGAGTGCGTAAAGTTTACTTTACGCACGAGTTTACATTACGCACCGAAAAGACGTACATAATAGTATATTATGCAACAAGTGCGCAAATGCATTTTACCGTACGAGCAGCGAGAGCAGGCACGAGTCGCCGACGTAGTCGGCGATGAGTGAGACGCTGTCGCGCGAGTGAGATGAAGCTTGGCATGTGTTGCTTACGATATTTTATGCAATTCTACATTATGCAACGTGTTAATTTGCGCCCGAAAATTTCAATGCGCAAAGAAAATTTTGCCGCAAATGTGCGAAAGCTGTGCGCAAAGTAATATTACCGCACGCAGTCGTTAAGTGTAAAATCGAAAGATGTTGCTCATATGCTTTTCTTATTAAAAACGAGATCGATATTAATAATGATGGAAAAGTCTACGTCCTGCAAGATGGGACATTTGACCATTCATTGAAAGAAATCCATAGTCGATTTCATAAAGGAGAAAACAGGGAAAATTTAGGGAAAGAACTGATCTCCTCCAGTCCCTGGAAATTAGCAGGTGAGAAACTGTTGAAAGTACCGAAGGAGGTATTAGACGTCGGAAATAGAAACAATGCGCCTTCGGCCATGATATTAGGGAAAATATCAAGTGATCAAAACAAGAAATTTGATCTGGACACAGACTTTCATGGCTTCATGACAAAGCTGAAAAACGAATTTGACGATGATGAACTTTGGAAAGGGTCTGAAGTGCAACTTCGAATCGTCATCAGCGTTTTGAAGGAAAAAGGGTATTTGTGCTTGCATCTTGATGCTACAGGTTCTATCTTCATGGCTCCACCAGACAGTATTAAAAGACCATTTTACTATTGTATTGTTATAGCAGGGAGAAAGGATAATGTCCCTATAGCTCCTCTCGAATTCATCGTGCGGTCATGATGTGTACACCATTGAGAGATACCTGGAACAGTTTGTCATGGAACTTAAATGAATGACGACTATCCGGCCACTAGTGTCACAAATCGAAACTGATTTTAGCAAGGCGCTATTGCGAGCTACGTGTAAATCATTCAATAGCATGGATTTATACATGTACATGAGTGTAATTTAGCAAATTGTTTTAAGGTGCCCAAAGCTCGCGCCATGCGGGCACCCCCGATGGTCTGGGCACCACCCCTCCTACTTTTCAGGAGGGGTGATGGGTGGCTATCCCACCTGTCAGCCCGTCGATAAGGTGACTCACCGGCGGGCTGCCCATCCACCCCCATGGTTGCACGCCCATGTAGGCGGATGGGGTAAGTTGTGGTCTACTTCCCAGCGAACACTGCCCCCGCGAAGCCTACCCAACTGCCCGGGCAAGGCCGCCGACCTTGGCTCTGCCAGAAGAGACAAAGACAAGGACAGCGTTGCCTCGGGGCCCCGGGCTCCCGCGGTACCTTTCCCAGGGTAGGGACCTGTCTTTTTGACGCGTGCACGTCAAGGGCGACAGGCGGCCCAGTACATGAGTGTAATCTGGGATCAGCTGCGTGCTCCTTCAGAAGAATATGTACTTCCTCTAACGATTCTCCATGTCTGCTCCAGCCATTTGATAAAAGCCGCCATAAAACAGCGATTCGCTCAACGGAACACCCTCGAAAATCCTATTGCGAAAATGATGTGCATTCAAAGAAAAATCCCATGGAAAAAGAGATTTCCCGTCATTCCGATGGAGCGACTGGACGGTATTTTCTCCAAAAGATATCCCAACCCAACGATCATCAATAGGGATCGGTGTCAACTCTGGAGTCCACCTTTGCACCTGGGGATATATTGCGTTCCAGTAAAGTACACGCTTTTCAAGAATCGGATTTGCAAAGAATCAGACGCTGGATCTGTCACGAAATTATGCAAGCAAATGGGAATGAACATTCCCGCCTCCCGCACTATACACTTGATAAACAAGTAATACACGTAAAAAAAGAATCTCCATATAGTGACCTCATTCGCATATCCCGAGAAGTTCCAGGAAAGTGTTCTAGTTCATTAGAATATTGTACCTGTCTGAAGTATTTGTATTAATATTTGTAAACAGTATTCGTTTTAGTTGTATAGTCGATTTAAAAATGGCACATTTATGACTTTATAGATAAAAAAATAAAATAAACAAAATGTCTTGGAGTAGTAAAGACGCGCGTGATGTACCTCCCAATCATGTTAACCTTACTTTTGTGGATTCGCAGCCATGTGACCAAAGTGTGGCTTTTACTGATAGTGAAGTCCTTAATGCCCATAGAAAACTACTTATCATACAGAAACACCTCGATAATATAAAAAACGGACAAAATATTACACAGGAAATGGAAATCGACAGCATGGTAACTGAAGACAAGGATGATGATGATGATTCTCTATCAGTGGTATCCCTGGCGAGTGGAAGACCGGAAAAGTCATATCGCGAAATATAAAAAAAACGAAAATATGAACATAGAAATGAGTGTGTAGAATGCAAGGATAAAATAAAGGAAGTAAGTAACGAATGTGATAAATATAAGAACGAAAACAAACTTCTAAAAGATCTGATAAAAGAAGTAAAAGATAAAAACTTACTATTAATCGAAAATAACGAAAAACTAAATGAAGATAAGTATATGAAGCAAAGGACATACCTGGGAGTTTTAAACAATCAAAATGACATAGAAGCAACGCATGCCAGGAAGGGTAAACCTCCAGCAATTATACTAAAGCCGAAAACTACTCAGAACTCGAAATAAACTTTGAAAGGCATGAGGAATTCAGCGGATAGTAAACAAATAGAAAGAACTGCAGAATGGAAGGATAAAAATTAACTGCAATAGCCAAAAAGATGTAAAAATCATGACGGAAGAACTGGAAAAGCAACTTAGCGATAGATATAATGTGGACGAAGAAAAACTTTACAACCCTTGTGTAAAAATCACGGGTATTTTTGAAGAATATTAATCTGAAGAGTTACAAAATATCCTAATCCGTAAAAACTTTGAAGACATTGAAAATCCTGTGCTCCTAGTTAAGAATATAATAAATATCGAAAAAAGAGGTACATACAATGCTTTTGTAGAGGTTGATGCGCGAATCTACAATCGAATGTATCATACGAAAAAAGTATTTATTGGACTGCAAAGCTGTCAAGTATACGATACATTAAATGTAAAGAGATGTTTGCGATGCTGTGAATACGGACATGGACTTAAAAAATGCAAAGAGGAAACTACTTGTGTATACTGTGCTGGTAGACATATAGAGGAAAACTGTAAAAAGAAAGAATCAGTAGAGGAACGTGTATGTATGTCACAAAACAAACAAAAAATATAATCTAAACAGAAATATAAAACATGCTGCAAATGCTGAACATGAATGTGAAACTTTTAAATCACGTAAAGAATATCTAATTTCAAAAACGAATTATCCTTTTAAAGAATTAATCTCCGGGTAAATGGCAGGCTTCGTAACAGACTTGGAAGGATTTATACAAGACGGTTCAACAATCATAAAGAACGTTCCAAAACAATTTGTTCTAATGAAAATTTAACTATAATTCATTTTAACATTAGAAGTATGAATAAACTAATGAATTGTTGGTTTACTTGGAATTATGTGAAAATAGATGCGATATTGTTATATGTTCCGAGACATGGAAAATAACAAACATTGGAAAATATCAAATTGAAGGATATACTACAATATACAGCAATGGTACGATTAATCAGAACGATGGCGTTATGGTCTTTATACGTAGCACACTTTCATTTACTCATGTGATTGACAAAATTGACGAAATAAATGCTTTAAGATTAGATATAAAACTAGAAAATCTAAATATTATGATTGTTGCACTTTGCAGACCGCATACAGTAGACACTAATAATTTTATAGAAAGTATATATAACTATTTAAGTGCTATAAAGACAAACGAAATATTTGTGATTGGTGATTGCAATATTAATATCTTAAATCATAACATGGCAACGTCAGAGTACATTAATAACTATAGTGAATTAGGTTTTGTCCCTTTAATAAATTCATATACAAGAGTTGAACAAAATTCTAAAACATGCATTGATCATGCATGTATAAAAACCAAAGATTACTTGGAATAGGTTGTTTCTGGAATTATAGAGACTACAATAACAGATGATTACCTTATTAATGTGCAATTACCAATAAAAATTAAACAAAAAGAGGTCTAGATTTGTTGAAAAAACTATAGTTAATTATGATCAACTTGAATACAGAATGTCTCAGGAGAATTGGAAAAATGTCCTAAAAACTAATGAGCTGAATATCGACACAGGGTATCTTATATCAATCATGAAAACACACATAAATGAAGCAACGACCACAAAAATAAATTAAAATATAAAATTAAAATTTCTACTCCAAAATAACCTTGGATTACTTCAGGAATATTAAAATCAATGGAAGTAAGAGATGTCCTTTATCAACGCTCCAGGAATTACCCGATGACCGAACCTCATATGATAAATTTAAATCTTATAGAAATGTGTTAATCTCGCTTATTAACAATGCAAAATTAAAATATTATGCGAGAAAAATTGAAACATCTAAACATGATCCCAAAAGAATGTGGAATGTTATAAATGAGATAATAAAACCAAACACAAAACCGTACAGAAGATGAATATTAATGGAAAGATAATCTCAGATGAACAAGAAATAGCAAATGAGTTCAATAAATATTTTTTTTAATTTTATTAATTAACGGGCGAAATCGCCCTTTTTACTTAATTTTTGCCATATTGTTTTTTTAATCATGAGAATTTTGCGAGAGCTGCAGATCGACTTACGAAGATGGCGCCATACTTCATATTTGTGTATGAAATGTGGGACTGCAGAAACCTACACCAAGCACAGCAGCGGTCATGAGTCGATTTCCGCCAGATAAACAATATTTTCGAAACGTAAACAAACAACGTGGCTCGTCTTACCAACAGCGAGTTGCTGCTTGAAAACGAAATCGAGTAATTGCGGGGATCGAACTCACGACCTACGACTCCGTAGTCCAGTCCGTTAACCGCCTGAGCCACGAAGCCGATAATATTTTGTAAACATCAGATAAACAATAGCTGCTAAAATAAATAATACATATCGAAAACCTTATAATATTTCTAGAAATATTACTTCAATGTTTCTAAAACATGTAGATGAAAAGGAAGTATATAAACGTATACATGAAATAAAAACAAAAAAGCTCCAGGCATAGACGGAATTCCCTCTGACATTATGAAAATCTGCGGTAAATATATCGCTAAACCTATATGTCATATTATTAATTGTTCATTCAAATGCAAAATTACAGACCAATATCGCTTCTTCCAAGTATCTCCAAAATATTGGGCATATCCAGAACTCCCGATTATCAGTCTGAAAAATAGGAAAACGCACAATGCATTGGTCGCGCATGAAATAAGTCTCTGGTCGCCGTAAGTAGTAGCGGTCGCCGCGCGCTATATATTGTGACAAAGTCACGATATTAATTAACGATATTAAATTGCTAGAAAATTAATTATATTTAGGCGATAATAATACGCGCAGTAAGAACTGTAAGTTCTCTCTCGGCAGTGGGAGCGAGAGGCATGCGAGTTGCGCCGGCCCGGGTAGTGGTAAGAGAAGGACGCTCGATCTCTCCCGTCGATCGCCGGTTTGTTGTGTCGGCGACGGCGTCTCCCATCGTGCGACGGAGAGGCGACGATCGTCTAGCTGACCACGCGTGTGTGCATGTATTACAAGCGCTACACACGCTAGCGCGTTATATTACGCACCAATTAACTATTCAAAATTCAAACGATAAATTAGCGAGAGAGGTGGAAATTCGTCATCGGTCAGTACCGATGTCAAATTTCAAAAGTCAGTACGGTCGGAATAGCGAGATACGTAGGAATAGGGAAAATCGTCGCGTCGGCAAAATAATTAGTGGTTTTTTTTTTGGTTGTGGTGTGGAGTGAGTGGAGGGTGCCATCAAAAATTTGGGAGAGAGAAAGACAGGGATAAAGAGGTACAGAGAAAGAGAGAGAGGAGGATAGAGCGGGAAAGAAAAATAGAGAGACAGGAAGAAGAGAGGAAAAGAAAAGGTAAGGCGGCATAGCCGAAGGATTATGCGAATAATCATTCAATATCAAAAAGTTAATGATTCGGACCGGAAATGGCGAGATAGAGATGGGAGATACATGTAAAAATTTGGTAGTTGTCTGCGGATGATTGAGGTGACTTATTATTGTATCGGAAGTGGCGAAAATTAATGAAAGATCAAAAAGAAAAGAAATCCGTTTTTTTAGTAGACCGGAAGTGGCGAGTAACGAGGCGAAGTTGAGAGATGGTGAATTAAAATCGAAGGATCGGGTTTTCCGTTATGTTTTTATTATTAAATTACCGAGTCAGACCGGAAGTAGCGAGTGAATGATAGAAAAATCAAATAAAAATTTTTGTTGGAAATATTGAGACCGGAAACACATAATCACGGATAAAATCATAAATTTTGGTTTGGGAGAAGTGAGAAACCGGAAGTGAGCGTGAGTGGTTGACTTGGGTCGCAAGGAAGATAGCGAGGAAGTTTGGGGAGGTAGTGTGAGAGGTCAAACAGGGAATTTCCACTTCCGGCAACTGGGCCTAGGAGAATAACAATCAAACCAGTTCAGCGGAAACCGCATTTTTGGGTCGCGTCCAAGAATAGAAATTTGTGTGCAATTATAAAAATTTTATGTATATATGTATTCTTTTTAACACTAAATAAAGAAAAATACAACGTTACAATATATAGATATACTGTATGTACATTCGTTTATTAGGTCTGATAAGAACTTGGAGCGAGGAGCGACCGCTCCTCTAGATCTGCCCCAATACTCTAAGAGACAGAATGCAAGTGGGACTAAAACTAGTGGAAAATGATGTCAATAAAATAACTTAACAGTAAATGCGGATAAGACTACAGTAATTCCCTTCACGAGGAGGAAAAGAGTACTAATAAAAAAGCCACTAAAAATCTTTGACAAGGAGATTAAAGCCGCAAGCAATGTCAAATATTTAGGAGTAATCCTAGACAACGGTGTAACCTGGACCCAACACCTGTAACACATTATGGCAAATGCAAAAAAGGCCCTTTCGGTGAGTTGTAGAATGGTGGGGAACAACTGGGGTCTGAATCCCAAGCTAAATAGCTGTATGAGATGGTAGTAAAACCCATAATCGCATACGCATCATCTGTGTGGGTAAATAAAACTACACAGAAAGGATGCATAAAAAACTTAAATAGTATTCAGGGGTTTGCATGCAGATTGACCACAGGTGCGATGGGTTTCACTCCGATCGAGGCCATGGAAGCACTGCTCAATATGCCTCCTTTGCACTTATGTCTAAAGAAAGAGGCAGTGAGGGCTATGTGCGGAAGGCTTGGAGAGGGGGGAAACAGAGTATATATGTCGAAAAGTATGCAGAGCCTGGAAAAAACTACTAGACGATTACCCTTGGTCATTACGATCAAGGAATATAAAACCACAAATTACAACTTCACGCAGGTGTTTTCTGTGGAGATAAATGAAAGCCGTACAACGGAATCCCTAAAACATGAGGCCCTGATATGGTAGACTGATGGGCCGAAAATGGGATAAAACAGGATATGGAGTATATGGCGAAAACCCAAGCTGCAGTACAGCAGGCAGCTTAGGAAGACACGCGACTATACTCCAAGCAGAGATGTATGCCATAATAGAGTGCGTACATATCAACCCTAAAAAAATCTACATCATGTCTGACAGCCAGGCAGCACTAAAAGCCATCCAGTCAATGGAATTAAAATCCAAATTAACATAGAACTGTATAGTATATGCGGCTGAACACATTAACACAAAACATCCAGGTGGAGGTGTGTTGGGTAAAAGGACATAGCGGTATTGAAGGTAATGAAAAAGCCGACGAACTCGCCAAGGAATGAGCAAGGAAACGATTCATCGGGCCCGAACCTCCCGGTGGAATAACGAAAAACACACGCACGCTCGCACGCACGCACGCACACGCACGCACACACACACACACACACACACACACACACACACACACACACACACACACACACACACACACACACACACACACACACACACACACACCCGTGCGGTGTTGCTGGACACCCATCGGGCGCCTCCCCAGGTGGCGGATAGGGGAATGCTTGCCAGATTTGGAGGGTACCGGAAAAATAAAATATCCGGGGCGGACCAAAATCAGATAGTGGAAGGCTACCACGGTAAAACAACCTAGGGGAAGGCACCCCGATTAAAAAACCAAATGTGGAAGTACAGCAGCAGATTAAAGATTACGGTGCAGGGGGCGGATCCCCAGAACCGGCGTCGGGTACGAATGCGCAAACGGGCTCTCCGGCGTCGTTATCAGGCAACCGCAGTGTTGTAGAGGTTGGTCACTCGGCCTCTACAACATTAAATGTTACAAGAGACATTCTGTCAGGAAAGGCGCACGAGTCTGTAAGCTTCGTGCGCCTTGAAGAGAAACTCCAGCTCCTTGTGGAATTTATCATGGAGAAGAAAAATTTCCACAAGGAGCTCAAGAGTATGGCCAGAGGAACACTGCATGCCTTTAGCCATTACGCCAAGGCACGAGAAAGTTCGGTGGCTTCGCAGGCGTCGGTCACCTGTCAGGACGGGGCGAGCCAAACGTCGCCCCTATTCCGTAAGCCCCCCGAACGTCCAGAGCGTAAAAGACCTTCGCCGCTCAAGTTGCCAGCCACAAAACGGGTCAGGAAAGAAGAGGAGAAAGAGGAACGCCCCGTACCACCAGCTGCAGAACAACGGCGGCAACCCCAGTCGGAAGACCAGGACTGGGTTACGGTGGTCAGAAACAGCCTAAAGAAGAAGGCGAAGCAGCAGCAACAACATCCGCAGCAGCATCAGCAGCAACAACGACGGCAGCAGCAGCAGCAGCAACAACATCAGCAGCAGGGAACGGATGTCGGCAAGCGACACAGGGGGAAGCCGGAATCAAAAGCCGGCCTCCGACCCTTCCGCCCCGATGCCATCAAGATCAAGGCAGCGTACGGTGCGTCATATGTCGACATCCTGAAGACCATAAAAGCTGCGCCAGAACTGCGAAAGTTAGGAGAAAGGGTGACCGCCATCAGGAGGACGAAAGCAGGCGAACTGCTCATAGAGCTTGCAACGCCTGGCGTGTGCACCCAAGACCTCCAAGCAGCGGCCACGTCCATCCTAAAAGGGACAGCTGTCGTACAGACACTGTCCCATAAGGAAGCCATCACCATCAAGGACATGGACGAGGCCACAACTCGGGAGGAGGTGGCACAGGCCACCATTGAGATGACTTCACCGGAAGCAGTGACCCCTGAGAATATCAAGCTCAGGGGAGCATATAGCGGAACCCAGGCGGCCAATATTCTGCTTCCCGTCGCAGTAGCAAACACACTGTTGCAAAAGGGGAAGTTTAAAATTGGCTGGGTTAATTGCCGGGTTCGACTGCGCGAAGGACCCCCGCGCTGTTACAGGTGCCACGGGAGCGGACATCTGGCAAGGGGTTGTAAGATCGCGGTCGATCGCTCGGCGCAGTGCTTCCGGTGTGGCAAGGAGGGCCACAAGATTGAGGACTACGTAGCCAAACATCGTGCAATGCAGGAGGTTGGAGCACAGACCAACAATGGCTAAGGTGCTCCAAATAAACCTAAATCACTGTGTGGTGGCCCAGGACCTGCTGGGTGTGTGGGAATCTCCACATATCCAATAAGATGTCCGACCCCCTGCCCAGCTTCACCTGCTTGGAGGTGGCTGGTATAAGGCTATACAGTTGCTACCTCCCTCCCAGTCTTACCATCGACGAGTTCCAAGGATCCCTGGAGGCCATCGTCGCCAGTGCAAGAACCTCCCAACTCCCATTAGTGATCGGGGGGGGACTTCAATGCATGGGCGACGGAATGGGGTAGCGCGAAGACCAACCATCGAGGATATGCCCTCATTGAGGCCTTCTCGTTACTGGAGTTGGAGATTGCTAACAGGGGGGGAAAGTTGACCTACTCCAAGGCCGGCAAGTCCTCCGTAGTCGACCAGCCCAAAATTGATGGGGGAAGGGTTGGGCTGGAAAGTTAGCGACCGATAAATGGGCAGTGACCATCAAGCCTTGGTGTACCAGCTCCAACTGACCGGCAGAGCAGCAGGAAAGGTGCAGAGCGCAAGCAAAGAGAGATGGGCACCGGCCACCTTCGATCGAGAGATGTTCCTCTACAGCTTGGAACAGACGGAGGTGGAGGGAACAGCGGAGAAAAGAGCCCGATGCCTCTCCCGAGCCATAACAGCGGCTTGCGATGCCTCTATGGCCGTGAAGTCAAATCCTCGCGGCCGACCCCCAGTTTACTGGTGGATCGAGGAAATCGCAGATATCCGTCGAGAGTGCCTTCGGGCTCGAAGGCTGCACCAGGGAGCAATTCATAAGCCCCGGTACTACCAACTGGCGGCGGACTATGAAAGAAAGAGAAAGAGGCTCAAGATTGCGATCAAGGCCGCGAAAAGAAAGTGCTGGCAGGACTTTTATGAGGAGGTGGACCGCGATCCCTGGGGGCGACCGTATAAAACGGTCATGAACAATATCAAGCCCAGGGGACCCAACGCACCATCTTGTCCATCCTTCCTTTGCAAAGTCGTCGGCCATTTATTCCCAGAGCAGCGGGAACAGCCGATTGGCACTGGCCTGATGGCAATTGCTGGTGCAGCCGAGCCGCCAGATGTTACCAAAGCCGAAGTAAAGATGGCTGCTAAGAAGATCTCCACCCGTAAGGCCCCAGGAATGGATGGGGTACCTGGAATGGCAGTGAAGATCGCAGTGCTGAATGTACCAACCATCTTCACATTGACATTCAGTGCTTGCCTGAAAGAAGGATGCTTCCCGGCGCAGTGGAACTTTACTCGAGGATAATCCTTAGGATGGTTTTTCGAAGTTTATACCGCAGAACGACCGCTAACCGACCATACTCGAAGATCATCCATCCCACATAGAAGAAAAATATCCTGATGACATTTCCATAAAATTACTTTTGAGACATTAATATTCTGGAGATGTTATCAGGAATATTCTAGAGGCATCCCCAGAACGTCTTATGTCCGCTTTTTTTATATTCTGGTGACATCTGCAATATTCTAGAGACATTGTAGAGACGTTCTGAGTTTATTCTGTGATACAACATAGATATTCTGGAGATGTTCTGCAGATATTCTTTTGACATTCTAAAGACATTTTGGTCATAAAGAAAGCTTAAAAAATAGAACGAATTATTATAAATATTTAATTTTATTTTTATTATTATGTATCTTTCGTTAGATTTGTTGTTACGGAATGTAGTTATACAATTTCACTCGCAAATATATCTATGAATCTGAAAATAATTTACCCCGACCGAGAATCGAACCCGGGTCTTCCGTTTACTACGCTGACGTCTTAACCACTACGCTACGCTCGCATTTATATTATTATAGCGTGATCAAGATTATATCTAGAAATGCTCTGCATTATCTCCAGAATATTCTAAGAACCATATGCGTAGAATATCGTAAATGAAATATTTCCAGAATGTCTCATCTGCAATGTTCTACAACGACTCTCGCAAAACATTCTAGCGATGTTAAATTTGAGATATAGTGAGACATATCAAATAAGACATCTCCAGAATATTCTAAGAATAATACATATAGAATTTCTCAAATGAAATATTCCTAGAACGTCTCATCTGCAATGTTCTGCAATATTTTCTAAGCAACGTTCGGTCGAGATCAAGTTTGAAATGTTGTGAGACATTTAGAATACTACATCTCTAGAATATTCTGAGAATTATACATATAGAATGTTTTAAATGAAATGTTATCAGAATCTCGCATTTGCAACATTTTGTTTGAGATATTTTCAGAATATACTGGAGTTGTTGCAAATGCAATATTTCAAATGTGACGTTTGTGACATTCTGAGGACATTCTGGAGATTTTATTTCTATGTGGGTTGCGGGCGTTTTGTCACATTAGCTGAAACACGTGCACGAGGTGTTCGGGGTCGACGATTACGGGGTCCAGGTGTCGCGCTCCATAGCTTTTTGTCATATTAGCTGAAACACGTGCATCAGGTGTTCGGCATCGACGATTAGGGAGTCCAGGTGTCGCACTCCATACTTTTTTACCACGTTAGATGAAACACGTGCTGCTGGCGTTCGGAGTCGCCGTTTATAGAGTCCAGGTGTCGCGCTCCATAGTATTTTACCACATTAGCTTGTAGTAATACTATTTTGAATTTCGCGGGCACTCAGGAAATTTAAATTTCGCGCGTTCGTCCGGTACTTCGCGAATGGTCGCATTGGCGCTGTAGTTGGTGGTTGTAGTCGCCAAGTACAGGAATATTTTAAACCTCGCGCCAGACCGCCTGACCGCGTGGTTGTCGCATTCGGTCAGTCGGAAGGGGAAATGTATATCCGTGGTGGAAATGCGATCGTACCGGGTCGACGAAATTCGGGAAAGTGCGAGTGAAATTGATGGTGCGGGAGAAAGGTGATAAAAGGATGCAAGTTGGCACCTCGGCCTTCTTTTCCGGAGGATCGGCGACAAGGAAAACACGAGGAGGACACCTTGGAATCCTGCCCACGAGGCGACGCGACACGGCATTTTTGCCCATTGGGTAAGTGCTCCGAAACGCGGTTGAGAATCCGCGGTAAATTTATTGGTTCTTTGTGCAGCAAAAAGGGAAGACAGGAAGCTGCTTGGCTTGGGCTAAATAATCGACCCGGACGAGAGGAAGGAAGCACGGCCACATTGCAATCGGCATCCCTTGCTCATCGTCGAAGAGTGAATACCAGGTAATGCTTCGTCAAATAGGTTACCCTTCGGCTTCAAACGTGTGTTCGTGACACCGTTGTCCTACCTTGGTCGTTCGCCCAAAAGAAAGGGGTGTGAGATCGTTCCTCCGGTTAAGGTGTCGGTGCCGTTTGAATCAAATTGATAATTCAATGTCGCGAGTGAAATTGCACCGAGTGTTTTAATCATTTAACTGCACCGAAGCAGAATTAGTGTCGTAAGGACTCCGTTAGTCCTTTTGTATATTTGTAAGTGGAAATTGCACCGAGTGTATTGACGGTTTGGCTGCACCGAAGCAGAATTAGTATCGTCAGGACTCCGTTAGTCCTTTTGTACGTTTGTAAGTGGAAATTGCACCGAGTGCGTTGACGGTTTGGCTGCACCGAAGCAGAATTAGTATCGTCAGGACTCCGTTAGTCCTTTTGTATGTTTGTAAGTGGAAATTGCACCGAGTGTTTTGACGGTTTCACTACACCGAAGCAGATTTAGTATTGTAAGGACTCCGTTAGTCCTTGGCGGTGGCGACTTAGGTTAGGTTGATTGTCTATTATGTCTTTCTTTTCTATCTAACTATCTTGGATCGAATTTCCATAACGACCGCGACAGCATTTCAACTATCAGACATTAGCGTCACGCGAATCATCGATTGTGTGTGTGTGTGTGTGTGTGGGAATTGTCGGATCGTGATTGTCTCTCGCCGGAGAATTAAAAAATGTGCCTTGTAGACAGGAGAAGTTGAAGCAAGATTTGTAATCAATTCCCTGATGTCGTGGTTATCTTAAAAATAAAAACAACAAACCACAAGCTGAAATATATGCACCAGGTGTTCGGGTCTTCGGTTATGGAGTCCACGTGTCGCGCTCCGTAGTTTTTTACCACTTTAGCTGGAATACATGCACCAGGTGATCGGGCCTCCGGTTATGGAGTCCACGTGTCGCGCTCTACAGTTTTTTACCACATTGCTCAGGATCGCTATCCTTGGGGGCGAACTTGAAAGTCATCTCAAGGTTAGAGGTATTCGAAAATGGTTCCCGTAGTCAATCAAACTTCTTGAAATGACCGTCGAGGTCGACCTCAAGGACGTCCCCGTACACTTGGGGTAACATATAGTCAACAAAATCCAAATTTAAACAGAATTTTGAGTTGAGAACTAGTGAGTACTAGTTATGGGCACTAGTACCTAGTCTTATTTATAAGGGGGAATTGTAGGTATATGCCAACCAACAACCAATCATGATTCTCGTTGAAAAATATATACTACTATAACTTGGATGGAAAAAAGTATCACAATATTGTACTAAAGATGATCACACAAAATTTTTTCGGTACCATAGCAGTAAACTCCGATTGTACGGACTACTTTTGGTCCTTAAAAGTGAATTTTACGGACTTAATGTAAAGGCACTGAAAGTGTATCTGAGCGGTCACCCTTATGGACTAAAGCAGTCCGAAAAATCGAATTTTTACAGCTATCAGTTCCGAAAAATAATGTTCGACACACGGACGTAAAAGTTTCTACGGCCCAAACTGAAGGTTCGTAACTTGTACCCGAAATAGTAATTTTCGTCATAAGGCCGTAAAAATTGATTTCACGGACCAAAGCGATCGCAACGACACACGAACGATCGCTTTGGGCAGTGAAATCACTGTTACGGTCGTATGACGAACATTGTTTTTCGGTACCGATAGCTGCAAACCCCGATTTCACGGATTGCTTGAAGTCCGCAAGGGTTATGTTAGTGACAGCGCAGATACTGTTTCATTGTCAGTGTTTTAATAGAGGTCCGTGAAATTACATTTTACGGACTGAAAGTAGTCCGTGAAATCGGGTTTTTCGACTATGGTACCGAAAAATACTATTCGCTACAATTATGTCGTAGGATAAATGATTTTTGTTTTTCGTCCAATGAACAATTTTTAAAATCACGCCTAAAAATGATTCCTATACAATTGTATACAATTGCATACAAAAAATGTATACAATTATATGTAAATTCTGTCTGTACATAATATAACTTGTACGTAAACAAATGCATATAAACGTATATAAAGGTATATGTAATTGTATAGGTAAAATGTATATGTACACCAAGAAATTGAACCCCTAGCGATCAAAAGGAGATACGCGCGAAACGCCGGAGAATTTGTTGGCCCCTCAGCTCGTAATTTTTTGACTTTCGAATTTTAAAGTTTTCATTAGATATCTTAATAGGAAAATTAATTACGCGAATTTTTTGTTAAAATAAAAAATTTCTATCCCTCTACGTTTTTAATATAATCGCAAAAACGAAATTATTTGAAATAAAAAATAACTTAATTATTATGTCTTCAACTCGTCATATCTTTTACAATAATTTGAATTTTTTAATTAAATTTTTAGGGATATTTCTCTTTCTCTTTCACGAATATTCGAGACGACGCGACGCGACAGCATTACAACTTTCGATTGTTACTTGAAAACTGCAAGTCAGATTAGTCTATAACTTTACAAAAAACTTCTTTGAACCTTCCTCGAATTTTCTGTGCGAAGGAAATTTCGATTTATTGGAATTCCCTCGACTCCCGAAGTGTTTGAAGCTTTCAATGCCAATTTTGTGCAGTAAAAGAAAAACCAATTTTTAAAAAATGTCCGAAATAACTAACCATAATTTGGAAAAATACGTTAGTTTGTAGATTGAATAGTGCATATTCCCTAAAAATTTCATTAAAAAATTCCAATTATTGTAAAAGATATGACGAGTTAAAGATAAAATTATTAAGTTATTTTATATTTCAAATAATTTCGTTTTTTGCGATTATATTAAAAACGTAGAGGGACAGAAATTTTTTATTTTAGCAAAAAATTCGCGTTTAAAAAATTAATTTTCCTATTACGATATCTAATGAAAACTTTAAAATTCTAAAGTAAAAAAATTACGGGCCGACGGGCCAACAAATTCT
This sequence comes from Trichopria drosophilae, assembly GCA_030407085.1. Classification (NCBI taxonomy): domain Eukaryota; kingdom Metazoa; phylum Arthropoda; class Insecta; order Hymenoptera; family Diapriidae; genus Trichopria; species Trichopria drosophilae. The sequence continues at coordinate 96,447,171 of CM059586.1, read as the reverse complement.
CCGGCGTTTCGCGCCTATCTCCTTTTGATCGCCAGAGGTTCAACTGTATAGTATTATATATCATTGTATAAGTGGGAAAAAATAAAAATAAAAAACTACTAATTAAAAATAATCGTTCCCAATACTTCGACCTCCACCGCATTGTGTACCGCTCCATAGTTTTCGGCATCAAGATCTACCGCTTTATACTTTTCATCTGCCAACCATGTAGCGGTACATTGATATGCCAAAAACTATGGAGCGATACTCCTGGATAATGAAAAACTACAGAGCAGTATACGGAAGTAACGAAAAATTACGGTGTGGTACACTTGGACGTCAGACACTATGGAGCGGTACACATGAAACGACGAAAACTATGGAGCGGTGCACGTAGACAACGAAAAATTACGACGCGATACATCTGGATGTCGAAAGCTATGTCGCGGTACACCTGGATACCGAAACCTATAGAGTGGTATACCTGGACGATAAAAACTACGGTGCGGTACACCTGGATGTCGAAAACTACGGAGCGGTACATCTGGATGCGGAACACCATGGAGCCGTATACCCGAACGATGAAAAACTACGTTGCGGAATACCTGGATGACGAAAACTATGGATGCGTACACCTGGATGCCGAAAACTATGGAGCAGTGCCCCTGGATACCGGAAACTATGGAACGGTATACCTGGACGATAAAAACTACGGTGCGGTACACCTGGATGTCGAAAACTACGGAGCGGTACACCTGGATGTCGAAAACCATGGAGCCGTATACCTGAACGATGAAAAACTACGTTGCGGAATACCTGGATGACGAAAACTATGGATGGGTACACCTGGATGCCGAAAAGTATGGAGCGGTGCACCTGGATACCGAAAACTATGGAGCGGTATACATGGACGATAAAAACTACGGTGCGGTACACCTGGATGTCGAAAACTACGGAGCGGTACACCTGGATGTCGAAAACCATGGAGCCGTATACCTGAACGATGAAAAACTACGTTGCGGAATACCTGGATGACGAAAACTATGGAGGAGTACACCTGGATACCGAAAACTATGGAGCGGAGCACCTGGATACCTGGATGTCGAAAACTACGGAGCGGTAAACCTGGATGCGGAAAACCATGGAGCCGTATACCTGAACGATGAAAAACTACGTTGCGGAATACCTGGATGACGAAAACTATGTATGGGTACACCTGGATGCCGAAAAGTATGGAGCGGTGCACCTGGATACCGAAAACTATGGAGCGGTATACCTGGACGATAAAAACTACGGTGCGGTACACCTGGATGTCGAAAACTACGGAGCGGTACAACTGGATGCGGAAAACCATGAAGCCGTATACCTGAACAATGAAAAACTACGTTGCGGAATACCTGGATGACGAAAACTATGGATGCGTACACCTGGATGCCGAAAACTATGGAGCAGTGCACCTGGATACCGGAAACTATGGAACGGTATACCTGGACGATAAAAACTACGGTGCGGTACACCTGGATGTCGAAAACTACGGAGCGGTACACCTGGATGTCGAAAACCATGGAGCCGTATACCTGAACGATGAAAAACTACGTTGCGGAATACCTGGATGACGAAAACTATGGAGGAGTACACCTGGATACCGAAAACTATGGAGCGGAGCACCTGTTAACCTGGATGTCGAAAACTACGGAGCGGTACACCTGGATGCGGAAAACCATAGAGCCGTATACCTGAACGATGAAAAACTACGTTGCGGAATACCTGGATGACGAAAACTATGGATGCGTACACCTGGATGCCGAAAACTATGGAGCAGTGCACCTGGATACCGGAAACTATGGAACGGTATACCTGGACGATAAAAACTACGGTGCGGTACACCTGGATGTCGAAAACTACGGAGCGGTACACCTGGATGCGGAAAACCATAGAGCCGTATACCTGAACGATAAAAAACTACGTTGCGGAATACCTGGATGACGAAAACTATGGATGTGTACACCTGGATGTCGAAAGCTATGCCGTGGTACACCTGGATACCGAAAACTATGGAGCGGAGCACCTGTTAACCTGGATGTCGAAAACTACGGAGCGGTACACCTGGATGTCGAAAACCATGGAGCCGTATACCTGAACGATGAAAAACTACGTTGCGGAATACCTGGATGACGAAAACTATGGATGGGTACACCTGGATGCCGAAAAGTATGGAGCGGTACACCTGGATACCGAAAACTATGGAGCGGTATACCTTGACGGCAAAAACTGCGGTGCGGTACACCTGGATGTCGAAAACTACGGAGCGGTAAACCTGGATGTCGAAAACTACGGAGCGGTACATCTGGATGTCGAAAACCATGGAGCCGTATACCTGAACGATGAAAAACTACGTTGCGGAATACCTGGATGACGAAAACTATGGATGGGTACACCTGGATGACGAAAAGTATGGAGCGGTGCACCTGGATACCGAAAACTATGGAGCGGTATACATGGACGATAAAAACTACGGTGCGGTACACCTGGATGTCGAAAACTACGGAGCGGTACACCTGGATGTCGAAAACCATGGAGCCGTATACCTGAACGATGAAAAACTACGTTGCGGAATACCTGGATGACGAAAACTATGGAGGAGTACACCTGGATACCGAAAACTATGGAGCGGAGCACCTGGATACCTGGATGTCGAAAACTACGGAGCGGTAAACCTGGATGCGGAAAACCATGGAGCCGTATACCTGAACGATGAAAAACTACGTTGCGGAATACCTGGATGACGAAAACTATGGAGGGGTACATCTGGATGTCGAAAGCTATGCCTCGGTACACCTGGATACCGAAACCTATAGAGCGGTATACCTGGACGATAAAAACTGCGGTGCGGTACACCAGGATGTCGAAAACTACGGAGCGGTACACCTGGATGCGGAAAACCATGGAGCTGTATACCTGAACGATGAAAAACTACGTTGCGGAATACCTGGATGACGAAAACTATGGATGGGTACACCTGGATACCGAAAAGTATGGAGCGGTGCACCTGGATACCGAAAACTATGGAACGGTATACCTGGACGATAAAAACTACGGTGCGGTACACCTGGATGTCGAAAACTACGGAGCGGTACACCTGGATGCGGAAAACCATAGAGCCGTATACCTGAACGATAAAAAAATACGTTGCGGAATACCTGGATGACGAAAACTATGGATGTGTACACCTGGATGTCGAAAGCTATGGCGCGGTACACCTGGATACCGAAACCTATAGAGCGGTATACCTTGACGGCAAAAACTGCGGTGCGGTACACCTGGATGTCGAAAACTACGGAGCGGTAAACCTGGATGTCGAAAACCATGGAGCCGTATACCTGAACGATGAAAAACTAAGTTGCGGAATACCTGGATGACGAAAACTATGGATGGGTACACCTGGATGCCGAAAAGTATGGAACGGTGCATCTGGATACCGAAACCTATAGAGCGGTATACCTGGACGATAAAAACTGCGGTGCTGTACACCAGGATGTCGAAAAATACGGAGCGGTACACCTGGATGCGGAAAACCATGGAGCCGTATACCTGAACGATGAAAAACTACGTTGCGGAATACCTGGATGACGAAAACTATGGAGGGGTACATCTGGATGTCGAAAGCTATGCCTCGGTACACCTGGATACCGAAACCTATAGAGCGGTATACCTGGACGATAAAAACTGCGGTGCGGTACACCAGGATGTCGAAAACTACGGAGCGGTACACCTGGATGCGGAAAACCATGGAGCTGTATACCTGAACGATGAAAAACTACGTTGCGGAATACCTGGATGACGAAAACTATGGAGGGGTACATCTGGATGCCGAAAAGTATGGAGCGGTGCACCTGGATACCGAAAACTATGGAGCGGTATATCTGGACGATAAAAACTACGGTGCGGTACACCTGGATGTCGAAAACTACGGAGCGGTACACCTGGATGCGAAAACCATAGAGCCGTATACCTGAACGATAAAAAAATACGTTGCGGAATACCTGGATGACGAAAACTATGGATGGGTACACCTGGATGCCGAAAAGTATGGAGCGGTGCACCTGGATACCGAAAACTATGGAGCGGTATACCTGGACGATAAAAACTACGTTGCGGAATACCTGGATGACGAAAACTATGGAGGAGTACACCTGGATACCGAAAACTATGGAGCGGAGCACCTGGATACCTGGATGTCGAAAACTACGGAGCGGTAAACCTGGATGCGGAACACCATGGAGCCGTATACCTGAACGATGAAAAACTACGTTGCGGAATACCTGGATGACGAAAACTATGGATGCGTACACCTGGATGCCGAAAACTATGGAGCAGTGCACCTGGATACCGGAAACTATGGAACGGTATACCTGGACGATAAAAACTACGGTGCGGTACACCTGGATGTCGAAAACTACGGAGCGGTACACCTGGATGCGGAAAACCATAGAGCCGTATACCTGAACGATAAAAAACTACGTTGCGGAATACCTGGATGACGAAAACTATGGATGTGTACACCTGGATGTCGAAAGCTATGCCGCGGTACACCTGGATACCGAAACTTATAGAGCGGTATACCTTGACGGCAAAAACTGCGGTGCGGTACACCTGGATGTCGAAAACTACGGAGCGGTACACCTGGATGTCGAAAACCATGGAGCCGTATACCTGAACGATGAAAAACTACGTTGCGGAATACCTGGATGACGAAAACTATGGATGGGTACACCTGGATGCCGAAAAGTATGGAGCGGTGCACCTGGATACCGAAAACTATGGAGCGGTATACATGGACGATAAAAACTACGGTGCGGTACACCTGGATGTCGAAAACTACGGAGCGGTACACCTGGATGCGGAAAACCATGGAGCCGTATACCTGAACGATGAAAAACTACGTTGCGGAATACCTGGATGACGAAAACTATGGATGGGTACACCTGGATGCCGAAAAGTATGGAGCGGTGCACCTGGATACCGAAAACTATGGAGCGGTATACCTGGACGATAAAAACTACGGTGCGGTACACCTGGATGTCGAAAACTACGGAGCGGTACACCTGGATGTCGAAAACCATGGAGCCGTATACCTGAACGATGAAAAACTACGTTGCGGAATACCTGGATGACGAAAACTATGGATGGGTACACCTGGATGCCGAAAAGTATGGAGCGGTGCACCTGGATACCGAAAACTATGGAGCGGTATACCTGGACGATAAAAACTACGGTGCGGTACACCTGGATGTCGAAAACTACGGAGCGGTACACCTGGATGTCGAAAACCATGGAGCCGTATACCTGAACGATGAAAAACTACGTTGCGGAATACCTGGATGACGAAAACTATGGATGGGTACACCTGGATGCCGAAAAGTATGGAGCGGTGCACCTGGATACCGAAAACTATGGAGCGGTATACCTGAACGATAAAAAACTACGTTGCGGAATACCTGGATGACGAAAACTATGGATGTGTACACCTGGATGTCGAAAACTACGGAGCGGTAAACCTGGATGCGGAAAACCATGGAACCGTAAACCTGAGCGATGAAAAACTACGTTGCGGAATGCCTGGATGACGAAAACTATGGATGGGTACATCTGGATGCCTAAAAGTATGGAGCGGTGCACCTGGATACCGAAAACTATGGAGCGGTATACCTGGACGATAAAAACTGCCGTGCGGTACACCTGGATGTCGAAAACTACGGAGCGGTACACCTGGATGCGGAAAACCATGGAGCCGTATACCTGAACGATGAAAAACTACGTTGCGGAATACCTGGATGACGAAAACTATGGATGTGTACACCTGGATGTCGAAAGCTATGGAGCGGTACACCTGGATACCGAAAACTATAGAGCGGTATACCTTGACGGCAAAAACTACAGTGCGGTACACCTGGAGGACGAAAACTACGGAGCGGTACACCTGGATGTCGAAAACCATGGAGCCGTATACCTGAACGATGAAAAACTACGTTGCGGAATACCTGGATGACGAAAACTATGGATGGGCACATCTGGATGCCTAAAAGTATGGAGCGGTGCACCTGGATACCGAAAACTATGGAGCGGTATACATGGACGATAAAAACTACGGTGCGGTACACCTGGATGTCGAAAACTACGGAGCGGTACACCTGGATGCGGAAAACCATGGAGCCGTATACCTGAACGATGAAAAACTACGTTGCGGAATACCTGGATGACGAAAACTATGGAGGGGTACACCTGGATGCCGAAAAGTATGGAGCGGTGCACCTGGATACCGAAAACTATGGAGCGGTATACATGGACGATAAAAACTACGGTGCGGTACACCTGGATGTCGAAAACTACGGAGCGGTACACCTGGATGCGGAAAACCATGGAGCCGTATACCTGAACGATGAAAAACTACGTTGCGGAATACCTGGATGACGAAAACTATGGATGGGTACACCTGGATGCCGAAAAGTATGGAGCGGTGCACCTGGATACCGAAAACTATGGAGCGGTATACCTGGACGATAAAAACTACGGTGCGGTACACCTGGATGTCGAAAACTACGGAGCGGTACACCTGGATGCGGAAAACCATGGAGCCGTATACCTGAACGATGAAAAACTACGTTGCGGAATACCTGGATGACGAAAACTATGGAGGAGTACACCTGGATACCGAAAACTATGGAGCGGTATACATGGACGATAAAAACTACGGTGCGGTACACCTGGATATCGAAAACTACGGAGCCGTATGTCTGAACGATGAAAAACTACGTTGCGGAATACCTGGATGACGAAAACTATGTATGGGTACACCTGGATGCCGAAAAGTATGGAGCGGTGCACCTGGATACCGAAAACTATGGAGCGGTATACCTTGACGGCAAAAACTGCGGTGCGGTACACCTGGATGTCGAAAACTACGGAGCGGTACACCTGGATGCCGAAAACTATGGAGCAGTGCACCTGGATACCGGAAACTATGGAACGGTATACCTGGACGATAAAAACTACGGTGCGGTACACCTGGATGTCGAAAACTACGGAGCGGTACACCTGGATGCGGAAAACCATAGAGCCGTATACCTGAACGATAAAAAACTACGTTGCGGAATACCTGGATGACGAAAACTATGGATGTGTACACCTGGATGTCGAAAGCTATGCCGCGGTACACCTGGATACCGAAACTTATAGAGCGGTATACCTTGACGGCAAAAACTGCGGTGCGGTACACCTGGATGTCGAAAACTACGGAGCGGTACACCTGGATGTCGAAAACCATGGAGCCGTATACCTGAACGATGAAAAACTACGTTGCGGAATACCTGGATGACGAAAACTATGGATGGGTACACCTGGATGCCGAAAAGTATGGAGCGGTGCACCTGGATACCGAAAACTATGGAGCGGTATACATGGACGATAAAAACTACGGTGCGGTACACCTGGATGTCGAAAACTACGGAGCGGTACACCTGGATGTCGAAAACCATGGAGCCGTATACCTGAATGATGAAAAACTACGTTGCGGAATACCTGGATGACGAAAACTATGGAGGAGTACACCTGGATACCGAAAACTATGGAGCGGAGCACCTGGATACCTGGATGTCGAAAACTACGGAGCGGTACACCTGGATGCGGAAAACCATGGAACCGTAAACCTGAGCGATGAAAAACTACGTTGCGGAATGCCTGGATGACGAAAACTATGGATGGGTACATCTGGATGCCTAAAAGTATGGAGCGGTGCACCTGGATACCGAAAACTATGGAGCGGTATACCTGGACGATAAAAACTACGGTGCGGTACACCTGGATGTCGAAAACTACGGAGCGGTACACCTGGATGTCGAAAACCATGGAGCCGTATACCTGAACGATGAAAAACTACGTTGCGGAATACCTGGATGACGAAAACTATGGATGCGTACACCTGGATGCCGAAAACTATGGAGCAGTGCACCTGGATACCGGAAACTATGGAACGGTATACCTGGACGATAAAAACTACGGTGCGGTACACCTGGATGTCGAAAACTACGGAGCGGTACACCTGGATGCGGAAAACCATAGAGCCGTATACCTGAACGATGAAAAACTACGTTGCGGAATACCTGGATGACGAAAACTATGGATGTGTACACCTGGATGTCGAAAGCTATGCCGCGGTACACCTGGATACCGAAACTTATAGAGCGGTATACCTTGACGGCAAAAACTGCGGTGCGGTACACCTGGATGTCGAAAACTACGGAGCGGTACACCTGGATGTCGAAAACCATGGAGCCGTATACCTGAACGATGAAAAACTACGTTGCGGAATACCTGGATGACGAAAACTATGGATGGGTACACCTGGATGCCGAAAAGTATGGAGCGGTGCACCTGGATACCGAAAACTATGGAGCGGTATACATGGACGATAAAAACTACGGTGCGGTACACCTGGATGTCGAAAACTACGGAGCGGTACACCTGGATGTCGAAAACCATGGAGCCGTATACCTGAACGATGAAAAACTACGTTGCGGAATACCTGGATGACGAAAACTATGGATGGGCACATCTGGATGCCTAAAAGTATGGAGCGGTGCACCTGGATACCGAAAACTATGGAGCGGTATACCTGGACGATAAAAACTACGGTGCGGTACACCTGGATGTCGAAAACTACGGAGCGGTACACCTGGATGCGGAAAACCATGGAGCCGTATACCTGAACGATGAAAAACTACGTTGCGGAATACCTGGATGACGAAAACTATGGATGGGTACACCTGGATGCCGAAAAGTATGGAGCGGTGCACCTGGATACCGAAAACTATGGAACGGTATACCTGGACGATAAAAACTACGGTGCGGTACACCTGGATGTCGAAAACTACGGAGCGGTACACCTGGATGCGGAAAACCATGGAGCCGTATACCTGAACGATGAAAAACTACGTTGCGGAATACCTGGATGACGAAAACTATGGATGGGTACACCTGGATGCCGAAAAGTATGGAGCGGTGCACCTGGATACCGAAAACTATGGAGCGGTATACCTTGACGGCAAAAACTGCGGTGCGGTACACCTGGATGTCGAAAACTACGGAGCGGTACACCTGGATGTCGAAAACCATGGAGCCGTATACCTGAACGATGAAAAACTACGTTGCGGAATACCTGGATGACGAAAACTATGGATGGGTACACCTGGATGCCGAAAAGTATGGAGCGGTGCACCTGGATACCGAAAACTATGGAGCGGTATACATGGACGATAAAAACTACGGTGCGGTACACCTGGATGTCGAAAACTACGGAGCGGTACACCTGGATGTCGAAAACCATGGAGCCGTATACCTGAACGATGAAAAACTACGTTGCGGAATACCTGGATGACGAAAACTATGGAGGAGTACACCTGGATACCGAAAACTATGGAGCGGAGCACCTGGATACCTGGATGTCGAAAACTACGGAGCGGTACAACTGGATGCGGAAAACCATGAAGCCGTATACCTGAACGATGAAAAACTACGTTGCGGAATACCTGGATGACGAAAACTATGGATGCGTACACCTGGATGCCGAAAACTATGGAGCAGTGCACCTGGATACCGAAAACTATGGAGCGGTATACATGGACGATAAAAACTACGGTGCGGTACACCTGGATGTCGAAAACTACGGAGCGGTACACCTGGATGCGGAAAACCATGGAGCCGTATACCTGAACGATGAAAAACTACCTTGCGGAATACCTGGATGACGAAAACTATGGAGGGGTACACCTGGATGCCGAAAAGTATGGAGCGGTGCACCTGGATACCGAAAACTATGGAGCGGTATACATGGACGATAAAAACTACGGTGCGGTACACCTGGATGTCGAAAACTACGGAGCGGTACACCTGGATACCGAAAACTATGGAGCGGTATACCTGAACGATAAAAAACTACGTTGCGGAATACCTGGATGACGAAAACTATGGATGTGTACACCTGGATGTCGAAAACTACGGAGCGGTAAACCTGGATGCGGAAAACCATGGAACCGTAAACCTGAGCGATGAAAAACTACGTTGCGGAATGCCTGGATGACGAAAACTATGGATGGGTACATCTGGATGCCTAAAAGTATGGAGCGGTGCACCTGGATACCGAAAACTATGGAGCGGTATACCTGGACGATAAAAACTGCGGTGCGGTACACCTGGATGTCGAAAACTACGGAGCGGTACACCTGGATGCGGAAAACCATGGAACCGTAAACCTGAGCGATGAAAAACTACGTTGCGGAATGCCTGGATGACGAAAACTATGGATGGGTACATCTGGATGCCTAAAAGTATGGAGCGGTGCACCTGGATACCGAAAACTATGGAGCGGTATACCTGGACGATAAAAACTGCGGTGCGGTACACCTGGATGTCGAAAACTACGGAGCGGTACACCTGGATGCGGAAAACCATGGAGCCGTATACCTGAACGATGAAAAACTACGTTGCGGAATACCTGGATGACGAAAACTATGGAGGGGTACACCTGGATGCCGAAAAGTATGGAGCGGTGCACCTGGATACCGAAAACTATGGAGCGGTATACATGGACGATAAAAACTACGGTGCGGTACACCTGGATGTCGAAAACTACGGAGCGGTACACCTGGATGTCGAAAACCATGGAGCCGTATACCTGAACGATGAAAAACTACGTTGCGGAATACCTGGATGACGAAAACTATGGATGGGCACATCTGGATGCCTAAAAGTATGGAGCGGTGCACCTGGATACCGAAAACTATGGAGCGGTATACATGGACGATAAAAACTACGGTGCGGTACACCTGGATGTCGAAAACTACGGAGCGGTACACCTGGATGCGGAAAACCATGGAACCGTAAACCTGAGCGATGAAAAACTACGTTGCGGAATGCCTGGATGACGAAAACTATGGATGGGTACATCTGGATGCCTAAAAGTATGGAGCGGTGCACCTGGATACCGAAAACTATGGAGCGGTATACCTGGACGATAAAAACTGCGGTGCGGTACACCTGGATGTCGAAAACTACGGAGCGGTACACCTGGATGCGGAAAACCATGGAGCCGTATACCTGAACGATGAAAAACTACGTTGCGGAATACCTGGATGACGAAAACTATGGATGTGTACACCTGGATGTCGAAAGCTATGCCGCGGTACACCTGGATACCGAAACCTATAGAGCGGTATACCTTGACGGCAAAAACTGCAGTGCGGTACACCTGGATGTCGAAAACTACGGAGCGGTACACCTGGATGTCGAAAACCATGGAGCCGTATACCTGAACGATGAAAAACTACGTTGCGGAATACCTGGATGACGAAAACTATGGATGGGCACATCTGGATGCCTAAAAGTATGGAGCGGTGCACCTGGATACCGAAAACTATGGAGCGGTATACATGGACGATAAAAACTACGGTGCGGTACACCTGGATGTCGAAAACCATGGGGCCGTATACCTGAACGATGAAAAACTACGTTGCGGAATACCTGGATGACGAAAACTATGGAGGAGTACACCTGGATGCCGAAAACTATGGAGCGGAGCACCTGGATACCTGGATGTCGAAAACTACGGAGCGGTACACCTGGATGCGGAAAACCATAGAGCCGTATACCTGAACGATGAAAAACTACGTTGCGGAATACCTGGATGACGAAAACTATGGATGGGTACACCTGGATGCCGAAAAGTATGGAGCGGTGCACCTGGATACCGAAAACTATGGAGCGGTATACATGGACGATAAAAACTACGGTGCGGTACACCTGGATGTCGAAAACTACGGAGCGGTACACCTGGATGCCGAAAACCATGGAGCCGTATACCTGAACGATGAAAAACTACGTTGCGGAATACCTGGATGACGAAAACTATGGATGGGTACACCTGGATGCCGAAAAGTATGGAGCGGTGCACCTGGATACCGAAAACTATGGAGCGGTATACATGGACGATAAAAACTACGGTACGGTACACCTGGATGTCGAAAACTACGGAGCGGTACACCTGGATGCGGAAAACCATGGAGCGGTATACATGGACGATAAAAACTACGGTGCGGAATACCTGGATGACGAAAACTATGGAAGAGTACACCTGGATGTCGAAAACTACGGAGCGGTACACCTGGATGTCGAAAACCATGGAGCCGTATACCTGAACGATGAAAAACTACGTTGCGGAATACCTGGATGACGAAAACTATGGAGGGGTACATCTGGATGCCGAAAAGTATGGAGCGGTGCACCTGGATACCGAAAACTATGGAGCGGTATACCTGGACGATAAAAACTGCGGTGCGGTACACCTGGATGTCGAAAACTACGGAGCGGTACACCTGGATGTCGAAAACCATGGAGCCGTATACCTGAATGATGAAAAACTACGTTGCGGAATACCTGGATGACGAAAACTATGGAGGAGTACACCTGGATACCGAAAACTATGGAGCGGTATACATGGACGATAAAAACTACGGTGCGGTACACCTGGATATCGAAAACTACGGAGCCGTATGTCTGAACGATGAAAAACTACGTTGCGGAATACCTGGATGACGAAAACTATGTATGGGTACACCTGGATGCCGAAAAGTATGGAGCGGTGCACCTGGATACCGAAAACTATGGAGCGGTATACCTGGACGATAAAAACTACGGTGCGGTACACCTGGATGTCGAAAACTACGGAGCGGTACAACTTGACGCGGAAAACCATGGAGCCGTATACCTGAACGATGAAAAACTACGTTGCGGAATACCTGGATGACGAAAACTATGGATGCGTACACCTGGATGCCGAAAACTATGGAGCAGTGCACCTGGATACCGAAAACTATGGAGCGGTATACCTGGACGATAAAAACTACGGTGCGGTACACCTGGATGTCGAAAACTACGGAGCGGTACACCTGGATGCGGAAAACCATGGAGCCGTATACCTGAACGATGAAAAACTACGTTGCGGAATACCTGGATGACGAAAACTATGTATGGGTACACCTGGATGCCGAAAAGTATGGAGCGGTGCACCTGGATACCGAAAACTATGGAGCGGTATACCTGGACGATAAAAACTACGTTGCGGAATACCTGGATGACGAAAACTATGGAGGGGTACACCTGGATGCCGAAAAGTATGGAGCGGTGCACCTGGATACCGAAAACTATGGAGCGGTATACATGGACGATAAAAACTACGGTGCGGTACACCTGGATATCGAAAACTACGGAGCCGTATGTCTGAACGATGAAAAACTACCTTGCGGAATACCTGGATGACGAAAACTATGTATGGGTACACCTGGATGCCGAAAAGTATGGAGCGGTGCACCTGGATACCGAAAACTATGGAGCGGTATACCTGAACGATAAAAAACTACGTTGCGGAATACCTGGATGACGAAAACTATGGATGGGTACATCTGGATGCCTAAAAGTATGGAGCGGTGCACCTGGATACCGAAAACTATGGAGCGGTATACCTGGACGATAAAAACTGCGGTGCGGTACACCTGGATGTCGAAAACTACGGAGCGGTACACCTGGATGCGGAAAACCATGGAACCGTAAACCTGAGCGATGAAAAACTACGTTGCGGAATGCCTGGATGACGAAAACTATGGATGGGTACATCTGGATGCCGAAAAGTATGGAGCGGTACACCTGGATACCGAAAACTATGGAGCCGTATACCTGAACGATGAAAACTACGGTGCGGTACACCTGGATGTCGAAAACTACGGAGCGGTACACCTGGATGTCGAAAACCTTATAGAGCTTGGGGGGGGGGGGGGGTGGGGGGGGGGGGGGGTGGGGGGGGGGGGGGGTGGGGGGGGGGGGGGGTGGGGGGGGGGGGGGGTGGGGGGGGGGGGGGGTGGGGGGGGGGGGGGGTGGGGGGGGGGGGGGGTGGGGGGGGGGGGGGGTGGGGGGGGGGGGGGGTGGGGGGGGGGGGGGGTGGGGGGGGGGGGGGGTGGGGGGGGGGGGGGGTGGGGGGGGGGGGGGGTGGGGGGGGGGGGGGGTGGGGGGGGGGGGGGGTGGGGGGGGGGGGGGGTGGGGGGGGGGGGGGGTGGGGGGGGGGGGGGGTGGGGGGGGGGGGGGGTGGGGGGGGGGGGGGGTGGGGGGGGGGGGGGGTGGGGGGGGGGGGGGGTGGGGGGGGGGGGGGGTGGGGGGGGGGGGGGGTGGGGGGGGGGGGGGGTGGGGGGGGGGGGGGGTGGGGGGGGGGGGGGGTGGGGGGGGGGGGGGGTGGGGGGGGGGGGGGGTGGGGGGGGGGGGGGGTGGACCTTATATGCGGCAATATGCAGCAGATCTGGCTGTCTGGGTAATTTTTTTGTCACTAGAGGAACACAGAATCCATTATTAGTCAAATCCCTAATTTTATATATAAGCAGTTAAGTAAATCGAAGATCCTGTAGATGACAAAACTACAAAACCCCGTTCATACAAATTTCCTTTCTCATATTCGGTGGCTCGCATCAGAGTCCCACTATTTATATTATTAGTTTGTTTTCATTTTTACTTTTGTCCATAAGACCGCAACACGAACAATTATATCCTTAAATTATTACATTTTCGAACGGTCGAATAATAAATTCATAATATATGTGTATAGTAGTGAAGTATAGTGTAGTGTAGTGTAGCGCATAGTAGTGTAATGTAGTGTATTGTAATGTAATATAGTGTAGTGTAATGTAGTGCAGTTTACAGTAGTGTAATGTAGTTTAGTGTAGTGTTGATAAGTGTAGTGTAGTTTACAGTAGTGTAATGTAGTTTAGTGTAGTGTAGTTTAGTGTAGTGTAGTTTAGTGTTGTGTAGTATAGGTTGTGTTATGTAGTGTAATGTGGAGTAGTTTATTGTAGTTTATAGTAGTGTAGTGGACGATAGTGCAATTAAATTTTTCTTTATACATTGCTATCTCATTTATTATTTTTTTTAAATATGATTTTGTTTCTGTTCCTCAACCTTTGTACTGGATCCATCAGTGGTGCAGGAGCAATAACGACCGATATAAGTTAGCGTTCTTTTTTAAAAAAAAGTATATATTAAATGGTTCATTAAGCATCACACATAGAGAGCTGATAAAATCCTTCTTCGTGAAAGTCTAAAATATTAGTTTTACGTTTCAAACTGTAATTAATTTGAAAATAGTGCAAAAGCGCATCTCTGAAATATAGAACAAAATTGAAATTTGCAGTTCGACATATTGTAATGATATATCGAATGGCTAGATACGACTTGGAGTAGATTTGTCAAATATACAACACAACATACAATATGTTATTTGACGAGTGTAGGGGAAAGGGTCCATGGAGGGGAGGTAGCCATGGTTGAGAGTATATATATAGGCTACTTCGAGTAAGTGCGGCAACCATTCGTCTCCGAATTTTAATAAAGGTTGTATCAATGATAATGGAGCTACTATTCCAATATGGCGCACTGCTTGACAGCAGAAATATATTTCATCGAGCCTTGGTGTATATAATGATGCCAAACGCCTCCAAGCAACTTCTCCATTTATGGCACAATTGGGATATGACTTAAAATTTGCGGATCCAATGATTGCAAATCGAACGTTGTTGCATTTGGCATCGCAGTGTGGTAACGTTAGAGGCAGCTGAAGAACTTTTAAACAATCAACAGCCAAAGCCAAATGGGGACTCCGCTGCATGTATAGCAGCCCTTCACGGACAAGATAGAGGTGCAGAATTGCTTTTGCAGAAGGGATGCGACGCTGACGCCTTGAAAGGAGGGATTACACTTCTGTACACCGCTTTTACGTCTACTAATCTTGGCAGTGAAAAAGTCTTCGAAAGACTCCTTTACCGTCGAAGCGCATTAACTTGTATTATTGTTAAAGACGGTCAGATTGCCGAATACATAGCACAAGACGAAAATCGTGTAGCTATAGATAAAGTAAAACACATCGTTCTAACCCGACATATTACCGCCATGAATATGGCAAGTTTCGATGTCAATACGGAAATTTTAGAAGATTTTTTGAAAAATGCACAAGTTCATCAGCACTTTCTATTTTTCAAGCCGAATGCGAAACTGAAATGAAAAAATTAAAAGGTACAATGCTCTGCGTTGGGTTTTCAACGTTTCACTTAATGACAAAAGGTGAAATTGTAACGACATGGTACATGAACCGAAATGTGGTCGAGTACTTTCAATCTAATGAATATCGGTCCAAGTTTCCACTATACTACCATGCTTTGCGCAATGCTTTTAAAAACTCATTAAACAGAAGGAAACTTTTGAGCATAAGGGAACCCGTTTATTCCAGTTTCCTTAGCGGTTTTGGCGTTCCAGAGTTAGTATTAACACACATACTGCAATATCTAAGCGATGCGGACTTAATCTGCGTAGGTTAGTATCTATTACGGTAGTCAAGGTCTTCCTGTATTTATATTAAATACCTATATTCTGTATTAAATTAATAAAAAAAAACGTTACATTTATATATTAAAACTGTAAGTAAGTAAGTAAGTAAGTACTATTTATTTTGCCATGGGATTGCAATCCCTTGTGGCAATAAGATATATACAATTGAGAGTTTTACAATTTAAAATTAATACAAAATAAAATAATACAGAATAAATATATATTACGGTTGACTATATAATTCAAGTTACATTAAAATAATAATCATAGTGATATAGGTCAATAAAAAAAAATACATAATACAACTTAACTCCACCAGTGTGATTTACGCCTAATATAAATACTAATGAACCTAGATTTGTTATAAGACAAATGCCCGCATATAACAAGCATGAAATACCAGAGCTAAAACTTATATACTTCGTAATTATAAATCGATTTGATTTTTAGCTTGTGGTAGGATTATCACAGGAAAAAAGATGATGAAATAAATGGGATTTGAAGGTATTAATTGATATAATGTTACGAATGTCAGGTGGCAGGGACTCCCAAAGTCTAATGCCATAAACTCTAAAGGAGCGTTCGAGGGCCACAGTACGATAAGAGGGAAGGACAAATTTAGAGGTGGATGTGATGCGATTTGAGCGACGGACATCTGTAGAGACTAATGGGAAACGGTTAAATAAGTAAGATGGAGAGCTGGAAGAAAAAATGGAAAATAATAATGAACCAAAAAAATAATTTGTACGAGAACTGACTGTTAGCCAATTTGATTTAATGCGATATGGTGTGATGTGTTGATCGCGTCTAATACCATATATGAAACGTAGACATGTATTTAACAATCGCGTTAATTTTAAATTTAAGTACATTGTGAGATCGTTATAAACAAGACAACAGTAATCGATAATAGGTATGATGAGGGCATTGACTAACAACAATTTGATGGACGGATGAAGTACGTATCCTCGGTATCTGATGCGATATAAGACACCATAAACCCTACGACATATCTGGGAAACATGCGAATTCCAAGACAAATCACAGGATAAATGGAGCCCTAGAGTTTTAACATCTTGGGCGATAGGTATGGTGATACCCCTTACTCTGATGCTAGGTAGTGACTTATTCTGAATTAATTTTAATTTCGAGGCACTCTCTAAAATCATTGCCTTCGTTTTTGTAGGGTTGATTTCTAAACCCACGTAATTTGACCAGGTAACGATGGATGAGATTTCCTGATTCAATTTTGAAATAATGTCGTCGACTTGATTCAGTTCACACTGCAAATAAATTTGTGAGTCATCCGCAAAGAGTATAAATGAATCAATACAAAAATGTAATGCTCGTGTTAAGGTGTTTATGAAAATGAGAAACAAAATAGGTCCAGGTGAATGATCCCTGTGGCACTCCAGATGTTGAAGATCTAAATGTGGGTTCGGCATCGTCCGTTGATATTGCAGTAGAACGCAGTGATATAAGATGCTACGAATGTTAAAGCATCATCGGAAAACCCTGTCTCTCTCAAACAACGAAGTAAGACGACGTGATTTATAGAGTCGAATGCTTTACGAAAATCAAATAAAATCAAGATGGTTATCAGACCTTTATTTATTCCAACACGAACGTCTTCAGTTAATTTCAAAAGTTTTTCAATCATTGAAATCAATCAAAAGTTTTTCAATCATTGAAACCATCTCCTATATTCATATTCCATTGCGATATTCTAATAATTCCTGGTGCCAGAAACAGGATTTTATATTACTTTTTAGATTTGTTTATAGCTATATGGATGAGGATGCTTTTGAAATCACAATTAAATTAGTAATTGATCACACATAAAAAAAGCTCATTAGTAGACAGCATAGAAACATGCATCCAAACAGACTTATATATTTATATATATATTTATATATATTTACATATATATATATTTATATATTTATATATTTATATATTTATATATTTATATATTTATTTATTTCCAGGTTACAATACAATATAATATAGTAACAATACCGCTGTACAATAAAATAATAAAAAATTATAATACAATAGCAAACGGTATACTGCAGAGACATAAAGTCTGTACGCAGTCAGGAAAAACCCATAATAAACCCCAATCCAAAACTTAACCTAAACCTAAATCTAGACCTTAAACTTAAACTTAACGATTGTTCTCAAAACATAATAGTATCTAAATTCAAATCAAGTATCAACTTAGAGATTTGTAATATTCATACTACCTATACGCCTACATAACAATTTATTGTAATTAAGTGTACAAGCTGATTTATCCTTCTCTTCTAGTTTATTAAAGTATTTTATGGCAACAAATTTATGGTTACGTCTTCCAATCTCTTTCTGAACTTTCGGTAGTATAATTGCCTTATTACGAGTAACAGATAAATTTTTATTAAAAACATACTTCAATTCTTTATAGTGAAAAATAACGCATTCAAGAACATACTTGTTAAGTAAATTTATGGGTTGAATACAGGTTCTATTATTTGTTCGAAGAATTTTAATAATTTTGTTGTGTACACTATTTAATAAACATAATACTGATTTATTAGCCGAACCCCACGCAATAATACCATATGTTACTACACTGTCATATATGCCATACATAACAGATAATAAGCTTGTAGAACTCAGCAGTTTACTTAATTTTCCCAAAACATACACTTGATATTTTGTTTTATTTAAAATAGATGTTATATGGTAATCCCATCTTAAATGACAATCTAAAATAATACCCAGATATCTAGTTTTATTAACCCGATTGATAATATCATTATCAACCATACACGGAGAGAACATTCGAGCGTATACTGTGTTAGTAAACAGAGCTGCTACTCGAAATGTGTGGCCTCTCTTGTTCTGCGAATCTTATAGCTTTTGCTTTTGCCTAGCACGACAGCCGTGCTAGACCGCGACAAGTGTCGCACGAAAGTCTGGCATCGCTGCCGTTAGAAAAGAGAGAAGTACGGCAATGCTGCTAGATGTACGTATGACATTTGTCGCGAGTCTAGCACGGTTACCGGGCGAGAAGGCAAGGGTGTGCGCTCTGCTATAGCCCTGGCGGCTGTTATCTGAAAGTTCTCTCCGTGTAAGCTCAAATTTTTTTGATACACTGTCATAAAATTTCCGACAGTTAAACAAACTGTCTTTTCAACATTTAATGTCAACACATTGTTAAGTAACCAGTCCTTAACCAAATTAAGCTGTTGATTAAGTTCCATTTCCCCTTCATTCCAGGTATCACTAGAGCATAAAATGACAGTATCATCCGCGTACGATATAATATTACAATCATTTTGGCTTATGTTAAATAAATCATTAATATAAATAATAAATAATAAAGGTCCCAAAATTGTACCTTGTGGGACTCCAGCTTCAACCGTGAGCAACTCACTTTTGGTGTTCCCAATTTTAACTAATTGTTTTCTATTAGATAGATAGCTGCTTATCAAAGTGATGAAAACACCTCTTATACCCAACTGATTAAGTTTTTTTAATAAAATAGTATGATTAACAGTATCAAACGCCTTAGCTAAATCGAGAAAAACTGCTGCCAGAGGTTTACTTTTATCAAGCTTATCATGAATGAATTCTGTGACTGTAGCCAAAGCGTCTTTAGTACCCAAACCTTTTTTGAACCCATATTGGCAATTGGACAACAATTTATATTTCTCAATAAAATTTAAAATTCTATTGTACACTAACTTTTCAAATATTTTGGCAAGATTTGATATAAGTGAAACTGGTCTATAATTGTTAACTAGTTGTTTATCTCCAGATTTGAACAAGGGTACAATTTCAGCAATCTTAAAATGATCCGGACATACTCCAGATTCAAAACATAAATTAATAATATACATAATAGGTTTAACAATACAATTCAACATAATTTTAAGTATATTAGAATGTATATTATCAACACCACCAGTTTTATTTTTTAATTGCATAATTGTATTACGTATTTCTAAGTCAGTTGTCGGAAACAAAAAAATAGTGTTATTGTTAAAAATTTTTTTAGTATTATGGGTAATTGGGGTTTTATGCTTTCTTTTTTTAAGAATGTCATGTGATAGTTTTTTACTAACAGTAGAAAAGTAATTATTGAAATAATTTGCAATATCTTTATCGTCGGTTATTGTAGTATTTTTTTCAATATTTAATACAGAATCAACTGTTAACTTTTTAGCACATTTACCTCGACCTAACTTATTGTTTACATAAGACCATAGTTTCTTCTGATTATTTTTAATATTTTGTATTTTATGCTTCTCATGCATTTCTTTTGCAGTTTTCAATAACCTTCGTAACGTGTTATTATAAGTTTGATAATTATTTTTCAATATAGTACTATGACGATTTCGCATCAATTTTTTATATAACGATTCTTTTCGTTTAATAGATTTGACCAAGGCAGCAGTTATCCATGATTTTTTTGGACAATTATTTCTTTTTATTGCGCAGCTAGCTCTATTTATTACATCCTGTATATTACTAATTAATAAATTCAGTGCTACATTAACATCAGTTTTTGTGTAAATTATATCCCAATCAGTCTTATTACAAATGGTAATTATTTTTCTATTATCAGTATACTGATAACCACCATTTAATACTTGATTATCCACATAACTTTCTTGAATATCAAGAAATAGTGGATAATGGTCAGTTAAACTATAATTAAGCCTAAATGATTGTATAAAATAATCAGATTTAATGTAAGCATTGTCAATGCAAGACTCTTCACCGTACACACCCGTTCTAGTTGTATTATTGAAGTACGGCCTATATCCATATTCAAAAAAGTTGTTGACAAAATTAACGCTATCAACATCATTTTTATTAATATTTATATTAAAATCACCAATAATTATGTGATCTTTAATTTTACACTTTTGTAAATATGCATACATGCCACGTATAAACAATTTTTTCTCAAAATCATGCGATCGATATATTGCGCTAATAGCTACTTTTCTATCAGAATTGAATTTTAATTCAACATTCAACATTTCGGTTACTTCAATCCTCTCAAATGAAATTTTATGTTGCACATTATTTTTAACATAAACAACAATCCCGCCCGCCTTATTTAACTTGCTTGTAGTAACATACATTTTACCAGGTTTCAACGCAAACAATAACAATAGGTTTTTTATTGATCATATGTAATAAAGCTTCTAAGTTTTCAAAATTACGGTTTAAACTTCTAATGTGAACATACAAAATTAATGAGTTAGAATTTCTTGAACATATGTTGAACTCGGAAACTGAATTGATAATCTTCTCCATTACAATAAAATCCTCTTCGTTTTCTAGATTTTCTTCCAAAACTTCTTGATTACTTTCGTCCATTTTGAAACACTAATCTTAGAAAGATTATTCTATTTCCGGTGTTCTTCATGTATAGGATTAAAAGGATACTCCGTCTTTTGAATTGATCTTCTTAGTAAAAACTTGTAGGTATCACAAGCTTGCTTGTCATTGGCTGAATGGTTCGTAGATTTGTTGAGTCGATATTTATCGTTAGAGTGCGTACAGTTAATACATTTTAAATTGCTTTTATTCGTACAATCTTTACCAAGATGACTCCCGGCACAGTATGTACAGCAAGGTTGTGACGTACATTTTTGTTGAGTTGTGATTATACTTGCCACAATTGTAGCAAACATTGATATTAAAATCGTCTATAATATTACATCTGTAACAGCCAACGTAAAGTTTTTTCTCTTTCATGATTTTTCCATAAGCATTTGAATCAACTTCCAATAATAATATCCATAAATTTGTTTTTTTTGTTGATATACTTATGTACAATCTTCATTTCGAGTTGAGCATCTAAACAATTTCTATTAGTGATATCAATTAGAATTTTTTCGTTATTTTCTTCACCAAGTTCCGGTCAACTCCATGTATTTTTATTCTTGGTTTCTTCATTTTTTCGATGTTTAATTCGATTTCTGTTTTGTTAACATCAACTACTATTTCTTCCACTTTTTTAACATCACAGCTATTTTTGCATTTAATTATAATTTCATCATTGGCAGCGTATATCGTATTAATCGGAATATTTGTTTTGTTAATCAAAGTGGATTTTGTTTCTTTGATTACTTGTTGAAATTTAGTTTTATAACTTGGCCTTATTATTATATTCGGAATGTTTACATTTTCAGCATTGTTTTCTTTAGCAATTTGAGCATATGTGTGTTTACCGGAATACATTTGAACTGTACTTGCTGTATTGTTAATTTTTCCGTTAGATAATTATTTTTTTCAGTTAAAAGAATATTTTTATCTTTTATTTCAGAATTAAGATCACGTAGATCTTTGATTTGGTCCTTAAGCTCAGTATTTAACATTTTTTCGTAACTTAATTCTTTAATTTTATCATTGCATTCCTCACACTCAGGACTGAATTCGTATTTTCGCTTCTTTTTTGATTTTTCATAGGATATTTCAGATCTTTCACTAATCACTGATACCACAGATGCACTATCATCGTCTTCATTATTTTTTTCATCAGTCACCATATTGGCGATTTCCATTTCTTGCGTAATATTTTGGCCATTTTTCACATTATCCTGTTTTTGGATAATGAGTAATTTTTTATGAGAATTGAATAATTCAATGTCAGCACACGCAACACTTAGATCACATGGTTGAGAATCCGCAAAAGTTAAGTTGATATGCTTCGGGCAAACAACAATATGCCTTGAGATAAAAAAGCCTTTACCCTCCTTCACTTTTCTTAAGAATTCTGATTTACAAAAACCATTGTCACATATTAAACAGATAACTGTTCCTAATTTTCTGTTTGGATGACAGAAATGATTTGAATGGTCAGGAGGTATCTCGCGCGCGTCCTTACTAGACCACGCCATGATATCAACTGAATATGAATGAATAATAATGATATTAAAGAAAATAATATTTAAACATGAAATACGTAATATAACAAGTTTATGCCATATATTATTTAGCCGAGATATAGTACAAAATTAACGCAATTCATAATATTGGAGTAACTTAATACCATACATTTTTATGAACCTCACGAACCGCAAATCACAATGCCTCATGAATTCCATATTCTCTAAGGTAGTTCATTAGAAACGAGGTATTGATAATTGAATAAATTATTAATAATATTTTACTAGCTAGTAAGAATAGATGTAATTCGGAAAATTTAATTTCGCGAAAATCTTTGGAAAACTATTAAAAGCAAATTTTCATCAAAATATACGAGTATCATGATCTGTAACGTATACTACCGATATAATACAAAATATATCTATAATATTTAACGTGCAACGAGTGTTAATCAGCAGTTAGCAGGAAAACAATGCCCTTCACGCATTGAAAGTGTCTTCCGGTGTGTTCGGGAAATTTACTCATTTCGGTTCGTTGCATATTGTTGCCTTTAGACAACAATAGTGTGCTGAAAGATCCCCGATTTTCTTGCCTCCCCATCCATGGCTTTGAGACAGGTTGCATCGGTGCTCGAATGGAGGGGACTGCTTTTGAAGTTTCGCCTGCGAAGAATTTTTACAATAAGAGCAACCTACTACTAGAGAATTTTTTTCTGAAAAACATACTTTTTAAAATAGAAAAAATTGAATTGTGCATGTGAATTAATCTTTACGGACGCACCAAAGTTTTGCTTTACATAAAGCAAAAAACATAACATAAGACTAGTTACATTTAAAAACAAGAAAATAATTATTAGAAATAAAATATTTGAATTTCTTTTTCAGATTTTAAATTTGATTTGAAATAAATGAATATAAATGTATAGAGATATCTGGAAGGTTTTCAAACTGGCGGTTAATAATTTGAGTGGTAGATATACATTGATTGCAGATAATTTTCTGCAAATATTTGGTAAAGAATAGTGGCTAAATCACGAAGGGGAATTTTGAATTCTACCGAATAGTTGAATTACATTTCTACATTAAGGTATCATAGTTTGATAAATATTTCTAATGGTATACATTAAAAACACTTAAACATTCTCGATTTTACTTTAAGAAGTCTTCAAATGAATTCAATATGGATTGGATTTGTAAAGTTTACAAAAGATAAATCTTACATCTATAATACAGCTGCATGGATTTAAAATAATTCGGAATATCGAAAGATTAGAGAAGTTTCAGAAATGGAATTCAGACATCGATTACTCCATTATTTTCAACAACATTTTTGTTGGAGCATGTAATGGATAATTACAAAACATATCTAAAGAAAGCCATATACGCACTACTTAATAACAAAGAATAATTCATTGACTACGCTCGCCAATAATTAAAGGAATTATCAAGAATAGATTAGATAATGACGTGAAATTCCTTTCCATGTATTTATTTTATTCGTTATTGATTTCAATCATCCAAACTTTTTCAACGGGAATTCTGTAGAAGTGGGGGACAGTCAAATTGGACCTTTTTTTCGTTTCCTGCTTTAGTGTCACCCTTATTGTCTTGAAAATGTGTAGTGAAGCGGATATTTCTTCGTCCAATTTAAGTTTATCTAATTTATGACTAGAAAGTGCGTCGGCCGAAAAACATACCTGTTATGAAAAACATACCAGTTATGAAAAAGTGCCTGTTCGGAGAGGGTTCGAGGAATGTTTTTTTTCCATCGCATAAGAGGTCTTTTCAGCCGACGCACTTTCCTTCGCCCTTTAAAAAAGTTTAAAAAAACCTTTATAAATGAAAACATTTTGTATAAGATTACGATTTATTCTTTTATATAATATTAGAATAATTGAATTAATATAATTGAGCGGCACAATTTGTCCAACGAAAAAAAACGTTCAATTTTTAAAAGTAGATATTTCGATTTTCAAAAAATACATGAATGTACAAAATGACAAACCAAGACAAACAATAGCAAGTTTTTCTCAAGATTTTTTTAATAAGAATGAATAATTTCCGTTTTAATAAATAAAAACAATAAAATTTAGAACCAAAAATTCAATTACATTTTAAAACTTAAATCGTCATATCTCGGCCAGTTATTGTTAAAATTGGTTGAAATTTGCGATGTACATCGAACAGATCCTTGCAATGCCTATGAAGTGCTAAAGCATTATAAAAGTTAATTTCGTTATCAACAAATTAATATTTTAATGGCAACTGTTGGAATCCGCGAATAGTTAGCTACGTCGTCGAAAACACTGTGGGAAACTTTCGATTTAAAAAAACTTCAAGCGAATGATTTATTCCTTACAAGTAGAGGAAGTTTTTTAAAAAATTTGAAATCGATTGGAATTAAATTCGGAAAGTTATGGCGATTCTTAATAAAGCGCGCGGCGAAACACGGAACGTGTTTTACTTCCATATATAAAGAATGCGCGACTTTTACACTTTTTGATGAGCAAGGGTTCAAAATCCTTTACATTATTCTCCAATTCAATCATTATAAATGGCGGATCTCTCGATTTTTTGTATTAAATTTATATAATCATCCAAATTCTTAATTTTTTCTCCTTTTCCTACCACTATTAATAGGATTTACACTATCACTCATGTTTCTCTTTCTTATTACTTTTACTTTAATATACAAATCAATTTTATTCTTACACTAGATATGTACACGCTATCGATAAAATTGTCAAACAACATCTGCATCTGACCTTGCGATGTTTTAAATGCCGCGTTGTGCAGAAAACTATTATCAGAACATAATTATAAAAGAGTCATTAAAAGGTTAGGGACAAACCGATGAATACTAATAAAGAAACATAATAATGGCTAAATTCGTTTTTAAAAATCTACTAAATCTAATAAAACAGTTCCCAAAATCCCAATATCGACACCAATTGAAATAGCTAAAAGGAAAATAGAAAAAGGTGTGACATGTTTGCTTCCATACCTTACAACTATGGGCAAAGAATTTTATCAAAATTTATTTAAAAACTCAAATGCAAAGATAAAAAAAGAGCCGAAAATATAAACACTATATTATTCGTATTATTTATAAACGAATTCATAAGCCGCGCATTCTTTATACGGAAATAAAACGCGTTCCGTGTTTCGCCGCGCGCTTTATTAAGAATCGCCATAACTTTCCGAATTTAATTCCAAACGATTTCAATTTTTCGAAAAAATCTTCCTCTACTTGTCAGTAACAAATTACTCGCTCGAAGTTTTTTAAAATCGAAAGTTCCCACAGACTTTTCGACGACGTAGCTGACTATTCGCGGATTCCAATAGTTGCCATTAAAAAATTAATTTGTTGATAACGAAATTAACTTTTACAATGCTTTAGCACTTCATAGGCATCGCTAGGATCCGTTCGGTGTACATCGCAAATTTCAAACAATTTTAACAATAACTGGCCGAGATATGACGATTTATGTTTTAAAATGTAATTGAATTTTTGGTTCTAAATTTTATTGTTTTTATTTATTAAATCGGAAACTATTCATTATTAATACAAAATTCTTGGGAAAAACTTGCTCGGTTTGTCGTCTTGTATATTCATGTATTTTTTGAAAATCGAAATATCTACTTTTAAAAATTGAACGTTTTTTTTCGGTGGACAAAAATTTTCCGGCCATTCGAGCGTCGAGCGATTTATAGAATTGGGCCGCGTAATTTCTGAATTATATAAATTCAAGGAAATGAAACCTTTTCAGGATTTTAATATGGAATATAGAAATATAAGAACAGATTCAGTAATTGTTACCAATTTCCCGATTTTTGTATCCATTGAAATCAATAACAAATGAAATAAATATATGGAAAGGAATTTCACGTCATTACCTAACCAATTCTTGATTATTGGTGGGCTTCGTCAATAAATTATTGTTTGTTATTAAGTTGGGTATGACTTATTTTGGGTATGTTTTGTGATTATCAATTTCATCCAATAATGAAAATTGCTGGAATTTCGTTGAAAAGAATGAAGCAATCGATGTCTGAATTCCATTTTTGAAACTTCTCTAATCCTTTGGTATTCCTCATTATTTTAAATGATGTATTATAGATGTAACATTTATTTTTGGAATACTCAACAAATCTAATTCACGTTGAATTTATTTGAATACTTCTTGAAGTACAATCATGAATGTTTAAGTGTTTTTAATGCATACAATTGGAAATAATTAACAGATTACAAAGTATTTCTGCGATACAAATTATTAACTGTCATTTAGAAAAATCTTCCAGATATCTCTGTACATTTATATTCACTTATTTCAAATCAAATATATAATCTGCAAAATAAATTCAAATATTTAATTTCTAATAATTTTCCTGTTTTTAAATGTAACTAGTCTTATGTTATGTTTTTTTGCTTCACGTGAAGCAAAACTTTGGTGTTTCTGTGAAGATTAATTCACAAACTCAATTCAATTTTTTCTCTATTGTCCCAGAAAGCTCCTATCCTTTTTCACTGGCCACAGTAAATTTGAAAATGCTCCGTCATTATTACATCATCTTATACACAAACAACTTTCACATTCCTCTGCTTACCGTTCAGTGGCGCTGTGTGACGAGGATGACGTGTGCGCTCATCACAGTGGAATGAGTGCGCATGTGCATTTTCTTAAAGTAAATTTTCCAGAAACGAAAACGAAACTGCGCATGCTCCTTGACAAGCTGGCAACGCCGATGACACTGGAAGAGGGCAGACAATTGTACCAAACGAGAAGCAGAACTTGACAGAACGCCACAGACCACACAGGCACTCGGACACGAAGAGCTGACCAGATCCATCCAGAACACTGAATTTCCGTAAGTTGTAAGTAACAATTACTTAACAAAAGCTTCACATTTGTATTCAAAGCTATTTCATCATTCTTCTGTAGTCATAAACGATCATTTTAATCTATTTTCTTCTATTATTATATCTATTGAAATACATAAAAGCAAAAGATGTGACAGTATGACACTTGCCTAACAGTATAACACTTGATTTCAGATCGCGTTACAATGGAGAGCAACCCTAAACACGCTCCAAAAGATACCCAGGTCATCAAAGCGATGATGAAAGATTTGGGCATCACAGAGTACGAACCACAAGTGATTAACCAACTCATGGAGGTTGCTTACCGTAAGTATCATGGAAAAATCAATATATTTTATAAAAGTACATGAAATTAATTGCTTTATACTTATTTACTAATGTGCCGAAACTTTTCATCAGGACATATCACAGGCATTCTCGAAGACGCCAAAGTGTATGCCAATCACAAAGAGAGGAACAAGCCTATAGAGTTAGAAGATGTGCAACTTGCCGCACAAATGCAATCTCAGAAAACTTTCACCAACCCCCCGCCAAGGGATGTACTGATAGATCTAGCGACTGCGAAAAACAACATCCCGCTACCTGTCGTCAAACCAAGCTACGGGTTGAGATTACCTCCTGACCGTTACTGCTTGAATGCTACGAATTACCAACTCAAGACGAATTTCGATAATACTGGAAAATCAGCTGTTTCAGAGGGTAATGGTGCTGTAGATCAATCCACAGTAAAAATGGAACCAGGCACAAGTGGGCTTTCGATCGTAAAACGAGCAGACACATTGGCTAAACTTGATAGAAAACAGATATTTTCGATTCCTAAGCCAGTCTTCAAAGTTTCTGCAGGTAATACAGGCAATAAATACATTTATCTAAAACCATTCTTATAAAATCAAACACGTAAAAAAGAAAAAATCGTACGTTTCTCAATTTTCATTGTTGTAAAATTTAAAAAATAAGAATATAATCTTGGGTGGAACCTTAAAATTCTTCAGCATAGAAAGCGGCAATTTCTATTACCTATATATAAGGAGAACTCGCTCGTGCGTACACATAAGTCAGTAATAATAATATATAAAATATAAAATTTACTGAATTTCTAAGGCATACGCAACAGCGAGTCGTATTTTCTTCTCGAGATTAGGAATACACAGTTTTGTGAAAATTGTAACATAATAAATTTATTTACAAATCGTAAAATGTTTAAAATCAACAATCAGATACCAAATACTTCTATAATAAAAATCAGTTTAATCAAAAACATTTATATGTATGGTCGTTGAATGCTTTGGAATTTTCCAAGTCTTCAAAACTAATTTTTAAGGTCTTCAATTTAATTTAGTTTGATAAAAAATGTATGTAGTGTACGCAATTATTTAATCGAAAAATCTCTGTTGATTTTAAAGGTACCAGCAGTGATCCACCAGCAACAAAGAAGCAGCAACCGCCGAAACGTTCCAAACAATATAATGGCCTAAATCTTCCACAACTTCTGACTGAAACTGAAGACGCAAGAAAAAGAAAAAGAGACGAAGAAGATTATTATACCCTGTAAACTTCAATGGTCTTACGAACATAATTGCATATTTATTTGCGCATGTACTATGCTGATGAATAAAGATTAACAGTCCTACAATAGTCCTACGAACATAAATGCATATTTATTTTCGCATGTACTCTGCTGATCAATAAAGATTAAGAATAATTTCTAACATTACTTGTACATATTATTATTTTAAACATTTGTTAACAAACCAATCTCCTTATATTCTTCGGCATCTTCGTAGAGTTGACATCTCTAAAGTTTTTCTACTTCCCAACACGGGTTCATGCTAAAAAATACGATCATTGGAAAAGAAATTTTAAAAATCGCTATATTTTAAAATCCAATAAACATAGTTATTTCAAAACGATTTGATGTGCAATAGCTTTCATTAACAAAACATTCGCTCAAATATTCACCACAAATACGAAAGGACTTTTCCGATTGGCGCTAAACGATGACGACTGAAAACCATTTAATAACACCACCGCATCTAATTGCAGACGCAGTCCAGAACGATTTCGAAAGAGTTGAGAATGAGACTAAAATATCAGCTGAAAATTCTTTAGCATCAGTTATTAATTCAAAATTATCCGCAATCCAATATGAAAATATTCGTCAATTACTAAAGAAACAGGACGCTAACGTTCTACCACATTATAAAGAAGCCATATGCGATTACTATTTCTGATACAGAAGCTGCCATCAAATTAAGAGCACGTTTAGTTCTAACAGTTCATAGACTGTTTAACCCTTTAAGGACGGGACGGACACTTTTTGAACGCCAACTTTGGCGCGATATTGGATAATGTTATAGCCAAGAAAAAAATCTGCACCCAATATTTCTTGCGTAAAAAAGGCTGCTCTTTTAGATTCTGCAAAAAGAATTGGTCGAAAACTCTTTCCAAAAAAGATACAGCTGTTTTTATAAAAAAAAAATGAAAATTTTTGAATATTTGTTTCATAAATCGTCAATTTATACCGGGAAACTGCAACGCAGAGGACTTGAAAATGCAAAATATCGCGTCCAAAATATTTCAGCTTCAAAATGGTACCTGCGATTTTTCAAAATTCCAAAATGGCGGTCTAAAAATGGCGCCCAAAGTGCAAAATTTGTATATTGTTTCATTTTTAGCCAACCGATTGAAGTTTCGAAATCCGCAATTGCTCAATGACTGCAAATTTATGCTTTTGGAGTCGCTGATTACAAATATGAGGTCAGATTTTATAAATTCAAAACAGCGGATCCAAATGGCGGATGACATTTTTAAAATATTAACGGATTTTCTTAAAAATGGTCAATAATGGGTTTTCGTGGTCACTGATTACAAATATGAGGTCAGATTTTCAAAATTCAAAATGGCGGATGACATTTTAAAAATATTAATGGATTTCCTTAAAAGAACATTATTTGTACAGCATACATTTTTTACGCTACTTACTGTGGTAAGAATGCAAAGATACAGATGGATAAATTATCCCATTGCGTGAGTCATACAACAAATGATTACAGAATTATTCTTGTTCCATTTGCTAAACAAAGTAAAGGGTTATCGTCTTTATTCCGGTAATTTTTTTTTATGAACCAGATATAATGGCCAGAATCACCTCATGATTCGTTTCTTAAAACTAAATGCGTTTGAAAAATATAGAAAAAAGGCGAAAAATATAAACAAATTATACGTAATAAAAAATTAGAATAAAGAAGATAACGTTTAACGATAGGTTTACCTCCTGGTGGTAAGAGTCGGGCAACGTCCATTTTTCTTGATGGCAAAAGACGTTCATATCTGCAACCCCAACTAACGACTTTCAGTGACCATTTTTACAAAAATGCGTTAATATTTTAGAAATGTTATCCGCCATATTGGATCCGCCATTTTGGATCAGCAATTTTGAATGTTGAAAATCTGACCCCATATTTGTAATCAGCGAACCCGAAAACCCTTCAGTGACCATTTTTAAGGAAATCCATTAATATTTTTAAAATGTCATTCGCCATTTTGGATCCGCTATTTTGAATTTATAAAATCTGACCTCATATTTGTAATCAGCGACTCCAAAAACATAAATTTGCAGTCATTGAGCAATTGCGGATTTCGAAACTTCAATCGGTTGGCTAAAAATGAAACAATATACAAATTTTGCACTTTGGGCGCCATTTTTAGACCGCCATTTTGAAATTTTGAAAAAATGTTATCAGATTCATCAACCCGAACTCGGAATGACGAATTTCAAAAGCAAATTCAGGCGTATTATTTTAATTTTTCCAAAATTGTCTGCTATGTTGTATGCGCCATTATGAATATTCAAAAGCTTATTTCAATTCTGTGCAAATGGTTCTCTGCAAAAGGTGATCTACTTTACGCCATTTCATGTTTGTGAAACTGGCGTCGTTTCAAATGTATCCCCGAAATCTTTTTAATGCACTTGATTAAGTATTTCACTTTTACTGTACTTGAACAAAATAGAATAACTATTCATTTTTCTGTATAACGTATTACTTTCTAGCATATTAGACGTGCCAATAACACGAAATGGAATTTAATTTTCGGTTTTGTGATGAAATTTACGAATTAATAATTTTAAAAGTCCTCTTGGATACACTTAAAAAATCAAGATACCCAAATTTTCAGTGCCCCTTTTTGAAGCATTTCTATCCGCGGAATTTGAAATCATATTGAAAATTGTCCTAATAATGTCAGATACATGCCGTATGATCCATTTTTTTGGTGAGTTGGTTTATTTACCATTCTGATCCTCGTCTTGAAAAGATTAGACAATTATTTCATTTTCGTATCATCGTGGCCAAAAATTACTATTACTTGAATTCATTTATTTAAAAGGGACATTAAATAAATGGAATACCTCTAGGTATGGCGTATTAAGATTTATTTCTCTTGAAGACATATTGGGTCCCCTCTTGACCAATTAGTTGAAACATCCAAAGTGGAGTTTTAGAATTCATAATTTATTTTTAATTGATTTACATTTTACTATCTACACTGTATTTATTTGTTAGAGTTGAACCTAATGATCTTAAGTAGATATGGGGAGTCCTTACAAGTCATTAAGACTCGGTTTTAAACACGGCTAAGAATGCGTTAGAAACCGCGAATGTTTAAGTCTGGAACCTCACGCAAAGAAAACATGCAATAAACAATATAAAAATATATTTTTTGGTGATTGGAGTTCGTCAGTATTTTTTCTTTTCTTAAACTTCTCTAGTCTTTCTGTATTAAGAATTATTTTAAATCTATGTATATGTATTTCACATATCTTTTTTGAATATATGTGAATACTTCTAAGTTATTTTTAATCAGAACAATCTGATTCGCGTTGAATTTATTGGAATACTTCTTAAAGTAAAATAAAGAATGTCGAATTGTTTTTCATGCATACCATTGGAAATAATATTTTTCCAACTGTGCATCAAGTCCTCGAAGATGGGCTAGTCAGAGTTGTCAAAAAGCCTAAATTTGTTTTGCTTCGTAGTCGGGGTGTCTTCGGGGACTGCCGTCCCCCAGACCCCTTGCTAACACTATCCTAACCTAATCAAATTCATAAAACCTTTTTTGCATCCGTCTCTTCCTCTTACGCGCGATATAGGAAACTGTAGACACTCCGTTTAATTTATTTATTTTAAAACGGTCGAAAAAATTTAACTACCTCATTATTAGACAGAAAAGTCCAGAAATTCTTTAAGGCATGCCCAAACTTGATACCTGCAGCGCGTGCATACGACTCTTATGCGGTGGAAAATAACTATCCCTTGAACCCTCTCCGAAAAGGCATTCATTATATGTTTTCCATACCAGGTATATTTTTCATAATAGGTGTGTTTTTCGGGCAACGCAATTTCTCGTCTAACACTGTACAACTCGAAAAATAAATTAGATAGAGAAATATCCCATTGTATAAATTCAAAGAAATGAAAGATTTTCGAAATTTTAATGCGGAATATAGAAATATTAAAACAGATTCAGTAAATTCCCGATTTTTATGTATTGAAATAAATCAAATAGATATGTGAAAGGAATTTCACGTCATTATCTAATCTATTCTTGATAATTCCTTTAATTATTGGTGAGCTTAGTCAATGAATTATTCTTTGTTATTACTAGGTAATGGCTGTCTTTAGATTATCCATTTCATGCGCTAACGAAACTCACTTCAATGTTGTTGAAAATAATGGAGAAATCGATGTATGAATTCCATTTCTGAAACTTGTATAATCATTCGGTATTCCGAATTATTTTAAATCCATGCAAATGTATTATATATGTAAGATTTATTTTTTGATTACTTAACAAATTTAATTCACGTTGAGCTTATTGAAATACTTCTTAACGTAAAATCGAGAATGTTTAAGTGTTTTTAATGCATACAATTGGAAATAATTAACAAATTATGATTACTCAATGTAGAAATGTAATTCACGTATTCGGTAGAATTAAAATTCTCTCTTAGTGAATCAAAATGTTTATTCTTTGAAGAATTAGCCACCTTTCTTTTCCAAAAATATTTTCTGGAAATGATCTGCAATCAAAGTATTTCTATGATACAAATTATTACCCGCCATTCCGAAAACCTTCCAGATATCTCTATACATTTAAATTCACTTATATCAAATCACATTTATAATCTGAAAAATATATTCAAAGTATTAATTTCTATTAATTAATTTCCTATTTTTAAATGTAACGAGTCTTATGTTATGTTTTTCGCTTCATGTGATACAAAAATTTTGTGTTTTTCCAAAAACTAATTCACAAGTTCAATTCAATTTTTTCTCTATCGTCCCAGAAAGCTCTTATCCTTCTTCACAGGCGGCAGTAAGTTTGAAAATGCTGCATCAGTTGGTGCTGCTTATCATTTTCCGGAACTTGATATTTCAAATCGACTTAGTTTTTCAACACACTCGTCAATTTTTACAGCCGAATGCATTGTCATCGATACTGCAATAATCTTAGTATTAGAACGTATCGATAAAAATATCAATATTTATTTTTTTCAGAATCTCAGAATGTAATTATTTTTTTAAAAAACTCAGAAATACGAAAATTAATTCGTATATATTAAATATAAGAGAAAAAAATCAACACGCAATCCACTCAATATTATTACATCATATCTTCTGAAAAATGTATAAATTGTAGTTACAATTTATTCAGTTGAATTACCTCACATAAAAATGTTTCCTATAATGACACCGTAGATTCTCTCATTAAGGAAGCAATTAGATAAGAACCTTCTTCTAATATTAAATTCCCTTATTCCGATTTGATTCATTTTTTCATTAAGCATGCACATTTATCAACCGAAATTACATTAAAAATGAATAAACAAATAATCTACATCTCCTAATATTTATTTCTATGTCACATACAAACAACTTGCACATTCCTTGGCTTACCGTTGAAAATAGTAGCGCTGTATGACGAGGAATAATTTTTACTGAAAAGTAAGTAATTTTTACTAAAGCTTGAAAACTATTAAATAAATTAACGTGAAATGTTCTAGAAAATATTAATGAACGCCAAGGAACATCTTTGTCATTCAATTTTGTTACAAGATTTTTCATAACTTCTTTTTGCGATAGGCGCGTAAAACTCTTGCAATTAGTTTCGGATTTTTGCTATTGTTAATTTCTTCCAGAACTGGAAATTTATTTCTAGAGTAAAGGTTCGTAAAAAATTTCCGCTTCAGATTTCAATTCGCAGGAATTTATCCTAATTGTTTATAAATTGTTTATAAGTAATGCCATCACCTTTCGTAATTTTTTTTCCGTATTCGATACCAGATTCCAGTTAGAGCAGTGCTTTTTACACCACCTTATGTCTTATTACACCATATACAGTAGTCCTTCCGTTATTCTAATTTGTCCAGTCAGGCAAGATGGCGGCCTTCGTCCCTTATTCTAATTTTCCCCTCTCCCCCTAGATTTGCTATATCACCTTTGCCCCTTTTTCTTTTGTTGCGCATGCGCCGTTATTTGTATTTAGAAAATCCACATGTCAGTGGGGAGAACGTCTAAGGGGAAATATTAGAATAGGAGAAGAGAAAAAATTAGAATACGGGAAGACATTAGAATAATGGAAGGACTACTGTAACACAGTTATGGGTATTGTGCGCATCCCGCGCATCACAGTGAAATGTTTACGCATGCGCATTTTCTTAAAATAAATTTTCAGGAACCAAAACCAGACTGCGCATGATCAACGGCAATCTGGCGACGCCTTCGGCACTGGCAGCAGAAAATTATAACACGAAACCCACGAAACAGAACTTGATAACAACGCGTCCAAACTGATCAACTTTTCCGATCCTACTCAAAGCACGTTTCTTCTCCCACTGTTGCTTTCCGCCGCGTCACGCGAAAGCCCACCCGTCGAGCGATCAGGTGGGGGTGCAGGTCGAAAAACCGACAAATCAAAAAGCCGACAGGTGAAAAAACCTACAGTCATAAAGCCGACAGTAAAAAAACCGACAGTCGAAATACCGACACATAAAAAAAGAGACACATCGTCAGGACAGTCATTCTTTGAACAGTCGGTTTTTTGACTGTCGGCTTTTCGATTGTCGGTTTTTTGACTGTCGGTTTTTCGACCTGTCGGCTTTTTGATTTGTCGGTTTTTCGACCCGCACCCATCAGGTGGGAGTATAGGGAAAGCGTGATAGTGGACTGGGCAATGACTGTCGGTATATTACAGGAATATTGCAATAATATTTCCGAGATATCACAGTAATATTGTCGTAATATTAACGTAGTATTCTGTATGTCAATTCCGCAATATTGATGCAATATATCTCCAATATTTCGCCAATATTGTAATAATATCTCAATAATATTGCAGCGGTAGTAATTAATGGAACCGCGAATGGCCAATTATTTTTCACCTACTATTTTAAATGTGCATAGTTCGCAGAATTATACAATTTCAAATAAAATTGATACACCTGATTCTATAATTTTAGTAGTAATCTGTATTAGTAATAAAACTTTGGAAGTTATGCAAACATTTACAGAAAATCCGCACTTCAGCTTTGATTTTTCCAAAAAAACAGGAAAGACAATTAACAAAAAAAGAGACAAGAGTCTGTCTTTTACAAAAACATACAAAAGATATCTTGCGAAAATACATCTAAATGACGTATTTTATCAAGATTTTAACGAACTTTATGACATTTATGGGGAATTTCGCATGATCTCATCCAACCTGAAAAATGAAAGTTTCCAAATAGTCCTGAAATTTTTATAATCGATAGTGTTATTGATAATGAAGGTTTGGTAAAAATGTACTAGTCCGCGGTTGCCTAGCAGTAGGGGTTCAAATGTCTGCTGTATTGAATATGGTATCTACATTGTCAGGTCTGTATCTTCATGTGAAATATACTAATTTTAAAAAGTAAGGGGTGGTTTTGAACCCATTTTTGAGTACTTTAAGGGTAAATAATTAATATTAAATGAAATTGAAAAATCAATTCAATAAATTTTTTTAAAATTAATGTTAAAAGTTGTTTTTTTCTTAAGGATAGGCTCCTTCTATTGGAATTTAAAAAATGTTATAAAATAGTAGGGTCTCTGGCTCGGCGTTTCTCGCAAGTGAAGTTGCTGACAAATGTCCCAGTTGAACATATTCTGGTACTCGCAATTAGTATTTTCGTTCGGGTTTTTGAAGTGCTGCTGTTAATTTATTATATCACATCCTTCCAAAAGTTTCAAAGTTTCCATCTAATTGTTATTGTTTAAATTTATCCGAAAGCCCATTGTCACTTTTTTAGATTTAAATTTTGTCCGCACGTCAACCTAGTTGCAGAAATGGCTGGGATAACACGTACGTCAATCCTTTTAAAAAATCGGGTCATGGAAAAGGACACGATTGAAAAATCATTTCTGAATTTCTACACGTTTATCACTTCCTTCTTCAATTCGAAAAAAAACTGCAAATTGCGTAGTTTGCAGAGGTGACTGCGCTAAGATTTTAAAAGAAAAGTCCTCCGTTTCAACGCTAAAATCTGTACAACTGCAGATGGTGAGAATGACAATGATCATTAAGAAGAACATGCGACGTATGATAATGATGATGAGGATAATAATTACTCCATCACCCGTCAAAAAATAGCCTTAGACTATAATGATAATAGCATATAGCTGGTGTTAGAGTTTTGAAGCAGATAAAAGAGAAATTTCATAATTCCACGAGTAGTTCAGAAAAATGATTGGTACTCACTCTCGCAGAAAAATCGAGGGGTCAAACAAAAGTGGCAACTGAATGTCATGGTTCAGAACATCAAACTCGAAAAGCAAAAGCGTTCGTGAAGGACAATGACATTTTAACATCACCACATCCAAAAAAAGGAGACAGAAAAATGAACGCTAAAAAAGAAATCCTTGCTAAATAAGCTCCGAAGACGATAAAAAAAGCCGTCTTTTACCCGGAATGAAAGCATTTGTTTCAGTACGAAAAAAGATGGATCTGGAGAACAGGTACAAAAGCGACTCATTTTGAGTAATCTTTCTGAATTACATTATACATTTCAAGAGAAGTATCCAAATGAGAAAATTTGATTTACGAAATTTTCTCAGCTTAGGCCACATTACGGTGTTCTTGCCGAAAGCAGCGGAACGCATACTGTATGCGTCTGCACTCACCATGAAAACTTTAAGCTTATTTTAGATGCAATTAAGTGTGAAGGGATTACTAAAAATTATGCACTTCCCCTGAAATCATAACTTAAATGCTTACATCAAACTACATGTGGCACCTCAATTTTCAAATGTCATCTTGATACATGCGATTAATCTCATAGCGGAGAAGATCTGAAAGATCATTTCAAAAGTCTCTTAAATGTTAATTTCATTGAAAAGGTGGAATTTCAGGTGTGTCACCACACTGATAGAAGTACTCATTGAACAACTTAGTCACCTGATATAGAAATTAAAATATCACTATTTCCTATCCAAAATGCAAACGTCTTATCTTACAAAGTTGAAAATAAACTGAGGGAAAATCAGTTTATGGTTCAATGTGATTTTGCAGAAAATTCTGCATCGGAACGATAATCAATGCTCATTTTTTACTGTGGTTGCATATTCAAAGGAAGAAGGAGTTCTGGAACACCTCATTATGATAATATTATCAAACAATCTAAAACATGATACGATAGCTGTGTACGAGTATAAAAAAATCATTGTGAATTATTTGAAAATAAATTTCACACCGTCTAAGATATTTGAAAGCACATATTTGAACTTTCAGTTCAAAATCGGATGATGAAGTTACTGCTGAAACTACGAAAGAAAGATTTTCTGATGCTACCACGATAAGAGCAACGATGTTGTGAGTCCGATCGGTAACTGCAAGCTTTTGTTAAAACAATAATTTTCAGCATCAGATTATCAAATATTTCCCAAAACTAAAACATCCAAAAGAAGAAGTTCAACATGATAGTGTAATTTTTATTCGTGAGGGTCGAAGGGACTCACATTCAAAAAGCACCTCAATGGGATGAAAACCCACGTCCATGTCGCAAAGAATAAAAAAACTAGTCCTAATAAGGTAAATGACCCGATTAATGCCCGTGTCCCGATCCAGTAGCCATTAATATATTTTCTTATAATTATAAACAAATGTTTTAAATTAATCATAAAAAGTTGTATTAAATTCTAAATCATCGAGCACGAGGCGTAACGCGACGAGACAACACACGGAGCGTCTCCTCGCCGATAAATAAATTTTTATACTTTTTTGTTTAGAACGGATCCTACTATTCATTGGTCGTCATCGCCTCTCATTATTATTATTTCTGTGGAACTTTCATTCTGTAAGTTTAGAAGTAAAATTGTCACTTTCAATCAAAGACAGTCCACAATTTTTCTCTGTATTTTATGTAGCGAAATTATTTCCTCTTAGTATAAAAGTGAGGTTAGAACCGGTCTAAATGTATGGACTTAACTACTGGCAGACAGCAGCAGTCACGATGTGGCCAATAGATTTTGAAAACTGATGTATCGAACGCTTACTGTTTGGTGGCGTACATGTTCACCCTGCGCTGTTGCATTCCCAACCATTCTCGCAAGTGGTAAGTAAACACGATCAAATCCACATATAAGTAATTCGTATTTTCAATAGAATCTATATCTCGCCCGTTTTCATTTGTTACATATTACATTCTCATTTTTTATCTGAACCATTATTTAGCAGATTTATAATCTGATATAAAGTCACACTGTTTACGTAGTAACTACTGATATTGGATTCGAGAACAAATGTTAGAACTATTTTATACAATTTTTTAATTCCAACTGGAGAAGCCTATCCTTAAGAAAAAACAACTTTTAACTTTTAACTAATTCTAAAAAAATGACGAATTTATCAATTTCATTTAATATTAAATATTCACCCTTACCTTACGCAAAAAAATCATTCAAAATCATCCCTTACTTTTTAAAATTTCTCGTGAAGATAAAGAACTGAGAATGTTGGTACCATATTCAATACGGTAGAAATTTGAACCCCTAATACTAGGCAACCGCGTGGACAGTCATACAATTTGTAGCAAAGCTTTATTATCAATAGGACTATCCAAATTATAAAAATTTCAGGAATATTCAGAAACTTGCAGTTACATTTTTATAAATATTCTACATTTACTTATCACATAATTGTATTATTATACACTTCCTATCGAAGGTAGTATTACATTCGCTAAAAGACAGGACTGAATTGCATTTTCTGGAATATGGATATCGGATAAGGTTCATTTTGAAGTTTAGGATACACATAATTATAATTTCTATCGCTTGGATACATTTCGGTCATTAAGAAGCGTTACAGTCCAAAATATCACTAAAAAATTTAGACTTTTTATCATTTAATTCTCTGTAACTTTTTTATTTCAATTTTGTCATCAATTTTAATAACGCCATCTGAAAGAGCACACAATTTTGCGTAAGAAATAAGCTCTTAGTTATTTTTTCTCTAATATTCATTAAAAGTACGACCTCCGAGTGTCGCGGCGCGGCGGCACCGAACATTTTTTGATACGCTAATCGATAAATGGCTGATGATCTCAAGTAATATCATAATATACGAGAAAAGTGATACATACCTTTTTTATTCTAATTAAATAGCCAAACATTTTTTGTTGTAACTTTTTTTTGTACGACTTACCGCTTTTGAGATATATCGACATAAACAATTAAATTGTCAATAACAATTAATCTATCACTTTTAACAAAATCTAACCGACAAATGCGAATTCAGGAGGTCAAAATCTATAAGAATCCATCTATATCTTATGCGTGAACATTTCAGATCACACAGAAGTGTACTCAGCGTCATCTAAGAACGATTAATTATTTGATGCTTTGTCCCTCTTCTACATGTATACTTACAACTTATCATAGAGTTTTAAGCGAGAGACCCGGGTTCGATTCCCCACCGAGACCAGCTTTTTCCTTATTTGTTTGCGTTATTAGTATATATCGAAGCATTTAAAATGACGTGAAAATACTGAAAATAATAATATATTCTCGTGAAACTTATAATGCATATATGGGTGATTCTCCAA
Source organism: Trichopria drosophilae (assembly GCA_030407085.1). Classification (NCBI taxonomy): domain Eukaryota; kingdom Metazoa; phylum Arthropoda; class Insecta; order Hymenoptera; family Diapriidae; genus Trichopria; species Trichopria drosophilae. Next base: position 96,405,833 of record CM059586.1, on the reverse strand, counting down.
AAACAGGGCATTTTCAAGAATGAAAAATTTTTTTTTAAGTTACTGTAAATTCGTTTTTTTTTTAATGGATTCTTGCTTATTAGCACCAAGTTAAGTTATTGTTAAAGTAGTCACGCTACAAAATTATTTTAAAGGAAAGGGGAAGACTTTTACTATGACGCATTTTCATACGGCTATATAAACCAACAATTGCTTGTTAAAAACTTGAAAAAAATAACTCTAAAGAGTCAAAAACATAATGTACATATCTGATTTAGTGCATTTTTGTGAATAAATGAAAATTATTTATTAAGTAATAATTAAAAAATTAAGAAAAACACATGAATTTTTTAAGAAGTTTTAGACAAAATAAATTTATTAAAGTTAATGTGTCGTTGGTTAGTAACTACAATGATAATATTATATTCATAATTTAAATAAATAATATTTCATAATAAACTTGATTCATAACGTTGTAACAAATATAAAGTTTAATTTTGTGTTTTTTTAAATTATATTTAATTAAACGTCTAAGAGGAAGAGAAATATAAATGTTATTTATGATTTGAAAAATATTTTCTGCTACGGGTTACACTTTGTTCTTGTTTCGTACCTGATACGCCAAATGTTTGGTAACGACAATGAAGGTGACGACAATGAAAATTTGTTAAAAAATCCAATTTTACATATTTTAAACAATAATAAATTAAAAAACAAATTGCCAGTAACGTTTATTCCTTTAATCTTTAAGTTTTCATCGTTTTTTAATTGCTGTTTGTATAAAAATACCAAAATTAGGACGGGTGACGACAATTAATTTAATAAAAATACGTGGTATTTTTATACAGTTTTTACTTGTTCATGAGGTAAATATGTTCTCTTTTCAATTTTCTATAGAGGATTAGTAAAGTGTAGTGTTTTTTCTTTGATTTTCTCATAAGTTTTAGTAAAAAAGTTAATTATTTCCAGTTCATTTATACCAGTTTACGCATTGTCGTTACCTCATAGAAATTTCTTAAGACATTAATATTTCAATAATTATAAGTATATATATTGATTTAATTAAATATTATACAGAGAGAAATTGTACAGTTTGAGCTGTACTACAGAAATATTATTTGAATAAATTAAAATAATTCGGTTTCTTAATAGCGCTAATATTTTAAAGTTTTGAACTTAGAGGTTTGGACATATAAAAAATGCTACTTTTAGTATTTAAATGTCATTTTACACCAGTTTTTTGTAACAAAAGTATTATTTTTTCAAATTAACATGGGCCAGGGATATTTATTTAACATTTCTATCGAAATTTAATAATTTATTGTCAAAGTTTTTGTAAGATATAACGTAAAGACACGAAAATGCCCTGTGTTACGGACGGAATCGATGTTTTATCAACAGCGGTACCCGGCGTAGGTTTTTTCCCACATATGTGGTTTTCCCTACGCCATTGCACACCCGAATGGGGGTACCTCTCGAAATGAAGCAGGCCTGTTAGGTAAATTATGTAAAAGGCCCTTCAAAATGGTGACGATCTCGATAAAATTATTTGTAATTCGAATAGTATATTATCGATGTAAAGTATGACGTTGTAGTTTATTTAAATGTTCGAGAGTTTGAAAAGTCGAACTAAGATGAGAAAAAGTGACGATCGGGTTGAGAGAGAACGTTTCGGAACGTCGTCGGGGTTAGGATGTCCGGGTCGCGATCGGGTCGTCACCGGTTGATCGCGAATAAATTTTAAATAGTTTCTTGAGGCCGATCAAACCGCGTGTTTTATTTTGAGCCCTTCCACCAGTCGTTTATACCCTGTTTCCGGAGAATCACCCATATATACGACGAAAAAAGTTAAACTGCTTTAAAAATGAACAGAGCTATAATAATTATCCAAATTTGTTTGCGTTCTATAACGGTCGGTTTATTTTCTTTTAAAATATATTTTCGGATTTAGAAAATTCGACAAAAATTATAATGGGTGCGGGTTGAAAAACCGACAAATCAAAAAGCCGACAGGTCAAAATACCGATAGCCAAAAAACCGACAATCGAAAATCCGAGAGTCAAAAAACCGACAAATAAAAAAATCACTGTGCTTGTCCATGTGTCTATATTGTTATGTGTCGGCTTTCTGAGTGTCGGCTTTTCGACTGTCGGATCTATGACTGTTGGTTTTTTGACCTGTCGACTTTTTGATTTGTCGGTTTTTCGACCCGCACCCATTATAATAGGTGTGGTTATATCAAAACGATTAAGTGACTTTATCCATGAGAAAGCACCTGATGAAAAGAAGTCAAAATTTACGGCATTTCAGGACGAAACGGGTTAATGGGTTAATCAAGCGCATCGAAAACATTTCGCGGATACATTTGAAACGACGCGCCGGAAGCCTTTCTGATTTAGGCACTCTCCGATTGGTTCATATCGGTTATCCTCTCCTCGCCAATCCTCGCTAATCCGCACCCTTTGCATTGCTGTACCTTACGTATATTTTTACCTTGGCGCACTTAGCCTAAAGTTTTGTCTCTGGTTTTGCGAGTTGTAATTTGTTTGTAAGTATAACAATTAATTAACAAAAGCTTCACATTAGTCAAAGATATTCCATCATTCTTCTTTAGTCATAAATGAACATTTTAATCTATTTTCTTTCACTGAATCTACCGAAATACATAAAAACAAGCGATTCGACATTGTTTTTCTTCAAAATATCTCCATTGAAAGCCTAACAATAAACCCTTGTTTTTAGATCGCGTTACAATGCAAAGCAATCTCAAACACGTTCCAAAAGATGCCCAGGTCATCATGTCCATGATGAAAGATATGGGCATCTCCGAGTACGAACCAAAAGTGATCAACCAACTCCTCGAATTTACTTACCGTAAGTATAAAAAGTTCTTTGTATTTTATAAAAGACTACTTGTTTTGTATTTGTTTACTAATATACTAAAACTTTTCAGGGTACATCACTTGCATCCTCGACGACAGCCGAGTATTTGCCAATCACAGTAAGAAGAAGTTTATCGATTTGGACGATGTTCAACTTGCCGTAAAAATGCAGCTTGAGCGTACTTTCACAAATCCCCCACCAAGAGATGTACTGATAAACGTAGCAAGAGCTAAAAACAACATCCCGCTACCTCTCGTAAAACCAAGCAATGGTCTCCGATTACCTCCTGACCGTTACTGCTTGAATGGTACAAATTACAAATTGAAGACAAATGTCAAGAAAACTGGGAAATCGGCTGCTGCGATGGGTAATGCTGCTGGTCAATCCAGAGTGAAAGTGGAACCAGGAAAAAGTGGACTTTCCATTGTGAAACGACCAGGCACTTTGGCTACAGTCGCTAGAACACAGACAGTTTCGATTCCTAAGCCAGTCTTCAAATTTTCTGCAGGTAATGAAAACAATTTCTATCTCAAATCCTAACCTTTTCTTAAATACAATCTACTAAATTATTTAGAAATAATTATTTTTAAAGAATCTTTACCTATATTCGTATCATTTTATCTTTTCGTGTTTTTGAGGTTAGGAAAATTGACAGACAATAAATTATTTACATATCTTAAACTGTTTAAAATCATGTCTTCGAAACTTATTTATAAAGTTTTTAATTTAAATCAATTTGATAAAAAATGTACAGTAGTCCTCCCCTTATTTTAACTATTCGGGACAAGGAAGATGGCGACCCTTTCCCTTATTTTAACATCTCCCCTCTTTCTTACAACCAGCAGTGAGAGTGAGAGAGCAAGATTAAAAGTTAAAATAGGGGAAGGAAAAAAGTTAAAATAAGAGACGCGGTTATCTAAAATCCTAACCTTTTCTTAAATACAATCTACAAAATTATTTAGAAATAATTATTTCTAAAGAATCTTTACCAATATTCGTATCATTTTATCTTTTCGTGTTTTTGAGGTTAGGAAAATTTACAGATAATAAATTATTTACATATCTTAAACTGTTTAAAATCATGTCTTCGAAACTTATTTATAAAGTTTTTAATTTAAATCGATTTGATAAAAAATGTACAGTAGTCCTCCCCTTATTTTAACTATTCGGGACAAGGAAGATGGCGACCCCTTCCCTTATTTTAACATCTCCCCTCTTTCTTACGACCAGCAGTGAGCACAATAAAAAGTTAAAATAGGGGAAGGAAAAAAGTTGAACTAAGAGACGCGATTATAATAAGGGGAGGACTACTGTATGTAGAATGCGCTACTACTGATTTTAAAGGTACCAGCACAGCACCACCAGCAATAAAGACGCAGCCACCACCGAAACCGTCAATACAAATTGCAAGCCCGAATCTTCCGTCAGTTAAGATGGAACCTGAAGAAACATTGAAACGAAAGAGAGACGAAGAGGATTACGACGTCCCATAACCTTCAATCCTACGAATGTAAACGCATATTTCTTTTCACACACCTCAAGCAATAAAGATTAAAAATGACTTTCGAAATTACGTGTATATTATTTTAAATAGTTGTTAACAAAACATTTTCCTCATATTCTTCGTCATCTTCGTGCTGTTGACTTTGCTCGAGTTTTTCCGCTTCAGTGTCTAATTCTTCCTCGTCTTCTTTCGGCGCTTCCTCGTCTTCTTTCTGTGCTTCTTCGTCGGATAATTCAGGATGCTCAGGGAATTCTACTTCGTCTGTAATTTCTTGCGCATCTTCAGAGTCTGAAGCTTCTTGCGCTTCAACCGACGAAGCGTCGTCTATTTGCTTTTCTTCTTCTTCAGTTTTAACTGTCGTTACTGCTGCGTCATCTGAAGGTTTTGCAACATCGGGAGCAACTTTCGAACTTGCACGCCGACCTTTTCTAGATGGTCGAGTTTTACTTCTTACGGGTGTGTAAAGTCGATATTCGTCAGGTATTTCGTTGTCAGGATACAACCTGTGGAAAATGTGTAAATAAAATTGTGGATTATGAAAACTGAGAATGTTGTACCTATCAGCAAAGTATATTCGTCGAATTCTGCAGTTTGCGTGAATCTGTATTTTTGTCGTTTCGAGATAAGTCGAGCCGTAAGCTCGTCGAGTGAAATCTGAGAGGTTGAATTGAACCTGATTCCATCCCTCGTTAAGTCCAATTGGCATCATTGTACAAAAGTGTCTAATGCTTGTTGTACTTTGAAAATTACTTAAACGAAATCTGCGATGTATATTTTTATCATCCAATATCTACCGACAAAGACTTCATTATTTTATCTATATTACAGTAGTCCTTCCCTTATTCTAATTTTCTCCTCTCCCCCACTACTAAGATTTACTGTCTCACTATTGTCTCTTTTTCCTTTGTTGCGCATGCGTCATTATTTTTATTTAGAAAATCCACACGTCACTGGGGAGAACGCGTGAGGGCAAATATTAGAATAGGAGAAGAGAAAAAATTAGAATAAGGGAAGTACTACAGTCCGACCTCCCTAATTGATCATATACTGAGACTGGAGGGGAGATTGAAACTCCTTAATTGATCACCTCCCACCAGCACCTATATTCGATATACTCCCCTCACTTTTGCCGATGGAGGAAATGCGCGCGCACGATATACGACCGGTAACGTGTAGGTTAGGTGGTTGGGTGGGAGAACCAAAATTGCAATTAGGGAGTTTTCGACGTAATCAATTACGGAGGTTTTTACAGTTTGATCAATTATGGAGGTTCTCAATTAGGGAGGTCAGACTGTACTGTATTACAATTTAATGAAATTTAAATTCATACCGTAATCTCGAATGTAAAATATTTCAGCATGTTTTTTATAATCATTACAAAGTACTGCATTTTGATGCCTAAAGTAGCTTTTGGATCTTTCGGACAAGTGATGTAACATGTTGAGACGTTCGATCCTGTGATTTCTAAAGCAAGAGTCCCAACATCTTGATCCACAACTCTCCTTATGTAACCATTTGCCACCTAACCCCATGAAATCATCTTTTATCGAATACTATAAACATTAAAAGTTATATTTTAAAGTTTACTAACTTTTGAGTTCCATAATTCCAAAGGAGAAGAACCACAACTGTACAAAAGTGAAATCCGACCGTGTTGATAAGCGTTTCGAAACATGACAAATTCGAGATAAAAAAATTACATTTCTTTATTCATGACATTTTGTCACACGGCCGTTTTTCATTGTTTTTTTATTATTCACAGAAGGAAATTCGAAAAAATTCGAAAGGTAGTTGACATAGATCTCAATTACAAAAGAAATAACAAAAGTTTTTTGTATACTAAACGCAAAAATCGAAAATTTTAGTGTATATATTTTTCTCCTAATATCGCAAAAGATCGAAAAACGAACAAAATTGGTATAAATTTGAAATACAACGTTGCTATAATTTTTTGTAATATAATCTTGAATATTGGACAATTGTACATTGGATCATGGTTTATAAATTTATCCAATGATATTTATCCGCCATATTGGATCCGCCATTTTGAAATTAAAAATTTTAAGGTCATTTTCGGATTCAGCGACCTCAAAAAACCCCCGAGTAACAAATTTCAAGTGAATCCAATTACTCTGAAAGATACATGTCCGCCATATTGCGTCCGCCATTTTGAATTTCACAAAATGCCACTTGGCAAAAAAAAGTATCTATTTTTAGAAAATTGTTACGACCACGAACGATTTTTTATACCTAAACCAATTGTGGAGAGAGGAGGGCTTTCGTTGACAAAGAATGCCTCAAATATTAATTTTTTGTTATGTTTTCAAATGTTATTTAATCTTTAGACAGCGTTTACTACATTTATATGTTATTTTATTTTATACCAAGCTGTTCAATTTAACGAGCGCAATTTATCATTGTTTTTCTTGTATAAAGGCCATATTTGGTCGTTAATAATAAATAAATAAAATAAATATATTTGAACTTTATTGTATTTTCGATTTTGGATAAAGTCTTTCATATTGTAATTTTACCATGGAGTATTTCAACGTCCTTTTTATAAAGAAAGAAAAAGAAGAAAATGATCACAAGTGCATTTAATTAAATAACTCGCGTAAATCAAAAGTGGGGCGGTAACTGTCCCACCTTCGCGCTGTTTTTGTACCGCCGAAGACGGCTGCGCTCCGTTGGACGGACGCCATCAGTCTGCGGTGGTGCAGTTCCCGTCCCACGAAGTTTGTAACATTCCTACTGCAATAATTCTTATATGGTTGATTCTAAAAAAATCGAAATCAACGTCTCAGTTCATAGACGAGGATCGTTAATTACGAAAAGTGTTTTTTATTCATTACAGTACAGTATATGGGCAAATCCACGTAACTTTTAATTTTTGGCACTAAAACATTTTTGGAATTTATTTTATGGCACAATTTTGTCCTTTTAACTATATATCTAGGCTATCGCTCTGAAGTGATAATCATGCGCGTGCACAATTTTTATGACACAGCGTGAGTGCAAAATACAAAATGGCGGATAAAATGTGAAAAATTACTCGATTTTAATGAAATTTGTTTTTTTTTTTGGATGTCGGATGTTAGCGATCGCATAAAGGTTATGCTGTAAGAATTTCGACATTCAAAATGGTAGACGCAATATGACGGATTACAGTACGAAAAATTGTTTAATGTAAATAAAACTTGGTTCCTGTGGAGTTTGTAAGCCACTAACTAGGAGTCTATCGTCAGATTTTTTAAATTTAAAATGACGGTCCAATATGGCGAACCAAAATACTAAAAATTGCTTGATTTAAATGAAACTAGGTTCTCAGGGATTTTTGAAGTCGTCGATTACGAATCAGTTGTCGAGATTAAAAATTTAAAAACTCGATTGAAAATGTCGATAGTAATAATAATGATAATAATAATATGTTGATAAATTAAGGATTTTTTTTATTGTAACTGTGTATAATATACATAGGAACCTGATTAACATTATTTTTTTCTTATAATTTCTTATAATAATAAAAAAAAAAGAAATTCTGTCAAATTTAAGTCGTATTTAGTAAATTTGTCTGCCATATTGGATTCACCATTTTGAATTTCAAAATTTTACCTTCAGATTCATAATCAGCGATCGCAAAAACCTCTGATCTTCGATTTTCGCCCACTTTAGATTATATTTTGATAGTTTTGTCCGTCATATTGGGTCCGCCATATTGAATTTCAAATTTATAAATTCAGATTTGTAATCATCAACTTATAAAAATTCAGAATACAATTACTGAAATGCATTTAAAACCCTCTGCAAATCGTATAACGAAGATCCGTTGAAGTAAAACCATCCGGGACGAGTGGTGCTCACCGATTTGTAAAATCTAAAGATGTTGTCATAATTTTTCAATAAAGTATGAACTTTGAGAACGATCACAGAAATAAATAATTAAAAATATTGTTTATTTTAAGTGTGCCGCAGTAAAAAAGACAATTTTGAAAATAATCACGTTTAAAGTGAAAATGATTAAACCTGTATAGAATCATTTTTAAAAGAGGCACATAGATGAGTGACGGCGTAATTTTTCGTGTTAGTAACAAATTGGACTCTGAGTTAAAACGATTAATAGTATGGCATGGAAATTATAATAGATAATCTAAATTAATTTTATATTTCTAATAACTTATCACGCAGTTTTAAATTCCTGTAGTGTTTTATCACAAGCAAGAACATTGATCAGACTGTGACTATTACTTAGTGTATTTACTTGACTACATTTTGTACTTTGAGAAAATAAAATATCTAGCATGGCATAGATGTAGCATAGCATAGTTTTAAATAATTTGTAAAAACCACAAGTTAAATTTTTCGGTTTTCAATTCGGTAACGTCTGTAACAAGTGTCTGAGTTTATTATAATTGACTCGATATCGTCCAGATATATTATTTAAATGGGTATAAAACAAAATACCAATACACATTAAATATATTTTAATAGTGAACATATTTATTTCCGTATATCACTGAATCACAGAAAAGTTAAAAGTTCTGTGAATTTGCCCATATAAATGTACAAATTTATGAAAAAAAAAATAATTTTTTATACCCCGGCAAGAGGAGATTTCATTAGAATTGAAATGCGTTAAAATATCGACCAATTTTTTTACGTTTTTAATCCGTTTGAATGTCGTTTTTGTCCTTACACATGTTGAAAAAAGAAAAATCACTTTTAATTATGACCAAATGAAAGAAAAATTCATATTTTTTTGATAAAAAACTATTATTTTTTATATAAACAAAAAATGAATCGTTTTTCTTATGCAACTGCTTAGAAGTTGAAGAAAAACAAAAAATTGTATCTCTTTACAAAAATTTCATAACTTGAATACTTTCTGAGAAATAATCAAATGAAAAAGGGTCTGTATTTTCGTGGTCAAATTTTTGAAAAATCATAACTCGAAAACTTTGCCATTCATATCAAAATAAAAAAAACACATATGGAATATTTTTTCCTCTAGAATGTGAAAAAAAATATGCCAAGTGATTTAATTTTTTTATAGAAAAATTTCACATGGAATCGCCCATATATTTCCGGTTGTAATAAAGTACTGTACATAATTCGTAAGAAAGTAAGGTTATGTTTATAAACTTTTGGAAATTTTGTTTCATTTCATCATTCCCTTATCATTCCCTAATAACATTTTTTTATGAGGGAATGATGTATTTTCTAATAAGTATAAGATATTTATGTTTGTTTCATTGGTTTCAATACGCTGACAGTCTATAATGTCGAGAATTCTAAATTTTGTATCTTTATATTTAATTCAAACTCAAAAAAGTTGGGGACCACTATAATATTTTTAATAAACAAGACATAAACTAAGCATTGAGCAAAAAAAAATTATCAACTCGATAAAGTTAAATTCAACTTTTTTTCGAAAATCAGCCATATACATTTAAGTTTTTATGTAAAAACAATGATATTTCGTATATCTAAGAACATAATAACCCATTTTAATCCTTGATCAAATTAAAATACTGTCGCCACCCGAAAAAAGTGTTTTTGGGAAGTTTTCTAAACTCAACTATTGCATGGAATGTTATCTTGTTTTAAAGATGTAATTGAGGATATACATATAAAAAATATATGATAGTATTTTTTTCTAACAAAAAATATAAAATGCAGTTATTCCTTAATCTCCAAAGGTTCCCTCCATTGTTTTAGTGATAGCGTTCATAATAGTGCCTGAGATACAAAAAAGTTTGTTAAACTAGAAACTATCGCTTGTACTCTCCATAAAATATTAAAATTGAACAATATAGCGAATATATTAGTCATTTTTAAACCGAAATTATGCAGGCCGTAAACATTACCAGCGTGTTGGTAGTGTTATCAATGAAAATGTAAATAATAAAATTACAATAAATTAAAATGATCAAAGTACGTATTTATTTAATACACCATAAAGGGCATTTATCTCAGAAAAAATAGTTAAAATAACAAAAAAAGATGATTAAATAGGCCCTTGTTATTTTTTCTTGTTAAAATAACCAGAATTCTGGTTAGTTTAACAAGAAATATTGTTGGTTTTACTAGAAATATTGTTAAAACAATTATTTTTCTAATTAACCTACCGAGAATTCTGGTTATTATAACCAGAAAAAATAGTACGGTCGTATTTAACCAGAATATTCTTTTTAGTTTAATACACTCTTATACTCATAAAGTAGTTGTAGAACATTTATATTTGCCCTGGTCCTGATTCTTGGAAGATAACTTGGTGTCATTAACTTTAGAATACAGTTTGTTATGTTAGTAGTGTCTTGTAATGTTAGTAGTTTTTTATTTTTTAAGACATTTTTAACAAGGAGCTGCAAAAGTGATTCGGTCAATAACGTCTATCCCTACGCTACAATCCGCAGAAACTATCGATATATTTTCAAGTCTAAGTACAAAGTTGAGAAAACGAATAATTTAATATAAAAAAAAATCTAAGAAAATCCAATTTACACAGGTCTAAAAAAACGGGGTCTTGGATGTTGTTGGAAAGTTGTGGGTCATTTCCGACGTAATTGTGTGCGTAGAATCCGAACTCAGAATTGGTTCATCACGTCAGGATTTTGAGCTATTTGAAGTAGGCATAGAATGCGACGCAAAAAAATCAAGAAATGGACTTTGAAAAAGACGAGAAAAACAGACCAAAATGTCATACATGATTTTTTAACCCCTTGACCTTCAATTTGGACAAAAAGTAGGTCCACTTTAATATTTTGGCATACATATTTGGATTCTGTGGGAAATACAGCGTAAATTCCTCTGTTATCTTAAAAAACTGACCGACTTTATTATGATCTTGATTTTCGGCCAATTTCATCCGCTCTATTTTCTGAGAAACATTGTTAATTAGGAATATAATTAATGGGTTTGTAAATTCGAAAGCGATTCACCGGATATTTATAAGTAGGCAGAAAATAAATAAAAACAAATATTTATATGCATAATGGAGAAATATAATGGCTAATTAAAATCTGAATAAAGGTAACGGAATTAACGTGGAAAATTACAAACAACAATTGTTTTTTTTGTATTCCAGTCAACTATACGAACCTGGTTCAATTTATAAAATAGTATATTTAGAACATCGTTACTCAAATCTAAATACACAACTGAACATTATTTCACTAATTATAAAACCAAATTCCAACGCAACAAATTATCAGCCACTGATCCAGCATTGTTATAAATTAACATCTAGTAAACTTGCAAGGAAGTTTATTAAATAATATAAAGTTCACAATATTATTAACAAGGATTTTGCGTTCAATATACTATAGGTTCCCACATAAGCCGATGTATTCTTTTGCGTTCAGTTGGTGTTGCAAAATCCGGAATAATGGTGTGTTTGATGTCAAATCCATAAGAAAAGAGGCGGACGAGTCTTTCACCATCGATGGCAAACACTTTCATGGCTGCCATGCAATTGACATTACGATGTAAGTCCAAATGTGCTTGTTTGTACATATGTGCAATTCGACGACGACATATCACGTGGCTGAAAAAAAAAAACATTTTCATAAATAAAATCGCTAAATGTTGGACCTTGGATGTTAAAATATTATTTTGTAGACATTATTATTTCCCTATCAAGACGTAAACCCAATTGTGCATGAGTTTAGAACTTATCAATATTCCTGCTGATGTATTATTTAATATTTCTATTGAATTATTTTTATAACCCTCTCATTATTTCTGAGATCCTACGATAAATTAAATGTGCCATTTGAAGGTTAAGATTCCAATAAGCAAAGAGAAATTTTGAAGTATTCTAAAAGAATTCTTTTTACATGCCTAAAAACATAACGAAAGTCCGCTAAAGTTATTAAATTAATAGTTAAGTAAGAATTCCTTTGTTGGTAAAAGTCCTTACAAAAATATAACAAAGCGTTCATAAAGAATTCATTCAGAATGCTGTTTTGTATATAATATTGCTGCAATTTCTTCTAAGCGCTTATATTATATTTTGCCAACATCGAGCATCACATGCACATTACGCAGAATGTAGGACTCGTATCTTTATTACTTGCACAAATGATTTTGTATGAAGAGTGCAAGTATTGAACTTGATGCGCCACCACGCAGTGGACATTCGAAATAATACTTCCGACAGTCAGTTCAGAATGGCCGTACATTTATAAATTATCCGGAATCCTCAGTAGACCATCGATTTGTTCACAAATAATAAATTAGGACTCCTTTTATCACAATTGTGAAACACTTTACCTTGGCGGTTAATGTTTTTCAATTCACAGATTTTTTCGTAAGGATTACTTTAGAAAACTTCTGGTATTGATTTATTGCGAGATTACTTAAAGTAATCGTTATTTCAAAAGCGTGCTTATTGAGATAGTAAATAAAGGATAACCTAAAAAGTTGTTTTAATTTGTTTAACGCCTAAAGATGTCTGTCGACAACCTTAATTCTTAATTTAAAATATACAAATTAAGCAGAGACGAGATACATTTTTAAGTAACAATTCTTTTACTTTTTAATTTTTTTAATACAAAGTATAGTTCTTAAAAAAAATATAATTTAAAAAAAAATACCCGCTCCCTTAAGTGTCACCCTTAAATGTTGAGTATACGTTAAACCATCCAAAAAATCGTGATCAATTTTTTACAATACTAACCCAGATAATTGTTTCACGTTTTTTGGTACTTCTTTAGACTTACTTTGATCAACTACAAGAAATGTTTGAAGCTGATTACATTATCATTATTTCGCAGAATATATATTAGACATATTTTTTACATTGGATAATTCGTTATGAATTTTATGAGATTTCTGGCAGTAACTATTTTTTTACCTGGTTATACCATGCTTCGGGCCAAATAAAAAAATGTTTGAAATAGTTTGTTATCTTTACTTCGCAGAGTAGAAATCACATTTGTAAAACAAAAAATGTGTGATTTAACCTTGAAATACCGTTTGAGCTGAGATAATTTTTTTCCAAGAATGTAGACTTTTTTGATGGAGAAATGTCTTTCCGATGAATCCATATCTTAGAATTTTGTTAAAATTTTGGTGTCATGCAATTGCAAGCGAATCCACAATTTTCGAAAACAAAATTATAAAAATCCATATATCTCGGGAGGTTTAGGGAGTATAGAGGTTTAGCATTTTAGTACTAAAATATATCAGAAGTTGATAGAAATCAAGAAGTAGAGGCCGATTCAGTGGATTAATAATTGCAGAATTTCCCATATTAACCATGTCAAATTATAAACATTCCTTCTTGTGAGTTTTGTGATTTGTTATAATATATAAGTTAAAATATATATGAACAAATCAAAATCTTTTTGGTTTCATGATTTTTTAATAATTCATTGAAAGAAATTTAGCTAATTAAATTAAATTTCAAATATCCCCCGGATAGTTGCTTATGAAATATATTCTTGCCATTTTTCGCTGGTTTCTGAACCGATTTCGCTGAAATTGGTCATATATTCATGAAAAATGTATAAAATAACTTTACCATAGTAATCCTATCTCAATTCTTCCTGAAGCATATGCTTTTTAATGAAAATTCGGCATTGATTGGCATTTATTCGCCAATTTCAAAGATTCATACAAGTTGAATCCACCTACAGGACGATTTTTTTGGTAGGAATTAAACAGTATTAGGAACTAAATATTTAATAGTCCCTGTAGATACAGATAAAATGATTTAAATTTACTTAATTCAACTGTTAGTTACCCTAACTGAATGTAGCTGTAAAATGACTAAATATTTCCCTTTTTTACACATTTCTATTCATTTTTTTATAATCCTGGTTGTTTTTAAGATGGATATTTTTTAGCACAAGAACTAATACAGCAACCATTACTTTGCATGATCGATAATTTTGGTAACCTTTACTAATTATTCCTGTTATGTGATGATTGAATGTCATTTTCTAAATAATTCAATTTGAAAAATGCTTTTAGTAACAAACATGAATTTAACCCATTAACGGTGGAAGAACACTTTTTGCATTCAATTTCAATTAAATTTAAAAGTATGTATCGTAACTATTTTCAAGGGTGCTCTTTTCAATGGCGTTATCAAAATTAAGCTATCGTAATTAGAAAATTAAATATAGCGATTTAAATATAACTAAAAAAATCGGTTATACTTTTGAATAAAACATTTTTTCTCACCGAAAGAGTATTGTCGGTCACAAAATTCCTTCACTAAAGGTGAAGAAAATACACAAAATGGCGATGGCAGTGAGTAATTTCTATTTAAAAATTAACTAATTTTTTTCATGAAAACTAAAAACTTTAGAGAACATTTTCTAGGAATAAAAATGTCTTAGAATACCAAACCAAAGAGTATGCCCAATTTTTTTTTTTTTTATTTTCTCCGAAAATTTTGCTAATCAATTTTCTCCGAAAATTTAAAAAAAGTTGTTTAAAAAATCTGAAAAAATGTTAGTGTATTCTTTGACAAATTCTAAGACAATTTTGTTGTAAAGAAATCTATAGTCTATAGTTTTCGGCAAAAGAAATTATTATTCCTGAAATCTAGATATGATTAATAATTTTGCTTATTAAAAAATATAAACTTTAGAGAAAATCTTCTTAGAACAAAAATATTTTAGAATCAGTCAAAGATTACTCTCAATTTTTTCAAATTGTTTAAATGATTTTTTCACAATTTCGATTTTCTTAATTTTTGAAAAATAACAAATTGTATCAACACATTCTGAAAAAGAATTCAGATTATTCTTTGACACATTCTAAAAAACGTTTTTTCTCACAACATTTTTTGTAGAGTTTGCAGTTTTCATGAAAAAAATTTGTTAAGTTTTAAAAAGAAAATTCTCATTGCGGTCGCCATTTTGTGATCATGATGTTAGTTTTTTAATATTTAGAAAATACATCTTATTACTACAACTATTTTGTTCACCTTTAGCGCAAAAATGTTGTGCAGGCAAATACTCCTTCTATGAGAAAAAAATGTTTTATAAAAAATATACCCGAATTTTTACGTTTTTTTACATTTAAATCGTTATATTTAATTTTATAATTCAGACAGCTCAATTTTGACAATTCCATTGAAATGACCAATCTCGAAATTAACAAGAGACATATATTTCAATTTTTTTGAACTTTAATTTTCATATGAAATACTTGATTGAAATTGAAGTAGGAAATGTATCCTTCCCGGTGTTAATGGGTTAATATTTCTGATATAAATTACCTAGAAATTGTACTTCTAAAAACAAATGATTAATGATTGTAAATACAATAATTACTCTCTGAATTTCTTAGAGTGAAAATTTACTGTTTACAGAGTAAAAATTGCTCTAATCTAGTAAAAGAGCGATTTTGTTCTCTTTGATAGTGAATCTTCAAACGGATAGGGGACTCACTTACAAAAATCACCCCGATGGGAACAAAAAAACTACTACGTCCACGTCGTTGTTCCTGGGTAACGTAAAAAGTAGAGAATGTAAATTTCAACTATTTACTTCATGATATAACACTAATGCAGTTTATAATTGTTACGTATCCGGAAACTTGTTGACCGTGTTGCAATGGCTATTCTTAATCTACAATTTCACAAATTCTAACATCATGTTGATAATCAGTAATGCCAAAAGTCCCAGCTAACCATGTTTCACAAAATTCCTGAAAAATAGTAAAAATTCGTCCGCCATATTGGTTCCGCCATTTTGAATTTTCAAAACCTGACTTTAGAATCGTCATCAGCGACCGCAAAAACATAAAGATATCAATTTTCATTACATTCATAAAAATTAATAAAAATTCGTCCGCCATATTGGTTCCGCCATTTTGAATTTTCAAAACCTGACTTTAGAATCGTCATCAGCGACCGCAAAAATATAAAGATCCCAATTTTCATTACATCCAGAAAAATTAATAAAAATTCGACCGCAATATTGGATCCGCCATTTTTAATTTTCAAAATCTGACTTTAAATTCTTCATCAGCGACCTAAAAATATCAATATCCCAATATTGACAGACATGCTACAAATAATTTTTAACATACTATTATTCAACCTTAAAGACATTCAAGGGCCATTTCTACAAACATTCAAGGGTGATTTCTACCCCAAAAATGGTTTTTGGGGGAAAACAAACAAACACGTGTTAAATACTTTTTAAAGAAGTACTTGTATACGCAGTTTCAAAAAAATCGGTGATTATCACTTCCCTAGTGTTACTTGTAAGTAATAACAATGTACGGTAAATAATGCCTGTCATGGACGTAACGTTTGTTTTTCTTCTTTCTTTGTAATAAAAAAATATATTTAATAAAATCCAATGTATTAAATCGAATTTTTCCGAATTCAAATATTGGGAAATCCACGTGAATGTATTAAATCGATAAACTTCGAATTGGGTTCTGACGAATTCGAAATGTCAAGAAACCTGATTGAAACCGTAATTTCTGAATTCGATCTTATTCTTTTTCGTTTCTTGAGTTGGGTTGTGCGACCTTGTGATTGGAACATTTTTTTATTAAAAAAAAAACTGATCAAAACAAGGGTGTAGACGTGTAAGAATGCATTCTTATATTCATAGTTCTATTCTTCTAAATTCTTAGTTCATCTATAATACTTTTGAATATTTTTTGATCATTTACCAAATGTGTATATCAGTACATTCTTTTTGTGATTTCAAGATATAAATGTTGCCTACATTGATTACTTAAAATGATAATTTAGTTCCAAACAGTCATGCTGATGAAACACTAGAGATTGTATTTGACACTCCAAATCACTAGGGTTAAATGTCGTTTTGAACAGATGGGGATAACTGATCGATAAAATCACGAAAGGACAATCCATTAGTCACCTTAGTTTTTTAATGAGAAATTGGTCCGAGGTAACGGAACTAATCAAACAAAGAATATTGATCGGGATGAGCCGGGATACTTGAAGGGAGAGAAAAGGGTGGCATAATGATGAATTGGACGTCATATTTTCGACATTCGTTTGGGAATAATTACTCCACCATTCTATAAATTTTTAATTTCAATTTAGTTTTAATTC
The DNA here is from genome assembly GCA_030407085.1 of Trichopria drosophilae. NCBI lineage: Eukaryota > Metazoa > Arthropoda > Insecta > Hymenoptera > Diapriidae > Trichopria > Trichopria drosophilae. Next base: position 96,388,413 of record CM059586.1, on the reverse strand, counting down.
TGAAAGTGACCTAAACACAAGGTCAAATCTTCTATTTATTATTATGTAAATTTGAGTATTCTATCATTCTATCTCGTTGATTTATTTATTTTTGGCAGATCCAACTATTAATTATTTCAGTAAATTTAATGGATAAACTATTATCTAAAGTCTCGTCTATTTATTTACTTACTTATTTATTTATTTATATTTGACAATCAATGGTATTTAAACTCATATAAGGACGCCTGTGTTATTAAAACATATAAAATAATGAGACTGTTATTATGTGTTAATTCCATTAATGGGAAATGATTGCGGACGACTCTTTAATACATTAAAACCCACATCAATTATGAAAAATAAGTAGAAATCTCTTCATGTATAATTAAAATGGGAAAGTGCCGTATTTAACATTTTAAATAAGTTGCTAATTCGAATAACTAAGATATTTCGCATTTTTTCCTTCGCAGCGAAAATTGTATGTCTTTGTTTAAAAAATGTTTACTTTTACCGATATATTTTGGAATTAGTTTATCTGATCATCAATGGATTGTGATCTTTTAACTGTTTCTTCAAATTTCTTGGACTTGTTCACTCTTTATGCAGTAGTCATGAAGCCTTAAAAAGTGCAAACTCATTATTTACAGAGTAAACTCTGTAATGATGAAGTTTCACTCTATAAAGAGCAACGTTTTCCAAACAATTTAGAAAATAAAATTAATTCACTATAAATGCTTTTATGAAATGACTGGAAAAAATGTTTTTTCAGAAGACCTAACAAATCCTAGAATTAGACGTTAAATTGTTAAAATAAAGTTTTTGAATACACTTAAAAGTTTATGCCACGTTTCCGTTATATTTTTGGAGGTCGATAAAACCATATTCGAAGCCCATTCAGCCCCATCACGTTAAGTTCTTGACATAACCACAAAAAGAAATCTAAAAATCTACTGTAAAATATGAAATAAACAAAAATTCTCTTCAGCAAGGCATAGCATATTTGCATTATGTTTTTGGGGCCGTTGAAATGGAATTTGAAATCCATTCTCTAAAATACTAAAATATAAAAAAATTCTAACCTGAAAGCCATACCATGTTTCCATTTTCTGCTTGGAGTCATTGAACCCAAATGAAGTTCATCACATATATAATAGGACTCGACAGCTTGTGCTGTGTAAATTTACCCCCTGAATTGTTTGGAGCAAATGGATCTGTCAACTGAGTAGTATTGGACTTGATTGTACAGGATAGTACTGTACAATATTGGACTTGACTGTACTGGATACTAATGGACAATATTCGACTTGACTGTATTCGATAGTGCTGGACAATATCGGATGACTGTACTGGATAGTACTGGTTAATATTAGACTTGACTGTACTGGATAGTACTGCAAAATACTGTACTTGACTGTACTGGATAGTACTGGACAATATTGGACTTGACTGTACTGGCTAGTAGTGGACAATATCGGCTGTACAGGATAGTAATGGACAATACTGGACTTGACTGTAGTGGGTAGTAGTGGACAATACTGGACTTGACTGTACTAGATAGTACTGAAGAAGATTGGACTTACCTGTACTAGATAGTACTGGACTTGACTGTACTCTACTGTATTGGATAGTAATGGGCAATACTGGGCTGGACTGTACTGGATAGTACTGGACAATACTGGTCTTGCCTGTACTAGATAGTAGTGGACAGTACTGAACTTCACTGTACTGGATAGTAGTGAACAATACTGGATAATACTGTACTGGATGGTACTGCATAATAGTGGACTTAACGGTAGTGGATAGTACTGGGTTTGACTGTAATCCACTGTACTGGATAGTAATGGACAATACTGGACTGGATAGTACTGGACAATACTGGACTTGTCTGTTCTAGATAGTAGTAGTCAATACTGAACTTGACTGTACTGGATAGTAGTGGACAATACTGGACTTGACTGTACGGATATCAGTGGATAATACTGGACTTGACTCTACTGGATAGTACTGAAGAATACTGGACCTACATATACTAGATAGTACTGAAGAATACTGGACTTACCTGTACTGGATAGTACTGGAGGTACTGGACAATATTGGATTTGACTGTACTGGATAGTAGTGGGCAATATTGGCTGAATTGGATAGTCCTGGATAGTACTGGGTAGTAATGGACAATACTGGACTTTACCGTACTGAATGGTACTGGACAATACTAGACTTGACTGTACTAGATAATAGTGGACAATACTGAACTTGACTGTACTGGATAGTAGTGGACACTACTGAACTTGACCTTACTGGATAGCAGTGGACACTACTGGACTTGACTGTACTGGATAGTAGTGGAGAATACTGGACAATTCTGGACTAACATTGGAATGCACTGGACAGTTGCGGACACTACTAGAAGCTCTTTTAAACATTTCTGCTTGAATTGTGCAATTTTAAACGAATAGCAGCATATGGTAGGGATCGAAAGACCACTCGTGCGTAGTGCTAAAAATGATTATAGTGGTCAATCCGATTCAGAGTCCAATTAACCCCATCACGTTGACTTGTTTAAATAACCTCAAAAAATCTACAAATCGACTCCCAAAAATATTGAAATAAAAGAAAAATCCTCGCCTGGGTGTCATACCATGTATTCTTTATATTTTTGTAGTCGCTGAAACATAATTCGAAGCACATTCAACTCACATGATCTCCGTGACATTAACTCATACGATGCTCTGACGGCAAGACTTTCATTATGTATCTTCATGAGTTTTGTCGTGCTAAATTAGGTGCAGAGTTCGTTTTTTTCGTCCCCCTGGACTTTTACACTTTACAAATGTCGATTCAGCAAAATTCCTATGTAATACTTGGGGCGTAAAATGGCCATTTAATTTTACGGTGTACAACTTTCAAAATTATAAGTTTATTTTAAAATTTAACCAATCTTCCCTTGATTACACAATAGTGTCCAGTATAGTTCAGTATTGTTCAGTATGTTCCAGTACTTTCAGTTCAGTCCAATATGGTTGAAAAGTATCCACTATACATTCCAGTAGTCTCCAGGACTGCCCAGTAAACATGGCATGCCCGCAGTTCAGAATTTTTCTTTGTTTTCATATTTTAGGGTAGCTTTTTAGATTTTTGTTTTAAGTCAAGAACTTAACCTGAGGGGGCTTAATGGACTTTGAATATGGTTTCAGCGACCCAAAAAACATATGGGGGCAAAATTCCCCAAGTGGTCCAACCGAAAAAAATCAATGTCGTTCAATCGAGCTGCAAATTGGCTGCTCAATTGTTACTCTATCATATAGTACTACATGGCCCAAATTTTATTTAATTTCATTCATAATTCGCTGAGATAGAGGGGGGCTGAAGTTATGAGTCTGTGCCGATAAGTCGTGTATGTAACCGCGTGTAACTTTTTATGCATGGCTCCAAACAAAAACTTACATTAGACTTTTTTCTTCGCGTTTTTATGCCCTTTTACCTGATTATAATCATTCTCTTCTAAAAACAAAATTCACTTTTTCACCACGGAGGGTCACTTTTATCCCTCTGACAAGTATCTAAAATGAAAGCTGAGGTTTTTTTTCGATAAGTGTACCAAGTTTCGGCAAAAATAATAAAAAATATTTATAGCACTGTTTATGAATAAGGCAGAACTAAACATTGCTGTAATAATATTTAAGGCAATAATAAATTTCTAATTTGACTATTTGACTTGCGCCTCAGGGTTATGTTTTGTGTTGTCAATTTGACGTTTATGTAAAATTGCAAAGTTTATCATTAAATATCTAACTGTCTATGTTGTAGCAGTTTTTCGTAAAGATCTGCAAAGTGGCTTTCTTCAATTTATTAAAACGACCCTTACGTGGACACATTGAATAGGATTCACATGTAAAAATTGCCAACTTTAAAAAATAATTTCTATTTTTTAATTTATTTTCTAAAAATAAGTTCCGTGTGGGTGGTAAAAGTCGATTTACTCTAGAACCTACTTAAGGTGATTTACTTAAAATTAATCTTAAATCAGTATAACTAAGATAATTTACATGCGTCTTATTTATTACCTTTATTTATGTCATTTATTTCATTTTTAGATGATTTTTTCCTTTTTACTAGGCAGAAGAAGTATAAAACAAAAGTGAAAAACAAAAGTGAAAAAACAATTTTTAATGTTGTTTACTTACTATGGAAAATCTCCTATTCGAGTATAACTGGGGTGTGTGGAAACATCATATCTATACAATTCGGGAAACTTTTTCATGTGAGGGGTTCGATGTTTGTACTTAACAACTCTTTCCAACTTCCGGCTCACCACCGACATTTGTTCCTCTTCCGCAACGTTTTCTTTAGATTGATTTTCATCGTCGTCCGCCATTGTTGATTATTTTCTATTGCTTTTTTTGAAGACCTTGTCACTTTCAATTTTCCAACCTTGCACGTATCGACACGTGTCACGAACTGCAGGCAAAAAATGCAGAGGCCGCCGTATGCTTCTTTTTCTCGAGCGAAATCGACCACGGGAATTTAAAATGGGGCAGATTTCACGCGACAAACCGGAAAGCCTCCATGTATTGATATTTCAATATAAGGCTTCTTCATGAACTTTTGTTGACTTGTTACTGGGCAATCAACCGCGAAGTAGGCTCCGGTCGCAATATCGATTTGTGAAATCAATGCTGATTGCGGTACCTGTTTATATTTATTTTTTCTTTTCGGTTTATATTTAATTTATTCATTAAGAATAGGCTGTGTCCAAAACGGCGTTTAATTAAATTAAATTGCTTGTCATGGGTTATCTTAAGAGGGTCCAGAACGTAGTATTTTTACTAATAAAATATGATAAATAGTATAGATACCTTAAAATTTAAGCACACACGAACCTATCAAATTGTTCTTTGTTATTCATATTTTCGAGTAAAATCGGTTAAAAGCAAGTTTAAACGAAAGTTGAACCCGAAGAAAAATTGACGGGAAGTTAATTTTATTTAGTTTTTAATACCTTTAGTATAGTAAAAAAGATTTGCCAAAAATTGGCGCCAAAACATCTGGCGCCAAAATGGAGGGGCCAAAATGGTCAGCGCCAAAACGGGCGCGCCAAAACGACCTACTCCGTGTAGACTACATTGTTGATAGTTTTGATCAATACAAGTCCTTTTGAGAATTGTGAAACGGTTGTAATCAAAACTAAAGTCGAATATTTTCAATTAAAATTTGTTAAGCATTTCTAGCACATAACAAATGTCATTTGCTTTCATGAAACGAAAAATTAAATTTTGCATTTTGCGTAATGCTGCCATTTTGGAGCCAAGGACCATCGTAATATAATTGAGATATAACATAATGAAGTGAAGGACAAATTTTGTTTCGAGCGTGAACAATTTCTTAACACAAATTGATCTTTGAAATACAATTAGACGACTGTATTTACAAGAGTTGATTATGCAACCCCTACGAACATATGCGGTTAATGAAATGACGCCGTGGGAGCAGGCGTAATGCGATTAAAAGCTCTCGGGCGTACGAATTACGGAATTATTACTGATGACACATGCATACTGAATTAAGATAACGTCTAAGTAACATTTCACTTATTTGAAAATGCAACGAGGTAATTTACTAGCTAAATATTATATCTTGACTATCTTGATAACGTACTGAATAATTTATCAACTTTAGTAACTTAGATCTTTACAACCAGACGATGTAAATACGTGTTTAGTATTTGCCACATTCATCAGTAGGTAAAATCAAAATTTTCAAACTTGAACTCATCAACTTAATAACATGTACCAATTAGGTACAGATAGTATCGACAGCTATAGGTATTTTCATAAACGGAAAACTGCAATGGAACAAAAAATAAACATATTTTGAGAATTTTGTTCAGCGTAAAGAAGGCCTCTATGGCATCAAAAAAAGGCAACGGAATTCGTGTTTAGATTTGGTTTCCACCCTTTCTCGGGCATATTTCTCAGGTGTTAAACAATAAAAGATTGCGGCTCTGCTTGGTTTTACGCTTCCTTCTATTGACTTTTTATTTTGCCATTTCTCTGCTGCATTTCATGTTCTTTTCCTTTTTAGTTCATGTATGAAGCCATGTTCCCAATTCCAGGGCGGCGTCTACATTCCGCAATATCGCCAAATTATTTTTTGTGTTCCTCTTGATCTCTTACCATTTCTAAAAGAAACATGTGTAATTGCCGTGAAAACTCTTTATTAATAATATTTTACTTATTAAAAACATATTGAGTCTTTGAAATCCAGGAAAAACTGTACTGTTGTCAAAATATAATCGTGATAAACCACGAATAAAATTAGCAGTACCTATATAGAGCGAATCTATGACTTAATCTATTAAAATTATGGCAGCGTTCCAGTCACGCTCACAATTCAAATAGCAGCGCTATCTACGGAGAACACTATATAGGAAAAACGATATGATACGGCTTATCGGTATGAAAACGCACTGAATAATTTATCAACTTTAGTAACTTAAGACTTTACAACCAGACGATGCAAATACGTGTTTAGTATTTGCCACATTCATCAGTAGGTAAAATCAAAATTTTCAAACTTGAACTCATCAACTTAATAATATGCGTTTCCCCGGCAAAAATGAATGGTTTTCCTTAAATGCTGAGCTTTTAAGTGTTGATTATATGCAAATTAATTTTAGCCCTTTCCAAGAATACAAAAACAGACAATAACTCAACAACACTTTACTATTTCTTTTACTGACGATATAATATTTTTTCTGTCGTGTTTTAACAATAATAAAATAGAAAATTGACCGTAATTATTCGGCTGATAGTGGGATGAGATATGCATAGTATGCGTAACTGGAGTAGTTATTCCCAATTCGCGTCCAATTACAGAAAAAGACGTCATACTATTGATGTGATTATATTATTCGCATAAAATGCTTACCCAAATAACATTTTTTCAACATATAATATTAATTTGAACATTCATAGCGGCTTGAAATTACATACGGGAATCTCTTTGTGTACAAAAAAAAACATGGAAGTAAACGTAATAAGTAGTTTCAAACACAACTTCAACACTGCTATAAGCGCTAATTTTTTATTAATATTATTCACATGTGCATTAGGTAAATATTCCAGTTATACAAAAAAAAAAAACGCGTGCATTTAATAAAAAATTAACTTAACTTTATGTGAGGTAATCTAACCTAACCTAACAAAATCTAACCTCACCTCATAAAATCCAACCTAACGAAATCTAACCTAAGGAAACCTTACCGTCACACTATTCCATCACAAACTTTTTGTCGCAAAATAAAACCAAAATCCTCTAAATATAAACATTAACCCAAATTAACATAACATTATTCCGGTATTGTAATAATTTGATCTAACCTAAACACGCACCATAGCAACCCAAAATCTTTATCACAAAACTACTACCAAGGTCCTTTGAAATATAATCGTTAACTTAACCTAAACTAACCCAGCCCCGTGAAAATTTACAAAGTTATTTTTTTTATCAAGCAGTACAATTGCCACGTTTAATGCTCGATTTTACCAAAAGTGTAACGTAAAATTGCAATACATTGTAAATTTACAATAGTGCTGGTAAATTTATAATGATACTGTAAAATTCCTAACCTCAAAAGGTAAAAACTCTACGTTACATGTTGGAATATTACAAAATTTCTATAAATACACATTACAATGAGTTTGAAAAGTTAATTCCCAAACTTAAGATAGAGTTTTTACGAGTTGAGGTTAGGGATTTCACAATATTTGTGGTAATTTTACCACACACGATTGCAGAGTTACTACATCAAGCGTAGGGCAATTACAATACGTTACAAATTAACTATATACGTCACATCGAATCCACATTGAATGCTGTAATGTTAAAAAAATATCATAATTTATAAAACTACAATACGCAAGAAGTAAACACACATCATTAAATAAAGCATAATTACTACATTGAATGTTCGAACTATAAAGTATCATTCATTTGGAAATTTTCGAAGAAATCGAAATTTGGGTTCAGATTTCTTCTCCAAAGATGCACATGCCCAAAATGTGCGAAAACTAGAACAAAAATAGAATTTTCGCGATATTGGTATAAAATATAACAAGAAACTAAAACCTAGATCACTTATATAATCATTTGAAAGTATGTACTTTTAACTATATTTCCTGAACATTAGAGCCAAATCGACATATAGGTATTTTTAAGTTATTAATTTTTAATGAAAAAGTCGTTTCGTCTACTGTTCACGCGTTAAACTTTAGCTGAAAGAACGAAATTAGGAATGAATTCCTTGGCAAATATCCAATCGATTTGCACTATTTAAATGTTTTTTTTACTTAAATTCGGGTTTTAGAGCAAAAATGAGTGTTTAAAATTTAATTTTCAAAAATGTCAAATTTTATAATCTTTATAAAAAAAAAAGGTACCTTGAAGAGTTAAAAGTGTAATTCAATGTAACTAAAGTTTTTAGTTTTCATGAAAAAATTTGTTAACTTTTAAAATGAAATTATACACTGCCATCGCCATTTTGTGATCATGATCTTATTTTGTTAATATTTTAAAAATATATCTTAATACTTCACTAGTTTTTTTTATGTTTAGTGAAGGAATTTTGTGACCGAAAATACTCTTGTTAATGTTTTATTCAAAAGTATAACAATTTTTTTGTTTTTTTTTTGCATTGAAATCGCTATATTTAATTTTCTAATTACAATAGCTCAATTTTGATAACGCCATTGAAAAGTCCAACCTTGGAAATAGTACGATACATACCTTTCAATTTTGTTGATGTTCGATTTTCATACGAAATACTTAATAGAAATTGAAGTGCAAAAAGTCTCCTTCCTGGCGTTAATTGGTTAAAGTTTTTAATTCTTTTATGAAATTCCGACTATCTTTAATTATTCTAGAAATAGTATGTATTAAAGATGATAAAATTGAAGTATAATACACTAATAAATTGTATGCAGGAGAATCTATACAGATAATAAAATATGACATGAAAAAATACCGTTTATCGGTTTCATCAATATGAATATTCCGATACGAGAGAAATGTTAAATTTATTTCCAAGTAGATATTCAGATGTATATCAGACATGTAGATATATGTATCCTTCAGTGTCGGGGAGACCTTTCAATCCCTACGTAACATTCAATTTTCCAATATAACTGCGCATATTCGATTCACGTCCCTCGCCTACAAATCGTATGTAAAAATCTCAAATTTACAGCTACAATTTTCAAACAATATGTTTAAAATAGATACTAAACATTCATACAAACAAATAATGAGAAGGTTCGCTTTCGTGAAGGGAATTATGTATTTAAGGTTACTTAAGTAAACATTTCTAGTTACACGAACTTTCTAGAAGTACACATAACCCATATGAATTAAGCACAATTATCTAAATTTTCAATAAATGTTATTAAGGGCTATAATGATCTTAATATTTACCAAAGTATAACTTTTTGATTATATTCATTCCTAAATCAAACCCTGATATTTCAGCCACAAACAACTGAATTCAAAGACTGGCGATATTTTTAATAAAAAATTTGAACAATAAATTGTTTTTTGAATTACACATAAAAATCATCATTCACATAAAGAATTTATACAAAACTTAACATATAAATTTAATTTAGTTCGAGAACTAAACTAATAAACAAATATTTAGTATTTCTAGATTTATTAATTTTAAAAATCGTAACTAATAATTTCTATTAGTGCGTTTCATAAAAAATAAGTTTTTGGAAGCAAATCAAGAATACAGACGTTGCTAATCTTTATTACTTAATTTGTTTAATTACACATAAAAATAATCATTTACATAAACAAATTATACAAAACTTAACATATAAAGTTAATTTAGTTCGAGAACTAAACTAATAAACAAATATTTAGTATTTCTAGATTGACTAATTTTAAAAATCGCAACTAATAATTTCTATTAGTCGTTTCATAAAAAATAAGTTTTTGGAAGCAAATCAAGAACAAAAGGTGTTGCCAATCTATATTACTAATGACCAAATCTTTTGTATTACCCTTTGAAATCTTCCAAAATGTTGTGACAGTGAAGCTCAATAAAAGTCTGAAAATCAATACTTGATTTCCTGTTAATGCTCCATCGCACCCAACAAGACAATTTAGAGCAGATCCAGAGAACGCTTCTAAACGTTTTAGAAAATGACATTTAAATCATTTTTCCATTTATTGTTCAAAAATAAAATGTACACTTTGTTTATATTTTTATAAATACATTTATTTACGTCATTACATTTTTCGTTATTGACTGTTTACATCTTCATTATATGATGAGTCTTTAATACAATTAGTATACATTTTTGCAGTACAAATGTTTCCATTTGCATAAATAATTACTTTTACATTATTCTCAGTTAATCAATTCCAGATGTAGCCGCAAAATTTGCAACGCTTCTCATTCTCCTACGCAAAAGTTAATTAATGAATGATGGATATTGAATATCGATGGTATAATTCTATTCAAAGATTATTGCGTAATTCTAAAAACTGAATTCGTAATGAAATCCTTTTTTTTTTAAATACATGGATGTCTGTTTTTTTATTAAAAACCACCGATCGATGTTGCGAACGAAAATAGTCGAGTTTATTAATTTACGTGTTCATGTCTGATCGGTGATCTGAAGTTGATTGACGCATTCTGTTCCATTTTATTTTCGAGATTCGATGGTCCATAAACAAAATAATGAAAAAAAGTGTTATACAAATATCGTGGGAACTTGAGCCGAAAATTCAGCTCGTGCGTATATTATGTAAGTTATTATTAATATCGAAAAATCAATACACACTTTAACTGTTTTTCTGATGATTTATCTTGGTTTTAATTAAAAATTGTCCAAAGTTAAAAATAAATGCGGATATTTTACATTGTAAAAATAATGAGTATTTTAACTATCCTTAACATAATATGCAATCTTATTATTAACATATTAACATAATTTATAAAAAACACGTCTTTTTATAGAAATGTTCACTTTTCCGTAATTTTTAATACAATAAACTGAATGGAACACAATAACAAAAATTAAAAATTGTAAAAAAAATTAAATATCCGATTTTTCGGCACTTTTTCTGATAAAATCCGCCGTTTTACTTTTCTGCGACGAGGAATCGAAATTTTTACCACATAAATCGATAGAGAATATCCAAAATTCATAAAGTAAGTTGGTTTCATTACGATATTTTTATTTTTCGATTAGTTAGAGAGCTTTGAAAATTAGATAAAATTCTCATCTTCTTGGACGTTAATGGGTTAATAAAGTTCGTAACAAGTCAAATTTATAATGTACAATTTTCAAAAAATGCCCAAAATCGCTATGTCACTCGAAAATGTAACGTGATAGGGATCAGATTTGTGTTCAAATCCATTGTGAAAAAATCCATTCGAAAACACTTGGACCCTTCTTATTCGCATAAGAAAAATTGAAATTATAGGGAGTTATTAATTATATAAAACTAAAAATAATTAAAATGGACATTTCATTACCCGAGAAGTAACACATACAAAAAATTATCGAAAAACGTAATGATTGCAGAGAATATCTTGAAATCATTTTGATGTCTGACTAATCTGTACTCTTTGTACATACACTCGCAAGATCTGAACTCGCAAGTAAAATTGAAAGAATCAGAACTCGAATTAAAACGTTTACAATTCTAAATTCCAAATCCACTTTTTAATTACATTAACGACTGTTTTGAAACCCTTAACTTACATTTTGAGTATGGTATGATAATGACTAATTCTCTTGTACATGAAAATCAAAGGGAAAAAACCTTATATGAAAAAATAACGGAAAACCGCTTGACAAATTCAAAATTTAATATACTGAATATTTTAAACTCCACATTTTAAAAACTCCATACGGCTCTTTAAATATTATATTATTTCATTGTTTAATACACCCATAAATAATAATTCGATTAAAGAAGGTGACGGTTCGATATGACAGATAACAAATTTTTTATTTTATCTATTATTTTTTGTTTAAATTACGTTATCAAAATCACTGAAAAAGGAGTTTTGTATATTACTACGGTGGAAATAATTATACATTGATACCTAGTATATATTAACTCAAATAAAAATAAGTATAATTTAAAATATCAAATACATTATAGAAATTTCAATATTACAAGGATGTTTGTAATATATATATTTTTAAATAGAAGTTTTGATAATTTGAAAATGTGTGCTCGTTAAATTTTTTGCTCAAAAAATATCAATATACATCCAAAAATCAATACGTAAATGTAGTAAAAACCTTTTGAGGGACTTATTTGTAAATCGCATTGAAATACGTAATGACGAGAAGCAACACAAATAAAGAAATCCGTTTGATAAAAATTGCATTCAATTTTCAATAATGAAAATGTACTGTGTACCCATGCGAGCCTCCTGCGCAATTAAAATGACAGTTTACTTTGCAACGTCCATGGTTGTATCTCGTAAAAAAATTACGCAATATCGATCTACATTATATAAGCTATTATTTCACATACTACAATAGAGTACTAATGAAAGACCGATGGTTTTAATTTATAAAATTAAGTACATTAATGCCTATAATTTGCAACGTGGAAATAAAAATATTCAGTACAAAATTCATTTATTGTCCTATTATATGGTATTCACCTACCTTTTTAATTATCTACGTTTAATTCGTCATTCTAGAATTGTTTTATATATATATATATGAATTTTCCAACCCATCATTATTCAACTTTGAAGGTTACATTAATTTTCAATACAAAGCATACAATGAAACGCCGGTGTTCTAAGACTTTTCAAAGTTAATATTACCAGTTTCAATTAAATAAATATTCTTGATAGTTTCATCAACGCTCCGGTTGTATTTATAGTACAAAAAGTCTCAATGGAGTTGGCTCAATACATTTTAAGACGGCAAAAATCCCTTTACCAATAGCCATTATTAGTTTAGTATTAGTCCGAATTTTGAGGAATTATTTAAAAAAAAGAAAAACAATCGTATAAAAATTCGTGGAGAACGTTTATCTCGTGGAGCCAGCAATTGGATATTAGATTCTGACAAACTGTTATTGGGTATTTTGTTATTAGTTGACGACTGGCTCACTGCGTGGCGCTCGATCAGCGCCTGTAATGTAACCTCTGCCCATAAACGAAATGCGTTTCGGTTAATATAAGTCTAGAGTCGAATATAAGATAAGATCATTAAATATCTTTATTATTCAGCAATTTAACGTTGTGCTATTATCCTCGTGCCTTAGTATTACGATATTTTTTGTTCCCATTAGTGATAAATATTGCCGTCAAATGTATTTTAAGCTACATCTTTCTCTGTAATTACTTCACTTCCAGTCAATTTACCGTTCTCTTAATCAATATGCAAATAATTTCCTGTACATGAGCTGGGTTTCCTGTTGAAAATGACAAAAACAAATTATTTTTCGAGATATTGAAGAATGAAAAAGAAAAATATTGGCCCCTACATTATGTGCAATCGCATTATATCCAGGGGACTTGTTTTTTAATGATTACTTTTAACGTGTTTTTTCTCATATACTCTCTTTAGTTGCCACTTTATTCAATATATTAGCTATTGCAATAAAAAGTAGTATTTTTGAGAATTTTTTCAGATTTTTAAAAATACCTCATATTTGCGAAATCCACGTTGAAAGATTTAACATCGATTTTTTAGAAGGATGGTATTATTGAAATTTAAAATACATATCTTTATCTTAAAGCCTACAAAAAAATCTACAAAAAAAATGAGTAATTAAATGAATTTGGTCATAAATACCGTTGCATCGAGTTTAAATATGCCAATATTTAAAAAAAAGAAGGTGAAATCTTTTAAGCTTCGATTCGTTTTTGTATTACTATATTGTATATGTAGCTAAAATTTCAAGTCGTTTCATTTAATAGTTCATGAGATATCGTGATATACATTAAAAAATTGTGAATTAGCGGCAGATGGAAATTTTCACTTTTCAATTATTTCCTAAAAAAGTTGTAGTCGAATTAAAAAATGTTAAATGTAAACATTGTTCGATTTGAAATTCTCTGTGTGGCGGTGTTTTTTTTAAATTCAATTTTTCGAACTCAATTTTATTTGTCTGACTCCTGTCTGTTATTACTGGCTTCGAGCGCTTAACGGGTTCTTCTTCCTTGACACTCAATTAGCATTTTTGTGCAGAGTATTAAGCGATTAGCAAAATTAATGATTCAAAAGTAAAAATACACTAGAAACTCCCCTGATTTTTATCAACAATCTGGTATAAATTTATAAGAAATGTATTCTTTATTGATAAACGTATCTAATGCACTTATGTTATAACTCTCGTTTATTTTTTACATTAAATAAAACTCTTATAATGTTCTTAAAGGCAAAATTAGCTCAGGAAATATCACACTTTTTAAAAAGTACCTGTATTATTTTATAAATACAGCTAATAACAATAGAGTTATTGTTAAATAATAGGAATTTTTCAATTTCCCCTAATAAAAAATTAGGAAAATTTAGTAGGGGTGAGGAACCTGTTGGGCAGGCGCTCCGTTAGTGCAGCACCCATGTTTCATGACTTGTGAATATTTATCTATTGTTATGAAACTGTTGTCGATGTCTAGTCTCATTATAAGCTTGTTTTCTAATAAACCCCGAACCTATATCAGTTGCACAGCTTTTCTGAACACAATGTGTTCATATACTAAGAGTAACTTTTTAACATTTTTCTAAAATCAACCTTGTATTTTGTAAATTAAGAGGGTAAGTCGGCAGTCAAAAAGTCGAAAATCGAAAAACCGACAGTAAAAAAAACTGACATTTCAAAAAATGACTCTCCGCTTGTCAATGAGTATTGATATATCCTTTCATAAGGATTTTGAAGTTAAGGAAGTTGATCCTATTGTTGTTTTCAAGCCCTTTAATGAATGTGATAAAACTAATAAAACCTTTACTTCTTTTGAAATTGAGAATATGGTTTCTTAAATAAACAATTAAGTTTTTCTCGGTAATACCGTCCTCTTACTAATTGTTAAAATGTAAACAAAGAAAAATATGACTTTACTGGGATATCAGTTCACGTCTAGCGCAATAAATCATCCGGTAATTATATGTAAAAATGATGAATCACATGCTATTGGATTTAATATTAAAACGCATCCCTCTAGCGCTAATAATTGGAACTATTGCCTTAAATGCGTTTCGCACCAGGCTGCCATTATGGTTTCTTCTTGGTTAGTGGAATAACAAGTTTCTAAGTTTTAATACAAATATTAATTTAAATTTTATGATCCAACGAAATTGAGTTCTTGTATTTCAAGATATAAGGAATGAGGAAATAATATGTGCAATAAGAGATAATAGGTGTTTACCGTCGAAGGAGTGTTTTACTCCCTAGTTGCACAATGTACTATTATTGCTGATAAAGAAAATGAGTATTTTTCGTCTAGAGCAATGATTCATTAAGCGTAGGTACAATGCATTTATGTCTTTTCTTTTAATTACATCATAAACAATCATTGCTATTATCTAAGAATTTACTTAAGATGTGACGACATATGATTATATTGTTTGAACTTATTGCCCGAACTTATATCAAATAACGTTTGGATGTATCATCAGGTAATATTTATAAGATGTGTCTTTCTGGAGCATCATGATATGTTTAGTCCTCATAAACTATTTTTTTTAGTATTACCATCATGATATAACTGTAACATCTCGCTATAGTGTATAGTTCTGATATGTATTTTTTGTAAATATTGTAAAAAAGTGTAAGTAATAGACCACAAATATGAATTAAAATAGTATTGTTGAATTTACGATGCGACATCAAAGTTAAATATTTTCATGATGATATGGACTTTTTAGCCCTTACGTCGGTGAATCCAAAGGGATAACATCACCCAACACATTAACGGTTAAACATCGATAGAGCATCTAAACAAATCAATAAGCAGTCATTGTTCTCGCGAAGCGACATTACGAAACTCATCGAAAATGTGGATGGTGGGATGGAGCCACACGCACCGAGCGGAGATTGGTTCTCGACGCAGGCGCGTAACATCGTCAAATCCGTGAGGTTCTCCAGGGGAAGTTTCGGATGCCCTTGCAGCCATGCTCGAATTTATTGATGTGCGCAGAGGGTTGTAAGAAAAAGGTGGAGCGATAAGCGATCACTGAGGGAGACAAGGCAAAATTCGCGTCCAGTTTTTCGTGGCAATATGCGACGGTACGTCCACAGCTGATCGCCAGAGGGTAAACCGACTCCGTTGCGATGACTTCAGGACTTGCACTCTGAGTTGCCAAGGGCGTCCTCAAGGTCGCATCCTTTGAAGTCAAAGACCTGATAGTCGTCGAGAATCCAGGAAAGATCCAGGGAAGCATGGTGCGGTGATCTCCGGACTTGGCCAACTTTTCTATCCACACCCCAAACTTTTTCCCCAGAAACCAAAAAAAAATCCAGTTGCCAGGATGGTGACCTCCAGGTGCGACTGATCACCGATGTGGTCCGAAGTGACGAGAGTTCGCGATACAACGAGTGTGGGGTGGACAGTGTATGGTCCGGTGAGTCTTCAGCTTTCCCGCCGCCGTGAAGGAACTCCGCTCAATATCCCCAACACCCCCGCTTCCGTACAATGGCCACTGAAAATAGTCGCTACAGGTTTGTCATCGTCCATTGTGTTTACTCGCGGCTCGTACCCGCGCATGCACGAGCATTGATTTCAACGACTATAATCAAACTTTATCAACTCCCCCACCGGTGCTTTTATTTCCATGTACCCCATGTTGTAGAACGGTTCTACCAGCCTCGGGACATTCGGAGGTAAATCTGTGCACGGTTTTATCGTTGGGCAAGGACCTCAGCAAAATCACCATGCCGGTCATCTTCAACGAGCCCCTCAGTTTCCTGCAGAGAGTCGCCGAATACATGGAGTACGCCAAGCTACTCAAACACGCCGCCACCGAGGAGGATCCAGTTTCCAGGTTCCAGGTATGTACACAGTGAACCAACTTGTGTCGCTCCAAGTGTCTCCAAAGACCTTGAACAGTTGAGAAGTCAAAATTTAGTTTCATCAGGAAATAGTAAGTTTGGATTGTGATTAATGTGTCATCAACTTTCACAAGATCATTTCAAGACTGTGTTTAGGATTGATTTTAATCACGTGGTAAGTAGTGGTTGAGTGGAATCGTAAATGCTAATTTATGGACTCTTCTGAATGACATTTGTCACGTGAAATGTAATTGAAATGATCTAGGAATCGAAGTTCTATCAACTATGTGAATTTGATATTTAAAAATATACGGAAAAATATTTTCTGTGAAAGTTAAAGTTGATGATTTTAGATAACTTTGACGAATATTGCTGAACATTTTTAAGAAATTAAAATTAAAATTTGGAAAAAGTTTGATATACTCAAGTTCAGAACCTTAATTTGTCTTTTGAATTGTCAGATGGAATAAATTTGTTTTCCATAGTCCACGAAAAAAATGAAATAGTTCGAATTGCTAACTAGTTAATAGGTAGGATAAGACTCATCCATCTACATATAGTGACCTCGACAAATTAGCTAGCCAAAACTACAATTAAATAGTAGAACCAAAGAACTACTATTTAAAGAACTAAGAACCTATTATTTAGATAGCAAACCTAACTATTTTTTTCGTGTAATTTTAAACTAAAATAAATTGCAATAGCATTATACATTCTTCCTTTAAATACTTCATAGTCTGATGAGCAACGCTTTAAAACGGTTGTAGTAACTCAGATTAAGCAAGATTGGTAACGATATTTGATCCTTTGAAGTACACATTGAATCCCATATAGTAAAACATTAACTTCTCCCCCCTCCCCTTATAAATAGTAGATTATTTATTGCAAAGGGCTGTAAACTTACTCTTTTAAATTTACCAATTTACTCCGTTATATTGAAAATTGGCTCCGAATTTCATTATACGTTTTATTCCTTTGGAATTAAATTTAACTCTAACGGTTTTAGTACATATTAACTTCTTATTTTAGTTGATTTATTATCACACTTTTATTTGCTAAACTAATGAAAGAATCTTTGAAATTCAAGTACGTCATTATAAAAAGTATTTGTGAAAGTGTTGAATGAAAAGATATTTCGTCGTTATGTCCGGAAAATATTGACTTATAATTGATAGACAGTGAGAATAATAAAGGTAAAAATAGTTCAATTGAGTAATATGCCCTTGATAGAAATGAAATAAATAAATAGAAAACTATACAAAGAAAAAAGAATAATGTATTTAATTAAACATTACAAAGGCGTTTCGATAAAGTCAATTCAAATTTGAAAATGTCATTTTACATGTCGTAAATATCTCTGACATAATTTTGTACTACTTTTATTGCGCCTACAGTAAGAAAATATAACCTAAAATCTTATTATTATTTAAAATCTTAATGTTTCCCACGTCATGTTAAAGATGGACTAATCTCCTTGTCTCTGTCATCGTGAATTATCGAATATCGACTCCAAACTTGATAGAAGCAATTTTCAAAACTAAACCTCAGCAAGAAGTAAAACATAAAAATCACAACAGTATACCTTAAAACTTTGCAGAAAATGTATTTCAAATGTATTTTTTATAGGTTCATAAAGCTATATAGTTATAAAAATGGACTTGCATTAGTGATTTCCCATCTTATTTAACGTATTGAGTAGACTTTTATGTTCCATAAAATATCGAATGTCAGTTTTCATTTTATTATAAAATCATTATCATGTGTTGTAATGTACAAAAAGTTTATAAAGTAAACAAAAGAATCATATACCATCTAAATTACTTGAAGTGAAAATGTCTTTATGGAGTGAAAGTTTAACTACCTTAGGTTGACTTTTCACTCCATACAGAGTGGATTTTTACTCTTTAGAGGTAGATTATACGTTATAAATTTATTGGAAAAACATTTATATTTTTACTAATTTTTTGGAGTTTGTTAAGATAAAAATTACTAATTAACATTTCTTACTGTGATTGCAATTTTTTATCATCTAATCGCGTGAAACTTTTGCAAGTCTAAATTCTTAATTTAAATTTTAAATTCACTATTTATGACGAATATGTATCTCAACAATGTACAGGTAAAATCTGTATCTTAGCGGGGATGAATCGCAAATATCATTAAAAGATGAGTCCACACATGAAATGAAACCATTGAGATTTATTAGAGGTATTATAACTGATAAATAAATATACTAGAAAGAAAAACATAAAAATCAGATTCTAGATATACATTCGATATATCAAAGTGTATCAAATTCAAATAACGTCGGTCATCAAATAATACATGTGCTAATATTTATACAACGTCCTCTCCCCTATGCACACAAGCAATAGATACATAATTTATTTTTGCGAAGTCTTTATATGTCTATTAAGATCCTATTTGAATAAAATACATTCCACATGTATCGATTTTTTTAATTGTAATAAAAACTGAGATTAACATTATAAAATACTATTTAAGGGGGTACATGTAAGCTGTAAAAATTGAGGTGTTTTTTGTGATTTTTTTTTTAAAGAAGTTGTTACACAAATTGTTTCATGAAAAAATTGTACAAAATAGCGGACTTATGAAGTATTTGCCGTAGCGCCTTGATCTTCAATCTTCTTTCAGACAAGATGGAGCTCGTAATTCGTGGCTGAAATAAAGAAACCAAAATCTTTTGTTATTATAAGTTTATCTTCTATGTGAACAAAAAATACCCGGAAGAAATGAGGAAATAAAAATTAAAGGCAGTTTTAAACTAAAAGTGTTAATTTACAGGAAAACAAAATTTACATCACCTCCCTTTAAAAATATTTAAATTAGTAAAAACAAAATTTGGGCTTACAAAATTTCGAATTACATATATATCCCTCCTTAAATATTGTTAAAGACAATTTTAAGGTTAAGAGAATCCTTGCTAAATATGAATAGAATTTTAAAAAATAGTGATTGTGAATATATAATAGTGATTTTGTCATGTGTAACTTTGACGTCAATATTAAAAAAAAAAATTTTTTTCGGATTTTTTTTTTAGAAAGTTGGTCGAAAAGTGCCGAGACTCTCGGATTTCGTGTGTGTGAATCTCGGTATCGTCGAGACTTCCACGAAGTGGTATCGATCTCGGTCTATCGACGAGACCGAGATTTGTCTCGGTATCGGCCGAAACACTATTCTAGAGTAATAGTTAATAAAGACATAAATTATTGTGATAATATATTGCGCAACTAGTGCATAAATTACGATTTTCAGAGCGACCGACGATTTGTTACATTGCGTCTACGTTTAAAAAAATACCCCTCATAGATTTTTCATTACAATTGATGACACCTGCAAACTTATAAAAAATGCAACTTTACCCATACTGTGATAAGAAATAGTAGTTTTCGATACACGTGCTTAAAAGTTTTATTTACGAATGAAGAAATACAAAATGTATTTATAAATGTATAATCCGACACTTTACCCAAACAGTAATAAAAATAAATTAAAACTTTCAAATGACTAATCATCCATGCAAAAATCAAGGTCAATTTTAAATACCACAATTTCTGTTAATGAAGCATACAAGGTCCAGTAAATATAAATTTATATAACATTTTTTTTCAATCTTTTTACCACGTACGAAAATAAAATCCCATCTGTATGTAAATAAATTTACCTGGAAATATATCTAAAAAGTATTTGCATGTTTTCACTGATTGTTACGATGAATATTGTACATTTTGTTTAATTATTTCGTTTCATAGTTTCTATAATACAGTGGATTAAATAATTATTTACATTTCTGTAATAATTTATATTCATTTAATGTTTAGTTTTTTAAGAAAACGTAAATTTTTATTTGTGCTACAAACCAAATTTCGTAATTTTATTTTAGATATTTGTATTCACAGATTTGAGCCCATTGAAAAACTTTCAACAAGCCACGAGATAGAGTGAATCGACTTATAAATAAGCATTACACTCATGCGAAAAAAGTATTGTGAATCTATGGCTATGAAAATATGGATTTCGCAAAGAGTAGGTTTTTTCTATAAAAAAGTAATGAGTCATCTCAATGCTATAAATGTAGTTCTTTCACTAAAGCTTTTAAAGCCCGACAAAGTAGTCTATCGCTTTTACGATAATACGAAAACGTGGAATTTCTATTAAAGTGACAAAACCAATAAAATTCCGGTGCATACTCGTACAAATGTCATTAAAATCAGTCTTGCATTGGTTTACAAAGCGTTTGTTGAAATGCAATAGATTTTGTTACTAAACTGAATGTGTTCTAATCAATTTCCAAAAATAAATAAAAATATCGTAAATATTTGTTAATTTGAATTTTTTGTAATTTTTCAATCGCTTCTTCTCTATTTGGTGTAACAAGAAAAATCTTGTAGATAAGTAAAGGAATAAATGATTTTTGTATACTAAAATAGTGATTATTTATTATCTACTAATAGTATTTTTTATTTAATTTTATTCATAAAATCAATGGTTATAAGGAAAACAAATTCAGGTCTTTTTCTTCTTTACTATGTTCAGAATAGCGGTCCAGAAAATCATGAAACACAAAAACACTAAACTAAATTTGTAAAGTTTATGATATCTATGAGCTTATGATAGCTATCATATGAACTAACAAAATAATTTACTTTATAAAAAAAATAGCGCTTGTTTAAACAAAAAGTTTTTTTCTTACATTTTCATGTTTTTTTGGAAATAACTTGTTTTAAGCAGAAAAATTAACGAATCTTTTTAGTTCAGATGATAGACAATTAAATAAGTATAATTAGTAAATTTTTCGACTGTATGTTTTAAAATGTTCAACAAATAGTAGCGGTTAATTCAGTCACCATTATAAGAATTCTTATTAAATAAGCTTTAATAAAAAAAAAGAAAGTGAAGCTACAGAGTATTTTTTTTTAAATCGTATACATTGTTTCGAAAAACATTGTTCTGAAAAAACGTGGTTAAAGTTTTTGTTGAAGATAAATAGCTCTGAGCATGCGCACTCTACATGTATATTTCGACCTTTTAATGTTCAAATTCAAGTTAAAACTTTAAGAGCACACTCTCTACATGAAATACTTTCAATTCAAGCTAAAAATTCGATTTTTTTGAACTTCTAATGTATGCCGTCCCCTTGTGGAAAATATTTTTCAAAATGTTTGTTTGTATAATGGAATCTAAATAAAAATGAAAAAAAAATGTTTCGACCGTTGATGCCCGATGATTGAATGATCCTCTTCAGAATAATATTTTATTCTCTAAAAAAAAATAACAAAAATCATTTTAAAAAAATGTGTTTCACAAAAATATACAATAAATAAACATAAAAATATATCAAAATGGTTTGATAGAAAAACAAATAAACAAATCCATGTATAAAAAAAATATTATGAAGTATATGTAATAAAAGATATTGAAAATAAAAATTAGAAAAATAGAAATAGGACGCTTTTTTCGTCACTTTTTCAGAGCATCTAGATGAGATAAATTTGAGCCTCAAATGTGGTTGAATACATGAAATTGATAGATTTTTTATCGATCTTTCCAATGATGATATCCAACATTAGAAACAAAAATATTACTAAAGGTTATTAAAAAATTAGTTTAAGTGCAAAAAATACCGACATTTTTTTTCTTTTTTTAATTGTATTTTGTATCAAATGTTTGATATGGAATCATTTTGAAACCAATTTAGATAGTGGAAGACATGTCTGAAATTCAGAAAACAGTATTTGGAAAGTTATCATTGTCACCTGAATGATCCAAAATGGCATTCCAAACGAGAAATTTCACTTATTATGTTTAGGACGCCTTAACTAAATAACTATAAGCTTTTCGAAGATAATTATAATTACAAAAAGGAAATATAATTCGTCAAAGAATACAATAGAATTTTCGCAGAATGTTGTGAAAGAATTTTGAAAATCTTAATTCTAAAATTTTTTCAAAACACAAATTTGAAAAAAATTTTAATGCATTCTTTGATGAATTCTGAAGTTCAGACATTACCGCCACAAAAATTTGTATTTTAGAAAACAGTTTTTTAATTTAAATTAATAATTATATCCTTAAAACTAAGGTAGTTGTGATAAGTTTATATATTAATCTTTCATATTATTTTTCAGTACGTTGCTGCATTTGCCGTTAGCGCGTTGGCATCGAATTGGGAACGCTTAGGGAAACCATTCAATCCCTTACTCGGGGAAACATATGAATTAGAACGCGAAGACTTCCGGTAACTTTTTAAAAAAATTATTAATAAATAATGTACGTGTAAATATTTTACGAATCTATTACTGATCATTTTTCTATTTACTACTTTTCCTTATTAATTTTCATCTCCTTGCATTTAATTTCTATTTATGTTATTATCTTTGAAAAAAATTCAAATTTCTTATGATATAAAAAAAGTACTATTTTACGCACTAGTGACATAATGTACTATAAGTAGTTTGATGTTTAGAAAAGAGCAAATATTTTTGGGCTGTTTTGGACAGTAAAAAATAAACGATTTTAAAATAACGTTTCAAATATTATAATGTAATTATTTTAAGCTAATGTAACATTTTTCCAATATTTTCAGTATAATTTGCGAACAAGTATCGCATCACCCACCAGTTTCTGCCTTTTACGCAGATGGTGAAGACTTCGTCTTCCACGGGAGTATACATCCAAAACTCAAGTTTTGGGGAAAATCGATAGAAGTACATCCTAAAGGGACGGTCACTGTCGAGCTTCCAAAGTAAGTTCATAAATCGATTATCTTTAAAAGCAATATCTTGAATGCCATGGGTCGCTTCAAAAGTAAATTCATTTTCACTGAGTTATCAATCATTTATAATTTGGTAGTCGCTCAATAATGAATAAATCTGTCACTTCGTTATTCATTTATACTTATTTTGAAACGCAAACAATTCATTAATAATTTACTGAGAATCTTTCTGAATTGAATTATTTATTATCTTTAATAAATCGTACTAAACCAACGCTTAAACTTTTATGTTGTTATTTAGGTTTACAAATTAGTTCAAATTCATTTGTTGTTAAATATGAACAAATCTAATAGTTTTATGTAAGTATCGTGATAATTAAAAAATAATTCCGGAAAAAATCATAGATGGCATTTTTAATATTTTAACATTCAGTTGTCAAGAATGGTTGCTAACAGACAGTCCTGCACGCAGGTTTACAAAATAGACAAAATAAGAAAGAATAAAAAATAAACTAAAAAATAGTACTAAAACAGTTATACAGACAAGACTACACAATAAACATACTGGAAATTATATAGTTAAACCGACAGAAAAAACACAACGCTAAGTATTCAAACAAATACATAAACAAACAAAAAACAACGAAAAATATTTGAATCGTAATAAAAAATTTAATTTTCAATCTCGTTTTTCATTTTAGAAATAAAGATGATTCGCTACAATCCAAAAAAATTACAAAGAATTGAATTGAATTCATTCTGTTGACATATGTCCCTGCATTTTAATCCAATCTAATCCGATCTACCCTAAAAAAAAATACAAAAACATGAGGTTTTGCATTTGAAAAGATGAACTACCCAATAGTCGAAAAAGGATTCGGAGGGATTGAAATGTTCAATCCATCTAAATTTGTGATGTTCATTATGATTCGTTTCAATACCTGCTCAAAAACGCGGGTAAAAATGATTCGCAACGATTGTGTAAAGATTATTGTAGATTGGCTTGTTAAGGAATCAATTATGTTATATTCATACTAAAGAATTCAGGCGTATAAATATTTAGCATCCCAGTAAACAAAAAGGAATTAAAAGGGATTCAATTGTCAACAAAAGAATTCAAAGAGATATAGAGGACACTAAATTGAATTCCTTAAAATTCCTGTTTTGACAATTTTGGAATTGATGAATCCTTTTCAATTCCTTTTCGTTTATTGGGATTGAAAAAGATTCGAAATATCAATCAATTTTTATAAAAATGAACATAACGTTACCCTGATGGAAGTAAACTTATTCAAACACGATCCGTTTGAATACTTCAGTTATCCGTTCACATACGTTTGAATCATTTTCAATACTCTTTTATTCATTTGTATCCTCGACGGATTCCGTGTCTATCCGTGAATAACTTAACTTTTTTGCTTGGATCCCCGCGAATAACGAACGAATCGTTCCAAAAATTGTCTATCCTAACGAATATGTAATGAACGAATAATCTTTTATGGCTCTTAATCCGTAATCGCCATGTTAAGTTACTCTGGTGGCGACAATGATGAAAACTTCATCGTGAAACCCCTCTCAGTAATTCAAAGCTGGCCACCAAAGTAATTAACATGACGAATACAGTATTACGAATAATAACCGATTGAAAAGGTTGAAAATTGCTCATTCAAACAGATGAAAATTTTCTATCGATTTGAATCCGTTTATTTATATGGGCATATTTCGTAGTATTCGTTTGTGATACACGTAGACTTTTTCAAAGAGACCCATTTGAAAATACAAGGTTAGAGTACAAGAAACGTTTTTACGAAATTGCACGTTTAATAAAGTAAATCGCAAGCTTAGAATAAGTCCAAATGGGCGAGAAGAGTTCTGAAGCGAGAATATGAACCTTTTTAAGCGTTATCTAAGCGTCCAGTTAAGCGGCTTTTAAGAGTGCATTAAGCTGTTTTTTACTTTTGTACGATACATGGGAAGACGAAATTAAAGACTTTCTGCAAGATGGAGTAAAGCGATTTTTACAATTGCTACAAGTTTCCTTGCGAAACCTTATAATTTTCAATATTTAACAATTATTTTACTCCACATTATACTCGAAGAATATCAATAATTATTTATTCATTACACAGAACAACAGAATGAAGCCAATCTCCAAACCCAGAAACCGGACGATACTTTTCCAAAGGTTGTGAATGAGCTGAATCCAAATGTGACTGCAGAATTTTTCCATCACGTCTGGATTTTGAGATATCCTAACTTAAAGGTGTAAAAAAACACTGTTTTTGCTGATATTCAGTAAGTTTTTGTGACGGAACAAAATGCTTGTTCATACTTTGACAAGAACTAGATTAAAACGTTATTCATCAACTTTAAAGTGGGTTTTCAGTCACTTCTTATGATTTTTTTTTCAATGAGTTAATGATGTTTCTGTCAAGGCACGATTATGATTTTTGTTTTTTGCACTTTTAGTTTAGGATATCTAAAAATGTTGACGCCAAAGACCAATACGACGAGATTTTGATTCAGCACATCGAATACCGTCAACAAATATATACTCAGATTTCTGATGAGTGAATTTTAATCTGGCTTTTGTCATATTGCAGGAAAAAATGTATTCTACCACAATAACTTACTGAAAACGGGCAAAAACTGTGTTTTTTGCACATTTAGGTTAAGGTATTTGAAAATCTTGACGTGATAGAACAATTCTGCGGCCAAATTTGGATTCAGCACAATGAAAACCTTCGGAAAAGTATAGTCTGATTTCTGGGTATACATTTTGTTGGTCTGTGTTATCAACGAACATTTTTATTAGATTACAGATGTAACACAATTATCATATACAACCTCTCTTGTTCGACACTTCGCTTGTTCGACAACCTCCCTAGTTCGATAGTGCCGGACCTCCTTAGTTCGACAGTGGGCGGAGA
This sequence comes from Trichopria drosophilae, assembly GCA_030407085.1. Lineage (NCBI taxonomy): Eukaryota > Metazoa > Arthropoda > Insecta > Hymenoptera > Diapriidae > Trichopria > Trichopria drosophilae. The sequence goes on along the minus strand of CM059586.1, from coordinate 96,361,731 downwards.
CTTCTTCTCTCTCCCGCCCCGTCCATTATATGACCGACGAACACGAACGCACCCATGCCGGACTCGGACGATTGCACCTCACCCGTCAAATCGAACGACATAACCTCCGCATTTGTTGTTGTTAAGTTTTAGTCTTCTACTTGACTTCTATATGTATGGCAAGGAGGCTTCGAAATTAATGCTAGGAAAACAGAAGGTTAGAAGGTTAGCTGTCGTAAAAACAAATGAGCCAATCACGATTGCGTGACGTTCTAGTGGGCGTGGTTAAAAAATGTCAAACTAGCGAGGTCAGAGAGAGAGCGCCTGGCACCGATCATGTCGAACAAGAGAGGTTGTACTGTACGTCTTAGAAATTGATGCACAGTGGTAGATCAGTGATTGGCATCACTTACAGTCTGTTTCATGTTAAGCGTTGCATCCCGTTCAATTACGACTGGATAGATGACCGAATGAGAACACCTCATTTAAAGATAATGAATGTATCTTTGAAAAAATTAAATTACATTAAAAAAATTAATAAAAATTAATTTTTATATTAAATGTGGAAAAAAATCAAAATAAATAAAAATGTTTGCAAGGTAAGTATTTTTTTCTTATAAATTAATCAGGAACTCTTCCTGTACGCTTTCTAAAGCCAACGTAGCCGGTCACAAATGCAAAACGTTGAACTCTTCAGAGGTGCATATTCATGCTTTAAGTACCGAACTTTCGTGTAAGCGGAATGCAAGTTTTTTGCTGGTTTCCCAAACATCAATTTTATGCTGTATGAACTCTTAATGGGCACTCATATTTTGGCAGGGTTGTCTTGTAAAGGAGCAAGGATCTCAAGTAAACAAACAATGTTATGAACAGAATCTATGCTACAATCACTCGAAATTTGTTAGATAAATATGAAGCCTCAGTAATCTCTTACAAAGCCTGGCATCTTTTCTGATGAAGGTGATCCATTGCATAAACACTCGATAATTCTCTCCGTATAATCTGATGTTAAAAAGTGTCCGCAATTGTTGAAAGATTATCTTTCCAATTCTGCGACAGAAATTCAAATAAATTAGCATCTCAAGAAAGCGACTGACTATAACTTCTCGTAAATGATTTTACTGAACATTTTTAATTTGGCCGCTATATTGGATCCTTGATTCTAAAATTTTAAAATCTGCTAACTCTACTTAGCAGCAGCTATTATTTGTCACAACAAAGTTTACAAAGCGCGAAGAAATTTACTCAGTAAATAAAACAGGGACTGAAAGCGATTCATCAATTCCAAAATTGTCAAAAAAGGAAATTAAAGGAATTGAAAGAAGTTAAATTTTGTTTCCTCTGTATCCCTTTGAATTCCTTTTTTGACAATTGAATCCCTTTCAATCTCTTTGTACTGTGTAGCTTAACAAAATATTAACGATGCATCTATTTTTTTCTGTGTATAACTTTTTTAAAATGTTATAAAAAGAAATATAAGTTTATTCAAAAAATTTAATTTTGTACTTATCCCTCTTGTGCCGAGTCCCGAGTATACTCGTCCAAGCCTTTTCTTTCATAACTCGAAAACTATATAACATTTTGAGGCCTACGACCGCTCAAATAAAACGTGAGGATATAATACCCTATAAGAATGACTGAGTTAGAAATTCTAAATTTCAATTGTTGCTTTCATAAACGAGGATGAAGTTGACTTCCTCCATATAGTTGCCAAAATAATTCCGGCACAAGGGGGTTAACGAATATACTTCTCATGAATGTTGTTTCTTCGATTACTACCACAAAAGTTAATGCTAAGAACTAATAATTTTCCTGCTTGGTTTACTCCTAGAATGCACTAACGCTCTTAATAGAAATAATAAACACTATCAAAAATAATAGATTAATACAAAGGATTGTGAGTTAGAACTAACTTTAATCACATTTCTTTGTTTATTTTAAACCACAATAGATGGAAAGAGGCTTATACGTGGCAAAACGTTAATTGTATCCTACATAACGTCCTGGTTGGTCAAATATGGATGGAGCAATTGGGCGCCCTGGAAATAAGACAACACGGTGGAGCACACTTGAAGACAACTCTGGCTTTCAAAGGTGCAGGATGGAACGGGAAGGAACTGCACAGAGTCGAAGGTTTCATCGTCGATCAAGAGTAAATTTCAACTGCATTTAAAATTTTTGAACAATTTTGAAAGTTTACATTTTTACTTAAAAAGTCTTATCAAGCTCTAGTCGACATTTAAGAAAAACTTGTTTAAATTTATATAATGTAAGTATCATGAAGAAACGTGGACTTTTGGCGTTTCTGTCAACCTTTCTGTATCTTCTGTCAAATTTACTTACACTCGAATTTAAATAATTTTCTCAAATTTTTCGATGTTATAATACTTTGGTCAGCAAATGAAAATGGCTCTATTTTGTTCTTTTGTTGAACAGCAAACGAAAACTAAAGTACCTGTACGGCAAATGGACCGAAAATATGCGGTCGTGTGATGCATCGTTGTACGAAGAAGTTATTGAAAGGATAAAGCGTGATGCTAAAAGTCCACAAGGCAGTCCGGGACATAAAAAAGTACTTGCCAAGCTGCACAGTTTGAAAGTTGGTGCGTTCAAGCCACAACACCAGGATGCTATTGATGACTCATCCACAGATGGAGAAGAGAACCCACCCATCGTCGAGGAGATACCAGGATCAACATTATTATGGGAAGTCAATCCAAGGCCTGCCAACAGTGCGGATGTAAGTGACGAAAAGTTTGAATGTTTCTCTTAATCGGATCAGTTTTTAAATTCAAATAAGTGGAAAAAGGATATAGGTGTAAATTAATACTCAATATTATGTCAAACACTTCGATTTATCACATTACACAAATACTTTGTGTACAAGAATAAACATTATTAATCGCAATGTTTACAAGTTTAATATTAACATAACAAGACTAAATAATAACTATTTAAACTGAATGTCCATTCCAGCAGGTTTGATCATCTTTCGCCGTCGTTCCGCGGAAGATTTTAATTTTAATAATTTTCTAAAAACTTCAATTTTCCCAACTAACTGCAAAATAGAAATTAAAAATTGTGAATAATGACAAATTTCTTAATACCATATAATTTCTATAAATAAATGTATTATACTTACTTCTTTTCTTATACAATCTTTTGAATCATTAATAATATGGAATAAATTTTTATCGACTTTTCCCTTTCTTATACCTCTCAGTAAATTCTGTCTGATATGTTTCGATTTGTTTGTAACTTTTGACTTGATATCTTTTTTGAAATGATGAAAAAATGCCTCATTTTTGCACTTCTTGAATATGCGTGCTTCCATCATATCAATTTGACTCCAAACATTTAAAAGATAAGTGTGTGATCGGAGTCCCGTTTCCATTCTAGTTTTTTTGTCTTTAATAACTCCTTCATCTATAACCATTCAAAATACAATGATAATCTTTAATAACTGATATTTAAAATAAAATACAGAAAAAATGATTGAAATTTTCTTAAACAATTTAATAAAGTATGTAAGTACCATTTACTGTTGGTAAAGCTTCACCAATGAGATTCATTGAAAACGCAGCATTTCCATCCGTATTCTGCATAGACTTGTCTTTTACTGTGTTAATCGTATCTGAAAACATTTTAATTACTGGCATTTCTACGCTAGTCGAATATTAAAAACCATAGAAATAAATATCCTTAAAATTTTTTAAACAATTCTATGAAATATATAATTACCATTTACGGCAGATAAAGCTGAACCAAGGCCATCCATTGAAAACGCACCATCGCTATCCATCTGTGTACTCTTGTCTTGCATGATGTAAATTATCTATAAAATTACATAATTGACATTACATAAAACTCGTTAAATTATGATGTGCTTTCACACATTTTTCCATTACAAAAAAAATTGATATTCTAATTCAGAAAGAGACAAAATTAGTTACCAGCGTGTAATATACAGGGTGTCCAAGAACTGGGTTACGATATTTAAGGAGGTGATTGTCCATGATATTTCAAACAAAAAAGTCATATACCAAAATTGGATCTGAGACTCAGAATTTGAAGTTTAGAAAAAAAAATACTTTTTTGCAATAACTTGGCTCGCTTTTCAGTGATTTAAATGAGTGAGGGCTTATCTCCAAGCTTTTTTAAAGCCCTATAATTCATCCCTAAGAGAATTTGTCCTGCGATGAAAATTTCTGAAGTTATGGCCTTAAACACAAAAAATAATGCCAATTTTTACGGTTTTTGGCATACAATTATTTCACCAAATAGCTAACGAAATGGCACATAGGAAGAAGTTGTAAAGCTTAAAAAGATAAAGAATTGGCCCCCTCATACGTTCGATTTCGACAAAAATTGAGCACGCGGGAACACTCTTAATATCGTAGAATTTGCGAAAAACTCATTTGGTATTGACGGTGCGCGTTTGTCGACAATTCTACGACATTCACCCATTAACGCCCAACGGCCACTTCTTCTTGCGTCAATTTCAGTCCAGTATTTCGTATCAAAATCGAAGTTAACCAAAATTGAGAAGTACATCCTACTATTTTCGAGGTCGCTCTTCAAGATTCCGAGGTCAAAATTGAGTTTCGGCCATTAGGAATTCCAATATGGCGACGAATTTGAAAAAAATGTCAAAAATATTGGGAAATATTTATTCTAACCAATTTTTTTTCGGGCCCTTAGAATATATGGATTCTATTGAAACTCTGAATAAAGGTTAATAAAATACTTCAATTTTAAGGAAAAATTTTACTTTTATACACTTCATCATTCTAACCACCTCAAAATGGTCGCAACAATGAAAATTTCTTTAAAATGTTCTGGACGCCCTAACTCAAAACTAGGAGCTTTATTTAAAAAATGATAAGAATGAAAAGTTGTATATAAAAAAATGTACTGTATTCCCTAATGAATTCTTAGAATTTTTTGTTCTTCGCAATTTTTGCGAAATGTTGACAGTTTTCGAGAAAAAAAATCCTAAGCCATAAGATTTAAAATTCATTTTCTCAAAAACTTTCAACTTTCGGAAAAAATACAAAGGAGAACAAACTCTTATTTAATACAATAATTCATAATAAATATTAATTTTTTTACATTTAAAAACATGTCATCGAAATGCGGAAGAAAAAATTTGCACTAAAATTCAATTTTAATCTACTGAAAAATAAAAAAAATGAATTACAAAAAGGTGTCCTACAGAAAGGACACCGTATTTCAAAGGGTTAAATATCGTAACCCAGTTCTTGGACACGCTGTATATTTCATTATAGTAGGGTAAGAGGTTCAGTTGCGAACATCGTTCGGTTGTGAACACCCCTGCGTACATTTTTATTGCAAAGAAATATCTATAATGAAATACGACAAATGTTCAAATGTAAAAGCAAAAAGTCGTTTTTGCTTTTTGCTGTGAGCAAATTGATTTTCAGACACGTATATGTCGCCAGAAATCTATTTTTCAGTATTTTTAAAAGCCATACAAATCAAATTTATTCAAAGGAAAAGATAAGCGCAACGCATGGTTACATAGTACACACCCGTTAAATTTGCCCACTCGGTTCCTCGCCTTCCCCTCCCGTCTCCTTATATTTGTCAAAAGAAGGGGAGCGCCGCTTCTTCCACTCTCCTCAATCGCGCTATGCTCGTAACGTCACAACAGGCCCTTCCTTAGACCCCTTCCCGCAAGGAGGGGGAAAAATAGAGCGGTGACAGTACGGGACGGAAATATAACGGGACAGAAGCGGGCAAATATGCAGGGACGTAAATATAGCGAGATGCAATTTTTTTTTTTTGTTAATAATAATAATAATAAATTTTTTTACAAAAATATAAATCATACAATAGATATAACATCTTTCTAACATATTTCTAACATTTTTTCTTATTTATTAAATCAACCAGCTAACTGACTGGTTCGATATAATGCAAGGCTTATAAAGCCTGACTGCATTTACATTTAATACAATTATACCGGGACTTTACTGTAAATTTATTATACTTAGCGATTTAATAGCGATAGCCATCATAATATGCAAAAGAAAATTTGTTTCATGAGGTTTTAATGTAGCTACAATATTCGGTTGTGGACACCCCAATTTTTTTGACTAATCGTATCTACTGGCAATGTAAACATTGTGAATAATAGGTATCGATAGTGCCATCTTCTGTTATTCTGTCGTTAAACGTTTTTGAAATCAATAAATTCTCATTTCTGTATATGTCTGAGGCGGTTTTACTTCATTTCTCCAATTTTTAGTAGCTTTTCAGTGGTGTCGACAACCGAACCAACAAATTTTATTTGCCAAAACTACGACTCTACTAAATGTTTAAACAAAAATTATCTAGTCGTCAGAATCAATTCCGTTTCTTCAATAGTAGTCAACTAAAGTCTCAACAAAAATAAAAGGTCCATAACTGAAACTCTATCATTATACATCCACTAAACCAATTCCACTTTAAAAGTTAATGAAAATGAACATATATGTATCTCAAACTCTAACAATGCATATCTAATTTATCGATACTCTTTTCGTTACTTAAAAAATGCAAAGTGTGAATGTACGACTATAATTTTTACAGTACTATCAATTCACAACCTTCGCAATGTCATTGAACGAGCAAGAACCTGGAATGGTAGAGAACTGTTGTCCAACAGACTCACGATTAAGGCCTGATATCAGAAAGCTGGAAATAGGAGACCAAAACGGTGCAGCAGCTGAAAAGTCACGATTAGAAGAAAAACAGAGAGAATCTCGTAAAGCACGAAAGAACAAAAAAGGAGACGATTGGACACCAAGGTAATTATCATATGAACTATAAATATTTAATTGGAATTAAAAAGCAATTATTAAATCCATGTATATGACTCATTGATGTAGATGGTTTCAAAGTGGAATAAATCCATATACCCAACAAGAGGATTGGCTTTATACCGGAGGTTATTGGGAACGAAATTATGAAGATGTAGTCGACATATTTTAACTGAGATCAAATTTAGGATCGGACAAATCATTGAGTTCCACATTGGAACAATTGTCTTCGTAAGAAGAGACCATCGCCCGCTATATCTTCGTAACTAAGCTATTTGCTTATGTTAAAGTAACGGGGGAACACAACTACACAATATAAGTTACGATTTGTCAATCGAATAACTTATACATTTTACCTAATCGAAAGACATGAATTTGTAAAAGTATTGCCTCTTAAAATCACTTCTTCACAACTCATTACAAGTTCAGCCAGTGTGCGACTCTATCTCTCGTCTGTGACTCTTGTAGGATGAAAAATAAAATATAGAAATGAAGATTGCCTAAAAATGCTACAATTTGATGTCTATATGTCAGTATATATCTAAAAGTATGTGTAAGGAAATAAGATTGTGAAAAAGTAAAGATTTGACACGGTTCGTCAGAGACGAAATAATTAAAAAGTACGAATATCGGATATAAACATAGAAAACACTCTAAGAAAAAATGTTCTTGTGCCGTATTTCTAGGAAATGAATAAGTTTGTAATTTGAAAAACAATGTATACTTTGTACACAGTTGTATATCACTTGCGCGACGACAAGCTACGTAGCTAATTAACTCTGTACATAAATGTACATGTACCGAATATTATTCGTACTGCAATATCTTCATTTCAAATAAACAAAGTTCATACAGTTCGAAAACAACAAATTTCCAAAGGTACAAATCTTATTTATAACAACGTTTGTATAAAAATATAATTGTGTCGTATATACAACTTTTGAAGTTTTACAAATCGAAGCACGAGTACTAAATGTATAACCAAAATATCCAAGACTTGGAAAACTCGATTGCTAAAAAGATAATCTCATTTCGTACTTAATGTGCCAATATCCATCGCTCTGACAGTTTCATTTAAGAGTAAACACCATTTGCAGATACTAATGAATTAGGCGATCGTCTTCTACATTTTTTGCCATTGCCGAATGTACGATACGTGTCTATAGATCAATTTCGTGTAAAACAACATCCTAACGATGTACAGCTAGGATGTCTCATAGATTGGACTTAAAAAATGTATTACAGTTTCACCAACCGAAAGTCTAATTCAATTTTAGAAAGTAAAATCGTCTGACGGAAATTGCGAGCAAATTCAAAAGAATGCGAATTGATCATTTTGTCAAAATAAAGTGGTAAAAGCCTAGTGGAATTAAGTTACCTCAGTATGCTCTGCCGTTTCAATTTAAATATAAACATAATGCATTTTCTTCTGTTGTAGATACTTCATGTACAAGTGTACATATAAAAAAAACGTAGTTAAAAATATAAAACAAGAAATTAAAAATACGAAAGCCATAGAATATTTTAATATCATGCATTTTTTCAATTAAACCAGGCTTGCTTGAAACTTTTCTCTTTTCATTTTTAAAAACACGTGACAGATGTTTTCTTTTTTTCAACGTGCGAGCACACTACATAGCAATAGCAAATTGAATCACTTTTTAGAAAAACGTATTAGATTGGCTTTTCGAAAGAATTGTACGATTTAAATCAACTTAGGAATATTGTAAAGGGAAAAGTTTGAAATAACATACCTGGGAATTGTGCCGCTGTGATCTTCAGAAACGTGGAAATAAAAGTGACGCGTGTTACAGCAAGTATCTGACGCTTCTTTGTTGTTATTCGGCTAGTGTCACCACTGTCACCCGGACCTGTCACCTTCCCTCTCCCTTCCCCGGACCCCCAAAATTGTTGACCAATCAAGGAATTCTAGAATCACCCACGCGGGTAAGTACCGGAACCACGAGGCTGGCTTTCCCGACCGGAACTACGTAATGGAAATATAGCCATTCCCGAAATCTACAAAATTCGAATTCAACAGAATTAATTTAAATTGTCAGAAATCAATTTGTGTAATTCCTAAAAATGCCTAATTTTATAGAATTCGGAATTGGTGAAACCTGTCAAATACTTTTTTTGTTTTCTGAACTTTTTGTTTACATTCGAAATACTATTTACAGTGGTACCTCCCAATATTTGCCTCATCCGCCTTGTGTGTCCTTTTCTAACCCTCCCAATATTTGCCTAGTGAGGGGAAGAAATTTTTCCCTACTCTGTCGACATAGAGTTATAGAACGCGTCAGTTTATCGGTAAGGCAAATACCGGGACTTCGTGCGATATGACACGGTTCTTTTAATTAAGCATGAGATTTTGGTTACATTATACATATTGCAATAAAAAACATTATTTTGGGCCTCATTTTTGTTCCTAAAAATAAAAGGAAATGTTTTGACCCAATTACATTTTTATATTTTCGTGTAATTGACATAACCTTAAATTCATACGTAATTATCTTTGAAATAGTGAAAAGACATAACAAACAATTTTTACGGTTCATTCGAAAGTGGAAGAGGAGATACGTTTTTAAGGTATTTTGTGATCGATATTTAATAAAATCAATCACTTTTTGGTGACAATAACTGATTGAAAAAAAAATGACAAAATGATGTTCCTTAAAAAGTAAGAAACAGTCTAATAATTATTATATAATTAAATCAATTAATAAATTATGTAATTATGAAACAAACGTTTTCATTTATTTTTTTTTCAATATTTTTGAATTTTTACATTTTTTTGTAAAGTCTGAAATTTCTTTGTTACGTTTATTTATTTCGTTTAAACTATGAAGAAAGTAGCTGCTTTTATATAGTGTTGAATATTCAATGGAAAGTTAAAAAACACACGATTAGTAATAGCGAACTCTACCGCTTGCACCGGTGTTGCACTTATGCACCGGTGTTGCACTTATGCACCGGTGTTGCACTTATGCACCGGTTCAAAGGTGCACGTGTCCAAGGCAGATAGTGTCTCCCTTCGTGCCCACCTAGCGGTGCATGAGACCCTCCGACGCGTCGTTCCACCATTGCTTGGAAACTGCGCAGCGCGAAGGGCGATTTAAATTTGAGTTTCCGCCGTTTTCAGATTCCCGCCGCTTTTATTATTTCAAATGGAGAGTAACAACGTGCAGTGGAAAAGTGAAAAAGAAACAGCACAAACGGAGTTTTCAGATTTTTAGTAATTATACACCCAACGAATTTAATTCGCACGGGGAAACCCGCAGTCGTCCTTGTTTTTACCTATATATCTTAATGTGAGAAACAGAGAAATCCGAGGTAATTCCCCGTGCGAATTAAATTCGCTGGGTGTATATGAACAGATTTCAATTAGTGTCTCGTGTGCAGTAATCTTGCAGTGATTTATAAGTTTTTAAATGTACATATAGTCCAGGAGCTAGCGGAATTTTAGGTGACTGATTTGCTTACGCCTGAAATTTTTTCCACGAGTTATTATGGTCATGTCTGCCAAACCTAGACAGATGGCAGAGTCTGTCCGCGGGACATAGAGCGTACAGAACTTTTGTAACATGTATTGATTTCCAAAGACTTTGACTGATTTCCTTACGGCTGATTTTTGTACAGTTGATTATTTAAATCATTTCAACAAGAAAAAATGAGTTGTCCGACAAAAAAGTTGGGACACGACCCGTGTCTGCCATTTGGAGTTGGTAATTTTTTCGTTGAAACTTGACTGATTTGCTTACAGCTGAATTTTATTTTACAGTTCAATAATATATTAAGGATGAAGTATATAACCTTGTCCGACAATTTTAGTGGGACAGAACCGCTCACTGACGTCTTTGTTATGTTGATTAATCATCAATGCTTGACTAATTTCCTCACAGCTAATTTTTATGGTGTACATTTAAAATGCCAACAGAATGACATTGATATATTCGTCCGACATTTTGGGTGGGACAACACGATATAAAAGTAGAAAAATCTTATACGCGGCTTAACAGAATACGGTTTCTCAGTTGTTTCGACAAATAATTTTAAATTAATAGCTTTACGTATACTTTATATAAGGTACCTTTGAATAAATACAATTCTTATATATACCGCATAATTTTTACTATATAGGGTGTCCCATTTTAAGTGTCCACCCTAAATATCATGAATATAACGCGTTGTAGAAGAAAATGTTACAGACAAAAGTTTTAGGATTTTTTCCGGGCTATTCAATGGCGACCTTAATTTGACCTTAGCCATGGCCTTGAAGGTCTTATCAAGGTCAAATTCAATTTTTTTAAATAGGAACCCCCGTTTTTTATTGCAGATTTGGACAAAACAGGAAATTTTATATTCAGATAACATTGACCATGTCCTGGACAATGACCTTCAAGGTCATTTCAAGGTCAAAGTTGTTTTTTAAACGGGAAACCCTTATTTTTTAATGTGGATTTGGAAAGAACAGGAAATTTCACGTTCAGATATGACATTGACCATCCCCTGGGCAACGACCTTCAAGGTCATTCCAAAGTCAAAGTTGTTTTTTAACGGAAACCCTTATTTCTTTTATTGTAAATTTGGAAAGAGCTGAAATTTCAAGTTCAAGTAAGACCTTGACCATGTCCTGATGCACGACCTTTAAGATGATTCCAATGTCAATGTTGTTTTTTAAATGGGAAACCTTATTTACAACATTATTTTTGTCAGAGAGCGAACATGTCCCAATATTTTCATCAGACACAATTCAATATCGATAGTATATACAATTTCGAACAAATTGACCATTTTGTCCGACATGAATACTCCAGTAAACAATATCTCATGTCCAATAATAATAATATTACAACATTATTTTTGTCAGAGAGCGAACATGTCCCAATATTTTCATCAGACACAATTGAATATCGATAGTATGTACAGTTTCGAACAAATTTACCATTTTGTCCGACATGAATACACCAGTAAATAATATCACATGTCCAATAATGATATTTTCCACATTATTTTTGTCAGAGAGCGAATATGTCCCTCTATTTTCGTCGGACACGAGTGAACGTCGAAAGTATATAAAATTTCGAACAAATTGACCACTTTGTCCGACATGAATACTCCTGTAAACAATAGCACATGTCCAATAATAATAATATTTACAGTATTATTTTTGTCAGAGAGCGAATATGTCCCTCTATTTTCGTCGGACACGAGTGAACATCGAAAGTATATAAAATTTCGAAAATATGACCACTTTGTCCGACAAAAATACTTCAGTCAATAATTGATGATTAATCAACATAACAAAGTCGTCAGAGAGCGGTTCTGTCCCACTAAAATTGTCGGACAAGGTTATATACTTCATCCTTAATATATTATTGAACTGTAAAATAAAATTCAGCTGTAAGCAAATCAGTCAAGATTCAACGAAAAAATTACCAACTCCAAATGGCAGACACGGGTCGTGTCCCAATTTTTTTGTCGGACAACTCATTTTTTCTTGTTGAAATGATTTAAATAATCAACTGTACAAAAATCAGCCGTAAGGAAATCAGTCAAAGTCTTTGGAAATCAATACATGTTACAAAAATTCTGTACGCTCTATGTCCCGCGGACAGACTCTGCCATCTGTCTAGGTTTGGCAGACATGACCATAATAACTCGTGGAAAAAATTTCAGGCGTAAGCAAATCAGTCACCTAAAATTCCGCTAGCTCCTGGACTATATGTACATTTAAAAACTTATAAATCACTGCAAGATTACTGCACACGAGACACTAATTGAAATCTGTTCATATACACCCAGCGAATTTAATTCGCACGGGGAATTACCTCGGATTTCTCTGTTTCGCACATTAAGATATATAGGTAAAAACAAGGACGACTGCGGGTTTCCCCGTGCGAATTAAATTCGTTGGGTGTATAATTACTAAAAATCTGAAAACTCCGTTTGTGCTGTTTCTTTTTCACTTTTCCACTGCACGTTGTTACTCTCCATTTGAAATAATAAAAGAGGCGGGAATCTGAAAACGGCGGAAACTCAAATTTAAATCGCCCTTCGCGCTGCGCAGTTTCCAAGGAATGGTGGAACGACGCGTCGGAGGGGACTCACCCACCATTGTCAGTGGCGCCCTCATGCACCGCTAGGTGGGCACGAAGGGAGACACTATCTGCCTTGGACACGTGCACCTTTGCACCGGTGCATAAGTGCAACACCGGTGCATAAGTGCAACACCGGTGCAAGCGGTAGAGTTCGCTATTACTAATCGTCTGTTTTTTAACTTTCCATTGAATATTCAACACTATATAAAAGCAGCTACTTTCTTCATAGTTTAAACGAAATAAATAAACGTAACAAAGAAATTTCAGACTTTACAAAAAAATGTAAAAATTCAAAAATATTGAAAAAAAATAAATGAAAACGTTTGTTTCATAATTACATAATTTATTAATTGATTTAATTATATAATAATTATTAGACTGTTTCTTACTTTTTAAGGAACATCATTTTGTCATTTTTTTTTCAATCAGTTATTGTCACCAAAAAGTGATTGATTTTATTAAATATCGATCACAAAATACCTAAAAAACGTATCTCCTCTTCCACTTTCGAATGAACTGTAAAAATTGTTTGTTATGTCTTTTCACTATTTCAAAGATAATTACGTATGAATTTAAGGTTATGTCAATTACACGAAAATATAAAAATGTAATTGGGTCAAAACATTTCCTTTTATTTTTAGGAACAAAAATGAGGCCCAAATTATGTTTTTTATTGCAATATGTATAATGTAACCAAAATCTCATGCTTAATTAAAAGAACCGTGTCATATCGCACGAAGTCCCGGTATTTGCCTTACCGAGCCGTAAGGAAATCAGTCAAAGTCTTTGGAAATCAATACATGTTACAAAAATTCTGTACGCTCTATGTCCTGCGGACAGACTCTGCCATCTGTCTAGGTTTGGAAGACATGACCATAATAACTCGTGGAAAAAATTTCAGGCGTAAGCAAATCAGTCACCTAAAATTCCGCTAGCTCCTGGAGTAATAGAACTCTTTGCACAGAAAATATATTTTGTATTGTTTTTATATTCTTCACGTACGAACTTCATTACTTTATGAAAATTACTTACGAAAATTTGTTTTTTTTTATGGATGGATTTGTTGATTGCTTTTATACATATGTAATGTAATTATTTTAATGATATAACATTACTCATGTATTTCAGTTTTTTAAATACAAATCATTTCAGCTTTTATACGTTTATAAATTATACATATATTACGTTTAGATTGAACAAGAACAGAAATTATATATTGACATACTGTCTGCAGTTGTTGACACTGCAAAACTTCCTTTTATTACATATACATACCCTTACAATAATACATATAAACATGCTTACACCCTTAACACCAAAAACAAATTTGAAACTATAAAATGAAAAATTTTAACCTAATAAAACAAATGTAATAAAACGGCGTAAACATGTGTATTGTGTACCGGATTCCCGGCCCGGCGGCATCGACGGCGGCAACTAAATATTCGTCAGCTGCAGCAGCCCCGTGGACGGGGCCGACCATTATCACTAGCGCCACCACGGTGAATCAGGTGGGCATTAAGGAGTCGTTCCGTTTGCGTTAGTTGCAGGCCTGGTCCAAGCTTGCATGCCTTAGACCACCTGTACCGACGTCAACGGCCATTGAATACAAGTTAGTTAAACAGTCAAAATGGATGTCGACGAAACAATAAAAATAATTAAAATATCTGAACAATTTTTCTCTTCATCATCGTTGAGTAGCGACGAAGCATTTTTTGACGACGTAACAAAGAGGAATTCAATTCCAAAATCCATAATCGTATAGGGGAAAGTGGGGAGTCTTGAAACACGGGGAGTCGCGAAACACGGCCACAGATGTCGCTAGTTGTGATTTTCATACGGTTTGCGTACTGGTAAACGTTTGTCTGCTTAATACATTAATTTTCTTGCAGCGTTTATACCAATAGAGCATTTCACGCTGTGACGTCACGATAGGCCACGTGTCCCTAAAATCCAAGATGGAGGATACTGGAGGACAAACAAACCACGTTTTCCTTTAAATTAGAATTGGCGATAAGAGAAAAATATATTATTTACGTATTTTAAGGCAAATATGGTCTCATGTTGTTGTATTGTAGGTTGTTCAAAACGTGGAGGTAGAGATAGAGGTAGGTTTTGAACAACCCACAGTACAACAAAATGAGACCATATTTGCCTTAAAATACATAAATAATATATTTTTCTCTTATCGTCAATTCTAATTTAAAGGAAAACGCGGTTTGTTTGTCCTCCAGTATCCTCCATCTTGGATTTTAGGGACACGTGACCCGTCGTGACGTCACAGCGTGAAATGCTCTATAGCACGCTATTATTGTATCTTTCCAGACCGCGTGTTGAACATTTTGGGCAAAAAGTTTTTTTGAGCATTCGTGTTTGTGTCAGTTTGGAAACATTTTAAAGCGAATCGTAAAGGTAAGTGCACATAAATTATTCAACAATTATTAGGCTTTCGACGTCCAAGTGTAGTTTATTCGAAAACATTAAATGTGTTACTGACACGGTGGCAATTTTAAAAAAGTCGTGAATGGAGTGAAATGAAACACATCAAGTGGGGAGTGTGAAACATGGCGAATATGTCAAATGTGAACCTGAAATTGTATTTTACATGCGTATTACGCATCACTTGTTAAAAATTGGAATGTTTAAGGAGGATACTGCTCGCAGAACCGTTTTTCATATATTTTTACATTTCATATACAGTGGAGTCTCGATAACTCAAATTCTTGTTATTTTTTGTTGCGTATGGTTTGTACCATTTTCAATGGCTTGATAAAAAACATGCAATGCCGAAAAATGCGTCAGCATTTTTGTCAGAATAAAGAATTTTCACCTAAAAATGAAATTTTCTGTGATTTTTAGCCGTGTTTCACAACTCCTCATGATTTTTGAAAATTCCGAAAAGCTACTTTTTGGGCAAACAGCTATAAATTACTGATAACTTTGGGTTTTGTGCAAATCAACCTACCAGAAGTTGTATTTTAAGTTGCTCTAGAGATTGCAAAAAAAAAATTCGAAAAAAAAAATTTTTTTGACGTACTTTCGACCACCTGAAAAAGTGTGTTTCAAAACTCCCCACTCTCCCCTACAAATAGTTGTACATACATAAATGGTCTGACGAAGAGGTAAGAAATAGTCGATTTTTCAAGTATAGACTGGATAAATGAATTTTATTTAAAAAATGCTTCAAACTAATTAATTTCAATTTAGTTACGCAGAAATTTTCGCATATGCAGACCTGTCATTGTATTGAGGGGCTGGGTGGAAAAAAAGTTAAGTCGTTTTTCAAGAATTTGGAATGCCGAATCCAATATGGCGGTAGAAAATTTAAAACGCAGTTTTACTCTTATGAAACTTGGTAAATCGGGATTTTGGGGTCTATTTTATTTAGAAAATTGAAAATTGCAGATCCAATATCGTAAAAAGAAAAACATTAAGATGTTTATAAACAAAAAAATTATCAATAAAAGTAAAAAACCTCCATATGTTTATTTTTACGAAGAGTAATTAAAGTTTTAAAATGTTGTCTGCCATGCTGCGTTTGACATTTTTAATTTTTTAAAAATAATTCGTAATTGAGGGGCTGGGTGGAAAAACGGCCTAAGTCAACTTAGGTGCTTTTTCCGGAAATGAGCTAAAATGCAAGAGCATATGATTACGCTATTAATGTATTTAGCCGGAAGTACCGAAGTATTTGTTTAAGGCTAAAACATCCACGATTTGCGAAAAAAAGGCCGAACTCGAATTACGCTGCATTTTTTTGTTGTTTTTTACGGAGGTAAAAAACCCGTGTGTCGGACTCCATTGCCCTTGATGTTCAGGCCAAGGTTTACCGACTAAAACCCTAACCTCCTTTGGCACTCCATAATCCATTTGTGCAGTCTGCCAGAAAAGTGGATCCGATATCCATCCCTTCTGCTGCAAACTGCACCGGGCCATGTCGTTTTTGGTCCTCTTTGATGACTATGTTTGTCTCTGCTAGTGCAGAGAACTCGATGACGAAGAAGATATTGATCATCGAAGTCAACAAGGACGATGTCAGGCTTATTGGCTGATATTTGCCTACTTGTCGGAAATGAGTAATTCCAGTATACTCGGCTGGACTCATTTCCAACTACGGATTCAATATCAGTGGGGACGTACAGCGAAACTAAGGTCGCGTCAATACCGTAGGTGCAGCGAGGTGATAATACAGCACTCGGAGAGCTGCATTGTGACGTTGAATGTATGCTGAGACTGCATATTTTGGACAAGCATGGACTCAACATGACTTCCACACGATCTACAAAACGTACTCTGCACCGCCTGGTGTAAGCAAGATGGTATGGCAGTACGCTAAGATATTGACGACCACATCCTGGCGAAGATAAAACTCTCGGTCTCGGATATCAAGTCGGCTGAACTTAAGAACGAGAAGGTCATGTCTACCGACAAGCCAAGTTGTTGGACATTTGGAAGAATTGTCCATGCAATGGCTGGTCGATATGCCTTCCCTCCAACATACGGAGTTGTTCCTTCCGTATGTTAGCTCTGAGACGCATTGGGCACAGATTGATGACTGATTCAGCTTCCTGTGCACCACTACCCTCTACGTTGAAAACCAGACCGAGGTTTCGCGTCGCTCTTTCCGCCACGTTGTACAAAAACGCCCCCTTCCCCTGAATTTCATGGTGATGAACTAGCATCATCAGATGATCGTCCGTTCGATTAATCACGTCGCAAGCCGTTTTGAGGACTAATCTATCATGCATACACTCCAGATTCAAAAGGCCACGACCTCCCAATTTTCGGGGTAAATACAGTCGTTCCACGGAAGATCTTGGATGCAAACTGCGTTGCATACAAATCATCTTCCGTGTGCATCGGTCAAGACCCCTTAGCTCGTCAACATTCCACTTAAATACTCCAAATGAAGAGAGCACTGGTGAAACAGCCAATATATTCGTGGCTGGCACCTTATTTTTCCCCGTCAATTCTGATGTCCAGATCTGACGAAGAAACGGAGAAGGCGCCGGTATTTCTTAACGATGGTCGTTTTAGCAGTCTGCATATCCTGGCCATACCTCTGAGGCACTCCCAGGTATGTGTAGGTTTCCTCGGCGCTAAGGTGGCGGATGACACTTCCGTTGACGAGGTCCATATCGTTGTTAATGGAGTTTGACCTTCCTCTGTGCAAATCAATGACTGCACACTTATCCAATCCGAATTCCATGCCTATATCTCTCGAGTATGTGAGGGCGATGTTCAGAGATCGATGTAATTGATCCTCGCCTGATGCGTATAATTTAAGATCATCCATACAGAATAAATGGATGATCTTATGTACACGTTCACCAGACGGCCCATACATGTACCCCTTGAGAATGTCGGGGAGCAATGGATAGAGGCGCAATAGTGAGATGCAGAAGAGCAGAGGACTCAGAGAATCTCCCTGATAGACACCTCTTTGGAATTGAACTAGTCTAGACATGGTTCTACGCTCGCCCGATGTCATGACAAAGCGCGTTTTCCAAAGAGGCATCAGGTCTTCTACACTTCTCATTGTGTTTGGGAGGACATGCAGGCGTTTGAGCAACAAGCTTAAAAGCTCGTGCGATGTTGAGTCATACGCCTTTATGTAATCCAACCAGACTATCAACAGGTTACGCTTGTACTGGACTGAGTCCTGACAAACACACCTGTCGATAAGCAAGTTGTCCTTGCAGCCAGATACACCCATTTTGCAGCCTCGTTGTTCTACTAACCGAACCGTTGCCACACCGGTTCCACGGCTTGCTCAATACATTCGTTCAAGATGATGGTGAACCATTTGTATAACGAATTGAGACACGTGCTTGGACTATGGTTTCTCGAATCAGGCGAGAGTCTCCCGATTTTGGGATTAGTGTCGTTCGGCCCTCCACCAGCCAGTGCGGAAAGGGTTGGTCTCCATTTATATAAGAGGTGAATATTCGGGCTAGGTATTGATGGACAGAAGTGAACTTCTTCCATCAATAGTTGTCAATTCCATCCCAGTCCGGCGATGAGAAATTCCTCCCTCTTTTGATAGCATTATTCACCTCTAATGCACTGACGGGTGGGCAATCTTCACATTGTTGTAGGAGTTCGTCACACAACTCGATAAAGATTGCAATGCCTGGAGTGTCTGCATTAAGACTAGATGTTTCCTCGTAGATGCTCACTCAGAATTCCTCAACCGAAGCCATCGACGGAAACTCGCGTGAGGCTGCGATACGATGTTTGAAGAGGTTGGACGGATTCGACCAAAATGTTGAATTTTGTCGAATTTTATCCTCCCGTCGTTGTAACCTCTTTTTGGCATCCGCCAAAACCCGAATTTTATACGCCAAACGTTGCTTGATGTTGAGCAACTTCAGCGTGTTCAGTGTCTGATAGTACGTCCGCAGTTGTTGCGCAAACTTCTTGACTTTAGCCGTAAATGAACGGCCAGATGTTATGTAGTCAATCACACATTGAATTCGGGAAGCGAGCTTTCGTGTTTGTCGAATTTTGCCGTTCAATTGAGACATGCGTTTTGTAATCTGTCGACTCCCCTATTTCTGCGTCAGATTTCGAGGAGTCACCAAATCACTCGCAGCCTCATAAACGGTACAATTGACTTGCCACAATTCGTCATCCGGCAGAGCATCCACAAGTAGGCTATTTGCTCTATCTATTTCTCGTCGTTTAGGAAAAATTTTCGTTGTCAGATTTCGCCTAAACACGAGTGTCGTGCTTTCATAATGTGGAGCATTTCTCCCAGTACCTCGTCCGGGCTCAGTTGTTATTACCCGCACATCCGGTACCGGTTGATAGCTAGGAACAACGAAACCTATCCGCCTCAGATAGGCCACATAATTTCTCAGATGTTGTTGAGAAGAGCGATCTGCTAGTTCGGGATACATTACTGCAAATCGACTATGCATTCGCGTCATGTAGCCTCGCTGTTGCGGACAACTCTCCTCGTAGCAGCACATAAGATCTTGTCTAAAACATTTGGTCATTTCGGTGATGTGCAATTGCTTGAAGGTCAGTTGTTTCCTAGACTAGGGCACATGTGGTGGTGAGCCTTCATTCGGGATTCATTTACACACATTAACTCAAAACAACCTTATCATTTTATAATTACATTTAATTTTAAAAGAAGATCGCTCATTAATGCATCTTGGTTTTGATTGCGGTTTCTCCAAGTTCCACGAATATTCAGAGTTTCGCCACTTCCTATAGAGCGATGAAAATTATTCCCTATAAGTAAAATGAGTTTCTTCTATCGAATTCCGGTATCAGTTTTGAGCCACCACTCCTTCTAAGGAATTAAAATGGACTATGAATCGTAGAAAATGTAAAAATGTGGGATAAACGATGGAAGAAGTCAGTTCCATAATTTAAAAATGAATTGTCATGAGTTAAAATTAAAAAATTGAGTACATACGTCATAACACATTACACATCTAACTGTAACTATAATCTACCTGTAGCTGCATAAAATAAGACCATCAAAATAATATTCGCGCACGAAATGAAATTTCTATCAAAAGTATTTACTATAAGGTACATGTTCCGACTAATCACATTCAATTTCATGGAACCGTTTTTTATTAATAACATACTGAATATAGCAAAATAGTACTTTTCGGTCATAGGCCGTAAAGTTCAATTTTACGGCTTCGCCAGTCCTCGGACACACAATCTCCAAACTGAGGTCGTAAAATTTTACGGCTGAGGAACGAACACTATTTTTTGATACACTGTTCGCAAAAGTAGGCACTTTACCGACTGTTTTTAGTTTTAGTTTTAGATTTCGATATTCCAGATGATTTTTTCCGCTTAGTATTTGAAAATTTGTCAAAAAATAAGCAAATTAAAATACCTTGGACTCACAATATCGAAATTTTAGCCTTTCGGGGTTTTGATTTTCGGAACTTTGTTCCCCGGCCCTCTCGCAGTGTAATCGCCGCCACCGGTGCTACACCGGTGCAAGGGGTACAATTTGCTATAACATAGCAATTATATATACAGAATAGATCTATTCTAAAACAAAATCCCCAAATTAAAAAACTGAAACATATTTTTAAATAAATAAAACATTTCTTCATATTAAAAAGTAAATTATCTGTCATTTTACATATATGAGACAATCCGCGATACTTTTAATATTTAGGAAACTGTATATAAAAATCGGTTGTAACCCTCTCTATTAGATTAAAAATCTTAGAAGTAAAATAATTCCGGGAATAGTGATCACAGCGCCATCTGTGCCCAGTGCCTTGAATTCATCTCGAAAAGACCTTTCAAATGAGCCCCCACTCGACCTATGTCGCCATTTAAGATCCTCTCGTGTCCCACGTGCCCCCAGAGGTGTGGGTCGCAACCCCTTTCACGTGTTTCGGGGTTTTTCAGAATCATCATTTATTGAAAAGTTACTAGTTTAGAAATGTTAAGAGACAAATAATCCCTCTGGGTCGCAACCCCCCCCCCCCCCCCAAAAAAAAAAGATAGATTTTTTGGAAAATCGTTACACGTGTTTCGGCATTAAAAAAAAAAATTATTAGCCCGGTCCGCGATTTAATGGACATCTTGTATAATTTTTTTGCAACTTAATATGTTACTTTTCAAGTGTGAAAAGATTGGTACATATTAAAAGTCTCCAGCGTGAAATGAAAACGATTTTCTAAACCACAACAAACTACTGGACTAGACCCTTAATAGTTTGTACTTAAATATTGCTATTTGCACCTCTAAAAACAATGAAAACAACTTTGCACGGAGGGGTAGGGGGGTTGTCTATTTTTAGAATAGATATGTTTAGAAAATTTTTGCTCCACAATATTAGTCTCTTCTTTGTATACACAAATTCTTGGTAGCACATCTTTGTTTCACGGACAAATGATCACATGAGAAAATATCACGGACATTTGATCACACGTAAAATTATCACAATGATAAAATAACTCGCATAAAAATATCACAACGACAATATATCACATTGATCAAATATCTCATCGACAAAATACTACACGTTTAAACATTTCCCTGTGCAACGATATTCATTTATGCATTATTAGGAGTAAGCGAAGTTCTGACTGGTTAGGTTACGTTAGTTTTGGGCATGCATATGCTTTTAGACATTATTGTAGGTAGAGTTCTGAATGGATTAGGTAAGGTAAGTTTCGTGACGTTGCCATTTCTCCGCTTCCCCCATTTCACTTTACGAATTCGCGACAAAAACAGGGTCGAAGGATCAAATAGACTGGCGCCACAACGGTGGAGCCAAAACTTCCGGCGCCAAAACGGCGCTGACAAAAGACTGAGATGAATTTCCGTGCGTAATGTTCAATTTTTTATTGGGCTGGTTTTTTGTCGCAGTGATATTTTTTATTATTGTTATTTGTCCATGTGATATTTTACCGTGACAATAGCTTTTTCCATTCTGTGAGAATTGCAATTTCTTGCTAGTATAATGAACGAAATTTAAAAAAAAACAGACACTAATTAAACTTAAGAATACAAAATAAATATATTTTTTCTGTAATACATAAATATTGAAGTGTAATATTTAATTTAACGATATGTTGATTATAGATAAAAAAAAAACAAGTCTAACCCGCAAAAAAATCGTGATACTCAATTTTCTCAAAAACGACACTTTTTGAGATTTTGCTTTTTGTAGGCAGATATTGTAAATAAAATACTATTCCAATAAGTTTGGTCGGCGCAATTTCGACCCAGAGTATATATCTGGACGAGGTATTCAGTTTGATCAGTTCGAAAAAGAAATTGCAGTATAGTTTTTCATAAAATGTCGACGTTTCAGACCCTAATCAACGAAAAAATGCAATAAAAAGAATTTGGGTCCATGATCTTTTTCAAACCCGTACAAGTTTAGTCACTGCGAAATTGGACATCGTTAAAATGCTGGAGACTTCATTTATTCTCGACCATACAGCTCTGCATGCAGCCCATTTGACAGCTCAATGTAGTTTTAAATAAAATGTCTAATTGTATGGTTTTTAAATGTGAAAAAATACAATAAAATATTATTACACCTTATAATATTCCGGGAATTTTCTCAGTAATGAAAACAAAATCTTCGAACATAAATCGATGAGAAAATTGGTTATATTTTTTTGTTTTGTTCAGAAATTAAAAATATATTTTCATAGGAGTGTATGTATACCCTCCAGATTTCGAATGGTACTAAAAACTTGTCGAAATCATTATCTGCTAAAAAGTTATAAGCAAATAACTTTACTGTCCTACCCGTAGAGAAGTCTACTGGCGAACAAAACTAATTTTGCAGTGAAAATTAAAATATCAATGACAACAATTGTAAATTTAAAGTGATATAGTAAAATTTCTATGCGTAAAATTTACAGTGATATAATTACATTATCTATGTAATTTTACATGTGCTTCACATGTACATTTCACTACATAATTGTTAATTTACAACGCTTTGCATTAGTATTTCAATCTCTACCTGGTCAAAAATGAAGCGTACAGTAAAGCGTCTGGTGAGAGTACAGAAACGTTTTTATGAAATTGTACGATTAATGTTAAGCGAATCGCACACTTAGAATAAGTTTAAATGACGCTTAATTGAGAAGAGTTCTGAATATGCATCTTCTAAGCGTTATCTAAGCATCCAGTTAAGCGGGTTTTAATAGTGCATGGAGCCTTTTTTTTACTTTTGTAGGCTATACGGGAAAACCAAAATTAAAGAGTTCATGATACGTTCGGTAAGAAGGAGTAAAGCTATTTTTAGAATCTTCTACAACTTTCCTTACGAAACCTTATAATTTTCAGTATTGAACAATTATTTTGCTCCACATTATACTGGAAGAATGTCAATCATCTTTTATTCCTTATCAACGAACATTATTATTAGAATACAGGTGTAACACGATTATCATGATGTTTTAGAAATTATTGATTCACGATGTTAGATCAGTGGTTGGCGTCACCGGCAATCTTTGTTTCATATTAAGCGTCGCACGCCGTTGATTACGACTGGATAGTTAATCGAATGAGAACACCTTATTTAAAGATAATTAATTTACCTTAACAAAAATTAAATTACATACAACAAATTAATAAAAATTAATTTTTATATAAAATGTGGACAAAAATATAAAATAAATAAAAATATTTGCAAGGTAAGTATTTTTTTCTTATATATTTATCAGGAACTATTCCTGTACGGTTTCCAAATCGAACGTAACCGATCAAAAATGCAAAACGTTGAACTCTTAAAAGGTGCATAATCATGCTTCAAGTACTCCTATCGAACGTTCGTGGAAGCGGAATCCACGTATCTTGCGCGTTTCTCAAATTTCAATTTCACACTTTATAAACTCTTAACGGACGCTAATATTTCTGACAGGGCACCTTTTCACTGCGATATTATTTCATAATTTTTTCACAGCGAACTGTGCATAAGATATAATGAAGTTAGCCAAATATCAAGTCGATCGGTTAAAACTTAAGACACTATTATTCCTACCCGTGAACACAACATACTTTCGAGAAAAACACGTGTAAAGTTTGAATTACTACAAACTCGAGGGAAATTGAGTGGTATACCTTTATTCGGCGATGCCTGGAACCTTACTAAATTTTCAGAGTGCGGGTCGAAAAATCGACAAATCAAAAAGCCGACAGGTCAAAAAACCGACAATCGAAATCCGATAGTCCAAAAACCGACCCTCCCAAAAATGACTGTCCGCTTGTCGATGTGCCTCATTTTTATGTATCGACTTTTTGACTGTCGGTTTTTTTGACCTGTCGGCTTTTTCATTTGTCGGTTTTTCGACCCACACCCAATTTTCATTCTCTTCTTGTTCTTCTTTTCTGTCTGTTTTCTGGCAAAAAATATGCTTCTTCACTGTAGGAACTGCTTCAACTGTGTAATGAACACCCAGATCGTTTAATTATTTCTTTTCCGATCATGTGTTGTCTTTGTTTTTCATTGCAGTAAAGTATAGCTAAAACGAAGAAAAGAGAAGATCGAAAAGGAAAGATTTAAACGAGCTGGGTGTACTTATTATCAGTCTCGAAACAAAAAACACATAGCATTAGGAATTGTCAATATCACAGCAATAACAAAGTACCCATCAAGCAGAAAGGAATAGCGACGAATTGAAATAGTATATTACGCTCGCTTCGCTCGGGCGGCAAACTCCGCTCGTGCGGGAACCACCCACTTTGCGCACGAGTATCGTATACTATTTTTCCTATTATCGTGCGCAAAGTTCGTACTTTGCGCACGCATTTCCGTGCGCAAAGTGCCCCGTTACTGATATTGAAGTTTTGCGTGCGGTAAAGTAGCGCTATAGGTATATAGACATGTAGAAGAGACCTGTCTAAACTTTCATTTGTTTTACTTTCAATCGCTGTTCTTCAGTACGGAAAACGATAGGTATAGGTTAATTCTATCTAAAATAGTAATTTAATTGAAAATGTACCCGAAAACGCGAATGCGAATAAATATTTAAATTCATTAAAATTTATATAAAATATTAATAACAATTAATAGTAATAACGATAATAAATAATGTGTTACGTAGATATTTATAAATTTAGTCTATTTATTTCAAAAGCATTTACAAATACTGCTTTCGGTCGGGGGGGCTCTGCCCCCCCCCCCTTCTCCACCGCCCTTGCACCGCCACTTTAAATGTTGTATGTAGGTGTCGAACTTTGCGCACTTAATAGGAAAAATTCATTTCATGTTAACCACTTCGGCGGCATGGCGTTCCAATTGGCGTTCCGTGTTAAGTGACAGAAGCGGCAGAAAATGCGAAAATGACGTTCCTACTTAGACTCGATTTCTGAAGTCATTGGACAAATTGAGCTTGCCAAAACCAAATATTTTTATTATTTAAGATCAACAAACACCAATATAAAAAAAAATTTTGTTTAAAGTTTAAAATTGTTTATTAAGAGTTTAAACCCAGCCAATTTTTAATGTTTCTTAAGAATGGCGTTTCAACTTTCACCCAAAGAACATCAGTTTTCTGCTTCCATAAACAATCGGATTCTCTGGAAATTTATTACTCGGAGGTTTTCGAGGTCGCTGAAAACGAATCTGAAATTGGTTTTTAAGCATTCAAAATGGCGGACATCGTTTCTAAAAATTTATCCAATTTGCCTGAAAATGGCATTAACACAATCGATCTGTGATTTCCGGTATAGAAATTAAAAATTCCACGGAATTAATCACGTCATAGGAATTCAAAACCGTCTTTCTTTCTAGAGATTCAAACCCTGGTGAAAATATCCGTAAAATCATATGATAAATCATATGAGATTTTTATAATTTCTTTAATATCTTAGAGGAATCCAGATGGTTGTAATTCATTTTCTCATATTATTATTAATTCTTATAATTACATGAGAAATCACATGAAAAGTTTCCCGGATCGACTGATATTTTAAAAATCTCATATGATTTATCATATGATATTACGAACATTTTCAGTAGGGAAGGAATTAAAACTACTGGATGGCGAATTTCAGTGTGCGAATAAAAAAAAATAGATAACCTTACATTTCGTTGCGGGATCCCTGTGAGAAATTTTAGGTAGGATCCTCATGAGAATCACATGAGAAATTGAAACAACCCTGCCAACACGGAAAGTAACAGTTATGTAATATTTACGTAATGGTTACATTGTTACATAAATGTTACGTAGTTGTTACATAACTGTTACTTTTGTGTTTGCAGGGAAGTACCTTGCAAATTTCATATAAATGTCGTATAGTACTCGCACTACGTTACGGAGACACTGTTCGACAATATTTGAGATTTGTATAAAAATTGACCTGATTGTGATAAGATTTTTATGTAACTTCCATAAAAATTCAACTCAAAACATTCATGATTGTATGCTCATAAAACTACCTATTAAATTATTTTCTTTCATGTAATAAATCTTTAATTAAATTTCTAACGAGATTCTCATAAGAATCCTACTTAAATTTTTTCGCAGGGATTGGAATGAATCAAAATGGCTTTCTGGCTAATTTTGAATCAGGAATTAAAATATTATCATAACCTTATTTCGTTCCTTTGGATTCGAAGGAATTCAAAGTAATTAAAATTCCCAAATAGTAAAACTGCAACATATCTGCATTTGCATTCCATTTTCCGGAATCGGCAAGTTGTAGGCAAATTGCGGACTTAGTTTCAGATATGTTGCAGTTTTGCTATCTGGGTTGTTTGGTAGTCAATCTCAATCTAGGAATAGAAAATACGATCCTAACCTTTTGACAAAATTTCAATTCCAGATTGTAATGGGATTCGAGACGTAATGCTCGTTAATTCTTTTCAAATTCTCTCAATTCCTTGCAATTCCTTTCTGTTCGCTGGGTACTTTCTTGCCACTAGAAATAATTTCTGTATCTGTTCACGATTTTGAGTTTCTTAGACAGAAATACTGTCGCCATCTAGTGACTGAATTGAATAGCTTTTATGCAAGTGGACAGTCGGTAACATTTTGCAGCTCTTACGATTTTCGAATTTAAAAAGGTATTCATCTCTGATATGTATGGGACAGTTTCTCAAAATACTGAACACCCAGCTCGTTTAATTCTGTCCCTTCCGGTCACTCGTTTTCTTTGTCTTACCTATACCTTACTTTATGTGATAAACGATGACAACAGATACCGGAAGGGACAGAATTAAACGAGTTGGGTGAACAATAAAAACGAGTGAAATTACCTTAAAACAGAGAGTTGGACTTTATTCGGACTTTACCATGAACTTTTAGGTTAGGAATTGACTTTATCAACCGAGCAATGAAAAAATTGTTATTCATAGATGTTTGGTTGGTAATAAAGGAATTTAGAAAAACTAAAATTGATTTGCCAAGTGACTTTTTGGAACCCCCTTAAACCGGAAGTTTTCATTCTTTTTGCGGTTTTGAAATTGCCTCTTCTTCTTCGAGTGTTTAATCGATAAAACCAAAATGGCGGTTCTCGAAAGGTTGCAATCGAGATATCGGCTTCCGGTCCGAAAAGAGAGAGAGAATTCATCGCCGACGATTCTTGATATCGGACCGGACTTCGTACATTCGAAGCGGAAAACGAGCATCGATCAGTTTAGTTTCGTCCGCAGAGTCGCGTTTCAGCTTCACGCGTTTACTGTGTCAAAGTGCTCGGTTTTTTGAAGCTAAAGAAAAACAAAGTAAAGTTTCTTTCTGATTTTTCGACGCTACTCGGCGTCGTTATCCAATGGCATCCCGAAGTTACTCCCTTTCGCTAGATCCAACTTTAACAAATCGAGCTGATCTCGATACAATGAATGTTCCAACAGGTGAGTAATTAAAAAAGTTGCATCGATTATCAAAATTGGAGGTTAATTTTGCACTTGACACTTTTAACCTAAAAAAACAAGGTCGAGGCAATTTTGACAACGCGGCATTTCTCGATGACGGCTTGATATGGATCAGCTGGTTCAACCTCTTGTCACTTTAAATTGACAATATGTTAACCCAATCCTTCCAAGGTTTTACTCAAAATGTCATCGGAATTTTGCTCGGTTTCTTGGAAGCGTTAAAAATGGCAAAAATTATACTGATTCAATTATCTCGGAGTAAAAAGTATCATATTTTTTAATAATTAAGTTTTTTAATTTGTTTTTTTAAGGTTATTTAAAATTTTTGTTTTTATTGCAGACATCTGTCTTAAAATTTTGTATTTAAGTATTTGTTTATTTATTTCATGACAATTTACAAATAAGGATGTAAATAATAGATTTCAATTGATTTTTACGACAGATTATATTTAAAACTTTCCGAATAAAGATAATGTAAAATATACTAATTTTGTTAAACTTCGAAGTTTGCAATTTAAAGCCTCAAATTTAGGATATATTGTATGATTTTTATAAATTTTAGCCCAGTTACATATCAGTAATAAATTTTGTTTTTTTATCAATTATATATATTTAAAAAATATATTGTACATAATATATGTTTTATTGCATCATCCTAAAAAAATTTCTCACATATCTGACCAACAATAAAAACAAAATTAGTAATAATTTATTATAAAGTAAAATAATTGGTAAAATTATTGTAAATTTTTGTAAATTTGGCGAAAGGAAGTCTTTGTAATACCGTAAGGTGAACAAATAAAGTATTACTACAATAAAAACAAACTTATGGTAAACCTTCGGGTGAGCTACATGTTTGAAACGAAATAATCGACTATGTATTTTCCATGTATTTTTGCCTCCTGAAAACGAATATGACAATATTTGAAAACTATTCATCACTGTAAAAACTGTACACAATTTGCAAAGTAAAAAATATTAAACCAAAAATTATTTTACAATATTCATTGCTTACTAAAACCTTCCGAAAAATTGTTTGTACTATATAGTACTTGTTACAATGAAATTTGGCTCCATAAAATGAGTGGTATCGAGATAAAGACTCAGGTATTTGGTATCGATTGCATATATAGAAGTCGTAATTGATCTGTCTTACATGCATGAAACAATCGCTGGTCTTTGGCACTTTCTGTCAATTAAGAAATGAAAATATTAAAAATTGAATAAAATGTATAAATTATTTTATTTATCGATCATAATATTGTTAGGATTTAGGTTTAAATGTGTTCTGATTTTCAAAAGTAAATTTAACCACTTCAGTGGTAGCTGTTTAAAAAAAAAAGTGCCAGAAGTGGCCCTGTACTTAAGATATCGAAAAACGTTGAAACACGGGTTCAATTTTTTCCTAAAATATATCATTTAACATTTAATTAATCATTTAAAAAATCAAGTAATATTTCATATTTATGTCGGCCATCTTGGATCCACCATTTTGAATTTACAAAATCTGACTTCAAATTCGTAATCAGCGACCCAAAAAATTCCCGAGTACCAACTTTCATCAAAATCAAGTAAATTTTTTACATTTACGTCGGCCATCTTAGAACCGACATTTTGAATTTTCAAAATCTGATTTCAGATTTATAATCAGCGGCCCCGAAAACCCCCGAGAATCCAGTTTCATAAAGTTTGGGTAATTTTTCGCATTTCGGTCGGCCATCTTGGATTCGCCATTTTGAATTTTCAAAATCTAACTTCAGATTCGTAATCAGCGACCCCGAAAACCGCCGAGTAACAATTTTCAGCTGTTTTCCGTATAAAGAAAAACGTGCGCCGCACATTTTAATAAATTTAGCAAATTTACAGCCGGCATATTGGATCCGCCATTTTGAGTTTTCCATTTTGAAGACAGATTCGGATTCAGCGACCCAAAATATCTTCGTATACGAAGTTTCATGCAAATTCATTAAGAATCGTAAAAGTTATTGCAAAATGTACACATATGATCCATTACCACGTTTGTCAATAATTTTTTTTGTATGATCCATTACCATTGAAGTGGTTAAAAACTTGTGACAAATTATTATGGATGGAAAACGATTCTAATAATTTTTAATATAGACTTGTTACAAATTCTTACAATGAAATAAATAATCTGAATTAATATTTACATATTAATTTTACCTTTATAATAATCATGTCATTTCTATGTTTAAAATAATGTTTAAAGCCTAAGATAAAATTTGAAAAAGTAAATGAATTGCTTTAATATATTCTTGAATAGTTTTGGGTTTTTTCGGTCATATACAGTAGTCCTTCCCTTATTCTAATTTGTCCAGTCAGGCAAGATGGCAGCCTTCTTCCCTTATTCTAATTTTCCCCTCTCCCCCACTACTTAGATTTGTAGTCTCCTTTTTGTCTCTTTTTCTTTTGTTGTGCATGCGCAATTATTTGTATTTAGAAAATCCACACGTCAACACCCGTCAGTGGGGAGAACGTGTGAGGGGAAATATTAGAATAGGAGAAGAGAAAAATTAGAATAAGGGAAGACATTAGAATAAAGGAAATTAGAATAAGGGAAGGAGTACTGTATATATAATGGAAATTAAAAATATTTGAGTTTAATAAAGATTAAAAAATTAGAGGAAAAGAAAAAAAAACATAAGGGTTAATAATTTAGAGGGTTTTTTTTTTTGTAATATAAACAATAAATGAAAATTTAACAACGTTTCGACCCGAATATGAGTCCTCTTCAAAGCTATGTAAGAAACCGGTGGTAATTCCCTGCAAACACAAAAGTAACAGTTATATAACAACTATGTAACATTTATGTAACATTACGTAATTACGTAAATATTACGTAATTGTTACTTTCCGTGTTTGCAGGGTTCTGTCGTATTTATACTGAATTAGGGGATATAAAGTTTTATATATGTTGGTGGTGTCGTACTAAGAATAAAGGAACCGTTGACATGTTTGATAAAGGACACATTCACCCGTTTATAAATAAAATTAAAAAAAAAAGAATATATTAATTTATAAAACACTCGAAAAAAATAAACCTATCAAATGTAAATGAATTGCAATATTTCTTAACACAGACGATTAGAGTAATTTTCATTTATTTTATAAACAATAGATTATTTGCTTGCTTTATAGTAATAAAATCCTTTCTTGTTCAAACTACTGACGATAGAACTAATGTTGATAGTATATGGAACTAAGAAATAAAAAATACATTAACAGTATTACTAAATTATTTTTATGCTATTAAATTATACTTTTACTTCTCTTTTATTATTTAATATTGATAAAACACAATAGATTAGGGTAGCGATGAATGGTAATATTTGTTTTTTTGAAAATATTGACTTTGCTCATAATAAATCTCATAAAAATACAAAGAATTTTATTGAAAAGAATACTAAGGACTTTAGAGACCTCAGACCACAGAATACTTTCTAAGAACACTTGCCATTCCGCATCTGTTGTATGCTTATAACATAAGGTCTCCATATAATAAAATTTTATTATTTCAATATATTCACTTTGTAGAGCATCACATTACCTTTAAAATGATAAAAAAAAATTTGTTTTTCGACCAAAATTGAGCGAGAAAATTCAGGTTGAATTTTAAAAAAATAAGACCCCTGTATCATACAGTTTTACATGCTATTCAGGGGACTTCTATTTATTTAAAAATTTTTAAGTCGATGTTTTAATTGTAAACCGATCTATAACCACAATTTCAAATATACTATCATAAAGGCTATATATTAAACCTTATTTATGAATTTTTTCAGAATTTTGCAAATGGTCCATCTTTCAAAAAATATAAAATGAGAACTTAAAAATGATTTTTTAACTTCAGCCTGTAATAATGCATAAAATTGGATATTTTCACAAGAAAAGCCATAAAAAAAACTACAAAACACACGTGTTACATTAATTATTTGTCATTTTTTAAATATCCTCACAACTTTCACTAGAGTCAAATTTTAAAAGTTGTATATAGTTGTTACGAACCGCTTTAATGTTAATGTAGTATATAGTCGGTCCTTTTAATTGTCCATGCGATGTTTATGTATGTATTGGACGGTAGTGAGTGAGAGTGTTTCATTGTGTATGTTTATTATGTACAGTCGAACTCAAATTTAAACGCGCTGTCACCGTTGTCGTTTAAGTTGTAATTTTCACGGAACGTCAAATTCATTCGCATTCGTGAGCCTTCAAAATTAAGAAATTAACGATCTTTCTTTTTTCAACTCGACACTCTAGTTCTGGAAGCGACTTGAGCAGGAGCTCGCCGCTGCGAATAGTAGTCTTCTATAGTAGTTAGTGTAATTTAAATAAAGTATTTTATTTTTATTTTTAAGACGTTTGTTATTTCTTCAAGCCTCCAACGATCATCGATAAGGTAAAGGTAAAATTTGCATATTAATTTATAAATGCATTTACTTTTTAATTGATCGAAGTCGCCTCACGTAACATAGTCAAGAATACTTCTTTTGTATACACTAATGGCACCCAATTGTAAAAACTAAAATTAAAAATTGTTTGAAAAAAAGTTGCCGATTTCACGTGGAATGCCCCATATAAGTTATTAGAGCAAGCCCAACTGATTTTTAACATTTAAATCTAACGTCCTATGATGAGATTTCATCGTAGTTATGAAATAGTGTTGAAGATTTGGAGACATCATTCTTTAACCGAATTACTCATTTTTGTGTGCGAACTTGAACAATAATCTAGGATACAACTACGGGAAGAAACCATAGATATTTTGCTTCTTATTTCGTTTCTTAGACTTTTGTATCAATCTTAACGAAATACAGTGACTTTAAATGTTTTATAATAAAAGTTTTGTTTCCCTAGCAAGTGTAAATACCACTATTAGGCCCACATTCTTTTATTCTGAAGACAACCCACACCAAGAGGTCGAAACATTAAGTTTAGTGTATTTTAAATTATTTTATTATATTGTGACCATCCTTGTATTTTTTATGACCGAAACATATCAATATTTTATTATCATATCTTTAAATGTTTTATTATAGTAATAATTGGGACTTTATACAATTAGTATTTAAATTTAAATTTCATTTACTTATATGTTTATTCTTATGTAGGAAAATACTGATTTTTCATTGGTCAGGCATAAGCCGTAATATTTAAATTAATCTGTTAAAACCCACGTTACATCGTTTCATTATTATCAATATGTATATTTTTATTTGTTGTTTATATTTATACATGTTTGATAAACGACACATTCATCCGTTTATAAATAAAATAAAAAATAAACCAATATTTATTATTGTGTAATAAATTATTTTATATTAAATCTTGTTTATTATTTGCATTGTACCATAACCAGGATTTAATTGTATAAATGTAATTAAGAGATTTTAATAATTACTTTGTATAAGGGAATGAGTTAAAATTTAATATTCACAAGGATAAATAATTAATTTGATTTATGCATACAAATTACAAATAATACAAAAATAATCATTAATTAACTAATTAGTACTCGAGCGGTATTATAATTTTGGAGATTGAATGCATTTGTTACTATTTAAAATTATAAGTTGCCAACAACAGGAAGTTATTCCATATGAAACCGGAAACAGTCACTGAACGCATCCTTTGTTACTTTCTTTTTATAGTAACATTAAGTTGTTTTCAAAATCACCGGTGTAATTCATACTATTGTGAAATATTAATATTACATCAAAGTATTTACTTCTACTATAAACATAGTAATTATGATACCATTCGTACATCACATAACTCAGGTTCTAGTGAAACTTGATGATAATTATGCCTTAGTCTGTGCCAAATATGTAATAATAAAATAAATGATTGGTTAACACAAATAAGATTTGTTAAATCGAATTTAATTGTTACTAAATGATTTAATCACATTTTAACTATTAATAAATGTATTTTTATCATTTAAAAATTATTTAGGTCATTGTATTTAATGAATCATTCTTTTTATCAATTCTGTTCTTTAATTTATATTACAGGATTTGATTATTCCGTTTGTGAATGAGACTAAAATATTTATTCTCTCTAACAGTACATAGTTATTTACAAAAAACACTTATAAATATAATTATTTCTATAAGCTACAGTAATTATTACAAACAGCAAGTTCTTCTTAATTTTCCTGTAGTATTGACTACAATAATTTTACTATTCTAAAATAAAACAAAGCAAATAAAGTTGAATTACCACTTATACAACTATAAAATAGTTTAGTAAAATAATTGACCCAACAACTACAAAAACATTTTAATCATGGAATAAGAAACTAATCAAAATTGAAGACAACTAGCAAATAGCAAAATTATATTTTATTAAGAAAAAAATATTTATTACTAAGTTGATCTTACTATCTTTTTAATATAAATGGAAAAATGCATATTTGACCAAATCTGCTGTGATTAAAAAATGTTATCTCGTTTTAGTGTTTTTATTACCATCAAACAAATTTGCAATGTTTCTATCATATGATTATGTATTTTGTTTTATTTTTTATTAGTACTATTTGCATCTGCAGTAGCTTATTTAATGTATTTGTTACTTTCATTGCGTTATTTTGTTATGTGTGCATCATCATCCATTGATTGCACCATTTTTTATTTTATTATATTAATGTATTAGTTTCTAAGTTATGTTAATAATTAATAATTTTTTTAATGTCTCATTGTATTATTTTTAATATGTAATTAGTTTATTACCATGTTTTGTTAATTTGTGTAGGTCAACCTGACCATTGCATAATAAATGGTAGCAATCAATCAATCAAACAACTATATTTATGGCTATAAAATAGTTGACTCAACTGATTACAGTTATATTAAATATAGTTAGTCTGACTATAAATGTATGATATTACTTGACTCATACTGGAATTTTAAATGAAAAAATATATTCATGAAATATTAACAAATTAATATAAAATTAATAACAAAGTAGAGAAACAGAATGAAATTACAAAAGCAGTGCAATTAGTTGTTTATTTTATTATTAAAAACTAATTATTTAAATATGTTAAACTTAATAAAATTTTTACTTTTTTTATGATTTAGTACAACTAAAATAATTCAGTGAATTATTAAATTTTGATTATAGTTTTCAAAGAAATATTAACTATTTAATGAAAAATGCATACAAATTTATTATTAAAATTTTTTTTTATTAACAAAAAATATTTATTGTTAACTTAAATTCTATTATTAAAAATAATATTGTTAATTAAATTTAATGAAAAATGCATACAAATTTATTATTAAAATTTTTTTTTGTTAACAAAAAATATTTATTGTTAACTTAAATTCAATAGAATTTTTTATTTAAATAGAAAATTGTAACCGATGTAAAACCGATTCTTCAATATAATTATATCCTCTTAAAGTTCAATATTTTGTATGTAACGTAAAAGGATGAATGTACAGTTATCGATGAAGCGGATAAACTGGGTACCACTTCTTCTCTGGACCGAGAAAGGAGAAAATCGTATTCAATTGCAATAGTATAACATGGCAAGAAGAAAATGATGGTTTTCGATGAAATATTTATCATTATAAAAACATAAAATAACAATAATTTCAAGCAACGAATGTTTACAAACACAGAATATTTTTACAGTCCGGTAATTTTTCATCTTTCGCATTAAGATAAATAATTGTTTGTTCAGAATTATTTATTATGTAACGCATCGTATACACATTACTGTCCATTTGTGCAGAAATATTTTTTATCTTATCTGAACATCAGTTAGTCCGTGTACAAACAATGAATGTCATTAGTTTAGTTTACGTTATTTTAAGTTGTTTGTATTCACGAAACTGCACTTGATTTCCATTAGACTTGTGCTATGTTTTTCGTTTGCATAATTTAACATTTAAACATCGAAACTATTTTTCGAGCCATAATAATGTGTAAAAAACGAAACTATAAATAAATCCTGAATTTTATTTTAAAAAACATTTTTAAAAACGTTTAAAAAAAGTTTTTATTTGACAATTAAAAAAAAATCAAAATCATGAAGGGGAATTATGTCGTTTTTGGATTACAATATTATACTATAATATACCAATCAAGAGAGTTTTGAGGTGTAATGTAAATAAAAATGTGCAAAAATAAATTATTTTTCCTAAACGCGAAGAAATGTACGTCAAGAGATACGTATTTACAAAACATTATTAAAATATTAATGTGGCTTAAGTATAAAAAACCTGTATTAACTGTTTTTAAATTAGATTTTTCTATTTTATTTTGAGGTTAAGACGATAAACCTGTTCTTCTTTTGATGACCTAATTTTTACAGAAGATTAATACTTCTTAAGATCGATTTAAATTAAACATTCATCATCATTGAAATATCCAATAAAATCCTTTTTTAATGATTCCAAAATTGTACACAAATAAAACGTGTTATATGCAGAACAATTTAAAACATTTTTTAAAAATACTTCTTTTTTGTCTTTTGTGTAACTAACCCTAGCGTTTAATATTTTCGTCGTTTTTTTAAAATAATTTTTATAAACACTAAGCTAATAAGATGTTAAAGTCATTTGCAACTATTTAAGTTACTAAGTTACTAGATGTTTTAGATTGTTTAGAAATGTAAATATTTGATTATGTACGTGACTGCAGGAAAATGCGAAAAGTAAAATTGTCCTTGTAAGATATCATTACCTATCGCGCAGATGATATACAATCATTTTATCATCTATATAGGATGTAAGATATTGTATTAAAACATACTAGTTCCTCTCGTTTTCAATACCTATTAAAAACATTTTAATAGAGCTGCAAAAATATTTAAATTTATTAGTAAACTCAAATAAAACAATAAAATGTGCTTCCAATCACGAAAATTTTCTTACTGTTTAAACGCTTTAATTATTCAAAGATGATACATATAATAGATATATCGAGTGTAGTTCCTTTGACACACTTTGAAAAAACCAATAACTAATATTTTTAATGGCCGAGACAACTGACTATAACACGCTATTTATTTTCCCAAGAATATAACCATCAGTTTCCGTTTTCCCTTATTTTCTCGTCGACCCATGGGAGACTAAGAAATAGTTATTTCTTCGTAAAATTAAAATTCTGAGTGTTCTTTTCGAGGGGAAACACAGGAATATTGTCATAATATTACGATTATCATAAGTGCATCCATTAATTTTGAGGGAATTGACGAAATCAATCGTTTTAATGAGTTATGAAATAAATTGTTTTATTATTATGACTTATATAAATTCTTAATTAATTTGACTATTTTTCAACTGCTTATTATTAACTGCGTACAATAGATCCTCAAGTTTCAACAGGCATATATGTCCTGAGGTAGTTATATAAATTAAAAATGCAGTTAGTGACAGTAAGTTTCAAATTTGATTAACTTTTACAAAACTGCTGAAATACATATTTTTGTAAATGAAAATACTTTAATATTGGAGTCATCAAGGAGTCGTCAAGTCCAAAGCTAAAGAGGGTCCAAACGTCAACAAATTAGACACAAGTTTGAAGAAATTAATTACAATGAAATATTACATAACTTGTGATTTCTAATTTATTATAAACTATTAATTATTATCTTTAATAACAGAATTTACATTATTAAAAAAAGTTGTTTTGCCTATGTTGTTTGTATCTACCTATAGTCTATTTAGAGAAATAAAAAGAAATCTACACTATCGTGTTTTGAATTAATTATTATGGTTTTAAATTATTCCAGATTATAAATCATGTTTCGAATAAGTCTTTATTGACAAAAATTTCTTAGAAATACATTTGTTGATTTTAAAAAAACTGAACTCCTGCACGAACAAAGCAGAAGAAAGTAGCATAACAAACAGATCAAGAGAAGCGGTCGCTTCTCGCGACAGGTTCTTGTTACACAGCGCGGTAATATTTGCATTATCCACATCGCAATCAATACAGCTTTGCAATATAACTTTTTCAACAATAAGAATCGTTCATAAAAGAGCTTGTTATCTTTCTATGACGCAGTATAAACAAAAACATAAACAAAAAGAGGAACGTAATAAAAAAAAAATTTTTTGTTAATGACGATGGAAAGCAACATTTCCTTAGGATTACAATTCAAATACTATAATAAAGTAGCATTAAAATAATAAAGGCCTAGAAACCCAGTATAAAAAATGAATTATCAGTTCATCTTATGAAAATAACGATTTCGTTATTTTGAAGGCATCTTGAAATTTAAGTACATTAAAGCTAAAAAAAGTGGCCCACTGTTTTATGTATTAGAAAAACATAACAATGATTTTGACCTGAAAAGATTAGAAAAAAGGACTTTGTATAGAAGCTGCCATATTTAATTTTTAAATGACTATAATACAATTCTGAACGCGGAATCTTAAAACGCGACCTAGAAAACATAAGAGTACAAGGTTGGCATCGATCAAGTCTTGAGTTTAGATAGTTTGTTGAGCGTCGAAAGTTTTCAAAGA
The DNA here is from genome assembly GCA_030407085.1 of Trichopria drosophilae. Lineage (NCBI taxonomy): Eukaryota > Metazoa > Arthropoda > Insecta > Hymenoptera > Diapriidae > Trichopria > Trichopria drosophilae. The sequence goes on along the minus strand of CM059586.1, from coordinate 96,322,991 downwards.
AAAGTAGACTTTTGGAGGTTCTAAAAGCTGATGGAGCACTTAAGGCCAAACCGAACCAAATTAGTGCTAAGATTTCTTGCCCGTTTGTTGCTCAAAAGTTGGTCTAATTTCGAATTTGTTGCTTTCTTACAAAAAAAGCAGGTTTGGCTAGCTATCATCCTAAAATACAGCTAATTGTTGCTCATTTGTTGCTAAAATTTTAACCAAGGAACATTTCATTACCATAATCCCAAGCGACTTAAAATAGATCTTTAATTTCTTTAGTTAGCAACAATTGAGCAACAGTTTGGTCTGTACTTGTTTATTTTGCTGTTTTGCGTAGTTTTCTTTTTTCAAAACATGTTTGGCTAGGTGTATTTCTATTTCTTAAATAATATCGGAATCTATTTATTGAGGCTTTATATTAGTTCGGTATCTTTTTAGCAACATAGCAGCAACGATTAGTGGTGTACTATTGTATTTCTGTAGTATGCGTACTTGCGCTTTTATATTTATGTTTGGGTAACACTTACACAAGTTAGCCAAGCCTATTGTTTTTTTTAAATAATGAAGATAAACAAATTCGGGATTAGAGCAACAAATGAACAACAAATGTTTGCACTAGTTTGGTTCGGTTTGGCATTAAGTGTTCGGCCAGCTTTCAGAACCTGCCGTTTAGACGTAAATGGGTTTATCTAAAATTAATCAATCGCATGATACATATATTATTTCCATGATTTTCCACGTTCAGGAAAATGTGAAAATCTTAAAATTTTACCCGTTATCCGTAAATTTAAAATGTTTTAGCAATGTTTGTAAATGAAAGTCTCTCAGTGTACTTTTCCGCATGTTTTCGATGCTTTAAAACCAAATTTTGTAGTATCTTAAAAGAAAAATACAATTTTTGCCATTTTTGAAGTGGTATATGCATAGTAGGATTTTTTTTTAAATACCCTAGAGCATGATATAACACTTAACTTTCAAATGACTTTCAAGTTCGAAAATTAACAACCGAATGTAGTAAATATTACAAACCACAGTAGCAAAAGCTACACTAATAAAAAAGTTTATTTAGTGTAAAGATGGCTTCTTTACGGAATATTTATTAATAATTAAAATATATTTATTATTAAATAAAATGATTTCAATACTATTAACAAAATATATTTTAACTGTAAGGAAATGCTGTTTAAGGTTAGGAAATGGTTTAGTTCCTACTATGCATATACAACTTCAAAAATGGTAAAAAATTGGTTTCTTTACAGTAAATAAATTCGGTAAATCTTCGGATGATCCACGTGTTCGAAACGGGAAAAAGTACAACGTATTTTCCACGTATTTTGGCCTCCTGAAAACGAATATCATGACAAAATTTGGCGCTCGGCCATATCTTGGCCGCTATTTCGAAAAAACCGCCAAAAAACCCGTTTTTTTTAGTTTCTTGCATTTATCTCGAGATATACATATCAGACGAAAAAATATTACAAACAAAAAATGTAGGGCTTGAAATTCTTTATAAAAAAGGTTCTATACAATTTTGTCCTAATCGCAAAAGAAACCCCCTAAATTAATGCTGAAATCGACTTGTTATTCGACCGAGCAACCTCCTCGCGGTGCACATCGGGTAACGCTAATGCCGGCGGTCAGGTTAGGTTGGACATGGGTTAGGTTTGTTTTTTCGCTAAAAACAAACCTAACCCTTGTCTAACCTAACCTGCTTTAACCTACTCAATCCTTAATAAACAGGTATTAGTGATAATTAAACGGACATGAAATGCGTCTTCTGTAATTACCATGGCGGATGTAAGAAGCGCAAGACCGTTATTCTAAGGATTATCTATTTTTATCGCTATTTTACGAGCTTTCCATTGCCATTAGGAAAAAAATGTATATAACCTTTTGTGTAGAAAATTCAATTCTCTACCTTTTTTGTTTGGAACATTTTTTCGTCAGATATGTATATCTCGAGATAAATGCAAACTGAAAAAAAACGTTGTTTGGCTGTTTTTTTAAAATAACGGTCAAGATATGGCCGAGCGCCAAATTTTGTAATGATATTCGGTTTCAGGAGGCCAAAATACGTCGAAAATATGTTGCACTTTTTCCCGTTTCGAATACGTGGATCATCCGAAGGTTTACCATAAATTATTTTATCAGTGTACAAAACCGGACGATAAAATCCTGGTTATCTCTGAACGGATTTTTATTTGCAATTTCCGTAAATAAAAATCTTTTAGTGTATAGTTTGGTTTTAAAGTTAAAATATTGTTAGGCTGCGTTATTTTACAAAACTCTATTTATTTTTAGTAATATGACTATAATGTGAGTCAGTAATACACAATTTATAAATTGAACGTTTATCGAAGTAAAACTATTTTTGTTGTCTGACGTATTCTTAAATGAGTGGCGTAATAAGGCTCACATGCATGCGTTTTCATTTGTCATAAGCATAATGAACTTGCGACGTTTCTTTATACAATGAGGATGTAGTATATAAATCTCCATTTTGTCACCGAATTAACTAACAAAAATTACCCAAGAAAACAAAGGTACAAATTAAACGCAAAAAGATCGAAGGAAAATCCTAAACGAAGGAATTAGAGACTGGGTTAAAAAGACAGAGTTTTAGTTGTTACATACATAAATCATTAGAAAATGGACTGAATTTGAAAAAATAGGGAATATTGAAGGACAGTGGGATTGATAAAAAAAGGGGCAAAGTGTAGAGTTAGATAAAAATTAAAACTTAGAACAAAGAAAACGTTTCGACTCCACATTACTGGTTCTCTTTCGATTTAAATGTTTATTTTTTATTCAACGCTGTTATTCATTCATTTTGCTCAATTACCTCCCATTTTTTATTTACTTTCTACTTAACTGGAAAAAAACTATCCAAGTCAACTGCAAAGTGGCGTCTCTACCAGCTTTCTTTTGTTCATATTTCTGAATTTATATGAAATATTCATTTTCTTGTGCATTTATATTTCATAGTTAATGATTTTTCATTAGGAATCAATTTTTCTCTTATCGTATACTTTAAATTAGTGTACCTTATATTTTCAACGTTACTGATAACGAATCCATTGTCAGTTTTTCGAAATTCACAATAATGGAAGGACACTTATGGATAACAGTAATTCTAAAACTTGAGGAATCATCTGTATAGTCAATACTCGTGTAATTTGTTTCGAAAATCTGCCTGTATACTTCAGGTAAACCGAATTCTCTAACGAAAACACACATTGAATGGAAGTTCGAAAGCGCACCTATTGATAACAGATCGAACTACTAATTTGCTGTAGGAGCATTATATTCCTGCAAAAAAGAAAAACTATTCAGAATTAATAAAAATTGTCCACTTTTGAGGTTTGAATTCTATTTGTTGAATTTTGTGAATATCCTTATTATCAATCATTCTAAATCCTATTGCAAGAAATTATTATCTTGTTCTTGAATTCCTGAAGTGCTTCTTCAGCAGATAAATTATATCGCCAATTATCCACTATTACAAATTAAGTATTCACTCGAATGTTTTAAAGTGGATGATTGCTTTTTGATTCTCCTAGAACTATTTTGTGAGAAATTATTCTGAATCCACAAACTTGCAAATTCTTCATAATATGCCTATAAATGTATTTGCTGGTTTACAAATAAATTGTACCAGTTCTGGGATTAGGTTAGGTCAGGACAGTATCCGTCAGGTGTCTTAACACATTCGTTGCCTTTTGCGACATCTTTCGCAGTTCTCATCGTAGAATCGAATTTTCAGTTGATCAGAAAGAATGCCTGGATAAAGTAATAATATTGCATGAGTATAATGTGCATTATTTTTGTTTGCACCAGCCGCCGCTTTAATGCTAAAGAACAATAAATAAACGACGACAACAATTGTTGTTGTTCAAATTTCCGAATAAAAGAAACGTAGGAGAGGAATGATTTGTGCAATATCATATCATCGGAATAAAAAGCATAGGTTTCATAGTATGTGTGAGAATTTTTTTTGGTTCAAATGCGTTTCTTTTATTACGAAATCTGAACAAGAAAAATTGTTGTCTTTGTTTATTTATTATCCTTTAATAAGCTTAATAGGCTGGTTGAAAACAAACTAATAAACATTGGTTTATTATACTTCTGCAATATTATTTAACCCCGGCATTATTTTTGACCAAATGAAAATTCATTTCTACCGTAGGAACAGCAAAAGATGGTGCAGAAAGCTACGAAGGTCTTACGACACCTAGCGGATATATATGTATACAGCTATGTAACATGTGTTATATATGCAGATATAATTATTGTATATAAATATATATAGGCAAATCCACAGAACTTTTAAACTCATGTGTACGTGAGAGAAAAGGTAATTTATATTTATATTGGAATAAATGTACGGTGTAAAATAACTAAAATATTAGTAAATATTGGTGGCGAGATTGATGGCTATGAAGTATTAGCTAATATAATATAATATAATAATAGCTAAGATCTTGAAGTTATTTTAAGAAGCCAAATGAACGTAAATTGACAAATTCGACGTGTATATTGCTTAAAAATGTCTGCTCTTAACAGTTTTTCTTGGACACCGTGATAGTTATCGAACTAAATCCAATTGAATTAGTTTATTTATTTAATTATGCAACTTTTCGTTAATGAGAAATTCATGTGCTACTTTTAAGAAGGATGTTACTAATTTTCGGAAAAACGACCAATGTATTACGATAGGGATTTGCGGAGTCATCATTGTCAAAAATTGCAATTTTTCACACCTACTGAATAAAAAAATTGTGTTGGCATCACGGGCGTAAAAGTCATTTTAACTAACTATAACGAAAATAACTACTAATTCACGGTTTAGTTTTCGAGAATATTTTCAGTGCTGTTAAATGTAAGGAATTGCCGGCTAACTATATTTTTATTACCACGCACATAATTGCTACAAATATTGTTTGCTATGTTTTGAATGTAATGAATTAAAATATATTTTTGCCTGTGTGTGCACGATCATGAATAAGGCGGCCTTTGTTTATCTAAGCAAAATTGTAAAAGTCCTTTGTGCCGATTTGTGAGGAAACAAACATCTGAAACATTCGTAAATAATACATTGATAGCTACCAGTGTTCGTTTACAACAACATGGGTTATGATTAAATAGTGTAATTATTAAAAAAACTACAATTTTTATTTCTTAGCCCTATGTGCATAATAGGTACCGATTAAACATATGCCCCATAGGAAAAAAGTGTGTTGTAAAGTAAAAAAAAAGTTCTTTTTTTTTACCAAAATGAAGAGTTCTGGGGATTTGCCCATGTCCACTATTTAAAGTTCGGAGTTAAATTAGCATATTTAACAATAGTCTGACATTATCGGTGCACATTCTTACCGTTTAGAAGTTATATGTGTTAATTTTTCGATGTAAAATGGATATAAGAGATATAGCAGGATTTTGGTTCATCCTGATACAAGTGGATTACTTCTTGACCGCTTGTATTAATAAATGTTGGAAAAAATGTTTAAAAATTCCTTCCAAGAATTTTTTCTTGGTTAATTGTAAGTGGGTCCCAGGATTCAAAATAAATAACTAAAAGTTTCTTCTTTAAATACGTTTCGGCATCACGATATGTGATTTGTATTATTCAAAATTATACAGTGTGTAGTGGGTGTCAGTTTTGATTACAGAAATGACAAAGCATCAGTCATTTCTACTATTTTTGGGACTGTCAAAAATGCATCCTTTCTCCCACTAAATGTCACCAATTACATTTCACATCATGAAATGGTGCGAAGACTTTTCCTGCATCAATAACTTTAATAAACTGAAGATGGCACATATCGTGATGCCAAAACATATTTAAAAAAGACACATTTAGTTATTTATTTTGAATCCTGGGATCGACTTAACCAAGAAAAAATTCTTGGAAGGAATTTTTAAACATTTTTTCCAAGATTTAGTAAAATGGATATGATTTAATTTCTCGATCGTATATAATAAATAATAAACATATAGATTCTCGGTAATGTCAGGCACCGTATAATTTACAGAGTAACGCGTGACACTATCACCCTTTTCCGATTTTTCTGTTTGTTTACAATTTTAACCGTAGGCGTTACTTCCGAGAAACACTCCGCATGAATATTTCACACCTCATGCGAATTTTTTTCGAACCTATTAACAACGTGAAAATTGACACCGATAACTCTCTCAATTCACACCAGCAAAATTTAAACTGTGTACAATTATATATAATTTTCCCTGGATTGACATTCCGCAAGAAAGCTGCTATTGTCGAAGCATTGCTCATACGCAATTTGTTGTTTTTCTATCTGAATATGACAAGAATTGAAAACCCCAAAAATAATACTTTCGCAAAAATGTATTAAATAATTGTTTCAAAATTTGTATTTAATCAATTTATTTCGTCAGTACAAGATGGGTATTTTGACTAGCTAATATCAATTTTTCAAACAGTTTCCTGCATGTGACAACCGCCATTTCGAATTTTAGAAAACTGATGACAGATTTGTAATCAGGTATCAGAAAAACTCGCGATTTCTGAATTCGGAAGCTCTGCTTAATTTTTCGGCAATTTGAATTTTGACAATAACAACTTCGTTATTAAAAATATCCTTCATGAACTTGAAAATATTGTAACAAGACCACGGATATTCAAGTAACACAGCGTCTCAACAACGTTCTTATGATTACTCATAGTACTAACCAAAGTAGTAAGTCTTATTAAACTATACTAGATACCATCACATTATTAAAGGAAACAAAGAGGCTGATTTCAGAAACCATTAACATCAAAGGATTCCCTTACACAGATACCTTCAAACAATAAGTTTGTGCACAGAAAAACCACCAAATTAAGGAAAAAGGACATCACAAGGAGAAAATATTGTTTCGAAAATTGTGTAATGAAAAATGAAAGCACTATCAAGAGAATACATTGTTATAATATATGTCATTATAATTTGGCAATATCTCTTGCGCGTGTTGGACTCGTAAATAGTTCACGGAAAAAAATGTTCAGAGGATACAGCCAGAAATATGGTTACTTCTGGCAAAAATATAGATTTGCCATATTATGGCTGAAATAACCATATTTCTGGCTGTACCCTCTGTACATTTCTTTCCGTGTTCTCTGTGTTATTATAAGCAAAGAAAATTATAGACCACCCAGCATGGCATTGCCCAGCTTACAGTGTCCAAAGAAAAAACTTCTACGTTAGGAAATTTATATATACATATAATGGATAAACAAAACTTAAGGAAATTACAGATACACTAGACTACAGATATGAAGCATATGTCAAACAAAATAATAAGAGGCCATGCAACAATCATTGTACAGCAGGACCTCCCTTATTCCAATCCGTAAAGTCTTTCAAGATGGCGCCGCCTTCTCTTATTCTAACTTCCCTTATCCTCAACTCACTCCGCAAGTTCAAACATTTAACCGTTGGGTTGAAATAACGATATCAATATCGAGATATTTGGTATTCGAATGGCGGTGGGGGAAGATATGAGGGGAAGGATTAAAATAAGAGAGGCAGGATAATTAGAGAGGTCCTACTGAAGATAAATCTTTTAAGAGATTTTCTAGCTAATAATAATGAAAAAAACAATGTTTGTTTGCATGCCCAACAACTTGTATACATAAAATTACTGTCTGCGAACGCCACTTGCTCCAGGCCGTTCTACATCGACTGAGCTTCCATGATTTAGGCAGATATCGATCGATGCTCGTAGATCTTAGGATCCGCTAGGTTCGAAGTTGACAAAAAAAGTCATCAGAGTGTCCAAGGAACAGCCTATAGGAAAGCGGGGCCAACGACATGATACCTACACTCCGTTCCGTAATTCCGCTCACTAGGTGCAGTCCACTTTCTTCCCGTCGTCGGGCCCCCCTCGATTGTTCACCCCTCTCTTTTTCATGACTCATGTTCCCTTTCCCATACAGGTAAACACGTTCACCAGAGCTCAGCACATCGGGACGGACTTTACCTGGGCGCACAAAGAGGCCGGCTGCAGCACATTCCAATTTAACACGGCAGTTTCCTCCTATCCTCCGTGAGGACCGACCTTGGCGGGTTTTGCGCCATCATCGGTCGAAACGGTGAACTATCAGCAAAGTGATTTTCCCGTTCTGATTCCGTTGTCAAAGTACATTCTGGCGCACGTGACTAGCGGGTCAACAGCTGCGAAACGGAACACGAGGTGCCTGACGTTTCTTGCGCAGCATCGGATCTTGCAGTGTTTTTATTTTTTTTCCCCGGCGATCTATTCACGTGTCAATAGGAAGGCAATGTATACGATTGTAAATTGAGTGAGGTACTGTGTTGTCATCGGGAAACAGGTTTGTGTTGGGACCTGCGGTTGTTCCCCGGGAAAGAAACTTGAGAACAATGCCCTCTTTTTGCGTCTAGTATTTGATGTACGTATGTAAAGTCCCGGCGACTCAGCCATGCGCAACGAAACCAACGATTCGTCTGAGAGAGCACCGGACTCATCCAAGTCCAAGCAACGGACTTCTCGAGGGAAAAAAAATTCAGAAAATCAAAATGACGTTGGTCAGGAAAACGAATCTGAATGTCCATCGCTGGAATATGAAGAGGATGTGTATTATTCGAACTTGGTGGTGACACCAAGCTTCGATGATCTCGATGAAAGCAGCGACGGCGAAGAAATTGTGGTCCATTGCTGGAGAGGTAACATTGCTGACTGGGATGAAGTCGTTGACGATGGTAATCTTTTGGTGGAATCGGAATTTCTACCCACAGACTTGTCAGAAAGCAAAACTAAAGGGAAAAAGAAGCGAAGATCAGTGCGTGTAGTGTTTCAGGACTTGTCGAAACCGTACCTGGCTAGGATCAGCAACATCCACAATTACAAGAAATTTTTAGAGCTCGTAAAAGGTGAAATGGAATTTAAATTTTCCTATTTTTTTTGCGGTCGCGATTTCAACAGTTAGTAGCGAAAGTCGCGTTAAACGGAGATAATAAGTTTAGTGGATTAGCAGAGTGTAAAAGGATTTTATATTTCCTAGAACAGGTGTAACGATTCTGCTGGAACGTTTCGTAATTGGGTTGTCGGAGTTTTGTGGGCTCGTTGTCTGTCATGGAAAATGCGTTTTTGTTTCCGAGGAATTTGGTAGAAGGGGTAAATGGAAACGTGGTACACTGCGGATTTGCGTTTTTATTGGTCGATCTACTTTCTTTTTGTAAGAAATGATGTATCGGTTTAATGGGATTTATACGCTACATAATGAATAGCGATAAACTGTCAGATCACCTGAAAGTAGAAATCGATAGTATGTCGTGTTAAATTTTCATTGTACAGTAAAATCGGTTCTTCGTTTCACCACATGCCATAAAGGAATTCTGTAATCGTTGCAATTTTCGGTATTAACACCAGGATCCTTATTTCATTGTTTATTAATGAAAGCCTTTAAATTAATGTGAATTTTTCGCTAGTAAACGGAAAAGATACATTTTTTTGGTTCTGTTTTTAGTTGTCACATCGCAAAACAATTTTTTTTAGTGACGCTAACGATGATTCGCTATCCCTCGCTCCATTTTGAATATTCATCAATGGAAGTTTTCACGGAGAAAACTGTCGAGGGAAAATACTATGAGGGTCAATAGAATGCGTTACTAAAAGGTTTAACAATGAATTTCCTCAGGACCTACCGTATTTTCTGGGGGGTCCCAAAGAAATACAGCATTCGGTCATGACATAATTCGGAATAAGAACGAAAACAAACGAATCGCACAAGAACGTGGGTCTTTGTCGGCGAAGGTGACCCTTTGTATAAACATTAGAAATTTTTCTTGGTAAAAAAATCTCACAAGCATTGTTTATCAAATAAAAAGTCTTAAATATGAATTCTTATTTATAAAACAAAGAAGTACAAATAAAAAATGTTTCGTATTAAAGCAATTATTTAATTGCTAACAACTGTTCGTTTAAAAAGTAATTATTTGAATAACTTTCATTTCCTCATTTTCAATACAGTAATTGCAACAAAAGAAAGCTAAATGAGCTCTATTTACATGAATATATATTTATATGATAAATGAACCGTTATAAAATAATACGAGGAAATGTTTGTTCAAATCCAAGAGATTATATTACTTTTTGATGTTCTTCATTGTTTATTTCAAACAAATAGTAAATATTTTGATTTTTATGATAAAAACATGGAATGTATATGAATTATTGACAATTTTATAGTATGTTAAATGATTTTAACATAAAATTACATCCAATTATTCTAAATAAAGATTGTGCGCAACACACTTAATGTGTAAATTCTACAAAAAAAAATCTGATGATTTTACAAGGAAAGAAAAATTATCAGATTTAGCTGTAAATTTAACATTAAAATTAAGAGATAATTCTGCTATTTTTGCATATAAAATATGAATCTATTTTATTCTGTACAACCCATAGAGAATTTGTCTTCGTGAATATTTAACCAGCAACACAAAAATAATTTTTGTAATAATTTTAACTTATGTTTAAATAATGTTTAAACAATGAAATGCGTTGGCCCCGAGTTACGTAACCAAATGCTAGATTTAATTTAATTCGATGATCTAACTTTGTTGTCATATTATCTGCTAGGTTACTTAATCTAATCTAATCACAAAAAACAGTTGATTATTTACGTGATCCATTTTTGTTCTTTCCCAAATTATGATTTGGGTGTGGATATTAACAAAAAATCAACGTGTTAATTACTAATACATCCGTTTTGCCTTATTTTAAAATATACTATAAATTAAATAATAAATTTTGGATTAGAACTTGAACTGATTATCGTTGAGTATTTTAATTTTTGTTGTGTATTTCGACTGACATCATTTTTTTAATTGTCATACGTTGTCAATACATCATAAGATTAAGTTTTATTTTAATAATTGAAATACATCGTTGAAAAATACTTATAATAATCATTTATTTTCAGGAGAAGATGCTTCTCTTCATACGAGTGGATCATTATCTCCATCAACAGAATCAGTGAAGGAATTTCAAAGCCTATCACTGGAAGAACAGGAACGTCAACGGGCCGAATGGAGCGCTGAATTAACAAAGGTAATAAAATATTTCAATTTTTTTTTCATTTGATGATAAACTGAAATTATAAATATTTCAAGCCTAGCGGTTTGGGAATCTGAGTGATTACGACGCAAATTTATTTGACTTTATCGTGCATTATTATTCATTTTCGAGCATTAATTTTGTGCTTAATTAAATTTGTAATAAATAAAAATTAAGGTATTATAATGTATCATTGACACAGCATTTAAAAAAAATAATCGAAAAAAGTTGTTCAAAAGGGATTCGAACCCGGGGCCGTAACGTATAAATCCAATGACTGCACTGAGCTACAACTACTTTATTTTGTGTGATATAGAGTATTCAAGATTTATTCGAAGAGTTTTTTTAAACATTTTTATTAAAGAAAATTATATAACTAAACTAACACAAGTTTCTTTGTTTGAACTGTTCTTATTTTTGTCAGAAAAATGTTCGAAACCTTTTTAACTATAGGATTTAATGCTCCTGATGGTGGATGTGCGTTAAAGATGCACTTTGCGACCTACAGCGACAAAAAATGTTCTTCTGCAACATTTCACGCCCTAGGTTCGAAAAATGCTACTTTAACTGATGTGATTTGGTTGTTTCCCATCTTTTTGTTCCTTCTTACATTTGTACCAAAATTCACTAATTGTACGTATTTTTCGTTAATTTTCTACTAACTTCCTGCGAATCAATAGTTATTTTAATTAACTCTATTTAGTATGTATTTTTGAATTTTTGTTATATTGTGATGGCTTTTCATTGAGTTTTTATTATTCCTTTTTTACTCTAACGTTATTGCCCCGTTGTTGATTTTAACAATGTTTATGTCGTCACATATTTGATTTATTATTCTTGTGTGACGTGTTTTATTGCAATTTATAACATCTCCGTATCTTTTCGTTTGTCTCTATTCATCACATTTTCTCATTTTCCTAAAATATTTTTTCTCTTATGTATTGACGCTCGAAATGATTAAAATACGACAGTAAAAACGTATTTTATTTAAATTAAAAGTTTCGTTCATAACTTCATTTATAGCATCGTAATGTTACAAAATTGAAGTATTTTTCTAACGAAAAAATGCGTTACTTACGTATTAGTTTGTTGTGTATTTTTGTCCATTAGATTTTGCATATTATTGTAAAATAAACAATGCAAAATATAGGGTAACCCGTTTGAACCAGAATAGCGCTCTAACTCTTCAGGAAATGGAGAAGGAAAATATTCACTTGAAAGTTGGCGATGTTATTGCGATCTTCAATTTGACCTTGAGGTCAATTTTGATGATAATTGAAGGTCAAAGTATTTGTTTTAATGAAAACCCTCAAGTTCGACGTCAGAACCAAAAAGAACAACGAAATTTAAGACTGATTGTGTCATCATGATTTTACACGTTCGACATCATTTAAAGGTCATTTGGGGGTTAAAATGTAATTTTCTCTTGATTCTCGCCAGAAGGAGAACATTAAATGAAATGCTTTTCTGACTGATGTTATTGCGGTCAAAGAGAAACAATGACCTTGCACTTGACCTTCACAGCAATTCTGTAGGTTGTGTAAAGACCAACGGCAAACTATCACCTTGAAAATTAGTAAATTTATTAGTTGGTCCCGTTCTTTATCAAACAGGACACGTCTTGCCAGTTGAAGCTAGGCTTAGAAAAGGAATATCGCTTAAGGGTGAATGACTTTATAATTAGAATTTAATTTTAAAATGTATATCTTCTAGATCGAAGAAGAAATTCAAATGCTGCGAGATGTGCTCATGAGCAAAATCAACACCGCTCACCACCTCAAGAGGAAATTGGGCATCAGCGTTTGGAAAGAACTCAGCGACGACGTCAATCAAGGGCTACGAAACGTCAAAGAAAGTCAAGTGTATGTAAAAACGAATCACTTGTATATAAGAGTTATCTTTTAATGTGCACATTATTTTTTACGGGTTTATCAATTTTTATTACGAAATTCCGAAATTATACATGTAGCATTGTTTAGGCGTCATGCACGGTCGCAGTAGCGAACACTTACTCTTACAACCTCTTCATTCAATTGACACAGACAAAAGAATGATACAAAAACTAGTCGACAATGTCCGCTTTATCTTGATAGTAACTTGTAATGAACGTAGCGGTGAATTTTGATATGCTGTTTTTTGGTGTTGTACCGGTTCAAAAAAGTATCTGGGTGCAATGTGTTTCGGTGTTGGGTTGTCGCCGAAGTTGCTCAATTGCAAGTTATTGAAATGTTGTCTGTTTTAAACTATTCCACTGAGTTTTTTTTTTACAACAAACTTTTATTTCCGTTAAAAAAATTTGAAGAATTCTTATAAAACTTTGATATACTTAGTAGTGTCTTAATGGCGGATGGCACTTCCCAAACGTATTATACATTATGTATATTGGTAAACATTGAATAATTCGTTTTACGTATCAGATATTTCCTAAGATATTAATTTTGAACTTAATGTGCAAAAGGCCGCACAATCGTTTTAATACTTCCATAGTAAACTCGGCTAGAAACAATATGAAGTACAGTAGAGTTCCGGTGTATTTACCCACTTGGTTCCTCGTCTTCCCCTCCCGTCTCGTTATATTTGCCAAAAGAAGGAGAGCGTCGCTTCTCCCACTCTCCTCATTCGTGTTATATTCGTGACGTCATAGCAGGCTCTTCCTGCGTCCCAGCCCACAAGATGGGGGAAAAGGAGAGTGGCGAAAGGTAAATATGCCGAGACGGACCCGGGCAAATATAGCTAGACGCAAATATACCGAGTCTGAACTGTGAAACGCTTCAACCACTCTTGGGGGTATACTATGAAAATATTGCAGTAGCCGTCTAAAAATTATTTTTTCAGTTTCAGATTGTTGTGTAGAAATTGTTATAAATAATGGAGGTTCAGTTCATTTTGTATTCAGAAATTTGATATAATCCGCAAATGAAAAAAAGAGACACGCGTGTGCCAGCATTTAATCTCTCAATAAATTCCTAAAATATTATATTTGATCCATAGATATTAATTCAGTGACATGCACAGGCGATATGTAAAGTGTTAAAACCCAAACCAAAACGCGTGAAATTGCATAAGATAAAATGCTATTTTAGATCCATGGACGGTTAGTTTTGGTTGTTGATGGTTGAAGTACTTTTTACATTTTCTTACTTTGGTCTTTTGCAATTTTAATAACCATGTGCCATTATATATATTAAAAAAAAAACATTCAGTTTTTATAAAAGGCACATCTTTCTGAACTTTTTCGATTCGTTTCGAAAATGATTTTACTCTATGTGTTACACCACTTGATGAAACACATATTTTAACAGGAGTATGCCCTAATTTTGAATAAAAAAAGTTGAATGATGTCGATTATAGTTTTGAATTTTTTTTTCAGAAAAACGATGTATGTTTATTAATTGAGAAAAAACTTGATTAATTTATGGAATGTTTAGTATTTTTGAAAATCCCTACAGGTCGATTTTAAAATTCTAACTAATTATAAGAAAAAATATATTCTTTTAACAATTACATAACTTCGATTTTCAAACAAGTTTCTCTTAGTAAGAACAAAAAATTACGAAAGTATTTCTTAAAATTCAATATTTCTAATTTATTTCAGTAATATTTACAGAAATGTGAATGGATCACTCATAGGATTGGCAAGGTTCAATTACGGATTTAGACGATTTTTTTGTTGTTATAAGATTCTGTTAAAAAATTTCTAAAGTCGTCATTCGTTATGCTAACAATCTATGTTTTAAAATGATGTCTCTGTAACTGAATGTATGAAATAAACCAAAGTATCTATTTCCGCAAATTCACTGTCAATTCTTGATAAAGTTGTTTGGTATTTTTGAGGAGTTCATTTATAGTGGTTTGATTTGCAATTACAGAGTCCGAATTTTGGGAAACCATGTCACTCTACTTTAATTTATATTTCTACGTATAGATTACTATTTTATCTTATGAGGACTTTAGAACTCTCTTAGAGGTCCTACCTACAATCATTCTTGTTTGGTTTTGAAGTGGTCCAGCTAAAATGTCAAATAAAAATAATCGTAGATCACTTTGAGATTTCATCAGTTTTTATCTCAGAAGTGTCTCAACTTTATTCACTCAGGCTCTCGTGTAAACCAATTTAAAAAACCTAATTTCGAGAAAATGTGTTTGCAGTTTTCACTTATATAAAACAATCGTAAGTTTTATTCGTGAATTTTAATGTCGTGTTGCATTCGCCCTCTATTGGCGAATTCTTGAGACATAAATTTCCAAGCAAAAATTAAAGCAATTTTGATATTGAACACCTCAATAATTTTCAATTCACGTTACTTCCTCCAAGACCGAAATTCAATCATATCAAATTTCAAAAATCAAAAAAGTTGAAACAATGGACATTTTGACAGTAACTAGTTTTTGTATTATTCTTTTACCGAATTTCCTTATCCAGCTATCCCTACACCCATCCCTCGTAAACAGGGACTCCGCGGAAATTGGTGTTTCAACTTTGGTTGAGTCGTCTAATTGTTCAGTTATCAGAACGTTGGGGAGAAAATCGGTCAGTTCACCAGGACGGTCTCCGAGAGCAATTTGTGAGTATATCATTTAAGAAAGGAAATATTTCTTAAATTATTCCGTCAATCTGAAGGTCATACATTCGTAACCGCTTCATCATGATTAGATATCGATTTAGTTATTTCTCACTTTCAGTTTTGGTAAACCAGACTATTCCTGACGTTATTTGTTTTTTAATGGTAGCGAACACATCAAAAATATACATCATGATGAACGGATGAAATTTTCATACGATCGTACCTCTCCCCTTCGAAATAAGAGTGTCACATATTTGTTTGATTGTCCTCGGAAAAATATGTTATATTTATAACGACTTTTATTGTAAATAGTATACATAGTCGATATTAATACGTGTAAAGTTTTGCGAAATTAGATTTTAACGCACGCTTAAGGCGCAATGAATTTTATATTGTGTATAAATTGCTATTATTTATTTATATAATTTATGGTAAATGTTATTAGCAACCAATTAAAATTAAGATCTTAAGGGTGAAACTCGAACGAAATTCATTTCAAAACGGTTACATAATAAATGCAGTGTAAAGTAATTTCCGAAATCATGCACGGAAATAAATAGATGTTATTGGATAACATACTGATGGTACCTGATAAAATCTGATGGTACCAGATAAAATCTGATGCTACCAGATAAAATCTGATGGTTTACAGTAACATCAGTATGCTATCGGATATAATATTTTTCTCTGTGTGTGAATATCTCGAAATGTTTTGTAATATAATTTAAAAATTGGAATGATCTCGCTTATATACTGTTAACGTTGATCATTTGTAATGTTTTTTTCGTTGAAATACAATATTTCTGTAACTTTCATCATCCTCTAACTCTATCAAATAACAAACAAATATTCTACGACCGTTATTATACAGGAAATGATAATTATCAACAAAATCTGAACAATGATGTTACAAATCAGTGATAAAAAAAGTAAGTGGCGCTACTAAATTTGTTGACATTATAAATAAATAAAAGTTTAATGTATAATTTAACGTAAAATTGTACCAATCTGAATTTTCGAACTTTTCAAATAATTTGTCGTATTTCTTTGACGATATTGAAAAGCTCAATGGAGACACTGATAGAACAGAGTTATAAGGATCGGAACTGACTACAGCAGTTTCATAGGGAATAATATCTGGATATTTATATCAGCTTGAAAACGTATCTTAACCACTGAAACTCATAGTATAGTTATATCGACTACATTTCTGATTCAACTTACAATTATAACTAGGACGTTCTATTATATATATAATTCTATTGTATATTCTATAGTTCTATTGTATATTTAAATTTTTCCAAATTTTGAGATTGTTTGTCTAACTTTCAATGCTGATCAAAAGATAACTAAATTTTCTTGGTAAATACACTGATAAAAGAATTTATTTACTAGAAGGCTTCTTTAAATATGGCGAACTAAACCATTTCTTTACTGTAAACATCATTTGTTAATACTTAAAATGCATTTCTCAATTGTAAAGAAATCATTTTATTTAGTAACAAGTATATTTCAACTATTAATAAATGTCTTTTGCAGTAATGAAATGCTTTAGTTCGCCATATTAAAAAAAAAACTTCTTTACAGTAAATAAATTCTTTTATCCGTGCGGTAATTATTTCATATGAATATTAAAATAAGACCCATAATAATTATTGTTGAGAAAATTCTTACATTTCTTTGTAAAATACTAAAATCGTACAAAATACTAACATTTATAAAGTATAACATTAACTTTTTCATTGTTAACATCAGTTCAAACCTAGAAGTTAAATTAAGGGCCGATTTCACCAACTCCGGTTAAAAGTTAATCAATGATTAACGTCAGTTTAACCGCTCGTGATTGGTCGGTTATGGATTTAATCATCGATTAAGTTTTAATCGGATTTGGTGAAATCGGCCCTAAGAATAAGTGAAGTAAACACTAACCTAACACGTTTTGGGAAAAATGGCAGTTATTTTGACTCGATTAATATTTATTGAATTCATATGAAGTATTCCATGCTAAGTGATCCCGACGAAAAATGTAAATTCAATCGTGTTGCAATTTACATAATCATTAGTCCTATTGATAAGAAAGTTACATGGACAATTTAGTAACCTTAGATCAAAAGGTTGACTAGTTACAGGGGATTCAATGTTTACTACGTCGATTGTTATGTGCATGTTAAAAGGTGTGTAATTTCCAACAAAATATTCCAATTTTATAAATGACTAGTAATTTTAAAAGCTTATCTTGAAATTTAAGTCCCTGTAACTAGACAATCCTTTGATCTAAGGTCATATTTCCTAAGTACTTTTCTTATCAAGAGGACTAACAATTGTGTAAATTCCAACACGATTAAAAAACTTTTTTCGTTTTGCATGGAATGACCAAGATTATGTGTTATACAGTGTTTTAGTACACTAATAAAATCGAAATCTATAACAGTTACCAATCAAATAACGAAATTCGAATAATAAAATTGGTTTGGTTGGTAAGTTTCATGAATTTTGCTCTTTCCGTGTATGTATTCGATATTAATTGAACCCAAATAAAATATTTCACAAAATGTTAAAGCTTAATGTGTTATTTCAGTTATTAAGATAATTTCAGCTTAGTAGGTTTTGATGTTTTGTACTAACCCATTAAGGTCTGGAATGGCCCCTTTTTTACTTAAATTTCAATCAACTATTTCGTATTTGTTGAAAAAAATTGATAGGTACTGCTATTTGTGAGTGCTGTTCAACATTCTGAAGTCAAAATTGAGTTTTTTCTATCAGGAATTTTAATATGACGTCAGATCCGAAAACAAAATTGCCAAAAAGTTTATTAATTTTTTAATTGTGATTAATTTTGATATGGGTAGTATATTTTAAGCATTTTTAGTTTTTTGCAGTTCTTTTCATACGTTTATAGTTTTTTGAGGATGTCATTTTGAAACAGATGGTTGCGGATTTCTTTCCTCGAGAACTATGAAGAAATTGCAGAAAAAGGAAACAAAATTCCTTAGAATTCATAGATAGAATGAATATATTGACAACTGTTGTCCATTTTTAAAAATTTCTTAAAATATGTTAAAAAATTTTACTACAGAAATCGATCATTTATTTTTGTTCTTAGCATTTTTTAAATAAAATCTCCTAGTTGCTGAGTTAGAGGGTTCAGAAATTTGTGAAAAAACATGTTCAACGTGACGCCATTTTGATCTCGTTCCAATAGAGTTTAAAGTACATTTTTTTTAAATTGAAATATTGTGTTCATCTTTGTGCATAGTTTCAGTAGAATCCCAAATTTTTAATAGTTCAGAAAATATTCATAAGAATTAATGTTTCACACATTTTTTTTTTCAAATTTGTCGCCATATTGAAATCCCTTCCACTGAATTTTGACATCGGAATCTTGAAGAGCTACCTCCAAAATAGTAGAAAAAGTACCTTTCAATATTTTTCAACTCGATTGGCAATGAAAAAGTCTGTATTCTTCTTATAAATTTTTGTATTGCCCATTACCTTTAAAAGGACTGTATCACTAGAATTCGAGAAACATAAATAAACTGGGTGTTCACGGCACAAACTAATGGCATTTTTCTCATTTGACCAGTAACATTGAAAATTTTGAAAATTAAAAATCTGAAAAAAAGAACGCAACGATTTTTACAAAAAGGATTATAAACGCCTTGAATTTTAATATTTGTAAAAGACAAATGTCAAAAGTTCTGAAAAATTAGTTCTTTTTGAATCTTTTTGTCAACATTTTGAAAATTTGACAATTACGAAAGAATAGTCTGAAGTAGAAGTGAATACAGATATTAAAAGCGGATCCTTTGAGCTTTTCTAATTCTATTATTAAGAAAAAATGCTATTGTTTTATAAATTTGTTAATTACAAGACAATATTACAGAAAAATGTGAATTTAAAACATTTTCATTGTTTCTTCTTACAGGATTACGAAATACGATAATAGAATAAACTATAACTTGCAAATTGTAGACAAATGTTTACAACATTATTAAAAACATTTCATCGCGTCATTTCCATGTTTCGATTTTAACTGTTTGTGACGTGTGTAACTAATTGAGTAGATTTATTTTCGAATTAATATAAACAATATTCGTTGTTATGCATCGATGTGAAATGATTTTCGTAAACGAGTAACCTGTCAAAGGTCCATTTTCATCGATTCGCAATATTGTAAAATGCGCTTGATGTATTTTTTTTACTGAGCGCATGTTTCTGCTCTTGCATAAAATACAGGGTTTAAGGTTCTAATCCACTTTCAATATTGTACATTTTATGTTTTTCTACGCAACAACATTGTACATAGAAAATACTACATATTGCAAAATTTATTATTTGTGCACGATTGCGGGGGAGAGGGGCTGATATTTATTTTAAAACACTTTTTGTTTTGCTTGATAAGAGATATCTAATAAACAAGGCAACTTATACGTAAAAAAGTTGAAAATCGACGTTCTGAAATATATAAAATTTGTATTCTTGCACGCTTTTTCGCTTAATGGGTAGTAAAAATTAAATTTTACTATTTAGAAAAAGAAAAATAGATGCCCTCAAAACGTATACTTGCCTTTTTTGTTCGCATTTATAAGCACTAATAAATATAAACATAGAATAAGGATCTCCATCTTGTGGTTCATTACTGAATCATAGATCGAGTTCGTTCGTAGTTATTAACTTTCTCTTATAATATTGGTAGAATTATAATTTGAAGAAATGTTAGACCTAACGTTTTGAAGTCCATTTTTAAACTGCCTTTACTATTTTTCGAAAAATGTTGTTCATTCATTATCATTTAAATGAAAATTTAATAACAAGAGTAGGAGATAAACCACTTTTTATTAATTTTTGTTTCAACGTCCAAGGATTATACGTTCTAACCTAAATATATGAAAATACCAATTTTTTGTGTTTTTGAACAACCTTTATCGAGTGATAAAGAGTGGCACACGTTTTGCCTCAAACTTCTTCACCTTTAACAATTTTGCTAATTGTTGAAAAATTGTTTCTTTCCGGTTAAGACTAAAAAATTGTACATAAAGAACGATATAATTCATTTAAGAAAAATATAATTATAACACCGCATAAATCTGCTGCAATATTTTGTACAAGTCTGAAATAATAATTAATAAATTCAAAATGGCTGTAGGATTTTGGACTGACTGATAACGCATTTGAGGACATATTTTTAATATTCAAAACCAACATGGAGGATTCTTTTTTTTTAATTCATCAAATTTGTTTGAAATTTGTTTCAAAAGGAATTTTGAAGTCTTCTTGTACAATTAAAATGTTATATAATGGTAATATAAATCATTTATACTACTTTTAGTATTATCCAGAGAAAAACAATGTCGACGCTTTGTTTTTTTTCCGTGATGTTATAATAGTAATATTTTTAAAAGTGACCAAGTGCACTTTAACCAATCAACGAGCAAGAGAACGCAACATGTAGCACAAACATATTTCCAAAACTATTTCTGACTTAAAAATAATCCCTCTTTCAACTTCTAAAGCTAAAATTTAGTTATCGCTACCTCAAACAAAGTTATGAAATATTGTAAATATAATTCAAGGAATTTAACACTCGGTAAAATTTCAAATTACGAAGAAGTGGCTAAATCGATTATCCGAGTCAGTAAGGTGTAATGAAGAACAGCAAATTTTGGTCCGTTCATATAGTCGACGTTTCGACAGCGTCGCTGTCATTATCAAGACTAAAAAAATTTTTTTGTTTTATTACATTTTAGAGATTACAATTATTAATAAATTATAAAATAAAAAATACAGCCTGTACAAAACAGAGTACATAAATTTTGTAATAAAAATAAAAACATAAGACACACTACCTATTTTTGCATAATTGAAATAAGTTAAATATTATTTATTGGCATGATGTATATTGCCAAACTAACAACACTCAGTTCTATATTTATTCGTAGTTTGAATGTTACCATACGAAACTTTTTTTATTTTTTATTTTATAATTTATTAATAATTGTAATCTCTAAAATGTAATAAAACAAACAAATTTTTTTAGTCTTGATAATGACAGCGACGCTGTCGAAACGACGACTATATGAACGGACCAAAATCTGCTGTTCTTCATTACACCTTACTGACTCGGATAATCGATTTAGCCACTTCTTCGTAATATGAAATATTGTATGTAATAAATCACAATTTTTTGTAATTTCAAACAACCTCTCCCATGGAGTCGAAAATTATCTAACTGGCGATGAAAGAAAAATTATAAATTGGTCAAAAATTTTCAATTTTTACCAGTTTAGAATTTTTCGTGTATGTTTTTACATAAAAAGTTATGTAAGAATGAGAATATAACCTCTGATAATTTAAATATAAAAGATGGTCTAACATGTCGACAAAGAAATGTACTTCAAAAAGAGACAGAGAAATGTATAATATTACAAACGAATAATCCACATTGATCGTAATGGATAATTCTTTATTATAAAAATGATTAATTTGTCAAAAATTCCTAATTTTTCTTCTTTTAACCTCAGATATCAAAAGACGGAATCAGTATTCAAATCCACGGCGGAAAAGACAACTAGTATCTTGGGTGGATTCGGCAGCGGCCTAACGATGAAATTGGGGCAGATGAGAAATTCCGACAGTTTTCGATCATTAGAAGAACGAGTTGGATCAGCTTACGAAAATGTGAAGGTAAATTTCCTAATGATTACGTAATTTTATTTCAAGCATTGTTCGACGACACAATGGGACAACGTTACAGTGATGACGAATGTTTTTCGTAAAATAGAAAGTAAAACCTGGAGTTATAACATAATGAGCATATTTTGGACCATCCTTAGTGTCTTTTTATTTTTCGCTTTTGAATTTCAACGAGAATTGTTAACAAATAAGACTTACAGCATTGGAAAAATGTATAAATTAATTATCAACCTTTAAATGTGTTTTTACATTTTTATTTTAGTGTTTAGATTATTATTCTCGTTTTAGATGTTCAGGTATTTATTTTACGAAGAGGCCTTTCATTCCATGTATTATTTTTAATATTCTTATCTCATATAAATTTGTAGAAATTGTAAAATGTATAAGAAGAATTCGTCAGTCATTCATTATTATACATGCGCCATCTTGAGCCCCACAATTTTGGACTCAAAACAGTTATAACCGACTTGAACCTTTCTTGTATAAACATTTTAATGTCCAAGGTTTACTTTATTCTTTGGAAAACTAAATTCCTTTGGAGTTTAAAAAAATTACTATTCGAGCTTAGTTGGACGCCCATTCGACCGGCAATCGAAACGTCCATGGTTCGACTTCCGGTCTTCCACTTTTTATTTTTATTTTTATTCTTTTCGACAATCTGAAAACAATCCACCATTCTCCATCTTTATCATTATCTTTAAAAAAACATGTGAATTTTCTACAAAAAATTTGCTTTAGAATTAAAAACAAAAAAAATAGTTCGAGCAAACTAGTTAGAAAATAAAAAATCTCATATTTATTACTTTACTCATTTTAAAATAAAAAATCATTCTCTAGGAATCGAACCCTACTGCACTAATCCGTAATCTTCTCGGCCACAACTCCTGTTACTATTTATTAGAAAATAACGACTAATTGGTCGAATAGTAAATGATACGAAATTTAATTAAAATGTTTTCATATACATTTGAATGGATTTAACATTATTTAATTTAATCAGAATAAGGGGAAACTGCGATGACATTTTCACCTATACGAAGGACTTTATTTAAAAATTCAACAAAAATATTTTTAAAGTAATTTAATGCGAGGAATTCAATGGACAAAAGAAAATAGCTGAAAACAATTTTGACCACTTTTGAAGGTTTTTTTTCGAAAAAAATGAAAGATTTTAAAATTCATCCGTAATTTTGTAGAAAATATGTTTTTCTATTCAAACAAAAGTTTCCAGCCCAAAAATCCAAATTTTAATATTGTTGAGGTATATTTTTTGATAAAAAAATGATTTTTTTCCTCTCAAAAAAGTTTGAGATTCCCGAAGTTAGTCGAAACAAAATGTTGAATTCCTACTTCTCAAAATGAAGTGGAATAAGTAGAGGGAGTAACTGTTCGTTTACAATAGTGGCTCCCTAAAAGTAATCATCATTGACAAACTATTATCACGGGGTTATGTATTGAAATATAGATTGAAAACATATAAAGTTGTAATGAAAATTGCAATCTTTCTATATTAATGACATTTTCTTACTTTAATATTACATTGCTATCATAAATGATTTTTTAATTCCCAAAATATCATTAAATGTTTCTAAATTATTTTTAAGGTTATTATTTCTCATTAAGAATTCGAGAAAAAAAAACTGTCAGGAAAAAATTTTTTTCCATAAAATATGCTTCAAAAATAGTAAAATTTGGAATTTTGTGATGAAATTCCTAAAAAATTACGAATGGATTTTAAAATCTTTCGAAAAAAAAACTTCAAAAGTGGTAAAAAATTGTTTTTAGCTATTTTCTTTTATGACCATTGAATTTCTCGCAAAAAATTGCTTTAAAAACATTTTTGTTGAATTTTTAAATAAATTCCTTCATATAGCTGAAAATTTCCTCGCAGCTCTCCTTAACCCTTTTTTGGACGGGAACGCCATTATTTTTTTTCAACTTTCAACGCTGCATATTTTAATGAAATTGGGCTGAAAAAATTTGGCAGATACCATTTCCGGAAGTGTATTTGAAATGAGTTTGCGGAAGGTTTACTGAGATTAGAATGTCATAATCGGAAAAATATAGTTTTCCTATATTTAAGCCGCCATATTGAATTTTCGAAAACGTCCAATGGGATTTGTTAGAACCGATATCCATGCCACCTTTTACGATTTTCTGGGATGACGTTTTCAATTTCAAAATGCAGAATTTTCTTTAAAAAAAAAACGCGAAAATTTCGTATTTTTTTTTTTTTTTAAATAGGCTGTAACTTTTTTTATATTGCTTCGGAGGCTAATTTCAACGACGGGATCTGAAAGAGGAGTCTTCAAACTTTCGGAAATGGTATCTGCTAAAATTTTTTAGCCCAATTTCATTAAAAGATACAGCGTCGAAAGATGAAAAAAATAATGGCCTTCCCGTCCAAAAATGGTTAAACCAGAAAATATGGGTCATTCTCCTGAAAAGTGTAATTTTATGTCCCCAGTTAATATTTTATCCAAATAATGGAATTTATTCTCCAAACATTTTTTTTTATACTTTTATGTAAACATTGCACAAGAGATGATTTGTTTAAATCGCATCATAAAATTTTCGCATACTGCTAAAGGTCCGAAATGGAAGCCTTCTGGCTGTCCCCAGGTATAAATAACACGTTTTCGATCACTGTCATTCTTCATGTGAATGATTAAATTTGTTTAAAAGTGGTTATGATCTGTTTTACTTATAACAAACAAATAGTGCTGTGAAAATTTCACTATAACGTTCCTGAAAATTGTTATGGCTTTGTAAAATGTGTCTCCATGTTTTAAAAAATAACCGCAAGTACAGAATACATGCCATTTCCAGTACAAAAAAATTAAATGTAGATACAGACAATCGTTCTACAATTTCGATTACTTTTAGACTATGGATTGCATGTATAATATTACTGATTTCAAAACTAATTTAAACCGAAATTTAGTAATATTGTTAGAAATAAGGCCAGTACGTTTATTTCTTGTAAGCCTCCTGTCGTATTTGCGAAGCTAATTTAGCATGTTAAGAAAGCGAGTAATATCTTAAAATATAAAGAAAAGATTAAACTCTTATGCCTTAAGTGCATTTGACCGAAATTTATTTTGTTCTTATGTTAACATGGTTAATACATTGGCATGTAAGCTCCGCTGTCATGAAAGCCTCCTGGACAATTGTAGTGATTTGCGGAAATTCCGTTCTTATTAGTGATAGAACGGATTTTTATTGAACCTAACATCAATTTTCTTAACTACTTTCAGTATTAAACCCGCATCATCAGTAATATGCTATAATCAAAACTTTCTTTTTACATCGTTAAAATAACTAAACATATCAATTTATAATTTTCCATAATAATTTTAACTGTTTTGAGTTTTATAAAATGAATATTATTAAGTTACTATTTTTATTCTTACTCTTTATGAGTCACTCATTCGCTAAGAGTGAACATTTCGCCATTTTTATATAAAATTTCCATTAAAAAATTTAATTTCTTGCATATTTCACGCATATCGATGGCTGCTGCATTATTACTTCGTATTTGCGTAATTAGCAAGCCAATGAATATATCCAAACTTTAAATTTCAATTTTTATAATCTTTTATTTCGTGGAAAAAAAAATACGTCGATTTTACACTTTTTTTAAGAATGACCCATATATTAAAGAAATCGCACTGTTTCAAATGGGACAGGTTAGAAATATTGATAAATAAAGTTGTTCTTTTCTGATCTACTAAAATGGTCAAATATTAATAAAAATGGATTAATTCTTGATATGTTTTTAGACAAAGGTAGTGCCGTCGAGATCGAATTCGACACAAAGTTTCGACGAAGCATTGCGCGAGGCAGGTGCATCAAGGAGGACATCAGCAGCACCATCCGTGACTAGTCCAACCATTCCCGAGGAAAAGCTTCTGTCTTAGAGCCTACTTACGACCATCTCACCAACGGATAACGAACTAGGCAACGTTTTTGTACATTGACAACACACACACAAGTAAATACAAACATCCGCAAACATCAACACCTTCAGTCACGAAAAAAACTGAGCCTCTAATTTCTGTCCTTTGGAGCATCTCTACGGAACACTGACTTGTGCATCAGAGCCATCATGTTTTTGAAGGGACTTTAATCAGCTGCTAAAAAGCACTCCCGTTCTTATTAGAGTCGACGAGTTTTAATTAACACATATTAAAGATGCGACAAAAAGACCAACGAACAGTCGATTATCTGACGTTCCCCTCGGTTTGAGAACAAAATATTTATTGTTTTTCAGTAGAAACCCAGCAAATTTACAGAAACTTTGTCAAGATTATTTACATTTTGAAAGTTTGTGAGAGACAGAGACCCTTGCACCGTATTAAATTAACTCTAAGCATTTTGTAACGGCAACGTGTCTTAGCGTTTTGTGAAATTTTCGAAAGCGTTTTACATTATTGCTATTGCCGCAAAAAAAAAAAGTTTTTGGTGTTCGGGCTCGAGTGATCATGGATACGTGTATTTGTAAAATCCAAAATGAAAAAAAAAGCACTTGTCTCGATGCGACAGGTTCACAAACGCTGCCGTTACGATTCTGGCAACGAAGGCGAGAGAGTAGCGATATTTTCTATAAGATTAGCACTTATGGTATTCTGTAAAAGAATGCAAGCGCATTCCCTCCCACGCGTTTACACGTGAATTTTGGATCAACACGTATATATATATATATACATATATATATTTTTTAATCGTTCGACTTATGGGTCTTGCGTGGCTTTTTACGCTGTTACTTGTGCGAGATTGCCACATTCTTTGTATCGATCTGTAAACTTGCCTTTGAATTAGTCAATAAATTATTTCTTCTGTCGAGCAGATATATTTCTAGTTGTGTTGGACATTTCTTCCTTTTCCTACGTACAAATTTCTTATATGATGATTTTTTACATCCTGATTTTTTAAATTATGATTTTTAAAGATAAAGTTAAAAAAAGGTAACCTTAATTTAACTACAAGAAACGTCTTTAAAGAATGTTAGAAGCTTATAATTCAGCGTTGAAATAAAAAATATTTATTTAGGTCAATATTTGTTTTTTTTAGTTCTTACATATCCTAACCTAACCTTACATAATCTAGATAATTCATGATACTTTCCATTGAAGTAAGCTGAATGCTGCATACAGAAAGAGATGACACGTAGCGATTATTTGAAGATCAGACTAAGGTAAAATATAAGTAAAATACTAACAACTAACATAATATAAACTAACCTAACCTAACCTAACATAAATAATTCAATCGCGCCTTTAAGAAGGTGCATGTGAATAATTACTTATAACTACTGTAATGTTTATCTGATTTACAGGATTTTTTTTTATTTAAAAGGTAAGAATAATATATTTTTGATTATATCTAACAGATTTTGATGAAATGAAAACTAACGAGACTAGAAACAATATTAGCGATTTTTTTTTTAATTTGTTTCAACGTTGTTTTGACGTCCATTTTTCGATATTATTCCATTTTTTAGACGGTGTTTTTAATGTAACGTCGTTAAAAAATAAGGTTTTCGCGATGCAATCTACCATTTGAAATTTTGGGACTAAATTGACTTGTTTAACCTGAATTAATTAACCTTTTAACGCCTAATTGTACAATAAATTCTACATGAAGTTTGACATTTTATTTTAGCATTTAAACTCCACTAGAAAAACTTGTCACTAGTAATTTTTTATTCATCAAGAACCGCACCTTCTAATGATGCATGTCAACATTTTTCAAATTACGACAAAAAAGTTATACACATTTTAAAAAAATGATGTTTTTCAGTTTTATTTTTAATTTATCGAATTTTATTACGGGAAAGGTCACAAATGTGTCAAAAATGAATTTGCTATCATATAAGAGTATTTCGGAAAGCAAACATTGAAAATAGCGAACACAAAATGGCTAGTTTTTTTAAAATAAAAAATGGCCGTCCGAATATAGGGAATAAAAATGTTTGAAGTTGACCGAATTTACTTGAAACTTATCATTCAGGAATTTTTGGGGTTGCTTATGATTACTTTAGATGCGTTTTTTTTTTAAATATATAACAACTGATTCAGATTCGTGTTGTGCAATCTCAAAACCAAAAAGCTTCACGAAAATACATTGAGGATTGCGATATTCAAGACATTGCTGGGATATTACGAATAAAAATACATTTTTATCGCCATTTTGAATGTTTAATGTTCAAAATACGCCTATGGTATAGCAAATTCATTTTTTACAAGATGTTTTTAGAGGTATGCTAATTATCCATAATAAAATTCGAAAAATGAAAAATAAAAACAAAAAATATGATTTATTATTGTGTAACTTTTTCAGAGACAAGTTCAGAATGATCTCATAATGCGTTCTGTAAGACGTCGGATGCGTCAAATTATGAGGTTTTTCTGAATTTGATATCATTATGAGATCATTACGACCTGATAATTTAAAACCTTATAATTTAAAGATCACTTTAAGAGCTATTTATAAGTATTTAAGACGTCTTATAATTTTCAAGTCTTCTTAAAAAGATCTTCAAGATTTTGCTGTTTGCGCAGCTATTTTTAGAGGTGATATAATGCTCAAATTTAGCTTTGTAGCCATGAATGCGAGTTTCACTATTTTGTTATTAGAAACGATACTGCTTATCCCCAAATAAAACAAACTAATTGCATTGATCTTATATTTTATTCTGGTTTTTGTGAAATTGAGAAAAAAATGTATTCCGCCATAAAAACTTACTTAAAATGGGCAAAAACTGTTTTTTGCATTTTTAGGTTAGAATATCTTAAAATCTTGACGTGAAAGAAAAATTCTGCGACCAAATTTGAATTCAGCGCAACGAAAATCTTTGGAAATGTATAGTCTGATTTCTGGGAATAAATTTTGTGGATCCTGGAGTAATCCCCCCCCCCCCAAAATTCCTCCCTGGAAAATTCCCCCCGGAAATTTCGCCCTTCGGAAATTTACCCCCTAGAACAGCCCCCTAGAACAGCCCCTCCGGAAAAAAAGAAAATCACGTTATATCATTCCCCCAGAAATTTCTAATCATATATATTGCTCAGTTTCAGTGTTCACTCGCTAGTTAATAGTTGACTCAAGCGCAGGAAGTGTCAAAATGCCTCTCGACATTATCAAATCGAATCGACATAAACCGATATTAATACTAAATGGATATATGTTTAATAAACATCAAGAAACGACCACCAAAGTGATCTGGCGATGCATTAAGTACCGAAGTAAATCCTGTCGTGCTATATGTCACACCACTACGGCAAAACAAACAGGCTCTATAATTAAAGACGGTACACCTAACCTAACCTAACCTAACCTAACCTAACCTAACCTAACCATTTTTCTGGTGGGGCTATTTTCTGGGGGGTAAATTTCCAAGGGGGTTATTCTCTAGAATGGAATTTTCCGAGGAGTGTTATTCCAGAGGGGGAAATTTCCGAGGAGGAATTTTCAGGGGACCAAAATGTCGGTCACCGATTTTGTTGGCCTGATATAAGCTACAATGAAAAAATAAGTCCTTTTACGATATTTAGCAAGTGTATATAATTTTACAATGGCAACATTAGGATCTAACTTGGGCTTCTATAAATGGATTCGTTCAGATTATAGAGAACAAATAGTAGTCCTGCTTAAAGATTGGAAAAGATGTTCCAAAAAGCTGGCAGAACTGTTCAGTCGAAGGATGTTTTTGTTAAAATGCAGAAAACACCATCTTCTTCCAAACCACAGTGGGCAGAACAAGTTCACGCATAATACGCAATTTTACCACGTTTTTATCAACTCGTATTCTTGTCTGTCTGTCTGTTTGTCCGGTGCAAATCTTGTAATCGATTTTAAACTAACTTCCCGATGAGCTAGAGACTTGAAACTTTGAGGATAGCCCAAAATTGGATGACAATGCATTCCTTTACCGTTTATTACAAGTTTCAATCAGTTTTAAGAACAATTTCAGCAATTTTAAATTTTATATGAAAAGAAAAATAAGTTTCAAAGCGGGGGGCCCTGCGTTTTCCCCCCTTCCACCGTCGCGCTTGTCCTTTGTTTTCCTTTCGCAATCGGGAAAAATCCTCCACTGACGTCATTAATTCCCTTGCCTATATATACTCATTCACGACGGCAAGTGGAGCAGTTAAGATGGCACAAGAGACATCAACACAGCGCAAGCGACGCACGGCTAGAGAAGGAGAAGAAAAAAAGATTGGAGAAGCAGCTACGGGAATCGGAGGTATGTAAAACTATTAAATTGGCCAAACGGCGAAAGGCAAATGAAGATGCGACTGATGAACAACGTGATATTAGACGTGCAAAAGATAAGGCACGAAAAAAAAAAGAAAGGGCAAACGAAGAACCCGAGCAATACTCCTCTCGCCGCCATAGTCAGCAAATTCGTCAAGCTAACCTGAGAGCGAACGAGACGCCCGAACAAAATTTCTTTCGCCTTACTAGTGATGCGAAACGACACGCTAGTGTAAGAGCGGTCGAGACGCCTGAACAAAATTTATCTAGACTTGAATATGATCGATTAATACATGCTCACACAAGAGAAATTGAAACTTCTGATCAACGTGAAATACGACTTCAACGCCAATGACAGGCGTATGCTGAACGGATAGCCGTATTTACCGAATCGTTGCTAAAGATTTCCTTGTAAATGCAACAAGAAATGCCGACAATGTGAATATGGCAAACATTGTATCAGGCGATGTAAATAAGACTGGAAGATTGCCAAAAGAGTTGGAAATTTTTGTTGGAGCAAGAGTGATGTTGCGTTCAAATTTAAATATTGAACAAGGACTTGTGAATGGCGCCATGGGCACAGTAACAGAAATCGTTTGGCCATTATTCCGTCGAGGTCAAATGTAGAACGAAGAAATTCCATCTTTTCGCATAGACTTTAATCGTGATGGAATACATTTGATTCAGCCGAAGTCAATTCAATTTCCGGCATTAAGAAATGTTGGCACAACGGAGCGGACTCAACTTCCCTTGATATTGTGTTGGGCTTGCACAGTACATAAAATGCAAGGATGCACAGTTGATCATGCTGTTGTATACCTAGGACCTGCACTATTTGCCAATGGACAGGCTTATGTGGCACTAAGCCGTGTCAGATCTCTCAATGGCTTGCGCATTGAAGAATTAGATTGTACAAAATTAACTGGCAAAACTCCATGTAATGAGGAAGCAATGAGTGAAATGGAGCGATCACGACAACTTGAACCTGCGCCGCCATAATTTGAATTTGAATTTGAATTTAGTTTTGGCTTGAGGGTAAACCTCTGGGGCCAACCATTACAAAATATACATATAAAAATAATTCATACATAAATATACAAAAGAACTTAAATATAGGTAAGAGTGGAGGTAAAGTGGGTTTAAATGACTATCGTTACGTAGAGCATAAAAGGTATACAAAAATAATAAAAATAACGCAGTGAGTGGACAGTTATACATTCCGTGATCGCAGTGGGGAATACAGCGAGTAGTTTCAACTAGCAGTATAAGTTCGTATGTGGTAGTGGAGTGTTATCGCATAGGAGTGATATCGAACAATGGGTTGGAGAACAAGAAAAGTCGAAGTTTTCCCTTAAATGACGTAACATTGCCACTAGAGCGGATGTTGGTTGGCAGGGCATTCCAGAGTCGAGTTGATGTGATGATGAAAGAGCGCGCAAATGACTCATGCTGATGAGGCTGCACACGAAGTTCACTAGTGGAGCACGGTCTTAGTATTCGACTTGTGCTTTCATTACGCCACTGATACCGTTCATATAGATATTTCGGTATCCTTGTTGTGAGGGCATTATAGGTGATGATGCCTATAAAGTATAATCGGCGAAATGCGGTTGTAAGCCACTGAAGTTCACGATATGGGGTGATGTGATCGACTCGGCGCAGTCCATAAATAAATCGAATGCCCGCGTTGAGCAGCCTTTCAACCTTGGTTTTCTGCAGGGCGTTGATATCATTAAGAGAGGGTAGGAGCAGTGTTTTTACTGGAGTCTCACGGAGATCGAGAGATCACAAAGCACGGTTTTGTCTAAGTTGGCGTAGAGTGGAAAACACACGCTTAGACATTAGAACAAGGTGTTCTTTCCATGATAGTGTGCTATCAATGAGACCAAGATTTTTTGCTGACTTAACCCAGGGTAAAGTGATGTTGTTAATTACCAATGGAGGAAGAGAATCAAAATCAAGGTTTAGATAATATGAGCCACCAACGAGTGGTGCTTTGGTTTTCCTTAGATTAAGCTTAAGTCCATTCTCATCCGCCCACTGGCTGAAGTTCTCCACATCAGTTGTTACTTTCTGGATCGCCATTGGTAACTCAGAGATACAGTGGTCCCCGTCCTAACGCATATGTTTCGTTCCATCAAAAATGGCCGCCCCCGTCCAAACGCATATCCTCCCTCAACCCCCACTACGGTAAAAGTCTCTTTGCATTTCTCACACTGAGCATGAGCGTAGATGTCTCACTAGAAGCGCTAGCAACTAAGAATCGCGTTTTGGGAAGAAGAACAAAGGGGAATCTATGTATCTGGACGGGAAAGAAATATGCGTTTGGGCGGGAAAATGCTTTAGGACGGGATGCATTAGGACGGGGACCACTGTATGGCACTTTAAGAATATTTGGGTATCGTCAGCAAATATCATGTGATTACAGTGCTGGAGGACCGAGGAAAGGTCATTGATGAAGATCGAGAATAGAAGCGAGCCCTGAGGCACTCCAGCACCAACTGATAGCCATGAGAATCGCTGGCCATCATCAGCTGTAACTGCTTGCTTTCGTCCGGACAAGTATGATGCAAACCATCGTATAGCAGTCACAGAATGATTTACATTTTTCAGCTTATCGATGAGAATAGAATGGAATGACTGACCGTGTCAAATGCTCTGCTAAAGTCGAATAACCATAAAGCCAAATTTTCTACGTTCTTTAAATGTTGCTGTGTTTTCTGGTAAAATAAATATAATTCTAAAACCACTTGCGTATTCTTTTCATTTTGAAACTGCTCTTTTCAGATTGTTTACAAATGTAATAGTTTAAAATCGATTGTAAAATTTGATCTATTAAAATTAAAAAGCAGAAAATAATTAATGAATAAAAAATTCTTTTTAAAAACCACGTTTTTATATATGGACTAAAAAGGATAAAATAATTTTTCCCATCCACACAGGTCACTAATACCATGCCGAAATAAATACCCAATAATTTTTCATTTTATTAGGAAATAAAATATTTTTAAGACTTAAAATGGAGAACGTGGGGCGTAATAGAGGTAACAGAAATGACTCCTCCTCGACGAACAATAACAAATTAGAAACTTATGTTTAAATGAACAATATGACACGCTAGTTTAGACATGATAGTCATTTCTGTTACCTATACTGCGCCACACGTTTTCCATTTTAAGTCTTACAAATATTTTATTTCCTAATAAAATGAAAAATTATTGCGTATTTATTTCGGCATGGTATTAGTGACCTGTGTGGATGGGAAAAATTATTTTATCCTTTTTAGTCCATTTATAAAAACGTGGTTTTTAAAAAGAATTTTTTATTCATTAATTATTATATATATTTTTCTCAAAATAAATATGAAAATTGTTTAAACAACTTTAAGAAAAACATCATGAACTTGGAAATTCACGATCTAATCAAGCATATTCAAGATACGAAATCACAAAAACATCATCTTTGGTGCAACATCACTAAAAAGCTACCAACGGACATTTATAAACTGTTCATTTATTTTGAGAATGAATATTTTGTAAAAAGTCTTTCACAAACCATTTCAAACATTCGAAAAAATTTTATTGTCTTAGTTTCAAAAGTTTAAATAGACAAAATCACACTACAACAAAAATAAATAATAAGTGGTTTTTAAATTTGACAAACAAGCGCATTCCTGATAATATTATTCTGTCGGCCAAAAGACTAATTTAAATTTTAATTTTCAATATTGAAATTGTTCGGTATTGTCAGTTTTTTAATTTCTTTGTAAACAGAATGTGTCATTAATTTTTGGAGTTAATTTTATGTAAAAAAATCTTTACAGAATATTTTGAAGAACGCTCGAATAAAGTGCCGACACGCCAATCAAAAAATCATTTTAGTTTTATGTAATTTAAGTCCTTTTCGCCAAGAAGAACCAACTTAAATTTAATTTCGATGGACAAGAAAAATATCGACTCATATAATGTAGCAAGTGTTATTACAATTTTGTATTATTATTGTATGATCTCCATTCTATTTAATGTAATCAAATATGTAACGATGCAAACGGTAAAAAAGAACTCAGGTAAAAATTATATAAATTAACAATTAAGGTGCGAGAATAGAATCTATAATTTTCAGAAATTTGCTTTTCATTTATATCATTTATTTTATACGTCTAAGCTCTAAAATAAGACGTCTTTTCTCAGACTTCGTATTTGAGAGGTCTTGTAGAGCTCTTAAAATCGACGCTTAAGTCTTCATAAAGATCACTAGAGCTCTCTGATAAGTATTTAAGACATCATACAATTTTTAAGTCTTCTTAAAGAACTCTTCAAGATGTCTTTTTGCTATTTGGGCAGCTATTTTGAGCGGTCATGTTTAGCTCAAATTAAGCATTGTAGCTATGAATATTAAACCCAAATATACAAAGTGTTTCAAGAAATTGAACACTCTTCGCTTTTTTCAATAGTCCCAGATAACGGAATCAAAAAATTGTTCAAAATAATTTCATAATGTGTTCTATAAGAGGTCATATGTGTCATATTATGAGGTTTTTCTTAACTTGATATCATTATGAGATCATTACGACCTCAATCTCAGAAAAACCGCATAATTTGACGCATCCGACTTCTTTTAGAATACATTATGAGATCATTCTGAACTATTTTTGTATTCTGTCATCTGGAACATCAGCATCGTTAAAATGCATTCATCAGAATCCTCAGTATATTTTCCCGACGGTTTTCGATGTGCTGAATCAAAATGTGGTCGTATAATTGTTTTGTGTCGTCGAAATTTTGAGATATCCTAATCTAAAAGTGTAAAAAACAAAAATGATAATCGTGCCTTGACAAAAACTTCGATAACTCATTGAAAAAGAATCGTACGAAATTAGTAAAAGCATTTTAAAGTTGATGAATAACGCTTTAATCTGGTTCTTGCTTACAAGCATTTTGTTCCGCCACAAAAACTTATTAGATATGAGCAAAAAGAGTGTTTTTTGCACTTGATGGAACAATTCTGCGACCAGATTTGGATTCAGCTCATTGAGAACCTT
This sequence comes from Trichopria drosophilae, assembly GCA_030407085.1. Taxonomy (NCBI): domain Eukaryota; kingdom Metazoa; phylum Arthropoda; class Insecta; order Hymenoptera; family Diapriidae; genus Trichopria; species Trichopria drosophilae. The sequence goes on along the minus strand of CM059586.1, from coordinate 96,287,354 downwards.
CGGAAAAGTATAGTCCGGTTTCAGGGTATGGAGATTGGCTTCATTTTGTTGGCCTGTGTAATTTATCGATTTGTATATGAAGTTAATATCCCGCAATCTTATGTATGGATTCAATAACCACCTAGTGTCTCTGGAAGAAACACAGAGCTCAATTCTGGGATTCTCTTTACTAAAAGAGAGTTTGTCAAACACAAGATAGATTAAGGACCTCAAATAAAAGACCTCTTCGAGGTTACGATTCCTAGTCCTCAGTAAGACATCTTTAAGAGCTTATTTTATAGATTATCATAATTCAGACCTCTTCAAGAGGTCTTTTTGGAGATATATTTTCAGAGAGCTCTGGATAAGCGCTTTAATAAGTATGGGTCATTGAAACAGAATTCGAAAAAAAAAACAAGAAATCGAAAAGTATTCCCTAGTGCTCTAATGTCCTTATGTTCTTCGGTGATGAAACGATACCTAAAAAACGAAAATGAATTCTGAAGTAAAAAATCCGAATTCAACGTCATAAATATGAATTCGTTTCAATTCCTTAACAATGGCATATGAATAGAATTCATGTTTACGTTTCTGATTTCGAATTCTTGACATTTTAATTAATTTTCATTTACTAGGGTTGACTTAAAAGCAGTTCGTAAATCTAAGCAGGTTCAATTCGTAGACAATGATGACCATTTGCTACTAGAAAAGATAATTCGAACACTGTGAATTATCTATTTCCATACCCTGCATTTCGATGAACACGCGAATTCTGGTTGATGCTACAAACCATTGTAGAATCAGCCTTGTTATTTTCTAGTTTTAGATGAAGCCGCAAATCCACAGCTAGTAACAAATAAAACAAAACTTTTCGTGATTATCGTGCATTTGTTTTTAAACAAGTTAAAAACTTCGTAACACTTAAAATTTCAAATAGTGGGATCTATCAGGACACCCGGATACTGGAACTGGCGGCCAGTACTATTTTCGGCATTGGCAGATTACTGACCGCCGGAACAAATCAGTACTGCCACAGTTCTGATCGCCAGTACTGCTGTCGGTATTGACAGATTAATGATCGCCGGAGAAAATCAGTACTGATACAGTACTAATTGCCAGTACTGCCGTCGGTATGAAATGATTACTGACCGCTGAATCAAAACACTATTGACTCAATACTGCCCGCACCACTGTAAAAGTACTGAACCAGTACTAACAATCAGTACTGACATACGGAGTCGAGAAAGTACCGACTTCCGCACACATCAGTACTGACCATGGACTGGCAGTCAGTAGTCGTGATCATGAGTTAATCGAGTACTGACAACCGGAGTAAATCAGTACTGACGAGATACTTCCGCTCAGTACTAAAATTCGGAGCCGAATCAGTACTGATTTCGGTACAGTATGATATATCAGTATTAGCCCCATACTAAAAATTAGTGATAGTGTCCGAAACGAAATTAATATTAATATAAATTTGATTCGATGTAATTTGTAGTTAAATTACTTTCAAATATATCTTTTTTCGAATAATAAATACACAAACGCGATGTTTTATATAAAAATAAAATACGTTAGTAATATGAAATGCAAGGATACAATATTAGACGATAGATATATAACAGTTCTCAACGTATTACTAACAATATAAGGAAAACAATGAGATACAATTTATTATATTTTACGACAGATAGAAAAAACTTAAAAATTAGAGGAAAAGAAAAGTAACAAAAACAAGGATTAATAATTTGGAGGGTTTTTTAGTAATATAAATAATAAATGAAAATCTAGCAACGTTTCGACTCGGATATGAATCCTCTTCAAAGCTATGTAAGAAACTGGTGGTAATTGCGTCGTATTTATACTAAATTAGGGGATATGAAGTTTTGTATATATTGATGGTGTCGTACTAAGAATAAAGAAACCGTTGACAAACTATGTATGAATTTAGAAGATAAAATGGGATTCATTACAGAAAGGGATGGTACACTTCCGGAAGCTTTACTGTTTCGAACCGGATGTTGAGGGTATTGTTCTCCTTTTTTATAAAATAATTTTCAAGGTTATCTCTTTTTGTCCAGTTTTTTTTCTTTTACAAGGATTATCGTTTTGTGATAATCAAAATCGTGTCCAGTTTCTGGCGGATATATCTGTTTCAATGCTAGCAATACTTTGAGGTATCGGTATTTCGTTTCTATTATTAATGGCGAACAAGATCGAGAAACATTTTTGCAGAAAAACACGGAACAGTTTACAGGTCTAACCAACCATAGACTTGAAACTGGACATGATTTTGATTATAACAACACCATAATCCTTGCAAAAGAAAAAAAACTGGGCAAAAAGAGTCACCTTGAAAATTATTTTATAAAATCAGAGTACCATGTCAGAGTATCATGCCGGTACTATTCCGGTATTAATTTCTACCAGGGTATCTGTTAGTTTAAACGAATACGGTAAAAACATCTTGCTAACAGTTTCTATGTACAATACCAAATGCTGACATTTTAAATTCTAGTATGATCAGAGGTCATATACAGCGAACGAGTGAAAAAGTCATAGTTATGTAAATATAGCAAATAATTCATATAATTTTAAATTAATTTAAAAAATAAGTACAAAGTTTGAAGTGATTTCGATCGATTTCCATAAATTCATCATGTTGGATCCATATGGGATCCGCCATTTAGAATTTTGAAACTGATTTCAGATTCGTTATTAGAATCCCAAGAAATCCCCGAGTAATAAGTTTCAGACGTTTTCATTTAATTTAAAAAAATTTGGCCGCCACATTGGATCCACCATTTTGAATGTTTGAAAACAAACTTCAAAATCAGAATCATCGAGCCCAAAAAACCCGGGCATCAAGTTTGCAACAATTTTGATCGATTTCCATAAATTCGTCCTCCATATTGGATCCGCCATTTTGAATTTTTGAAAACTGACTTCAAATTCGGAACCAGAGACCCTAAAAACCCCCGGGTATAACGTTTAAAGTGATTTCATTCTAGTCTTTAGTAACCATTTTTTAGCCGCCATTTTGAATTTTTTTTCATTACTTCTAGCCCAAACATTTTTGACGCGAAATTTATACCAAAATGAAATATTCGGATACTAGTATTGATTAAAAAATTACGAGAAGTGAAAAGAAAACCTGAAAAAATCGTGATTTTTGTTAAATAAATGATCCTAGTTTTTTATTTTTTAATTTGCAGCCATTTGCGATACACCATTCGAAAGACGGAGTTTGGTCAATAAAAAACGTCCATTTCACCAATTTCATTTTTCAAATTTCAACTTTTTCATTGGATTTTAATACAAAAAATTACTACTTAAATTTATGTACATTTGGTTCTTAAGAGGTTAAGACTCTACAAAATTCCAAAGTAGACTTGAAAATAATCGATTGTCATCAATTTTTCCAGGATTTATCAAATATGAGCTGTTTTCTAGTAAAATCAGGCAAAACGAGTCAAACCACTTAAAATCCGAGTAAAATGGAAAGAAGATTGGTTTATCTTGCACAATTTTGAAGATACGATCATTCAAAATTAATTTTCAGCAAATAAAGTTATTGAATTTTGATTTTCCTCGTACATACATTTTGTTCAAAAATATATTCTTATGTTTTGTACTTGAAGGTTTAAATATTATAATAGCGTGAGAAGCAGTGTTCTACGTTCGTAAATCGACTAAAGAAAATGGAGGTTATTTTTAATTGTTTCTACGATTATTAATAATGGAAGTATACTCAACATAATCATAAATCGAAGTGGTTCATCAGAAAATCCACCATAATCAAACCGTATATTTAAATCTATTTCAAAATAATCCAATCCTTTTTTTTTATTTCTTTTAAGAATTTTAAGTACTTAATTGTAATTGATTTGTATTAGCATCACCTAACTATACAATATCTCAGCTTCTTTTTAATTTTAACCGATTAAGTCTCAAAAAGTCAAAATTTGTATCTTACGTTTGAGCCCAGCAAACTTTGTGAAAATGTAAAAATATCTCTTGGAATACCCAACCCTAATATTTTCGGGTACGCCCTACTCGATGGAATGGTTTAAAAGTTTAAAAAATTTGATTTTCAATTGTTAATTAAAATTTTAAAAAAATACGATTTTTTAATGAAAAATTTGTTATTAATAAAAAATTTGAGAGGGAAGTAAATTTTGTTTATTGTCGCAGTTTGGTTTTTTAGCTTTCGTTGTCTAGCCGCCATTTTGTTAAAAAAATCGTACGATAAAAAACCAAAGCTGATTGAAAAGTTTAGATATTTTGTGCAATTTCGTACGCATTTGAGACAATAAACAAAATTCGCTTCCCATTCAAATTTTTTATTAATATTTTTTTTTTAAATTGTTAATTAACAGTTGAAAATCAAATTTAAAAAATTTTTAAACCATTCTATCATGTAGTGCGTACCCGAAAATAGTAGGGTTGGCAATTTTCCAGAAGATTTTCTTACGTTATCACAAAGTTTCCTAAGCTCAAACGTAAGATTCAAATTTTGCCTTTTTGGGACTTTATGGTTACAATAATCGAGTAGCATCACTGAAACAATATAAAAAAAAATTGGACATGAAAATCGTTTGGGTTAAAGTTAGTCCAAGCTCATTGTGTCAGTAAATTTTCATCAATTTTTTGTTCAGCAAACAACGAAACATTACATTTTTTTGAAATATTGATATAACATTTTTTTTATAATTTTATTGATACAAAATATTAATTACACAAAATTAATAATATCGAAAAAACGTTATCAATATTGAAAACAAAGGAACAAAATCGATAATATTTTCAACTGTGGTCTCATACGATTTCGTATCATCAAAATAAGGGATGGATAGTGGGATAAATAAGTTATTCAGCTTTCACATTAAATAAAAACGTTGTAATTCGTTAAAAATTAGAGTTATATTTTATGTAAAAGATCAAAGTTATCAGTGATTATTCACATTACATTACTTACCTAAAAGTTGTAAGATTTTTGCAAATTTCTGAAGCTAACGTCAAAAATCTCTTTATATTTAAAAAAATTATTACTTTTCACAATTTTTTAATAATTTTAGTGCTCATGTAAAAAATTCGTTCGGTAAAGATGTAGAGAATCTTTTTCCCAAAAAAAAAAATAAACTGTCACTCGTTAAAATGCATTCATTTTTAAAAACTGTTTAGGTAGCGTTAAGAAAAAAGTTTAAGTCATTTACAAAATTTGCTTAACAAAGTATTTATGCAGGTCTCCGAACAATGTCGTCAGCGTTATAAGTGAAAATTTTAAAACAAACATCGCTAAAATTAAACCCGCAAAAGACATGTTACCTTTTAGTAAACAAAGTGGAGTCGTCTATAAAATATCGTGCTTACATTGTAATAAATCGTATATAGGACAGACCTATACAGACCTCTCAAGACCAGACTAAAAGAACACAAAAACAATATTTTTGCCTAAAAAAAAATCCCGGTTTAACAACACACCGATTAGAAGCGGGCCACGATTTTGATTACAATTATACAATAATGCTCTCAAAGGAAAATAAACTGGAAAAAGGATCTAATCTGGAAAAATGTTTATCAAAAAAGAGAAAAATACTGTGAATATAAGATTTGAAGTATCACAGCTTCCAGAAGTTTAGCATCATTTCGTTAATTAAAAGCTTTTATCTTACATATATTTAAACTCCTTTCAAATTTAACGTTCGATTTCATTTTTCTCGGTACTAAACACCAATCCATACACATCCCTATGTTCTGTGATTTGTATAAATACGGCCAATTTCCGCCGGGTTTTCACACTCTTTCTGAAGATGACCCAAATCAGGGTCGAAACGTTAGTTTATTATTTATTTAAACAATTTTCTTTTATTATCCATTTCATTTTATTACACTCTTTTTTTTACGTATTATTATCCTTAACCATTTTTTAACTGACCAATATAATACCAATACTGTAAATTAACTTTTAATTGGTCAAGACTCAATATAATTGTACAATTCTTAAAAAAGTTATTAAATATTTTTGCTAGACATACTATATCCCGTTGTCTGGCTATCATAAGTGGCTTGGATTTCACAATAATTAACAATGAGTTTTGATCCCGCCTTTGGCTCGGACTACATCCGTCACATTTGTAGAAAAAATTGTTCGCATTTGTATCGAAATATACTATTTCATTTGATGCTTCAACAAAATATTAAACTATTAATTTTTAATTTCTTGCAAGAATAAGATAAACTTGAATGACAAATAACTTATGTCACACAAAAAAATCAGTTTGAAACGTAATTTCATGATTTCATGGGTACGAATAACAACGAATTGGGTACATAGTGCAAACAAATTCGACCCATCATACAGCCATGAAACACAAACAACTATAGTTGCTTAAGATTTTGAATATTAACTTTATTATTTTCCTACAATAACAAATTGTTATAATAACTGATAATGATTAGTGAAATACACAGAAGATTTTTTGTTAGTTTAAGGTGATTCGAAAGTCAAAATATAAGTTCCTCTGTCCTGTGGTTAACAATGGTTTAAAATATTGTTGGAACGTCAACTATACTAACATTTTTTTGGTATAAAATATTCATTGTTGGCTCAAGATTGAATTCTTTATATAAAATGTGAATTAAAAGAGAGTAGTAATATAACAATTATTTAACAAAATGACAAAAATTAAAGTGATTCTTTGATATATTGACGACTAACCCATGAAGTCCCGAATGGACATTTTTTCACTACAATTTTCAACGGTTGTATTTTATGTAAAAATACACCAAAAGTTTCATTTTTTCCTAATGTCAATCGTTTTGGATTAAAAAATTCATGAATTTTCGCTGATTTTTTTGTGTTTGAGCCGCTTTTTTAGATGCTTTCACCTTTATTTTCAAAATGGGCATCGGCACATAAGTTCATTTAAAAAAGGAAGGTTTCTGAAAGTTCAGTTAATTTTACGTCAGATATGCTTTACGCCAAATTTTTTAGAACCTTTTTTCACACAAAATACAACCGTTGAAAATTATAGTGAAAAAATGTCCATTCGAGGCTTAATGGGTTAAGTAAATGGAAATTGTGTATTGTAAAATATTTTTTTTTTTAAATATTGCTTAATTTTGAATCCACTGCTGCATTGTTTATTTATGGTACAACAATCACGCGCATTTTTTCTAATTTTGTCTGCAGAGCGGGATTGTTTTTAAATACTATCAAGATACTCTCGCACAATTTTCAGCTCGAACATACTCTAGTTTTTGAAATATAGGCCGAATTTAGTTGCTGCGTTTCGTAATGTTTTTATCCAAAATATTACCTAATTGTTTATTATGTAATGTTTAAAAGATCCATAAAGACTCAACTTAATAGAAGAACTTTGCGGGACATGTCATTTTGAATCATTTGAGCGATAGTTTTTTGTTTTTTTAAGAACCCCTGTTTTTTTAGAAAAGATTTTTGTGTTTCGTACCAAATATTTTGGATGGATTCGTTAATAAGGCATTTTTGTGGACAGCGTGCGCTATATGCTTACTTAGCACACTGTTGTCAATTTATTTATAATGAATGTCTATTTTGGAGTGTTTTTAGCGTTTTTTGTGAATGTCCACTATGTTTCAGTTCGATCACTTTAGAATTTGGTTAAAATTCACAGGAGTAAATTTCAAAAGTGACAACACGAACTGTTTTACTACTCCAAAGCGTTATTTTTAAGAATTCTCACCTAATTCTGAACCGATCACGAGGAAATTTGGTGTACGTTGGTAAAAAAACCGTAAAAGTGCCATAAAATACACACGAGTTTCAAAAAATGCCCCGTTTCTGTTTAATTTGAATATGTAGGTTAGGAAGTGAAGTTATTCACTGGACAGCTTTAGTTATACTCGTCGAAGATCGATTTTTTATCTTCGATCGACATTATTCTCTCCAAAAGTACCTTCTGATACTTCTGCTTTGATTGAGTATAGGTATGTAACTTCGTTATAAATGTTTAGTTAAAACATTTCGTTATTTGTGGAATGCTTTCAAAGGATAGTAGAAATTAATTAGGTACTATTTTTCTAAAAAAGTTTTATTTTTGTTTTTATCGAAATCTTGTATATCGTCAAGAAATGCTGCAGTGAGGTTGTTCTTTGTTCAAAGGAATTTCTTATTTAATTCACCACTCTGATTATTTGCCCAATTGAAGAGTGTTTGAACATTATTAATAATTCCATATTAGCAATCAATCTATATCCTATTGCAAGAATTAACTATCTTGTTGTTGATTTCGTCTCTGTGCGAATAAATTATAACGCGAATTCTTCGCAATTTGGAATGAGGCATTGATGTGTAAGTTTGTAATCCTTCTTAATAATTTCGTTGAGATAGTAAAGTGGGGTGCTTTGTTATTCTTTTGGAAAATTTTTGTCAGAATGATCAATCATTCTCAATCCGCAAACTTTTAAAAGCCTTCATAATTATCCCGCAAACTCGTATGTTTTTACTGTTTGTCAAAATCAATAATTGTTGTTGTTGAGATTTCGGAATAAAAAAAACAAACAGAAAGAGTAATTTTTGTAGTAGGTGAATGATGTGTGCAATATCATATTACGAAATAAAAGACCCAGATTTACTGGTATTTGTGAACATTTTTTTTGCAAACGTGTTTGCTTCACCGAACAATACAGAAGCATTCGAAAATATTGCATTCTTTACTTATAAATGCTTTTCAAAGATCAAGAAATAAGATTCAGAAGTAACAATTCATCATTTTTTCATTGGACAAGAAATTGTGGTACAAAATTTCATTTAATAGAAATGCTTTCTACATTTTAGTGGTTTATATTTAATTCACCATTTTTAAAAATTGATATAAGATTTATAATTAGCATATTCAGATCAATATTTGGGATCTATACCTGAATTGAATCGTAATTTTTGAGACTGAAGGATGTATATTAAAAAGATGAAAATGTATTACGCCTATTTGAAACCAATAAACGTATCGCCCAATAACTAGCATAACAATAAAATACTTAGATAATTTGAGCATTCTTATTGTTATTCAAGTGTTTGATAGCAAGCTGAATGCCCGGATGTGCAACGGAATCATCTAAGTTTGATTTATATCGACGTTTTAGGCCACTTGAAAAAGTAACTTAAACAAGCTTGTGCGAGCTATTAATCCTATAATAATAATTGTGCTAACTGTACAATGCAGGCACATGAATGCAAATTCTGTCGACCGCAAAACTATAAAAAACGGTACGTACCCTTCTTCATTTGCTAAAAGAAATACAAACCCTCTTACAAAAAACCTTTTATCGGTAGGTAGAAATGGGGAAACCTTTTTTGCTGAATAGCAGGGCACAGCCCCTTAAGAATTATGTTTTCTGCATCAATCATGCTACTTAGAAGCGTAAAATTTTATGCAACATCTGCTACGCTGATATCAAATAAATTTTAAACTTTAAATATTTGAATGGTTAGTTATATTTTGTACTGCGAGAGCCACTACGATACTTTACAATCACCAAAACGTACGGAAAATGGGTATGTACCTTCAGTAATATGAAGCAATTGGGACGTTGAATTGAACCTGATGACTCATTCGTTGCGTTTGACAATTAAAAAGAGCCGAAACCTTCTTTGTTGTTTTGTAAACTATAAAATTTAATAAAATTGTATTAAAAAATGTCACTAGAGACTTCTTTTCCAATATAGAAAACGTTTTTTTCACGTTTCAGTTATTAATAGTTATGTGACCCCACAAGAATATTGATGGACAAACTTTAGTTTCAAAATAGGACTTAAATGACAAGTAAACGAAAATTCATTGGGCTCTTATTTTCCCATTGAAATTCATTGAAACTTATTTGATTATTAGTAGTTCAAAACTAAATCAATGAGATATATCAATTAGTCGCAAAATCGCAAGTACTTGTCAAATTTTAATTACTCCATTAATTTGATGGTTTACTGTGTTTCCGAAAAAATACACTGAAAAATGTTTGTGAATTAAAACAAAAATATTTAATTGAATAGTCGCAATGTTTACTTGAAGTAAGGAAATATGTTCTGAAAGTAAGTCAGATTTACTAAAGAGAAGAGACATTTGTCAACTTATAATTTTGACGTTTTTGCTGTTTCGAATGCCATTGAGCGATTCCGGCGTGATTTTCTTCACTTTGTCTTTGAAACTTTAGTAAAAAGAAAGCAAATTAAAATACTTTAGACTCACACAGTATCGAAATTTTTGCCTTTTGGGGTTTTGATTTTCGGAACTTTGTTCCCCGGCCAATTGAGTAAAGTTTGAAAGTAAGTCATTTAACTTCGCTTCTTCAAACATACAAAATACCTATTTCTCATGTTTTTTTTTAATATAAACTCATATTCTTTGATTGGATTTTTTTTTCTTATTCACGTCTTATTAAGTTGTTTATGAACTCTTAAAGTAATGCTTCTGATATGTTGTTGATGTCTGTGTTCTTTTCGAATTCGCTGAGTGCTATTACGTATGAGTTATTTCCTCTCCAGGTCACTAATTGACCGATGATTAAAAGCCGAGAAGGGACTGGGGAAATTTGAATTTTCAAGACACATAGAGAGATTTACAATCTTTAGAGAAAATCAGACATCCATCTGAACATTAAAAGCAGTGAATTTGAAATAAATATAAATAAAAAAAAAATTAATAAGATAAAAAAAAAGTATATTTTTGTGTAAAAATATTTTAAACCCACACCCTCTCACGTCATCCTACATCTCCTACCCTTCACCCCCTTCCTCTTTTCAAACTAGACCCTTTTCAATCAAACTCAACTTTACAGCCTTCCTCCCTTGCATCCTAAACCTCCATATGCTTCTCCTTCTTCTTTTTCATCATCATCCTCCACCTCTATACACCTCCACCTTCTATGTTTGTAGAACTACTTTGCAATCTGCGTTATCCAGAACATCCATTTTTTTAAAATTCGCTCAACCCTCGATATACTGTACAGCTGTTGAACTCGTCTGAATATTTTTAACATTTGCTCATTTCATCATTGATTGAAGATACTGAAAAATATGCAAACACAAAGAAAATATTGTACCTTTCGACATTTTTTACCATTATTTGTTTATTAAAAAATTGACGGAGCAATTCCAAAATCTAATAAAATCTAAGTTAATTACAAATATACATGTAAGTGCCCTCGAACGTCCCAGGGGTTATTAAAAAAACAAGGACACTTTGCACCATGATCATTAACTTTTTAGACCTTCTTTACAAAATTTCTTTACAGAAATAGGTTCCTGGACCCTAGTGCTACCGCGTGAAGTAATATAGTTAGAATTCGTTGCTTATAAACTCAGACCTTTAAGTTTGAGGTCAAAATTTGAGGTTTGATTTCCCTTTGTCAAGTTGTCACGTTCTAGGCCAGATATGAAAATTTTCAGGTTTGATATCCGCTATTTACAAACGACAAATCCTGACTACATTACTTCACCCAGTAGCCCTTGCAATGAGGATCATGTATCTGTACAGACATTTTTAAAAGTATAATCTAAAAATTGAATTTTTATGACGTGATTTCCTCACTTTTATGACAGCTGTGGCTCGCTCATCGGCCCACAAAAAATTATATTGAAAGCACAAAAAGTCACTCATAACCATGGTGCACGGACAAAAGGACAGACGGACGGATTTTTTTGTGGTCTCTTAGGTATTATACGAAGCCTTTTTTATTAAAAACTGTAGGGTTAATTTTTTTTGCCTGTTGACCAAATTCAATACTTTGTCTAGACCTACGGTATTGGGCGGAATAAATGAAACTCCACTTGTAAATGAATAGTCACTCACTGCCAAGTTATAAGTCGTCCACATGGAATAAGTAAATAATACACTTACTGAATAAGTGAACATTTGTTTACTTCAAGTTCTCGAGCGTGCGAATCACGTGATTCAGCGACCACGTGACAGGACGAAGGCCAGTAAGTGATAAAATTTGGTGCCGACCATTAAGAATTGCGAATCATTATTTCGATAATATTTTTCTGAAAATATTTCTGTTTTTATTTTATACCGAATAAGTAATTTTGGACAAATTCTGCTGTCTGAAGTTGTTAAACAATACATTGAATGGCATGTTAGAGAGTTTCTAACCCATCATAACTCTATTTGTAATCTGACATTCCTTTCATAATTTCTATATTTGGATTGCTTAATTCGACAAACATTAAAATCAGAATATTTTTTTAAAAGACTTACCTTAAAAACGACTCGTAACTCTTAAAGATTGGCCCAAAAATCTCGCTTTTCAACCCAGATTCTAAAAATCTTCAAATGAAAACTCCAAAGTGTCATAAACAGTGAAATGGCACTGTACAAAAGAACTGATCGGACCACTTTAAGTAATAGTGTACATTAACATCTGTCAACCACATGACCTTAATCGCGCAAATGATAAGTATAAACAAACTTACTTAGAAACTTCGCATCTTCTACTTGTGTGTCGCTGAGTCGAGTGTTCGGACGATTCCATCTGTTGGGAAGATAACAAACACGTCGATACTGATTGATTCCATTTATTTGGTACTTGAAAAATTATCCTTGTTAAGTATGCAGCAGCGCCAACTACTGTGGAAAAGCGAAACTACCAAGATGGGTTATACTGTCGTATACACTATCAGGTACGAAATGGATGAAAATGGGTTTTTAATTGTTTTTCTTTTAATTTATTAATCCTGTAGCATGTTCTTTTTTTTTAATTTAGAATTAAATGTATATTATCACCTGTAGAAGAAATAGAACAGGAAAAAATGGTGAACATTTTAAAAAACATGCGAATGATATATATATATATATAGCTAATTATTATATGCATTTCAATAAATAACTTTTTTTCTCTATTTTAAACTAAAAGTTCGTGAATTAAAGTATTTAGAACAATCATCAGACGTGTTATCGTTTTGCAATAATTACAGAAACATGTTTTTTATTTCATTTATTGCATATTTTCGTATTACAAAAATTGACATAAATAGGTTTTTTATTCGAACCAAAACCAGAAGTTAACAGAATTATTTTCATTAATTTTATTTATGAAACTAATTCTGTGGTACTCCGAAAAGTACCGCACACTTTCATGTAGGATGTCACAATTTTCCTCAGTCATGCATTAAATGCTGTGTTTGTAAAATAGTTTAAATTTTTTTTGAAATTAGTATACAAAAATTATGTTGCCCTTCACTCATTTACAATATGAAAGACAACCCACCATTTATCTGTTTTCGTTTATTTCATTGCTGCTTCATTTCGAACGTGTATTTACATGTGATTTGTGATCATCGCCCCTCTCAATAATTTAAAATTGTCACAGCAGTTGGCGTTGCCGCATGCTAACAGCGGAGTAGAATGTCGTTTATTTATGAAAGTTATATTAAGTTAAAAATACATTCACACACAAAAGAAGAGAACATTCCAGTTGTTCAAATTTACAGAGTACAGTATAGGATTGTAAAAATTTGTGTATGTGATGTGCCCAGTATTAGTATTACTTTTGCACAAGCGACAACTCAAAAACGGGTAAGTGCATAGACCTTGTTTTTAAATGCATGTCTGTGTACCAGGGTTTCATTAATAGAATCTAATTAGATTTTCGAATCGATCTAGAAATTATTATAAAAAATGTAGAAACATTGATTAAAACATGAATTACTATTCTAATACTATACAAATTGTTGCGAATGATGTTTTCAATATACTATGCGTAAAATTTGATTTTACGCACCGTTGTAGTGCGTAAAATACGATTTTACGTACTACTGCTGACCGGAGCTCTCTCATTCTGCCTGGCTGCGCCGCGGTCATCAAACGTGTGAAACATCATATTTGACCCACAAAAAACGGCGCACAAATTTTACGCATAGTATATCGAAAAATACTATTTGGATCAACTTTGATTTTATTAGATTGTAATAATGTTTATTATATTGGTGTCAATAAAAGATGACTACGCTTAGAAATGACAATGTTTACAATAAGTTATATTATTTATCAATCCTATGGTCTGCGGTCGGGCCGAGATTTTGAAAATGCTCATTTTTGTTTTTTGAATTAATTTTGGAATATTCTAAGAATCAAAATATTTATAATATTCTTATAATTGCAAATTTCTGCTTTTATGACAATAGACTTTTGTTTATTATGGGACACGAGAAAACTGGTTGGCAATATTTTGCAGGTATAGATTCTGTGTGATATTTTCAGTAAAAAAGTCTCGTACCAACATTGGATTTAAGGCATAGAATTTGAGGTGCGAGCCGTTATACAAAACCCTCAAATATCAGCATTTTTCTGTTTTATGTATATATGTCATAACTATAAAAACATTCATCAGAGGTCAAAACGTAAAAAAAAGGAGTTACAGGACTTTAAAAATCCTTTGAAATGAGTGTTGTATATCAAACGGATTATGGCAAAAACTCGTAATGGCTCGCGACTCAACAATGCCTCAGATCCAATTTCAATAAAAGTTTTTTTTTATTGAAAATATCACATAGATCCTAATATCAAAATATTGTAACCCAAATGTGGCAATTTTCAATAAAAATTTATTAAAAACATATAACACTCATTTCATTACCTATTAATTAATGACAATATATTCATCAAGTAAAATTAAATAAATGTGAATTGGAGATAGGCGAATATTATATTCAGGGAACTGTTTACAATCCTTAACGTACGTTGTTTACATTTCACGATTGTTGCCGTTGTCCTCACTATTAAATTAGATGACAACAATCAGTATCTCGCTAATGTTCGCCTGGTGTGAATCGTCCGTTCGCATTCTGTAAGTTTGGTAATAAAATCACTCTTTCCAATCCATTTATAATTATATTGTTTTCTGTCGCTAGTGACCATAGAATTAGATTAAATTATATTAAGCATTTCAGGAACATTATGAAAAAAACCTATGTGCATGTGCTGAGCATATAAACTCCTACAAAGAAACTGATGAAAATGTTAACGACAATAATAACATTAACAATGATGATGATGATGATGATGTTAATGCCGATTATATTCATATTAAAGAACGAAGTTCTTTTTCTTAATAATAGACATGCTCAAAAAACGTATATTTCAAAACTACAAAAATGGCTAAAAACTGAACAGAAACTGAATAAAAAGTGTTGAGACAAATCGTAAAAAAGAACATCTACATAATATTACCTAAATTTTGGTTGTTCATATTATAATAATTCTTTTGATTACTTTTTTTGCAGAAACAGAACAGTAACCACAGTTTATCTAAAAAAAGGTCTCGAAAAACAATCCATGATTTTGTTACATTCTGTATGGAAAATTGGCCGCATTCTATCACTCACAAACTGGACAGTACGAAAGTTTATTTACCAAAAGCTGGCCAATATTAAACCGAATACCTACCAGAGGTACTAAGCATTCAATAAATTTTTACAGTGATTTTTACAGTGAATTTTTTTACTGTGAATTTTTCATTAGATGGCAAAGATCCATTTTGAGGGGTATATACATGAAATTTTATGAAGAATTACATTAAATTTAAGGTACACGTGACATTTTTTGTGAACATTAAAAGTTTTTTCCAGCACATGTTACATTTAATGTGTTTCCTTTTAACAACTGAGAGGAAGGATTATTTACTGTAAAGAAGGTTTGTTAATAGTTAAGAAATTGTATATTTCAATATGGCAAATGATTTTTTAAGTATGAAATAATTATTCATTTCATATAAAACTAAAATTTCTTTGATGAAAACAACACATTTTATATCTGAAGAAATATTCATTAAATGAAACCAAATATTTCCCAATAGTTAAGAAACCATTTTTATATCCACTACTACACGTCATGATACCGAAGGAACCGCAGGTTAGTATTTCAAATAACTTTAATTCGTTTAAAATAAAGAGATGTCTGATCAGTTTTGTAGGCACATCCATTAAAAAATAATCGATGAGCGCTTAAAAATGTACCTTTTACCAATTCGATGCAGCTCTCACATCTTCCAATTCTTATTTTCATGGATACTATTTAGCGAAATAGCATTAGGAATCCTTTGTGGACAACGATGTTCATTGTGGGTCATAACCGAATTATTATAATTGTCTGTAGTATTGCATTCCCTATCATACGTAATTATCCGTGACGATGATGACGTACAATGTATGATGGAGCACTTGATGTCGATTTGTGATGTCAGATGTTATCTTTCACTGTGATCCGCACCCAGATGAAGATTGCTGGAGGTTATGGAGCGGGTGGAAGGGAGATCCGCTGCTATAAAATGAAATGTAATAATATATATGTATATTTTAGGTATTGTATATCATATAAGCTAAGAGGTAATGGAGAAATAAAAATATCTAACAGGCAGCCTTTTATGCCTCCCGCAATCGCAAAATAACATTTTACGATTGTTTCTAAACTTCGTCGGTGATATATTACGTAACTTTCTTTTCCAGATTATTATACTTCAATATTATACCCGGAGGGTGATTATGATCCAACATCGGCTGCCGTTATGGGTCAAAATTATTATAGATTTGTTTTAAAAACATTTTACAAATTTTTATAAATATGGTTTTTTAAAAAATATAGCATGTAATAAAACTCAATAGATTCATACTATCTTTATTTTGTATCTAGTACTATATTTAAAATATCATACAAAATAAACTGTATGATTATTATACAGTGAAAGAAAAAAAATTTGATAAATTCGGCCAAATATTTGAATGTAATAAGGGTATTTCTCTAAAACTTTTCAATTTCGTGTTAGTGATATTTGAATAATTAATGTTACTTTTATGTTTTTAGAATAATCGACATTGTTAAATACACTGTAAAAAAAGCCGAGGCATAAGTATGACCTTTACTATTTGGTCTAGTGTTTGTTATATCTTAAGTTTATAATTATATTGTTTTCTTCGCCTTCGCAGTCTGGCCAAAATCATGTTATTTACATAGTCAAATTATCTATTCTACAAAGCGATTTGTTTTTCTTTCAAGAATGTATCCTTAGCGTATCGGTTGTAGGGCATCATATTCGTAGCCCGAACGTCGCAAGTTCAAATCTGCGTTCCACCCAACTTTTTTTTTGTGATATTTTTGTTTATAAAAGCCTTCATATTATGAGCAAGTGTGAATATATTTGTGAACAAACATGAAATAATACATATTATCTCTATGTATTAATTTTCTATGTCCTTTACGTACATTCTTCCTGACCTTTCGCACTCTCTCCGTCTCTCTGCAAATTGTAACTATAAATAATTGACATTTGTTTTCTGCATTTACTAAATAATTTGATCAAACTATTAAAATAATTGATTATTCTGCCTACATCGAAATTCATCTGCTTAAATTAATTATGAACATTATTCGTGTTGTTGATTCCACTATTTACATATATGTTAAAATGGTTTCTACCATTCTTCATAATTCTATTAACCTTTTTTTTTCTCTCTGTGTACTTAGAGCATTATTCTAGTAAAAGAATACGAATACCATTCAGAAACGTGGTCTTTAATCCATTAATATTCATACTATTGTTAAAAATAAAAATGAATTGTTCTTTATTATTCTGAGTTTAAATTATTGACCTCTGAATTTCGATTACACGGATCGGAAACAGAATCTTCCTTCTAAAGAAGTCGTCTGTTGCTGTTTTTAAAAATATCTCGAAAAAGTCATCTTAAAGGGGCCTTAACTGTTATACATCACGTAATTTTGCAGAGAAAAATGATTGTTTATAATTCACCATGAGAAATGTTTGTTTACAGTTAATGTAATCTCTTTAATGTCCCAGACAGCAAAATAAAAAAGAGTTCAGAATGATTTCGAAATGTGTTCTAAAAGAACTCACAATCAGATGACCCACTTTCGGAGGGTTGTCTGAACATAAGTTCATAAAGATCTCATAATGACATCATATTCAGAAAACCCTCAGAAAGTGGGTGATCTGAATTCTTTTAGAGCAAATTTCGAAATCATTTCTATTTTTTAACTGAGTAGGTAAAGCTATCAGAATTTATTTTGAACTTAAAGCAAGGTTCTTGAATCTAAATTTACCGAAATCTTAGATACTGTTAAATTTATTATATTAATAGTAAATATAAGAATTTTAAATATTAATCTTAGGATCACTGTGTAACTTTCTTTATATTTTTATTATTTTCTTTATCAAACTTTGCAAAGATCATTAATAAAATTTTTATCAGAGTTACGTAAATATAGTCAAAATGCGATCATCATATTAATTTTATATATTTTTTTGCACATGTTTATAAATTCGTCTATGAACAGAAACAGCAATTGTTTCGATAATAATACACGCACAAGTTTCAACTATCATTTAACTCTAAATCATTGTATATAAACTTTCATAACCACACATACATACATTCGCGTCATTCTAACATTCATATAATCGCGTCGCTTCGAATAAATAAATATTATTGAATATTTTCGATTTATAATTTTTGTTGTAGAAAAATGCATGTTTTAGGATATACTATTAGATTTTCAATTAAAACACGAACACATGACCACGCTCCAAACGACGTACCTGTTTATGGCAAAATGATAAACTGTTTATTTGCCATTATGAAATTTTGGGATCATCTTAGCTCTTTTGACCACTTCTCGGAAATTGCAACACTTTTCTTGATCTGTAAAAGTGGCGGTTATGGCGATGTCCACAGGTGATTAAAATCGAGCAGTGATGATTTGCGTCCGGTTTCAAGAGTACGTAGAATTGAACACGTGTACAGCAGAAAAATTTATGTCCCACATCCTATTCAACCCAGAATTTCAAAATTAACGTCTTCAAAATTAAAGTCCGTTACGTTTCACTTTGTTTTCGTAAATTCGCCATTAAATTTTACCATTTCCTTTTCATTGAATTTAAATTTTCACTTAATACATATTTCAAAAATTCACTCGCCTCCCACTTCCATGATTAAACGCTTTCAATTGAAATACAATTCTACAGACTATACAGTTTCTAATTGAGTGTCGAAAAATCGAAATATACTTCTAGTTTCGGCTGTAGACTATAAGCGAATGAGAGCGGTTCAGCGCTTCGACTCAAAATGTACTATGAGTCACGTGACGTCTCCCTACTTATTTCCGTTTTATAAATACATATAAACATTATATTGTAAACGAAAAAGATTCACACAATTACAGATGTTGCTAAAACAGTAGCGCTATTTATCGACTCACATTATCATACAAACGTTACAACTGCGTGGGGTGTAGTATATTTATGCGCTTATAGTTTCGCCGAAATAGAGATAAACAAACATACACACTCGCAGTAATTCGATTTACTGCGAATTTTTCGACGTTTGAAAATAAATTACAAAGAAAAAAAGCGCGAGCAACTGGGAAACGTTGCGCATTACGGATATGCGCCGTTCAAACAAGGTAACTTAATAGTTAACGAACATAACCTTGCCACGTATAACTTAATGTAAGATTTGTTAATAGTTAACGAATCTTTCATGAATGTTAAAATATTAATAAACACTAACAATGCAGGGAAGAACTGGTATCTTATTGTCAAACTTACCTGTCGTTTATAACTTTACCTTTACCTTTGATTTGAAATGAGCTTACATTAACTATTAGTAAATAATTTCTCTGGTTATTCTTAACCGCTTCCTTAGAATTATTATTTAAACTTGAAGTCTCGAAGATCCTTGTACTTTATACCAAAAAAGCGAATCAACTTAATTATTGTTATAATCCTAAAATTGAGCTCTTAGAAGATGCTTAATTATGTCTTAAATTAGAAATTTCTGACAGGTATTATGTTTGTGCTCTTTAATTTATCTCATCCTGGATTGTTGTTTTTTGTTAAAGCAGTCTCCAATTTTAAGATCTGTGTTTCATTCAGAGACACTATGGTGGCAATTGAATTAAAAAAAAAAGAAAACGCGCATTATTTACTTCATACGCGGACTGATGGACGATATAACTGTAATGAAAGAATAAAGCATTTACGATATTTAGGAAGTACAACGATATATACAAAAAGAAGTGGTTTTAAAAGTTTTCATTAGTTGTGATAAATAATCAAAAAAATTGAATATATAATTCTCAGAAATTTAATTTTTAATTATATTATTTACTTTATAATGCGTGTAAAAGACATGGAATGAGAGATCTTAAAGACGTATTTTGGGCGTTTGGGGTATGTTGTTAAAAATTTTGTTATTTAATTATTAGTGTCCGTTTTACATATCCTTGTCAATAACTTAACTTTTCCTATGTGTGTAAAATGCGGTAATTCAGTTCGTTTTCAAAAAATACAAAAAATATCTTACGTTTTGAGAAGTGCATTTCGCAAAGAACCGTCAGTGGTATTTTAACTGTTTTATTTAAATAGAAAAATATAAGTTGTTAATGAAATTTTTCATTTTGGTATAAAAGTTCAGAGTATACAGTGGTTGCTGAATGGAAGTTTCATTGGATCGATAATGACTGCTAATCCATAATATAATTATACTTATACTGAATATTTTATTTTATCAAGAGAAGTGGTCGCTACTCGCGCCAGGTTCTTGCTGTATAGCTCGGAGACTCCTGCTTTATAGTTAAAGCACTGCTTGAGAACGCATAATTCGATCATGCGCTTGTCATAATGTCAAAAGTTTATCTATGCCTAATATTTTTTACATTTTTTAATCTTTTTTTATTTTACCTCTTCAGGAATCACTTAACCTTTTGCGGCATATATTTTTCAGATGAACATTTGTTTACAAAAAGTATTAATTATACTAACGTTTTTTCGGGTTGCCGATTACGAATTTCAAGTCGATTTTTAAAAATTCAAAATGACGGATTCATCATCTCCGGCGAATTTGTCAAAAAATTCGATTGAAATTCGTTAGTCGGGTTTTATTTTTTGAGGTCACTTATTAGCACTCCAGGGTTAGTTTAAAAGTTAAAAATGATATTTTCAATATGGCGGACGAATTTTTAAAATTCATCGTATTCGTTTGTAACTAATTAGTCGGGGTTTTTTTACGTCGGTAATAACGAATCCGAGGTTAGTTTTATAAAATTTAAAATGACTGTACTACATTTCGATAGACCACATTTCGTTATTATTCTTACCAAGTTAAACATGAGGTATCGAATATGACGAGCAATCATTTTACAAATAGCTTCAATCCAAGAAATGTTATTATTTTGAGTTTGAGTGACACTTACTACGAATTCGAGGCTAATGTTCTGAAACGAAATATTACGGACTCAACATAAATTTAACAAAAAAGTAACTTCAGGTTCACAAGCAGAAACCTCGAAAACTCTAAGTAACAAATTTTGTTCAAATGGACTTACTTTTAAGATTTGTGTCCGCCATATTGAATCTGCCATTTTGAAAGTGTCAAAATCAATATCATCTTTATAATCAACGATCCCGAAAACCCCCAAGTAACATTCTGTTTAAATAGAGGCACTTTCAACACTTTTTTTCAACATATTAGCTCCGTCATTTTGAATTTGGTAAAACTAACTTTGGATTCGTAATGAGTGACGCAAATACCCTTCTAATAAAAAAACTTCGTTATTTATTAATAACAATTAGATTAATAATATTAAATGAGAAAATTAATTTTTGGATGACATAGAAAAGATTTTCGTATCTGCATCTTTTATATTCTGCGCGATAAGTAATATAATATCAATAAATCATGACGGAGAATCAATTTGAAAAGAAAAAACAGAAAACTGGAGTTATATTTCAATCGCCTTAAAATGGTCTCAAAAAGTACTAATAGAGATAGAAATATACAAAAACGTCCGACACGTTACTTAAATCCTTGATAAAAAGTCAGCAAGAAAATAGAAACATTATATAAATGTAATTAAGAAAAATCGGGTAACATCAGCCGTTTCCAGTAGACATCATCACCAAGTGTAGTTTTCGAACAGTCGGCCAATAAAAACTTACCTCTGTCTCACTCACCTTTCCTGACGGTGCTCCAATACGGAAAACCAGTAGACACTCCTATAACGGGTGGCGCAAAAAAAGGACGAACGAAAGCGGATTCTTAAAGGAAACGCCGTGAGCACAAATATAAAAAAGCATACAAACTTTTATTATAACTAGGTACAAAAATAATAGGTACATACATCTGTTCGTCGCTGCGGCAAATTCGTCGAGTCTGCCGCCATCGCGCAGAAATCGCCAAAGCGTTTACTCGGCCTACTCGTAGAACAAACGCAGTGAAAAAAAATATATATATAAAGTCCATGTCTTTTCCTGACGTTCGGCGAGAAAACAAAAGACGCGCTCTTAAATAAGCTCGAGTGAATCCTAAACGGATTAGATGTGTTTTAGCAGGCGTGCGGATAAATATTCACGGTTACATAGTTAGTAGAGAGCTAAATCCTTTCTTCTTATCCGGCCTGAGATCAGGACTAAAATTTGTTTAAAAAACAACTACGAGCTATGCGATTTCAAGCCATTACGCTACGAGTAAACTTAAATTGGCGACGATCTCTTCCGCTACTTCGTTCTCGGATCGAGCGACAACAGAGAAAGCACCCAACGACAGAAAACGTATTGAAAATGATGTTCGATATTTCTGTCAAGGTTCCCCATCTTGAATCTTCGTGAACTTTGGACGACTTTCAAAAACATTTCCCAATTATCAACGTCCCCGAACATTAGAAATGCAATGTTTACTTCATAATTGTTACATCCAAAATTCAAAACCTTCAAAAATGTATTCGAAAATATAGTTATTTTTAGAAATTCAAAATCATTTTTAGAGATAAACTCGACAAGAAATAAAGACAAAACTTCAATAAGTTTCAGTCGTGTGTTGGGAATGTTCGGCATCATCCGAATGTTCTTCGCGAGAAAACGTGTACAGTAAACGCCAATGTTTCTTCGTCCCGTCGGAATATTTTTTCGAATAAATTCACGACAGATAAATCCTCATTCAGCCTCTTCGCTAGCGACGTCACTTTAACCGTTTTCATTTTGAAGAATTGAAAAAGCCAAACGTACAGGTTGAGCTTGTTCGATATTTCGAACTTGCAATAAGATCGAACAAAAAGTCTTTTTGTATGAATTTTTAAATGCATTTTCTTTCTACATACAAATCACAAAAATCGGAAAGAAAATCTTTTCTAATCGATGGAAATGAAAAGATCTTATGTACAAATGAAATCATTGAATATTACTTGGTAAATGAACAAATGGAAAACACGTCTATTTATGTTGCGCGATGTATGTCCTTGTATAATTTGTAAATTCAATTATCATAAATAAATAGCTGAATACTTAAACAGTAATTATTAAAATTGTTTATATTACAAACCTCGCGGAAATCGATGATATCGACTCATTTAAAAATTCATTAAATGCAGCTTTACGTCAGCGAAGAGGTTAAAAATTTTTTTACGATACGATTTTTTAACGATAAAATTGTAAGGAACGCATTTAAATGTAGAAATATCTTTTTTTTTATTATTTAGTATAAAATTACGCTGATCATAATTTATAAATGTAATTATAACAAAACTGTAAAATATAATGTACATTAAGATTCAATATGAATATAATTAAAATTTATCTTACTTTTTCCGTAACGACGCGTTCGTCAGTTCTCTTGAACTTCGCATGTTCGAAAACTGACAAAATTACACCAAAATAGTCGAATTTTCAAAAATTGTCAAATGTTTCGAAATTTCTACTTTCATTCTCACATGACACAAACAAAAAATTCAAAGACGAGAAATCCATTTTCTATTTTTGACATCGCTCTTTCCAAAATTCTTGTTTGCAATTGTATATTAGTAATGTTGTCCACAAATTCTGGATCCGCTCTTTTGTATATACCAAATTATAGTCCAAATTTCGTGTTCTCGCAGTAACAAATAAAAAAATGTAGCCAAGAAAAAAATAAAACGTTTAATCCAATTTTGAAAAGAGCAATTTAATATTGATTGGAAATAGATTCCTCCACTTTTTTTTTGTCAACCGTTCGTGGTTGAATTGAAAGAGCAAAAGTGGTATAAAAGACAAATACAGAAATGTCGACATATAAAATACCTGGATAGAATGATGTGCCGTTACGGAAAATATTTCGCTAACGATATAATGTAATCATCACTTTCGCGCTGATGACTAAGAATTGATGAAATAGTCATAAATTAACGAGGGACGATTTAACGCACGCGATGCCAAAAAAATCACATTGATCGAAATCGCTCAATTTTTACTGTGCATCTTTTCTCCGAGCCGCGAATCCCTCTCTTTCTCTATTCACAGGTAGTACATCTCTCTCGCGGAAGAGTTTCGATTTTTTCACAGCGCCTCGTCGGGTTCGAAGGAATCACGGGCTACCTAACGAGTATAGGTATACATCTATGTACACTATCCGCACCCTTTTATATTAGAATAAATCCTTACAAAGAGGAAGGTAGAAAATAGAAAGTGAGAAAGAGAGGTGAGAGAGAGGGAGGCAGAGAGAGAGAGAGAGAGAGAGAGAGAAAACAATTATCCGTCCTTAACAATGAAAATCGCAGAACGCATGTATAATCGGATGCTGGTAAAAATTCGACAAGCTAACAAGTAAAACAGAATAGGTAAGTTACTACTCTACGATCGGAGAAAAAATAAATTTCGGTAACGACCACTCGTCGTGGTTAGTTCTGATTATGGTCGCTCGGCGTCGAACGTGGACGAAGAAGCCTCGCGCCGATTCCATCGGACGGCCATTTTGTATATAACCGAAATAACGTCCCGGATACACAAGCAAGCGGCGTGCTCGAAATCTGATATATGTAAATCTATTTATGTATAATATGTATATTTATATATAATATATTACGACTCCGTTATAACAACGTTAAAATGCATTATTATTCACATAACATTATATCAACCGTACTCTCTCTCTTTAATATCATCGTCGCTCTCTTAACTTTGTTATTGTTAATATCATTATTCATTATCTTTACGGTTAAAAAATATTCTGATTAAGTATACAGGTGATAACGATCATGATTTTTTCACTTTGTACTAGATAGATCGACGCGGCCCTTCGTGCGGTTCCTAACCTCAAAAAAAAAGGCACCGAATATCCGCCGCGTGCGACGCCGTCGATTACATAAATAACATCGAAGAACTGCTGGACATGCCTTGTCTCGTATGTATAATATATTACAATGCTCGCTCGTCGTCTCGTTCTTTTTTTTTCGTTCGGCTCAGCTCGGTGACGCGATTTTTTCATTTTTCAAAAAAACGCTGCTGAGCGTTCAAATCGTCGATCGTGTTCTAAGCCTTAAGTCTAATCATTTCTACGGACGGACTCGCGCGTGCCAAACGAATATCTCTCAAAAGGAATGAATCGTTCGTTACCATGGTAACTTATTGGAAGATTAAGAACAGTCGTTGATCATTTCCGCTAAATATCACCAATGTCAAACAATGTCATTGAGTATTAAGTGGACGGAACGGGAAGGGTTCGGTTGTCTTAACGAGTCATTCACTCGTTAATGCGCTACTTTCTAGTGCATGGACAGGAATTGATATGCTACGCTAATTATGGCCATCGACGATTTTCGAAACGTGTTCGGCATCTTCGACCGATATTTACCAACAGGTAACGTCGACTATCCAACGCGTCAAACTTCAAAAGGGAAAAACTAATTCATTATGGTCATTACGCAAAGGTTTCGCAATTTAAGGAAACTTACCAATCCGTCATCCTCGTCATTTGTTCTCGGAGCTTGATTGATTAGTTTCGATAAGCTTACGATATCTTGCATGACGAGATGACCTTTCCAGTTTCGAGCTCTATATGTAAAATTGGTTAGACTAATTGATTGACTGGGGCTAGCTACTTTATTTACCACATTTATATCCTCAATCCAAAAGTCAGGTTCGCGGTTTTGGTTGTTTTCCTTGATGATTACAGAGAGTTCTATTTCTATTTTTACATTTAAGAGTAGCCAATTCGAAAGTGAAGGGAGTAATGGATCACGTGACAAATTTTTCGCGTTCAAAAGCTTGATATTGTCATGACTGTTTTTCGTGCATTCCAACTCAGAACTTCAGTTCAACTAGAAGATTTGTCAAATGAGAGTGAATATATCAAGTGGTTATTGATACTGGGATGAAAAAAAAAATTTAAAAAATACAAGATTTGGAGATGAAACCTTTTGAAAGGTTAATTCGCTAAATAAGCACAGCACGATGCTGCATTATGTGAAACTAGACACGGAGCATCTGTAAGCTTCGTACAGATGCAAAGCCGTACAAGAAACCGATCGACCGATTTAGACCGACCATTAGCTAGGTGGCGTATTGGGTCGTTGGGGGTTCCGACTGACCCGGAAAAGGACGAAATTAGCGAACACGGCCGAGCGGTGAAAGGGTGGGGGTGATGATTAGATTAGGTGCTGCGGAACCTTTCTCGGCAATCTGATTCTAAATTGGAGAAAGCTGGATAACTGTTCATGCTCCGAGTAGATATCCCTCGTAAGGTCGATGCATCTTCGGTACGCCCGATCAAATTAACAGCTTCATGGGATGTTCGTGGATTGTTCACAAAAAGCGCCGTATGTTTAATTAGACCGATAGCCGAATTTGAAGGTAAGGTGCATGGAGTTCATGAGTTGGAATGCCGACAATTATGCTTTTCAAACCGGTTTTTCTTTTTACGTCACGGAAAATATAGTGGCGTGGGACATGCGAGAAACCGAAGGGATAACGGAAACTATGGCGGTGCTAAAACATCATTCAATAACGGAAGATATTTTGGACATGCCTGTGTATTAATTAAGGGTGATGTGGAAATCGGGGCGTGTCGGATAAATGGAGACATTTGAGTTTCTCAAAAGTCATAAAGAACCATTGAGAATCTTCGATAGGATCAAGATGGCGATAATGTAATCGTTATTACGCCGACGCACCTTACGACTCCTTTTTGGCAAAATCCGTGGAACCGAGAATCTGCGATAGGATCTAAATGTACTTTCTTCGCCAATTTGACTTCGATCAAGACAGCCGTTCGAAGAGCCGTAATGGAAAGTTCAGGGGACGCGAGTCTCGGTAAAAAGAATCGCGCGTCTCACCGATCAAGATCGTGCAACCTGGCGCGACACTCTGACCTTAAGACCCTGTACGAGATCTCCGTCCTGGCTACAGTTTTTTTCCAGGCATGTACGTGCGTTTTAACGATGGCTTCGCACCTTTCCTTAAATTATACGTCAAATGGGTTGGCGAAAGCAGATTGCCCGACTTTCGAGCGAATAAGGAAGAAAGTGGTAAGAAGAAATGAAGTATAGAGCGTGATGATTAGGGTAAGCGTTCATGGAATTATTAATGTTTCGAAGCACGGGATAGAAATTACGGATTTCCCTGCGAAATAACGGTACGAAAATAGAGTCGTGTACGTTGATGGGATCGACAAAAAATAGCAAAAATATTTTGCCCTACGCAAATCGTCCGTAAAACACGATTCGTATTCTTATCGAACTATTCGTTTAAAATCGTCGATAACGAATGCAAAAAGCCATCGCTCGAATGAAATTTCTCGTAAAACCAGCCTTTAAAAAAAGTAAGACGTAAGTTAGTACGTATAAGAACATTGGGTACATAACAAGAACAGCAGTACGTGGTACATTCTTTCTTCGACATGTGGTTGGAAGTCGGGAATCCTTAAGTGATGAGATTTCCAACCTTTCATCAAGCATCCGCGCAGTCACTCGTTGAGTATGTATCTAAATCACAGCTCGTGCTATTGCTTACTTAATTTACGATCGAATGTTTTGACAGTTTCTTCAACTTTAGATTGTTCTATCATCGAATAAACAACCCCTTACAATAGTACAAACTGTCACATGTGATGAACATATTTTTCAGATAATTTGCCCATAGACGAATAAAATCAGAAAATCGTTGTTGAATCAAGGATACGTCGCCCCTATCCAAATGTCGTTGTTTCCTTTTCAATAAATCGTCCTTGCCTCATTTCTATTTAAATAACCCATATACGGCAATTGGCTAATATAATCATAGGAACACAGCATTAATTTCACGTTACTTATAAATTCAGCACAATTCATCTGCACATGCCATCCAGACCTTATTAAATCTTAATAAAAATATTCCTTAGCTCTCTAATGCTGCATAGACCATTGCGAAGCTGATCGCAAGCATGCACATAGTGGTCATGAACGGTGTGATGTGTCATGGATTGCCTCCCACCGAAAGTTAGTAAGCACGACGCAGGGCGCAGCCTCTTTCGTCGCGAAATATTTAAAATCATCATTCTATCTATGTTAAGGAATATACTCTCCCTCTCCCTGACAATAAATAAAAAAACAGTCGAAAAGAAAAATTAATTCATCAGCGCTACTTCACGTATTATTAACGTGAGCTCTCTCTGCTCTATCGCCATCGCAGGTTAGTAGCTTAAGTGGAGACGAAATATTCTAATAGAATAATCTATAAAATTTACGGCACAGTGCCCAGTCGTTCTTAATGCTCGAAATAAAAAAATTAGGGAGAAGGTGGAGATACGCAGAGAGCATAAAAACTAGCTAGCCATATTGCAGCTCGTTGGATTCGTTGCATCGGCAGTGACAAGTTGTGGAGCAGTGGCGCGCACTCCTGCATTCTGAACGTCAGCGGTTGGACTTGCGATGGCTCCACCTCCGGGGCTAGGATTGCTATTACTGTTACCGTTACTGCTAACGCTACTGCTACTACTAACGTTCGGTTTCTGTGCCACGTGGGTCTGATAGTGTTTTGCCAGGTGGGCCTTTTGTCGGAAACTCTTTCCGCAGAGCGAGCACGCGAAAGGCTTCTCGCCAGTGTGCGTCCTAATGTGGACGTTCACGCTGTACTTATCCTTGAATCCTTTACTACAAATGCTACAATAATGTAAGGAACGCTCTTTACGTTGTTGCACGCTTGCCGGCGAGCTAGCAGCGCCACCAGCAGAGGGTTGTTGTCCTGTAGTCGATACTCCACTACCTCCTGCAGCATTCGCGGTTACCCCGGCGGAGCCGCCTGCAGCGCCACCTGCCCCGCTGGTACCATTTCTGTTGGCACGTCTGCAATACTTCTTTGCCGACTTGGTTCCTGGGGCTCTCGTTCCAGAGCTCGTTATTTGCATTTGATTATCCGTTGTTGAGCGAGGTGTTTGCGCCTGTTGACTGACATCTCGATTCGAACCTGTAGGTGTAAAAACCATAGTTATGCTTAAAATGTACTGGGAAAGAAATGAAAATCATGAGATAAGATAACGTATGACAAAAGCAATAGTCAATAAGGAAATTATTTTAAGTTTCTTACTAGCTTGAAGAACATCCTGATGGGGAGCTGTTACAACGGTGACAGTACCAACTTGAGCTAGGTCTGCAGGTAAGGTGATGGTTCCAAGACTGCCGCTTGTCGGATCCAGAGTGTACATGACTGTTGTCGCTGAGATGTTGCAAACGGGCTCCAAATTGCAATACGATTCAACAACCTCGTTGGCAATGCTCTTAAGTTTTTCGTAATCTCCAGGACGATAGGTGGTCGTATCCAGTTGTGAAAGCAGTAAATCTTCTTCCGAACAAGTATGCAAAGTTTCATCCTGGGACTGTTGATCGGGAGCTTGTGCGTCGCTCAAAAGCGGAAGAGCCCCACCAGTAGCTGCACTGACGCTGCCACTCAATCCTAAACTTGAGGCTTGGACGGAAGACGATGACGAGACTGGTGCCAACTGACCAGAACCCGTGTAAAGTTTTCCTTGAAGGGCGTTCCTTAACAA
Organism: Trichopria drosophilae; assembly: GCA_030407085.1. Classification (NCBI taxonomy): domain Eukaryota; kingdom Metazoa; phylum Arthropoda; class Insecta; order Hymenoptera; family Diapriidae; genus Trichopria; species Trichopria drosophilae. The sequence goes on along the minus strand of CM059586.1, from coordinate 96,257,560 downwards.
ACTCTCGGCTGATTCTACAGTAACTGTTACGGTGTCTTGAAGGCTGTTCCGGTCAGACAGTTTCCAATCGTTATTATTGTCTCCAGGCGTGTTAGCTTGTACCTGCCCGCAAAGGTCGTCCGCCTCTACAGAGGTTCCAAATCCATTAGGATCTTCCGTAGTGTATCGTGTTGTTGGTATCGAAAGTCCTCTACCTCCAGTTACCGTAACAGAAACGGTTGTTTGCCGATCGTGATCTACTCCATCGACACCTACAGTATTACTACTGCTTTCCATACTAAGAATGGCATCAAGATCGAGATGGTTTGATGTGCGGAGAGTCCAGGAATTGTCCGTAGAAACGGGTGGTGGACTTTTGCAACATTCTAAGCCATCCATTGAATTAGCTTCGTTGTTCAATACAGTCAACGTGTAAATGGCGCCGTCCGTATTTTGTCTGTCGTCGGTTGCACAACTTCGATGGTGATGAACTACATTGTCAGGTGTTGTATCTTGATGTCGTTGATGGACAACTGTCATACATTCATCGGTATTGTCTCCCTGTGTTGTTGTTGTCCAACAGTACTTGTTCAAGTCTTCTAGCAAAATATTACACGATTGCTCTTTGCCGTCTTCAGTTGTGGTCCAAAATTCACAATCGGATTGGTCCATGCTGACGTGATTTCGGACTCGATGGTGGTTGTGATGACCAAGAGAACCTGTAATGGTGGAGACGGGTGGAAGGGCGGTCAATGTGTTATTGTTAGTTTCTTTCACGAAGCCGCCAGCACCGGAATCATGATCGTCATGATGCCGAGTGTCATGTAGAAAGCTAATACCTCGACATCCTGCACGGTGCAAAAAACTTTCTTCGTCAGAAGTTCCATCGACTCCAGGGCAATGAGGCGGTGGTGACACTACAAAATCAAAGTAGTCAGTTTTTGGAAGCTGCTCGTCGCTCCTTCCACCTCCCGGTGGAGCAAATGCTTCAGTCAGATCCATTTGGGCTATATAGTCCAAAAGAGATCTATAAATAATACTTTTGTTTGCTATCGTGGCTGATGTATATTCTAATCGAACTCCAAGATTCGAATAGTCTCAAAATGCCTATGATACTTCAGTATTCAGTGGCTTACACTTAATAAATGCGTTCGTTCAATAAAATCTCGATAATTCCACTTATGCGCAGTGGCAGTCTGTCGTTGCATTCGTTTGCTCAGTAGATAACCTGCAACAAACGAAAAAAATCGGATTAGTACAATAGCACAGATAACCTAATGAATGTTTACATATTAAGCGTGGAAATCTCTCGGTAATTTTCCACGATTTTGTTAGCGATAAAAATATTGGTGCTTTACGGTTTCATGCATCAGATAATTCTAGCATAGGTACACGAATAAAAATGCACGTGCACTATTTTCGCTACGGTGAACACATAAATATACGGTACAACTATTAGTTCGGGCTTCAAGGCAAACCTGTTTATCCGCTTATTTTTATTGCGCATTTTCAGTGTTACAGTGGGACTCGTTGTAAATGTATTCAATAATTACGTTTCATTCGTTAATACGCTTTGGTCTACCTCGTAAAACAAACGAAATTTTTGCGTACATTGCTAAACATTACCGGGAAATCACTTGTGTTATTGCAGAATGGTGTCGGGTTGATCATCTGAACGAATGTTTAATTGAAACCGCGTTAGATAATCCGCAAGGTAATGTCGAGAGATAACATGTTAAAACCTATCTAAAATATACACCTTCCACTTTCCATGTAGATTTATCGTATGGGTTTACCACGCAGATGGATACTTAATTGACGATCTCGGAAATTCCTTCTGGTAAAACTAATTCGATATAACGCGTGGAAAAAATGTAAAATTTATAGATAAATTTAAATTATCCGTTATTTACCATTACATTTTGCAATTTGCATGAATACATAATGTATATTGACGTTAAAAATGTAAACTGGGGTAAACCGAGCTCGTTTAACATTTTCTACCGACGCGGTTGGATTTAAATTCTGTTTCACAATTAGGATGTTAATGCGATATGAGTTCTGAGGTCAGTCACCAAAATGGAGTGATTCTCTCTCGTTTAATGGTGTAAGGTCGAGGAATCTTTGTTACGTAAACCAGACAATTGGTACTCCTTACTTATTCGAGGGTCAAGATGTCTCGTAAATTTTTCATAAAAAATAATCAAGAAGGACTTTCATTGTCCGGATTCACCTTGGGTAGAGTTTAACTAAGAAGAGAGTGCCTTTTATATGGCCCCAAAAAAATTTCGAAAACGTACGAATGCAGGTTGAATCGACGTATCTAATCGACACCAGTGGCATGGTGGAGGTTTTTCCTTAAACGGCCATGATAAATCGCACCATTAGGCAGGCCAGAACAAACGTTTTCCTTTCCGCGGACAAAGCAGGGATGGCCGACTGTTGGTGTCGACCATGTGCCGAGCCGGATCGCTCGTTAGAAATGCGCGAGGCAACGTGGCCTGCAGAAGAAGGCGTGGGAACGCAACGTACCAGCCTGTAAATTCAGTACGAACGGCTGCAGCCAAGACCATGCAACCAAGAATCGGCTGCTGCAACGATCTCGCTCGAGTGCGCTCGGCTGTCGGGTCGGGTATGGGTAGGGAGAAGGAGATACCCGTCGGGTAAAATGAACGGTCGTCGCAGACGCGGAATCAGCTATGTGGAGGAGACGTAGCTGTAAGCGCTAGTTGCGCAACTAGCTCTTTCGAACTATCCTAGAAAACGCACTATACTAAATTATCATGCCGCCGCCGCTATATACGCGGCAATGGTCGAGGCGATAAATGCCGAGATCCTTAAAGCGCGCCTTTTTATCCGGGACGTCAGCTGCGCAACTATAAGTCAGGATTCAACGCGTTTTTTGCGTCGCGAAAATCATCGATGATTCCATTTACATATCTCTCTCCCCCTCAGCTCAAGAGATCTATGCTCTCCAGCCGGACTCGAACGAATATTCGTCTCTCGTATTTTACATTTAATTTGTTTATATAATGGCGGGAATAAATTACGTTCATTTTTCCAGAGGATTGACAAATCCGCGTGCGAAGTTACAGAAGATCGAACGGTACCGGTTCGCGAGGTTGCGAAAATTCATCAACGTCAAACGGAATCTGGAGGAGCGTCGAAGAGGATGTCGGCATTCGTGATCGGCGCTAAATCGTCCTGATTACTCGCTGGAAAAAGGATGCTTCGAAATAAATGCTCGACCCCGGTACGAATGCGTAAATACGAAGCATTAATCAATTACATTATCGATTTATTGAATTTCGTATATAATTTATACCGATTTTTTCACCCAGTTTTCGCGCGCTGCTAATTTATAATTTATCGCATAACCGGTTCCACCAGTTCCCATTCGACGTTCTTCAAATAATCTAGTTACGTCAAGTCGTATTTCAGAAAATTATTAAAGCCGATTTTCAGATTTGCCGTGCAATAAACCTCGATTTGCGATATCGGTTGCGTTATTATATTCTTTTTTATTACGTCACATCCTGTTATACGCGTGCATTCGATTTACGTATGTAACGGCCGGGGCAAAAAGCGGGTGAGTCCTCAAGCCGAGTTCCGCAAGTGGATTCCGCAATAAAGGACGCGACGTAGTTGAAGTTTTTTTTCGTTTATTTGCGGTGAATTTCCGCGGTGTCGGCCGTGAAACTCGATTCGACTTTGTACATTTTGGGTTTCCTGGACGCTCCAATTAACGTCTCACGTTCAGCAAAAAATACCGATGGAAATCTTTTTACAGACAAAAATGTAACGAACAAGATCTTTCTCAAACAACTTTGCGTAACAGGAAAATTAATGTGCCGCAGTTTGATGACCACCATTAACGAAACGGTTTAATTACATTGTTCGTCAAATTGAAATAAAACGACGTTCGCCGTGCGTCAGGCTATTGGGAGAATTTAATAAAAGCATACATTAACCGGATTTTACTGCCGTGTAGGAGAAATCATCAATCGGCGAGTTTGCGACACACGGACGTAAAGTCGCCAAGAGCCGTAAATCACGCATTAACGACACCCGAAGCATCTAATCACATGAAAATGCGTTCCATGCTGCAACTTTTGTATCTTAGCCTGAACTACGACTGCTTAATCCAATTTAGAAAACCGAAAAGTGGACCGAATTTATCAGCCACCATTTTTTCTGCGAGTGGCCCTACCTAATTGGGGCTTTCTCGAGCTTTTGGCTGGAACCGGCATAAGGAAGCGGAATCCGGAATCGAGTAAAAGAAGAAAATGCTCGTTTTGTCGAAAGAAAGACGAAGATGGAGAGAGCACGAGGTGGACTCGGAGGAATGGCGAGAATGGGGTTACGAGTGCAAGAGGGAGAAAAAGAAGAAGAGAAGGACGACGACAGTGGGAGAAAGAAAGGGGAACGAGTGGGGGACATTCGGACAACTTTGTCTACGTATATACGACAGCAAGACAAAGACAGAGGGATCGGAGAGTGGAGGAGAGGGTTGAAAAGGAATCGACTGAAATCGAACGACACCGATTCTCCACGATCGTAAAAGTGTGCATCCACTTCCTCGAGAAGCCAAATAAAGAAGGACGTACTTACGTACGCGTACCACAGGGATGCTGCACAAAAGTCCTGAAACACTTTTATGTACTGTAATATGTCGTAGGATGCTATAGGTGGCGTCAACGATCTACAAGTGATGACGACTACCAATTTAAGCACTGACCGGTACTTGAACCAATTGCTGTCAAATTTCATTTATGGAGTGGGTTATCTAATGTTCCCCGACAAAACACATATTATTAAAACTCTGACTTATTTCAACGTTTAATGTCAGAATTTAGTCGGATAAAGCATACTTTTACGGTCCAAATCCATCCACCGAACGAAACATGTAATTTTTTCTGGGGGAGAACCTGCGATAGAATTTTTAGTAACGCTGCAACTGGGTTATTTGCATCTAGATGTATACGGGCAATATCTTCCGGCCCATTTTTTCACGATCGGAATTTCAGCATACTTCTTGTACCGAGAGCCCGATCATGCCGTTCCGGAGAAATATAGTCCTTGCCGAAGAACAATCGTTTCTTGCAACATCCGTGCACCGTTTACTCGGATTGTAGGAACGCAGCGATATCCCGACAAAAAATGCTTTCCATGGCAATAAGCGTTTACTTGCAGAGCCGATGTAAAACATGCGACCGAGTCTCGATCCGAATTTCTAGTGCGTTCCTACCCAATAATAGTTAAAGTCGCGAAAGGAAATCACGATGACAATGGTGCCATTTTTTTAGTTGAATCAATTACTAAATTCTTCGGGAAAATTTTATGAAAATGCATGCATAGTTCGCAAAGATTGGGATTGGTTTAGATGGAGATTCCGAAAGCTACTGTAGGAATAGTTTAAAAATTCTATTCAACAAAGTTTCACTTTCCGCATCGCCAGAGTTATTGTCGTGAATTATTTTGTTTATATGTTGCGGTGGAAGTTTTTGGATTACGTCACAGTTCCAAGTGTGAGATCCAAAGAATGAAGAATGAAAGGGAAACTGAAATCGGCGAATTTCGTGATAGAAGCTTGATAAATCCAGAATCCATAGAATCGATGCTATGAGTCAGTAGTTTATGCAACTGACAGTTTCAAACCCGGTAAAATGAAAAATGACGATGTGAAATAAAAACGGAATGCAGTTGGTACATACATTGAGCGCTGTGCGACTTTAGTTACGGGTTGGAGCGCCATCTAGCGTTATCCGATGAAACTCTCTCAAATTCAATCTTTTCTGAATTTGTATTTTCTGTTTTTTAGTAGCGTTACATGCTGCGAAATAAAATCTTACGAGGCATCTAGTATTTTTTTGTTTAAGAAAACTTGTGTCAAGAGTTCAGTTTCGAATAAAGACGTTACTTAGTTTACATGAAATCATTGTTCCAACGAATACGCGTTCGTTAACGAAGACTCGTCCGCGAGAATACGAAGGCGCGGAAATTACTTTAATGATTTTTAAGTGATTCATGCAATCGCGGATTATCGCAAAATCTCGCGAAGACAATGACGATTGAAATAAAGTGCCTCAAAATTACTCACTGTACACGACGTCGATTTTATGCCGGCACGTAATTGGATGTCTTTGAGGACGTGCGATTAGATTCCGATGTCTGAATCTCGATGTAATTGCAGCCAAGAATTTCAACGGCATGCGCGTTTCGTAATTATAATAATTAAAGTTTTACGTCTCCCCGGTACTTAATAATTCGTTTATCGAATGTGCCACGGATGCAAAAAGGAGGCAGGTATACTCGTAATTTCTAAACATGAAACGATCTTGCCACTTTCTTCGTTATTGTCCGAGTTTCCAGAAATTTACGCGTAAGAAAACTGCACTTTACTTTTACGATACTCGATTTTGGAATGAGTTACACCAGTTGTAATCGCAGCTATGCGTTTCATGCAAAAAATGCAAGTGTAGAGCCAATGGAGACGCAATCATAATGTCGTATTTTTGTTTCTAATTTATTCAGTATCTTAGTGCGAACTTAAAATACAAATTTTATTGGAAACGCATGCACGGGTAATATTACTCGTAATTATCTGCACCTACGTGGAAATTTAAAACTTCTGGATATCATAGATCAGAAATTCTGAATGAATCTTACGTTTGATCATTTTTAGCACGCCGGACACTTTTGAATGTGATTATTATCCAGTTGTGTGTGGTTGGGTTCTGGTGATTATTGTTCGTCATCTTGGCGGGTATCTGCCTAGTGACCTAGATTAATATGCACTTGGTTATTTGAACTTTTAGACCAACACGAGACAATCGACCGAACGTTTCCTCCTCCAAAGTCGAAAAGGGCAAAGTAGGAAAGCGGATGAAAGATAGTCGTGCATTCAGGTTCTGCGCTTTCTCCGCATTAAGACTTGCCGTGCGCAAAGTTGCACTTAAGGCATCGAATTGTTGCGCTAACCGAGATTAAAGTAATCGCGCTCTGGGAAATTAAAGAAACGATCGGCAGGTTCAATTAAAAAATTAGCAAACTATCGGTAATTGAGACAAGGAATTACCCGACCCACTTCCAGCCACGTCGTCATATACCCATTCCGGCAAAGTGCATTGTGTCCAATGGATGCGGGAAGAAATCGCCGGCTTATCGTTAATGTTATCTCAGCTGTGCTCAGCCTCTGAGGACGACGTTCCATCAACCAAGATTCGATTCAAGATCGAAAGCACGAAAATGACCGTTAGATTCCGTTCTACCGCAAGGCGCGTGCATTACTGGCGAAGAAATTCGTTTTTAATAGTATACGGACCCCGTGGCGCCCGTTCGAAACTTAACGACGATCCCACAATCGCCCACGATGCATTTATTTCCACTCGGATAAAACTAACTGTTGTTTGATTTTCTTCGTAAAGCCGATTCTCGATAAGTCACGCGGCGCTTTTCTGGGGTAGATTTCCTGCATTTCCAGGTTATGTCGAAATGTCGTTAACCGTTCGATGCACAGTGGGATCCCAACGTCACGCCTTTATCTACGTTTCCATTTCATCTAAGGTCACAATTTTAAGACCGGAAATTCTTATGCTGGATTGGTCAGATGACAAACTGTATAATGTCCAAGCATTTTGCAAATAGTTCAGGTAGTCTTTCTGGAGTTGATTCTTCATTCATGAAGAACAAATATTCGCCTTCTGGAATCAGCGAATTGGTGGAGTTTTTATTCATGTACATCGCGAGCATCCATTTCGTCAATGGAAGTCTCAATGAAAAATGTATGCCCCTGGAGTTTTTGATGCGTAATGTAAGAGGAGTCCAATAATAGGTATGATCCTCCAACGATTTGATTTGCTTCCATGATGTATGTGATGTCAGTCAAATGATTTCGAGAAATCTGATACCAAATTTCTGGTCATCATGGACTCTAATCTTATTGTACTTTTTCAACAAGTCCTGGAATCAATTCATAATTTAGAATTTTTTTAACGGGACCGATTGTTTGTTGCCTTAACGAATAATCTAATTCGTTTTGTTGATTTTTCAGGTCAATAACTTGCTGATTTACTTTTCAATTATGATTAGTCTATGTTAGAGTTCTCTTCAAACATTCCTCAACCTTCCAAACCAACGTATACATTAATGTAGTCCTAATTTATTTTTCATTAATAGAAAAATTGATACTGCAACAATCGCATTCATAAATCGAATTGTTCAAGCCATCAATCGATATCGATCATGAACGATTTCACAATAAAAGCAACCGATTTCGCTGCATGATTGATTGTCGGATCTTCTAATCCCTCGAGCATCACGTTTTCAACTGCACTGTAGATCCATCAAAAGTTCCGTTATTTTTTTTAAATCGTTGTATGTCGATAAAATCAACAAAAATTTGCTGGAAACTACAATTTCACTACTGCCAATCTTAATATTATGTATGTGTTCATTTAGAATACTCCCGAAGTCATATACGAGTGGACACACGTTGACTTATACACATACACTGTCAGAAACGTGAGTTGAGGAGCCAGGTCGGTATCGGAGTGATGTAAGAGTTCCGTGTTCCTCAGAGGCGTACTTTCTTGGAGGCAAACCGTAGATCTAGATGTCTATCTTAAACCAGGCACAAGTTGATCGATAAATCTAATAAGTCTACAGTGTCTGTCGTGGCCTGATGTCCTTGTAGCTCTGGTCAATCCACGTAGATCCAGAAAAATTTTTGACAGTCGACATTGCTGAGATTCAGTGAAACTTCAGAATACGACCTAAGAGTCATTTTCTGCTAGAAAGAGAATTCCAGAACTGAATTTTGCATGAGTCTCGCATACGACCTTGCCATTTACAATGACTTTAAGATGACATTATTTTATGTAGTATTTACTTGTCTAACAGTTTCCTTATTTTTATCTCGTGGATTTACTTTATGATAATTGGTATCTAATGATTTTGAAAAAGACTTTTTTTAAGATTTTTTTTTAAATTGTTTAATTTCAAAACCAAAAAATGGAAAAGACAATTTGTAATAACGATAATCTTAATAGATTTTTTTCACGGTAATAGTCCAGTCTAATAAATTAATTTCACATAAATAATATAAAACATATAAATAATTTATAGTATTTTTGACGGAACGCCTATTAAACTGTCATTCTAATGTATGTTTCACATCTCATATTACAAAAAGGAAGTTAGAAACAAAACGACAAGTGAGAAATAAGTACGATAACAGAGTTCTGTAAATACAAACTTGCAGTCATTTTATTATGAATCTTTCAATAAAATATGTTGCCAGAAAAATGTGTATCTCGAACCACGATTAATACTGTTCGTTAATGGCTGACATTAGAGATAAATACCGTTAACGGTAAGTGCAGATAATGTAGAAATCTGTGACATCAATGGTTGTCGATCTGTTAACTTTCTCACACTTATCGTCTATTATATCAAACGATTAATTTCTAATATTTTATGTTATTTAATTGCAATCTATTAAGTCTGTTTTAGATACGTTAATAACAAAAAAATGCTGAAAAAGTTACTAAAAAATGCAAACGCAGTAGAGAAAGATACTGACTGTCATAGAAATATCTAAAAAAGATTTTTACGATATTTAATTAATATTTTTAAAATGTATGAAAAATAACACTAAATTAAAGTTTGTTGTAGAGAAGGAAGTTTATTACACTGCAGTTAAAAATATTGTAACAGTTTTTAGATTTTCTCACACTCCGAATTATTGATTGATGATTGGTAAATTTCTATATATTATTCCATACTTAGTATCCCCTAATGGTCTTGAATTCAAAAAATATTCTAAACCTTTTGTTAAAAATGTCGTATTCCAAAAATCTTCTGAGTAATGGAGTGAAAACTATTTTTTTACGATTTCAAAAATGAAAATTCAAAACTAATCTGCTTTAAAATATGACACTTTTTTTTTATGAGTATAATAAGTAGGAAGTACACAAGCGAATTTATACAAGTTGTGTAAGTTTGTACAAAATGTTTTTGCTAGAGAAATTCGTGTAACTTTATTGCAATACTACTTTTGAGCACGTTAAGGTTTATATATGGCGCTGTGTGTCGGCCATTATTCTTTTCTTGACTTTTCACATAATATTCATTAAAAGTGTAGTAATCCATAAATGATACGTATGAATAGAATCGCACACGCGCATGTGAAAAATTCACAATGGAGCGTTGTTATATTCCATTGACAGCATTTGACAATTATTTTATAATTTATATACTTTTGTGCGTTTTAGTAAATTATTATCCCAAGAATGCATCCCGAAAACGTCCTTCCCACAAAATATACTTTAGGTTCAGTTACGTTAGCATTTGTTTTAAGCCCACTGGTTTTTTATAATAAATTACGTGTCGTTAATGTTGTTTAAATTTACTAAAATATTTTTGTAGTATTATTTATTATTATTATTATTACCCTTAAAATACCAATTTTTCCCATGTACATAGTTCAAAATTTCCTCTTCTTCGCGTTACTTAATTTAAACAGAAATATTTAATTAGAAACGATCAAGTCATTAGCGAACAAAAGAACACTCTAAAACGCAGCGTTTATTTACATTTAATCGTAATTAGCACGTGCGTCGATGAACTGAGAATCACGAGGTTCGGCTGTGAAAAATGACTAGTAAATCTTATCCATGTACACCATACAACGGAATTCCATTGAAATTGATGGATGAGTTTCGATTCTGTGCAGCGGAAAAAAAACCAGAAACATTAATGTTCCGTTTTCGAAACGCGTCACTGTGTCACTGTTATATGCGCCACGTGTTATTCCTCCATCGAAACGACCCCGGGAAAGTGCACATGTGTACACCCCCCTCGTCTGCGGAATGTCCCTATGTATATTATTACGGAATCTGGCGCCGAGGGAGAGGGTAGAGATGCGTAAAGAGATTGCGCACGCGGAATGTACACCAATGTACACTGTCAATTGTGCGCCTGCATCGATACGCGCCGATGTAAGTTACGTATCTTCGAGATGCGAGATTAATTAAGCGCTCGATCCTTCACGAACGCAATCCCCGACGTATCCAAGGGGGTATACCTTAATTAACGGATTTTTTGCCCAGCAAATGAAACGCGAAATTTGTTACGTTTAGATAGGGATTGATGGCTGGTTGCGTTCTTCGCTGTCGCTCCCGTTACGGAACTGAAATTTTTTGCTTTCATTTTTTTTTTTCGGAAAAAAAAAACGTTTGCCGCGATTTCATCGATTAATTTAATTAGACTGGATTAATTAATTCGGTTGAAACGCTCTACTCGCAATTCTGTCGTCGTTGGAAAACTCACTTTCCAGTCCGAAGTCGTCCATCTTCTATTATCGTATAGAACTTATAAAAAATAATTTAACATTTTTTTTATATTGTCAACAAAATCATTTTTTTAAAAATGATTGTTTTTTCTCAGAAATGTTAACTTATTTAAAGCAAAATTTGTCGAAGAATAAGTAGACCAGAAAACAATGGTGCTTCTTTTCATCCACAAGAAACCCGTTACTTTGTACGCAAAACACGAATAGGTTCGAATTCCCCGGCGTCTTCCTTATCACATAAGTATATTTCAGTATTTTCATGAACTGGATTAAAAAACTTTGAAAAAGATCGTACACAAAAAAAAACGTAGAACATCGACTGTAAAATTTGTCAAGGTTGTTTCTTTGTTCTTTCCGCATAGATTTTGTAATATTTTTGTCGTTGTTCTTAATTTTAAAAAAATGACTATTTGCACGTAAAATATTCACTTCTAATAATTACTAATGATATTTAATAATCTAAAGTCATATTTTAAGATCAGAGTATTCGATTTAAAATGATCAAATTGTTAATAAATCGACAAATATAACTTAAAGTCATAAACAATTTTTTAATTAGAATGCAATCATTGATTATTTACTAATTATTCATAATTTTATTAATATAAATGACATCCTCATGACGTAATTGAGAACTTATTAAGACCTGTGCAAATTACAAACTGAAATGTATGTGATAATATATTTATTGATATCGACAATTTTAATAAAAAAATTATAATAATTGATACTCGATTGCTTTATTGCGGCACTAAATTTTACTTTTTCCCCTACTTTTTCAACATTCTTAAGGCATAAATTTATAGAATAACTTCTTTGTTAATTAGTTAAGAAAAATTGTATTAAAAATATAAATTTAAAAAGTGTAAACATTATTTAAATAATAACGTAACATTACACAAATTATCTAATAATTAAACTACAAAAAAAGCTTAGGTATTAATTTGGGGTTAATCTGTCACTCGATATTTTTTTTTCACACAAAATATGCATTTACACTCATCCTTCGGAATTGTTTCCTTGTAATTGTTGTCTTGGTTCCCCCTTCCAAATGCAGCGTAAGAAGAAAGACTAGCGCATGCGCACATGTGTTCTACTAACTGTTTTATGCATGGAAAAGGAGAAATAAGAACAGGAATGGAATACAAGCAATTATGGGGAGATGGTGAAACATTCGACCCCGACCGGCAGCAATTACGGAGGGAGGACTGTATATAAATTATAGAATTGTCAATATGAGATCTTTACAAAATCTTAGTTGAAAATCTATTAAAATTTCTTTCTGGATTCCTAAATCTGCACAATTTTAGGTAGAAAAATTCATTTTACGATTCTCTATAGAAAATGACCAACAAAGATTAGAAAAATTACCTAAAACAATAGTAAATTTCAACAGAGCTACGGGTCTGTCCTCGAATCAGAAACATTTATAATTTCTCTCAGAGTACTCAATCCTGATAAATTTCAAGTAATTGTATGTTTGCGTTACACTAATAATAACAATAACAATAACAATAATAATAATGATAATAATTACGACGTCGGTGACGATCGTAATAATAATAAATATAAAAATAATAATAAAGTCTCGTACACCATTAAACTATTTATATTTTCCTACGGCATGGAAGGTATGCATCCTTATCGTGTATTATTTAACGTTCGTATAAATAATCATTTATCCAAGTATAGTAAATAATTAAATGAAAAATTAATGCACCATACGCGATGCGCAAAGTAATAATAAGCAATAAGCGTAATGAGAAAGTAAGATATAAATGTGTAATGGCATTTATTTATTGAAAAGTGAATTGCATTAAATGTACAAACTAGAAAATCACGTTAAAAATAGACGTGCTTCGCAAGAAACGCAAAGTTTTGATCGTAAATAATATTCTTTACGCCGTTGCTTCGAGCCTTATTATACACGCGGCGGATCGAATAATCTACCGCTGCTATGTCGCAATGCTAATTCGGTGACTAATTCACACATTACGGATAGCAATGGCGATCTATCATTTATCACATTGTAACGCTTGCGACAACTTTCCAGGCGACCAACTATTTTTTGTCACTCTAATTACTTTGTCTTTTTATCTCAACGTCCCGATTCTGTCAACGGCTATACCGTTATGCAAAAAAATCATTCGACGTACTCTGCATAACCGATCAGGAACGTGAATTTAAAAACAAATCGATATACCTATTAGGATTGCAGTTATAAGGCGTTGTTCCTTCATAGACGATATATCGGCTAGCGCGAATGATCGACGAGCATTTTTTTTATTTACGTTTCTTGTCTTTGACGAAACTTTAATAACATCGAAATAATGATGGTATTTATAGTCCCTAAAAACTACAAGTTGATCAATATTGCTTTTTGCTAGGCCCAACAACACATTCTTAATAGTTGCAACAGATGCTTTAATGTAACTTCATTTTCTTTTTCGACGGTTATTGCGTGAACACGCATGTTGCAAGGATTTGCTATTTCGAAATATCCAAAATATCATAGAAACAGTTTACGAGTGATTTTGTACGAGTTGTACGGGTCGCTGTACGAATGTCACCTTCAAAACTGGATTTGTTTGTTTATTTTCACATCGCTCTGCGATCGCTTGAAGTATTTCCTCGAAATCTACCAAAACATTCCGGGTGAGTATATTTAAACATCGAGTAATGTTATATTCCTTATAACTCCCCGTCAAGAATCACAGACCGTAAAATGGCAACCGCAGAGTTTAGTTTGATATGCTCTTAAACAAAGGAGGTTCATCAGGTAAACCGGATTTGTCAATAACCGTATTATAATTGCTTATTTGAATAACGTCCTTCACCGCAGTTGCAGCACATACAAGAGGACAAAATGGCAGTACCACCATTTTGTACCCCACGTTCATAAAACGTAACAAACACAGTGTCTCCAATTGAACATGCAAATGCGGCTTGTTGCTCTATCAAAATATAGCGCTAATTAATAATAGTCGTTGTAATCAAGCTGCCGCGACAGCCTAATGCAATGTATCAATATGGAGGTATACACAAGAGCTACATTTCAATAATTCAATACGAGATCGCCGAGATTATATTCATAGTCACGAATAGTTATTAGCTGTAGAAACACGGTTGGGCATTTTTGCAGTCGGACGGCATTGCTTGCAATTGTACGAGCAAACATCGCTCGAAATCGTTTTGCAATCGTTGGCGTCGATGAGAATCGGCCTTTAGAAATAAACCCGGCGGCCAGTCGAATTACGTCGGTGTTTGAAAAAAGTGAAGAAAAAAAAACGAGCCTGACTATTTTCAGATGGAAAGAAAGGCGGGTGTATGCGAAAAACTTTGAAAGTACATGGCGGCTAAACGTGTCAGTGCGATATGGTAATTTGACAAAATTATCTGGAAAAAATAATTGTGTTTGTACCGCGAGATATTTTGAGCAATCCACGGTGGAATTTGTGCAACTAGCGTTTTGCCTATTATATGAGTACTTTTAATCGTTACGTTCGTCTAATAAATGATATCGATTTATCACCGACGTCCTTTGAGGTTAGGTCTCCCGAGATCTTACGGAATGTTGCATCATCGATAAACAAATCATGCTCGGCTGCACTAGTAAATGCCAATAAATGCTTTTTCGATTCTTCGATAATTTAAACCTCGAAATTTGATCCTTTGATGGTCTAACGTTTTCATTACAAAGAATCCACGATGATCAATTTTTGACGAATTGCAGCACCTTGAAATCTGTCAACAAGCAATTTTAGACCTTAAAGGAACACGCCTTACGGAACAGCAATTAATCTCAGGTGATAGTCACGTGGAATAACGGAGATCTTATTCAACTGGAGGCTGTGATACACATCACTCCGTGAGACGTACGCTGACCAACCACGATTGAAATTCTAAAGAGGTGGGGCTAACGTCACCAACGGGATTAAATTAACATCTTGAAATTTTAAAGACAAACAAAGGTAGGTATTTTGTATGCTATAAATGTTTTCCCTATTACATTTGCGTAACCGTCTTAACGATCGAAATAAATTCAACGCTGCAAATTTGGATAACAAGTCCCGACGTTAGCGATGCATCTCGGTCCCGTATTATAATTATGAAAGTAGAGTGGAATGCATCGATTTTGAAACTGCACACTAGTTCGTGGTCACACGCACATGCTCGGCAGGTAACTTCACGAAGACAGACCAATCCCTGGAAATTTCCAGTTTGATTAGTCGTGCGAGACCGTAACAGGTGCACACGATATGCGATATAGTCGGATTCTGAGGACGGATAAGTCTCAGCTTAATCTTATCTTTTACCTAGCGAGATTTTTGAAATAGACCCGCGCATATTACGACCAGAATTATACGTACGTATTCCGCATGAATTATTTATGAATCTAATGTATATATACGTGCTTGACCCGCAATAATATCTCTCGGTATTACGCTACACGAGGGGGTGGTACCTTTATAATATTTATCGTCGACACATTGCACTTGAGCTTTCCCATTTTTCTTTATTAAGGATCAAAGGTCGTTGTAAGGCTTAAACGCATTATTGTATGCGCCTTTTGCAACTGGAAATCTGAGCGAGAATGCGAATAATTATAATAAAGCGGGTGGATTTACGACGCGGACTCGGGAATTTACCAAGTAAACAAATCGAACAATGCTTCTCAAGTTAGAAAAATCTTTCCTTCAGGCGATTAAGTTTGTAATAATATAGCTTAACAAATTTCAATTTCATGCTAATTATAGACTCTTTATAAAGGGTAATGTGATGTTTCGAAAGTTCTCTCCTATGTTTGAATTCGGTGCAACACGATATCTGACGAATGAGATAATGGGCCCTCTGTACTCGGCGTAATAGAGTTGGGCCGTTTGTATGTCAAGGGCGATCGGGAAGTCGAAAAAAATGAGGCGGCACCTTTATACCGAAATTTGAATAAACTTGTCACGGGAATTATGCCACGCATAGAACAGACTTTTTGAAAATAGTAATGCCTGAACCTCTTCGTTCACAAAGTGGCGTCACGCGGAGAGTATTTGGACTAGCATACGAAAATATAACTTTGACAGTTAGGTAAGACTCCCAGCAGCTGATTAATTCGATCAATGAGTTCCCGCGGAGCGATTTTCAAGGACGCCATTATACGAAATGCCGAAAACTATTCCTCGGGAATCGGTACGCACTATTATTAAACTGATCTACAATTTTGACCAATAGCTTTGTTCGAATCCCAGTTCAGATCCCAGGCGTAGTGGAATTCTACCACGTAACCCTATCCGTTTACTTATTGTCATTTTACCGGTTACTATACGCTTCAAGGAGTATAAAAACGTCTCTGTGTATCTTTGAACGGGACCTAGATCGTGGGACGGGAAGAAAATAATTTCCGGAGATTCAGTTAATCAAATAATCAAAGGTTGTGTTTTGATTATTAGTACTCTTTAGCATGCAATCCGAATGGACTCGTCCAAGTAGCGATTCATTGAACAAAATTAGCATACTTAATAACGGGATTTTAAGAAGATTGGTTATCTAAGATGATATATTTCTCGAAACTATTTCCATAAAAAAAATAATGTTGAAGTTTCTGGATCTCTAAAATGGTGATCGAAAACAACATTCAGTTTAAGTCTGCAAATATTTTTATGGATTTTCTAAGTCCTAAATTGTATGTCCCGTTGTTTAAAAATGGCGGAAGTTATATTTCCTCACTAACCCCACTCCAAATGTTCGTCTAGAGTGTATATATCTAACCGAAGCGTTTCGAGATTTGCCGATTGTTGTCGAATATGGAGAGGGAGTGTCGCGAAGCTGCAGGAAGCGTAACGAAATGTGGTGGGGGACAAGAGGGAGCTATAACTTTGGACGATATAATTTATGATGGGATTTAGCGATCATTTCATTGAATTCTATGTTTTGAAAATAATCGAACCCTTTGGGAAAACGGCAGACGTAATAAATCCACGATTTAATTCCTGAATATAAAATATCTAACTTAGAAGTTGGGTTATGAAGCAAAGATCAAATATTAATTCAACCTAACCCAAAACCAATAAAACGTCTCGGTGCTGATCGTAGAGACAAGAATCTTGTGCAAAAACGTCGTTACGAAGCCGAAATTAAGATCTTGATGAAGTCAAACCGTTCGAGATGTTGTGAAATGACAGGAGGTAAAAAAAAAGACTTGGCTTCAGGATCGTTTCCGCGTTTAGTGTGAACGAGGCATTGAGTCGTTGTACAAGCTGTTGCGCAAACCGGCATCGGCAGTCCGCCCACATTGCCTGGAGTAGCCATGAAGTCTTGCCCCGCCGTCTATGACGAGGCTCAGGCAGATCTCGAACCGAGAATTACATTTTTCACCCGGAACATGCCCGAGTCCGGCTAAAATCTAGTTGGGAACCAAGGAAACCTGGTAATTATAGTCTTCGATTTTGCTCAAAAATTGTCCCAGATAGACACTTTGCCTTTTAATGTCTCGCCAAATGCAGAAATTGAGCAACGGCGCCGGCGTGAGATGTTGGCGCAAACTGCACGCAGAAAACACGATTTACGTCTTAAAAAAGGTAAGCGAACAACATTACGCTTTCGTGATGGAGATTACTTTTGAGGTTAACTTGCGCCGCGTTTTCCATATTTCGAATATTTTGCAAATTGGTGATCCCGAGGCTAAAAGATTACGTAACCTCAAAATTGACTTGAAATTCTCGGTGGTCGCATGCATATGCAGAAAAATATTTGTATATTATTGAAATTGTTTATTTGTAATTATTAAATCAAAGTGGTTCTGTAAATTAAGTATGCGTACAATCAAGATTAATCAGGGTTGTTACGTATATTATGCAATTATATTTTTTTACACAACTTCATACAATTATCTTTACTTGAGGTCGCTAATTGAGTATCGCTTCATTGATGACAAATTTTACTCAATGTCAGTGCATTCATTAACTTTTTTAATCATTTATTTCACACATTCATGTAGTAAACATTAACTATAGTTTGTTTAAAGAGCAGAAATTGAATGAAAATGAAATGATGTATTCGAAGGTGATCAGATGAAACTAGACTGACATCTTAAACGTTCTCAAAAATGGAAATGATTTTTAAAACTTTTGTCAAGAACAAAATTCATTTATATAAGCATTAACGAATTTACTCATTCATTGATACAGGCTTTTATTATCCAGACGTATGATTGACCTAATTGATCAAATATGAAAGGAGAAAGGTCATTAGTAATATGTCAATGCAGTAAAACTAAAACAATGCATTGAATTGATGTCTTTCATTTAATGAAAAGAACAAAAGACTATTTGTTATTCACAGCATCCTTCCCCGGACCAGGAACAGAGAACAATGATTTTCCATCCCCAATAAGAAGCCTATTATCTTCTTTATTCTCAACTAGAGTTTGGTATAGTATTCTTCAAAAGCTTTTTTTAGAGTGTGCCGGTATCAAATTAAAATAAAGTGGTACGGTCGTAAGAAGTAATATATTTAATTTATTGATTACAAAAACGCGCAGCGATCTAAATCGTCATCCGAGAACTAATTGAATCAAGTAGTATTTCATTTTATTACCCTAACCTCAAAAATCGCGAGTACAGTTATGCGGTATACATAGTTTCTATTTTAAATATTCTATATCCTAAGCGTAACTTCTTAGTTATTTAGCGGTTTATTCGTGGTTTTACGATTATTATTTCCGATCGTAAATTGAAATAATAAAGAAGAAATCTGTAATAAAGCAGTACATACGACATTCTATGAATTCAGCTATTAAGATTGAGTCTTACGTTGTTATAAATAGTTTCGTAAAGTCATTAAATTAACCGTTAAATTAATAAGATGAATTTAAGATAGCTACAAAGTTGATCTTGTATTATAAGCATATAAAAATATAAACTTCAATGAGTATGCTTAAAAAACAGAACCGGCAATGACTCTCGTAAATAATTTAGGGCCAAGATATACGAGCATTATCAATTTTACATTTTCTACGGTCTCATAGAGAAGACTAGACCTCTTTAACCGTTTTGAAATCATATTTAAAGATTGATAGATAACGCATCGATGCAGTACAAGATTTTATTGTCTTGATTGCGACAGCACGAATCGATAATAATTGAAGCTTCACCTCGCAAAATTCGTCGAGTCATTTTACTCGCCGAAACCTTTAAAGTGCTTTTAATGCAACGACAAAGAAGAGGACGTTGTAAAAGAGATCACTCATCACCGTAAGGCCATATAAGAATGTTCTTCATTATAAGCATCATTCGGTCACTGCTAATGTTCTTTCAAGCTGTAGGTGACTCCTAAGAAAATTTTATTCGATCGGAGATGCCGATAATGCTCGATCGTTGAAAAATGAATAGAAGCTATTCCTGTTATATGTCTTTCTTACCAGGTCTATTAATATTGTCAATCTTAGCATAGCGTAATTACGCCATGAAAAATGATTAGGCTGTAAAAACGGTATTTTTCTAAAATAGACTAACGCTAACGCTAATTGTTTGACAGAGAAATAAGCTGGTTAATTAAAAGGTGAATATTCATTTTCCTTACTTTTATTTCAAGACATCATGAAAGATTTCGTAATGGAAATGCATATCACTCCATCGCGGTGTGTCCAAACCCACGTTAAATTCATCCCAATAACTAGTCCAAAATTAATCCGCCACATTGAATCCATCATTTTTAATTTTCAGAACTAAATTATAAAATTTTATCTTGGTAAAAATAACAACCGTTTCCCACAAATGACTCAATCTTCGGACAAATTAAAAGTTCCCATAGAACGACCGACGAGACATATTTTTTGAAATTCCCGTTCCCCTAGATACGGAACGATTACAGGTTTGTACCGAGACTCTAAGCTGGTATATATAAGGGGAGGAGAGGGGAAGGTATTGAAGACAAAGAAGGAGAAAAAAGACACCTACTTATTTTCCGTCTATTCTACGAAGCAGGCGCACCGATTTAATTGTTATCGGTATAATCTTCGCGCTCGGTCGGCGATGGAAAAAATCTGGGTTAGCCGGTAAGTTCATTTCAGAGCAGCAAAAAAGTTCAA
Source organism: Trichopria drosophilae (assembly GCA_030407085.1). NCBI lineage: Eukaryota > Metazoa > Arthropoda > Insecta > Hymenoptera > Diapriidae > Trichopria > Trichopria drosophilae. The sequence goes on along the minus strand of CM059586.1, from coordinate 96,237,146 downwards.
CGTGTCTCGTGGGGCATATCTCGACGATTTCATACTTTTCCGATATTAGGCATTTTTACTATTTTCGAAACGACTTTTCTCTCGCAATGGCGTCGGATATTAATTGAGAAAAAACAGGAAACTGTCAGAAAAACATTTTATGTCGTTTTTACTCTGTAGAAGTATTTTAGGGACACATGGGTCTTTAGACTATGAAGCTAAAATTTGAATATTTACAGGTCTTTACTAATACATACTTGTAATAATAGATATTAAAAATCAGTAGTCGGTAAGACCACCAAAACTGATCTTCATTCTGTTATTACTTTACTTCTGCTTTTTTGTAACTGATTGTTAGTGAGCGAGAGATTACCGTTAATACAACCTTTTTTGTGTTAGAATAGTGAATTTTTCTCATTGCATTTCCAGAACATATGTTGTTTCTAGAAAATAATTCTATTGGGATTGTTTTGCTCCAATATTGGAAATGACCTGCACTTAGCAAATCGATGATAATTTCGATACTTTGTAAAACTACCGTTCAGGTTCAGGTTATGTTGAAGTTCGAGAAACTTGAAGATCTTTCTGCGATTATTGAGGATTGTGCAACCGACAATAATGACAGCTATAAAGTTATTATTCTTGAAGTTTGAACTTAAAGTATGAAGTCAAATTGTTTTCGAGATTATGTCATCGGGATAAGATATGTATATTTTCATTGCTTGTAATTACTAATATAAAAAGTATTTTACATCATATCCAGTAATCTGCAATGGTCTATTAAAATATATGCTTTATGTTATTTTTAGGTTAGAATATAAAAATGTTTTTTTAAAAAATGAATACAACATGTCCATCCTATATTCGATAGTCTAACAAGCAATATCTAGACAGATTCAGGATGTATGCAGAATATTTTTTCCTGAATTTACGAGAATCATGCTGCAAAGATGCGCCATTATAGTATAGGGTAATATTGACAAGATGGCGTTATGACCCCTGCCGTGATTCAACCGGTAAGTCCCGTTAGTTTATAGAGAGCCAATTGATTTAATTGCTTTCTGACATTTTACCTGAACGCATGAAATGTATTTTAAAAAACTCTACAAGAATGCAGATGAAGCTTCACGTTTGTTTACCAGGTCAGGTTAAGTTAGGTTACGTTACGTTAGGATACCAGGATCGTTGCCTGCAGAAATCGTGGAAAACTATGGACTAAATTAATAAAATAAATATTAATGAATAAAATGGAGGTTTTGGAGGTGCGAAGAGTTCGTCACCTCGGAAACGAAGTCTAGGAAAGCAGATGTTACCGGTAACCGTAGCGGGCGACCGGTAGTGAATCGTGCATTATAGAACGACAGGAAGTTAAAGCCCGTGCGCTACAAGTGGAGAAAAGGAAATTGGTGAAACGAGAGATACGTATCACCTCTAGCATCGTGGGATTGACTTTTTCTACAAAAGCTATGATGAGTCTGTTCTCGGCTCACCATTATTATTGTCGGGCAAAGTCGAGTTTCCATTGTAAACGGATAACAATTTGGTTACAATAGTAGAAAATTGAACATTTTGTTCCTGAAAGATAAAACGTATTTTAATAAATTGTATTGAGTTAACTGATTATACGAGGGAAATTATTTTGTAATTAATCATGTCGTATAATTTTAGGTTCTCGAAAACTGATTTAATCGTTATTTCACAAATGTTTACTAATCGCGCCATTTTTGCGAAGAAAGTTATACGTATATAACACGGAGACATCAACGTCCGCACGCGTGCAAAAGTCGGTGACAAGTGACATTAATGCATGGTTAGCATTGAGCGCCCGTAAGTGAAGTCACCACCGTATCGTTTTATAAATGCATTTGTCTTCGATGTACTGTTAGCTATTATTTGCAAAACTTTTAACCAAGAGTTGTTTATCGTATTATAAACATCTACAACCGAGGCCGCAGTTTGTTGTAGTCAGAATTTCACCAACCTTATTTAGAGAGAAACTTCACTTGAAGTATAGAACTCGTCTTTAATTACCTGCATTGCGAGGCTAATCCAAACACTGCTGAATTTGAAAAGAAACACCAAAATAGTACTAGTATAACTTATTTCTGTCCAACTGAAATTTTACTTTTTAATTCTTAATTAGTAGAATTGATACTATTCCGAGTACTTTTGTACTGGTATTATATTTCTTAAAGTTCCTAACGCGACATAAGAATTATTCAAATAATATTAATTGTATCATTTGAATTAGTAGAATTATTGACTATTTGAATTCGGCGGGTCCGGCGCAGTTAATCGTACGGCCGTTAGTCGGCGTCGCGATTCAATTCGCACCTGTTAAAGGAATGAGTTCCAGTTTCGTACATAAGGGAGTCTACAATCTATAAATTTCTCAGTTAAAAAGTATGTGTGAAGATTGAATTTAAATAGAAGATGTGCATTCGGATTCAAGAAACGTTTAAATGACAATTTTAAAGAAGAGTATACTAACTATTTTTGTGAGAAGCACTGAGACGAAACTTCTTTTCATAATTGTATTTTCCAACAACCGAATTTGTTTAATTTTGTAATTGGATACATAAATTCTTTAAAGTTGTATATAGAAGTGTTTTCAAATACGTAATAGTAAATACGTAATACAAAAAAATTCTAGTATAATTTATTTCTTTCCAATTGAAATTTTACTTTTTAAATTTTAATTAGTAGAATTCATTCTATTTCTAGTACTTTTATAGTGGTATTATATTTCTTAAATTTCCTAACGCGATTTAAGAATTAGTCAAATAATATTGATTGTATCACTTGAATTAGTAAAATTATTGACTATTTGAATTCGGCGAGTCCGGCGCAGTTAATGGTGTGGCCGTTAGTCGGCGTCGTGACTCAATTCGCACCTGTTAAAGGAATGAGTTCCAATTTCGTACATAAGGGAGTCTACAATCTATACAATTTCAGTGTTAAAAAGTATGCGTGAAGTTTGAATTTAAATAGAAAAAGTCCACTCGGATTCAAGAAACGTTTAAATCCCAAGTTAAAGAAGAGTACACTAACTATTTTGTAAGAAGCACTGAGACGATACCTTTTCATAATTGTATTTCCCAATAACCGAATTTGAACGAAATATGTGAAATTTTGTTTACTTTTGTAATTGGACACATAAATTCTTAAAAGTCGTATATAGAAGTGTTTGCAAATACGTAAATAAATTTTAGAAAACGGATGTACATGAAATACATTGTATTCAAACGTTCGATGGTTTTCAAGCGTTATACATATATTTATGTTTTTGCTTGGTTAGAAAGCTACCGCTAGCAGTCGCGTCGTTAGTCAGCGGTTGTATCATCACGGATTTCGTGACGGCCAAAGAACGAGGTTCGGGCTTATTCGGAGATCGCTGCTCGTGGTAAGAGTATAACGTTCTAACTAATTAATAGAACGGACCATATATCTTTGTACAGGAAAGGAAAATGATTAATGTCGGCTCTGCTTATAATGTATATTCGTTCGATTCGATATAGAATGCAATAAAACACGAAGTTCACTCACGTTGGTACGATCCATCCGCTCGGGCGGAACTAAAAGTGTAAATAGCACTATCGCGGGGTATAAATCGCTAACGCGATGACCATTTGTTATTCAATACCAAATACGTAATTGAACACGTTTTAGGGATATAATGAGAACACTGTTTGCGCGAAAGCACAACTCCATTATTAAAATTTATCCGCGTAATAAATTACGTTTAATCCATTATAATTGATTAAAAGTACAAAGTTTAGACACTTGGTAAACCTGTTGCCATCAAAGCCATCTTGAAAAAATGATTTTGACAATTATTACGTAATTTCTTTAGCGAAAGTTCCCTAATATTTTTATTACAAAGTTGAGTAATAATAGTCCAAATTTTCTGATATCCTCAAGAATTTTTACAAGAAATATTTTACCAGTTTCGAAAAAAATGAACCATCGACATCCAATGAACGTGAGCATCAGAATCATGACTTAACAACTGAAATCATAACGTTTGCAGAACAAATGATGGTACAGATATAAATTACAATAGCAATTGAATGAATGTCAAAAACGTCAATAAATTTCTCACGAATTTAGCAAATAGGAATATTGAGCGCCGAAGACAATGTCGACGATATTGGATTTTGTAACGAGACTTTGAAACACGACGTTAAATACACTCGACTCGTTCGAATAATAAAAATTATAATGATAGTAATAACAGCAATAATAACCCGGTGTTGAATCGATCTCGCGGTATTTACAATGACTCAACTTGGCTTAAGATGTCGAAATTCGTAAGGAGCGCGCGCATACGCAAACGTAAAAATGAATCTTTGTCTCCATCGTTGTGTTGTTTCTCGGTGGCTGCAATAGAAAAACTGCATTTCCATTCTATGCAAATTGATTTTAGTAATAATAATCCGAATTACTGACGCAGTTTCTTCGCACGAGGCACATCGCGTGTGCCCACGTTGGAAGTGCGAATCGTGCGTCCGCAACTTTGATCGTTAATTCTGGAGTTTCCGGTGGATTGCCGGTATTAATTACTCGCGAAAGTACCCCGCAAAGAAGAGATTGCAACCCACTAGTTACTGTGTAATGATGAGCGCGCACTCTTGTAGAATTTCTTTTTTTTCATCGTCCAAGGTAGTTATTTTTGAGATTCGTTAAATTGCTAATCGTTTCTAATTTTCACGAATAACTCATTTGATTTATGGATGCATAATTGTGATTTATATGCACAAATTAATGGATTTTATTATTTGTAAACAAATTGCGAAAAATTACCGATTGATGGTCACAACTAAAAAGTGTACTCGAAATCAAAGACGCAAAAGTACTCCCACGTAAAATTATTGAGTCCCATCAGGAATGTAGGGTAAGGATTAATCGGTGTAGTGTCTTATCAATCTCCCTGTCTCCAAACCCTGATCAGGGAGCCTGAATATATACTTCAGGGATCGATCAGGAATGTAAGGTTTAATCAATTCATGATCTGATCGGGCTCTGTGATATCAGACCTTGATAATGTCCGGATCATATTGCCTAAATACACTTCAGGTTCTGATTAGGTTCGTAAGGGATCAGAATAGGACCAATACCTGGTCAGTCCCCTAAGAACAGATCCTGATCAGATTGCTGGAATACATACTTCAGGGTCCGATCAGGTATGTAATGTATAATAGATCAGTGGTCAGTGTTCCTCATAAGAGATTCTAACCGCATTTCCTGAATTCTACTTCAGCAACTGATCCGGAATGTAAAGTTTACTTGGATAAGGATATGATGAGGAATGTTAATCGGATCAGGATCTAATCAGCATCTGCATGTACTTAAGGCTCTGATCAGGAATTTATAGTTCAATCCCATAAGAGCCGAATTAGTCCCCATGATATCAGATTCTGTTCAGATTGACTGAATATGTACTTCTGGGCCTGATCAGGAATGTATCGTTAAATCAGATCAGAATACAATCAAGCTCCTTCGTATCAGGTCACTATGAAGTCCTATTGCCTGAATATATTTCAAGACAGAATCAGGAATGCAAGATAGTAAAAACAGAAAATGAGCTCTAAAGTCTATCTTCAATCATGAGCAAGCTATGATCAGGTATCACTCACTGATCAGTCATACCTTATTATATCTTCATCAGGATTTCTTGATAAGACGTGTCTTATCACCATAGGATCAGTTGCTGATCAATATTCAGGTTGGCAAAGAATATTTATCCTAGTGCACATTTTTACAATCCGCTATTTTTAATAAGTTTCTTAAAAGCAGGTAGAAAACTACTTTCTGGAGAATTTATCAAGTTTGCACACTTTACCAGACATTTTTTTATTGGCATTAATGCAAGAAGAATGTTCAATATAAATTAAGAGTCCCCGGTATCGCATATAACACGAACTTCAATAAACCCTACTATAAAAATGTTTACGCGTCTATTATATGTGAAAGTGAAGTTAGGAGCACAGTGAAAACGTAGTATTGGTAACATTATTAGAAGATAAGGTGAATAAATTTCTAAACGCTAATCGTACTAAGTGGTAAACATCAGAATTCGAATATGTCAAACGAAATTTATATACGCGATAAACAACAAGTGAAACCGTCCATGTAATAGCAACTAAGTAAAATTCGGTACCATTGAACTAACAGACAGAAATAAAACCATAAAATCTTCCAACCAATGCTATGAATGCTTTCAAATTTTTAGAATAAATCACATCATAAAATATTACTAACGGCACAGCCGAAATAGATTTGTTAATTGAACGGAACTAAGAAAAAGTTGTATAAATGAGAGAAAAACAAATGATTTATGTGGTCAGAACTGTTCGGAAAAATTCTTAAAGAGAAAACGTAAGGAACGAATTTTATAAATGAGATTAAATTTAAAAAAATACTGTATAATTATACGGTCATGCGACCAGGCTCGCGACCTTTCGAAATATATTAAATGAGAAGTTGAAAAATATTCGAGGTTATCAACATTAACCGTTTCTGACCGAAATGATCGTGGAGTGTTGGACGAGGAGAGTAACAGAGTAAAATGTTTTATAGTCGGGACTACTACCGAAGTAGAAAGTTTCCGAGTTATTAACGGTCATATTTTACTGGGTCTCATTGCCGGTATTAACTGTACGCATGAATACTACGTATTCAAAATTATAAAATTATTAAATGCACGAGTTGTCGATTTAGAAATTCACTGAGGTTAATTAACCATTAAAGTGATTTATTTCTTACCAAAAATAAATTTATTTCTACTGAAAAAATATATCCTTATTTGAAGAAAATTTTATTTAATTCAGCTACATGACTTATTTATATGTTTCAAATGAAATATTTATAAACCTTAATATGCGAAGCAAATTTTATTTTCAAAAAAATATATGCCGGCACGCCGCGTAGTGGGCGAAGAAGAAACCCTATTTCATAAAAGATTCATTGTTGGTAGGACGAATTGTTCTAAAAATTCTCAGTGTATATGTATATTAAACAAAAATAACTACTTAATAAGATACATTTGTCACGAATAAAAACTTTTTAAAAAGACTTAAAAATAAATAAACACTTTCCAAAAATAAACCGTTACAAATAAAAATTTGATTACAGAAATTATGAATCAACGAATTAACACAAAAAATTGAGATCGAAAAAAATGGAGATGAAAGAATGTGACATAATTATAATTTCTCTGTTTTTATTCATGAGTATGCGATAAGTAGATAGTTCTTAACATAATTAATGTTACGACGATCAAGTGACATTAAAAGGCATTAATGCAGATGACATGTGTGATAAATGCGATTACGGACAAATACGGGTGCTGCGCAAACTTTTCTTTCATTTATGCAATAAGTATCTCAAGGAGAAATTCGATATTTTGATTCAAGAATGCCATTTAAATATTTAATTTTTAATATTTACAATATTTTCGACTATTTCGCAGACTGAAATTATTATTTAAACAAAATATTAAGATTTGTAGTAAGATTTACTAACAATTTCTATGTTTTTTAGCAAAAAGGATACTAAATTTTTCCATGGTCCTGAAAATTTGCCCAAGAAGTGGCATCAGAGATAAGGTTAGGTTAAGTTAGTTTAACAAAATTCCAGAATCTTCACTAAAAATAATAACAAATTATCGTGCAATGAAAGTCTCTATCATCACAGATTAATGTTTTTTCGATTCAGCAGGCGTAAAATGAACATTTTGCGCCTCCTCTTACGGGCGTAAAATGGCCATTTCATGACTAATCATTTGTAAAAATTGTCATTTTCACATCTACGGAATCGAAAAATGTTGTTAGCACCGTGGGCGTAGAATTTACACCTTATATTGTGATTGTAAAATCGAGGGACGCCGAAAAGCTATTATTTTACGCCCTTGGAACGAAAAGTTCTATTTTTATATGTACTTTTCAGAATTATACAGTAAATAGTTGTCAAAAAGATTCAAGTACTAAAATAACTACTTCTGAAACTATAATGCACTAAGATAAGAAAATCTGGAATACTTTTGTTCGCGGCGGCCATTTTGTTCTCTCGAATTTGAACAAATAGCACGCGATTGTATGAAATTTGTTAAACTATCGGAATGACGGCTTTATTATGTGGCGTCGATCTAATTCAAGTAATTCTTTACTTTTCGTGGCACGAAATTATTGCCCGGCATATTTATTAATCGTGCGTTTTCATCTAATTGCAGAGGTCGCCCTCGTGCAATTCCGAGAAAAGTTCGCCGTACTAGTAATTTTAAGCGGCCAATTTTTCTCGGCGCGGATAAATACTCTTTCGCAATTTTTGCTTAACCCCGATTTTGCGTAGGTATATACCTCCGTACGCTGCAGGCGGCCTGAATAATCGGCGGCTGCACGCTTTCAGCAGCCACCGAGTCCTTCTTCTTTTACGCATGCAATGTCGTCGTCTGCGCACGTGCGAATTGCATACCTAAATAAATGCGCATAAAGAAAATGTGGAATCATAAAAAAAAAAGACGGGGGTTCCTCGATGATACGAGGGACAAAGAATTTTTTTACGCATCGTCTTTCATATCGAATTCTTTCTTCGGAACAAATAGTAAAATGCGAACAATGACGATATCGTAATTTTGAAAAGGATCATTTGAATGACAAAACGTTGGAGATGTAATAAAGCAAGCTTGATCTGAATTGGTCGAATTACTATTCCAAATAGTCACGTAATGTTTTACTAACAAATGATGTTCAGAAAGCATTCTTAAAGTGGTATTTAAGAAGACGTATGCAGTGTCGTTAACACCAATGCAAGACCTATGTACATAAGAGCTCTTATTATTTTATCCCACCTAGCAAAATGAAAAAGAGTTCAGAATGACTTCCGAATGTACTCTAAATGAAAGCAGATGCGTTACTTTCCCACAATTTTCTGAACTTGAGCTCATAAAGATCTCATGATGATATCACGTTCAGAAAAACTTCATAATGGGACGCATCTGACCTCTTTTAGAGCACATTGCGAGTTCATTCTGAACTATTTTTAAATTTGTTGTCTGGGATGTATATGAACGAAATTATAAAATGACCTAGATAATAGAATGCAAGTATTCTGAAATCTAAAAGACACCTTTAAGAGCTTTTTCAGAAGTCTTAAACGTCTGACGACCTTAAGATCTCCTTAAGACTTCACAAATATGAGATCTCGAGAAAGAACTTTTAATTCTTCTTTATTTTAAATACATAGTAAGTACACTAGCAATGACCGTCAAAAAGTAATGAGGTAAAGAACTAAAATAGAACACAGATACTCAAATTTGTAAAAGACATCTTCAAGAGCTCTTTAATGTGTCTTAAAAATTAAGATGTTTTAAATATCGTCCGTGTGAATTCTTAAGAAGATCTTTAAGAAGACTTATGCAGCTATTTCAAGAACTCTTCAAAACCTCATGAAGAGCTCTTAATGTACTATTGTTTTACAAATATTAACGAAATTATAAAATGAACGAGAAAATAGGATTAAAATGGAATATGTATATTAATGGATGCCATGAAGGGCTCTTTAAGAAGTCTGAAAGACTGCTCCGTTAGAGTTCTTTAATTGAACTTTAAGAAAACTTTTGAAGTGTACTTTAAGCTATCTTTAAGACCTCTCAAATACGAGGCCTCAAGTAACAACTTTTATTTCATAGCTTGCGACCCTCAGTATAAAATTTATTAAATTAAAAACTAAATTCCGTAGAATTACAAATTTCCGATTAGTTATTACAATTTATTAATATTTGTTGTAAAAATGTTTGCTAATGAATTCGTAGTTATCCACTGTTTATAGGATTGAGATTGATTAATTACACGTAACTCACTTTTAACTTCGCTAATTGTAGAATATTTTACATTTAAAAATCATAAATTAGAGGGAAAGTAGCGGCGAAAGTTATTTACTTTTGTTTTATCAACACCAACGAATATATAAATATTTTAATTACCTGACCCAGACCGCAAACATAAAACATAGATAGAATGTCCTCGCAATGTGCTCTAGGAGACCTTTTAAGAGGTCATGGATGCATCACATTATGAAATTTCTGTACATGATTCATTATGAGATCTTTATGAACTCAAGCTCGGGAAAATCTTAGAAAGTATCGCATCTGGTTTTTTTTAGAGTACATTAGGAGATCATTAGGAACTCATTTTTATTTTGTTGACAGAGGAAATAGTCTTAAATTACTCAAACAGCAAATATACATATTTAAGATCTGTTTTAGATGTCCTAAATGCTACTCGGAAAGAGCTCTTAAAGCGATCTTTAAGAATTCGTATGCGACAGTTTGCAATTACTTAGAATTAACTTCAAATTTGTAGTTTTAATTATTCAAATTAATTCTTTTTTGTTGATTAAATGGTTTTCATATAATAATAACAAATGTAATATCATTTGCTTCTCTAAATACCTTAAAGGTACTCATTCTTTCATTCTAAGTATCGTCCATTAGGTTGCATTTCGAATAATTTTTCAAATTGAAAGACACCTAAAGTCCGTACAAGAAACTCAGATATCGCAAGCTGTTTGGTTTAATAACAAAGATGATTGAAAATAAATTAAATTTAAGGTCTCAAGCAGAAGACTTCCTAGAGATAAATATTTTTTAAGACATCATAATATAAGACTTAATTTTTCAAGCTAGAAGTATATGAGCTCTTTTGTCAGGCTACCATAACATGGCCTTTTCAAGGGTGCTTTTTTCATTCATATTTAGAAAGAGCTCCGAAAGACCTCTTTAATAAGAATATATGCTGTTTAAGACTACTTCTATATTACTTCAATTCCAGAATGCAACTGACGAATTACTCGAATCACTCATTGAATTAGTAGAAAATTAATAGACACTAGCTCAAACAATGCATGGAGTGTAGTTCCTCCTGCTTCCGCTAGTCGCTGACGCGAGTTAGAACCTAACATTTCATGCCCGCTAGGATAATGAACTTCGTATGGGAATAGACTTAATTTCAAATATGTTAATTCGTTCGAATTAGTGTAGGTAATAGTGAAAAAGTTATGACAATTATTGGTGATATACTAAGGTAAAATAAAAGACAGATGATTTAATTAAAAACAAATAAAAACAAGAAGACGTATTTTTTTAATGTCGTAATTCTGTTATACTTCAAAGAAAAATAAAAACTCTAACATTTTGTAAAAATAACATATTTTTTTTACATTGTTATTTTCTCAATATTTAATATCGGTTGAAGTAAATGTATTAGGTGTCAGCAGAATTGAAGCATTTCTTTTAAATGTCGCTACTTTCTTGGTCAGTATTTACCGAACGTTATTTGTGAATGAAATTAGCTGCATAAAACTGTTACTTTTTGACACCGCAATTTACAAGGACGTACAAATACAAGAAGTAAATATGCGTGCTGGAACCATTTCGCGAAAAATAACTGATAATCGAAAAGTTCGTTCAGAAATGGAAAATTCCGAACTGATATATCCGGAATTGCAATTATTACACCGAGAAACGACTCATCTGTAATATTCGCAGGGAGCGGTTGAAAAGAGGTGTAAAAATTCTATGACTGGTTTATTTCGTTTCGTCTGGACATCGTTTACTGTTACGTTTTATAAACGACTTGTATCAATTGGCCATTAACCTACATTTATTACCTGTACGCGTTTAAATTTGCATATACATGTGTAATTATCGGAATCGCAGCATCGCAAGTTATTGATCCTTTTTTTTCAAATTTAATTGACAATTAAAAGTTTGCAAAATACAAAAACTTGCAATTGTCAATTAATATCGCTGAGATTATTTTTTGTTCACAAATTATACAAGCCTGTATAGTTAAGATCAAAAGGCACCAATATCCGGAAAAGAGTTAAACATTTTTTGTAGTTTGCTACCGATTTCGAACTCTTAATAGGGAACTAAAGTGCCTCGTGTACCTAAGGCAACCCCGCGGAGCACATCATTTTCGAACAAAACATATGCAAAATAAAAAAACGTCTCAGCATTATTTCATATGCCATTGCGCACACGAACGTGGGTTCTGAGTAGGTAAAAAAAGTCGGCTACGGACGCAACCCCCAGTGACCCCAAACAGGCTCCAGGTGATTCCATATTTGTGATTAGTGTCATTGTGAAACGTATGGAAAATAATGTGTTCATCTAGGGCACGACCCAAGATCAGACGAAAGGGTAAAAAAGGAGTTGAACAAAATATACTCATACACAAGACAAAAAAAAAGAAAGTAAAAAATATTTTACCTGGCTGCGTAACAGATTTCAGCAAAACCGATTTGAATACGAGACTTATGAGACCATCATAAATTCTAATTCTGGTTCTATTGTTCGAAAATTAATTTTACCTCCTGCAATGTTTAAAGATCTAAAAATTATTATTAAGAGTTTTTATCATTTTTGTTTACTTTAGTATTCAAATCATTTTCTCATCCACATCCTTTTAGACATTTCTTTGAATATACATTACGTTTTCTCCCCCCTCCCTTTTTTTAAAGATACATTTTTAACTACGTCACATGTGGCTATATGAGAACATTCCATAGTATGCAAAATCGTATAAAGAAACGACTTCATAATCGTATAGCAATCCTCAATCATCCACTGTTTCGTGAAATTAGCGGTCTAAAGGTACCTCTTCATGGGCGGACACTTTTCGCTGATATTTCACGGCAAATTATATATTACCCGTATGAGATTTTGCGGAAACGCAAGATCAGAAAGAATGCTTTTGCGGAATCCCCGCGAAGTTAAGAATGTTGAACTCGTTAGCGCATAAAATTATTAACACATGAAAATGCGCCTTAAGGGCGTCGTTCCAAGAGAGAAACTTTTCTCCAGACCTAAGAAAATTAGAGCAACGAACTTTATGCTTCGAACCGTTATCGAATTTCTCTTCTACCGAGAAGTAAAAAGATCTGAAGACATTAAAAAATATCTTTCAATCCGTCAATCATATCTTGAAAATGTCAAAAAGATTTATAAATGTACCATTAAGGTGTCTTATGGAACATTTTTAGGGATTGTTTTCAGAAGCTTTTACGATACATAAAAGGTGACTAAAATACTTTTTTTATTGAAAAAAGAATATATAAGGCAATCAAAACCATAGTGATGATTACTTGATAACAAGACTTCCATACATAAAATGAAGACACATTTCTATGGTGAGGACGAAAGTCAGAGCTGTGGAAATCGAAAACGCCCTTAGAGGGAGTTATTCCAAAATTCCTCCGGAAAAAAAATATCTTATTCAATGAAGACATCTAAAAGATACCTTTCAAATATTAATGTCTCCAGTTGTTAAATGAATTGTAAGAGGATAAACTAAGTTTCAGTGTGTTAAGGTCGTTCAAGGTCATTTTTTCGGATAAAATCAGTTTTTTCACTGTAGCGATTTCAATTTTTTATTATTTCTTTGCCAACTCAATGAATTATATTTTTTATAATAAAGTGAAGAATTCATACATTTTTCAGAGTTTTTTGAAAATTACTAGAAGTCGATCAACGTCAATTTTTGACCGAAAATCGATTATTTCAACTGGGTGACTGATTATAAATCATTATACACTGAACATAAGGGTTCTGTTTTTTACATACGAATTTTGAACCTTTTCAGATTTGTTTGAAAATTATAAGGGCTCGATAAGGTCAGTTCTTTTAGAAACGACTTTTTAATTGTAAAGTGACCTCTAATAACTTTCAAACAATCTGAAAAATATATGAATTTTTCGCTTCAGTATAAAAAAGCATAATTCATTCAGTTCGGAATGAAATAATAAAAGAAATGAAATCGCTACGAAAAAAAAACTGATTTTGTCTACAAAAATGACCTTGAGCGACCTTCAAACATTTTTTAAAAATTTTTAAGTAATCATGAGTTTATTTTTCATCAAAAACATTTTGTAATTGCATCAATTTCATATAAAAATGTTGGCAACAAAAAAGCACTCTAATATACATTGAATCTTTGAATGTGTGAGAATAATGGCTACAATCTTTCGAGCTTCGATCATCCCATTAGACCAAATGCAGAGCTGTAATACGGCAGTGGAAGAAAATTCTCAAAAATAAACATTCAAATTAATCGAAAATGAGAAAAGGCAACATCTAAAATGGCGAATAACAGGCTCCCAATGAGCTCAATTTTTACCGGAACTTAATGTGTAAGGAGCCAATATTTTTATCTTGTTAAGCTTTACAACATCTCTTAATGACAAATTTCGTTATTTAGCAAATTCAATTGGACTCGAAAACCCGAAATTTTTTTTTTTTATTTTAATATTTGAATATTGTTAGGGAAATATTCAGCCAATGTCAAAAAGAAGAATTGCAGGGCTTAAAGGGCCCATTGTTAAAACATTAACTTTCTCGTCGAAATAACTTTAAAATCAGCCGAGTTATTTCAAGCAATAATTTTTAAAGTTTTATAATTTTAAGTGTTCTACCATTCAAATTCTATCTTTGAGAAACAATTTTGACTTTTTTCCTGAAAACATCACACAGATCTGTAATATTAATAATAATAATAATAATAATAATAATCGACTTTATTGCTTATATCAGGAATACACTATATACATGGGAGAGTTCACTTACTTACTAAATATATATAAGCAAAAGGCGAGACACAGCACCACTAAGCTGTTTTACAGTCTGACCCTAATTATTACTCCCCAGTTTTGGAGCGTCATGTAAAACACATTTTTTCGGGTACCCAAAAGGTTCATTACAATAAAAAGAAAAATTTTCCTATTGGACCAGAATCAGAGTCGGAACGAGACAGTATCTCAATCCCCTAGAATAGGTAATCAAATAAAATCAAAATGGGAAACGACAACTACCAAAATGACGAATAACTTAACCGAAATGAGATAGTACCCAAAAATTTCCCCAAAATAAATTATCAAATGGCGTAAAAACCAGAAGTGAAATGTCCAAAATGTGTGAATAACGAACCGCAAGATAATCCGACACCATACAAGAGAGTTTTCAAGAATAATGGTGTGCTAATATTCTCATGTAACCAGAAAATGGTGGATTCCATATTGATTTTTGTTTCCCGGAATTTAAAGCCAAAACCGCGCACTGAAATTATTATATGGACATTATGCGATAAATATGGACATTTTGGATATATTATGGTTGAACTTTATGGCTGACTAATTGACACCTGCCGTTATTTTTCAGGGCATCTCTTAATTGGAGTCGGACCCAGAATGAGACACTAGCCAAAAATCTCCCCAAAATAAGTAAACGAAATGAATGAAAAATAACAGACGACAAGATTGAAAATGGCGAATAAGTTATCCAGAACGAAATAGTAGCAATAAATCCGTTGAAATAAGTAATCAAGTGGCGTAAAAAACAGAAGTGAAATGCCCAAAATGTGCGAATAACGGACCACAAAAGAAGCCGACGCTATATAAGAGAATTTCGAGGAATGAAGGTGCGGTAATATTTTCATGCAACCAGAAAATGTTTGACTCAACACACTTTTCCGAAGATATTTGACGCGTTGAATTCGAATCCGACCTCAGAATAGCTGCTATACATCATACATCTATACACATATTTTTGAGATACTTTAACCTAAAAGTGCGAAAAGTACGTTTTTTGGGTACATTTGGGTGTTGTAACTTCAAGACAGATTTTTTTTTCAAAACTATCGCCACGGTATCTCAAAGTACCGTTTTTGCTCTTCAAAGTCCGTTTTTAAACATAGAAAAATCTTTATTGGTCACTGAGATATCGTCTGTTGAAGTTTCTGAGTTTGGAAAATTCGGCGATGTTCAGAAACCGAGCAGAATCAGATAAAGCTTCAAAAATAGAAAGAAATTGACCATAAAGACCTAAATTTCGAATGGCTCTTAAGATGTTTGGCGTAGCTGAGTAGGAATTTGAAGTCAGAATAACAAAATACAAAATGTCTTTTGAAGTTTTATCTGATTCTGCTCAGTTTCTGAATATCGCCAGACTCAGAAACTTCCACAGACGATATCTCAGTAACCAATAAAGATTTTTCTAAGTTTAAAAACGGATTTTGAAGGGGGAAAACAGTACTTTAAGATACCGTGTCGATCGTTTTGAAAAAAAACTGTCTTGAAGTTACAGCACCTCAAATGTACCCAAAAAACGTACTTTTTGCACTTTTAGGTTAAAATATCTAAAAAAACCTAACGTATAGGGGCTAACCTGAGGTCGGATTTGAATCCAGCGCGTCAAATACCTTCGGAAAAGTATGTTCTGCTTCTTGGTTCTGCAATTTTCTCAAATTTTGTCGGCCTGTGTTATAGTTAGACTACGCCTAACTGTCATGTGTCCTATTCTTTTCTTTTGAACATCCTTTAATTGCAGCCAGATCCAGAATAAGACACTAGTTAGCCAAAAATCTCCCCAAAATAAGTAATCAAATGGATTAAAATGAGAGACGACAAGATCCAAAATGGCGAATAACGGAACCCAAGGTAATCTGACGCTATATGAGAGAGTTTCCTGGAATAAAGGCGCGGTAATGTTCTCATGCAACCAAAAAATGTTGGAGTCCATGTTGGCTTTTCTTTCCCGGAATTTAAAGCCAAAACCGCGGTACTGTAATGATTATATGGACATTATGTGATAATAATGGATATTTAGGATGAATTATAGGTAAACTACGCCTAATTGTCATGTGTCCTATTCTTTTCTTTTGGACATCCCTCGATTGGAGCCGGATCCAGAATGAGGCACTAGCCAAAAATCTCCCAAAATAAGTAATCAAATGGATCAAAATGAGAGACGACAAGATCCAAAATGGCGAATAACGGAACCTAAGGTAATCTGACGCCATATGAGAGAGTTTCGTGGAATAAAGGCGCGGAACCGTTCTTTTCCTAAAACCAGAAAATGTTGTATTCCGTGATGGCTTTTGTCTCCCGGAATATAGTTCTCGTATGTCGGGTGCAAGCAGCAGGACCCCAAGAATTCGTGATCCTCATCCGCAGCGTGACTCGGCCGAAGCTAAAACAAAGAGCGAAACCGAAGTCGTAAACGACCTTCTGCCCTGGGCGGAACTCGTTTTCGATCCCACCGCAGTGTCTTCGATAGCCGCATTTTCCCCGAATTCTCCCACGACTTTCTAACAAAGAGCCGATGCGCGTCTGAAATATAATTCAAGGAGTTGAAGCATGCACATGCGCGCAGGTGCCGCTTTCTGGCTCTGTGGCATTTTCTGGTCCGCGTCGCTGCTGTCGTCCGTCGCACGGGGCGCCTCAGCCTGGAGCACCGTTATGGCGAGAGAGTGCCATATCTAATTTCGGCTGAGGCCAGGGCGTCCGTAATTCCGCCCGTATTAATCCATAGGAATCTCGGCTCATCCGGTTCCTGCGTGCACACCAGAGAATTGGGCGCGCGCTAACGGGGATTGAAGCAACGGTCCACTTCACGCAAGGCTACACCCGTCACGCACGATAAACTACAAAATATGAAAATGTACACATATGTTTATCGGCCGATGAACTGCTTCCGAGATTTAATCGCCAACCGAACAGTCACCCGGACCTAACCTCCGTCTGGCTCTATTCCATGGACCGAATCTGGAAGATGCGATTTTCAAACACCCAATACCCGATTTGACCTTTCGGTGCATTTTCGTGTGCGGTCGAACGCATGAAAATTATGCGTTGCTCGAGGAATGAGAAGATGCGCTTTAATGCACGATATTCAGTGGAACCGACGAAACGAGAATTCCAGGTCACAAGGTCGAACCCACATTTGTGTACAAATGAGCTATGATTTTTCGAATAGGTCGTGACTCAGCAAACGGAAAATCGTTCATGAGGTATTATGACATTTTTCATTCCTTTTTCAATCCCTTTAAGGACCGTAGGGAAAATGTAAACTCTCTTATTGTCTACCCCCACTCCACCCACTTTGTATGCACCTAGCTTACCTCTGAAGAAATGCTCCTCTGCGAGGTGAAGAAGTGGGAGAAGCAAAAAGACAATAACGGAGTTTTCACAACGAACAATAATGAGGTTTGGACATTTATGGGGATAACAATTGAGGTCCATATTGATTTACAACTCAACAAATTTTTCATTTGGGCATAGTGAAAAAAACTATTAAATACACATTAAGTATTTTTTACGGCGATAGGTGTCGCATGCGCCAACAAAGTATCTCGTAAACAGATTCATGAGTCCTTGCGGTAATAATGAAAATAATAAAAAATAACTTATGACGACTAAATTCACGATTTTCTCTGCTTCTATACCTGACTATTTCTAAAGTGATAATAGACTGACCTTTTTACGACCTACAACGTCACTAGATGGCGCGCAAATTTATTAATCGAGTACTAAGCCATCTATTGTTCTTTGAAGAAACTAAAGTCTTACTTTTGATAAAATGTTCAAACGAATCCCTTCTCTAATGATGTATTAAAACATTTTAAATGAGGTGTATTCTTTTTTGGAGTAATATTTACAATTCCTATATTTATTTGTATTTACAATTTCTAATTATTTTTATATTAACAAGAAACCTGAAAATTTCATTAAAGAACTAAAATAATACGTTATCTTATTTTTTGTTTGTTGATGTAATAAATATTTTGGTTGTTTATTAGTAATGTAATAAAAATAGGACCCAAACAGCAAACAAACGAGATTAATCGATCGAAGGAAAATAGAAGGAGATAGTTCAAGGAACTAAATGTTCTATTCTTTATCCACTAAAGCAGCTAAAGGTGGATGCCGACAGATTGAGAGATTATATGTTTAAAGTATTCCGGCTATTTGTTTACGTTTCTTTATGTCTGTTTACTGTCGCTTCCTAATCCATTTGTCATAACCAATCGTAAAAAGTTTTACATTGTCGAACAAACACGAAAAACGTGTATTTATCAAGGTTGCTACCAACTTTAAAGTTTCAAAATAAATGGAAATTGAAGCTAGTGTTAGCCATATCTCTCTCTAAATCTTAAATAGTAGAATTTTATGGCTTGCGGGTCAATGTTTATTCTTTTAACATAGGAAAAGTAGGATAATAACAATTTCTTTTTTTATATGTAAATAATAGTAAGGCACTCCGAATAAAACAAAAATATAATCGAAAAAAATTGACTGCACGATATGACCTTGGAATTATACCCAAACATTCAAGGAACACGCCAAAGGCGATATAACTATATTTATATGCATAGGGTACAGAATCGAAACTCGTTTCTGTAATGGGCACGACGCGAATCACGTCGGCTACTAGCGGCGGTACAAGGAACTACATTACTGTTTACTTCCGAGTTTGAAGGATTCAAATAATACTTCTGTAATCGTTTATATAAACAAGTTTAATGTAATACTGATGTACTAGTTAAATATTGTATTACTACTTGGAAAATTGGGTAGAAACGAGGCATTTTGATAACATCTAAACTACACTTAATCGATATTATAATGGCAAACGATTCTAATAATCTCTCTCATTTTTCACAAAGTCATTTTTTAAACCCGAATTTTCTTTCTCCATTTTAAAATGCCAATTGCATAAATTGAAACTTCGTGCTTTAGGCACCAATAATTCTCTTCTTACGACAATCATCGTGTGAATCGGTAAATCTTTTTGCGCAATGAATAACAATATTTTGTGTCTGATTCACGAGGTGCACCATACTTCGGAATTGCGCAGAATGCAGTCATTCTTTATTATTTAATGAAGGTTGTCTTATACCGCAATTGAATTTCAAATATTGAACACACAAATTCACTTGTAAGTACATTTGTTAAAATACCATTTTTTTTATTGTGTTTTTTTATACAACATTTTAAGAGACACTCACAATTATTCACTTAAATAAAGTATCTAATAATACTTTAATGCGTCTCTCATAATGATAAACTTCTGGTCTAAAAAAATTAAGAATTCTGGTAAAATCGTACAAAAAATCAATTGTCTTTTTAAAACAAAAAACAATATTTTTATAGTTTTAGTTAGTAAGAGCTAGTAAGTCTTTTCGTATTAAGACTTCACAACGAAGAAATCTGATATAGGGATCGAATCGTTAAGCAACTTTCACATTGCAAAAAAGACCGGAATAAATAAATTCCTTTTGGAAAATGTAGATTGTCGCTGTACAGATACTTTGAAAAACGATTCTTTTTTTCATTCAACTTTCCAAACGACTGCGAATTGCATTTTGTTTACTTTTTATTTTTGAAAACAAACTAATCTTAAACTTTAAAAATAAATCGCATAAATTTTTTACGAGTAATAAATATTAAAACGAAAATTCAGTAATTGAGCCAATTTCTTTGAAGAATAAAGGTTAGGTGTCAATATTTTTTTTCTACATTTTCCGCAGAAATCGATAAACCAACGTCTGATATCTATTCACTTCGACAGGTTAGGATTAAATGTGTAGCGACATCACTTTTGGATCGAGCGCCACCTATCGCCTTAACAAACAATTTATGTAATATTTTTGTCATATTAACTCGATTTTTAACAACAAAAGTTACACCTGAATCTCTGATCATTGTCTGACCTCGCCGTTAGTATTTTCTGTCAAAATGATAAATCTAAGTATCGTCACAAAGAAATCAATAATTGAAAACTCAAATAATATCGCCACACGCATCATGTCCGCGATAATTGCACTTAGTAAATCACGTGCGTCTTCTGATCTATATCGACTAAGGAAGGTTTCGCCGCAAAGAAGCGTGTTTTCAGTCAAATTTCTCTAGACTATAAATCTGGTGTCCAGTGTCCAAGACAAGACGTGGACAGATTGCGTACGTTACAAGGATGACTGTTATTGTTTGTATATGTGTGTGTTACACACAAGGAGATGTATTACGAAGGTATATGACGAGGGGTGATTAAGAGTGCAATGGCGCTGTATTTAAACCAAGTTTTTATGCGACCCCGTTATGTTATACTACCGTCAGATACACGATGGCAGCTGCGTAGAATATGGCAAATTGCCAATAATAAATGCATATCCTGCATTTTTCGTTGCACGCATATACCGCGCGTCTATGACGACTGTGATTTCGATATTAATGCATGCCGTTTCGTTGCGGCGTACGCTCATCAGGAATTTCAGTTCAAGTACACGCAGACTGACGATTTACTTCTGTGACCGACAGTTAAATGTATTTTCAAAATTTTTAAACGTGAAAACAAAATTCGATAGTAAACATTCAAAACAGTTCAGAATAAGCTCGCAATGTGCTCCGCAAGAGGTCAGATGAGTCAAATTAAGCGATATGATGTCATTGTAAACTCAAGTTCAGAAAAATCTCCGAAAGTAATTTGTTTTCTTTTCGAACACATTTGGACTTCGTCTGGAACTCATTCTTATGTTGACATATTTTTAGTTTACTGACTGGGTGTAGACTAGCCTAATTGAGTCGCGTTCCCAATTATTAGTTGTATGTATTAGGAAAATAGTTGGTTTTACTATCTTAGATAGTACCCTGCAAAGATGGTTCGTTATACTAACGAAATAGGGAAATTTTGTGCAAAGTATTTAATGCAACCAAAACAGAGGACAACAAAGAAGAATAAAGTGGCGCCACCATCGCACCAGAAATTGTCAGATTAGCGGAGTTAATTAAAGTAGTAGTAACAATTATTTTTAAATTACTTTTAAGGTAGATGGGTGTACTAATAAAAATAGTATGTTTGTAACGAATATTCTAACAACCTTTTAGTTGGTATTTTTCTCTTAGTTCACTGCAAATACCTTTTTATTTAATGTCTTTTTTAAATATTTAAGCACTTCGGATGGTCGATTCTACATATTTATAACCTCAACATTTCAGTCCATCTGTTTTCCAAAAATTTCTGAAAATTATCCAGTTTTTTGTCCCCCTTAAGACCCTTTTGGGATTTTTAACATTCTCGAAATTTCTTAATAAGTATATCCTTACTACGAAATGAAACCCCAAAAATTTTATAATATTTGAACGTATAAAGAATTCGGAAGTGACTTTGTAGAATGATGAATTTGAGAACTATAGAAATTCCCAGTTATTTTTACGGGAATATTACAAAAGATTTTGAGGTAAGACAATACAAATCCTGAGTTTGATCTAAACATTTCTTGAAATCTGTATATCAATCTTATTGTTTCGTGGTTCTCGAATTGTGTTATTTACTTCCTTTAAGTCTAACATTTTTATCTTGCGTGAACGGAAGTACACTAAAGTAAAAATTATTACAAGCAAATATTTGTTTGAATTCATACAAGTAATTATGTACCGTAACTAAGAAAATATTTCCATAAATTAAGGTTTTCTGGAGCAGAAGAAATATGCGTCTGCACTAACAAAAAATATAATATATAAATATTAACTTTAATATTGACATTTTTTAAATCCAGATATCATTTTCAATTAAACAGAAGATTATCATTTGATGATCATTCTAAATAATCTTGATTAAAGAGATATTTTTTTAAATTAAATCTTGTTCAAGTTTTTATTATAATACAAAATTTTTCTTTACAAAAGCAGTGTTCATAGTCAAACATTTTTCAAGACATCTATTATATAATTTTCTTAAAAAATGGAAAAATTTAGCAACAGATGACTGATTAAAAGGGGACATCTTTTCTTTCGTGTTTTATGACTTATTTTTAAGGAAATCGATTAAATTTTACCATTTTTACTTTTTACTTTTAAAATGTCCATTTGCCTTTTTTAAAAGTGTAACAAATATACATATGTTGAACTATAACAAGAAAACAGTTTTTCATACTTTCTTAATAGCAGACATTTTTTTTTAATGTTTGTTTTAATTTTTAAGTTTTTCTGAAACACGCAACAAATTTAACGAAATTTTATACATATTTTATAAAATGAACATTAATTTCGAATCTTCCAGCGTGTTTGCTGGATTACACAAAAAATATAGAAAATATATATTGAAAAAGAAGCAATTTACATTTGAAAAAAACTTAAAAATTCAAATAATACTATAAACAAAAATAAAACTGAAAAACAAGTGAGTTTTTTCAAATAAAACAGAAAAATATAATAAATAAATAAATATATAAGTCGGAGTAAGATTGTAATTATAATAATATTAAACAATTTGCGGATGTTTTTCATTAAAAAAGTTAAAAACGATCTAAACATTTCGAACTTCTTTCAAGTTTATTTCTAAGTAGACATTTATAAAGAAATATAAAAGGTAATTATTTTTTATGTTTCAATAAACATTAATTTGGAAATTATTTTGTAATAAACAATTGTTGTCACTAAAAAGTTAAATTGTGATTAATGTTAACAAAAAAATAACAATTTTTCACTTGACAACAATTTTTTTTCAACTACGATACTTAATTTACAAAGAAAAATAACGTCTATAAATTTTGTCAATTTTTTTTATTCTGGATGCAGATTCTTAAAAATATATAAAATACAGTTTTTTATGGTTCTAAATTTTTATTAATGAATGGAGGAATGATTAATCAAATAAATATTTTGAAAAATATACATTTCTGTAATCAGTCCCCCAATGGATTTAAAACACGTCTTTAAAGTTACACCAGCTTCAAAACCGGAATAATTTTTGCCTTTTGGAGATAATAAGGAAGAAGCAGGTGCGTGTCGGTCAGCCTACCTGCACTTCGATGGGCACCCCTTCGAATTCTCCCGCATTGTTGTCTCGTTCTAAATTCAACAATAGCGCCTTTTAAGTATCCAATAAGCTTGAAAATATCGTAAAAATTTGTTTTCCTTCCATTCATATTACGCCAGCCCTACCTAAAATCCTAAATCGTTTTCGGATTATGACGAGGAGGAAACTAGTGGACACATTTTCCCACGTTACTAATTCTTGGTTTTGTTCTAGAAATTTTTTAATTTTCTATTTTTAATGAAAGTATTCAACAATTTAAAAAATGAATTAAACAAATAAAAGTGGGCGTTAAAAGTTTACTTCGGTCCTAAAAATGGTAGACAATTAAAGATTTAACGCTTTTATAAAAATGATCCAAGGACGTACTTGAACGAAACAAATTTTACATTCGAAAACCAATAAAAAATTTTTTTTAATGAGTAAATGTCGAAAGGAGTGTATTTAAAAATTCCGCCGAGGACTTTCGATGTTGAGTAACTTCATAAAATGATAAATTTTTTATCGTCTTTATTAGCTGTTACTTTAATCGATAAAAGCGGCAGTAGTTAATTACCAGAGAAAAACTCACTCAAAGTGTCGTGTAATAGGAACTAAACTCCTTTGACCTTCGAAGGCCGGCAGTTTTATTTGCATGACAATGCTGATAAGAAAGGCATATTCGTCGTTGAAAAATCCTTTCACCGTAAATCATTCAAACTGCACTAAGCCTACTGAACTGCTCAACCGGTAATTGTGTTTCAGTCACTTTATTTTCACTTACGACGAATAAATTAGACGATAACTACGTACATATCAACAAGTATTTAAAAATTACTAACATTGTAATAAAAGAAATCACTAACGTGGCGATTGCGCGTAAATTACGTCTATGACGTCTGCGACTAATTTGAAATTTATTTTGTTAGACAAGAATCGATTTTTAGAAAGAAATCATGCAAATTAATAAAATAAGATGGGAGAGAATTTGACTGGCGGAAAAGTCTCGGGTTCGAGTCTCCACGCATCGATGTCTCTAGAGTTCGGTTCATATTTTTTTCGTAAATAAAAACAAATCAGAAAGAAATTAGCAGAAAACAATTTCGTTATTACCATCCTTAAGAAAATAAATTGTTCTACTTCAGCAGTAAGAAAAATAGATTTCCGGTAGGGAAAAACTAGAATGGTTAAAATTAAACCAGCTCCTGGATAGTAATCTTTAATTGAAAATTTCTGTCTTAAATTTTATTTCGTGTATCAAATACTTCAGTTTACATCTGTAAGTCGATGATCGAGAGGACTTTATAGAGCAACCAGACAAATTCTGTGTCCCACCACGTCAGTTCCCGATTATTATCGAGAAAACTGACCAGCAACTTGATTTAGCCAGGATTGAATTTCCACCTGGGTAGAAGAACACCCATTACGATTTCTCAACATACTCAAATCTCTTATAATTAAACTATCACCTCTTCAGGGAATATTAATTTATTCGGTCAGCTTAAATCACTGACAAATGAATAGGAATCAACAACCCATAATAAGCAAAATCCGTTTCGAAATCTCTGATTTGGTACTTCGAAAATGGCAGGCTTCTTCTGGTCGACGTAACTGCATGCTTAAGTTTTTACGATACGCGCAAAAAGTACAAAACGAATAACTAGGGTTTCCTTAGAAACAAATTGCATTTCAGAACAACTCAAGGCCTCGACGATATAGACAGTGGTTTGCATCAACCGCCGTATTTTCGCTTTCGCGGCGGTTTATTCCAGTCGTAGTAAAAATTAATATCTCCGAGTGGCGCGTACAAAAAGAATTCGAACGCCACGATCGGAGCCAATTACGGCATTAGAATATTCAAAACGGTAATTACATCGAAAGGATATGTTTATACTGGTTAAGGTGCAGTTACTTCATTACGCGGCCATTTCGAATGTCAAAGCACTCTAACCTATATACCAATTTTGAAGCATTTTCTTTTCCTTCTTCGATTTGTGTCTCAGAATTCACTGAGGTTAGTTTCAATGACTGTAACATCGTTAGATGAAAAAAAATAGAGGGGATTTCCGAATTCTTCCGAATTTCTATCGTCAGATTTATTATTTTTCCGCGGTCTAAGAAATGTCAGATGCTTCCAACTCTCGCCGTCAGGTGGGTCAACCTTCCTGCACGCGCTCAAAACTCTTGTTATTCTCATTCCGTGCATCGCATCAAATTTCACTAAAATTTATTATAATTGAAATTTCACGGAGGGCACGCACGTAAAATATTGCACGCGAGCAAAGTGACACATAAAAAAAAAGGTTTGAAGTTACCCGACACTTAAAAAAAAAAAACAGACACTTTCAATCGTCCTTGGCGATTGTTCCCGGAACGCCCTCGTAAAGTTTGGAACGCGGTCATTTGTACATACCCGCGAAAAAAAAAGAAACGAACCGAATGAAAAAGACCCAGTTGTGCACGGCATGAAAGAGCGACCTATCGGAGGCACGCGAAAATATGTTATTACGGTCGCATATGCAGGCGAATGGTTGCAACGAGTGCATTGTGCGAGTTTAGTCAAATGTAACAGTCCGCTGAAAAGGAGCCCGAAACGACCTTGAAAAACCTTCGGGGGCGTGAAAGTTGAACGGGGTTCAATGTTTCCGAGAAAGACCTACATACGATGTGCGAACCGCTGCCTGGTCTACAGTCGAGCAGCTGGCCGCCATCTTGGATAACTTCTATCTCCCCAACTTCATTCGCGAATAGACGCCGTTGAATGCCTCGCATGACGTTATATCTGCACTATGGGTGCACCCACGAGTTTCTCTTTCGTGCAAGATTATACGATGACTCGAACTAAATCGTGAGCTAGCAACCAAATCATAGTTTTACAATAGCTAAAGCCAGTCTTGTGCACCATCTTTCTTTTCGAACGGAAGGTGAAGATTTTCAAAATTAATTGCATAGAAACCCACAGCTGAATGCATTTATTAAGGCAGCGTAAAATCTACCAATCTTGGTGGGAACAAAGTCCAAGGCAGGTGCTTTAAAGTCATTTTTAACAATCGATCGTACCGGATATACTGTCCTAAAATCAACAGGTGCGCGATAATCAATGATCCTCTGAATATTCAGTTACATCACTGCAAAGGCTGGATTATAACATCAATATGCTTAAATATCGCGTATCCCCTTAAGGTAGCTATTATCTTGTTATACCGCAAGATATGATACATGAATAGAATTAGTAAAAAACAGCTGCCTTTGACTAATATTATATAGAACGTATGCGCAAGACAAGATCATTTTACGGAGATATCTGTGAAACATATGGAATGGCCTATATCCATCAGGACGTACATTGAAAGCGCTACAGCACCCTAACTCACATAATGCATCAATAACGAGGTCTACTGTTTCTCGGTATATCCTTTGTACTCTGTACCGAATGGTCACGACCAAACTGTACATCGAGTTTAAAAAATGCTTGAAATTGCCTAACAACGATCATGCATGTAAAATGCTAACTACTTAAGAAGTCTCGGTGGTTCAAGTTTCTTTTTTGTGCAGAATGTACGATATTTAAAAATGACAACCCTTCTAGAGAAACGTTTCAACGGTACGTAAATTATTCAACTTTTATTTTTCAATAAGAATTGTCCTATATATACTATCCTCGTGACCAGTATGTATAACAGGTTTGATAATAAGCAACGAACCGCAAGTTATTTTCTATTTATTCAATTTATTTATTTAAACGCGAGTTAAAGCGTGTTCAGAATGGGCAATAAAAGTTGCGGCACGACATACCTT
The DNA here is from genome assembly GCA_030407085.1 of Trichopria drosophilae. Taxonomy (NCBI): domain Eukaryota; kingdom Metazoa; phylum Arthropoda; class Insecta; order Hymenoptera; family Diapriidae; genus Trichopria; species Trichopria drosophilae. The sequence goes on along the minus strand of CM059586.1, from coordinate 96,209,743 downwards.
ACGTACGGTACACATGAACGCAACCTGTAAATAACATAATCTATGCATATGGTCTGTGGAAACTAACAGTATCTTCAAGTCATTAGCGTTTTACATACATTTGGAAGTTGCTCTATATTAAAATTTGGTCCACTTGGCAACAAATCTTCAGCATTTTTTTTTCGTGGTTTCGAAAATAGTTTTTTTTTGTCATGAAGCACTGAGGTAACTTTAAAACTCTCAATAGCAAATTCTTGAAAAAAACAAGACATTTGTTGATGGGTTTTATAACAAAATTAAAGTTGGAAATATTAATTAGATAATAGGATAAGACATTGCCATGGGTTTTCGTTAATTTTACCATCTAAATGGTGACCTCCAGAAATTTACTGTTTAGATAGTAAAACCATCAAATAGTTAATTTAACTACTTTTTTGTAATAACCCGTTTTACTATTATAAAATGGATCCATTAACTATTTTATTTCTCGTTGTGTAGATTTTATAGATTTTTGGTCACTGAAAACAAAGTCCATCACGTCAGATTTTTTAGATATCCTAACCTCAAATTGTCAAAAAGAATACTTTTTAATATCTCGGATCAGATATCTCAAGAACCTGACGTGATGGGTTAAATTAGACAACGGATGTGTTTTCAGAAGATAAAATTGGATAAAATCCCTCAATTTGAAACAGAACAGTTTTCACTAAAAACCAGTTACTATTCACTGTTTTGTACTGTTTAAAAATTGAGATACTATAATTTACGATTCAACAATTTTCAGAAATAACAGTATTGTAAGTTAACCTTTAATAGATATCACCAGCAATGTTCTTAAACAAAAATGAAATGTTAAACAATTAGATTTTCCGTGGATTTCTCATTTTTTTTAATACAAAATATATGAAATTATTGTATAAGAGACATGGAATTTTTTAGATTTCTTAAACCACCTCTACTGGGTAAAAAAACAATAAGACCCCACAGATCTACTTGCTTACACAAGGGCAGACAAAAATACTAGTGATAGCAAGGGATAAAAACGTAGATAGTTTCAGAAATCCCAAAGTTTTGATAAAAACAAAATAAACATTGATAAAAGGAAAAACGAGAATTAACGATTTGAAACTGAAATTAAATGTGACAAATTTTTTCACATCAAATATAGTTAAAAACCAGAATATTTAATGCAATAAAAAAATAATTAAAGAATAGTAAATCATGGTTTAATTAAGGACCATCTAATAATAAACTCGTGTAGTTTAAAGAAAGAAGGAATTAAAAATACTCAGGTTAGATGTAATACATCGTTAAAAAACTAAAACAAAAAAATCGTAAAAAAATTGTAACAAGTCGAATTTTGTCTACCAAAAAATACAAATACTTCTAAACTAGACAATTTTGTGAATTCAAAATAGAAACAAGATTCCATCATTAAATAACCTTGGTAATCACCTTTAAAATTAAATAGTATAATAAGAAATCTTTGGATAATGTTTATAATTTTTTTAATTGAGTTTCTTTTTTAAATCTCTTTTATGTAGTTTTTTATGGCAAATTTCTTAAGGATTTCAGTTTTTGTTATTAACTAAAATATTACCTATCAACTAAAACAGCAATTATTTTTATTATTATTTGAAACTTTTCTGCATTTATCATTTTTTTTTGTTTATCTTTATTATTATTTAGATAGTTGAACTATTTAATTAGTTAATTTTAAAAATTTATATATTTTCCGATATCAACCATTTTAAGGCAAATATTATATGGGAAATTTAGCTTTCATGGTAAAAAGTATTTACTGTGAAATGTGATAAAATATCGATTTTGTACAAAAATGCAAATATTATTTTCTATGTGTTTTAGAACTACATTTGTTCTGGCATGTTAATAACAAACTAATTGTAAATAAGATTTCATTAATCAATAAGCTTTTTATTCACTAAAAAAAATGTTTTTATATTTCTTAACTAAAATAGAAAAAGAAGGAAAATAGAAACTCCGAAAAAATCATTTAAAAAAGACACCAATGAGAACATAATGTGATTTAAATCCGTTTCTAAAGAATATTTTAGGAGAAAAAATTTTGGGGTTTCATTCAATATTAAAAAAAATGTTCCGACTCGTCATCGAACCCTGTAAATTCTTACTAACCAACTTAACCAACGTATCTAAGAATGATAATTATACTTTCTATCAGGTTTCAAATTCACTTGTTAAATGTTTAAAATTATAAATAAAAAATATTGATTTTTAATAAAATAATGTAATAATATCAAATTACTGACGAGTACAATTTAAGTTAAAGCCAAGTTCATTACTTATTCATTATTGTTGCACAGTAAGAATTGTTATAGTTAATTGACCGAATCCTAATGCGTTAGGTAGGGTTCAATCTTGAGCCGGGAAATCTTTTTTTTAATTTAATTCAACCCATTGCCGTCCAAAGACTTGGAAATAAATTGAAAAATGGAAATGTTCATTTCGAAACCTGCTAATTTTGCTATTTTCCGGTTCGATCTTTCGATTCCAGGGGTCAAAATTGTGCTTCGATGAGTTAGGAAAACAATATGGCGATTATCTTTGTAAAAGTACCGAAAATAATAGTTTTTAGGAGTTACTAGGTTAATAAGGCCCTAAAGTGATTCATTTTTATTTAAACCAATCCAACTTGGGTTCTGAATCGTCCAAAAAAATTGACCACGTCAACTTGTTTAACTGAATAAATGAACGTTAATACCATTTAGATTGAAATAAATTAAAAGGAAATCACAGCAATAAGTAGAAATGTAATCAAATCTGGACCATCGTTTCATATTAAACTAGAATCAGTCGTAAGTAGGATGATTAACATATTTAACTCGATTTAAATTTCCTGTACCAGATATAGCGTGTCTGATTATAAAAATCGGTTGGATATTTCAAAAGAAAATACAAATCGCCAATAGATTACATTATCAGTAACTGAATGAATAATTTAAATCCATAGAAGATTCAAGCAGAAATATTTATTACTTGTGTTACACAGTAGCACATATCCACTGTGAATACGTAATTGGATACCGTAAATATGAATCTTGTGAAAGAAGAAATCCACAAAATTCACTCGGAGTTAACGGTAGTTGGGAAGCCTGATGTAGCCTAACGACGATCGTGCGCTGGCATCGAATACAGGAAGATGAAATTCATCAAATCTTCCCCTAACATTAAACATTGTAACCAATATCAACCGTTTCTTTCCGTAATAAATTTCATAGCACCTTAAGCATGACGCGTAAGAATTTTTCGTTACGATTACCACGAAGACGTTGTTAGAAAAATTAAGAAGCATAAATTCATGTAGAGAGTACTACTAAAGCTCATTAAGTGGAAGACTAATTACAACATTCCTAGATGATACCAGTGCTGTAATCATCTTCCTGATGTTGCTTTGGTATTCATCAGTGCCAGCTGTTCTTGAATCCCTGACAGGAGTAAAATTTGACTACTCAATTTCTCAATATTCTAATAAGGTCTAAGAAGCAATCGTGAGTAAAATTTGAACCGATAAATCCTCGGATAATGTTCTCCTAACAAGAGAGTTTCATGCAACAGGGCTGCCAATCTGGCGAGGATACACATGCACGTCACCTTAGCCATGAGGTTTCGCCACGAGGAATCCTCACGCGTATATACTCTCACCTACAGATTTAAATCGAATGCAAGCACGCCTGATCGTACATTGACACGTAGTAGTAGTTTCCGCGTGGATGAGTAGGCAAGTGACTAACCTCGATTCGATCGTTAGGTGATGGCGATCCTGGCCTCGGCTATAACAACGACGTCGGATCTTCCGCGATGATGTCAGCCCATCTCCAGTGTTATTGTCGTTGCTGCAGCCGGATTTCCACCGACCCTATGTATCACACACAGCTGCAGCTATAGCTGGTACCGGACTTGCAGGTGTGTCACGAGAATCTTGAGAATCGCGAAAATTCTTTAACCCGAGATGATAGTGTACATGTGTGTACGTGAGTGTGTGTATGTGTCGATGTGGTACCAAGGTGTTGCGTTAGGTTAGCGACGCCCACGAATACAATGGGTCCGCGACATATTGTTGACGAAGAACCTCGATTGACACGGATCGGAAGGAACGTTAACCGGTGACATACGCGAGCTCAAATTTCGATGAGATGCACAACACACAATTCGAAATTCTTAAACTTTCTTCTTCCAGCTGTAACGGTCGCGATGACCCGAGCACGCCGAGATTTCCATTGCTCCGAGTTACGCGAAGTCGCTTTGAGTATTTCCGAGTGGAATGATCCTCGTTGCTCACAGAATCCGACTTTCTTTAACGATAATAGGGGTGTTACACTGTCACACGTCACTTGTCGTCACAGATGTGACTTCCGGTTTCTACGAGAGCGAACCTGTATCGTCCTTAGCCAGGTACAGGGCACTTTGTACGTCACACTATAAAAACCCACTTTATTCAAAATTTACGCACACACCGAATGTTACTCGTAGAGGAAAACGGAAACGACAACGAGGAAGAAGAGACGGAAGACAAATAAAGAGGGGAAGAAAAAGACAAGATGAGGAGGAGGAGGAGATGGGAGAGGGAGAGTGGGAGACTAAAAAACAAGCGTGCGAACAGCTCGGGCGGTGATCCGTGCCGTTGGCCGGTGGCCGCGCGAATGCGAACCGTTTTGCTAGTAAATCGCGATGGAGAACAAAGTTGCGGAACACGAATCTCGATCCTCGCTCGTGGCGGGCTGCGACCATACGGAGGTTATGAGACGACGCCGCGGAGACCTCTATCGGTTAAAAGAAAAAGTACAACAGCCGCAGCCAGCCCGAGCCAGCTTGCCAGCCAGTTAGCCAGCGTGCACTGCCGCAATGTCCTATACGCGGAGACAACTAGAGTACCGATTCCCTCTGGTGGTATCGTCGGCCGTGTGTCTCCCACCCGTGCTCTCGGGATCCTCGAGTCCGCGGCACTATAGTGGGTATCCGAGCCCGATCCCCAGCTAGGTAGGTAGGTAGGTATGTATTTCGCCCGGGGCCACTTCGGGTATAGCGGTACTTGCATCCACCCTACCCTCTCGACCCCCTTCCCCATCTGACGAGGTGCCGTTCCCCCTTAACATCCCCCTTTTGGTTCTGTACACGTCGCCCAACACTGGGGAACAGCTCGTCCGTGACTCAAGCCGGTACTTGTGTGCACCATACCTGCCGTTCCACTCACACCTACACGGATACCTCCGGAATACCAAGGACGCCACTATAGGTGTATGTTCACCGAGCTGGCGCTTGCTGGCTCGATTCCTCCTCATCGCCAGCCGCTCTCCGGTTCTTTGCCTCTTGCCACGGAGATTTCAATGAACGCACGAGTAGTGTGCTCTCCGCCAAAATTCCCCCGGACATATTTACTCCTCCACTCGACTACTTCCTACAATCCCCGCTAATGTTTACAACTGCTAAAACATTGTCGAGAGTAATCAAGTCCTCCAATCTTCGAAAACAGCTGGAATACCCACTTTGAAAATACTGACATCAGTCAAACCCGGATACCTCCCGCGATACGTAACAATCTGACCTCATAAACTGGAAGTCGGCAAAAACGCGAAATCCAGTGGAGGTTTGGGAGTACGCGGAACCGAGTTTGACGTCACACCCAAAGTAGATCCTAGAGATTTTTAAAATATTCTCAATCTGGTTAGTCGGGTTACTGCGTTACCATTCGAATTATTTCACTTTTCGATCAGTGAAATTTTGCACAAGCGATTCTTCGGAATCGTTTGTCATTCCCTACCAGATTGCGGCAGGGAGCACGAAGTGGTTAATCCAATACCAGGTACACGTGGAGGGTTTGCTAGTGTGCATCGTACCAATTGCCACGTTCCAGAAATATTGTCCTCCAAAGAATTTTCAAGTGGTCCATTTTCATCCAATTACTTGAAGAGTATGACCTTAACCAGGATTGACATAATGCAGTTGTTGCCTGCAGAATATTCGTCCACGCGAGGACATTTGGATGCGGTTCGATTCTTCTGGTACTTTGAAGGACCATGAGTCAAAAAAAAAATGAATTAAAAAAAAGAGCCCCCGCAAGCTGGAAAGAAGAGCAGCAACGTTTTGGTCGCCGGACATGACAATAGACATGGTGCGTGTTACGGTCTATGGTTTTACACTGTGCCGCGGAGGAATCGGCCAATCGCCGCTCGAGACCTACATACAGCCTCCCTCTCCAGATGCAGACTACGAGCAACATCCGCGCGATACGACGTACTCTTCGAAAGTTCCTCGTTACCGTTAGACAACGCGATAAGGATTCCTCCACGAAGAACTCTTCCCGAGCTCATATAGAGTCCTCGAAGGAGGTGGAGGTGGCGGAGGAGGAGGAGGAAGAGGTGAAAGAGTAACGCTTTAGCCGCGGCCCGCGGGCGGCCGCTTTACCGAGATCCTAAAGATCATGTCGTTATTTTCTCTCAGTCGCTTATCTTCCAGCCTCTTTCTCTCTCCCGTTTTATCCATCGTATTTTCATTTCTCTCGTGCGCTATGCGCCTCGGCCATTTCTCACTTTTTATTCCGCACACTCGGCTATTCTCCATGCCTCGCTGACTAGCTTCGCCGGGCAGGTATAACGCAGAGTTCAGGTAGAGCTGCATATATTTATATGCGAGTGCATGCATACAGGGTGTACCGAAAAAAGTTGCGATAGAATGGGCAATGATAAACTTCAGCGGGAGTTTATATCTTTCGGAAATCGTACATGAGGATTTCTTTGCATATGGGATTATTTGGTTCTCAAATTTAAATTGTTGTGATAAGGATACATCATCTAGCTATGTGGCGTTTGAAGACTCTCGAAATGTAAGAAAAATATCGGATCAATCATTTTTGAAGAATTTTACTGCATCTAAAATATACATCTGATTGACTATTCTAACGTATTTTTACCTCCTGATAACGATAGAAATTAACCGTCGTACAGTGGTGACTTTGGTTAGGAAGGAAATTTTATTTCAAAAATACTAGCGAAGGGTTAAATGTGAACGAATCGTCACAATTTTTTTTTAAATAGTCGTTATAGATTGTACTTCAACGGGTCACTGCCAACATTTCGAAATAAACAATTATAAAATTGTAAATGTGAATAACATTCGACATGTATTCTTTGCTTACAAGTTTATATATTGACCCGTGTCTTTTTTCTAAATGCCATTTTACTTGGAAATTGTTATATGGGGTTTTTAAGGTCGCTGATTACGAATATGAGGATATAAAATAGAAATTCGAAATGGCGGATCTAATATAACGGACCTGATTTGAAAAAAATTATGCAAATCATAATGAAATGAGTATCTGGGGGGTTTCGTATACAGCAACCGGGAAAATCCCAAAGATATTCATTGTTTATGATTTGTATCGGCTCTCTATATCTAATTCGCCATTTTAAGTATCTCATGACCTCAATTTCGTAATCAGCAAACCCGAAAACCCCCAGATACTCATTTCATTGTGATTTGCATAATTTCTTTTTACACGTTTTTAAATGTTTTTTTAAATGTTTTTGCGGAAAATACTGAAAATTGCAATTTATTAAAACTAAGTTTGACATTACTGACAAAATGTGATATGATGAGAAATAGATTCTTGTGATTTATTGTCAAAAGTAAATTTGCTTTTGCGACAAAAAAAAACAAAACGTCTCCGGAAAATTAAATTGGACACTTTTAATCTCACTTTTCTAAAAAATATGACTTCACAGGAAGTGATAGGGCAGCGCCATAATTTTTGGACTAAAAAGATACTGTCGAAATTATATTTCATTTATTAGAGACAAAATTATTGTTGAACAGTATGAAAGAAGCGATGACATTGTCTGAACTTAAGTCCTTTTACTTAATTGGAGACTTTTATATTTTTCTTTTTTATATTATTTTACGTTGAAATGTTACAATCATTTAATAACGATTATTTTATCATTCACGTAATATGTGTGAAAAAATATACAATATTGAAACGTGAACAGTTTTGTAAACGGACGATTTAAACTTTGCTCTTGGAGTGCAAGAGTGAAATTTAATTCCAAAGGGTAAAAATCGAACGGCTGTTCAATCTAAAGAAATAAATTATTTACTCTTATTGAGGGTTATATTATCGAGTTACTCTGTGGCATTTAAAATGTACTCCAAGGGATTGAAACGTCTTTACTACTCTTTCTTAGACTGAGGCAGTTACTCTGTTTTAGTCTGTATAACAAATGTATTGTTTACATTTTCAAAAATGCATTACGAACACCTAAAAAGTGTTATTTTATCGACTGTTAAAAATATTATCATAATAAAATCGATTGTCGTTGTCTATGATATTCTCATAGAAGTTTAAACATAGTAAATACAATTGTCTAAACTTCTTGGAATGAAAAATTATTCCCTGAATGAGTGAAATTTCACTATCGAGGAAGTGATATCTTATATCGAAAGAGTTCTCTTTCATTAGTTACTCGAAGATTAAACAATTATTCCAATGAATTTAAGGAAAAGTCTTTCTTAGCTTCTGAGACTTTTAAACTTAACTTCCTTCCTAACGTGTAATACTAATACACTTAGTAGAAACTGATAAATTAGCTTATATATACTTAATTCTTTTAACTATTTTTGGACAGTTTCACACAGTTGCAGTTAAGGTCAACTAATCAAAAAGTAGTAAAAATTACTCAAATTTTTCGCTGTACCGAGTTTATGTTTCACTTTTTATAACGAAACGGTTATTATTGCGCAATAATAAGACACTATATGGGGCCTACCACAATGTAACTGTAGTATCATTGAATTCATCAGTTTTTGAGTTAATTTTAAATGTTCCTCTCCCATTAGAACAGGTACTGTTGGTCACTGCAGCGGTTCCTTTGTATTCTTCAGGAATATTACCCACCAGCAGTCGTTTAAAACAGGTTTTGTTCAGAGGAAATCGGTGGAAAAATATTTTCTTCTAAAAACGAAGTCAAGGGTATCTGAGAAAAAATCAGGTTTTCCCGAACTCTCACGAAACTAAACTTTTTTTTTAAGAATTACCAGATTTTTCTTGAAATTAAGCACCTTATTTATTTTGATAATGTTTGCAGAGAGTGTAACTAATTTTTAATCTGTTTATCTATCAAATGACAGTTTAGTTCCGACAACCTAAATATTCTTGACTGAAATTTGGTAATTTTTATATAAAAAAATGTATTCGTATACTAAAGAAATAATAAATTGATGTACTATAATATATTCTGGTTACTGTTGCGATAAAACGTAATCGTTAATTTAAACTTAGGCAATTATATACACATCCGATTACTTAGGGTGATATGTTAAACATAAACGAGTTTTTTTTTCATAAATTAATTCTGACGTAAGTGTAAAATATGCAAGTAATGTAATTTTCCTTAAAAAATGTTTTTCTAACTGGGCTCCCAGACTTATTAAACAATTTTGGAAATATGCTTTGAAATTTTAATGCAGTCATTTCTCTAAATTTCTTTGAGTCAAAATGCATTCTTTACGGAGTGATAATTGAGACAGGCTAGTGAAGAAGTGAATTCTTACTCTTTAAGAGTGAATTTCACTCCAGACAGAACAAGTTTTTAACTTCATACTGCGTGCGTTTTTACTGGTTAAGGTTGAGAATTCATTCTGTCTGGCTCAATTTTCACTCTGAAAAGAGTGAATTCTTACTGTAAGGAATTTAGGGAGATCAAACTGAAAACATCCTTTTATTTCCTAACCAGATAAAACAATGACATTTTAAAATATATTTAAAAATCGTGTGAATGAATTAATTTTTTAAACATTCAACAATGTGATTGCATTTCTGCACCTTTGATTTTGTCCTGTGTGTCATTGTTAAAATCAAAATAGTAATAGTAATTTTTTCGAAACTTAATATTTTGGATATATAATATAGCGTTTAAAACTAGAAATTATAAATCGTTACACAAACGTTTTTTATACATAAGAATAATTTTGTAATATAATAAAACATATTTATGATAAATTATTACCCATTAATTATTTACCCATAGAATTTTTTTTAACGTTTGTTTTTTAACTTTAAAATTGAGTAACTTTGAACCAGTGAAACATATATTGCTCTTTAAATTTCTTGGAGAAAACACTATAGTAAGGTGAATTTAGTGAAATTTGATTTTAAAACGAGTTCTCTAGAACAATTTCACTCTTGCGGTAAAAGTGAATTTATAAATATGAATTAATCGTAAGTACCGTAACCACCGCTAGGGGCGTTATCGATTCTAAAGGATCTGTTTTGTTCTCGATATTGAAATGTAATTTTACTTTGTTTATTAGACGACTTGAAAGATCGTGTCGGCATATCTTATTGGATATCTTATTTATTATATCTGATGTATCTAACATTCATATTTAACATTTTTTTAGGCCTTTGCAGCTTTTTATTACAATGGAATAAGAGGTTTATATTTTCTCTAATATTTCGAATTCGCTGAATTTTTTTGCTATAAATAAAAATCATGAAAAAATAGCTTAATTAAATAAATTTTCTTTTTCGGTAGTAAAATAACAATTTTGAACTCGCTCTATTGGAGTGATCTATTCAGATAGAATAGGATTGGGTTAAATAATGTCACTCTTTGCAAAATTGTTCACTCCAATCAGAGTTTCTCAGTTTTCACTGTTGTTTAGAGCAAAAATACATTCGATTAGAGTAACTTTTCACTCTAAGAATTTTAGGGAGTGTGATACAGTTTTTAATTTGAAAATAGTTTGCCTTTCTATTGTCATAATGTTAATAAATATGCAATTAAAAGTTTCTTTATTTTAATTAATCGTTAAAATTCACATGGGGTTCACAAACAAAAATTAACGTTGTCGTGTGTGTTTATATATTAGTCAGTTTTTTTCTAGTAATAAGTGTTTTAAAATAAAGGATTCAATTTATATTGGAAACAGTTTTTTTAAAATGTTCAAAATATGAGGTTGACAAACCATACAATAATAACTGTGCTGAGAAATATATTTAGTACATTTCAGCAAATAGTGTGTCATCTAGTGAGAACTAAAATCTTTAGTAGCTTTTAACCTATATTTCATTAATCTGACTAAAATTGAGTTAATACGACTTCTGTATAATTAGTTATTTAACTTATATGTATATACAATTACTAAAACTATAAAACAATTAGTCCTCACTAGAAAACTCATCATTCAGTTAAATTTACTAAATATTTAAAAACAAAATAAAATATAAATAATAAATAATATGGTTTTTATCTGACGTTCTGGTGAATGTTATCGAATATATGAAAATTAAAGTCTTGTTTGAATATTGTAATATAACAAAAAAATCTTCAAATTAATTTCATCTAATCAATGAATTTGTTAGTAAAATAGGACAATAATTTTAACGTGAGAGGATGGAGTTTAATCTTAATTTTAAAAAATTCTTCAACCTGCTTTTGTGCACTTCATGTGCAACAAATACATTCTTACTGAAATGCTGAAATATTTATTATCTTTTTTATTTTCAGTTTTTGTAAAAGGAAAAAAAAAGATTTTGTTTAAAATTTCTTTAACATTTATGAAGTATTCTGTGCTTTTTCTTATATTGCATAGTTTGTTTAATGAGTACATTTAGAGAGTGACATCAAAACGTTTTTGTCACAAATCGTAATTTTTCTAATTTTATTAATATACTAAAATTCAGTTGGGAAAGTTAAATTTTTAGGAAGCATAGGTTACAGTACCCAGCGACATAAATGAACCTTATTAGTAAGTACAGACGTCTATTACTATTTCTTAAATTCCTCAATACTCGTCATTAATTATAATTCTCGCCGATCAATCAAAATCCCTATTTCCCATCAAAAACTAAAAGTAATTAATCCTTAATCTTTCACAGCCGTAATCACGTATTACGAAGAGAAATCTCCAAAGTTATTAATTAATTGTAAATTCACAACGAATGGAAATCAAATCCATTCGATGTTTTATAACTCTTTACACGGATCTTCGGAATTACCTTGAACAATTTTACTCTCCTATTAAATTTTCAAATTCTTTTTCATAAATTCTCCAGAAATTATGTTTTTAATTCACGTCGCCACATGGGTTCCTACACAATTTCGTACACCCCGTACATATAAATATGAAACTGCATTGTATAAGATATACCTGCAGTAGGCAACTGCTGCACCTTTATCTAATACATATGTACGACCATCTCGCACAGTTTTAGATTTTAGACTTGTGTTTGTGAATGTACCCGAGGAAGGCTTCGACGTCGATTCTAAAGATATTTATACGAACGAGCTGCACTTATATTTTGTATTTTTGTTTAGGGAAAATGTTGACTTCGTTCTATTGCTTCAATAAACACGCCTAGGAATTTATGTGGGTGAATGAAATTTATTTGTGTAATTTAATGCGTTTGTGTTGTATAGCAGGTGGAAATCTGGGACACTGTCTTGTTTGCTTGTGTAGAAAATGCACAAAGAGATGTCCCGTAAGATACATGCATTTTCACCTCGATTTTTTTAATCGTTATTGACAAACGACTAATTTTTCACCCTTCCTTCTTGAATAACTTCCTCGAGTTTTAACTAATGTAGATTTCTGTCAAATAAACAAAGATACTATAACCGGCACTGACAAAAATTCACAGTTAAATTGACTATATCACATAGTTGGGAAAATATAGTTAAAACTACTATGAAAAATAGTTAAATTTACCACTTTCATAGTCGATTTTACTATAAATTTGTTACACCAACTATCTCCTCGTAGTGAAAAAAATCTACTATGTAGAATGATTTAAATAAATATGACAAATATAGTTAAAATAACTGTAATGTAGTGTAGTCCTCATTTCACACTATGTCTTGTAGTAAATCTTTATATTTACTATTATTTATAGTTAAAGTTTCTATTTACTATAATTCCATAGTACCGTCGCACTCCGTGTGTTTTGATACCGCCAGGTGGCGACGCGCCATTTTTTCTTCGACCTGTGGCTCCCGCTATTGAAGTGGATTTTCATTTGGTCATAAGATGGACCGTCAGGTGTTAAGATACGATAATACATAATGCGTGTCGTATGTGCAGTTGTATCTATAGACTAGTTATACGACATTGAAATTTGTGTGTATAATGGCATTGCATAATACATTTCTTAACTGGCTAGAGGGTGACATTCACAAACTTAGCGCAGTATTGATTTTTGGTTTTTCTCTTTGTTTCCTTGTTTATCTTAAACAAAGAATACAGGGAGAAAAGTGGACTTTTCATATGCTATGATATATATAGTTTACAAATATTTTTAAAAAGTAAATATTGACTCCTTTCCATATTTTTTATGACAATTTCTTATATAATTTCTCTCAGTGAAGGTAGTAATTTTCTGAAATGACTATTTCAAAATAGTTGAGTCTATTTGTGTATTATGATAAGTAGCATTTTGAATCATGAAACAATAGTTAAACTTTACTATTCCAGAATAGTTATTTTAACTATTACCATGCCTAGTCCTCATTTCACACTATGATTCATAGTTTAAAAAGGTCAACTACTTTTTTTTCTGAGTGTGGAGAAACTGGATTCATTGGAAATATTTAGCTCTATGAATTTTGACAAAAATTCGTATAATTACATTTATGCACATATGAAAATCCAACATTCATTTGGTATTCGAGTTTCACTTGCATAAATAATGCAGTCGTTAGAAATACATTAACAGATAACCCTTAAAAATTTAAATATGTTATTTTACAACGTAGACAATTTCTACGTAGGACATTTTCAACAAATGTGAATCCTTTCTAAAAAAATGTATTAATTGTAATAAAAAATGTAAAGTACGATTTTTAAACAATTTTTTAAATATTTTTTTGGATGACTACGCTATACGACTTTCGCGTAACGATTGTTCGAAGACACATTCAGTGGGAAAAATTGCACAACTTGCAAGTAATTTAACATCAATTTCATCGGAATTCACAACGCGCGCGCGAAAGATTACATGTTTATTATCCTGCGAGAACGCCGGAGCCTGAAACGATTTTTCAAATTTGTGCAATGTCTGTTCGTGGCGTGAGCAATGAAATATCGATTAATCGAATAAAAGTATAGAACTAAGCAACCATTAACATCGATGAAATTTAGTCGCTGATATATTTATGACCATTTAAAGGTAATTTTTTCGGATCGAAATCAAAATTTAATATAGCTTTTTGTTGAAGTGTCGGCATTAATTTTTTTTTGTTTTTAGATGTCAATGATAATGTGTTTAATAATTGTTATGCTTTTTAATTCCTAAAAAGATGTCACTACCGGAATTTTCTTGTCTTGTATTTTTGAGATAAGTAAGGTTAAGTGTCTTAAAATGTAGATTTTTGACAGTAATTTTATTTGTTGTAACAAAAGAGATTTATTTTTAACAATCGCAGTATCACAACTGCAGTAATTTCGCGTACTGAAAACGATAACAGGTTCAGAATTTCCATGTCATGTCGTATTTACCAGAAAAATGCGGTAAAATAGATGAAAATTTGCGCTTTCGATGGTAGTAGAGTATTTTTGTGGTGAAAGAAAATATACGTTTAACAATTATAATATTATATCCTAAATATTTATTGGACTTAAAAATTATGGAAATAATACTGGAATTCTTGAACAAAATTCAAAATATGGCAAAAATACAAAGTTTGACACTTACTCGTCTAAAAAATGTAGCGTGAAAGGGAAATTCTCTTTTAGCTCAAAAGCACTCCAATATGGCCAAACATTTGTTTTACCAATTTTAACTTTTTTTCTTTGTTATTGGCATCGAAAAATATTTCAAATTGTCATTTTCAGTAATTGGCATATTATAGGCATATTTTGAAAAATTCATAAGTAATGTTTCTTAGGCTAATAAACTTTTTAAACGATTACAAAAAAAGTAAATTGCAATTTAGCAATGTTACCTGATTGATTGTTGGTTCTTTTCCTGCAATAGCAAATAATAAATGTTTTAAACGTCACAACTATTTTGGGCAATTCAAAACTAACGTTTCTTACTCCAATAAAAATTAAAAACAAAAAGAATTGTGAACGAAAACAAAATTTATTCGACTGGAATGTTTTCTTTTGCAATATTTCCCCTTTTACTTATAAGCTTAATTCTGCAGTTTGAAGATTTAGGAACGATTATTTGTGTGACTCATGAGCAACGAGAAATAAACGCAAATATTTTTCTGATTACTCTTGAATGTTCAAAAATAATACTTTTACAAATGCCATAACGAAATATCTAATTTACTGTTGGTAAATCTATTATATCTGCAATTTAAGAGTGCAGAAAAAGTAAAATATTAAAACAGCGCAAAATAATTCAACAAATTACTAAAGTAACATTGACGGAAATAAAAAGATGCAGGACTTTTTACAAGGTAACTTTATACTGCTAAATGGGAGGCAATACGGACATGAAACAATACTAACATAAAAATAAAGTAAAATAATAATATCAAATTAAAAACATATAGATTTTTAAGATTTCTTTTTGAGGTTATGTCAATAACTTATCGTGATGGGGCTTATTGGGTTTCCGATATGGTTTAAGCGACCCCAAAAACGTCACGAAAATCTAGCAGGGACTTACAACCGCAAGTTATTCTTTATTTTAACATTTTAAGGTCTAATTATAGGATTTTTTAGGTTTTTTAGGTTATGTCAAAAACCTGAGGTCATGGAATTAAATGGACTTCAGATTCGGATTCAGCGACCCAAAAAACATATTACAGACATAGTCTGACCTACAGATCGGGACTTTAGTTTTATTTTGTGGAGCAGTATAATTCGTAATCGCCTCATTCCTTATGTTTAATGTAATTGACATTAATAAAATCTCAGAAAAGTGCAGTGAAAAAATGGCTAACAAAGACATTCATACCATTCATTAAATTTATTTTTTTTAAATAATTTTATCAAATTCAATTATCAGCTGATGTTTTGAAAATTGAATGACATACATAGATATTTACTTAAAATATCAACGCCTAAATTACATCTTTTACGATTGAACTTAAATCAATTATTTAGTATCAAAATCGAAGTTAAAAAAATTAAAAGTTTCCAACGAATATGTATTTTTGACATATATATTTAAAAAACTCGATTTTTTGGTGTACGTTTTTTTGTAATTTCATCTTTTCATTTAAATGCTCCGAAATATATTTGAATCGTGGATCCGATAGTTGTGTTAAAAACTTAGGCTGGTAGATTTTTTTAATTCACGATGGCATAATCAAATTGACGCCCCCAATGAAAATTTCTTTGAAAGTTTTCCAGAAAAATGCATAAACAATACGTGAAATTCAAAAAGAAATCCTTAAAAATCGAAAAACATTTCAGTATAATCCTCAATGGTTTCTGAAAATTGTTCATCCTTCTAATTTTTTTAAGGAAGTTCATTGCTTTGGAATTTTTCAAAGAATTTTTGATCGGGGATGAACAAAAAATCTAGTTTTTTAAATATATATGCAAACAAAAATATAAACAAATTTGTTTTAACTTCGATTTTGATTCTAAAAACTTGATTAAACTTGAAGTGTAAAAATGTAGTTTCAGGGGTCAATGGAATAATTAAGGAACTGTTTTCTTATATAAGAAACACTTTCTAAGAAGAAAATGATGAATGTAACAAAAATGTCATTTTTAATTCAAGAATTTACTTATGAGTATTCAAATTTACACTTTTTCAGTGCACTGGAAGATTTCTAAGTACATTTTCCTTGCAAAAATTTGTATCCAGTATTGTATGGGCCGTATATACTCGGAAATGAAGGTTTCTACATTTTAATGAAATAATCATATTACCATCAAGAAATATCTGCATTTTCCGAGTACATCACACTGCAACCGATCAGATTAAAAATTTGTTAAAAGGAACTTTTTTTTTGCTGTGGTTAAAAAAAATCAGGACTGAACTCGAAAAATTCTTTAACTCGCACCCATATACATGGTGCATGGATGTCTGATCGAATAACAATTTCTGTACATGTATAAATGGATAATTATCGCATCGTTAATTAAATGATAATAGAATATAACAATAAATAGTATATTGTGCAACTAGGCCACAAAATAGGTGTTTGCCGACAAGGGCGAATTCGACTCCAGAGCGAAGTGTGAGGCACTTATTTTACTCTCGGATGAAATTATTTTGTTCCTAGGGAGAGAAAAGGCTACTTTGCGCTCCAAGTACGAGAAAGTAACATGTATATTAGGATGACCCTTATTTTGGTCATTTTTTAATCTGACAAACAGAATAAAAGTGTTTCATTTTACGAAAAAAAAAATTACAAAAAATTGGCGCATCGTTTAAACTTGTTTAACACGTGTCACTAGAGGGTTGAAATTTAACATTGTTTTTAAACATGGAAAAGACGATTTTTTTAATTTGTCTTGTAACTTCGACTAGTTGAGTTTAATTTTCTTAATAATTGACAGATTCCTTTTAAAGTGGATCCGGAATAACATGGAATGCGCGGAAAAAAATTTATTCGACTGAATTGTAACGGTTTTTCAGTCGACATTTTGTGCGATGAAAATGAAAATATTACATTTTTTTTCTTTTTTCTTAGCCTAACTTTGCAATAATCATTCTTAAACTTTTTTACCAAACATGTTAGAGTTTGTGCATGTTTTAAGAAGAAAATGAGAGTTCGTAGACATAAATCGAGTGATTGGATTTCGAGTTATACGATTTTTATTCAAGCAATACTTGAAAGCGAAATTAGGCAAAAGAGAAGTTATTGTGGTTTATCTTTGATATTTTTAGGCATATAGTGAGGAAATCTATTTTTCCACCTTTTACACGAACGTAAAGTAATGTTGACATTCCCGTCATAGTTTCAATTTTTTTTTTTAATTTGGCATGACGCAAAAAGTTAAATAATATAAAGCAGACGGAGTTTTTCCGGATAAAATTACTTGTTTTTAAAAGATATAGCGCATAAACCACAATCACATCTATTTTGCCTAATTTTTGCTTTAAAGTATTGCTGGAATAAAAATCTTATAACTCGGCTTCGAATTACTCGATTTATGTCTATGACCTCTCATTTTCTTCTTCAAATATAAACAAACTCAAACTGATGAAAACAGTTAGGAATGATTATTGCATAATTAGGTTAGGCTAAGAAAAACGGAAAAAACTGTATAATTTTTTTATAAAAATTGTCGACTGAAAAACCGTTATAATTCGATCCAAACATTTTTAAAATTTTTTCGGCGCATTCCATGATATTCCGGAACTACTTTAAAAGGAATCTGTCAATTATTTGAAAATAGGACTCACTAGTCGAAGTTACAAGAAAAAAAAATCGTTTATGTACGTCTTTTCGGTGCGTAAAGTAAACTTGTGCGTAAAGTAAACTTTACGCACTCGATTATACTTTACACACGAAAAAGCCGTACCTAAACAATATTTCGGCACACGTGTGTGTGTGTGTAAAGTTCTTTACGCATACGCCCTTGTATCGAAAACTACTATTTTTTCTATTTAAACGCAATGTTAAATTTCAACCCTCTAGTGGCACAAGTTTGATCGATGTGCAAATTATTTGTGATTTTTTTTTCATAAAATATAACACTTTTTGAGGTCAGACCGAAGAAATTAAAAAATGACCAAAATAAGGGCCGGCCACCCTAATGTATATACATAATTACGCACTGACACGTTCGCACTCACTAAAGGTAGATATACATATATAGCTCCTTAAAATTTAATAAATAGTATAAGTAAATAATTACTATTATATACTACCGGACTTTGAAGTTGCGTGCCTGTTTTACCCGACTATCCAGATTTTAGAAAATTTCCTACCTGTCAGTAGTTGATGTTGTGTACTCTTAATCCGCGATTCTACGTAATTTATAAAGTATGGGAAAATTCCACTGTACTATGATGATGGAATTTTCGATCAACAGTTTTTAAATAAATAAATTACTTTCAAAAGTATTTTCACTCCATTTCAGAAAATTTCACAGCATATTTTATATACTTGTATAATTACAATACCAGTGGCAAGTTTATGAAAAAAAATTACTGAATCTTTTGTCAATATTTAGGTTAGGTTTGATAAATTTCTTTGAAAAATCACTGTAACTAAAAAACTACGGAGATTTTAAAAAAATTATGAGAATGTTTTTAGAATTGAAGTGGAATTTTTTTCATTTTTTTTTGATGATATTTTAAGGAAATTTTAACTATTATTTTTTAAACAGAAATTTAGCAGAATATCAAATATGGCAATTTTTATGTTTACTAAATAAAATAGTCATTTCAATGATTTATAGTCGTCAATTATTATTTTAGTAACTAGAGAGGGAAAACAATGTTTAATCATTCAACACAGATCTTGACATTTCTGAAAAAATTATAATTTTGTTTATCCTCTCTAGTTACAAAAATAATAATTGACGCTTTTAACAAAAACATTTACCATTTTACCATAACCTAAAACGTGGAAGGCAAAGGACACTAGAATCAACGTGTTAACAAGTCTATGACGTGTATTTTTTACAAGGAGTAATTTTTTAACATTATAGCTAGTTTTTTAAATTTCTTAGAGTGAAAATTCACTGTATGTGGATTAAAATTGAGCCACTGTAATGAAAAAGTGAAAACACACTCTTTCACTAGAGTGACTCAAATTCCACTCTACAAAGGGTGAATTTTCATTCAGAGAAATTTACAAAGGGAGAGAAAAGTGCATCTATTATCAAATTGAGTCATAACTTGTTGACATTGGCACGAAAACTCAAAAATCAATTGCGATATTCAAAATAATGATATCAACACTTTTGTCACATTTTGTCGATGAATCCAACAAGAGTTGTTTTTGTTTATATGTAAACGAAAATGACCGTAGAAAATTACTTTTTCTAATTATTTTAGCCACAATAATTAGAATAAAAAAATAGTATATTTGGAAAAGTACTCACGTGTTACTACAGACACTTCGTTTTCACGTTGGCAAATTTGTAGTCAAGAGAAACACAAGGACATTTCCATTTGCACTGTACGGTTGTAGGAAAAAGACTGAAATATTTTTAGTCCGAACGATCGCAGTACCTTTAGTTTTAGGCTACCTCAGTCAGGGGTACGGCTTGGGAAATTCAGGCAAATTTGTTTTTAACCATAGCTACCCGAAAAGGTTTTCTAAGCAGTTTAGGAATGTGACTTAAACGGTCATTCAACAATCATTTAGTTCAAATAATGTCATTAAAATATAAAAAACTTGATATTTTGTAATATCAGGAGAATATATTTTTAAAAAATATGATTGATTTTTCGATTTAGTTTCAATGCAGAAAAACACTTAAATTCGATTGTAGATTGCAAATTCTATTAATCGTTAATACTCGTAATATATCCAGAACTTTCATAATAATAATTATCTAAGACCGTAAATATGTTCAGCTTTACTATCGTTTATAGAAATGTTGCTGCAAATATCTGAAAACGCGTCTTTCTAGAAAAAAATGAATAAAGTAGACTCTTGAATTTGTAGACTCGAAACGTTGAGAATAATAGTAATGTATGAAAAATTAGTCGTTAGAAAAAATAGTGCAATTCAGTAACTCTGAATGTTATGATTAAAAATAAACAAAATTCAGTAAACATAATAGGTTTGTTTTTCAGTATTTCGTTTTTGAATGTTAAAAGAGTTTATTGTATTTTAAATATCTCTCTTTTTTTAATATTTGTAAAAATTGTGCCAGGCTACTAATTCCCAAATTATATAATATATAAATTTATAAAATTTGCAAAAAATATGAAAAATAATACTTGAAATAAAGTGTTATGTTTACATTTTTTAGAGCATTGACGAGAGTATTCGCTTTAATTGTGACATGTATAAAATTTTGTAAATATTACTATTCCAAGAAAAAGAACAAAATTTGTCGGGTAATAACAGTGAAAACTTTTACGCCATTTGCAGAAAAGTATTGCAAGTTGTTCGATCTGCAAAACCTTGAAAACCAGACATTCTAGAGTTTTTATTGTCATATTTGTATTCTGTGTACTCCAAACCATAAGAACACCAGGTTTCTATAGTTAAAATTTACCCATAGACGTTAATAAATAGACTAAGTTTAAAAGGATAAGTTTTGACGCCATTTTTATCATTCTGGGCACTTTGGACCAGGTTACATGTGACGCCAAAAAAGCGTTATGCCAGTGAAATTTGTATGTCGTTAATTATTTTGCAGTTATTTTATAGTCACTAAATAGATATTTTATTAACCTTTATGGTAAAAATTTAAAAAAAATGTCCAACCTAACCATGATACTAATACAAAAACGTCCTTTGCCTATGGTCGTACACTAATGTCCTTTGCTGTGCCCAAAATTTAGTAAACAACTATTCCACGCTGCGGACTCTTGTGTCTCCAGGAATCCTCCATAGTTGCGAACATGCACGAAAATTGTAGAGGATTCTCTGTTAAGGTAAGGAAGCCTCTTCCAACGTACGTCAGATATTTTGCCCGACCCAGCAGTCCAATGTAATGTATTAAGTGAATAGGGTGCGTAAAGCAGTCAGTAAAAAATCCGACACATAAAAAAACAGACACATCGACAGTCACGTTTTGAAGTGTCCGCTTTTCGATTGTCGGTTTTTTGACCCGCGCCTAGTATATTACAGTTTAGAAGTGACATGAGTGAATTTACAACTCAGCATTTTATAACAGAACTTTGTTTTTTATATCTGAACGGTTTTACCAAATTCAGAATTACGGACAAGACAATTTAAAATTCCACTACTGGACCAAAATATATTAATCGGGTGTTTTTGGGGTCGCTGATTACGAATCAGGTGCCAAATTTTCAAAATTCAAAATGGCGGATTCAAGATGGCGTCCGGTCAAGTGCGCGCCGTTCTGTCAACGGTTGTTTTGGCTCTGTCGTTTTATTATTACGCGCTAGACTATTTGACCCTGGTTTTTCTTGCGAGATCCATTTTAGAACAAAATTCATATAGTGAAATAGGAAAAGTTGAAAAATGGCAACGTCACGGAACTACCCCTAATAATACCTAAAAGCATATGCGTGCCCTACAACTAATGTAATGTAACCAGTAAGAACTACAGCTATACTTAATAATGCCTAAAACAATATGCGTACCCTAACATTGATCTAAACTAACTAGTCAGATTCCGCCTTCTCATAGTACCTAAAAAAATATGGCTGCATAGGGAAATTTGGCCCGGGGAAATTCTGACGAGGAAATTATTTCCTAGGAAATAAAGTCCTGTCACCATAAATATGAAATGTCACATCTGCTTTACTTAAATATTATTTATATTAAAATTATATATTAAATTTAATATTAAAATTAAATATTTTAAATTTTCCATATTTATGGACAGCCTCTGGCTACTTAAAAAAAGTGGCGCCAAAACGCCCTGACGCGAAAACAGTCGATGCCAACAAAACGGTCGCTTCAAAGCCGCCGCGCCAAAACGTCCTGCTCCAAAACAACATCTACCACAAAATGTTTTTCGTTGCGTTTTAACCCGTTTCGTCCCAAAACGACAAAATTTGTCGCCGGTTTTCATCGTCCGTAAGTTTATGGATATCTTTGAGATATTGTTATGAAATGCAGGTTTTCTGTAGTTTTTGGGTATGCTCCTTTCGAATCTGAAGTCCGATTTTCGATATCACTTTCCATTTTTTAAATATGACCACTTAAACGGAAGAAAACCTGGAAAAGTGCGAAAACTTTTTCAGAAAACTGCAATTTTTATTGCGAAGGAGTTCCGGAATAGTGTCAGGCCTCAGAATTCTGTGGCATAATGAGTTTTACTAAAAGTTGGTCAATATTAAGATTTAAGTTACAAAATGGCGTCCTCACAATGGCGCTATTGATTTGGATTTTCATTTTATTTGACAATGACTTTTATTAAAACATTTCTGGTATTTTGTCGTGTATTTTGATGAATATGTTCTAGTGGATTATTTTTAGGTTGATGAATACAAATCCGTTATTATATTTTGTAAATTCAAAATAGGGAATCCAATATGGCTGACCGAAATTTTAACAAAATTGTCTGGTATTTGGTATCTAGAAGGTTTCGAAGTCACATTGGATCCGCCATTTTGAATTTGCAAAATTTAGTAACGAATTAGTATTTAGTCACCTCAAAAGCAATCTACATATTTATCAAAGTTCACTTCAAGATACCAGAAATATTTTAATAAAACCCAAATAACCAAAAAATTCCGCATGAGCAGCGCTATTTTGAGGACGCCATTTTGTAACTTAAATCTTAATATTGACCAACTTTTAGTAAAACTTATTATGCCACAGGATTCTGAAGCCTGACACGATTCCGGAACTCCTTCGCAAGAAAAATTGCAGTTTTCTGAAAAAGTTTTCGCATTTTCCTACGTTTTCTTCCGTTTACGTGGTCATATTTAAAAAATGGCAAGTGACACCAAGAAACGGACTTCAGATTCGAAAAGAGCATACCCAAAAACTATAGAAAATCTGCATTTTATAACAATATCTCAAAGATATCCATAAACATACGGAGGATCAAAACCGGCGACAAATTTTGTCGTTTCGGGACGAAACGGGTTAATACTAAAAACTACTGCCAAACTTCATGTGCAATTTTTCTACATTCGGCCCTTAATGGGTTAAAAGATACTCTTATATCTTTCTCTATTCTATAAAATAAAATAAAAAACAAACAAGCAATCGAAAATGAAAAAAAAAGTTATCAAATACCGCTTATATTTAAACAGCGACGAAACAACTTTAAAATCCTAGAAAAATTCGGATGTGGGTCGAAAAACCGACAAATAAAAAACAGACAGATCAAAAAACCGACAGTAAAAAAACTGACACTTTAAAAAATGACTGTCCGCTTGTCGATGTGTCTAAATTTTATGTATCGGCTTTTTGACTGTCGGCATTACGACTGTCGGTTTTTGTTGGTTTACGACCCACACCCAAAAATTCGAATCTGTCCGCCTAGAAATAAATGTACAATAACAATGAATAGGTTTAGACAGACTCCATACTGCGTCCGCCATCTTGTATCTTGCAATTCTAACGTCAAAATTGTGAGCAACGACCTCGAAACTCGCCATAAATGATTATCTATGAACACGTGAAGGAAATGTTTTAAAGACCAAAATTATAAAAAAAAAAAGTTCATACGCCATTTTGTGTAAGTACGATCTTATCAGAACCACTTTATAGAAAGATGTTGTAAAGATAAAAAAATGTTTGTTGTTATAAAAAGTAACAATTTATACAAAAAATTATGAAAAATCAACGTTTTTTTACTATTTTCTCGAAAAAGTGAGGTTGAATGATTTTTTTCTAAATTTTCGTAGCATCATTCGAACCAGTGATCCCAAAAGTATCAGAATTGATGGATCAATAATCATAATATATATTTTTAAAAATGCAATAAACAATCAAATTGAATGTAAAAATTTGTTAATTTCGGCCATAACAGGTTAAAACAATAATCTCAAAGGAGTTTTCTGCTTTTAAACTTAAATTTACCTAATTTTGGATCAACTTTTTTGTAAAGCAATTTGTAAGATCATACTTGATTCTACAGACTCTAGGTGGCGTTTGAATCCAAAAATGAACTCGAGCAACATTTTGTTCTTATGTCGATCGATTTACCATGCCTAAAATGAAAGAATGTACGTTTTTGCACAATAACTTTTCATCGATTAATAAAACGCCAAAACGGTGGCGCGAAAACATCTTGTACCCGTGTTTTTATGATTCAAACCCTTCTCTTTCGGAAAATACTGAAAATACAGAAATAGTAATACATAAAGAAATAAGAAAACGATACGTGGTTAATAAATAAAAAGACACAATTTTTGAAGGATTCTTTTTCACTTATCGTTTTTTCAATAATTTCCTGACAAATATAGTTTAAAAAATTTCAGTATGTCTGTCCTCAAAACGGCGTTCGAAATAGAAATTTATTTGAAAAATTTCAAGATGCCCTAACTCAAACAATCAGATATTTCAAATAAATGCTAAGAATGAAACATTTTTAGAAGTCTATGAGCCATGCTTTGGAAAATTTCGAATTTTTTTTTGCAATTTTGAAAAATTTATCATCTCAAATTTTTTTAAATATTTCAAATTTTCTAACGAATTTTGAAAAAATTATAATATATTTCCTTAATTAATATTTTCTTATTGACAATTTTTTAAAATAAAAGTTATCTTTCGAGGAAAAAATCTAAAAATGGCGTCCGTATATATACTATATTTTTTCCTCGAAAACCAGCAACTTTTATAAAAAATTCCAAAACACAAAAAAAAATTAAAATTCATCTAGGGATATGCTACAATTTGTTCAGAATTCTTCAGAAATTATTTAAAAATGTTAGATTTTTCACGATAGTTCAAATATTTGTGTGATTTTTTTTTTGCAAAAATTTGTTATCGATGATACTTACTTTTTTGGATTATTACTGATTTAAGAACAAAAATGAAGAGACTTTTTTTAGAGATTCGTGCCGGGATTTGAACTCGGTCTATCACAAAATTTTTTTACATCATGTTTTGATACTCCATGTTAAACTTTTATAATTTTGGTCTTTAATGGGTAAAAGGTTAGTTTATTATGTATAAATATATAATTGTTACTGACATTATTATTGTCATATTGCCATGCCACTTGTTCAGAACACGAGACAAAATTTGCAACATGGTTTTTCAAGGTCATGCAAAAAATGTGTTCCTTTGTTCTGTATATACATATTGTGTCTTCGTAAATTAAATTAATGAATCGAGAACAAGGAAAGCAACGATGTCGTAAGAAATACGGTACATATCTATTTTTGGTTCGACGACGAGCCGTGATTTAAAGCCTGTAATTTTGGATGTAACCGCAGTATACACAGGCGCAGCATCGCCGTCAGCTGGGATGTCAAAAACGGCTGAAACTCAGCCACGTTTGTGTACATTGACCATTTATCGAATGCTTTTTTACATCGGGGGCTTTCGGCAGTCTGCGTGTACGGCTAGGATCGAATCTCCGATTCATGTCGGACTTCACATTCCGGACGTCTTATAAGTTATTAGGGCCACTGACCTGATGGAATACCTTTTCGAAATTTATAGCATTGAAGGCGTTCTTATACCTTACCGCAGTTCCTGAGAATTTCGGTCCCGAGGGTGAACGACTTTTATCTCTCTGTTTCACATATTACGTGTATATGTTGGGATTTGAAAATAAAAATTTGAATCCATTATTTTGAAAAATGAGCCGATTTTTATGTGTCAATTTTTTGAAATTTACCACGATCAATTCAAAATTATGTAACAAAAAGGACTTCATTCATATTAAAAAATGTAAATTTTTCATTATATCGCTAATATAAATATCGATAGATAAAAAATCAAATTTTCTTGGAGATTTTGTTGGAGATTATTTTTTCACATAAAATTCTCACCATATATGGTTTATAGTAATTCAAAAAATAATATGATAACCTTAAAAAAAGCAAAAAAAAACATGTAATTGTTTGTTTTGTTTTATTTTTAATTTATCTATCTATAATTTATTCATAATATGAGAATTTTTATTCGAATATTTATAAACATTTGTAGCCAAGCGTTCTTGAGTCGCCGATTGCGAATCTTCAAATGGTCAATCGAATTTGGTTATTGCAATTTTGTCTGAAAGTTGATTTTTTTAGGAAAATAATCTTTAAAAAAAAATAAAATGAAAATTATTTTATCCAGGATTTAAGGTATAGTCTTTTTATAATAACCCCATGAATATTTGACAGTTACTATTCTACGCCTGCAATATCTGAAACTCAGGTGAATGCTTTTATTGCGTTTTTTGAAAATAATTTGAAAAATTCACACTTTTTTATATTTCATCGATTATCAACGAAGTGCACTAGTTTTTCATACTATAAAATATTAACATTTATTATTTATAATAATCTAAATAACCTTTTTCTTAATAAGTTTTACAATTTAGTTTCTCAACTTTTGACTCAAAATTGACTAAAATATTTTTGCTCAAAGTTTAAAAAAAATGTATTAAAAATTAATTTATTTTCTTGATAAATTCTCTCGTCGAAAATAAATTAAATTAAAGTATCAGAATGCAAAATTGATTGGAAGTTTATCATGAGTTTTAAATATATGAGAATTTTCTGGATTTTTTTGCACGTTGAACATTTTTTTATGGAATCTATTTTTCCTGTATATTTCTTGGGCTTATTATAGTAAAATTAGTATTTCTTATTCAAGGAACATTATTCTAAAATAAACATTTTTAAAATTTATTTTATTGTAAAATTTTGTGTTTATTCTTAAAAAATAAAATAATACAGACTTTTGTTGTTTTACAAACTCTTTATTACTTTACTATGTTTTACTTTATATTTATTCGATGATTGAATTATGGAAATATTCATACAACAAAGTATTTTTGAGAATAGAATTTTTAAAACAATCGGATCATCAGGCCATTTAAAGAAAGTGTTAACACTTTTGTAAGAAACTTTTCTATTTTTTAAATCATTGCTTTAAATTACACTTTCCGCATTATTAAGATTTCGGCTGTAAAAAAAATGTCAATGTGGAAAAAAAGGCGAAAAATTCTCATATACTTAAACTCTTGATAAATTTCCAATCAATTATACATTCTGATTCTTTATTTTAATTTATTTTCGATAGAATTTACCAAGAAAATAAATTAAAATAAAGTATCAGATTGTATAATTGATTGGAAATTTTCCAAGGAATCTAAATTTGGGTTCATATTTCTTCTCAAAAAATGCGCAAAAAATGGAACAAATCATTGAAAAAATTTTTTTTGCTATTTTTAAAAAATATAGCCAAAAGTACAAAAAAAACCCAAATCACTTATATAACTATTTCAAAGTATGTATTTTTAACTATCTTTCCTCAAAATTTGAACCAAATCGTAAAAGGTATTTTTGATACACGTATCCGTAAAGTGTGATTTTACGGACTGATCGCTGCACTTTACGGACTAAAAACAGTCGGTAAAGTGCCTACTTTTGCCAACAGTGTATAAAAAAATAGTGTTCGCTCCTCGGCCGTAACATTTTACGACCTCGGTTTGGAGATTGTCCGTCTTCGCCAGTCCTCGGACGCACAATCTTCACTTGGTCCGTAAAATTGAACTTTACGGCCTAGGACCGAAAAGTACTATTTTAGGTTATGAATTTTTGTTCGATCAACTGTCCACGTGTTAAACTTTAGCTAAAAAACTTGGACTGAATTCCTTGGCAAATTTCCAATCGATTTGCACAATTTAAATATTTTGTTTACTAGAAATCACGGTTTTTAGAACAAAAATGAGTTTTTAAAATTTAATTAAATAAAAAATGCCAAATTTTACTCAATTGAAGATTATGAAACTTGAGGAAGATTGTGAAACACCAGGA
Organism: Trichopria drosophilae; assembly: GCA_030407085.1. NCBI lineage: Eukaryota > Metazoa > Arthropoda > Insecta > Hymenoptera > Diapriidae > Trichopria > Trichopria drosophilae. Next base: position 96,181,281 of record CM059586.1, on the reverse strand, counting down.
AAATTTCAGACAAATCGAAGAACCTCGACCGCGAAGAAGTACATTTTGATATAAAATGCCTCTATTACATTCTTGTATAAACTTGTATCCCCTTTTGTAATTACTATTTTCTTCGGAAAGCTTCTAGTTTTTTACTTAAAACATCCTAAACATAATGAGCGAAAATTCTAATTTCGGACATTTTGAATCATTCAGGTGTCAAAATTAACATTCCAAATACAGTTTTCTTAAGTTTAGACATTCCCTCCACGATCTAAATTGGTTTCAAGATGATTCATTTAACATTCTGGCAAAAGTATAACCATAAATTGGCGGTAAAGTATTGAAGATCATGGCTGAATGCAATGTAAAACAAAAGGACTCAAAATGTCTCATTTCAAGAAAATTAACCAGTTAAAGTATCGAAAATAAGATACATTCTTCTCAAATGACTGTGGTATCTAATTCTATTCAAGTATGATAGGTACTTCGAGACATTTTGTTTTTCAAGCGTTGATGACAAATTGAGTAACTGAAATCGTTACATTTACCCAATTGATTGAAAATCTATTATCGTGGATGCAAAAGCGATTTTTATCTGGAGACTAAATAAAAATTTCTTTAACCCATTAACGTCCAAAAGACACTTTTTCTTGCTTCTATTTCAATTGAATATTTCGTATCAAAATCGAAGTTAACAAAAATTAATAGGGACATATCCTACTGTTTTCGAGGTCGTTCTTCAAGATTCCGAGGTCAAAATTGAGTTTCAGCCATTACGAATTCCAATATGGCGCCGGTATAATCAAAATGTGGAAAAAATTGGGAAATATTTATTCTTACCAGTTTTTTTCGAACCATTAGAATATTGGGATTCTACTGAAACTCTGAACAAAGGTGAATAAAATACTTCAATTTTAAGAACAAATTTTACTTTTATATCCTCTTATTACTTCTTATTATACCCTTTATCACTCTAACGATCTCAAAATGTCCGCAACAATGACAATTTCTTTGAAAATTTCTGGACGCTCTAACTCAACAACTACGATTTAAAAATGATTTTTAAAAGAATGAATAATTCTCAGAATTCATCGAGAAATATAACATTTTTTTAGATTTTTCTGATGAATTTTTGTTTTTCTTTGCATTTTTTCCCAAAAGTTCATAGGTTTTCCAAAAATGAATTTCAAGAAAATAGCTTAGCATCTTTTTCTGAAAAACTGGGAATATTTGGGAAAAAATTGCAAACAACAAAAAATTCTTAGAATTCATCAGAGAATACAGTAAATTTTTTTCATAATTTTTCATAAATAAATTACTATTTGGAAATCAATTTTTAAAAAAATCCCCAAATGCCATCAAAAAAATCTAAAAACATTCGAGGATATTTATTGGTAAATTCTAAGAACTTTTCATTCTTAGCATTTTTTTAATAAAGCTCGTAGATTTTGAGTTAGAGCGTCAAGAAAATTTCAAAGAAATTTTCAATCTTGCGGCCATTTTGAGGTCGTTAAAATGATGTAAGGTATTAAAGTATTTTATTCACCTTTGTTAAGAGTTTCAATAGATTCCAATATTCTCGAAAAAAAAATGGGTAAGAATAAATATTTCCCAATTTTTTTGACATTTTTTTCAAATTCGGGGCCATATTGGAATTTCTGATGGCTGAAACTCAATTTTAACTTCGGAATCTTGAAGAACCTCGAACATTAGGATATGTACCTCTCTATTTTTATTAACTTTTGATACGAAATACTCGATTGAAATTGAAGCAAGAACAAGCGTCTTTTGGGCGTTAATAGGTTAACACAAAAACATGTTTGTTTTCTCATTGTCGGGACAGTATTAAGATTGCAAAGGCCTAAACTTTAATACATCCAGTTTTCCATTCCGTCCTAACAAATTCTTATCTGATGTTCATATAGAAAGATAAAAATATGTCCAAAACGTGTTGCCCAGGAAACACAAATTGTAAAAAACGTTAAAATGCTCACGCAATGACAACAGAGTGTTAAAATGACAGCAGTTTGATGTAACTTTCAATTTGAATTAACTGAGTGATATCAGACTAATTTTCGAAAAGTCTGCAAATCATATACCCTGATTCTACAGAAAATACAAAAAGTAAGACAATAAATGTATCATCCACTTTTACAATTTTTCCGATACAGACCCTTTAGTACATTTTCCATTTGTCAAAAGATACAAATTATTTCATTTCCGAAAAAATAAAAAATTCAGTCTCTAACATATACGTAAGTTATACTCTGCTACACGAGATGTCGTTGCATGTGACCTCGTTCAAATTTTGCGCATTACTTCAACAAAGTTTGTGTAATAGGTTCGTTCGAAGATATTCCTTGGTTCATAAAAATAAATACTTTTTAAGTCACGCCAATTATATGATAATGCTGTCGAAAATCACGTGATGTATCTGCGCATTTATTTATACACAAGGATAATTAATCTCACTATGGTACTGCGAAACGTTTTATTTTATTTCATGAAACAAAAGTGTTTAATTTGTTTGAAGTGGTTTATCAAATTAAAATAAACACTACCGTTTGTGTGAAACTAATATTGATTTACATCTAAAAATAACGCACATTAATTTTTTGTTGAGAAAAATAATTTGTTTCGATTTAATAATGTAGATTTTTTTTTATAATTTGTAAAGAAATAGAAGAGTTTTAAAAAATATGACTCATGACTTTGTTTTTAATAAGTAGATTATATAACCTAACAATTTAATTTCTCAGCAATCAAGAAAATGATCGTAGCTGTTATACATAATACGAACCAATTTAATTAGTGTAATCATTGAATTTTTTAACAATAATAATTTTTGTTTTGACATACTAAAACTTTTGTCGTGGAATAAAAGTAAATTTAGTAGCAAATAAGTATTTATAAAAATGTATCTCTTAAAATTTGATAATCCTTCTTTGACTGCCAAAAATCATTTTGTAAATATTTTAATCCTGCAAACTAATTAAGCAAAGATCGAATCAAAATCCGTTTTCATGTGATATAATATTTCAAATTATATAAGTCTTTACGTCATTGAATAAATACAAACTAGCAGAGCGCAATGAAAAAGTCAAATTGGTCATGCTATTAGTCGCTTAGTGAACAATTCCATATTTTAATTGTGGTTTACTTCGTAAATTATTTCACGTCACGAAAACGTAATGTTGTGGCAATAACGAGACAATGACGTGGTCATTACGGTGCGATAAGATTAGGTGCAATAATTCACAGGACACGATAGGAAAGGATTGAAAATTGATATATTCGCAGTGAATTTCAATGACGCTTGAATGAAATCGATAATGCCACGTAATTTATTTGATAATGCATCAATGATGATAACTGACATTTATTCGCCAATAAATGTACTCCTGCGGGCAATAAAGATCGTTATAAATTTCTAATGATATAGTCGTGAAATTAAAGGGATTTCGTATATCAGTTATTATTGGGGAATCTTTAACTTGTGTTAACGGTCTTTAACGGTCTTAACCCATTAAGGTCCACATGTAATTCCTACACATGATTTTCAATACAGCTTTACTTATAAAATAAACATTTTTAAAAAATTACCAAAGTTTTCGAAAAATGAAGTTTAACCCTCCTTTTCTAAAAAATACTGAACAAAACACAATTTTATAGATCTTACTTTATTAATGCAATTTTATTTTATTTTATTTTATTTTACAATATATACGGGCTAAGCCCTTACAATAAATAGAAATACGCGATAAAAGACAAAGAAAATAATTATATAAATAAATGATACGAAATACAAATTAAATAGAAAAACACATAAAGTTAAAAATAATCAATTTGAGCAATAAATACGCCTAATGCCATTTTTAAACTCACGGAGACTTGCACGCTGGAGGGTATAAGGAATAGAGTTCCACTGACGGCGAAGACGAGGAAGGGTTGAAAAAAAACGAAAGGATGACCTAGAAGGTTGCTCCACAGCCGCAATTGAAAAATATCCTGTTACATTTTTTTATTCTTGTGAATTTGGATTTTGGCCAAAATGTTTTTGGAATTAATGAATTTTCTACATTATCAAGTTTTGTAAATTTTGTCATAATCTAAACATAAAAATCAAGACAACGACTATAAAAAGGTTTAAATGGATATTATTATTATGAAATGCACAATCTTGATACTTACGAATGCTGTGTCGAGAATAGACTTGGACCATTTTGGGTCGATGCCCGGCATGTGCGACAGCATCACATCTACGGCAAACAAAATTAAGAACATATATATAAAGCACAGAAAAAAACACGCTGGTATCGCATTCGAGCCGGAAAATCTGGTTTCACGGCCTGGTATCGAATAATACTAATTTTACGCCCTTGATACGAAAAGGACTATTATATGCAGAAGTAAACTAAGAAGTAAATGAACTAAAAATGTCATTAGATACTGAAAAGAAATTTACTATAGTTAGATTGTGCAAATTTAAAAAAAAAATGACTGGAAAGTAACTAAATAAATTTGTTATTTTAACTACTCATTATTAATTTATATAAAATTAGTAAAATTACCTATACATAAAGAGGATTTATTTAACTGAAAAATTACTTGAATTTATTCCTACATATTAACCTTTTATAAGCCCTAAATATGCATAAATTGCTCATAACTTTCGGCATAGTTTTCCGTTTGCGTTTCTTTTATCAACCTGTCCTTTGCCTTTTATACAATAATAAAAGTTGCCCAATTCTCAAAGCGACGAAGTGGACTGTTGAAAGTTAAAATTTAAAAGTAAAAGAAATTTAAAAGTCAAATTTTACATAGCAGTCCGCCATATTGAATCGCGAATTTTGAATTTAGGTAAACTGACCCAAAATTCGAGTTTAGCGATGACTAAACCCAATTTTATTGCTAATTAGCAACTTTCACACCAACCTGGAGTGTAATAAAACTCGAAATGTACGTATTTCTAATGAGCACATGGCAGCCGCCGTAATAGATTATTTGGACAATTTTATTGCAAAGAAATCTTAGTAGACCCAAAATAATAGCAATTTCGTTAATTACACATTTTCTCAACGTTCAGACGCCATTTTTAAATGTAAGACAAAATAAATTAAAATATATAAATGTATATTTTTAAAGTAAAATAGTCAAATATAATTTTTTGAAGGTGCTTGGTGCACTGAATTCGACTCAATTTCAGGTTATGCACCATTTCAATTTTTTTACTAAAGTATCACATTTAAATTTTTTTTCTTTATGAATTTAAACTGTATATTATATCAGGTACATACCAAAATGCGAAGACTGAGACAAAAAGATGGATACTTCAATATAGTGAACTTCATTTGAAAGGGATAGACTTCCAATTTCAGATGAAGTTTACGACTTTTTAGGTAAATGAACTAAATCGGTACTACATAACCTTAAATATGGTCGCTGATTTTGGACTTTAAATTCATAAAGAAGCTTAAAAATGTGAGATTTTGCTAGGGCAGGACTTTTACTTTATTGTTTGTTTTTTTAGTAAGTGACATAACCAAAAAGCTGACATAGCCAAAATCGCTGTTTTTTCACTTTTAGGTTATGATATTTCGAAGCCAATTGAAGAATTTTGACATTGGATTGGGATTCAGCTCATGAAGAATCATGAGAAAAATATATTCTGGTCTCTGGGTCTCGGGGTCGACCGGAGTTTGTCCGCATGCGTTATTTTGACACATTAATCATGTTCATCTACACGTTTACTTTGTTACGCTTTGTAGGTTCAAACTTATTTTCTCAATATAATATATTTATATGTACAACGACCTACATATCCCCCTTCTTCGCCAGGCAGGGAACTGAAGATTGAAATGAAAAGTCAGAAATAAAAATGTTATCTCAGGGGTTCTTTAGACAAAGGCTCTCGTTTAGATAAATCTAACGGAAAATTGTATGGGTATGAATTTGGTTCCGACATAAAAACCTACTGAAAATGGTAAAAACTGTGTTTTTTTGCATATTTAGGTTAGGATATTTCAAAATCTTGACGCGATAGAAAAATTCTACGACCATATTGGAATTCAACGTGACAAAAACCTTCAGACAAGTAGTTCGGTTTTTGGTTATAAATTTTGTTGGTCTGTGCAATCTCAATTACTCATAGAAACCGATTTATTACACTTTTATTCCTATTTTTAACTATTCTCCACCTATCCCTTGATTTTTCCCTCAAATTAATTTCTTAGCTTTCCCGTTTTTATTTACATTTTGAAATTACCCTTCAACTGTCCTTTGAATTTTAAAGATCTCCCTGCAAAAACTATTTTTCTTTCTGTCGAGAACTGAACGTAAATTTTTTCAAAAACTGTTAAACAATCGTTTTTTTCAGTACGAAAATAATTATGCAATATAAAAACGGAAAACAATAAATATATAATTTTCCGACCGTATATTTGATCAAATAAACACAAGGCAGACGATTAAAGATGGTCGAGTGTAAGTCTGGACATAGTGGGGGGATATGGGGGCTGAGTCCCCCAGCCTCCATTGCGTTCCGGTCGTAACGGTGTTTTTCATAAAGAACTGCGTTTGGACACACATTCTCGTGCGCATACACATAAATTTGCATCTAATTTCTCGACCTCTGTGCATTCGACCAATTGCATTAGCCCTCAATTGGAACTACTACAAATAATGTTTCACTCCAACAACGTGTTTATTCATGGAAAACAAAGGGGATTTGCCAAAATGAAACAAAAATGTACAAATACAAATTAAACTTCGATATTAAAGAAAGCAAAATGGAGTATAAAAAATGTATACAAACAAAAAAGTCAGGCAGGTCACAGAGTAGAAAATCATGAATAAATAACAAAAGGGTCTTTAAATTCACGAAAGAAATTCAATATGAAATTAAAATAAATAAATATCGATCAATTTTGTCGATTTTTATTATACATTTAGATAAACTATACACCCACCCAAGTTCTTAAATTCTTTCCTCTTCGAAACCTCTTTCATTGTCTCTTTCGTGAAGATGCATACGTAATAACAAAGATAAAGGGTATCGAGAGGTAAACAATCGAACAACGTGGGGATACAATGAAAAAATTACTAATATTGATTAAATGGACAGACAAAATGACTGTAAAAAATACAATTAAATGAAAAAGAGAGATTTTTGCAGACAGAAGTGAATAGTTTTTGACGAGAAACTGGACACGATTTCGGTTATATAAATACAAAAATTCTTGCAAAAAAAAAAATGAAGAAAACGATGTAACCTCGAAAATTACTACACAAGAAAGACAATGACGCCTCCCGAAATTTAAGTGTCAAAGCTTTCGGAAATTTACCACCCAATTCTGTAAAAAATATTTTGTCCCCATGAAGTTACATTTCGTTAGCTCTTTAGCAAAATGAGTTAGAGTCGAGAAACCTCAAAAATTTGCTTTTTTTACTATTTTGGGTCCATAATAGGAATGAATTGTAGGAGCTTGAAAATGAGTCCCGGTATAATTGGGTCTCGTTATATTTTCGCCCTAGCATATTTGTCTAGTTCCATCTCGTTATATTTACTTGTCGTCGCTCTCCCCCCCCCCCCCCCACCTTGCGGTCTGGGCCTCAGGAAGGGCCTGCTGTGACGTCATGAACGTAAAGCGCCTGAGAAGAGTGGGAGAACCGGCGCTCCCCTTCTTTGAGTAAATATACCAGGACTTTATAATAACTACATTTTCATTACACAAAAATGTCCACTTAGTGGAAAGAATTACTAGACTTTATCAAATTTGTAAACAGCAATTTTGGATTTTTTTTTATTAGATTTCTTTACATTAAGATTAATCCGTTATAATGATATATAGAATTATAAAAGTTTTACACATTCGCCGTAGCCGATGAAAGTATAGAAACATGTCAATGGGTTAAATTTTACGACCCGAGGGCTGCCTCGTTACTTACCGGTTACTGACGACCTTCAAGCATACTCGCACATCGTAAACACGTGGTTCAGAGCGAAATACGAAATGCCATTTTAAATTAATATATTATCCACACAAAATTATGTACTGTATAATCTAGAAATGGCGAATCTGCATGGGCACTTCCTTAATAGATATGAGATATAAAATTTAAACGTTTTAGTGTCATTTATATTTTGCGTTTATTTGACCCATGCGAATTCAGGCATCACATGATCACGTGCGACTAAAATTAATCGGTAAGAGCATAGTACCTACTAGCTAAAACTATAATACACCTGCTATTAACTTTTACTGGGTTTGACATTAATTTATTTTATTAAGATTTGCTAATTTTTTTAATATTAGATTTTAACGAGGTTTTACTGTTCCTGAGAGATCATAATACAAATTGGAATTTTTTGGAATAATTTGTATTTTTGATGGAAAAAATGTTAATTATCACGATAGGAATAATGTAAATTATTAATCAAATTGTTTGTGATTTTTTTTTTATTTTTTAAAAAGTGGACCGAATTCCAGACATTGGATGTGACGGGTCTCGAACCCGGAACTGTTTGATTTCCGGTTGAAAACATAAACGCAATATATACTATTACTGTTGCTTGTATATAAAGGCACGAACATACATATCATTTATTTTTATTTAAAGTTTATATATAATATGAGTTAAATGATTTTAGAACGTCAACAAACATTGTGTTTTTCTTCTTTTGTTAGAATTGTACGCAATGAATGCAAAAATTTGAGGTCACTGAAAAAAATAGTAGGTTTAACTATAAATATTAAAAATTAACGACTTACCTGGTTCTGTTTCGATATTTAATTGACTTAAATAAATATTTACTTAAATGAACTTAATATAAAAGAAAAGTAAATTAATATTTGGAGCATTCGGTTTCAAGTATACTCATTATTTTTTATAAAATATAATAATTTGCTTGCACTTTTATAGGTATGACAAAATGTCATAATTATGTATTAGAAAATAGATAAAAGGGACGATTCGTATTTTTCCATCACGAGTTTCTCATAATTAATTTAACGTTAATATAAGACCATAACAATTTATTGGATTTGAATAATAAACTTACTTTTTCAAAGGCAGAAAATTGATTAAATCATTTGCAAAATTGCTATTTACATCGGCAATATCGAATCTCACACAATAAAATAACGTCAATTATAAATACACTTCTAGACGCGAACGGTTGAATGATCGCATCCTCGTTAAAAAAAAACATACATATATGGTCTGAGTTAACCACGATACGAATCAACGACGTTAGACTGTAACGTTTACAACAATATTATATTGTTTACTACGGGATGCTTATTATAAATATTTGCATGCACTCCCCACGGCTTTGCGTGTCTAATCTATTATTCATATTTACTTTCCAGCTTTGTACCTTCGGCAATCACAGCTCGTTTTGACTCTCTCCAAACATCTGCAATACGATGACAACCTAACCTGTAAGTTTTCGCTGTTACGCTTCAGGATACTAATAAGTAAATAGGTAAAAGCAATTCTCCTCTGCGTTCCTTTCGATTTTAAATTTAACTCCGTACGTATACGTTCCGACGTTCACGAATTAATCGTTTCACCACGTCCCAACGAATAAGAATTATTTTAATAGATTCGATCACGCGAAGTCGAAATTCCCTCGGCGTTTTTCAATCTCAATTACAAGAAATGTTAATTAACGAGTTAAGTACGTTTTTAATATTCCACTTTTACTTTTAGAAAAATTAAATATTTACTTCTGTGGGCACTCAATCTTGCATCTGTTTAATCCATACGTGTTTCAACTTCTTAATTAAGATGTGAATATTAAAAATACATTACTAAATGTAACGATTTTTTATAAATTAATAGCAGTTTTCGATACAAGGGCGTATGCGTAAAGAACTTTACACACACACACGTGTGCCGAAATATTGTTTACGTACGGCTTTTTCGTGTGTAAAGTATAATCGAGTGCGTAAAGTTTACTTTACGCACAAGTTTACTTTACGCACCGAAAAGACGTACATAATAACATTTTTTCTAAACTAATTTATATTTATAAAAAATGAAGTTTTCTCTAGTTTTTCTTTTGTTTCTTTCACATCCCGCAAATTCATCTTAGGGGACAGGATCATAAATTTAGATACGATTTTATCTTATTTACTTATTTTGCTCCCGGTAAAATTCATTTTGCTCCCTAGGAAGAGAACGTGCTATTTTGCTCCCGCGATATATATATAAGAATATGACATTCCCGGATATAAAGCTTCGCCGGAATCAATTATCGTAAAATTGAACTTTTTTAGAGTGCGTAAAATTCAACTTTACGCACCCGTCCAATCTAATCGCATGTTAAAATGCGGTGCGTAAAGTCGATCTTTACACCCTTATTTCGAAAACTACTATTATGTACGTCTTTTCGGTGCGTAAAGTAAACTTGTGCGTAAAGTAAACTTTACGCACTCGATTATACTTTACGCACGAAAAAGCCGTACGTAAACAATATTTCGGCACACGTGTGTGTGTGTAAAGTTCTTTACGCATACGCCCTTGTATCGAAAACTACTATTTTCTAATACGAATGCAGTGATTGTGACCACATGCACATTCTTTAAAAAAAAACATTTCATGTTTGGAACAATTTTATTTTTTGCAAGGAGAGTAAGGTGCGTAGGGTGCAAAGAGCGTAGCTGAAATAAACGTTTATACTTTGCGTGCATTGTAACAAAATGAGTGCTTTTCGTAACGAGTGCGTAAAGTGAGGCACTGATGTAATGGCTTGATGTGCCACGCAAGTGTTACAAATAGCAGTTTTTTTAACTCGTGCGTTGTGTTCCTACGTTTTTCAAAGTAAAGTACCACTTAAAGTTAAAGTACCCACTGAAACTGAATCGTTGAGTATCAACTTTCCGTATAGAATTCGAAAAAGTAATTGTATTTTTAGGATTTCTTCAACTTGGAAGAATTATTTCAGCACCTTGTGCAATAATTGACGCAAGTAAAACTAAAAATAGTGGATCCATATATGTATCTTTTAAGTTATTTTATTGTAATTGCTTTGCTATACACTAATTGATGAAGCGACTAATAATTGTAAATATTAAAAGTACTCTTATGCATTAAATTGAATTCATTCCTTTTCATTAATATTTTATTTTTTGTTTTCATATTTATAAATAAAATTTTAATTTTCATAATAGGTTTCTAACCTTTATGAGGATTTTATCAAATAGGTTACCGATATGCGTGCTAAAATAGTTATTTTAAGTTTTACGGCGCTTAACGCGGTGCTTTAAAATGTTATTATTACTTGTAATAAATAAATTTCATTGAAATTTTGTCCAAAGTCTACATCTACACTTTGTCGACTTACATATTTACTTTTGTTTTTAATTATAAAATGTTCGGTTGTTTTCAAGTTGCTTCAAGTTCCTACTTTATAGATAGACTAATTTAGAACCCCCTTAAGGGTCAGGAAAGGCATCGCGGTGGATAACGTCAATTCCTAACTTAGAATACGTAAATTAAACAGAGACTAGATATATTTTGAAGGCCAGATGTATATTAAAGCTATTTTACGCATTTTTTAGTAATGTTCGGCAAATACTCGCGAAATCGGTTCAGAAACGAGGAAACATTTGAAAGAATAGACTTCTTTAGGAAGCATCTACAACAGTTCAACTTACTTCTGAAATTTATTATTGTGAATTCTCGTGCGCTTCGAAATTTGTCGTACATTCATAAAAAATACATAAAATAGCTATAAAATATTATCATTTTGAATTCTCCTCGAAACATGCGCTTTGAATGAAAATACGGTGTTGATAACGCGTTGAAAATAGCCGTTTTCTAGCTATTTTTTAACAATAATTTTGTGTATTAACGAAATTGCCGGGAAAAAAAGTTTTTCCTATGGAATCTAAATTTGGTTCCTTTACCATTTTTCATTACGAGTTGAATCTTACTTTTAGACCATACTTTGCAAAAAAAATACTTTTTTTACAAATTAAATGTGTACTAATCGATCGTAATATTTTAACCCATTAACGCCCACGGGGACACTTTTTTCATCACTTTTTCAGAGATCTCGAGATGAGATAAATTTTGACATCAACAATTTTTGAACATATAAAATTGATAGATTTTTTATGGATCTTTTCAATCGTGATATCCAAAATTTAAAAAAAATTGTTACTCAAAACTCATTAGAATTTGCTCATAATTTTGTTGCATTTATTAAGTTTATGAAAAATTTCAAAAAATACAATTTACAAAATTCTACATAAATTCTATTGCATTCTTAGTCATTTTTGTAATTATAATTCGAAAAGCATATAGTTTTTTTGTTAAAACGTTAAACATAATGAGCGAAAATGATCGTTTCAGACGCCATTTTGGATCATTCAGGTGACAAAATTAACTTTTCAAATACAGTTTTCGGAAGTTCAGACATTCCCTCCACCATTTAAATTGCTTTCAAGATGATTCCATAACGGAGAGTTGATTCAAAATCCAAATAAAAAAAAATTGCCGTATTTTTTTCACTTAAACTCATATTTTAGTAATTATTTGTTTTTTCTCTAATTTTGGAGATCACCATTGGAAATAACGATAAAAAATCTATTAATTTCATGAGTTCAAAAATGTTTGGGGACCAAATTTATCCCATCTAGAGAACTTTGAAAAAGTGGCGAAAAACTGTGCCCGTGGGCGTTAATGGTCAGTTGAGCACAAATATTGATTTAAGTTAAGAAAACTGGATCAATTTTAAAGGAAATTACTTTAGTGGAACAGTACATTTATGCGAATCGATTCTCAATTCACGAAACAAGTTCTTTCTCATATTCCGAGCGCAAAATATTATTTTGCTCACTACTTTGCGGGAGCTACATCGCACTTTCTCTCCCTAAGTAGAGAAATAAATATAGATATTTTGATATAGCAAAGTTAAAATTTGATCTGTTTTTAACGTTTTTCCCTTATTTTCTGATATTTATTTAATTTTTTAAAAATCTAAAAAACGTTATAATATTTTATTACAGGAAAATCTTATTATTTCATAGAAATGTACATCTTATTTACGATTGTGCAAGTAACTTATTATGCTCAATGTACTATCTAAATTTGAATCATCGAAAATCACGGCTATGACTTTCGCAGATTCAAATTTAGAAAGAACTATTATCAAGAAGAAAAAACAGTCGAAAGTTTAAAAGTCAAGTAGCAATTTTAATAATTTTAAAGGTCTTTTTCGCGTCTAAACTAAAACTATTGGAGCAATTTTAAAATTCAAACATCAAGAAGACTGAATGTATTCAATTTGAATCTTTTGGAATAAATAATCCACTAATACTTGTGGCTGATATTATAGATTTAATCCGTTAGATTACAAATACACAACCAGGAAAATATGATGAAAATATTGAAACGTAGATAGTCAATCCCAACAATTTTATCTTATGCTTTATGCGATTAGATAGAAAAATAACGTAAAAACTAAGCAGATAATAAATACGTTTAAGTTTACTAATAAACTAGTAACTTCACATTTGTTTATTATTTTTGTTAATACATGTTAAAATAAATAATTTAACACATGTAAAAATAATTTTAATACGTTTCTTAATCGAATTAATAATTCCTAATTCCTTGTTTAATAATTTTTTTATTTTTTCAAAATTACTTAATTATTTTTTTCTGTTTTTTTTTATTTCGTTTTGTATGTGATGAAAAAAGCATACAATAATTGAAAAACTTACTATAATTTTTTCATGATAATAACAAAATTAAACATTTTTAGAACATGAAATTGTCTTTAATTCAGAAAATCTATACAAAAAGAAAATTCAAAATATTTAACGAAACATCTTGGATGAAAAGTAAACATTAATTAATAGTAAATTGATTTCGTAAAAACAAATGTTGAACAAAATATATTTCAAGATTTTATAATAAAAACTTTTGCAAACAAGTCCATTAATTACACATTACTGGTCAACTATATTAGTCCCAGTTTTAATTTCAGATGAAGTAGTATTCATAATTTTTTTAAAATAAATAGATAATATATATGCTATTATTTATAGTTTTTTAATTATTTATTTTAGTCTGGAATGTCGTCTAAACCACAGCTTTTCTGTATAAAAGTAAGTGTAAATACAGGCTTAATTTGTTTAAATCAACAAAAATGCTAACTAAAATCATGTAATTTATTGCAATTCGAAATTAGATGCAAAATTCGTCACAATTATATCTGAAAGTTACATCAAATTTAATCCAGACATTTATTTTGTGGGTTGCACCCAAAATATCTGACGATTATAAGATTTATTGTTTTTATTTATCCAAAATTGATGTCAAACCTTTGGATTCCACTACTAAAAACACTGCTTTTAATTCAATTATTCTTAATTTCGAAAATACAGTTTTAAAATGAATACCCTAAAATTTATAAAATATAGACTAAACTTTTTCTAACAAAAAACCGAAATTTGGTGCTAAAGTTTTCATAAAACTGATAAAACATAAAAAATATAAAAACAATGAACAAATGGACAGAAAACCGATTAAAAAATGTACTAAAACGGTTTCTAAATGGAATTTAAAAATAGAACGTGAATACAAATCATCAATGAAAATGATTAGCATACGCAAACGCTTACTAAAAATAGATTTGAATCCTGCAAGTGTAATAATGGAGGGAAAAAGTGAAATTACTGACGTAAAAAAAGATCATTAAATTCTAATCTCGAAAAGAACGACATCCCCGTTACATTTTTTTTAACAAAGCAGTTTCTTTGCATGAAAAGATCCGAAAAGCTCTGAAATTAGGCACGTAAAGCCTTGATCGAAGTTTAGTGCATTATTAAAGGCAGCATGTATAACAGTAACCCAGGAATTCTCGTGGAGGAACCCCTATTATTTTGTTCCGACCGGTATACACGACGTATGCACATAAAGAACAACGTGGGTCAATGCACCGTCGCGCCAGTTTTGACTTTTGGGAATATCAAATGCCACGGCTACTTTAATGCATTCCATAAGGTGTTTAGAAAAATAAGTCGACCCAGCCGCTGCAGGTTTTTTCTCTGTGGCCCCAGCACAATGGGAATCTCGACATACGTTTCGACCTCCGTCCTAAAAAACCCGTCGGTCGATATATTACTGAAATATTATACGAATCCCCTTTTTCCTATTCGGTTTTGTAGTTTTTTTAAAGCCTGATTTCCATTTATCAGAAATTCATCTAAAAATATCTATTTTTAGACTAAAATCACTTATAATTTTCAGAAATTTTGTACACATATGATAAATTTACCTACCGTTAGTATTTAGTTAATCGATTGATGTTACTGCTCTTTAAATCTAAAGTAAAAAAACTACTACAATGATAAGAACATTTGTTTGACTAATTGTTTAATTGTTTAGTAATCATTTATTAAATGTACGTTTACAGTAGATATAATATAATAACGGCATTTTAATGCTTCAAGGTCCAGTTAACTACAATTAAAAACAAAGTGATTGCTTATGATAATAACCCACATTTTAACGTTTACAAGATACAATATATCAAATATTATGTACCATACAGAAATTAGTATTTGTGTACAGACTTCCAGGTGTTCTTACTACTTACGAGAAATTTTGGAATGATTCGCCACTTGACGCGCCATCACACGGTTGGCGTTCGAATTAACTTTTTGAAGCTCTTCAGTCGGACCATGTATAGAATTCGAAACGGACCATTTTGTAATTTTTAAGAAAATGTATTGTTACACTTTACATGGCTCTATTTTTCTGAAATAAACGTTTCCTGTGACAATGTTAGTAAAAATAAACAATTTATATCAATAAAAGAAACTACGACAAATAAACGGTATTTTTTAATAAACGCTTAAAAATGTAACAATTTTCATCGTTAATAATTATACTAAAGTAAATATAGTCGTTGATGGCACAGGAATCCTTTGATGCTAAACGAAAAGTGAGTCACTCATTATATTTTTTTCAACGTCAAATATTAAAAAAAAGAACAATTATTTATTAGTGAAATTCTACTAATCTAATAGTACTTTTTGTTCATTTGTACTGTTTATTAATAAAAAATATTACTAATCATTGGACCACTTTTCCCATTTTCCATGGTAGTTTTTATTTCATTCTGATTCAAGCAATGTTGCACTATTTTTCTAATTTAGTCGAACTCATTTCTGCAACTTACTACATTCTTAATTAATTTAAACACTCTAAAGTTGCTATTGAAAATATTTAAATTCAATAGAAAATTTATTATACAGAGTAGTTGTAATATAGTAAAATTTACTAAGGACTTTTTAGTGTATCATTTATCATTTTGTTACGAATTTTTGAAATCTTTTTTATCGAAAATAACTTGACACGAATAAACTTATTCTATTTTATTTACTAATTATTAATTCTACAAAATCAAGAATCTGCAAATTGAAACTTTGTTTTTCTGTTCAGTTTGTAAAATTGGCTAAAGAAATGATTACAATCGCAAAACCTCCGATCCGTACTATTGAAAGAAGCGTACAATGCAAGGAAGAAGGGGTCATAAAAATTAAGTTTTCCGCCCTACTTACAGCTCGGCATAAATGAAACTCAAATTAGTTCTTTGCCGGTAACAAGATGTACTTCATCGTTTTTAGAAATGTCTGGGTTAATCGACTTCTGCAACGTGATATTTTTCATGTCAAAATTCATTCAATCTGTAAACATTTTTTACAATAAAATTTTAAAAACTACGAATATTGTTTAATTAATAAAGACTCATTTTTCGAATTCCATTAATAATTTGTTAATCAAAAAAGAGAAATATTTATCAAATATAAGAAATGTCAGTGTATTTACCACTTCGAAAAGATTTTTATAATAAAAATTATGAAACTACATTTCTCACCAAATAAATAAAATTTTTAGGTCGTTTAGTCGATAATAATTATTTATTTGAAATTAATAACAAATGTAGGAAAAACGTATATTTTTATTTGAATCTTTTTCTTTAGTTATTTCAGTTAAACAACAAAATTAAGAAGACTTAAGAAGTTTTTATAACAAAATATTATACAACATTTTTTATGTAAATAAATTTCTATTAATTCCGTTTCTTTTAATTTCTTTACTTTGAAATAATGTTTAATAAAATTTGATTTTCTTTATTTCAATTAAAATCTCTTTAAATTTTCGACGAGATACTCTTCTGTTAACTTTTAAATTACAGGAATGATCGTTACATTAGCTTCGGTTACATTGCTATTATTAACAGAAGTTTCCACAAAGGAACAGAAATACCGTTATATCTAACTAAAAAATAGTATTGTTCGTCTGAATCTCTGTTATGTGGTGATTGAGAAATACTTCAAGGTCACTTAAAGATAACCTTTGAAATACTTTTTAGTATCAAGTTTCTTTTTTTTATATTACTCCGTTTTACCGGAACGCTTTTATAGATTTTAAAGTAGTAACAAAATTACCCCTACATTTTATTAGTTATTACATTTTATTATAAAGGATGCAACTCGATAAATGTATATAAAGGACAATATTTTTTTGTGGTATAAATTATCCAATTTTATAAATTTCAAAGACATTTTAAAAGGACACATTCTGAAAAATTTCTGACTAAAGTTTCATACAAAATTACATTAACAAAATTTTATTAAATCATGTTTTAGTGATATTTAAAGAAAACTTAATATAAGAGCGACTCAATTAATAGAAAGAAAAAAATCTTACCTTAAAACTTAGTTAAAATTGTATTTTTACATATTTCAGAAAGTTCTCGGTGAGTTCTCAATTAATGTCTTTGGTATTTTCTAAGAAACAGTCTATAGTAATTAGAATTACTATTACAAAAATTTTATTCACTCATCTTCAATTTACGCTTTTAAATGAATTGCCTGACCTACCGTTGGATCATTTTAGAACCCCCATAACAAATATACTTTTTGTTCTCCTAATCCTACTTTGAGGAACATGCAAATCATTTCATTCTTCAACAAATTTCGAGTGTTTATTTAGACAAAAAAAAGTAATTTGACAAATCTTTTCGCCGTTTCTAGTCGATCTGTTAGAATAACAATAATAATAAAAATGCAGGTATAAATGATATATTAAATGATTGTCCAGAAATGAAGGAAGGGCGCACTAAATTAATGATTAAATTACAATTAATGTAAGAACATAATTAATCTAAAAAAAAGTATCGATACAATTATTTACATTTTGTTTGTTTATTATTTTAAAATTGTTGACAATATTGAACACGTCAAAAGTAAGTAGCTTAATATGAAAAACAACGAAATTATGTTTGACAAGATGTTTGCAATGAATGCAAAAGAAAACAAAGGTTTTTTAAAGAGAGAAAGCGATAATAACAATTTCACCAATCTACACGAAGAAAAATATAAAAAGAAAACATGTTAGGAAGTAACCGTTGCGTTGAAATAAACTAGAGTTACATAATTAAGGATATTGGCCGCAATAAATTAAAAGGTTTAATTGAAAATAAACAAAAACATTGTTTCCTGTTTCTCGAACAAATGTTTAATAATAATTTAAGAAAATTTCAGAAAAATTTGTTGGTAAAAGTACGCAAAGAAACAATTTTTTTTTATATTATTTTACGTCGACTTTTGTGAACCCACATGGGACTAAATCGTGACGGGAGAGGAAACAATTTAATAGTAAAAAAGGTAGATAATAAGATTTTTTTTTAAAGCGATCTACGAATAAAAATCAACAATTTTTGCTTTAAAGTAAATAATAATTTCAAAAATGACATAAATATAAATTAATATAACAAAAAATAAATTGTACATAATTGAATCCAGGTTTTTCAAAAGATTTTTTAATTGGAAATTGTACGATTCCAAATCTTTAAAAAATGCCTGACATTAAAGTAATTCTTACTATAAACAAGTAGACATATTTTTACAAGATTTTTTCGACACGTTTTTTCAGAAGCGCCTTTTTCCACATACTGTAACAACCAAAAATCTTATTTCTTAATTAAATTAGGTCCATTTCGATTTATATTTGAGATAGTTAAAAAATTGTATTTTAAAAGATAAACCTACAAATTCATCTATTGACACTAATCGTAAATTTAACTTATTTAGTTATAAAAATAATCAACATACCAGATGTTTTAGAAAGGCATTTAAAATAAAATTTATAGTTTCTATGATCATAGAAATATGATTTTTTTTTTAAACAGATTCGGAAGTGGACGTAAACGAGATTCAGATAGAAAATGATTAATTCTTTTTCAGGTATGGTCCTTCATTTCGTAAACAAGTCGCAAATACATGACTTTTGAAGAATTCCATTTTAGTGACGAGACTTCTATCTTGTTTGATTATGTTTATCCACCGATGACGTCACATTAGGTAAAAGCGGTGTTCGTTCTGCTTTTATTATAAACAAATGGTCTGTATATTTCAACGAAAGTGTTATTTTCATTTATTTTATCCCCGCATAATGAATTTCAATTGACGAGTGGTAAACCCCACAAATTTACTCGGATTTTGAAAAAGTCACGTCTAGAATTTCGAAAATATATTATAAATAAATCTGCGTTAATATATATTATTATTATAAAAGTATTTCTAACGTGGTAACAAATAAAAGTAACCCGTTCCTTAGTTACGGTGATTTCGAAAAGTAAAAAAAAAATCTTTTATTCTAAGAAGAGAAAGATAACACAAAAGAGAAAACAAATTTTATAATGTATCATTAATAATTATAAATATTAAAAAAAACTGATCGGCTTGTAATTTATTATGTTGTTAATAATTTCGACCACGAGATAGCAATCTTTTTGGACCCGATTTTAAAATTCTATTTTTTTTTTAAATGTTACATAATAAACTCGATTACAGAAATACAATAGAAATTCAATTTACTAGTAGCTATATTTAAACTACGAAATTACTGAAATTATCGAAAATTCGCAAGTTGCCACGTGAAAAAGATATGCGAAAAAAAAAATTTATCCCCTTAAAAAAAGTCGAGTTAGGAATTTAGCTTTAGAGAAACCGGTTTATCTAAATCGCTTTGGTATTAGCGAATCAATCTAAGAATATTCCGCACCACGAACTTTTTGAATAAACTCGGTGGTTTTGCCTAAATCGGGTCATATATAATTATACATACATTTTGATGTTTTTAAAATGTTAGGTAACATTTGGGGGGAAAAGATTACTTCTAAATCGTAGTATGTTTTTTAATAGTACAATGGTGGAAGCCTTTAAAAAGAAAAAACACAATCAGAAATTATTGTAAACTTTTTCAAAATATTGGTTTTTGGTATAAAATGTCAGCTCTAAAATTTTTGTATATAACATAAGGGAAATCATTTGAAAATATTTATACTTTCACGTGTATTTGCAAATCATACTTTTGTTTCGTAAACGACATTTCGTTCTGGATATCTAGAAATTTGTGCAATTCATGAAAAAATGTTAAATCACTCTCTAACTTCAAAAGGTAAGCGACAGACATCGATTTTAGACCCATTTAATAGAAATAATAATGCAACGTAGTTCATTAGATTCTACAAGAATGATAAAGAACACTTATTATAAAATCTTGATAGTATTTGAGTTCCCGATAACAAAGTAAAGATCAAACTGTACGAATTATAAAAGGAGAGGAGGATGAACATTTTCAATTTAGGTACGAAATTGTGAAAAATAATCTAATTTAGTAGAAAATTGCGTCTGTATCTGGTTTTGAAATCATTAATTTAAATTTCATTATACAAAGCTTACAATATTTTGATTTAATTCAATAATACTTGAAAAATATCTATTAAATTACAATTCTAATATAGATTGCGAGGAATGAAAGCAAGCATAACATTAAAAGAACAATTACAATAATTTAATGTGTATATAGGTCACTCACAAATTTGATACAATTTTTTAAATTTTATCCGCCATATTGAATCCATCATTTAGAATTTCAAAATTCTGACTTTTGATTCGTAATCAGCGACTTCGAAAATCTCAAGATACAAAGTTTTGGTCTAATTCGATGTAAATTACAATTTTTTTCCGTCATATTGGATCCGCCATTTTGAATTTCAAAATTCTGCCTTCGGATTCCTAATTAGTGACTATTCCTAATTACTAAAAATGTATACATGATAACTGTCCCATATATTTCTACAGCGAAATTTTTCTTCATAAACGATTTATTAAAAAAAAACACGGTATTTTTTAGTATATTATTGTTTATAATTAATTAATGTTATTAAAAAATGTTTCAAATTGATTTTTATACGTTTGTTATATACTTTAGGCTTATAGATAAATAATGAAGGACGCAGAATGATAAATTGATTTTTAAGATGAAAAAAACGAACAGACAAAAGGTGGTCCCTGTATGGGATACTTTTAAGTTCAAGTTTATGTTTCGATACTTTTAATATCTTAGAATAAGACTACATTAGTTAAATATGCCCGCTTCAAACTGCTAAAAAATAGGACCCCAATAAAAAATCAATCTTGAACTCCTTTTTTTAATTGAAAACAAGGTTATTTGACAAAAAATTAAGATAATAACAAATTTAGACTTGTGAAATTTTATTTTAAACTTTATATATCGCTATAGAATATTTTATAAATCTATACGGATTTTATATTAAAAATAATCAACACAAATAATGAGGTATTTTTTCGTTTTTCGTCCCAATTTTCTCAGTTTTTTACAGTTGCGACACAAAGTATTCCTCCATTTTCTTTTTTTGTTGCGAGAACTGTCCATCTTCTCTATACCGTAAATAATCCATACTAAAACAAAATGTTGTTCAGTAAATAACCTACACGAGCTGTTGACATTCATATTTTATTTTTGTTGCTCAGACTTAGAATGTAAATAAAGCTTGTTTACGTTGTTTCTATAAGAACGTATTTTAGATACACAGAGAGAAAAAAAAGGGTTTATGGAACCACGAAAAAATAGTAGAATCGATTTTAACCTCTTAAGTTGTAGAATTACATATATGTAAGGTTAGAGTTGATATTTGAGGTTATGTACGAACGATTCAATAATCGGAAAATACTAAATGGAACAATTTTATTTTACTGCGTACCATGGAAATAGTTCATGGATTTTTGGATTTACGCGTTTTATTATTACAAAAAGGTACCGTTAACTATTTCCTTTCTCTCTCTCTACGTATGGTTAAATATATACACGTAGTTTATAAATAACTTGTCCAGAGTGTGGTAAAAATAAAGTAGACATATCAATTATTTCTTCCAGCGCTAGATGGTGCTGAAATCCAAAAGTGATGTGTGCAGATTCATTAAAGTAGTCATCTGGAACCTGGACGTATTTCAAAACATTTTTTCCCTTTTACCGCAAAATTCCCGTACTAAATATTTCGATTCGTATTATATATGCTGTTTTAGACAAGTACATAGTACATTAAATAAAATTCCTTTTTCTTCTCTGATGATTTTTGTAAGTGAAAAAGACCTTTAAGAGTTTTCTTTTGTATTTCAGAGTAACTAGGTATATGGGCATTGTTCTAGAATTTTTAAACTTTATGTCGTCGCTCATTATGATACCTTACAAATTTTAAATATAACTTTGCAACACGACAGATCATAAATTTTTGTTCGTTTTACATGTAATAAGTGTTTATTACTAATTACAGATATGTAGAAAACAATGAGAGTAAATAAAAGTAGTGAATTTGCCTGTTTTTGGTGCGCGACACTCACTACATTTTTTCAGTGTTAACACTGAAACTTTTTGCATCTTTTTTTTTATGGTCTGTGGTTTTTTGTGGAAGTATTTGGGGATGTAAACAAATGAAAAATCCTTAACTTAATGATGTGCCTCACTGAGGAATAAAATTATATACCTTCAAACTTGCGAGATAACTTTTTTTATAGTTGACAATTTAGCAACCAACCTTAGATAATTTTTTTCACGTTGGTTTTTAAGAAACCACACAACAGGGGTACATTACCTATATGATAAGAAGTAATTTGAGCCTTTGCCCGTATGTGTGCCACCTATACATAAACAATGCGACCACGTCAAACTTTAAATTTCCAAGAGAAACTCACTTTGAAAAATCAAATTATTTAATGGCACATCTACAATTTAGCTTCTAAGTACTTTGGAATCATTTTGATCTTTTCTCCTAAGTTATTAAAGTATTTATAACTTTTGTGTTTTTTTAATAAAACAAAAAACACACTTTTTGACAATAATAAAATGATTATTTTTTACAAAACGTTTTAATTTTTTAGTATCCTTAATGTTAAATCATGTATTTGGATTTCAAATTTTAATGAAAACTGACTTTGGAT
This sequence comes from Trichopria drosophilae, assembly GCA_030407085.1. Classification (NCBI taxonomy): domain Eukaryota; kingdom Metazoa; phylum Arthropoda; class Insecta; order Hymenoptera; family Diapriidae; genus Trichopria; species Trichopria drosophilae. Next base: position 96,157,966 of record CM059586.1, on the reverse strand, counting down.
TTGTAATCAGTGGCCTCAAAAACCCTAACATATCAAATTTTATAAAAATCAAAGAAATTTTGTAAAAATAGTCCGCCATATTTAATCCATTATTTTAAATTTGAATAACTATTAACTAGACGTTTAATTTTATATACTAGCTTCTAAAAATTAGGCCATAAGCAAAAGAACTGAATTTTTTATGTACCTATATTAAACGTTACAAAATTAAAAACTAATTTTACGAGTAACGTAACATGTTACATTAAAAAAAAAATACATTGTGTATAAATGAGTCACGCAAGGTTTTTCCTGTCATTTGATCAATTCTACAGCCAATAAAATTAATTTCATGAATGTGCCTAAAAAAAATGAAATTTTCTTCAACCTCAAAGTTTAAAAGTTCTAGAATAATGCCCATATATTAAATAAATAACAAAAGTTATTTCCACGTTTCGGCCTAATATTGTCGCCCTCTTCAAGTTTATTATTCGGTACAAAAAATAATAAAGAAAATTTAATTACAAAAAAAAAATGTTACATAAATTTCATGATGTATAAAAAATGTTACATTTTATTTCGTGAGAGGATGAAAGCTAAATTATAAAATTTGTAAGAAAAAATTGTATTATTTCTAAAAACTTTACAGTGTGAAAAAAATGAACATTGAGAAAGAACAGTAACATCTTACCTTAGTAAAATTTGTTAAAAAAATTTTGTTGAGAAAATCCTTGTAAATTCCAAAGTATAATCACTGAAATTAAAACTAAAAATAAAAAATGAAAACAAAATTATTCAGTAAAATGTTACTAATTTTAAATTTAGTTACTTTTAAAAAAAATTATTATTTTATTTATACACTTATTGTATAAGAACCGTGTTCTAAAGGATTTATTTGGAGACTGAAAAGTTTGTAGATAATACAAATTTTGAAACTAATGGTTCAAATGTCCAACAGTTAACCTTTCATGTTTACAGCTATAAGTTCAAAAGTGGAAAATATACATAGTACATTGTACAGCTATGGAAAATATGGGAATGCTCCTAGGGAGAGAAAGTGATATTTTGCTCGCGATATGATATAAGGAAAGTACAAGTAGTATTTTAGGCTCATCGTGCGGGAATAGTATATTACTCAACGAGGGAGGTAAAATAAAGAATGTCTCAGACTGCGTGTAATTTTTACCCGAGGCGAAGCCGAGGGTGAGAAACAGGCAGTCTGAGGCATTCTTTTTTACTTCCCGAGGGAAGTATACGATTTTTCTTTATGGCCGGGAGGATAAGCGGCATCTTTCCTTCCGCTTGCGGTGTGAAGAAAATTTGTTTACAGTGCACAATTTCACACTTGTTGATGTTTGATTTAGTCAGTTTTGTCTCTTTATGTATGCGTTGAATGAAAAATCAAAATGAAAAATCAGAATGAAATTCTCTCAAGCATTTCCAAGGTCAAATTAATGACATCACCCTTAAAATTCTCAAACAAGTTGTGTGCAAAATTTATCCATAGAATAGTATTTAGTGAAATTTCATTCGTTTCAGTATATCCCACTTTTACAATTGCAAATGACAAATGCAGCTAATGCAAAATACCAACATTCATAAATAAACATTAAAAATATTGAATGACATTATGCAATTTTTTTGGAGTTATGAAATAAAATTACAAGCTGTCATTATTACCTATTGCGTAATAAATAAATGCAATTGTAAAGAATGAGTCGTTTTCATAATTTACTTAAGTGGATGTTTTAAATAAGATATCCACGAGTCATGTTTTGGTTTATACTCTTTGGACTTGAGAACTTCCAAAATAACATTTTTTAACATTTGCGGGAGAGTCTCAAATGAATTTAATTTGAGTGTAACAATTGTATTGTGTATTTATTTTGAAAAGTAATTTACTTACTAAATTACTTAGATGGAAGGAGTAACCAATACGGTCATTGACAACAGTACATTTAATGGTGTTATTAAAACAATCGTTCCAAAATTTTCAAAAATCACTTTTAACTTAAAAAATTCCACAATTTTTGGAAATAATCGGGAGTCCAAGTTCGTTATAAAACGTTTAGTATAATCATTATTAAATACCTTTTTTAGGGTGGTGGAATAATAAATTGACCATTACAGTTCAGTTATACTTTCCAATTTTTTATTAGCAAAAGGATTTTTTGCTTAAAAAATTTGTATTCATGTCGAACGTTTCGACTCATTGACGAATTCTCTTCAGAGGTTTCGATTAAATCTTCGTTTATGCATCGACAAAAAATCCTTTAACTACAGTAGGACCTCTCTTATTCGAACCTCTCTTATTCTAATTGTCCAGCCCCTCTTATTCTAATCGTTCCCCGACAAATCTTCTCCCACTATCACACGAAAAGTCAACGAAAAATATTGTCCACGAATCACAAGCTCGCAAGCAAAGTAAGTGGGGGTAATGGGAAAATTAGAATAAGAGAGGTCCTACTGTAATAAAAAATTAGAAATTATAACTGAACCGTAATGGCCATTTTATTATTCCACTTCCACGTTTTTAATAAATAAATACTGATAGTTCTAGTATTTGTAGGTCCTTTATGTCACAATGTGTAAATAAGCAATTGAATAAATAAGTAAATAAATAAACAGATGTAAAAATCTATTTTTTTCAGACAGTTTTGTCGAAAGATTTGTTGTCACTAAGTTGTTTATACTAAACCTCTTCTATATAGTTATACTAAGTATTTTCCTGTGACGTATTGGTTTTGGGAAATGTCAAAGGAAATGCATAACATGAATGAAAAGTGAATGTATTTGAATGAAAAGAGTTATCTTGTAATCTCTGCAAAAATTATACGAAAATTTAAAAAAATACGATTAACGTAAAAAGAAACTTCAACATATAAAATATCCTATTCTGAATATTTTTTGTTTTTCTGAATTTATTTTTGCTTACTGAATTATATAAATTAATCTGCTCATTATATATTCAGTAGTTATTTTTTAAATAAATGTGAAATTAACTAAGCTCTGGTATTAGTTTCGGGGAAACCTGAGTGAAATACAGTCCGAGCTATAAACTTCTCTGATTGCATTTTTAGAAGAATATTTTTAAAAACAAGCTGATAACTGAATGGCAACCTTGCTGGCAGCATGTGAAGGATTGGCTACTAAATCTTTTCAAAACTGAATTCGATACGAGTGAAATTCAGACTTGGCTTCATATATTCCATCTTGCAGCCAGGTTCCACAGAAATCAATTGCGAATTGTTACAATATTGTCAATAATTGTGAACGAAGGATAAATGATCCAGATTGAAAAGGATCCATATTAGCTGCAATCCGTTTTCGTTTGCTGAATAACTTAAGGCGATGCATAAAGACCTGTGGAATTCGATGAATATTCAAGCTTATTTTCGAAAATACATAGAAAACTTTACCATATCAATTGATAAATATGTTACAAAATGCCTGATGTGTCCAAAAAACGGTCAAATCTTGCTTGGCTGTTTTTTAGTACAAAATTTTTTTTAAAATAAATTTTTAGTACACAATTTTAGAAGCGCTGCTTACTTAAAGCTGAGAGGAAATGCATTCGAACAATAAATATATACGACAGTTTTATAAACGATATTACAACTATGAATACAACTGCTATGGAACCAATAAATCGTCAGAAATAGGTTTATATGACTTTTATAAGACCTTAAAGATTAACATTATAACTGAAATGCATCTAAACCTACTATATATTGGCGTCGTTATAACTTACATTACAATCGTTATACTACTAACTGTGAATTATTACAAAAATATATCAAATGTAAAGCTTATTATTTAAAAGCTATTTTATATGCACGCCATCTGTTACCAGAAACATTCATCTACATACATATATATGTAATATAATATATTATAAATCAATTTCGCATTTACATACACATCAACACATGCACATTTAATATATCTTCGCAAAAGCACCTAAACGCAATTAGTCTCATAAATACATCTTGTCGCAAGTATGTAGCAGATTTTAAGTGAACTCATAATGTCCGTATATGAGTTTCCAAAAAGTTCTGGCAAGGCCGAAAAACTAGAAACGGAAATTCGCCACCTAGCGGCAGTTGTATGAAACTTCATAGAATAGCAAACTCATGCACACATCGAGTTGTACAATTTTGACCGAAACGTTATTTTTACAGACAATAGGCATTTCTAGTTCTACAGTTACCGGTAGAGGGTTTCTGAACCTGCTATAATATATTTTAATTAAAATAAAAGCAGTTCCATAAATCATAGATTCGGAGAAGGTAGTATACATATTTCCGTTCGATCCATTTTTGATTTTGTAATTTAGTAGTTTGTATCAAAGATAATTTAAGGATGTTTATTTTACTTTATTTATATTCCAAGTAGCGTATTTATCAAAAAATAATTTCATTGTTTATCCGAATATTATGATAAGCGGTTAAAAAAATACGAATGTTGTTAATCAACAAATTAAATTAATTTGCACCGTGGTCTTATAAATGTTTTAACAACTTAAATATTCATATATTGCAACCAACCTTTGAGGAATCATGTAAACGTTTATACAACATGAATAGTTATATAGTGAAGTTATAGTTATATAGTGAATAACAATGAAATAAATGTATATGAAGTTTTAAAAATGTTTTAATGACTTGAAGTACACATCACAAGAGAAATAACGTTTAAGTTTATGGAGTTGTAAAAACGTTTCTACATAAAAAAAAAGTTGTATAAGCTACTAAAACTTTTCGGTCGCACAATTTTCAATAATGGTATTTTTAAAAACCTTACAGCAGTTACAAAAACTTTCTGAAAACTTTGTGCTAGTTGGATATTGTTTTACGGAGTCTCATAAAGTTAAAAGATGTTACGACACTCTCTAAAATGAAAAAAGTGAAAATTGAATAATTCGTTCACTAAATTGACTTAATTTTCAGTCCATAAAGAGCAAATTTTCACTCTAAGAAATTTAGAAACTCAGTAAACGAAAAGGAATTAACCAATTCCAAAATGGTCAAAAACGGATTTTAAAGGAATTCAATTTAGTTTCTTCTGACCGAATCGATTTCAAATCATGCAGACAGATATGGTCAAAATTTTAGATTTAATTGTTGGTTGAATATGTTATTCTTCAATGAAAATAAGGGGATACACATTTTGCCGAATTTGAAAAGGATAATTTTTTTAAGGAGGTTATGAGTATTTCAAATTTTAAAGCTAAAAAAGAAGAAGCCGTTCAATAATTATTCTTTTGCGTGCCATTTTTTTCCTAATTAATATAATTCGTTTTCTTTCACTGATTCTTGTATGCGATTTTGAAATCTTGAAAAATCCATTTAGTATTTTAAAAAATGTTCAAAATTAACAAAATGGCGGCCGATTTTCTAAAAATAAATAAACTCAATTTTCTCAAAAACACCATCTTTTTTTTTATAAAAATTTTTACCATAAATTCTTATAAATATGAAGAAGAATTACTGAAAGTTTCAAGCGGGCTAAACCATATTTGTAGTCAGGTGAATTTTGTTTTCGAACAAAAATTTCGGGAATTCAAAAATGCCACGTTTGGAAGGTTGAAGGCGATAAAAATGATGACCGAGTATCGTACATAGCTAGACCAGCGACAAATAATTGAAAAAAAAATTGATAAAAAAAAGCTTAAATAAAATACATTGTCTGAAAGTTATTTACTTAAATATGGTTGGATTTTTTATACAAACATTTAATTGATTTAAAAGAAAATTATTCAAAAAACTTGCAAAACAATTTTCTAAATTTGTTCGAAACAAAAATTCTCCTGACTTACAAATATGCTTTATATAGTCCAGGAAAGGAACGAAACAATAGAGGGTAACCCGGAACAAAATGCAATAGGACCGATTTTTTCGTGATAATTACTAAAAAAATGAGTTAAAAAACATATCCAAAATCGCCGAAAATCGGAGTGGGGGAAAGCTGTTTTTTTTGACAAAATATGCCTAATTTTATTTAAAATCTGCTGTAACTTATTAACGACGCATTACAGCGCAAAATATGTTAAACAAAAGTTGTAGGAAATGAAAAAATCTATAAAAAAAGGTCGCCATTTTTGAGATAATGGCTTAGAAAATTGCAACTTATTACAATGTTGGTAAAAACGGGCCTTATTATTGTTTTTTGTAAAGTATATATGTAATTTCTGATATATTTTTGACGCTAAAATGCTAACGCTCACAATATCCCCTTTTTAGGTTATATTTCTATGAAAAGTGAGGTTATGTCGGACAAACAGACATTTTATACAGTCAACCCTCTCAATAGTTCCGCTTCCCCAGTTTTTCGAGCGAGCTGTTCCCTCACTACTAATCCAGAATTTTTTTCTTTCGAATTTTAGGTACCTTATTCTCAATAGTTCCGCTAAGCTAGATCGCTTTCTTGTGTCTTTCATAGAAAATATTTTTTTGTTCTAAACTTGCAATATAAAAAGTGTAACACCGAAAACAAGAAAATGTAGGCGAAAAGTGTCATATATATCCCAATTAGAGACCATCATTAAAAAAATGGTTTTAAAATATTTTTAAATTAAAAAAAAACAAACAAGAAAACCTAAAAAAGATACAAAAAAACGACAAAAGAAAGGAATGAACGGCCAAGCAGCCTCCACGTGGCTCATTCTGGAAACAGATATCGCTGATATATGGCTAATGCTGACCCAATAGTAAAATAATACACTTAATTTTTTTTATCTGTCCAACATAACCCCACTTTTTTTTAAATATGACCTAAAAAGGGGATATTGTGAGCGTTAGCATTTTAGCGTCAAAAATATATCGGAAATTACATGCATACTTTACAAAAAACAGAATAATAAGGCTCGTTTTGACCAACATTGTAATAAGTTGCAATTTTCCAAGCCATTATCTCAAAAATGGCGACAGATAGAGAAAATATCATTCTTACCTTTTTTATAGATTTTTTCATTTCCTACAACTTTTGTTTGACATATTTTACGCTGTAATGCGTCGTTAATAAGTTACAGCCGTTTTTAAATAAAATTAGGCATATTTTGTAAAAAAAAAAACAGCTTTCCCCACTCCGATTTTCGGCGAGTTTAGATATGTTTTTTAACTTATTTTTTAGTAATTATCACGAAAAAATCGGTCCTGTTGCAATTTGTTCCGGGTCAACCCGTACGTTGCCTGGACTATTAGCCCGCTTGAAACTTCCAGTAATAATAATAATAATAATAATAATATTGTCTTTATTGTAGGTACATAAAACATACAAAAGGCGAGCCACAGCGCAAGCTGCTTTACAGTCTGACCTATGTAATTCTTCGCATTTATAAGAATTAATGGTAAAAATGTAAGAAAAAAAAGGTGGTGTTTTTGAAAAAATTGAGTTTATTTATTTTTAGAAAATCAGCCGCCATTTTGTTAATTATGAAGATTTTTAAAATACTAAACGGATTTTTCATGATTTCAAAATCGTCTACAAGAATCAGCAAAAGCAAACGTATTATATTAATTAGGAAAAAAATGGTACGCAAAAGAAAAATTATTTAACGGTTTCTTCATTTGTAGCTTTAAAATTTGAAATACTCATAACTTCGTTAAAAATGATCCTTTTCAAATTCGGCAAAATATGTATTTCCTATTTTCCTTGAAGAATAACATATTCAATCGACAATTAAATCTAAAATTTTGACCATATCTGTCTGCATGATTTGAAATGGAATTCGGTCTTTTGTATCCTTTTAAATCCCTTTTTTGACAATTGAATCCCTTTCAATCCCTTTTTGTTTACTGATCTTTTAACATATTTTCGACCCTTTAAATACAATTTTCTAAATAATTTAATAGAAATGTTTTTATATTTATGAATACGAATAGTAACAACATAAATACAAAATAATCTTGTTGATATTTTGAACTGCATTTTATTGATCTAATTATTTTCCAGATGCATTTCCTCCCACGTTTAGCTCACTGCACCCACTACCTTTAATTCCTTCTCGTTTTTACTTCTTCTAACTTTTCATCTTATCTTTATGCAAAAAACAAAGACAGAAGATGTAAAGACAGGATAGAATTAAAGCCAGTGGGTGTACTCGAAGCATTACGACAAAACGAATAACGAACCAGTTCATTGCGTCTTCTAAGAATCTCTGAAAACACACATTTAGAACTGCGGACGTTTTTTATTTTTCACAATACCCCAAATATACGAAAAATCTGTGTATGATTTAGTACGAAATAAATCTGTTTCTTTTTCTTTCTTTCGCTGTATGACTGCGATCATGTACGCACATAACCTAAAAGAAATATGCAATTGAATCCGACGATTGGCACTTGAAAGATAACAGAGAATTCTCCTGTAAATAAGAAATCCGAAAGAAAATATTCTTGATTAAATAGGTAGAAAATTGAATGAAAATCTGAAAATTAAAACTTTGCAAAGGAATAGAAAATTCCAGTTGTTGGGTCGCCAACAATATCTTTGATTTCTTTGTGTTGCGATATTGTCAGAACAAATTAATTGTTCAATCCCACTCTTGCAATATTGCTGAAATATTACTGAAGTATTATATAATATTGCAATATCACGGAAATCTCTCATCCTTCACCGGCACTTTCAAATTTCATGCGTGATTTGCGTACCGGGAGTTTTTGAATCTGAACAAAGCAAAAATTGTTTCAGCCAAATTTTATATGGAAAATGAGCTTACTATGATTTTGTAAATCCATTTCCGGGAAATAACAGAGAAATTGTCGACGGTAGGGTAGGCGGAGCCAATCCAGTGCAAAATTGTTCGAGTTCGTGCGGCTAGCCAGGTATTCCTCCCTACTATTCAATTTTCCTCTACACCTGACTGGCTTGGCATAATCTTCGACATCCCCACTTGAAAAGGAACAAACGAGCTAAACACAATACATTTCCACAACATCGTACTTGTCACCGCTGCACTTGCCGCATCGGTACGCGGAGCTTTTTTTTTTAGGTTAGGTCTCCAACTGCGATCATGCGAAAGCTCCGAAATTTCGCTTTCGCTTTCGGAATAGTTTGTTTTTGTGCGATCGCCGTGCGTAATGTTTCATCTTCGGTGATTGACAGAAATCAGGACGAAAGTAAAAATCACGGTCTCTATAATTCTAGTGATCGTGTTGTGGTCCTGAATGTGACGACCATAAAAAGTAGCATTTATGGCAGTCAACGTTCCTGGCTGGTCGAATTTTACAACAGCTGGTGCGGATTCTGCACGAGGTTCGCACCCACCTGGAAATCACTGGCGAACAATACTTACGGTAGATATAAAATTTATTGAATTTTTATTGGTTTTTTTTTCGTAAATTTGGTTTATGGAGCCCCTGATTGCGAATCCGGTTTCAGATTTACAAAATTCAAAATGGCGGGTCTAACATAAGGATTCTCCGAATTTTAGTCGGCCATATTGGATCCGCCATTTTGAATTTTGTAAATCGGATATTTAATTCGTCATCAGCGTCCTGAAAAACCTTAAAGGGGTTACCAAACATCAAACAATAGCTATTAGTTTGTCCTGGCTTAAATTTCTTTTGAAATTATTTTATTTATTTATTTTACATAATTATGCAATATTATTTTTTAATAACATTTATTGGAAGGGTAGACATAAGAAACTGTAACGAAATCGTTGACGAACCACTCATAAACAATGAAAAGTTGATACAATGCGAAAGGATAATAAATGTACCAGAATTTCTGAACGTTCGATGAACGAATATTTAGAACAGACCCTTATAGTACGAGAAGATCCCAGGAAGGTTTCAAAAGGTAACCTTAAAAATTACGAGCATTACACGAAAGTTACAGAATTGTAACTTTCTGATATTATTACAGGAAGGTGAAAATCTTTGCAAATTTTAATGTTAACGTTAATGTTGTTATAACGTTGATGCTGCTTAACGTCATCAGTTGGATGACTTACGAGGGTGAAACATCAGTTCACCGAGTTGTATCTTTTAAATAAAATGCTTATTTGACCACATCACGAAGAATTTGAGAAGTTTTTATTTTGAAATATCGTCAGTCAATTAATTATACAAATTTTAATTGGATTTCAACGTCTTCAAAGGTTTCGGTAACGTTCTATCAACATTACATTTACCTTACTCGTATGATGCCATTAAATACAGTAGTCCTTCCCTTATTCTAATTTGTCCAGTCAGGCAAGTTTCTCCTCGCCCCCACTACTTAGATTTTTGTCTCTTTTTCTTTTGTTGCGCATGCACCGTTATTTGTATTTATAGAAAATCCACACGTCCACACATGGCAGTGGGAAGAACGTGTGAGGGGAAATATTAGAATAGGAGAAGAGAAAAAATTAGAATAAGGGAAGACATTAGAGTAAGGGAAATTAGAATAAGGGAAGGGCTACTGTAGTATCGCATAGTATCAAGATTTTACATAAGAGATTTATTGCCCATATCAATAATTTTCTACTGGAAGGTACAGATAAAATTTCTTGCTGACGCTTGTGATTAAAATTTAACATTATTTTAATGTTAATGAAGATCATTATAACTGTTAATGTGCACAGATATAACCCAGATAACACATAATATTATCCGTATATTTGAAATTTATACAAAATCTCCTGTGAATATCCGTAATATTCTCATAATATACTCAGAATATCATAAACAGCATATAAAAGTTCATATATCCTATATAGATTCTCAGAATACCCAAAATGGAATATTATATTTATTTCGAAATTCGTATATTAGCCGTATATCCCAAAGTCATCCTGAATTTCCTACACATACATGTTAAGTACGAACGCACCTATTGTATATCCTGCATATACAGTGGCCCTCCCCTTATTTTAACTGCATCCTTTATTTTAACTTCTTCCCCTCATGAGTTCCCCCACCATTTGCCATTTGAAAGTGTTCAAAAGAGTGCGGACTGCTGTTTGCGCTTGCGCATACAGGTGAAGAAGGATGCCACTATATCTCCTCTCTGTTTCTATTCTCTCATACTGCTAGTGGTGAGGATGAGGGGAATTGTTAAAATAAGGGAAGATGCCGCCATCTTCCTTGACACGAAAATTTAAAATAAGGGGAGGGCCACTGTATTCTCAGAATGTCGAAAACAGAATATGACACGAGACGCATTAGCACCTTTCTCGCAAGTGGTAACAGCCGAGTCCGGTACGTATATAAGAAACGACCATCCTGAGATAGACAAGTACATCGATGCCTGTAAGAAAGTCTGATGGTCTACTACCATGACAAAAATGGCTATAAAGAATTAAAATGCGAATAAAGGAAACTGTTGTTAAGAAATAAAAGTGTTGCAAGAAACTTCGAAGTGAATAAACTTAAAGAGGCTCAATCTGAACGTGTACGTTTTGTATGAACCTCATACTCTCAAGGGGTGAAATATTTTTTATATTTTGTTAAGGATAAATCGATTTTTTTAACTGTAATCTTGTGGTTAGCCAAAAAATATATTACAAATATATTCGGAGAGAAGCACAGAATGTTTTATATTTGATTATCGAAAATGTATGAATTATATACTACAGTAGGACCTCTCTTATTCTAATTAGTAAAGTTTTTCAAGATGGCGCCGACCTCTCTTATTCTAATTTTCCCCTTACCCCCACTTACTTTGCTTGCGAGCTTGTGATTCGTGGACAATATTTTTCGTTGACTTTTCGTGTGTTAGTGAGAGATGACTTGTGGGGAAACGATTAGAATAAGAGAGGATGGACAATTAGAATAAGAAAGGCAATTAAAATAAGAGAGGTCCTACTGTATGTATATTCTCAGAATATTGTGAATAATATTCTGAGGACATCAGAATATCACAACATTTATTTCGAATATCCTCAGTATATCCAGCATGATATACCGAGTATATACTGAGAATATTCTGTGAATATCATGTGTTATGTGGGAAGGTATAACGATCATAAGGTTCTATAAATTCCAGCCAGGTTGCAAGGTAAAGTGATATATTATTACACAGAAAGAAATTTTAAGTAAATGCCACTACTGAGGGAAGTAACAGCTACCCCACGATTTCTGACGAATTCCAAATGGTGGTTAACATTCGAAATCGGTAAAAAGCACATTTTTATAAGTAGATCCACTTTTATTACACCTTTTTTGAGTAGTTATTCATAATTTTCCAACTATTTAGTTAATAATTAATTTTAATGATGTATAAACGCTGAAACGGAAAAACTTGGTACTTTTTTCATCCTAAAGCTTCCATATCGAAAACAGTGCAAGATATACTAAAAATGCACTGAAACTTTTTTGTAGAGCACAAAATTTCCTACAAAAAAGTCAGCAAGGGCCCTAGACTAAAGTTAATAGCTTAGCCACGAGAAACGATGGAATATGCCTCATATTTTACAAAAATTCTAAAATATTCTTAATTAACTTGTAAGACAAAATTCCAGCGTTATTCATGGATAATCTATTAACTTTAGACTAGGGCTCTTGCTGACTTTTTTTTAGGAAATTTTGTGCTCAATAAAAAAGGTTGAGTGCATTTTTAGTGTATCTTGCACTGTTCTCAATATGGAAGCGTTAAAATGAAAAAAGTACCAAGTTTTTCCGTTTCAACGTTTATAGATCATTACAAATAATTATTAATAACTATATCGGCTAGAAATTATGAATAAATATTCTCAAAGGTGCACTCAAATTGGATCTGTTTATAAAAATTTTCTTTTTAACGAATTCGAATTGTAACCGTCATTTCAAATTCGTCAGAATCTGTGTAGTAACTACTACTTCCCAAAATGCTGTCGCATTGACTTAAAATTTCTTTGCTTGTAATTTATTTTATTTATTTTAGAATAAACGGGAAAAATCCCTTTTTACAAACAAATTTTTATATCAGTGTATAAACAATATAATAAAAATATACATAATAAAATATATAAAATAAAGAAATGAAACAAATAACACAAAAACTAATTAAATTCATAAAACGTACACTTAATGAGATTGATAACAGAATTATATGGTATATTATTATCAAATAAATTTATATCCACATTATAATCAGAACGAGTTTACTAACGAACACATTCTATGTATCGGAGCATTTCTAACAAAATTTTTGTGACTGAAGGGTTAAAAAATAAAAAGGATATATGTTTCGTAATGGATAGTTTCGCTCAGCAAATGGTAACATTTCGTGTATCGTTTCACAATCCAGTCGCTTCCTAATTAATTTGTAGATAAAGATAAGGTCATCAATTCGTCTAATGGATCTAAGAGATGGTATTTTGAAATTTGTAGCCATTAAGAGATGAAGATTACTCGTTACAACATTAATGTACGCAAGATTTACACCTTCCTATAATGTTACCGTACAGTTACAGAAAGGTTACAGAGAGGTCCATGTAATGTTACAAACTTACAATGTAAGGTTCATGTAATCTTCTTGGGATCTTTACTGTTATATGGTTTTAAAAAATATTACAACTGCATAAGGTAGAAAATTATTATTTATACAAGACAAATATACAAGATCTCTCAGTTACTCATATCGTTAGTAACCCAGCAATCGAAATTGTATTGAAATGTATTAACTTGGATTCATTTTTCGCTTTTGAATACGCTATTTGAAATTTTCGAATACATTCGAATCCAAAAATACTTCACTATTATTTTAATACAAAAATATGAATCCAAATGAATCCAAATGAATACATAAATAATATCGTTGCCGAAACTACTAAAAATACTCGAAAAAGGCAAAAGTCGTGAATCCATCTGAATACAAATGAAGATTGAAATGATAATTTTTTAATACAATCGAATCCATAAATAATAACAATTAATTACCGGAATTAATGAATCCATTTCGATACATGACTGAGCAAAATAATGTCTGCTTTAATCAAAATGAATTTAAAATAAATCAATACAAAAATTAAAGTGTGGTGAATTCATTTGAATACAAATTCTTAATAATTCTTCATTTTAATACAAATGAATCTATAAAAAGAAAAAAATAACTTCCGCTTTGAAGTGAAAAAATATTAAAATTATGTTCATTTCGTAATTATTCATTTCAATTAAAAAAAAGTTATTTTCGAAAATAAAAGCCACAAATGATTTTTCATTCAAAATTTGGAATGTGAAACGTTTATTTTAAACCAATTTCCAATTACTTTTAGCAGTGCTCTGTCGGAAATGGTATACTTTAAGCGTTCAATACACAAGAGTCCAAAAAGTGTTGTACACTTAAATGAAATGTATTTGTACACTTATTGGACACCTAACTGACACTTATTTTCAAATTTACGCAATATCTCATAAACGGTATGAGATACGTGAAATCTGATGAAATTTTTCCATGATGTGCGATGATTCAGCTGACATACACAATTAAAAAATTTCATAATTTTAGAAATCGAAAATTTCGAAAATTCTCAAATCATGTACAGTGGCTTCGAATCATCGCACCAAGGTACCCCTGATTTATGTCAATTTCGTCAAATTTCACGTATCTCGTACCGTTTTCAAGATATTGCGTAATTTAGAAAAAAATGACAATATTTATTTTACCAACAAAAATATCTACTATCTACATGCATTCGTTCTTTTCAAAAGTCAATAAGCAAATTATTACAACAATGTAAAATATGGTAATAAATTTACTAGATTATTTTTATGTACACAATTCATAAATGCTCCACGTTTCAACTATTTGTTAGTTTTGCATCATCTTTTACAGCAAGGAGGTGGTCGAGTGATTACGGCTCGAAGTTGTCGTGCGAGAGACCAGGGTTTGATTTTCGGTGGATGCAAATTTTTTTTTTCATTAAATGTATGAACTGGGATTATTTTTGGATTTAAATATATTGCCATGCATTAAAATTTTTAATACATTTCAATCCTTTTCAATACTTTTATGATCAAATAGCGCATTCAAATGTATTGTAATGCATTCAAAATTTTCAATACATTTCAATGCATTTCCGATTGCTGGGAAATCATCAATGGATTATTAGAAAACCGTTCAGAACTTCAGGCACTTAATAATAAATGTTTTTGATGGTTTCCAGCATGGAGAAATATTGTTGCCATCGCTGCTATCGATTGTGCAGATGATGACAATAGTCCAATTTGTCGGGAGTACGAGGTCAAGCACTTCCCGACGCTCAAATTCTTCTCTGTCAAGGCTATATCCGGACAGGGAGTGGAAATACAAAAAGGCAAGGATATGACAGCGATAAGAAATTTATTGGTGCGTCAATTGGTTAAAGAACAATTGGAGGATAGAGGATCGACGTGGCCAAATATAGTTCCTTACAGGTTTGTTCGAATACTTTTCTATAGATAAGATAAGGTATCGAGAACTATTGTCAGTGTCATAAAAAATACATCCATTAAAATTTTAAGTTTCTTCGTTATGTCGGTTACCTGTAAAATACAAAAAACTTGTATACATTTTATAAATACAGTAGGACCTCTCACTAACGACACTCCCACTAACGAGACCTCCCATCAACGACAGAAAATTACTCTCACGAACGACTACGAGATACCTCTCCACGGTGGGTCGCAACCAATTTCAACTCAAAAGTCGAGGCACTGTAATTTTTTTTATTAATTTCTTTTCTGTTATGTCTCCTGAGTTATTTAAGACCAAACAGAAAAAAATCGTTAGGCAGATTTTTGCGAAAATTGAGTTTTTGCATTTTTTATGCTGAAAATTCTGCTACTTTAGCTGTTGTTCAATCCAAAGACCTGTATGCTTAAATATTTTTTATACATTTCATATCTGTAATATATGTTTTAAGATATTAAAGAGAAAAAGGAAAAAAATAGTTGAATATGCTTACAAGGGAACAGATTTTTCCTCTGAATGTTGAAAACCATATGATTTGTTATTCGAGCTTAATTTTATTTTTTGAACTTCTGATATTTTTAATAAATAAAAAGCGGGAATAACAATTTTTTACTATTTGTTTTTTATTATTTGTTTGTTTGGTAAACTACAATTAAATATTTGCACAATGAAAACAATTACGATACCCATTGATTAAAGTGTTTCTTAAAATATGAAGGAATTATATTCACATATAGCATGGAGGTGATTAGATGCATAATTAGGATGATCTGTTGATAGTTTGTACTTTTGCCAAATTGTATTAAAATCAAAGTGGACAGACTTCATCGCCTGTTCCCCTAAAAAACCCTAAACCCATTTGTGTTTGATCACAGAAATCTTCTACATGGAAAAACACAGCATGCACTTTTGGAGTTACAGATACATCTAAAGCAACGTAACTTTCTTTGAAAAGTTCGTGATTTTTCTCTTGCAATTTGGGTGTAATTGATTTCCAAAATACTTTCTGGCGGACTGATTCTTGACATTATCCCACCGACCTGCATTTGACGTTGGGTATCGTTAACTGTATTTTTACCCACATGCTGTCTGAATTTGGGAACCAAGGTTTAGATTAGGCAAAAAGTTGCCACCTTCAACGCAAAAATGGTAGTTCATCGTTTGAAGGTAATGCTTGCAAGACTCTGCTGGATAAAATAAATATTTTACGTGGAAAATGTTCTTTGGCTTGCTTGACATTTGTTAAAATACTTGAAGATTCACTTGACACGTCGTGTATTGAAAATCAATTACATCCAGAATACAAGAGAAAAATCGTGAACTTTCTAAAGAAAGTTACGTTGCTTTAGATGTATCAGTAACTCCAAAAGTACATGATGTGTTTTTTCATGTAGATTTCTGTGATCGAACACAAATGGGTTTAGGGTTTTAATTGTAGTTTAATAAACAAACAAAAAATAAACAACTGTTATTAAAATATCATTGTTATTCCCGTTTTTTATTTATTAAAAATATTAGAAGTTAAAAAAATAAAATTAGGCTGGAATAACAGCTAAAGCAGCAGGATTTTCAGCATAAAAATGCAAAAACTCAATTTTCGCAAAAATCTGCCTAACGATTTTTTTCTGTTTGGTCTTAAATAACTCAGGAGACATAACAGAAAAGAAATTACCAAAAAAATTTACAGTGCCTCGATCTTTGGGTTGAAATTAGTTCTGACCCACCGTGTCTCCTTATCCCTTCTACCGGACGTCTGTCTATGTAAATACGTCACCCTACCCGCAGAGCGCATCTTATTGGTCAGAATCATGATAGTGGTGGAAGAGTCTTTCCCTCTCGAGTAGTCTTTAGTAAGAGGTATGAGGGGAGGGTTAAGAACCAAACCAGTCGTTAGTAAGAGGTCCTACTGTAGTGGTTTAAGATAAGTTTGATTCTTGAATAAATATAAATTCTAAGGGCTATGCCTACCAAATCTAATCTTTTTAAAACTTTAAAACCTCACTTTATTAAAAAAATATACAAAAATTTAAAAATTTAAAACTGATTAAAAACTTTGACGTTTCGGACCTCTCGGGTCTCTCTTCAAGAGTCTGTCTGAATGTAATTATTTATTTTTATTTATTTTTATTATAAAACAAACGGGCAAAATTGCCCTTAGAAGAAATTACATAGCATGTGGAGGATCACTTCACCATATAACATATAAATAAACAAATTACAATTAATTAACATATTTCAGAAATAATTCGCGACATTTAGTATAAAACACGGTGCGTATAGTACAAATTTAATGAAAATGCATATTACCTCCTATTTTATTATTGGAAATGTTATCTAGTAATGTAAGGACACTTTTTATGAAGCAATCAAAATCGTACAGTCGGCGCTTTTTTTATAATGACAAAAAATATTTTTTATTATTTTTGAATTTATTGAATACTTTTAATATTCTTTCTGGCACATATAATTGTGCATAAACACCAAAATAAGTGTGAATAGACCATTTTAAATTGATGAATGCCGCTATTCTATTCATATCAGATTCTTACTAATTTTGTTTTGCAGTAAAGTGTAATGTGTCATTCAGTAAATGTGTATAATCAAATTTCAAACGTACAGTGAACAGTTAAATAAATATATTTCATAAGAATCATATAATATATTACAATGAAGATTTTTCCAAATTATAAAAAAAGTTGTGATCATGAAGGAAACAAACTTAAAATATTTATTTATTTATTTATTTATTTATTTATTTATAAATGGGTTAAAACCCTTTTTTGTTTACAACAAAGAATATACATCAGTATAGAAAACAGTAAATTTATAACAACAAGAATTCATAAAAATAAAAAAAGAAGTACAACTAAATGTATGACACGGTATAAAGATTCTTACTTAATATTATTGGAATTCATGAAACGATTTTTTAATGCTACTTATAATGATATTTCCAGAGATAGTATTATTAAACAACTGAATATTAGAATTCTGCTCACATAATAGGTTTGCTAGTGAACACATTTGGTATATTGGCGCGTTCCTAACATAATTTTTAGAACTAAACGGTAAATAAAATGGATATGCAGTTCTTAGTCTGTGGATACTATGTTCAGCAAATGGTAGTAATACATAGAGTGGTTGACAGTCCAATATTCCTCTGATGAGTTTAAAGATGGTAATGATGTCATCCGCACGTCTCACAGATTGTAGAGATGGTATCTTAAATTTGTAAGCAACCGATGAATAGTTGTGGTCGTCGAATCTCATTGGGTTTCCAGACTTGTAAGCGATATATCGTAGGAATTTGTGCTGGACTGTTTCGATTCTAGAGATGCTATTTTGATATTTTTGATTTTTGGTGGTATGATCGCTAAAGCGTTCAAATTAATTCATATAAAAACACTAAATGTCGAAACAGAACTTTAATGATGTGGCCCACTTCTGTCTGCAAAGAATGGCCCACTTCTATCCACAAGCATAATTTGACGCGAAATAATGTGTCGAGAATGCCACACAACAATATGCTAAAATCTCTTTAAATTTTTTAATGTTATGTCTAATATTATAATAAAAACTACTAACACGATTGAATTCAATTATTAACTTATGCAAATCATAATAACTGTAACAATAAGAAAAAAAGAAAAAGTATATGTTTTTGGCGCTAATTGCTCGTAAACACAAATGTACGTCTGCACGCTTCAGTGACCTACTGAAAACTGAGCTATTGTTGATAAAGGAAAAACAAGATATTCAGTTGGCGGTCAAGTCACTCGCGAAAACAAAAATTGCGGGTGGTCCTCTTCTCACGGTGGCCCACTTCTATCCATGCTACTCTACTTTATATGCGTAAAATATTGTAAACAACTGTAGCTCTCAAAAGTTTCTTATAGTACTCTGCATTATCCTTGGATACTTTATAATTATTACAAGTTGTTTTGAAATCACTATTCTGGTAGGATTTTTGCTCCAGAATCCAAATATGACCGTCAAAATATCCAATTGGCTCTAGTTTTTCAGATATTGAAGGTCAAACGTGTCAAAAAATCCGATTTCAGGCATTTTGAGCATTTATTCACAGCTCTAAAAAATTCTGTTGTTCCAATAGTAAAGAGTCAATTCTGATAGGAGTTTTGCCACAGAAACCAAATATGTGCGCCAAAATATTGATTTGGACCTACTTTTTGCCCAAAATTGAAGGTCGAAAAAGTAAAAAATCGTGTTTTTTAGGACATTTTCACATCTATACTACAGAACTCGATGCAAAATGGCGGATCCAATATGTCCGACGAAATTTTAGAAATCACTTCAAACTCATTATCATTTTGGAAACTTTACTTTGTTTTTTACCAAATTGAAGGTCAAAGGGGTAAAAAATTGTGTTTTCGGACATTCTTTTCTGTTTTTCTAGAAAACTTGTTAAGACGATAACGAGTTTAAAGTGGTTCGAATTTTAATAGGTTTGTCGAACATGTTGGATCCACCATTTTGTGTTTTTTTATTATTTGCGTCGCGTTCTATAGTATAGACGTAAAGAATATCCTAAAGCAAGCTTTTTTACAATTTTGACCTGGAATTTGGACAAAAAATAAATCCAATTCAATATTTCCGAATACATATTTCGATTCTGTGAGAAAAATTATATGAAAATTGACTTTTACTAGTGAAGCAACATCATTTTTTGGTATCTGTGAACAGATATTGAAAAATGCCGAAAATCACATTTTTAACCCCTTTGACCTTCAATATCTCAAAAACTAGAGCCAATTGGATATTTTGGCGGTCATATTTGGATTCTGGACCAAAAATCCTATCAGAATCGACTCTTACTTGTAGGGCAACAAAATTTTGTTGGGCTGTGTAATAGTTGCAATACAAACATCAACGACAACAACAACAACAACAATAAAATCATTATATAATTTGCTGTGTACATAATTCTGTGAATTTTCGGCGTTATTGGGATTTCTAATGTTGCATAACTTGATTTGAATTGTATAATAAACTCTTTAAATTGAGAATCTAATGTAACAGAAAAGCATCCATCTACAACTTTTTTGAGCTTTCTCAATACGTCAACGTATTTAGATGCCTAAACACGACATCGAATCCAAAATGTCGATTGAATTTAGAAGTTTGTTACAATCATTTCCTATTAATGCATGACCACTTCCGTAGGTACACTTTCTAAGTACATTGCATTTCTCAGCCCAAGCTAAAGAAACACTTTCATATTCGGCTTACATTCTATCAAAAATGTTGTTTACTGCTCATAACAAAAGATGCAATTCAGGTGGTGGTATAAAAAACAAAATGTTTACTCCAGAATTTTTTGTTCCAGAATCCAAATATGACCGCCAAAATATCCAATTGGCTCTAGTTTTTGAGATATTGAAGGTCAAAGGGGTTAAAAATGTGATTTTCGGCATTTTTCAATATCTGTTCACAGATACCAAAAAATGATGTTGCTTCACTAGTAAAAGTCAATTTTCATATAATTTTTCTCACAGAATCGAAATATGTATTCGGAAATATTGAATTGGATTTATTTTTTGTCCAAATTCCAGGTCAAAATTGTAAAAAAGCTTGCTTTAGGATATTCTTTACGTCTATACTATAGAACGCGACGCAAATAATAAAAAAAACACAAAATGGTGGATCCAACATGTTCGACAAACCTATTAAAATTCGAACCACTTTAAACTCGTTATCGTCTTAACAAGTTTTCTAGAAAAACAGAAAAGAATGTCCGAAAACACAATTTTTTACCCCTTTGACCTTCAATTTGGTAAAAAACAAAGTAAAGTTTCCAAAATGATAATGAGTTTGAAGTGATTTCTAAAATTTCGTCGGACATATTGGATCCGCCATTTTGCATCGAGTTCTGTAGTATAGATGTGAAAATGTCCTAAAAAACACGATTTTTTACTTTTTCGACCTTCAATTTTGGGCAAAAAGTAGGTCCAAATCAATATTTTGGCGCACATATTTGGTTTCTGTGGCAAAACTCCTATCAGAATTGACTCTTTACTATTGGAACAACAGAATTTTTTAGAGCTGTGAATAAATGCTCAAAATGCCTGAAATCGGATTTTTTGACACGTTTGACCTTCAATATCTGAAAAACTAGAGCCAATTGGATATTTTGACGGTCATATTTGGATTCTGGAGCAAAAATCCTACCAGAATAGTGATTTCAAAACAACTTGTAATAATTATAAAGTATCCAAGGATAATGCAGAGTACTATAAGAAACTTTTGAGAGCTACAGTTGTTTACAATACTTTACGCATATAAAGTAGAGTAGCATGGATAGAAGTGGGCCACCGTGAGAAGAGGACCACCCGCAATTTTTGTTTTCGCGAGTGACTTGACCGCCAACTGAATATCTTGTTTTTCCTTTATCAACAATAGCTCAGTTTTCAGTAGGTCACTGAAGCGTGCAGACGTACATTTGTGTTTACGAGCAATTAGCGCCAAAAACATATACTTTTTCTTTTTTTCTTATTGTTACAGTTATTATGATTTGCATAAGTTAATAATTGAATTCAATCGTGTTAGTAGTTTTTATTATAATATTAGACATAACATTAAAAAATTTAAAGAGAGATTTTAGCATATTGTTGTGTGGCATTCTCGACACATTATTTCGCGTCAAATTATGCTTGTGGATAGAAGTGGGCCATTCTTTGCAGACAGAAGTGGGCCACATCATTAAAGTTCTGTTTCGACATTTAGTGTTTTTATATGAATTAATTTGAACGCTTTAGCGATCATACCACCAAAAAAACTGAAACCGACTGGCTATGAACCCATCGACTAAGACAAATTGCTTTGTACTATAAAGTGTTATTGAGGCAAAATAACAAACAGTATTACACATGAAAAATGTTTTTTACAATACGATTTATTACAAAAATTAATTATTTAACATAAAAAATCATAGTGCTTGATCCTGTTACTTGTTTTAGATGAAAAACTTTGGTGGCCCACTTCTGTCTGCAAAATCGTGAAATCGCAAATTTCTCTTTTTTTAATTAACAATGTAAAACAATATGTTAACATTAAAAAATTTTAAATATGTCTTTGCCATAAGTTAGCTAATACATCTCTCTACAAATAGACCCATTAGTTTTCAAAAATATTAACTTTTGAACATCATGCAGCATGAAAACCAAAGTGTGGCCCACTTCTGTCGATGCTACTCTAGTATTTTCTAAGAGATGAATATAATTCATAATTATGCTAATATTATTTATTAAGTATAAAGTTTTATTGATATTATTGATTGAATACAATGAAAAAATGAAAGTGATATATTTTATTATATATTTATACACCCTGTTTACTCTATTTTATTATGAATATAAGAAAGGAAAATGAAGAAATTATTAAAAAATTTGTTTTGTTATAAAAAAAAAAGCGCCGTCTGTATGATTTTGATTACTTCATAAAAGGTGTCCTTACAGTACTAGAAAACAGTTTCAATAATAAAATAGGAGATAATATGCATTTTGATTGTCTAGTCAGTCTAGGAATCAGCGAATTGAAATAAAAATTTGATTTCGAGGTTTTTTCTAAAAGAGGTCTATAAAATCGATGGGCATAAAATTTTACATTTTATTTTTTACAGGAGTGCAGATTTGAAAAACATTTGGAAAGGTGTACCAGACACCATCAAGTACCACATATTAATCTTCGAACAAGTGGAATCGAATCTTGGAATTGAAGTTATCCTCGACTTGAATTCGGTTGATAAAGTTCGCATTCGACGGGTTACGTCTGACAATGAACTTCTGCGAGTCGAAGCTAAAGTAACAGAAGATCTTAAAGTGGTAGCCATCGCTCGGGATAGCTCGCAAAAAGCATTAAAAGTAGCAGTTCCAACGAGAGGAGGAATACGTAAAGCTATAGTTAACTTCATGACATCGCATGGATTAGAAGTGAACGTTGACGACATTCCAGAAGAAAATCCTGACGAATGGTTAAGGGGAGAAATACCCAAAGATAGTTTGATACGAATCAACACCAAAAAAGTTGATAAAGTTTATCAAGTAGATATAGAGAACGCTGTTTATTATTCTCTAAAACACGAGGTACCAATAATCAGTAAAATTAGCGGCGATCACCTCAACGCCTTGAAAAATTACCTGAAGATACTTGTTGCGCATTTTCCAAATTCTAAACGGAAAAGGAATTTACATACCCTGTACAATCGCATAGAAAACAACGACACCATCAACGGCTACGACTTTCAACAACACGTCATACGAGATCTCTCAGCTTTTGCAGGATCTCGACAGTGGATCGGCTGCAAAGGGAGCGCTCACAACTACCGAGGATATCCATGCAGCATGTGGACACTGTTTCACACATTAACTGTCGATTTGGCAAATTCTAACGAGAAAGTAAAAACCGAGGAATTTTCAGCAGTTTTAATCGCTATGCGAGACTACATAAATAGTTTCTTCGGCTGTTTCGATTGCGCGCAACATTTTGTTGCAATGTCCAAGGAATTGGGTATGGTAGAAGTGGAAAGTTATGATCAAAATGTTTTGTGGCTTTGGCGAGCCCATAATCAAGTGAACGGAAGATTAGTCGACGACGAAAGCGAAGATCCTGAACACAAAAAGATACAGTATCCAGCCAAAGAGAATTGTCAATCATGTCGATTTGTCAATGGCACTTTCAACGAAGAGGAAGTACTGAAATACCTGAAAAAGAAATATAGCGAAGTAAACATCGATCAGCGAGGCACAGACTATTTGCAAGTCGATAATCCGAGTAAATTCCAACAGAATCAGCGCAAAATTGGATGGGATTTCACAATATTCGACATCAGTATTTGTGTGGTCCTGTATATCGTTTCGGCAGCTATTCTTGTCTTGGTGTGCATTAAATTTGCGGTGAAAAGAACGTACAAGAGGAAAATGTCCATTCCGCACTTTTTTACCAAAGTATGAGCTTCCTTCAAAAATCAAAGACAGAAGAGCAGATTACAGTATTCCGTTACATTCCGTTTGATGATCTGAAAATATTGTGAAGTTTCTTTCGACGAACTCGAGATTTTATGTGACTATTTCTCATTTTTGTACATAATTGTGACGTCGATGTAGTTTACATTAGAAAATTTATTAAGAAACTGCGAATATTGTGATATATATTTATCTCGCAGTGTCGTAATCTGATAGATTTATTGGTGTTCCGTAACGAGTGCCAAAAGTTTTTATAATTTCATTTTTCACGTAATAAAAACCTCGCGCGCAAAGACTAATTCAACGGCTAGGAAAGTAATTTTTTACTTGTAATCTGGCGGCTACAGTTTCTTCGAAGATTTCATTGCTGGCAATAGAAAAAGATGGTAGTTTTTTTTAATCGACTACTTTAAGCAGATTTAACGAGAATAATGACTGTTTAAAAAAAAGGAAATCTTTTAAAAAAAAATCGAGCTAATTAACTCGATAAAATCCATTGTGTGGAGACTGTTCATACGTGTATAAATGTAACTGATAAAATTATGTATATTAAAGTAAGGAGCGATCATAGTACAGTAGGACCTCCCTTATTCTATTGGTCCAGCCTCTCTTATTCTAATCGTTTCCCCTCAAGTCTTCTCCTATTATCACACGAAAAGTCAACGAAAAATATTGTCCACAGCTCGCAAGCAAAGTAAGTGGGGGTAAGGGGAAAATTAGAATAAGAGAGGTCCTACTGTACCATTGTAAAAATATGTTATTTTTTAATTTTTACAAAATAACAAATCACTCAGTAATTTTGTAAGTATTTTCAATGTCTTCTCAGTGTTTTATAATTCCTTTTCATGATCATTTTTCAAAATAATTGACATTGAATCCAATTGTAATGTTTGAAATGTAAATCTTCCGCCTTCCCAATTTTCAAAGAATTTGGTCTTTGATGTTTAATATTTTGAAAATTGATTATATCATGGAAATCACGGATGTACAGATATAAATGTATAATAAACTTGATTACAGATGTGTACCTTTGTTTTAATGACATTTTAAAAATAATAATTATAATTCTTATGTTTGCTAATGAACATAATAAGGAAAATAATTACTTTGACGTCGCATAAGAATTTCTTTGTTTTCATGGCAGTGATAAAATACTGATAACGTTTTAACAAAACGTAGTAACGAAAATTCAAGATTTTGCAATAATTTTTTTGTTAATAAAGTTTCTTTAACCCTTTCCGGCAGAATCTATACCACCTATTTCCTCATAGTTTTTTCGTTTTTAACCCATTAACGCTCAGACGGACGGATTTTCAGTATCAGTTTGAACATCGATAATTTGTATATAAATGCCTTTAGAAACATTTGAGCTCCACTGTTTCCAACGTAAAATTGTATGCCCTTTCGGAATCTTTCAATAAAATCTCGATAAAATAAACCGTAAAAAAGCTATGCACGTTTTTCTGTCAAAAACATTGTTTTTTACATTTTGTTTTTCAGTATAACATCACTTTCACTTCGAAATTGTGTTGGGAAACATATCTAAGTTGAATATATCGCGTCCATGGTCCTCCAGGATTTAAATGTACCATAACAGAATTCATAATTTAACATGGAAGTTTTCGAAATGGCGCTTAGAAGCTCAAAATTCTTTTTAAAACTTAACCATTTTTTTTTTCTTAAAAACTATACACTTTAGTGAAAATTTTCTAAGAACAACAATGCTTTGAAATAAGTCCAAGAATTCTCTCAAATTTTATCAGCATGCAATAATACACTGCTTGATTTTTCAAAAATTCGAAAAATCGAAATTTTGAAAAAAGTCATTTAAAATATCTGAAAAAAATTTGAGTAGCTTCTTTAAATAATTCTAAGATATTTTTGTTCTAAGGAAATTTTCTGTAAAGTCTATAGTTTTCATGAAAATAAATTATTAAACTTTTCTATATTTCAAGACCAATAATTTATTTTCTTGGAAACTATAGGCATTAGAGAAAATTTTCTTAGAATAAAAATATTTTAGAACTATTTAAAGAACCTACTCAAATTTTTAAAATAATTTTTTTCAAAATTTCGATTTTTCAAATTTTTGAAAAATCAAGTAGTGCATTATTGCATGCTGATAAAATTTGAGAGTATTCTTTGACTCATTCCAAAGCATTATTGTTCTTAAAAAATTTTCTCTAAAGTCTATAGTTTTTAAGAAAAAAATGGTTAAGTTTTAAAAAGAATTTTGAGCTTCTAGGAGCCATTTTGAAAACTGCCATCTTGAATTATGAATTCAGATATGGTACATTTTAATCCTGGAGGTCCATGGACGCGATATTTTCAACTTAGATATGTTCCCAACGCCATTTAGAGGTGAAAGTGATGTTTTTGTGAAAAACAAAACGTAAAAAACCATGTTTTTTAACAGAAAAACGTGTATAACTTTTTTCCGGTTCATTTTCTCGAAATTCTATTGAAAGATTCTGAAAGAGCATACAATTTTACGTTAGAAACAGTAGAGCTCATATTTTTCTAAAGGCATTTATATCTTATCGATGTTCAAACTAATGCTGACAATTCGTCCGTCTGAGCGTTAATGGGTTAAGTCAAAATTTGTTAGATTCATTAGTTTTTTTTGTAAATTTTAATATCGTAATATGTCAAAGAACCTGAAATTATGTGCAAATAGTCAATATTTGGTGCAAATTTGTTGATATAACTAAATAAATACTGAAAAATAACACTTTTTTCAAGAAAAAAGCATTACCAGAAAAAGTATTTAACCCTTTGAAGCATACATTTTTCTATACACGGAAAACATCTGAAATTGGGTTTTCGGGGTCGCTGATCACGAATCCGTCCTCAGATTTTCAAAATTCAAGATGGCGGATCCAATATGGCGGACAAAATTCATAAAAAGTATCTTGCTCAAGCTGAAAACTGGGTACTCAGGGGTTTTCGGGGTCGCTGATCACGAATTCGGTCTCAGATTTTCAAGATTCAAGATGGTAGATCCAATATGGCGAAATGTGGAAAAAGTTCACGAATGTGGACATACATTCTGTAAATACCGCTCTCAGCCGAACTCGGAGACACGAACGAGGACGTGGCGGCTACTGTCTCCATTTTTTTTTTGGTTTTTTCATGATCATCTGCTAGACATAATAGGGGAACAAACTAACCTTTATTTTCGCGGTGACGTCATGTTACTAATAAGCGAAACCGTTACCCGCAAAAATCGAATACAAAATGTTGTAAAAATTTTTATTTATTTATAAGATAAAGACAAATTTGTGGACTGAACATTTTACAATTGGATCCTTGCAATCGGCATTTTGAATTTTGAAAATGTGAAGATAGATTCATGATTCAAAAATCCCCTAAGAATGTAGTTTCAGCTTGATCAAGTCCCTTTTTATGAATTTGAATCCCTATATTAGATCCACTAACTTGAATGTTGCAAATCTGATGTAAAGTTCGTGATCAGCGACGACGAAAAATCCCGAGTGCCCAATTTCTGATTGATCAAATAATTTTTTCTGAATGTGGTCCGCCATATTGGAACCGCCATCTTAAATTTTGAAAATTGGAGGCCGGATTCATGATCTGCGACCTTGAAAACCTCCGAGTGCTGAATTTCAGATTGATCAAATAATTTTTTCTGAATGTGGTCCGCCATATTGGAACCGCCATCTTGAATTTTGAAAATCGGAGGCCGGATTCGTAATCTGCGTCCTTGAAAACCCCTATGTAGTATGACTTGCATAAATACGTTCAATACTTTTCCTAGTAATGGATTTTTCGTGAAAAATAGTGTTTTTTTTTTAGCATTTGTTTATTTATATCCGAATTTGTAAGCAAATATTCTCTAATGGCATGTCATTTTAGATTCTTTGATATGTCACGATGATGAAATAACAAAAAAAAAGTGAATGAATCGGTTAAAAAGGACTTAGAAATAAAAAAAATGATGAATAAATAGGTGGTATAGATTTCATATCGCCATGCCGCAAAGGATTGCAACCTATGGTATACTAGGGTTTTCAAGGTCCCAGATTACGACTCCTGCCTCAGATTTTAAAAATTCAATATGGTGGATTCAATATGGCGGACCAAATTCAGAAAAAGTTACTTGAACTAGCTGAAACTGGGAACTCGGGGGCTTTTAGGGTGGCTGATCATAAATCCAGTCTCAGATTTTGATAATTTAAAATGGCGGATCCAATATGGCGGACCAAATTAAAAAAAAAGTTTCCTTTTCGGCTCAGATCGGTAGTTACACACGGGATCTTTTAATCTTTTTATCATAATCACCATTGATTTCATGAATGTGGTTAGCAAAGTTAGAATTGCCATTTTGAATTTTCAATATCTAAAGTTGAGCTTCTTTAAAAACCCCCAGTACCCAGTTTCAGCTCGATCAAGTAACTTTTCCTGAATTTGGTCCGCCATATTGGATCCGCCATCTTGAATTCTGAAAATATGAGTCCGGATTCGTGATCAGCGACCCCGAAAACCCTCAGTTTAAGATGTTTTCCGCGAAGAGAAAAATGTATGCTTCGAAGGGTTAAACAAAGAATTTTTTATGGCATGAAATGCAAGTATAATACTTGCATTTCAATAGAAACTAGCGGACATACGGACGGACGCGTCCGGGATAAAAAGAATGGACACAATGTATTTATTTGTTTGTCTTTGATTTGTTTTACTATCATCAAATTAGTGTTCATCCTGTCTGCTACAACTTCCTTTATCATTGTACACTTTCAATTTGAAAAATTTACGTTTACAATTTTGAAGTTCAACAAATATTTCGTTAAAGTTTAACCCATTAACGCCTGAAATGGCATTTTTTATACTTCATTTTCAATCAAGTATTTCGTATGAAAATCGAAGTTGAAAACAATTGAACATATCCTATTGTTTTCGAGGTCGCTCTTCAAAATTCCGAGGTCAAAATTGACTTTCAGCCATCAGAAATTCCAATATGGCGCCGAATTTTATAAAAAACTTCAAAAAAATTGGGTATTATTTATTCCTATCAATTTTTTTCGAGTTATTAGAATATTGGAGTTTTATTGAAACTTTGCAGAATGGTGCATAAAACAGTTGAATTTTAAGAAAAAATTTTACTTTTATACCCCACATCATTGTAACGACCTCAAAATGGCGTCAACAATGAGAATTTCTTTGAAAAATTTCTGAACGTTTTAACTCAAAAACTACATGCTGTTATAAAAAAATGCTTAAAATGAAAAGTTCTTAGAATTAATCGTGAAATATAGTGGAATTTTTTCAGATTTTTGTGATGACATTTTGAGATTTTTTTTTTTAAATCATAATTTATTTATGAAAAATTCTGAAAAAAATTTGGTGTATTCACTTATGAATTCTACGAGTTTTTTGTTCTTTGCAATTTTTTCCAAAAGTTGATAGTTTTTGGGAGGGAAAAAATCCTAAACTATAATATTTGACATTCATTTCCTCGAAAACTATCAACTTTTCCAAAAAATTGCAAAGAACAAATAACTCTTAGAATTCATCAGAGAATACACTAAATTTTTTTCACAATTTTTTGCAAATAAATTACAATTTTGAACAAAATGTTGAAAAAAATTTCTTAAAATGTCATCAAAAAATTTTGAAAAAATTCCACTATATCGCTTGATGAATTTTAAGAACTTTTAATTCTAGACATTTTTTTTAAAAGTTCGTAGTTTTTTAGTTGTAGCGTCCAGAAATTTCTCAAAGAAATTTTCATTGTTGACGCCATTTTGAGGTCGTTACAATGATGTGGGGTATAAAAGTAAAATTTTTTCTTAAAATTCAACTGTTTTATGCACCATTATGCACGGTTCCAATAGAATTCCAATATTTTAATAGCTCGAAAAAAATTGATAGGAATAAATAATTCCCAATTTTTTGGAATTTTTTTTTTAATTCGGTGCCATATTGGAATTCTTGATGGCTAAAACTCAATTTTGACCTCGGAATCTTGAAAAGCGACCTCGAAAACAATAGGATATGTACCTTTCAATTGTTTTCAACTTCGATTTTTATACGAAATACTTGATTGAAAATGAAGTATAAAAAATGCCATTTCAAGCGTTAATGGGTTAATTAAAAAGAAAGTAAAATGTGATATAAAAAAACATTTTTTATAAAAAAATCACGTCAATTTTAGTTTGGTAAATTTCATACAAATGTTTTTGTACATTTTGTAAAATTACATTCAAATTCATAACGTGTATTTTTTTATCTACGACAAAATCAACGATATTTGCGCGATAAGCATGCGGAAAAGAGAAATTATCTTATAATAACAAGCGAGTCCAACAACCTATATACTTAAATTCATATATTTTGTATAATTTTGCATTTTAATCACCATTTGAATTTGTCTTTCGGCATTGAAAATCTAGAAATCGTGTATAACCTCAAAAATTCATATTGTTATGAATGTCTAATTTTGGTTCTTTGTTGTAACTATGAAAATTTGTTTAATAAAATGTGCCAAATACGTAAAAGATTTAAGTATTTGATTGTTTCTTCCCAACAAACCAAAAAGTATACGAAAAATCTGTGTACGATTTAGTACGAAATAAGTCTGCTTCTTTCCCGCTCTTTCAGTTACGAATGCGCGATACATAAACGTACATAACCTCAAAGAAACGATTACAGTAGTCCTTCCCTTATTCTAATTTGTCCAGTCAGGCAAGATGGCGACCTTCTTCTCTTATTCTAATTTTCTCCTCTCTCCCACTAAACGTTTGCTGTCTCGCTTTTCCTCTCTCTTTCTCTTTCACAGAGCATGCGCAGTTATATGTCATATGTGCTTCTAAGGAAAGTAGTTCAGTGGTCCTTCCCTTATTCTAATTTTTTCTCTTCTCTTATTGTAATATTTCTCCTCACGCGTTCTCCCCACTGATGTGTGTTAATGAGTGGATTTTCAAAATACAAATAACGGCGCATACGCAACAAAAGAAAAAGAGACAAAAGTGAGACAGCAATTTTAAGTAGGGGGTGAGGGGGACATTAGAATAAGGGACGGAGTACTGTAGATGCGGTGGGGAGAACGCGTGAGGGGAAATATTAGAATAGGAGAAGAGAACAAATTAGAATAAGGGAAGACATTAGAATAAGGGAAGTTAGAATAAGGAAAGGACTACTGTACTTTGGATTATCGAATGAGAATGATTTGAACTCAAAACTGTAAAACAGAACATTTCTTCGAGAATTATGAAATACAGAAAACGATATAATTAATTCTTCGATTAAATTGACAGAATTTATGCGATTCTAAGCCGAAACAAATCAATTTTTGGAATGCATTAACCCGTTTCGTCCCAAAACGACAATATTTGTCTCCACCCAACAATCGAGATTGAATAGGATTGGATTGAAAATTTCAATTCATTTTGAATTCATACTTTGATTCCGTAAATATGTATTCAAATGGATTGAATTCCGAAGAAAGAAATCCATCTGTATTCAATTTTACGAATACAATCGGAAGCGTAATTTGCCGGATTAAATTTCAGAATATTCAAAAATAAGATATTTTCAATATAATTAATACGTAATTATTTAATGTATTTTATACCTTTCCATTATTAAATGTACATTTATAGTTTTAAGTACTAATTAACCCTTTCAGTCACAGGCGGACACCAGTGTCGCACCTAGATACTATCGATTTTTTAAGGTTTACGAACAGATAGTTATCGATTTCGATGCGGTTTTTTGTTCCTGGCTTTCCTAAGGCTCCAATAAGTGTTAACAAAAAATAATATTGCAAAATTATTTAAAATAATGATTGTTAACAACAAATTAGTACCAAAAAAGGCATAATTTTCAAAATAAATTCATGCCAGGAAGAACTAATCGCTATTATTATTTGAAATTTGGTATGTCGGAGTTTTTTATGTTGCTGATTACGAATCCGGAGTCAGATTTTCAAATTTCAAAATGGCGGATCCAACATGGCCTTCAAAAATGTTGAAAAATTATGATTTTGCCTAAAATTTGGTATACAAGTGTTTTTGATGTCGCTGATTACGAATCAAAATATAAAAAAAAACGAAAAAAATACCAAAACCCCTATATACTAAAGCTTAGCCAAATTCATTATCTTTCAAATTTTTGGTCGGCCATATTGGATCCGCCATTTTGAATTTTGAAAATCTCACACCGGATTCGTAATCAGCGACCTCAAAAACTCAAGTGTACGAAATTTTAAAAAAATGCCATGGCTAGAAAAATTCGTGACTGAAAGGGTTAAAAGATACAGTAACGCGCCATAACTATAATTATATATTTTAAAATCGAAATTGACGATCAACTCATAAGTAACTTTTTCAAATCGATTATCCATAAAAATTCAAAAGAATTATGCATAAATTGCAAACTGACAATTATAACAAATACTCTAATTTTGAAGTCATATGAATACACTTATTGTTAGATAGTTTCGAATCCGTAATATTGAATACAGATTTATTCAAAGTTTATTTTTTGAAAGAAAACTTTTTTTGCATTGAAATGAATACGCTTAGATAGTTTTGAATCCGTAATGTTGAATACGGAGGCATTCAATATTTCGTTTTGAAGAAGGAAACTTTTTTTGGATTGAAATGAATAAACTTGGATAGTTTTGAGTCCATAATGTTGAATACGGATGTATTCAAAGTTTTGTTTTTGAAATACAACTTTTATTGGATTGAAATGAATACACTTGGATAGTTTTGAATCCCTAATGTTGAATACGGATGTACTGAAAGTTTCGTTTTTGAAATACAACTTTTTTTGGATTGAAATGAATACACTTGGATAGTTTTGAATCCGTAATGTTAAATACGGATGCATTCAATATTTCGTTTTTAAAAAGGAAACTATTTTTGGATTGAAATGAATACACTTAGATAGTTTTGAATCCGTAATGTTGAATACGGATGTATTTAAGATTTAATTTTTAAAAAGGAAACTTTTTTTGGATTAATATGAATTCAGAAAGTAACCTTTTTATTCGTATGAACGAATAGAATTGTATTTAGAAAAGTACGAATTCAGAATTTAATAACTGAATCCAATTCTATACAAATTCGATTGCTGGGTTGTTATGAAATGAAAGTTTCGGATAGTTTTTGGGTATGCACTTTTCTAAAATAAATAAAAATCACTTATTTCCGAAAATTCTCGGTCAGTTCTAAATTAATATCTTTGGTATTTTCTAAGAAACTGTTTATAGTGCTTAGAATTGCCCTTACAGAGCCCGAATTTTGAAAATTTTATTCCGTCATCTTGAATTTACGCTTTTTAGTGAAATTTCCAACCTTACCGTCGGACCACTTTAGAACCCCTTTAAGTTGTTATCCCTTATATTGTATTCTTCTCTTATGTTGTAGGTTTTCCTTCCTCTATGTTATATTTTCCCCTAGTCAAAGTTGTCATGTGCAATTCATAAGTGAGGTTAAGTTACGAATTGGCACGCGTTAATGAACTTGAAGAAGGGATGCTTCCATCGTTTGTTTTTCTTCATTAGTAATCAGTCTTTGGGGGTATTTAATTGTATATTGGTTTAAAATACATTATACACTGCAACAAAAAAAAAACACTTAACAAAGAAGCGGACATCTTGTCTGTCTCGATTGTACATAATCTCTGGTACATGTACACTGGTACATGTATACAAATAAATAAAAATCACTTATTTCCGAAAATTCTCGGCCAGTTTTCAATGAATGTTTTTGGCATTTTCTATGATACCATCTATAATAATTAAAATTGCTCTTACAGAGCCCGAATTTCGAAAAATTGTTTCAGTCACTTTTTATTTACGGTTTTTAGTGAAAATTCCTACCTTATCGATCGAGCACTTTAGAACCCGTTTAAGGGAAGGACTACTGTATGTTCACTGTTTCGACTTTGGAGAGGAAACGTTTTCAAAAAGAATTATTTTTTGGTTTTTCACGGAAATCACAGTGTTCGTGAGAAAACAACTTCCCGTCGCATCAGTAAATTATGGATTTTCGACAATTATTTTTATGAAACAATGATTTTTAGATGAAATTCGCGAGACAATTTTGCTTAGTAACAATTTTTTGTATTTGTGAAATTTTTGTCATTTCATCTGCATTTTGGAGAATCAATTTTGAATCTCGAAAATATGAGCCTTCATATCAATTTAATGCATTGTGTAAATCGTGACATAAAGGGATAAAAAATCGAAAGTTCTCCGTTTTATTACGTCGTAACTTTTTAGAGCTCCGCAATTAATGTATTGATTATAATCTTGGGGATTGAAGGCCACGTTATTTTAAATATGTAACTGAAAAATTATTTATTGATTATTTTAATTCAGCTTGCGTGCTGTTCTTAATTGAATAATAATCAAATCTGCCCATTACAGTAATACAACCTTGGAGATTTCAAAAAAAGTTCTAAAAATGTACAAGGAGACATATTTGGCGTAAAATTAACAGAATTTTCAGATTTTTTCGATTAAAAAATTATTTACGATTATTTCCAAATAACATGGATTTTTTTACCTCCAGTTTTTCCATTAAAATCATTTTAGAATTTTTATTTTTATTTACTTGAACTTTAAAATGTAAGTATATATTAACATTTTTAAAACAAATAGAAGAGGCGAAGAGTGCGGGTCGAAAAACCGACTGGTCAAAAACCAACAGTCATAAAGCTGACAGTAAAAAAACCGACAGTCGAAAAGCCAACACAAAAAAATAGACACATCGTCAGGAGGACAGTCATTTTTTGAACTGTCGGTTTTTTGACTGTCGGTTTTTCGACATGTCGGCTTTTTTATTTGTCGATTTTTCGACCCGCACGTTCAGAAATGTTTTATTCGAAAATGAGAGAGTTTGTGGAAAATGTTACTGATTAAAAAGTTAAGAATTAAGAACCTTAAAATTAGTCACAGAATAAGCTCCAATATATTTATTACTTGAGTACAATATGTTTTCTTCACACCGCGAGGATAAGCGACATCTTTCCTCACGTTTGCCATAAAGAAACCTCGTATACTTCCCTCGGGAAGTAAAAAATAATATCTCAGACTGCATGTTTCTCACCCTCGGCTTCACCTCGGGTAAAAATTACACGCAGCCTGAGACATTCTTTATTTTACCTCCCTCGTTGAGTAATGTACTATTTTAATTCGGATCTGGAATGAAATACTAACAAATAAAAAAGGCGACAGGGAAAAAAACAGACAGTCCTAAAGCCGACATTCAAAAAGCCAACACATAAAAAAAGAGACATCGACAAGCGGACAGTCATTTTTTGAATTGTCGTTTTGTTTTACTGTCGGCAATAGATTGTCGGTTTTTTTACCCGCACCCAAGAAGAACTGGGTCGAAATTAAATATAAAATTTACTATAAACGGTAGAAATTATAAACAAACCCAAACCTGACAAATAAATTTTGAGCAATTTAGATTTTCGGCTATTCAGACAAAATTTAATTACACTTTTAGAGGTCTTTAGATGGAAAAAATAATCTTATAATCTCGGTTAATTTCATACACTTGCGATTGAAACCTGGAACCAACTTCATTACATTTTCAATATGAAAAAATGTCCAATAGTCGGAATTTTTTAAATTTAATGTCGACATTTTGGTTTTGGAAAACATTTAAATGTAATTTTGATTATTCCGAAAAAGCATACTCGAAAATGATATAGGGGAAGTAATAGGGGCAAAGTGGGATTTTGGCGTTTCGCTGTATTAGAACATTTCCTATGTGTTTGTTTGCATTGTTTATTTACATATAAGAGTTATTGTAATACAAATTTTAAAACATATTTCAGTTTCCATTCGGTATTTACCAACTGTTCGAACATGACCTACGAAGTCAAAGTCAATTTGTAAATTCAGACATATTTTCAATCGATTAGTAAGTATCATAAAATTAACCGTAATTAAAATCTGAATTACATGACTTAATAGTATTTTCTTACACTCTATTTTCGTTTTTTATTTGTTTCCTTTGGGGTTGAGGATGATTTTTTATGGCGTGTTTGAAAAAATTCTATTTTGGGGCAAAGTGGGATGTATTCTGTTTTGATTTAGGTTCACAGATATAAGTAAGAAATCTCTTCCCTCTCTCTCTCTCTCTTTCTCCCTCTCCCTCTCTCTCTCTTGAGTTGTGTCCACGGCTCGTAGTGGCCAGGACACTAATAAATACATTTTTAATCAATCTCTCTCTCCCCCCCTCCCTCTATCCCTCTCTCTCCCTCACCCTCTCTTTCTCTCTCTCTGTCAAACCTTTCCAGAAGTACTTTTAACAACCCGTCCCACTTTGCCCCTGGATTTTCAGATTTCTCAAAAAAAAGTTTTTTCGTAAAATTGAAATTTGGAGTATTAAACAGATACTTTTTTTAAAATGCGTTTCTTAATAAGTTAGTTGAGGACCTAAATAAGGGTTTCTAAACCACACCTAACCATTCTTATGCCCCATATTTTTTTGTATACGAGTTTTTCCAAAACCATCCCACGTTGCCCCTACTTCCCGTACCATAAGTTACTTTCAAGTCAATATTAATTAATTTTCCTGTTGAGAATGAAACTCGAAAAACATCAAAAATTTTGTATCTCTAGGAGGTAATGGTATATAATATATTTAATTCGGCGTTTCGGCCTCATCTCCTCCCGCTTAAAAAGTGCTCAACTTTTTTATGTGCTCTGAAAGAAAGGTGATGACAACCTCCTAAAATCAAAGTTTAGTTTCTACTGTAAAAGGATTAAGCCTTTCTCTCCCTAACCTGCAGGTTCTCCTGCTTCTCCTGGCCGGAGATTTTAAAAAAATCACCCTAGAATGTTAGGTTATACTTGGGTTTCAGAGTCCCTAATTACGAATCCGAGAACACATTTGTGAAATTCAAAATGTCGACCGTCTAATTTCGTTTCTGTTTTTTATTTTAGTGAAAATTGAGGAAAGGTTGTTTTAATTTTTTAAGCAAACTTCTATATTGAGGTGTTTTTTACATTTACATCGGATTTCTTCGGATAATTCTTGGATGTGTGGTAGAGTCAACGACCTGATTAGATGGTCCCTGTCAAAGGTTTTTGAAGTGATAGAATTATTTATTATTAGTAGGCGTTTTGCTATTGTTTGGTCAAGGATTGCAGTGAAGTAGTTTGTTTCTTTTATAATCTGTTTAATTAACTGGATATTTTTGTTTTTAAACCATCGGTGGGACAACTTAACCGCTCTGTCGATCAGAACTTTGAACTAATTTTCTGTGAAAATTCATTTAGGTATCTCCCGGGCCAGATCTTTTCATGGTTCCAGTTGGTTATTATTGTCCTGTCTTTGAGATTGTGAACTTCTACGTCAAAAAAATAATGTCTTTGTGTTCCTTTCTGAACTTATTAAGTGTCTTAACATTATTGTTTATATTTTTGTTTTTAGACGGTATTTTTAATCGTGAGATCTTATTTTCTATGATAATAAATTTGTAACAGTCATTTCTTTTCTGACTTTAAGTTGGAATTCATTATTCCAGTTGCCAATAATACTTTCTACTCCCGAAACAGTTTTACATATCAGGTAATCTATCCAAGGTATATGTGATGCCAACATTTTTTCTTAAAGCTACAATATTTGCCCCTTGATCAGGAATTTGCATATCTGACGTGTTTTTGAACCATTGTTCCCAGTTGTTTATTTTTGTGAATTGTTTTCTTTGTTTTTTTTTCTGTTGTTTCTCTAGAAAGTTTCTTTTGATGTCAGATGGTAAATCTTTTTGTTTGATTATAAGATATTTTTGTTCCGTGGACATTTTCTCTAAAGATTATTCAAGATAAAAATTAGTTTAATTTTAAGAAGAAATTTGTCATTGTGGTCGCCATTTTGTTTTAACAGTCAATTTTGTAAGTTTGGACACCGCATTTATTTTAAGCTTTAACATCTTGGACGCGACTTATATAGGTTTTAAACAATTACAAAACTATTAAGGGAACAAAAAACTGTTTTAAAAAAATTCAATCGGAAAATCACGTGTCTTTTGGTTAACTTTAGATTTTTCCATGGTTAAAGGTTATTTTGGAAAATTGTAACCATTAGAAAGAGCATATGATACCATGATTATCAAATATTTTTTCAACGGGCTCGTCATATGGAAATGATCCACATAAATGACAAAATTGCGTTAATGGGTTAATTTCTTTCGTCATTTGTTTATTTGACCCAACAGCGTTGGTTCGAAAACATTAGTAATTATAAAAGTAAACAAAAAACTAAAAGGCATATACATGTAACGGAATAATGATAACAATAAATAAATTTGTAACAATGTCAGGTATTATTGCTTTGCATTGCGTTTCATACGCTTTTAATATTCGAAAAATATTTTTACGTCAAAAAGTTTAATATTTTGAAATTTGGAAGTATATAGCCGGTTTAGACGTTCAGAAATAGAAACTCGGGAAGTCAAGTTGTTTAAAACATCGATAAGAATACTTCAGGAATAGCCGGTTTGGAATCACGCGTAACTTGCGAATTTATAAAATCGCTCTCTTTGAATCTTGCTCAGTAAAAACGAAATGAACACTGTACAATTTTGATTTTAAGTTTAGTCAAAGCAATGGATTTTTTCCTTTTGTAAGTACTAGTACGGTTTAATACAGTGAAAGTATATTCTGTATGAAGTAAATATTTGTGTAGCTTGAAATATAATTATTTTTGTCTGATAAAATTTATTACAACTGTTTTACAACTGAGGAATATTTAAAGTGACTATTTCATAGCTGTAAAACTGCGCTAGATTTTGAGGTTATGTGTTACTGTGCACTTACGTATCAGGAAATAGTAAAAGAACAATAAATGGTCTTGTTTAATATCAAGATTCTTAACTATTTTTCGTAATCTCTTGTATAATTGATTCTGTATAATGGTACCATTAACTATATTTTTTATCTCTGTGCACAATTTGATACATAATTACAATTCATTTATATGTTTGTTATAATCAATTAACATGAAATAAAGCGTACATTTTAAAGAAATAGTTTTTCCGATGCGTCAATACCTCAAACTAAAATTTTCTAAACAGTTTTATAAGAGATATATTTTTTTAAGAAACAAAAGGAAAAATCGAATAAGTTTGTTTTTCATCCTTTGAAGTATACATGTTTTTAATTAGATATTAATTGAAAATTTTTAAATCTCACTAATGAACCTTCATCAGTGATAGAAAAAAAATAAACAACAAATTACATAAAAATCTACCTTATTTAAAAACGTGTTCGCCATATTGGATTACACATTGTGGATTTTGAAAACCTGTTTTCAGAATCGTGATAAAAAATCATATGATTTCAAACATTCCTTTAAGAAAATAAAGCTGTCCTGAAATGGTTAAAGAAGTTGACTGGAAAATCAATAGAGAACAAAAAATCATTTCATCGAGTTTCCTCTAAAATCTCACTTTAAAATAGTGACTCTTCAATCTTGAAAGAGTTAATTTTCAGTACAAGAAACCACGGATAACTATTTTTATGACTAAATTATCAGAAATAATTATCTTCAAAAAGAGACAGAAATATTTAAAAGAAAAAGATTCTGTTTTATTTCGATTATATCTTACAGAATAGTAATCTTTAGTAATTGTATCTGTTCAGTAAAAAATACAAAACTATTTCTAGATATAAAAAAAGATCGTAATTTTCATATTTTTCGTGTACATCTTTCATAATTAAGCAAAACGTACGCGTTGATGACATAAAAGTTGGAAATACTACAGAAGTACAGCAAACCGTTTGTATTATAAATCAACATAAAACATGTTTAATCAGAGAGACCTGCTATTTAGATTTTCACCGTATCAACTATCGACTTCCTTTCTTAATGATATGGGTAAATGAGGTTACCCAAGAGTGTTTTATTATAGGCGTAATACGTTTACTGGACTTATTACAAAGAAGACAGGCTAAATGCCTCAGAATTGGCGATTCATCTTTTTCAAAATTATATCATAAACCGACAGAAAAAAAAAATTGCATCGTAAATACTAAAACGCAAGACACGAAAAGCTATTAAGAGTGAATAAAAACAATTACAACAGGAAGTGGTTTTAATTATCATTCAGTCGCTAATTTCAAGTGTACGTGGGAAGTTTGAATGAACTGAACAAATAGAAAGCAACGTTCGATCTAAATTCCGAAATATGTCAAGATCGAAAAATGCAATTAAAATAAAAAATCCTCGGAAAATATTAACGGTATAATGGGTTGCTTTAAAAAAGTGTCGAGTCACGAACACCACTGGAGTATCGTACGGAATCTAAATTAGTCGGGACTTTTATCTGATTTAATAACTATTATTCCAAAATAAATTGAGATTAGGAAAGTAATGTATACGACATTTCATTATGACGTATTTCCTGCTTTATACTTTGCCGCATTAAGCCTTTAACTACCACATATACTTTTGTCTTGACCTTTTATATTTACCAAACATCAAAAAGCCTTTTTCTGGGCTCAATAAGTCGAAGGGAACCAAACACAACAATAATGTGAACTTATGATAAATGTGAAATTATTAACTTGTGTTAGCATGTTCAGTAACGAAACAAAATTGTATGTAGATGTGACATAAAAGGGAGTTGCGTGCGCAACATACTTGCGCACGAATAATGATGGCGTACGATGCGAATAACAGCTGATACACGTCTCGAAAATTTCAACTTCAAAATACTCATGGCGCTTTCGAAAATGAGTATTTCAGACAACTAAGATGTCACATTCGGAAAAAACACAAAATAACACGCGAAATAAAGCCATGGTTGCGAAAACGTTTATGTTGATTTACGTTCGTTTTTTTTTTTGAGGTAACTAACCTAAAATGTAAGGTGAACTTGTCAAATTAATTCTCCAATAAACAACAATTCATGGAGATTTTATTTTTTAAAAGAAATTACTTTCAGTTAGTCAAAAAATAAATGAAATCGTAAAAAATGGGATTTAAGCCTGTTTTAGTGTTTTTCAACCGATGTTATTGATGTACTGGAATAACCGTAATATTTTCGTTCTTTTTAATAATCATAATTATGAATTAGTGGACTAATTTTTTTTTGTGAAAATGTCACTAATGATGTAAAAAAAAATAAAGTTATCGATGTTTTGATTATGGAATAGCCTTATTCCGTAATGATTTTCAATCTTTCATAATTACCACTGATAACAACAGAACTTGGAGTATAAATGATTGAAGTGCTTACGTAAAAAGTAATTAGATTAAATTGTACATTATAATATAATAATAACAAATTAGAGAATTATTGTCCACACAGAGAGAAAAAAATTGTTAATGGAACCACTTAAAAATAGTAGAATCGATTTTAACCTCTTAAGTAGTAGAATTAACTATATGTAAGGTTAGAATTAATATTTGAGGTTATGTAAGAACAGTTTAACAATCGGAAAATAGTAAATGCAACAATTTTATTGTACCGTTTACCATAGAAATAGTTAATGCAACAACTTTTTGGATTTACTCGTTTTACTGTTACCAAAAGGTTCCGTTAACTATTTCTTTTCTCTCTGTGCACCCTCACCTGTAGGGATATTCTTAATCATATTTAAAATCAACGGCCAATGAAGAAAATAATGTGAATATCTTTTATACATTTTAGCTACATCTTAAACAAGTTTTTGGAAACCCCAAAATGGTGTCTTTACAAAATGTTCTGAAAATTAATAAAAAATATTTTTTTAATGGTAAAATATTTTACACCTTACTTTTGTGTTCTTAAGTATAACGATTTCAAATTTCGTAACAATTTAGAAAATTAATATGGCATCCAATGGTCTTCAAAGTTTTCATTATGGCTCTAAAAGTCATAACAAAAACTATTTCAAAGTTATGTTATAATTTTAATTCTCTTTTACTCGTTTCTCTTGTCATTTTCAGACAAATTGAAAACTCTTTTCACAATTTATTTTTAAACCGCATAACGGATGTCGATTCGTTCCAAACTAGAGATGAGGGATAAAAATAGTTGTAGATTGCTGGACGTAAGTTTATGCACAAAATTGTGAAAATGTTTAAAAAATCGTGTTTTATCCGAATAATTCTGATATAAAATGTCATGGAATGATTTTTGGTTTCTTTCAGAATTTGATTATTTGAGTATCTTTGATCATTTTTTAGTATTTTTGATGGTCTCGAATTATTGTGATTTTGAGAACGAATTTTCTACACAAGGAGCGTAGATTTCTTTGTTTTCAAAACATAAATGTTTTTTTGAACTTGAAACTCCACAGTGTGTTTTCGTATAATTAACATATTATATGTTTTGATACATTATTTTAAATATTATTAAATAGAAAGACGACGCCACAATAACAAAATATTTGACATATTTTGGCGTATTTTTGATCTCTGAATATGAATGCATCTTGAATAACGAGTCTATAGGGTGTATTTTGACCGCCATCTTGAAAAAACGCCCAAAAACCACGATTTTCCTTTTTTATAACGTTATTTAAAAAGTACGAATCTGCAAAACGATAATTGTTGTTAAGAACATGAATTCAACATGGCCGAAGAATTTTGTAAAATCAACTGAATTTCTCTTGAAACTTATTACCAGGG
This sequence comes from Trichopria drosophilae, assembly GCA_030407085.1. Lineage (NCBI taxonomy): Eukaryota > Metazoa > Arthropoda > Insecta > Hymenoptera > Diapriidae > Trichopria > Trichopria drosophilae. Next base: position 96,115,044 of record CM059586.1, on the reverse strand, counting down.
GTTTTTGAGGTTGTTGATTACGAAAGAAAACTTAAAAAAAAATCGTTAGCAGTGGCAATAACCATTAAAACTGGTATTTTTAAGATATTTCGTATGGCTATCTCGTTTTACTTTTGTTCAAAATATTAATAAAATTAATAATCTTATTACGTATATATTTTATAATTACAACGAAATTAATAATAATTATTAAGTATATATTTTACGATGACTAAAATATTCACCAAATCATATCATTAAAGCTTTATTCACTGTCTGATGAAATCGGACTATCATTAGATGTTTTTTGCGTTTTACAAAACTTTCAAATGTTCAGTGAAGAATATTTTTCTTTCGGAAGAAAAGAATTTCATCAGGCTTCTGAGATCGATCATTTCTGCTTTTATTAAACCCACTAATAGAGGGCACTTTCTTTTAATATCAAAGAGTTTTAGGTTAGGTTAAAACATGTCTTTAGATAAACTTTGAAATTTAAATTTCGAAAATCAGACAATCAGGTTCGTAATCGGCGACCCCGAAAACCCCCGAGCAATAAGTTTCAAAAGAATCCAGTTGGTTTCATAAAATTCGTCCGCCATGTTAGATCCACCATTTTTTCAAATTCATAACACAGGTCAACATGGTTTTGTTGTTGGGAAGCTGTGGATCATTTCCGACGTAATTTTGCACGTAGAATCCGAATCAGAAGTCAGAATTAAAAAAAACGCGTTTTTTTTCTATTTTTGAGGTTATGGACAGAAGACGCAACATTTTTAGGAGTTTTTCCTTTCATTTCATCATTGGATCATATGGTACTGCCCTTTTTCTTTAATATGAGAGGCGTAGAATTCCATTATGACTTTTTTTCACCAAAATACGCCAATTTGAAATTACGATATACATGTAAACAAATTTACCTTGAAATATCCTCGGAGAACAAATTCAAAGTCAAATTGAATGTCATGAAACCTATATAAATATAAATAACTAGATAAAATATGGATATTTGTAACTAAAAACACGTTTTAATATTGTAATTGTTTTTTTTTATAACTTTTTTATACTTTATTATTTATTTAGCCATTTTGAATCCGTCTTATTAAAACATTAAATTAAAGGTAGCACTAAAAGATGCAAATATTACAGAAGTCCAAAAAAATTGTTGCATCCCGTACGTAACCTCGAACATAGCAAAATAACGCGTTTTTCGAGTACATAACCTCAAATATATAAAAATCCTGACGTGATGGACCAATTCTGACTTCGGGTTCGGATTCTACGCACACAATTACATCAGAAATGACCCTTAGCTTCCGAACAACATCGAAGACCCCCTGTTTTGTAGACCTGTGTAATGGTCAGCGACCCGGAAAATCTAAGACCATTGTTTTTAAGAAGCAAAAGTAATGTTATATCTTTTTAAAATATTTTCTCGTTTACATTATTGTTCTTAGAATGCTATATAAAGTACTCAGTTAAAATTACAGTGCAAAATTTTGAAAATTGGCTGAGTTATAGCCAAGGAAATCCAGGGGCCAACTTTTTTTTAAGATGATGTTATTATGAGATAATTATGAACTTATTTTTAGAAAACACGCAGAAATCTGACTTATTCTTTTAGAGCACATTTTGAAATAATTCTAAACTCTTTTTTATTTTTCTGTCTGGGTGGAGAAAGTATTTTGGGCGTGACATTTTTTTACAAAATAAACAAAGCACTTAGCACATATTTATGCAAGGCCTTACTGATTCTTATATCTGTTAAAAAAAACTTGGAAAATTTGCTACAAAAAGTTGTCCGCATTTTTATAACGGTTAGAAACGGCCGTTTTGGAAATGTAAAAATTTTACAACTGATTGGTTATTTACAGTTTTCTGAACAGAAAAACGTTTTTATTTATTTATTTAATAACTGCCCAGATGTTACAGTAACTATAGGAAGGACTAAATTCGTAAGAGTTACGTGCAAAAAAAGAGAAAATCGAAGGTTCAAGGACAAAAAATTACTTTTTATACTTTAATTATTCGCTGGGAGTCTTGCGGCTAACTTCAGAAATGATAGGAAGACCTGTATGCATTTCAATTAGCATTATAAGGATTTAGTAAATAACACTAAGTTATAAGAATGTGACACGTCCGCCGGAAATGCCCATATGACGTTGGAATCTGCTAAAAAGACGAATATAGACACTGTTTTGTTGAATTTTTTTTTTCAGAAAAATTTTACTATCTTTAAGACCACGAAGGAGCCTTAAAAAAATCAATGCTCATATATTAACCTTTAGGCCCTTTAGGCAATTTTTCATATAAATATTGTAAATTGAAAAGTATACGTTGTAAAAATTGACAATTTGAAATTCTATAAAGTAAAAATATTTTATTAAATTTAATAATAATAATAATAAAGCCTTTCTATAATGACATTTTAGTCAATTTGTTCTGTTTTTCAATTTAGTAGAGTTTGATATCTTGTTTCTTTCCAATTTTGTAGTTTTACATTATTTTTGAAAATCAACAAAACGGCGTCTGTATTTTAAAAAATAAAAAAATGAATTTTCTCAATTTTAAAAAAATGCATTTTTTTGTATGTAAGCAAAACAGAAACTCTTACAATACGTTTTATCAAAGTCTTTTTTACCGTTATAAAAATAAAAGGAAAATTTTTAATATGTATGTTGAAAGTCGAAACTTTAAATTGTTAACAATAACAAACAATTTTTTAGAGCTATTTAAAAGTTTTAAAACGCACTCAAGGTCAACCACACATATCGGAAAAGCTTCCTTTCTGTTTTATCTACAAGTATTAAAAAAATTTTTCCAAATTGACATTATTGAAAAAATAATGTTTTTTGATTTTTAAAAAAACTGACGCCATTTTGTTGATTTTTAACATGTTTAGAATGTAAAAAAAAAATGCAAAGAAAGAAGATATCAAACACTACTAGAGTGAAAAAAACAGAAAAGTAAAGTGTGGTTTTTTAGCGAGAATAGAGAGATTTGAAAATAATTTTCCAACTGATTCGGATAAAAATAATGTAATTTTTGTTGTGCTCGTAACTTTCCAAAATTTTGTATTTTTTTTAAATACGTATCTTTTTATTTATTCAAAACAGCAATAAAATTCATTTTAAAAAAACATAATTTGAAATTTCAAACTTATTTTTTTCTAATCTAAACAGAATATGTTTTTGTCAGCTGACAAACATTTATCCAGAAGAGCAATAAAAGACACATAAAACATGATTTCGATGTTCAAACTTATTTTCGTTGCATGATTTGATACAGAATTAGTCTTTATACTTATTGTCATTTTTGAATGTCAATAAAATTCGTATTTCCCAGTCGATGTTTTCAACCGAAAATTGCAAGTCGATGTTTTTATAGGTTATGTTTTTGTTTGTTGACAAATTACAACATTAGTAAACAGCATATATTTTTTGTGACAAATATTTTTTCAAAAGAACAATAAAAGTCATGCAAAACATGGTTTCGAATTTCAAACTTATTTTCGTTGCATGATTTGATATTGAATTCGTCTTTACTTATGTTATCATTTTTTAATGTCAATAAAATTCGTGTTCTTTAGTCAATGTTTTCAAACGCAAATTGTAGATCGATGTTTTTATAGGCTACGTTTTTGTCTGTTGACAAATTAAAACATTGATGAACACAGTATGATTTTGTCTGTTCGCAAATTAAAACATTGGTAAACTGAATATGATTTTGTCTGTTGATATAAGGACAATAAAAGTCATACAAAACATGGTTTCAAATTTCTAACTTATTTTCGTTGCATGATTTGATATGGAATTGATCTTTTATACTTATTATCATTTTTTTTACGTCAATAAAATTTGTGTTTTTTTGTTGATGTCGATGTTTTCAACCGCAAATTGTAGTTCGATGTTTTCGTCTATTGACAAATTAAAACATTGATAAACAGCTTCGAATTTCTGTTGAAAATTCTGTTGAAAACTGAATATGATTTTGTCTGTTGATATAAGAACAATAACAGTTATACAAAACAAGGTTTCGAATTTCAAACTTATTTTTGTTGCATGATTTGATATGAAATTGATCTTAAATTGTTATCATTTTTTAATATCAGTAAAATTTGGGTTTCTTATTAGATATTTTCAAATGAAAATTGCAAGTCAATGTTTTTATAGGTTATATTTTTGCCTTTGAAAAACATTTATCCAAAAGAACAATAAAAGCCATATAAAACATGATTTCGAATTTCAAACTTATTTTCATTACATGATTTGATATGGAATTGATCTTAAATTGTTATCATTTTTTAATGTCAGTATAATTTGGGTTTCTTATTCGATATTTTCAAATGCAAATTGCAAGACAATGTTTTTATAGGTTATGTTTTCATCTTTTGATAAATTAATGTATAAACAAAAATCGATACAATTGTTTTTCATTCCTTGAGTAGCCACAGAAAAACATCTTTGTGTAAACCCTAGGTATATTAGCGAATAATTTAAATACTAGAATATACCTAGAATTTGCCATCGTATGTTTTCACTTTCGGCCATCTTGCCACGTAACAAACAATGCAAATGAAAATCTGCTTGGAAAAATCCGAGTTTTCATTTTCCAAACAATAATGGCAATTAAAAAAAACTTGCCTAAAAGTCCATTTTTAATTTTCTAAAATCCTAAGATAAATAACTTGAAAGATACCTGAAATAGCGTTCAAGGCGCAAGCCTGAAAAAACGGTTTTCTCAGAAAAAGTTTCGTTTTTTCGAATTTTTCAAAAATAAAAAATTGTGACAATACATTCTAAAAACAATTCGAGGATATTCTTCGACTTATTTTAGAACATAATTGTTCTTATAACGTTTTCTCTAAAGTTCATATTTTTGAAAAGTCATTTGTAATTGCAGTGGCCATGGCCATTCCAGTTGATATGGAATTGATCTTATTGTTTTGATTTTTTAATGTCAATAAAATTTATGTTCCTTAGTCGATGTTTTCAAATGCAAATTGCTATTAATGTTTTTATAGGTTATGTTTTTGTCTGTTGACAAACATTTATCTAAAAGAACAATAAAAGTCGTATAAAACATGATTTCGAATTTTAAATTTATTTTCATTGCATGATTTGATATGTAATTGATCTTACTGTTATCAATTTTGGGTGTACTTCCGAAAAGCCCATACCTCAAATTTTTTTTTAAAGTACTATTTCCGACGTATTTCGATGCGCTGATTACGAATATCATAGTGAAAATTGGCGACAAGGTCATCTTCAAGGTCAAAACTAGGAAAAACTGTGTTATTTTGTGTTTTTTTGCATTTATCTTGAAAAGTCGGCGTCTGGCAAAAAATGTGTGAAACAAAAAAGATAGAGAATAAAATTCTCTACAAAAAACATTCTATACATTTTTTTCGTAATTGCAAAGGAAAGTACGTAAAACAGCGATGAAAGGGGAGAAACGTAAGAATGACGGCCTGGCGCAAGTACTACATGCACTACATGTACGTTCGATTATCACTAACAGCTCTTGGTTGTAGGTTAGGCTAGAATAAAAAAGGGGGTCTGGGGGGCGGAGCCCCCAGGACGCAAGCGTCTACTAGATTCACGCGTTTTAATTTACACAGGTAATTACAATCTCTCACATTTCACCTCCTAGGTTCTCTCGCATTGGTAATTACAGAGACACATACTACACGTGGGTTTGGTAGTTACTAATAACATCTGTTAGTTGTAGGGTAGGCTAGTATAAAAAAGGGGGGTCTGGAGGGCGGAGCCCCCCAGGACGCAAGCGTCTGCTAGATTCACGCGTTTAACTGCACGTCTAACTGCATTTATGGAAAAGAACGAAAGCCTCAATGTACTAACAAGTATGTTTCTCCACTTTGATCGCTGTTTTATGTGCTTTCCTTTGCAATTACGAAAAAAAATGTACAGAATGTTTTTGGTAGAGAATTTTATTCTCTATCTTTTTTGTTTCACACCTTTTTTTGCCAGACGCCGACTTTTCAAGATAAATGCAAAAAAACACTAAATAACACAGTTTTTCCTAGTTTTGACCTTGAAGATGACCTTGTCGCCAATTTTCACTATGATATTCGTAATTAGCGCATCGAAATACGTCGGAAATAGTACTTTAAAACAAAATTTGAGGTATGGGCTTTTCGGAAGTATATCCCTAATTTGTCCAGACAGGCAAGATGGCGTCTCCTTCTTGTATTCTAATTTGCCGCCAAAACGTTTGCACTTTTCTAGGATCTTGTGAGGAGTTTTTACATCAATGTTAATTTACACAATATTATTTATTAGACAGATAACCGAACTGACTTATTGTTAAATGTTTTTTTTTTTAAAAAGAGTTTTTTTTTTGGTTATGTTGTATGCATGAAATTTGATTAGAGGAAGTGAAAAAATTAGAATAAGAGAAGGACTACTGTATGTATAATATTTAATACCATGGCCACAGAAAAACATCTTGTGTAAACCCTAGGTATATTAGCGAATGATTTAAATACTAGAATATACCTAGAATTTGCCATCGTATGTTTTCACTTTCGGCCATCTTGCCACGTAACAAACAATGCAAATGAAAATCTCCTTGGAAAAATCCGAGTTTTCATTTTCCAAACGATAATGGCAATTAAAAAAAACTTTCATAGAAGTCTATTTTTAATTTTCTAAAATCCTAAGAAAAATAACTCTAAAGATACCTGAAATAGCGTTCAAGGCGCAAGCCCGAAAAAAAGGTTTTTCTCAGAAAAAGTTTTGTGAACCCAGCCTAAGGTTCCACGTGGTTAAATCGAGTTGGCGCCGCGTCGTGTGATTCGAGCTTGACGAGGTAAAAATCGGTGACGGATGGTTTATGACATTGTAGAAGCTGCTACAACTAGTCGGTAGTCGTCACTATACTAGTATAGAGGTTACAAACTTTGCTCTTTGGAACAGTCGTGTCCAAGATGGCAGATACGGTGAACGAAGTAGTCGCTCAAGCTACGGAAAATCTCACTCAAAATGAGAATATCAGAGGAAAAATACCTGCAACGCCCGAAGGAATGGCGATTGCGTACGGTAGCCTCGTAATAATGGCTGTTTTACCGATTTTTTTCGGTAGTTACCGTTCCGTACATCACCATAAGGAACAAAAGGTTAGACACGTATTTTTTTATTCAACTCCAAATTATTTAACATTCTTAATTGTTTTTTACCACTTCGTCTCATTTACATTTCTTTCAGAAACAATTCGAAGTCAGCGGGGAAAAACCTGAAACAATGTCGCATAAGGATGCGGCTATGTTTCCTTTCATTTCGAGCATTGCGCTCTTTGGATTATATATATTTTTCCAAACGTTTTCTAAAGAAAATATCAACTTACTGCTTACGATTTACTTCTTTTTCCTGGGTGTCTTGTCCCTATGTCATCTATCAAGTCCGTTGATCAGTAAATTAGTTCCGGCAGCAATACCCAAGACTGAGTACCACATACTGCTTAAGAAAAATGACACTGACGTTATCAACTACAAATTCAATTTACACGACATTGTCTGCTTGATTTGTTGTTCTGTCGTCGGTGTTTGGTACCTTTTGAAAAAAGTAAGTACCAAAATTTTCATAATCTATAATTTGTCTATCGGCGCATAGGAAAATTGCGTAAAAACTATTTAAAACGTTGAAAATTCGTAATGTATTCACTCAGGCGCATATTTATTACCGTTATGAAAATCGTAAAAGCATTTTTGTCCCAGCGACGGACTTGTAACTTTTTTAACCCTTAAAGCGACACCCTATATAAAAATAACCCAAAGCGCCATGTGGGGTCGTGGGAGACCCTAATCCGAAGATAATGTCCTGTGCTGACAGTTTTCGTTATTTCGTCTCGACAAAATTACTAGATACTCTCCAAGTATCACTTTACCGCGTAGATAAGTTATCTTGATAAAATTATTGGTGCTCGTTATAAAAAATGAAATACAAAAGTGACGTTTTTTTCCAATTTTCAATATTTTGTTCTAAAAATTTAACTTGTGCCTCTTGAAATGTAGCTCTTTAAGATAAAAAAAAGCTGTAAAAGTGCAGTTTTAGAAGGGAAAAAAATGTAATATTTATGTGTGGGGTCTCCAGTACCCCCAGGGAACTTTGAGGGTTAAAACAGCACTAACATCGGAAAAACGTGTACAAGCTGCGTAAAATCGTATAAAACATGATTAATACGTCGAAATTGCATATTCTATTCAATCGGTTGTATAACCTGCACTGTTCTGAAAATTGTCAAACCATTTTTGTCCCACGGACTTGTAACTGTTTGAAAACGGCGCTAAATGGTTTTACGATTTTCATAACAGTACAAGGTGTATGGGCAATTCTCAATTAATACAATTTTTAGAATAAACTGAAGATGGCACATATCTTGATGCCGAAACGTATTTAAAGAAGAAACTATTAGTTATTTATTTTGAATCCTGGGACCGACTTAACCAAGAAAAAATTCTTGGAAGGATTTTTTTAAACATTTTTTCCAACATTTATTAATACAAGCGGTCTAGAAGTAATCCACTTGGATCAGGATGAACCAAAATCCTGATATATTTCTTAATTCTCAATTAGTTCGAACTTTCGTGAACTCGACGTTATTTATTCGGGTACTTCATTTTCGTTCATATATTAAGGAAAAATTAGGTTATAAATGTTATAGATTATGTAAATCCAAAAAACAGGACTACCCTAAATATTTCTAGGACAAATCTGCATATACAGTAGGACCTCTCTTAATCTAATTAGTAAAGTTTATCAAGATAGCGCCGAACCTCTCTTATTCTAATTTTCCCCTTACTCCTACTTACTTTGCTTGCAAGCTTGTGATTCGTGGATAGTATTTTTCGTTGATTTTTCGTTTGATAGTGAGGGAACGATTAGAATAAGAGAGGCTGTTACAAAATTGAGAAATTTGCAGCGTGACTCTTATTTTTTTTTAATTTTTAATTTGCCAAATTTCGTGCGTCGATTGTTTATGTTTGAAGTGGTAACGAAATAGTAGAATTTGGAGCACTAAATCGAATGCAAAATGTTATAAGTATGTGCTTTCAGTAGGAACGAAGTTACAAAGAGTCAAAGTGGAGTGACTCCTTTTTTCAAATTCTGATATTCATAGCCATTATAGTGCGATGTAGCCGGTGCGTACCAAAACTGCTTAAGAGGCAAATTTAACAGTATTCTAGAGAACAAAAACAATAATTCTGGACGTGGCGGAACGATGTGCTTTCATTAGAAAGTAGTTAAAATATAACTTATTTAAAAAATAACGAAACGTGCAACAAACTGAAAATTAATATTTTTTATTGGCACATCGTCTGAAGTCGGAAAATTCAGTCAAATATATGTGTGCTCTATTGTTCAATATACTATTGAACTATGTTTCTAATGCCCCAATTATTTATTTGTTCTTTAACCCATTAACGTCAAGAAGAACACTTTTCTCACTTAAATTTCAATCAAAAATTTCATATGAAAATCCAAGTTCAAATAAATTAAACGGTACATGTCTTACTATTTTCGAGGTCGCTCTTTTCAGTGCTGTTGTCAAAATTGAGCTATCTTAATTAGAAAATTAAATATGTCGATTTAAATGTCAAAATAACACGAAAAATCGAGTGTTCTTTTTTATAAAACATTTTTTTCTCATCGAAAGAATATTTGTCATCAGAAAATTTCTTCATTAAACGTGGACCCAGTAGTTATAGTGTGAAGATAAATTTTTTTAATATTTAAAAACTAACATGGTCATCACAAAATGGCGACTCTAATGACAAATTTCTAATCAAAACTTAACAATAGTTTTTCTTGAAAACTATAGACTTCAGAAAAAATTTTCTAAGAATAAATACGTTTTAGAATGAGTCAAAAAATGCTCTCAAATTTTTCCAGAATGTATTGTTAAAATTTGTTATTTTTCGAAAATTCGAAAAATCGCAATTTTTAAAAAAGTCGTCCAAAAAATCTGAAAAAAATTGAGAGTATTCTGTTCTAAGGAAATTTTTTCTAAAGTCTACAGTTTTCAAGAAAAAAATTACTAGTCTTGAAATCTAGAAAAGTTTAACACTTGTTAAGCGTGCATTTTCCATTTAAATTCATTTTTAACGAATTTGTTCATACAAAACATTCAAAATAAATTGTAGTGTATTAAAATAAGTGCTAAATACTCAACATTATACGAAAATGTACTCGAAAATAATTAGAACACCAAGTTTCTGTTTGTTAATGATATGTTTGTTAACCTTTATGCCGGAAAATCAATATTTTGACCCAATATAAAAACTTGTTTAATGTCTATTTTTACATTAAAATATATATTAATTTATTATTATTTTTACTTATTAAAGTCATTTAAGATAAACTTACCCCTCTACACCCCTTTTTACCTACCCCAAATCCATTAAATCTGTATTTTCTACATTGTGCAAGTGGTCATTATTTTGTTTCCTTCCGACTATAGTTACAAGAGAATACATTTTTAGAAAAGCTTTTTGCTATTATTATGCAATAAAATTTAACATAAATTTAACCCTCCCCACCCTTTTCCACCCTTACTTGCCCGTTCAAAATTTAAATTCAGCGTCGAAAAGTGCCCCGAAAATGTGTACCTACACTACAAAATAAATAAAACTTGAATACCATATTTGATGGGGTGATTTTTTATTTTTAATTATTTCAGGGGTTGTTTTTGAATTTATTGTATTTTCGTCATTAGATTTGGATTCAACGTCGAAAAATACTCCGGAAAAGTGTATTTGCACTGTAAAATAAATAAAATTTGAATCCTGGTGAAATATCTTTAAAACAACCCTATCAACCCTTCAAAATCTTTTAAATATTTAATTAAATCTACAAATTTAACTTATATAATGTTCTCATAAAGAAAGAAGCGTTTTCTACTATTAAAAATACATTTTTTAAAAATTTGAAATTTTTAACATTAGCAGTTCCGTTCCCTGTCGGAGAATCAATATATTGACGCACCTCATGATCTACACTTTGTGTGTGGTCAATCATTGATATGAGGTACCTTAAATACCAGCTTTCTGAGGGCGATATGCTCTTCTAAATCCCGGCAGTCTAAAGGTTAATGGTTTATTTTTAAATAATAATTAATTTTGCATAATATATAAAATGTCACATGAAAAAATTTATGATTATAAAAAAACAATTACTATGATAAAAAGAATACTATACAAGACAAATGTTATATAATCTTGTAGGTGATATAAATATTTTTTTGTAACTTGACTTCATTGGTTTGTTTATTTATTATTACACCATGATTCTATGGTAATAATTTCTAGAATCATGATCAAATGTAACATTGGTTCACGGTTCACGGACATATAACTAACTTACTCTTGGTTCTTATTTTGATAGTTGGCGTTATTAACAAAACTGTATTTTTAAAATAAGCTCATCATCTCAACACCTGATTTAAGCCTACATATTATTACGTTTCTGAAAAGTTAAGTTAGACGTATACTGACGACCAGGTAACTTAATAATACAATAGTAATCAAATATGTCAAATTTATTTATTTATTTATTTATTTATTAGAATCATACGGGCGTACACGCCCATTTACATAAAAAATATAACAAAAAGTTATGGCGCATAACATACAAATAAAAGTAATTGAAAAAATCAGTAATAACATAAATCTAAAGAAATGAATAATAATAATAAGTAACAAAAATAATTAACATGATTGCCTACAGTAAATAATAAATCTCAATTTCATAACTAAGTAGCATTATAGTTCTGTAATAACAAATTTCTACAGCGATAACGAAAGGTTATATCCGAAACAATGGTAATAATATTCTTTGGTAAATCATTCCAAAGGCGAGTTAACCTAAATACAACAGAGTTAAAGCACCGATTAGTTCTACAGCTTCTTTCCTGTAGAACTCTAAAATTTGCACTAGGGTAATTTATCTCGCGTTCAACAAAAAGATCAGTAACAGATGCTGACAAAATTTCCTTTTTTAGAATTTTCCGAGTTAATATAACATCGTTAAACCTATGTAGAGATTCAATGGTTAGGATCTTGAAAAAAGTCGATATCCTAGAATAATCATGCGAAAAATAATCAAATGGTTGACGAGTTTTGTATGCGAGATACCGAAGAAATCGTCTTTGTACAGATTCCAACAAGTGAATATCAGTTTTTAAGTACGGAGACCAAATGGGTGAGGCATACAGCAATTTAGATAGTACCAAGGTTTTGAAGATATGGATAATGGTACTGGCATCGGAAAAAGAACTAGTTGTACGAATTACAAATCCTAGTTGTTTATAGGCACTATTCGTAACAAACGCAAGATGATCTTTGAATGATAATGTATTGTCCATTATCACTCCAAGATCTTTAATAGAGTTTACAACTTCAAGAGTTTGATTATGAAGAACATATTGAAACGAATACTGTTGTGACTGCGATCTACAAAACCTTAGTACTTTACATTTTTGTATGTTTAACGAAAGAGCATTAGCCTTACACCAATCTAATAATGAGTCGATATCTCTTTGTATATTTGATGCATCAACTGGCGATTTTATAGTGGAATAAATTTTTAAATCATCTGCATAAAAAACGTGATTACTGAATTGAAATACTTGGCTAAGATCATTAATAAAAAGAATAAAAAGTAATGGTCCCAGATGTGATCCTTGAGGTACGCCAGAGGGAACGTCAAAGGAGAAAGATTTAATCCCCTTAAGACGCACAGTCTGGGTGCGATTTTGCAAAAAAGATTGGATCCATTGAAGCAAACTTCCAGTGATGCCTAGGTTAGCAAGTTTACGAATTAATACTGTATGGTTTACAGAATCGAATGCCTTGGCGAAATCACTACCAAACATCAACAATAGAAAACAACCTCGAACACTTGTAATATGTAAATAACTAAAAGTACACGGAATAAGGATTAGTTGGGCAATAGATCGCTGATTAGTTTTAGCACTAATTAATCTATTTCTTAGTGAAACTATTTACTTGGTTATCACAACTAATTCCTCGTCTGGAATTAAGAGCACTAAGCGTTTTGTTGTTCCAAAAATAAGTCGAAAATCACGAAAAAATAAAAAAAACGTGAAACGTTGTTGCACCCCAATGGATCATGTATTCGAATAGTTAAAGGAACGTATATTCAAAATTTCAGACATGTGCTCAAGATTTAAAAAAAAAAATTTTGTTCATAAAAAAGTTCGAAGTTTGTGAAAATTGCCCATACGTTTGAATAGAATATGCAATTTCGACGTAAGTCAGCATGTTTTTTCGTTATTAGTGCCGCTTTAAAAAAGTTACAAGTCCGTCGACGGACAAAAATGCTTTTACCATTTTCATAATGACAATAAATACGCACCCGAGTGAATACATTACGAATTTTCAATGTTTTAAATAGTTTTTACGCGAAGGATAGGCGAATCCCCTGCTTGTTTCAGCGTCATTAATCTATAACATTTATTTACGTATTTATCTACTTTCAGCATTGGATCGCAAATAACCTATTTGGCATCGCCTTCGCAATAAACGGCGTAGAAATATTGCATTTAAATAACGTCATTACCGGATGTATCCTTCTTTGCGGTCTTTTCGTCTACGACATTTTCTGGGTATTTGGTACCAACGTGATGGTCTTTGTCGCAAAATCATTCGAAGCACCCATCAAACTAGTATTTCCTCAAGATTTATTGCAGGAAGGTTTCAACGCTAACAATTTCGCAATGCTTGGTCTAGGAGACATTGTCGTACCTGGAATCTTCATTGCTTTGCTACTCCGATACGATCACAGTCTCGGTAGAAAATTGAATACTTATTTCTACTCTACCTTTTTTGCCTATTTTATGGGACTGCTCACAACGATGCTGATTATGCATTTCTTCAACCATGCGCAACCCGCTCTACTGTACTTAGTGCCGGCGTGTTTAGCCACGCCACTGCTGCTCGCTCTTGTAAAGGGGGACCTCAAATCTCTTTTCTCGTAAGTAAATTATTTACTAATTGTACATTATGAAACCTAATTTTTTTATTTATTTGTGAAACGGGCGTTATCTGCCTCATTATACATAATTAAGTGGTAACAAATGTACACAAATAGATGACTAGAAAATTAATTATAAAAATATAAAACTTAAAAATAACATAATTAATAATCGAAGTAAATAAACAATATGAAATATAATAATTATCACTCGTAGAATGAAAAAAATAGTTCTCTACATTTGTAAATAAAAAAATACAAATACTGTTAGGAATGGATATTTGCGAAGCGAATTTAAAAGGTTTTTGTATAGATCCTTTTATTTCAGAGTAACTAACTTAAACTTATATAAACAGTTATATGTACATACAGTAGTCCCCACCCTAAGTTATACCATCCAAAGTTATATGTCTATCCTAAGTTATAGATTGGCCTTCTCCAAAGTTATACCAGTTTCTTCCTCTCCTTCTCCTACCACATTGTTTTGCTGAGCCACACTCGCACACAGGATAGTGAGGGGCTATAACTTTGGAGAATCGTCCGTCATTTTGAAAGAACCGACAGTATAACTTAGGACGGGGACTACTGTACATAGAATTATATTAATACAAAAGTCCCCAGTAAATTGTTCTAGTATTATTTTGTTTAAAGGTTGCATATTATTTTCCCTATACAAGCATGTGATTAAACTTCATACTCTAACAAATACACTAATAAATACACTTTCAGATACGAGGATCATCCTTCGGAGGAAGAAGTACCTGCGATAGAGAAAACCGAAGAGTCGCAAGCGACGCAAGTGGAAGCCAAAAAAGAGAAATGAGACTGCGGCTGATTAGCCCGCGTTAATAGTTCGGATATGGACGTGTTTCGAAATGACTTTTTTTGTTAATTCACACGTGACACGCGTGCAAACATTCGACGTCGAAGTTCAGCGTCGAACAGTACTGCACGTTCCATATACAATTTCACACGGGTGTAGATGTCGGAGTCTTCAAAATTTGTCTACCGAAGTGCACAAAACACTCGTAGACGTCAATGTGCAAGAATCATTCCATTAAAAAAAAAAAAAAGGAAATGAAGCAGCAAAGACTAGCCAATTAGCGGCCACGGAAAGTTAAATATTTTTCTAAACAGACGGAAAAGAATTCATGGTCTGTTGTGGACAATATACGCCTAAAATAATTTAAGAACTGTTTTTTCGATCATTTTTAATTTTGAATCGGGCATGTTGCCGCAGTGCGCTATAGTTATAATGTACGTTGTCAAGATATATGTTGTAATTTTATGTACGCCATGCGCGCACAACTTCACGTCGCTACTTCCTAAAATCCAAATTTGTCTTCAGGGTTTTCTTTTTTGTTCTGCGAAACGCAGAAAGGGGCAAAAGTTTTAAATGTAGCTTCGAAGGCAATCAGACTTTTTTTTATCTAGTCTGTCGCCTTGTTTTGTGTAAGGCGGTGAATAAACATACTTGCAAGGATTTTATTATGAAACTTTATTTACCTGCTACTGAAGAAATAAGATTCTTAAAAGATATTGAAAAATGTAATCGTATAAAATAGAACTTTCTTATTCTCGTGCAGCGTCTTCGACAGCTAAATTTTGAGCCGTTATCGGAGGCAAGTCACGAATTCCGTCCTTGGAGATTAGTTGGACTTTGAAGTTGGGTAAGTTGACGATCAGACGTTTGTGGATTTCGCGAACGCATTTCTTCATCAGTTCGTAACCTTCTTCTTGCGACATTTCTATTGAAAAAGTTCAATTGTAATAGAAGTTTTAATAAAAATACAGTAGTCCTTCTCTTATTCTAATTTTTTCACTTCCTCTAATCTAATTTCATGCATACAACATAACCTAAAAAAAAACTTTTTAAAAACATTCAACAATAAGTCAGTTCGATTATCTGTCTAATAAATAATATTGTGTAAATTAACATTATAACAATAAACATTAAAACAAAATTTGTTATAACATTATAACAAAAACCCCTCACAAGATCTTAAAAAAGTGCAAACGTTTTTAGCGGCAAATTAGAATACAAGAAGGAGACGCCATCTTGCCTGTCTGGACAAATTAGAATAAAGGTGCGTTTTCATGGAGCGGAAAATAGTATCCGGATATTTTTCCCCCTCTTAGCTTAAATAGTTGGGCTGTGCCGAACCATTAGATATTGGCGGGATTTTAAAATTGAATTTCGTAACGGGTAATTTGGGCAGTTTATATCTTCATATTTATTTTGTATAATTACTTAAATCTACTCAAATAATAAATATTTACATTTTTATCAAGGACATTATCGTTATTCTCGACATTTCTTTAAAATTCTATGCTTTCATCTTTCGCACGATCATCATAACCTCAAAATTGCAAAAATTAAAATAAAACTAAATTATTTCTATTTTTCTTTCTTTTTAACGATTCCAGGCAAGAAAGAGAAGCAAATATAAAATGATTTTTCATAAATTCAGAAAACAGGGCTTTTTATGCATTAATTTTTTTAAATAGAATTTTAAATTATATATCCAGATATTTTAAGCTGCATGAAAACAAGGGAGATTTTGTGCAGGTGGGGGTGAAAAGATGGTAGAGTGGGGGAGATATCCGGATATTTTTCGCTTCATGAATTCGGACCTTAAGAGAAGGGCTACTGTAGTATGTAACTTACCATAATTGTGATATCTGTCTAAGATTGACAGCGACATAAATCCACCGTAGCCGTGAGCTGCGTAGGGCACTTTGACGCAAGATGCAAGATAATCGAGGAAGTAAAGTTCCGGACCCTTTTCGTCGTCGTATCCTGCGAGTAAAAGATTTACGAAGTACGGAGTCCTCGATCTCAAATGTTCAGCGAGGTTACTTCTAGTGTAACATGCTGTTGCTTTCGGAGATAACTCGTATCCGTTTACCATTTTGTACAATTGCATATTTTTGCTGATGTACTCGGAAAATTGTGTTGTGTCTCCACTTTCTCCGGATACTGCCATGACGATCTTGTTGGTAATTTTATGTATTTTGTGTTCGTCTAGTAAAATTTTTTATGACAAAACACTTTTTAATGTTAAGTAAATATTTAATAGTTAACAAAAAAAAGTAGATGCATAAATAATGAAGGTTAGTGGATACATTTGGGGATGTCATGAAAAATAGAATTTGGAATCATGGTTTTTAGGTTATGATTTCACAAAATTTTATTTACTTACCATTTTTCATTACTAATATAGACATTGTGTTCGTCATGTCGGCAGCGACAAGAACGAAATCTTGAAACTGAATTCCTATTAAACATTCCATTTTAACCTTTTGTAATTTCAACCGTTTTATAACAATACAGAGTTCGCTATTTCACGGCCAAAAATCGTCTGTCATTGATGTAAAGCGGCGGACATGTTTGATTTGAACGGAATCCATTTTCCGGCAAAGCGCCTTTATGTTTAGTGTCGCTCTCTTGAAAATCATAGTAAACTTTTGGACAAGTTCTATTGCGCATATGCACATGTGTATGTATATGTTGATGTAGATCCCGATACTCGTGTTTCTTTGTTTGTTGTTTTACATACATACTTGTTTTATAAAGTACATTGCACTTTAATATGTATATTATTTATTTTTTGTAGGATGAAGTAATGATCAATTAATAATTTCATATATATAAAAATCAAAACAATTTAAATTGTCGGGAAACGTAAAATATGTAGTGCAAATCACACTTTAGTGGGTTCTAAAGTGCTCCACCGATAAGGTAGGAATTTTCACTAAAAACCATAACTAAAAAGTGACTGAAACGATTTTTCGAAATTCGGACTTTGTAAGGTCAATTTTAATTACTACAGACGGTATCATAGAACATTTCAAAGACATTAATTCAGAACTGACCGAGAATTTTCGGAAATAAGTGATTTTTATTCAATATCTTTGGTATAAGGAGAAATAACTCATTTACACAAAATACGAGCTGGTGTTCCACAAGGCAGTGTACATATGTACTTGGTCCAGTGTTATCAACAACTCGAAACACGATATCCGCTACCTTTGCTAATGATACTACAGTGGTCCTCCTCATATTTTAACGTTTCGAATCAAGGAAGATGGCAGCTTCTTCCCTTAACTTAACGCTTCCCCTCATCCGCACAACTAGCACTATGAGAGAATATAAACAGAAAGAAGACATGTACATAGTGGTGTCTGTCTTTATCTGTAAGCGCAAGCGCAAACAGCAGTCCGCACTGTTTTGAATACATTTATGTATGTATACATATGTGGACTGCCGCTACAAGCACATGGCTAATGGTGGAGGAACTCAGGAGAAAAAGTTAGAATAATAGACGGAAAACAGTTAAAATAAGGGACGCAGTTAAAGTAAGAGGAGTTAAAACAGGGGGAGGACTACTGTAATTCACAAGTTGCTTCCCAAATGTTACAAGGAGCCTTTAATGAGGTACAAAAATGGTTTGCAAAATACATTAAAAACTCCCCAATACCGCAATCCGAAGTGGCAAAGTACTTTGGAATCCATCTTGATCGGAAGCTAAATTGGAAGACATATCTTCACCAAAAGGAAACAACTTGGACTTAACCTAAACTAAGGCGAATGTTTTGGTCATTCAAAAGAGAGTCAACAGAAAATAAAACTTTATTGTACAAAACCATCCTAAAACCTATTCGTTGCGAAAGCAATGTTTAATGTTTTTCTCGACCGCTTATACGTAAATATTAAGAATTAGATTAATTTCGTGGTATGTACGGTCCTTTTACTTAAATAAACAAATAATAAATCATAAATCAAATACATGGGTTGACGATTGCAACCACTAAGTATGTCGTAAAGTAAACTTAAGTGAGCATTGCCGGGATTTGTAGTATAACCGCTCAGACCTTTTGATTTTACTGTTCGGAATATAAGGAATTTTAATGATTTGACTTTTAATAGGTTCTGTGTCCCTCTAGCGGTGATACAGGGAACAATTGTCTATTTTAGAAAATATACGTTTCGTCCCAGTTTTTTCACGTGGACTCGTCAGTAAGACCGTGAAAAAACCTGTCTTATACGTATATCCGGTTTTATTTATAAGAGATATTTTAAAATTAATCTAGCAGAGGAGGAATGCTAGAAAAATTTGAAAAGATATCTATGCCTGATAATGGCATCCTAAAACCTATTTGGACTTACGGCATAGAATTATGGGGCACAGCAGCTAACTCAAACATAGAAATACCCCTACCGAAAAAATCCAGGTGGGTTTTTGCATGTGGTCTCGACCTGGTAGTTTTGGCCAATTTGACCAGGTCGAGTCCATGTTTGATTTTGCCACCAGGTCATGCCCACCTGTTCAAAATTATGTACCCTACTGAAAATTGTCACATGACATATCATGTGATTTATCATGTAATAAATATAAACAGCCACAAAAAAAACTAAAATAACAGGACTAATTATTTTAGATATTTTATTTGCATTTTATTAATATTTCTGTGATTTTTATAATATATATTAAATTTATGAACTTGAAAATAATTTACCCAGACCGAGGATCGAACCCGGGTCTTCCGTTTACAAACGCTGACGCCTTAACCACTAGACTACGCTCGCAAATATGTTGTTACGTGAACAAGAGTAACTTATACTTGTGTGCAGAAGGCATATTGATAAATGCGGGTTTAATTCAAACAAATACTTAAACAATTCTTTGCAGACGTTCATAGTTACTAACAAAATAGTAAACGCAAACATTTTATGCAGTTATTTTTGTCAGAAAAAATATTTCAGTAGGATAGAAACGCGAGAATCCCATATGGTCTCGACCTGGTTCAATGGGCCAAAACTACCAGGTCGAGACTAAGAGGTCAGACCAGGTGGAGAAACCCATCTGGATCTTTCAGTAGGGACTACAACGATTTCAGTCAAAAGTGCTTAGAATGATAGCCAACATTCCGTGATTTATAAGAAATGAAGATATCCACCAGGACCTACAGATGCCAACCATTAAAGAAGAAATTAAAAAATACAGCACAAGATACACCGAAAGACTCAAAAACAACCTAAATCCTTTGGTTAAAAATCGTATGACTCCTACATGCAGGACTAGAAGATTAAAGAAGATTCCGAAAGATTTATTAAACTAAACAAACATTAATTCGTAGTAAAGTACTTATCAAGAAGATTGCGAACGTAAAATTCCCAAGAAAAAGCAATTCTTTTTACTTTTACTAATGGAATTATTGCAATAAGCTCATCAATGGGTGGGTACCTTGCGTGCCCTAACAAAACTATTGTAAATATTACTTATTACCTCTATTGTTGGCAGATTGTAATAACTTGGGAAATAAACAAAAATCTCTTTGGTATTTTCTACAAAACTTTTTATAGTACTTAGAATTGCCCTTACAGAGCCCGAATTTTGAAACTTTTATTTAGTCATCTTTTATTTACATTATTTCGTGAAATTTCGTACATTACCGGCGGACCACTTTAGAACCCTCTTAATGTGTTTATTATTGTATTTATTTGTATGATAGAGAAATGATCAATTAATACGTTCATATATGCAAAAATCAACATAATTAAAACTGTCGGGAAGCGTAAAATAGTGCAAATCACACTTAAGGGGGTTCTAAAGTGCTCGACCGATAATAAAATAATTTTCACTAAGAACCGTGAATAAAAAGTGACTTAAACGAGTGTTCGAAATTCGAGCTCTGTAAGGTCAATTTTAAATACTATAGGCGGTATCATATAGACAATTCCGAAGACATTAATTCAGAACTGACCGAGAATTTTCGGAAATAAGGTATGTTCATTCAATATCTTTAGTATTTTCTAGGAAACTTTTTATAGTACGAAAAACAGAGCCCGAATTTGGAAATTCAAAATGGCGGCTTCAAAATGCCGTACACAGTGAAAATTTCTGTTCGCTCTAACTAAAAAACTATGAGCTTTTTTAGGAAAATCCTGAAAAAGACCATTTTTTAGAATTCATTAAGAAATATAGTGGACTTTTTTCAGATTGATTTGATGTTATTTTGAGAGACATTTTTCAATTGTTGCGATGGTAAATGATGGACCAATTTTCACTATATTCAGCAATTTTTCCAAGATGACACTCAAATTTTTGTATGAAAACGTTATCCAATCGAAATGTGCATTTGGATCGGGTGTCATAATAACTTATATCAATAGATTACTATAGGTACGATTGAAAATTAAAAATGGCGGTTTCTCAATTCTTGTTCAGTGAAAATTTCTGTTCGTTTTAATTAAAAGACTATGATATTTTTTTGAAAAATGCAAAAAAGACAATTGTTTAGAATTTATACAAAAATATAGTGGAATTTTTTCAGATTTTTTTGATGATACTTTCAGACGCATTTTCAAATTGCCGCAATGGTAAATGATGGACCAATATTTTTAATATCATTTTTTTTAATTTTTGAAAAAAAAAAATTTAGACCGACCTTAGGATTCGAACCAGAGACCATTCGAAAGCTGGTCAAATGCTCCACAGCTTTTAATTATGTTATAAATATATATTTGCATTAAACAAAATCGGGTTTCCAATTAAAACGTACATTGGAGCAAATAGAAAAGTATAACATAAGAAGTACAAAAATTGATATCTATGAAAAAATATCTGATTAAAAGCAAGAAAAGCCGGCTTCCCCGTGTAGTACATAGGACCATTATTGACCGTTCAAAAATCGGAGTCTGCGTCTTGATGAAAGACCGAAAGTTTGTACTCCGATTTTATTCCTTCTTATATCTGGATTTGAGACAAATTTATCCAATTTTCGAAAATGGGTCTCACTCAGATTTTCAAAGGGTTAAAAATAGATGACAGCGGTGGGTCAAGCTTCAGGTACATTTATAAATGTATGACACTTCATAAATATATAAAAATAGTTACATATATATTATAATATTACAGATGAACATTTTCACACATATATAGACGGTTATATATGTAGTATGTACGTCACTAAGAGCGGCATGTACGATATCGATCCGCATGCAACGTTTCCATTGCGATGTGACAGGTGCCTGTGCCGCGCCGGGCATAATCGAGCCTCGACCCTCGACCGTCGAGGTACCCGAAAATCCCCAGGTCCGTGGAGTCCGAAAAAACTGCCCCAATCCTTGGACGATCCTGGCAAATCGGCCGGAAAATCAAACGCCGGGATTGCCTTGCGGGATTTGCGACATGTGCCTTTCTTGAGTGAGTTTTTTTACGTCATTGTTGTGTTTTCCTTTTTTTTTTCAAAATCATCCATTGACAAACTTTGTTTTTCCTTTACTAGACGTTGAATGAAACAATTTTTTTTATTCCGAAGTTTATGACGATGGTATTCAATTTTTTGTCGGCTTTTTTTAACAACTATTACAACTGTTATGACTTCTTTTAACGCCATTTTCAATATTACATTTTCATATTACGTCATCGACCATTACGTGTTTTGTGTTCGATCGTTTGAACTCGAATCTTTTTTTTCGTGTGATTTTGAGTAATATGTTGGAAATAGCGTGAACTTAAGTTCAGATTACTGAAGGTACTAGAGGTTAGTATATTTTTATTATTTGTGTTGTGACGATTTCGAATATTGTCAATAAGCGAGTTTTTAGTTAAATTTATACAGTTTTGCTATTTTTACAAACTGATAAGTATAATTAACCAATCGTCACTACAATCAGATTTACTTTGACGTTTTGTGAATGTTATTTTTATAGGATATCCAATCAATTATACGGCACGTTTAACATTTGTGATGATCGACCCAGAAATGTATAGAAAACTAGTTAACGTCCTTACATTTTAATTGCAAATAAGAAGGAACTTTTTCATACAAGTTCTTTTAAGTGCTTTTTTCTATTTTCAAAGTGAGATCTATATATTGTTCATTTTAAAAATTAAATGCGACAAAGTTATAAAGTTTCCTTATAGCTAAGTTTTCGCATTGCTTTTCTTCGTGAGTCATTTGCATAAAGGAAGGAAAAATGAAATAATGATCAATTTTACTTGTGGCGTTGTTATTCTTCAGATATATGATTTTTTGAAAATGTAATAAAAAGTATGCTTGATTTGGTTAAACATAAAAAAAGTACTGAGCTTTATTTTATAAAAAGCTCTATTCATCTGCTAGTAATTTTTTGGAATCGTTTTTTTAAAATTATTATGAAAATTATTTTCTTTATATTTCAGCGAAATTATCGGAGACTTTCAACAATTTAGTAACATATAGTTTCATCTACATTTTTTACGACACGAGTCCAATGGGACTTTGAAATCCCTGATCGGCTAGGTAATAAAATACATCGATAATATTGTGTTTTAAGAGTCCTGTTAGAATTTCATTCCACTTTTGATAAATAATTTTTTTTTAATAGTTTATTTGTGATTAATTTGTTGATTGTTTGGCTGCAAGAAAATTACAATATTTTGTCTGATAAATTAAAAATTATAACAAACAAATTCTCTGTATGTATTTGAATTAAATAATGTTTATTCCAAATCGGAACTAATAAGGTTAGGTAATAATGAAAATTGAATTTTCAGAGTCTTTGATTATATTTTTCGAAAAATTTAACCGTAAAAAACTATATTCGATTGTTTAAAAAACACATGCATTTTTCATTGATTTTTTTCCTTTATTTTGCTTTTTCATATAGAACTAATTTCAGAATTCCTGTTTGAAGTAAAGAAATCGTCTCTTCGTGGCTGGAACTGTAAAATGTGCATAGTAACATTTTGATAATAAAGGTGAAAGTATAAAAAAAGCGGCAAAAATACGAACAAAATCGGAAAACGTTTGGGAATTTTTTATTTGAAAATGATGGACTTTCGAAAAAAGGTTACGAACCAAAAAAATTCTTACTATTGCTCAAAGAATACATTTTTGCAAATTTTATTTGAAGACTTTTTCAATTTTTCAAAATGTTGGATTTCGAAAAGGGAACAAAATAATTCCGACAAATTTTTTAGCGCATTCTTTGATCAATTTTAGGAATGTTTGGTTTAGCAACTTTTTTTGCGAACGTATATCATTTTCAACAAAAAAAATTCTTAGAAAAAAATCTTGGAAAAATCGCCCAAAAGCCTCAAAAGGAATTTTGTATTTGAAAAAGATAGACTTTCGGTAAAAATATTGTGATACAAAAAGGCTTAGTATTGTTGAAAGAATATCCAGGCATTTTTTTAAATTTTGTTTGGAATTTTTTTCGATTTTTCAAACTTTCGGGAGAAAATTCAACAAATTGATTGAAAAATTCTGACCAAATTTCAGCGCATTCTTTGATCACTTCAAAAAAATTTGTTGTTCAGCAAAATTTTATTCGAAAATGCATCATTTTCAAATAAAAAATTACTGAACCTTTCGCTGATTTTGTCGGGTTTTAGTCTCCATTTTGGATACTTTTGTCTTTATGTTCAAAATGTTAATATGAACATTTTAAAAATTCGGTCTCGAGGACACCATCTTTACTTCAAACTGGAATTCTGAAATTATTTCAATGTGAAAAAACGATGTAAAGAAAAATAGAATTCGAATAATGCTTTTTTCGAAATAATCGTATGTTTTACGCGGTTGAATGTTGTAAAAAAATCTAATAACTGATTTTGAAACTTCAGTTAATTTTACGTCAAATATGACTACTTGGACATTTTTTACAACCGTTTACACAAAATACAACAGTTGAAGAATTTAGAATTTAGAATTTTCCAATTTATTATCGATATTCAGAGAATCAATAACGGACTGAAGAAGCTTTTGGATAATCATCAAAACAATTTTCAAATTTGTCAAAGAAAAAGATGAAATTATTCTAGAATATTTTGAAACTTTTTTTAGTTTTTTAAATCCTGAAATTTTGAAAAATTGGATTCCAAATATTTTGCAAAAATTCACTTGTATTCTTTGAGGAGTTCTACATTTTTCCAAAATTCATTTTCATAAAAAAATTCCTGAAATTTTCGACGCTGTTTTTTTTGTTTCTACCTCTATCTTTAATACTGTTACGATTATTTGTAAATTCAAGTCGCGAGGACACGATTTCTTTACTTGCAATAGAAATTTACAAACTATTTGAATGTGAAATACGATATTAAAAAAGTACATTTGAAAAATCTATGTTTTTTCGATAAAATTCAATTTTTTCAGCGATATTTTTTACATGTTTAGCTAAATGTAATGCAAGATTCTAAAAGATTAGTTAATTTTAGATATGCCTACTTGCAAATTTGGTACAACCTATTTAAAAAAAAAAATACTGCCGTTGAAAAACTCATGTGAAAAAATTCATAGAAAGATTGAAGTGTACATTTTGGCTCGAGTCAAAAAGTTTTGAAGTATGACAATGCTTGTAAAATAAAAGAGTAATAACAAAAAACTAAAAGAAATAAAAGAATTAAACATTTGTAGACTAATACGTATTGAAAAAAGTATAATGTAAATAAATTAGTTTTGTTTAATTAAACAATATTTTGAGAATATGTATTAATTTATATTAAAATAAATATTTAAATTATTTTTTCGCAAAAACAGTTAAAATAAAAAAGTAAATATTACTTAACATTTTAGTAATACACTAAATACTAATTTAAAACCCAAATTTCTTGGATACGAAAATTGCATATGTTTACCAAAATAATAATTCACATAAACGCAGAAAAAAATGTATTACATTTACATGAAATATTCGTTAAGTGAAAAATATTGATAAAATTATTTTATGCGTAAAAAAAATTATTTCTACAATTATATTTAAGAGAAATTAAAATATAATATCAATGTATAATTAAATAGACCAGAAATGAAACTAAAATCTATAGAAAATTAAAATAAATCAAAATAAGAACAATTGATTTGTGTTATGAAGTTACTTTTAGTGCAAATAAAGAATATCGGTCGAAAGAAATAATTTATCGACGAAATAATTTCAAAAATTTACCAAATAATGCCCCACTAATAATTGTCATAAATTATCATATTTATTAAATTTCTCTTCATCTAAAATAGAAATATAATGAAATGTGTAACCTTTTCAGTCAAGGCCGACCAACATGTATATTTCAAATAAATACTTCGACATTGTGAAATATTCATATTCATTATTATGTGTATGCTCAGTTGTTCCCCACAGATAATTATTTTAAATAAATGAAATGAGTTTTAAAAACTTTTAAACTCGTGATTTCATTTTTTATAATAGTAAATTATTTTGAAAATGAAGAGATTTAAACTGGAATAGTTTGGAAACAGGAAACGTGACAAGGACTAAATAGGGATTTTAACTAAATTATTCATGTCATAAAGCTTGCACCACAATTATCATGAAATAACATGAATTTTATGCAAAAATTAATTTAATTCATTTTAATTTGCAAAAATAGAATCGTGTATTTTTTAATAAATCCGATCGGTATGCTTGTGATCTGGGACGAAGTTATTATTGGCTTATATGTAACTAAAATAAGCGCGTTTATATAAACAGGGTTTAAATTTAGTATTTGCAGCTATTAACACGCACTTTGCAAACAAGCGTATTGAATCACAGATTCTTTGATTAATATTTGCTGTTATTGTTATAGAACGACAGTAAACTTTAATTAATATTGAGAGTTCAAATATGACAGAAACTAAAATGATGTTCACATCCGGATTTAGCATCGTATAAACTGCAATTATTATTTAAATATTCCATGATTTTGTTACTAGATACGATTAATGAAATTCTACAAATATTTTATGACTATTTGTCTTACACTAAACAATATCATATTTTTTTTATATACAATCTTCAAGTTCAATAGTTCTTCATTCTCTAAATCGGAATCAGTTAAAAACGACCAATAAGAAAATGAAAAGTGAGTCACCAAATGAATTAGTAATCATTTTTGCTAATAAAAAGTTAAAACCTACTAATTTATTACTCATTCTACAAACTACTAGCCTACAAACTTCAATATCTACTTGCAGATTAGTAGAATTTTACTAATGAATTAGTATTTTCGTACTATTTGTTAGTAAAAAACTTACTAATTGATGATACCTCTTTTTGCTGTAGATAAGTCGTTAAAGTGGTTAAAAACTAAAAACTAGGAGATTCTTTTTAGCTTTGAAGTTAATGACCTAACCATGTTTACATTTTTTGGCTAAATTAGATATCAACTAGGATTTTAAAATTTTTACTAAATGTTAAAAGGAACATTTAATATTTCCGTTTTTCTTACATTTTAAGGTCACTTTACTCTTGACATTTGAACTGGTTAAAAACTACTAATTGAAAACGAAAAGTGATTTACTAATTAAATTAGTATCATTTTTACTTTTTAAATTAGTCAGTTTTTACTGATTCTATAAAGTACTAAACTAAAATATTCTACTTTTAAAGTAGTAGATGTTTATTAATAATTCAGTAGCTTTTTACTATTTTCTGGTTAAAAAAATGAGATCCACTTTAAATTTTAGCTTAGTAGTTTATTACACTAGTAATACTAAGTGAACCAATTTAAAACAAAAAATGTATTTGATTTACTTATTTTAAGTACAGAATACTAGTAAATGTAATTTTTTAAGTAGTTTTTACAATATGTATATTATATTTTAAACATTATTCACTGTCGACTAGCAACAATAATAATAAACATCATAGTTAATACAGACATATAATATTAATTTTTATTTTTAATTTAGTCCTTTTGAAAAAAATAATATTGATAAATAGAAGTAAAAAGAATGTATTATGTCAGGGTTCATTATCGGATACGAAATGTAAATCTTTGTAATTCTTGCCTCAACATAAAGAATCGATACTTGTAATACACGTCAGCGAATGCAGAGTTGTCGCTTATATATTTTATTTAACGCCAGTACATATTTTGCTCGGTCAGTACATAAACTTCATTTACGCCATGAACGTTTAAAAAGCACTTTAACACCAATTTTTCATGAACTACAGAACATTTCAAGAATAATTTAATATAAATATATGAAAAAATTTGTATTTTTCCATTTATTCATTCATTTTTATTCTAAAATTATCCTGTCTGTATACATTCTTATTTATTTACGTGTAATCAATTTTAGATTCATTAGAAATACAAAGAATCTTTTTAAAGGAATTATTACGCTGGAAATTTAATTTATATGTCTGTCAAACAGATTTAATTTAAATTTATGCTCCAGAAATAACTAGACATGTTCATTGGGTTTAATATTTAGCATAAAGATTTGCTGTTGTAATTATTTAAGTAACTACTTTTTATCTATTTCATATTATTTTTATCTCAAAATTAAATGTCAAACAACTTTCAAAAATTCAATACAAAACTACAGCTTTAAATCGAGCTTAAAAAAAAAGGTTCAGTACGAAAAAAAAGTTAGCACGTAAGTATTAAAGGAAAACTAAACAATTTTTGAACTTATTTATGTATTTAACGCTAAAATTCTAAAACCTCTTCTTTTTGACAATTAATATTAGTTAAAAGCTCTGCATCCATTTATTATAATTTTGTACATGCATAATTAATTTTTCCATCGTACAAAAGAAAATATATGAAAAATTATACGAGAAGTTCGAAATACAAAATGTAAAAATGGAATGAAAAGTTATAGAAAAACACCGATAAAAACCATTTTAATTACGAGTATTTTTAAGCTAAATGCAAATATGGTTCAGTAAATATTAATATTAATCTCTTTAATTTATACTGACGTTCCATTTCTATCATTCCATGAATAAATATTCATATTTAGCTCAATTTAATGAGTTTCATAATTTTAAATCAAATTTTATTTTATTTACTTTCTTTAGTTCATTGAATTTCGGTCTAATTGATCTAAAAGTTCAAAAAGACACATTTTCTCGCATTTGTTGTTTATAAGTATTTACTTTTTAATTCTGGAATTGTTTACATCATTTCTTAGTAAAAAATAACAATTAATGAACAAAAGGCGGCTATTTTCATCCGATTCATCAGTAAAAGGTGACTGCTTGATGGACAGCATCTTGCAACTGGCTTATCTAAAATAAAAATCCAAAAAGATTTCGTTAGTAGACTTTATCTGCCTTATATGGATGAAGTGTTTTGAAAAAAATGAATTTGTTAGGGAACTAAAGCTCAAGTAGCGATTTTGACCAAAAATTGACAATTTTGTATCTGCAAAACAAGTGGGTAAAATTTCAAAAAGATTGTAGTAGTAAATTTTGAGTTACCGCATCCACCGACTTTTGGCATACTTTTGATAAACGCCGATAGTTATCATTGCGAAAAACGCCAATATAGCCAATAAAATATGTCTTTCATGACTTTCAAAACATCCGAAATTTCAGATTGTTGCTGTCTGTTTGCGTTTGTTCTGTATTTTGTTTGGGAAATTAGTTTCTCGTCACTTTTTCGATATTTTTTTTACATTGTTCGGATGACTTGAAATTTGAAGACTTCCCTGAGATACTGTAATCTAAAAAATCGATTTTTTCAAATTTCTGACTACTTAATTACCGTCCATTGATCGTGTAAAGAGTTATTTTGGTCAGTATTTAACCTCTTTGACTTTTGAACATGAAAAGAAGATTTCCATCTTTATTTTCAAGCAACGTGATAAAGGTAAAATATTTCATCTTGAAAACAATCCAAAAATAGAAGTTTTCAGGTTAAAATTGGTCAGATTTCATCGTAGATTTCTTCAGAACAGAGAAACTCTTGAGAAAAATTGTTAAAAACAACTATCACCATTAAATCTCACAAAAAAATGAACCTGGTTGTGAAGACCTTTGGAAAAGATTGAAATAAAACTATACCAATGAAATAAAGTAAATTTATTAATTTTCGAAGATGAAACTGAGATCTCCGCTAAGCAACAGTTAATAGCTCATAGTAACAAGTTGAAATCGATTGTTTGCTTAATTCAATAATTTTTCCAGTGCTGACATATGACAAACAATAAAAAAAGGCATAAAGTCAACTTAAAGAAAGATTTTATATACAACTTTTTTTGACAAACACTAGCATTAAATGAACAAAAATTTGACACCAAAAAATGATGTGGTACAAAAATGTAAAATACAAAATCAAATCACAAAATACAGTGAAAAAACTTTAGTGACACAATGAAACACTTTTATTTTTGAATGAATTCGTGACGATTTATCGAGGAGTCCTTAGAAGCTCCTGAGGACGTCCAAATGTCCGATTTTGGTCCTCGGGAGTTGAGGGCTCTTGAGGAGGTTCTGGGACGGGTTTGTTTGTGAAATAATGTAAAATCATTTTGACTATTGAAAAATATTCTTTTCTGACATCATAGTAACTTAGTACTGTCAACATATACGTTTCAAAATAAACAGATCAGTGGCATTTGCATACTGCCTAAAATATATGAGATGCCTACAACTTGCGGACTTCCGTTACTCTTAAAACCTCCAAATGGACACTTTTTTTTACTTTATAGTTTTCTATATATCATTCAATGCTTTAAAGGCATTATATAACTGAAAGTCCACATTATCCTGAAACGAAGAGAAACTCATAAGCTAAATTGGTTTTCAATTACGAAGGCGTTTTACGATGCATTTTCAAGATTTATTTTTTCGTTTTGTTGTACGTACCTTTTCAGCACCCTTCAATAGAATCACATTTACATCCCAGTTTCCTTGAGATCTACATTGAAAACCCTTCAAATCTTGATGAAATCTATGACCTTTGCTCTTCAGCGAAATCTCCAGGATTGTGCGTATACTTTCAAGAAGTGAATCAAGAAAATGAAGCTTCAAGTCCATTAACAAAACATTTTTCCAAGATGTCTAATATCTTTCTACGATATTCTTTTAATTTTCATCCCTGTTATTTGCCAAAAATATATAATCTAATTATGTAGGTGTGTCGGTCTTTTTAAAAAAAATAAAACAACACTTTTCTGACTGATCAGTCCTGAAGATGACTCACAAGAGACCGAAACGTAGAAAATAAATACATTTTTTCAAGAAAAGTGTTTTTTTATTTTTGTCCCACATCATATATATTTGCCAAAAATGTTTTTGCGATGCATTAACCTGGTTGCTTTCTCTACATATGAATCATATGTTTAAAAAATGTTGGTCTCTAAACATTTTCTAAATTTAACGTCCATCAAAGAAACTTTCTTTCAATATATTTGTAAAGACGCTTTCAAATATGTAAAGCTGGAACCTTCTGTATCGAAAGCTTAGTAAATTATTTAGTCAAAGCTTCTGATAACTAGCGGAGGTTTTAGAATGTGGTCCTAAGCTGAAAGCAGTGATATTCTTTATTTTTGAAGCCTACACATGTTTTTTTCACAATTTTTTGAGGTTATGTCTTAAACGCAAAATACATAGGAATAATGTTTGGGCCTGTCTTAACTTCTGCTCGCAAGTATTATGACTGGTAAATCGAAAACAGATTTTACTGTATTCAAATCTGTATGTATGTATGTAATAAATTTATTTGCCGTGGAAAGCTTTTCCTTGCAGCAATCAAGAAATATCTTTACATTAATATTGTACATATTTAATGAGCTGTAGAAAGGTAAATGCGCATTTTAAATAAATTAATATTTTTGTACGATTAATATACCGCATAATACAAAAGACGCAACATTATTAAATTAAAATAATACACAGTAAGACTTACAAAGATCGCATAATAATACCAGACGCTGGAAGACACCACAAAAAAGAAAAAAGAAATAACAGGTAAATAAATAAGAAAAAATAATTAAATAAATTAATATATGTATGAATAAATAAATAAATAAAATAAATAAATAACTAATTATTATATAAATAAATAACACAACAGTTAAGTAGGATGACCTCTGCTCCTATCCTGCTCTGACAGATAATCATATAGATGATTTGTGAAAACATCATAGGACTGGGATTCACGGATCAGTGAAGGCAAAGAGTTCCAAATTGCGATCCCTGTCACTCGGAAAGAGTTCACGTATTGCTTCCGCAAACACAATGGTATTTCAAATTGACATGCAGAGGAAATTCTGGAGGATCGCCGTAGATAAGTCAACATCGTAGGAAAAAGGTCGAAGAGATATGAGGGGGTCGAAGATGTGAATAATGAAAATAGCAGTGAGCCTAAAAAGTACTGCCTGCGATATTTAACTGTAAGCCAATTTGCCTTTACTCTGTATGGCGAGATGTGCTCGTCTCGTCTAAGCCCATAAACAAAGCGTAAGCATGAATTCAAAATTCGTGTAAGTTTTTTATTCAAATACTCAGCGGCATCATTATACACTAAGCATGCATAATCTATCAGGGGGACTATTAGAGCATTTATAAGTAATAATTTAATTTTTGGAATTATCATATGACAACGAAACTTCAAGCGATGCAATATGAAATAAGCACTCCTGGATATACTCGATATATGCAAATTCCAAGTGAGATCACTGCTGATCGTTACACCAAGGTTTCTGACGCTCCCTACAAACGGTATGGGTACCCCGCTTACTAAGAGTTGAGGGATAGTACGACGATTAAGGGCGTCAACATAACGTTTGCTCCCAAGGATAATGGCCTTTGTTTTAGAGGGATTGATTTTGAGTCCAACATTTAGCGTCCAATTCACGATTGTAGAAATTTCTTCATTTAACATAGAGATTATACGATCCACTTGGTTTGGCAAACACTGAAGATAAATTTGTAAATCGTCAGCAAAAAGCGCAAATTGGTCTTTACAATGCTTCAATAACTTAGTAACCGTGTTAATGAAAATTAAGAATAAGATAGGTCCCGGTGAAGAACCTTGTGGTACCCCAGATGAAGTGTACAGATGTTCACTGGTATTGTCCGCGATTCGTCAATAATTATTTGATATCGACCAGTAAGATAGGAAGCTAAAAAGCGTATGGCCGAACTAGTAAAACCAAGTTCACGTAGTCTCTCCAATAGAATAAGATGATGGTAATTAATCCTTGGTTAATACCGCGTCTGACATCATCAGTTTCCTTCAACAATGCAGTTTGTGTACTATGCCGTTTTCTAAAACCGGATTGTAGAGGATGGATCAATTTATTATTTTCAAGAAAAGAAACTATTTGTTTAGGGAACATAAAGTCAAACATTTTAGCGAAGTGGCAAAGACCAGATATAGGTCGTGTATCAGAGGGCGATTGTGGGATCTTAGATTTGAGTAGAGGTGTTATATATGCGGATTTCCAGGCATCAGGGTATATATTGCCTTTAATTAGGTAATTATATAATTTAGTGAGGAAAGGCATTATTACCGGAAAGACTGTTTTAAAGTAACGCAGTGGCAAGCCATCCGGACTCCTACCAGTGGATCGAGATAGGAACCGAAGAAATGTTTGACTAACTTCTACAACATCAAGTTCAAAGAAGGAGAAGGTAGGCTTATACGGATCGAGCGGTATTTCTAACACCGACTGAATATCACGATCAGTGACTGGACGGTGCATGCTGGAAATTTGGGCATAATCTCTATGTTATTTTATAGTAAAAAATGTACTTACACGAATGAACTCCAGTAGTATATCAAGAAAGTCTTTATTTTACTATTTACCCAATTTAGTCTTATCAGGGACTATTTTGGGCCCGATTTGGCGCGACATCTCAGATTTATGGAAGCCTCGACATAATTTTGAGCATCGTAACGTTAAAAATTGTACATTTTTTATCTTATCTACTTCATCCTCCACTTAAGATGATAAATTAGAAATATTGTTTTAAATTTAGAAAAGTTCTGATATTTGTAAAGAATAAAAGAATACTGACAAGAATGAAAGATTAGTTCTGTAACAGAAGAGGAATAGTTTGGTGGCAAAGAAAGAGATGATTAACGAGTTATCCCTGAGATAAATGGTTTTCTCTCATGAAGATATCGAAGTTTTACTGAAAATGCTAGCCTAATGTTAGGCGAATCCGTTCGGCGATTAAGACATTTAGAAAGTATTTTGAAAAGAATGTCTTTTTGAAATAATGCCACATTTCTCTGCATTAATTTACAAATTAAAAAAATGAGGATGAATATAAAAACATATTTTCTTAATAATTACGCATGGATTATAAACAATTCCATTTTTAGACAAACAAAATTCTCTTTTAGCACAAATGATTTTTTTAAGGACCAAAAAAACTTTTTTACATTTTGTTATTCTAGCATCACTAAATTCAACGTCAAACATTACTAAAGAAATCATTTTTTCTACTTTTTTATTTCATAGAGCTGATTTTGAGTGTGGTCCCCCTTTAAAGAGCTCTTAAAGATGTCCTTTTGCTGTTTGGGATAAGAATAAATATATTCGGACCATTATATGAATTATTCGGACTAGAAGTCTCAACTAAGTAAATCAACTATGTTCATTCTTACAAAAAAGACAATTTCAGTAGAACGAGGATTGAAATAAGCATCGAATGAGCAAACTTGAAGAAGAAATAATTATAGAAGTAATTTTTAGAAATTGTATTCACAACAAACAAACAAAAACTCAATACAGAAATGAACAAAAATGTATCAAATCTGGGTACTCTTAATTCAATTTTGATTTTTGGAAATAAAACAAACATGTTTAAAAAACAGTAATATGCAACCATTAAAAAATTTTTATATTTTATTTTTTTTAATTTACTTATAAGAAAATTAGGACTAGATAATATGACTTTTAAAAAGCTGTCTCATTGTTATAGGTTCTTTTTAACTTCTTTTTAATATTATTAATTCTTTATTTATAAATATAAATATTGTTTGAGTTATAAATATCTTTGGTCATTACCTCTGAGAGTTTTCTGAACATGATGCTTTTATGAGATCTGTATGAACTCATATTCAGAAAATCCTCAGATATCTGACTTCTTTTAAAGGTCATTTCGAAATCATTCTAAAGAGAAATCAATCAGAAATCATTTAAAATTGGCAATCGAGTGCGAGAAACTGAAATGTTATTTTCTAGAAAGTAAAATTTAATCCTCGTTTCCTTTTTATAACTTTCGTATTTAGTTTCATTTTTTGTAAAAAGCAGAAAATATTACGAGTTAGCTTTCATTAGATATCAATAATGCTTCAGGTAGATAGTAAAATAAATAAAACGATTTGTTACAAAAAGTTTTTGTTCTTTCTCATAAAATGTACATTTTATTTCCTTAAAAATACAATTTATTTTTAGCAAACAAATCCGACTGAATGGTGATGTTTTAACAAAATTCTATGACGATGAATTAAATGTACGGTGTATATGTATTTTTCGTTGGTCACGAAGTATGACGTCACGCTCCAGAAATATATATATTTCATGACCTGCATTGAATTTTCTTTCCTTTCAAAATTTACATGAATATTTATATTGGATTTTCACGCAGGGGTTATTATTAAAAACATGAAAATATGGAACACATTTCTATGATCGTTCAAGACAATCACTTGAAAAATATGTTATTGCACTTTTATTTACATTACAACGTTTTTAAAATATCTATTCTAATTCTACTAAAAAGGCAAGAATCCGTATTAGGAGATACAAATTCAAATTCATTCTATCGAAGCTATTGTTAAGGAATTCTTATTTCTGGTTGGTGATTAATATTCTTGACGGTTTATTACTTTTCTTTTATATTGGTAAATACCAATATTTTTTAATATTTACTGGTTTTATAAAAAAATTTTGTTTTAATCATCATCTTTTGTAAATTATGAAAATATTTTACGACTTTTTTTTACGATTTAAAAAAACGCGAGAAATTCGACGCACTGGGACTGGAACTCGGCACCTTTTGGTTTTCGGACGAAAACTAAAATATATCTTTTAGTGAACCGAATTTCATGTACTCGTATCGCAATACACTAAAATGATTTTAACGAAATGGTTTTTTTAGTGGGAACATCTTTTGTAGTTGAACTAGACGTAACTATAAAACCTACAAAATAATTAGTCTCCAGTGGGCAACTCCTCATGTAATTAAATTTACTATTTATTTCGTGAATGTAAATATACAATTTGGTTTTTAAATGTTTTGCATTTTCATTTTTATAATTTTGTATTCATTTTCTGAGTTAGTCACTAAGAATTAGAATAACGTTACATTTTTTTGATTAATCATTACATTAATGAATTTGAATATTTACTAACGATAATTTGAACAAGTCTGCAAGATAAAATTTTAGAAATCCATAAAATTTGATGTATTCTGATTTTAAAATAAGAAACTTAAAAACTACAATAATGTTAAATAATAAATTTTACTAAATATTTAATCAGTACAACTATATATTACCACTATAACCTACTATTTCAAACAACATGCGTAAAATAAACCCAAATGTCATTAAATTGAAAAATAAATACATGAACGTTGCAATTCGAATAATGACAAGATTTTACGTGCATATACGCGATGCATATGCACTTTCCAAACACAAGTTCGAAGTTCGCGTGCGGTTTTTTTATAAATAATGAGGCCATATCGGCATTGACTCACATCGTTATCGACGAATCTCGGCTGAGACTAGTGAATTTTAAGCAAATTATGGCCAACTTGCGAAAGAATAGTGTAGAGACTTATGCCTCTTTTAGTTAAACTTGACTTTTATCGGTCATTTCTTCACAACTATATCGAATCGTCCATTGATCCTTAGTTCTTTATACTCTGACATACACATATGCATAACAATGAGAATATGCATTTCTACGTGTCTGGGAATATGAATGTAAAAAGTAGTATAAAGTTCTGTTTTTGGTCTATTTTCGTATCGAAACCTGTACAACCTTATAGAATCAAAATAAAATACTATTTTTTAATTCAAGTTTAGTACCCCTGAGTTTGGAATCGAAAATCGTACCATGG
This sequence comes from Trichopria drosophilae, assembly GCA_030407085.1. Lineage (NCBI taxonomy): Eukaryota > Metazoa > Arthropoda > Insecta > Hymenoptera > Diapriidae > Trichopria > Trichopria drosophilae. Next base: position 96,078,243 of record CM059586.1, on the reverse strand, counting down.
TGTATGATAGAACCTTTTAATGGTAACACATATGTATTAAACTATGGTAAATGTAAACATGTGCACTAATCTGTAGTATAATAAACGTTTAATGACTATATACGAAAAAAAAAAATAAATAGTTGAAAATACAAACTAGATTGTATGATAAGACACAGTCATCGTTTTTGTTGATGTTGTTCGAGTCGACTATAAAACATAGTTGTGCCAGATCGTATTATTTAGATAGTAATTCAGTAGAGTCCCGGTATATTTGCCCGATCGGTTCCTCGCCTTCCCGTTCCGTCTCGTTATATTTACCAAAAGAAGGGGAGCGTCGCTTCTCCCGCTCTCTTCAGTCGCGTTATGTTCGAGACGTCACAACAGGCCCTTCTTAAGGCCGCAACCCGCAAAGTGGGGGAACAAGAGAGCGGTGACAGGCAAATATAACGGGACGGAAGCGGGCAAATATGCTAGGACGTAAATATAGCGAGATGCAATTATACCGGGACTCTACTGTATTTAGATAGTAATACAAACTATTTCTTTTTTTCAGTGCAAATTTACAACCATAACTTTATAGTGTATAAATAAATATACTGTTTTTAATGCAGGTTTAATGCACCTAAGTTTAAATTGAAAATCGTACATAGGTGTCTGTTATAAATATTTAATGGTAAATATAATATATAAACTATAGTATAATAAACGTTTATAGAATATATTAAAAAAAATTAGTCAAACTACTAATTATATATATCTAATTAAATACTAAAAACGATACTTTTTAGTTCATGTTACTATCTAAAAAGTGATATTGATAAATTAGGGAACCAAGTCTACTAATTAAATAGTAAAATCAACTATAAAACGCAGTTGTGCCAGAACGTGTTATTTAGATAGCAAAATCAACAATTTTTCTGTACAAGATTAAAACGTGTGATAATTCACGCTAGTTTATTACGAATGTAAACATGTACATTTGATCTATATATTATATATATTTGATAAAAAATACTTCGGTTATCAAAAGTATTTTTAAATTAGTTTTGAATAAGTAATTGACCAAAATAATTGCAATAATTGTAAAGGAATATGCATGGAAAAAATAGTATAAAAAATATAATAAACGAATATAAACATAATGTCAATTTAGACAAAAATAAAGGCACAGGATTGACTATACATAAGATAAATACAAGATATCAATTCAATTATAATATTAAAATTTTACCGATAGAAAGAAAAAGATTTTTTCGATTATAAACTTTGTTTATTAAAAAATTCTAAGGATTTTTTAAAAAAATTAAATGTCCCGGAGTTATGCACAATTAAAAATTTTCACAGTGTTTCGATGAAAAATTAATATCTTCGGAATGCAATAGTAAAAAGTTTTAATCGTTTGAATTTACGCATTGTTATTGCAAAATTAATGTGTAAATTATAAAATCAATAATGACGCCTCAAAAGGTTTGTTCAAAGTTTATTAAAAAAGGTATTTCAAAATGACTCGATACTCGTTTCGACATTATTGTAACGAAATGAATTTTAAAAAAATAATTATGAGAAATAATACTTTATTTTTCCAAATATCAAATTTATTTATAAATACAAGTTATTAGAAGTAATAAACAATTATTTATTAACTTTCTATTTTTTAATTACATTTCTTGATATTTTTCATCGCTGGGTAATTTACAAACGGTTTTATAATTATTGGAAAATGTTTTATCATTTTTAACGAAAACGAAACAATTTTTTAAAATAAATGTTTCAAAAAAGCTTGAAATAATAAACGAAACATCATTAAATCGTATTATTTAACACTTTTTTTTATATATCAATCTGACATCTAATGATTATACTTATGAAAGCGTCAGGTGAAAAGAGTTAAATTGAAATAATTAATATTTGTTTAAAAAATATATTAACGAAACGTCATCTTTTATTTTACGTGAAGAACCCTCTTAACCTTGATAACAAAACAGAAAAGAGTTCAGAATTACTTTGAAACGTGCTCTAAAAGAACTTAGATGTTCCACTTTCTGAGTGTTTTCTGAGTTCATAAAGATCTCATAATGACATCATGTTCAGAAATCCCTCAGAAAGTAGCACATCTGACTTCTTTTACAGCAAATTTCGACCTCATTTTGAACTCTTTTTAATTTTGCTACCTGAGAACCCTTTTCGTTATGGAAGTTCGAAATGTTAACACAATTTACAGCACTGTAACTTTTGTTCCAAACGTCGTTAAATAAAATTGAAAAACGTCAAATCGATAGTTTTGGACATTCTCTTTGGATTTCAAAGAAAAAAGTTATCATCATTTTTTCGCAAAAAACATCAATTTTTTCGACGTTTCTTGAGAAGAACTTTTTTGACACTGAAAAGAGCAATATTGACCTTTGAATAAGGTAGGTACTTCCCTTTTTCACCCGTCGGATTTTGTTCAAAAACAAAATGGCAGCTACAGTATAAGCCGATTATCAATAGGCTAAAAATATTGATGGTCATTATCAATATCACGTAGAAAAATCAGTAACATCCCATTGTACATAAATTATTTGAGGTTATGAATGAACCATCACGAGATTAGGAATTCAAAAATGATGATAATTACTTTTCATCCAAATTATTCATGTTTTCGACCCTTACATGGTCAAATATTTGATATTTGTGTAAGGAAATCCAAAATTACAACTTGCAGATAACTGAATCGATTTTTCAAAATTCCGACTCGTTAAGGGCAATTCTGATTATTATAGATTACGGTATCTTAGAAAATATGTAAGAAATGAATTGAGAACTAACTGAGAATTTTGGGAAATAAGTGAAGAATACCGTTTATAATAACTAGAATTACCTTTACAGATCCCGAATGTTGACAATTCAATTCAATCATCTTTAATTTCCATTTTTTAGTGCAATTTCCTACCTTACCTGTGGATCACTTTAGAACTCCCTTAAGTGGTAAGTATTTAGACACCGCGTGGTCCAGGTTCAAATCTCCGTCCGGACATCTATTTTTCTCAGATAATTTCTTCTATTTATTTCTTAAAAGTGATAATAGATATTATTTCAATTCTTTTATAGATAATGATGCATATTGTATACACCTCTGAAAAAAAATTATGATTTTTCAAAAAGCAATGTTTCTCCTACTCATAACGAAACCGACATATGAAGTGTTTATTAAATGGTCCGGGGTTTATTCGATGCCGTTTATCGGTAGGTTTAAAGGTTTGGAACTGTGCATTTTAAACTTCACTTTTACTGGACACAATCAAACATTATTTAATGTGGATAATTAATGTATTATGCTATAATAAAAGTTCAATACAAATTGTGAAAAGTTTGCTTTGGGAGTATAATTTTCCACTAACTTTGGTCTGAAAAATTGTATAAATTACTCTAATAAAACCAAAAAGAGCATATTAAATAAATATAAATTACTTATTTCGAATGGTAGGTGGTGCACAAATCCGAAAATAAAGCGACGTCCAGTTTCATATAAGTATCGATATATACTAAGTAATATATTACTAATATATTACATGTATGTAAGTTGAATTTTTTTATTCGATCGAAACATTCCTCAATCTTATTTGAAAATATTATGGTATTATTTAAAATACTAAATAGTATAGTCTTTTTTTATATTTAAAATTATATTTAGAAAGTATTCAAGATAACTGATGGAGTTGTGTAGGAAGTTGTTATTTTTTACATAATATTAAGCAATTTTTTACATTATTATGCCTAAAATATGGTTATCTTGGTACTAAAGAGACCTAACTTTAAATTAATATTGTCGACTATCATACGTGAACTATTTGAGTAACTTCAGTTTGGTTTTCTATATTATAATACCTTATAAGAAATATCATCTGTTAATTTCTGATATAATTGTCCTCTATGCAAGTTTCGATTTTGTCGAGGGAGGAAAAGCAGTAAAAAACACCGGTTTTGTAGTCCCTCTTTCTTCAATTGGAAAAATAAATGTTACTTAATTTAGTAAAATATTTGTTCTATTATTTATTATTTAAACGTATAATTTTTACAGATTGATGAAGACGCGGCTAAATATGTACTCGTCCTTTGAATCGAATTTGCTATTATCGATGCCATACTTTCGGAAAAAAGGTTATGTTTTATTGTGGATACACAATTAATTCCTATTTTAAAGCTATTTTATGCATTTTTTGCGAATGTATGACAAATTTCAGCAAAATAAGTTAAGAAACCATCGAGAATTTGCAAGAATAAATTTAGTAGATAACAAAGCAATCTACATAAGTGTTACAGAAATGTATTCTAGCCAATTCTCGATTGTTTCTGAACCGACTTACCTGAAATTTTCGGTACATTCATGAAAAATTCGAAAAATAACCTTAAAATAGATTCAGACTTGTAAGTGTAAGTAGTTTTTGTTTAACTTACACATTTTAAGTTAGGATCTGACGTTAATCACGAATTAATGTTACAGGTCATATTTTAAGATAATTGAGCGCAATGTTTCGGAGAAATTTTACACCAAAAGTTTTCAAAAATTAATTTTAAAATATTTTTTAAATTTAGGCACTTTTTTAACTTCAAGTGACTACTTCAGAAATAAAATATTTTAGAAGAACAAAGAAAAATTCATCATCAAAGAAAGTATCCACATACGAATTTTTCATCATTTAGTAAAAATCTTAATTTTCTATTTTCATGCCAACATCAACTTGAGTGTTTATATATTTATGAGAATAAATACAAAAAATAGATAAATTTACTTTCTACACGCGATCATTTACCTATTTCTGGAAGTAATATGATTAATGGTCTCTTAGATGTATGACGAAATAGCACTTGATTATCTTGTTTTCCTTCACACCTCTCAAAGTGTAAGTAGATCTGAAGATGTAGTCTACTTCTATTATCAATATTTTTTATATAAAAATTTACTTTATCCTTTGCCCATCCGGGTTGATTTTTACATTTTCTAGAATTTGATATATTAACGATTAACTGCAAATTGTTTTCGCTCGTGTCATGTTACAAACGATTTGCAAGTTTGCTGCACTTTCATGTCATCGATCTTTTTAATTTGAATTCGAAGGTTTTACACTGGTCGCACGATTATCCAGTACTCAAATGGAACTTTACGATCTCTAAATATCCATTACCGACTCTGTTAAGTAAATACGAACGTTTTAGAGTTTAAATTAAATTGGTTTTCGTGTAGAATAGTTCATGGTCCTTAATAACCAATAGGATTAGAAATACTATAATAAAAGAAAATTGATATTTGAAGTTTTTTACTACGTAATAATATTTTGGATTTATTTTTAGAATGGATTCTAATAATAGATAGTAGTTTTCTTTCGTAGTAACTTCTGTACACATCAAAAGTAGTTTTGGTGTTTACCATTCGATCATGCATAGAGATAAATAATTTGTAACTTTTATAGTATAAACACTGTTGATTTAATATATTTTTATAATAAATTCAATAAAATTAGAAGAAGATTTAACACATGTTTTATATAAATATATCTATAAATATCTACTGTACTCCAATCTATTTATTACATCAATGTTGATACAACTTTTGTGACTAAATTTATTGTAATTTAAATAGTTTTATTTATAAAAATAATTAATAATAATGAAATATATTTTTCTGTTTCAGAATATATTTGTTGAACTCAACAAAATAATGAATGTATCAGCATCACACGTCCTCCAAACTCTAACGAGTCACGCGAGCGATGTGAACAGCGTCGATTTTGCTGGAGACTGTCTTTTAGTAACAGGTTCCGGGTAAGCCATTTTACTTTCAATTTTGATTTCAAATTTGTTTCTTTTCTGTAGATTGAAATCATACAATTTTTGGATTGGTATGCATTCATATTTGTTTATTTATACTACCTAAACTATAAACAGTAATGTCTTTTTAGCCATTTATATATGTTATTTTATCACAGAAAATCGTAAAAAACTTGACATGAATGCAATAACTACAATTTTAATAATGAAAAATTAAAGAACGTTATTTACCATTGTGATACAAGGGGTTAAAATAACTATTAGATGTTAGCGTTTTGATGTTACCTCTATTTCGTGCTTTTGAAACGATCACACATGTTGCGAATAATGTTCTTTGTCAATTGACGGTGTGCTATTGAAAAATGACCATTATTTTAATCAGTTATGCAAGTGCTTTTTCACTTCAAGCATCTATTTCTTTGACTTCTCTTGTGAGCACATTCTTAAATGATGTCTGGATTTCTTCCTTTTTCCGTGTTCAAAATTATTACTTTTTGCTCCTAACGATTAAAGATATGTTGCACGTGCAGTCGGTTGAAAATGAACTAAAATTGATTTTTTGAAAAAACGAGAAACACATTTTAAAGGTACTCTTTTCAGCCTTCCTGAAAAGGGCACATACCTCTATCAGGGTACAAATTCTTTATTTTTTGTCTATTAGTACGTGTAAAAAATCCAGACATATTAAAGAAACCCTGAAATCGCTACAAGACCAAACGTAACAAAAAAATTACTGTAGGGACACTTTATGTTAGGCGTTTTTGACATATTTTTCGGTTTCAAAGGTATGAATTTCGTGCTTTTATCTAATCAATATAATATACATACATTGGTCGATACGTTTGGAGTGTACTTGGGTGTACTCCCGAAAACGCCCCCCAACCGATTTTAATGTACATTGGTATACTTACGTATTTCGGGGTGCTGATTACGAAAATTAAAAACCTTAAAAACCCACCATAATTTATGGTTTTTTGCAATTACCCGAATAAACATTTCCGGAGCTGTCCCTCATCAAAAGCTTCGGACCGGATCAGGATTGTAACGCTACCGCAGATCCGTGTCAGATCCGGAACCCGGAGGTCCGGCCATCGGGGGCCGTTCCGGATCCGATCCGGATTTAGCTATATCTAACTTTTTCCAATAAGTAAGGGGACCCAGATATGTTCCTGATCCGGCTCGTATTTGGATATCTATCGTACGGGTAACATAACCTTAAAAATATATATTTTGAAGAATATTTGTACAAAATGAATAAGGAATTGAATCGTCGCCAGAAAATTCGTCAAAGAGTTCAAAAACATAGATTGAAAAGAAAAAATGATCAGAGTAATTATACGGATAGTAATAAGGATAATTCTGAAGAAATGGAATTTGTTTCATGTGATTCTGGTACGCAAATATAAAGTCAGTTTTTCGTATTAATATTACCAAAAAAAATTTTGTTTCGGCCTGGGTTTCTCCTTATGTACTGTATGTTTTTTGGGTCGCTGAATCCGACACCGAAGTCCATTTAACACTATATCCTTGTCAGGTTTTTGACACAATCTCAAAAAATAATAATTGCAAACATTCATGATATTTTAACTCGAGTACCGTCAACTTTAAGAAAAAATGTTACTCAACATAAAATGTTCCGAATCACTCGAAAAATACATCTGAATTTTTACAAAATTTGTGAAGACGATTTTAGATTTTTTGGATTTCGCCGTTTTTCGAAAAATTTAAAATGGCTCAAAAATATTTGAAAAAATTTAGACGTACTTTTCGAGTGATTCTGAACTTTTTTGTTATATAACTTTTTTGTTACAATTGAAGGTACACGAGTTAAAAAATCATGAATGTTTTCCAATGTGTCATTTAGGATGCTATATTGGAAACGATTTGTATTGAAATTAATTTTTATAGGCCCGTAACTTTTAAGGTCGGCTCTCAATTGCACAATTTTAAAAGGTTTTACGTAAAAAGAAAATGTTGTTAAAGTATTTTATCTTATTTTCACATTTTAGGATCGAATTATAGGTATTTTTTTTGAGATTATGTCAAAAACCTGACGTGATAGAGTTAAATGGACTTCGGATTCGGATTCAGCGACCCAAAAAACATACAGTATACACATCGAGAAACCCAGACCACAGATGGCGCGGAAGCGGGACACCGACCAAGGCGAATAAAGCAATGTTCTTACATATTTCACTAACATATATACGCTTTTGAGATAATCTTGAAATGACAAGACTTTTTTTCGAGAATCTTGTCAACCACCATGAAATTGAAATATATATATTCCGATCTGGTTGAGAAATTGACAAATTATTCGGTTTTTTTTTGTAATGGTGGTTAAGGGAACTCTCAGGTGGCTCGGTCGATAACGTCAAATTCTACCCTAAAATGTTATCAAACTCCACTATATAACTATACAAACTTTATATACTACGACTACAAAAGTTAGCATTATATGTAGTCACAAAACAAATTAAAGGATTGATTGAGAATTGGCGGAGAAAGCCTGAAAGAAAAAAAAACTTGTCATTTCATTTACTTGTCGTCATAACCTATTCGTCGATCATTTTTTGTGGCACGTTTTTCTCTGCCAATTCTCAATCAATCTTTCCGAAATTTGTTTTGTGACTACATATATAATGATAAATTTCGCAGTAATGAGTCCGAAATTACGAAATAGCGCTCAGAAACTTTTTAACCTCATCCTAATACACTATGTATATAGGACGGAGATTTGTCGGTAAACAAGGTTCTCGGAAAACCCGTATAGTATTTGTCACCTAGCTGTATAGACCCCACATAAAAGTTTTTATGTATATGTATATAAGGAATTATAATTAAAAGCCCGATTTGAAACAGATCAGGATCGGATAGAGCTTTCTGACCTGCGGGACCCGGACCCGACACGTATCTGCGGTTGCGTTACATCCGGATCAGGTTCAGATGAGGCATTCGGATCTGGATCGGATCTGTGCTAAGGCTTCCGGATCCGTTCCTGATCCGACCCGTAGGTAAATGTTTATTCGGGTATCTCATAAAATTCTCAAAATTTCGAAAATTTCTTCCAATAAAAGTTGTAGATTTGATCGAAATACACATTTTTTGGGAAAAATCGAAAAAACGACAAAACACCATGAAAACGATCAGTTATAACATGAATATAACATGAATTCCACGTAGCGATACGCATATGATTTTGGACATTGTTAGGGCTAGGCAGAGTTCTGACTGGTTAGGTTAGGTTAGTTTTTGGGCACGCATATGCTTTTAAGCATTATTATGCCACCGTCACAAGCACCTAAGACAACTTCGTGTTAATGGGAGCCGTGGCGTTGCCATTTCTCTGCTTCCACTATTTCACTATACGAATTTTGACCTTAAATAACACGAATAACAAGTTACGTGGAAATCATGTTGTAATTGGTCGTTTTCATGGTGTTTTGTAGTTTTTTCGAATTTTCTCAAAAACTATCGACTTTGGTGGGAATATGCATACATATAGAATAATATAAAATGTGTATTTCGATCAAATCTACAACTTTTATTGGAAGAATTTTTCGAAATTTCGAGAATTTTATAAGATAATTGCAAAAAACCATAAATTATGCTGGTTTTTTAATGTTTTCACTATGAAATTAAAATTGGGGCCAATTTTCATTATCATTTTCGTAATCAGCACCCCGAAATACGTAAGTATACCAATGTCCATTAAAATCAGTTGGGGGCGTTTTCGGAAGTTTATCCCTGACATTTTAAATAAAAGAGAAGTTTCACCGATTTATTGGATTATTTGCTAGTTATGATCTTGATAAGGAAGTTATTCTTTGTTGAGCGATAAATTTAAATTAAAAGTACAAAAATTCTTGATACGTTTCGGTGTCGGATGTGACACCCTCGTAAGTCATCATTTATTGAAAATATACATAACTGTAAAATTATAAAATTAGATAAAAATAAAGAGGACAAATTATTGCAAAAAGAATACAAATAAAAGTAATTACTTTCATAATTTAAATTAGGTAAATTCAACTAATTAAATCTCATGAATGTGAATATGTAGTCTTCTAAAAATAAGACGATAAGAAAGTATTAAATGGGAATTCATTGTTAAAGATATTGATAAAAATTGAATAAAATTAAAAAAGATTGTGAATAAAAATCAGATCTAAACAAATTTTAATTTACCTTTACAATAGTTGATGTTCATTTTAAGACCAAACTAGATTAAAACTAAACTTGAAAAGGTTGTACTAAAGACTGACCAAAATTTACAACGGTTAGGAATTACAAGTATAACAATATAAACATATTTTAAATTCTCAGTGCTAATAATTTATTTATGACTAAATGGTTGTTATCCATTAATACCAGTTAAATATGTTCGAATTTGAAAAAAAAGGAATATAGAATCAAATTTTTAAAGAAACACCTTAATTAAAAAAAGGAAAAAATATTTTTAACATGTACTAGATCAAATTAATATATAGTTTGGAGGTAACTTAGAAACTTCAAAACGTATGTTGACTGCATTTTTATGCTTTTTTATATAAAAGTTGTCTAATTCTAATCTTTTTCTATAATTCGTCTCTTTGGATAAAATACTAATATTATTGAAATTAAAAGCATGACCTGTTTCGATTCTATGTCTCGTTAATCCCGTATACTGACTTTCATCCAATTCAATGTTCTTTCTATATGTTCATAAATTTTTTTCTGTAATAGTCTACCAGTTTCTCCAATATATACCTTATTACAATGGTTGTATGGTATTTTGTATACTACACAACTTTGTTGTAATAAAGAAAGCTTATCTTTAAAGGGTTTTATCCCTCCTATATTTTTATGAATCGGAATATTAACTGTTCTGATATTGTAATTTCTAAAAACCTTTTTTAATTTATGAGTTAGACTTTCAATGTAAGGTAAACCAATAGTTATAAGATAATTATCATATTTTGATTTAAAGGATAAACGATTATAAATGTAATGTAGACGTTTTTTAATAAGTTGTTTAATCAGTATCAAAGGATAACCGTTTTTTATAAGAATATTAGTTAAGATTTTCAAATTTTCTTTTCTAAAAGTGACTTCTGACAGTTTAATAGCTCTATCTACTAAACTAGTTAGTGCAAACCTAACAATATTTTTTAGTCATTCATAAATAAAAACAAAAGGAAATTACAGTGTCGAACTTCTTTTATGAGAACTTTCGTGCATTATTTCAAGTAAATAATTAATGACAAATGAATTAATTTTAGGGACAAACTCGTTAGAGTATGGGAATGGCAATCAGGTACTGGATTTGAGGAAGTCCCTTTTTCGCCTCTACTGGGTCACAAATATGGCGTCACGTGCGTCAAAGTCAGCCCGCAATTAACTATGCTGGCTTCCTCCAGTATTGATGGGACGACACAATTATGGAATTTAAGAGTAAGTTTATTTACTATAGTTACAGAAATAAACAGTATCTATCTACAAAAAAATTCATTATTTTTGTTAAAATTCATTTTTATAATGATGTTATTTGAATTCGTCGTTATGTATTCAAAATGAATATGCCAATAAGTTCAAAATCGGCAATCCATAGGTAATATCGTAAATTTAGATGCAAAAATAATAGAATTAAATTAAATCTTTATCTGGACTATGTAAAATGTTGAGAAATGAAGTAAAAATAGATTTTTACAATTCCAAATAAAAATAAAAGTTCACTTAAAAAAAAAAACACTTTTGTAAACATAAAGAAATTTTGTTTTATCAAGTACCAAAGTATTTATGGAGTATAAAGTTTCTGTATTGTTAAGAAGATTTGTTTAAAATTAATAAATCTACTTTTCAGCTAAAGAAATTGTTTAAAATTTCAACAAATTTTAATATTCAGGAAATTCTACAATATTGCTTGATTCTAAGAACGAGATTCATTCTTTGATTCATTCTTACTATTTTTTTTAAAAGCTCATCATTTTCGAGTTACATCGTCCGGAAATTTTTAAAGTAAATTTTCATTATGGACTCCATTTTGAGGGCGTCAAAATTAAGTGGCATAAAAGAGTAAAATGTCTTCTTAGAATGCAAGTCTGCCGTGCACTATCGTGCATAGTTTCAATCGAATCCCATTGTCCTAACGGTTAAAAAAAATGTATTAAGTACAGAAATTTTCAGTTTTTTTCGCATTTTTTGTAATATCGGCACCACGTTAAAATTTCTATTAGCTGAATCTCAATTTTGACATCCGAAAGTTGAAAAATAACCTACAAATCATTGACGTACTGAGTTAAATTGAAACATTCTAAAGATTTCATAACTAAAGTAATATAAGTACAGTAACTAATCTAAAGATTCTTGGGTGTTATTGGGTTAATTGATATTCAATCATTATTTAACTAATTAAAAAAAATGTTATTAGTCAGGGTCGAAGATTCATACGATGGTGCAGATTGGGGGAGAGTCAGTCCGTACCTGTAGGTTTTCTCCGGATTCCTCAGTTTTGGTGACTGCGGGGGATAATGGACAAGTTTGTCTTTGGGACTTGGTGCGACGAACTTTAATAAGGTAAATTTTGATGCATTTTCAACTTTGTTTAGAACGATATATGGATATTCTCAACACACAGCCAAGGTTATTTTCAATCTGTAAAGTTGGTAATTTAACTATGAACTAAGTAACAATTTTTTAAATTATTTAAATTAAATATAGTTGATAAAATTTACGACTTTTTCGACCCAATAATATAATTAAAGTGAACAAAATTGCAAAAACAATTGCTTTACTAAAGATGATAATAAGTTTAAAAAGTTTTTTATTTTTCAGTCGTTGTTCGATACCTCTTCAGAAATGAAATTTAGATATATAAAGGCAAATAATTATATTGGTGATTGTTTTAATGTAATTTAAATGAAAAGGAAAGATTTTATTACTCCCCCTACTTATTTAACGAGTTTAATCACAATATAAATCATCCGCCTCTTGAGAAGAATTCTAATGATCAGAAAAGTCGAGAAATAAGTTATTTAAATTACAATCTGCTTGTGTTTGAAGGGATTTGGACCATTTACTTTTTTCATCGCAAGTTATAAACACCAATTTTCAATATTCAGTTTTAAGAAGGTATTAATTTGGTCTCTTAAAATACTATTGTAAACAAACATTTTCAAGACGCTCATCTGAATTTGGTTTTACAATCAAAAGACCGAATATTTCACTGCGGGGCGCAAAATTGAGTTCTACTCCCGGAGTGATAAAAAATGTATTGGTATGAAACATTCTCAAAATAACCACCAACTTTGAAATATCGATAATTGCGCCCTTGTTACATAATATACTATTTTATATTTTATGTACATTGGTAATTCTACGAACGAAGGAAGAATATGAAGCTAATTTCGGACCGTTAACAACACTATTATCTAAACTCTTTGAAAGTATCTAAACAAACAATTAATAATTACAAATTCTAGAGCTATGTATGAGTTGTTGTCCAGGAAAGGAATATAAAATTAACGAACAAATGCTTTTTTCTTGGTATTACGCTTCTCTTATTCACGTAATATAAAGTGTGAAGAATAAATAAACAAATAAAATGACGTACCTGGGATATCAGTTCACGTCTGCGCAATAAATCAACCAGTTCTAATACGTAAAATTTTAGAAAACTTTATTATTAGATATTATGAAAAATAGTCCCTCTAGCGCTTATAATTCAAACTATTGCATTTCGCACTACAGCAACCCCCTCCTAAGTTATACGCTGGATTTGTCCAAAAGTTGGATTTGTCCAACCAGACGCCTCCTCTCTATCCCCACCACATCGTTTTCATAGCGCTTCACGATACTCGCACACAAAAGCATTCAATGAAAAGCATTCAACGCATATGAAGACTCGATTTGCAGGTTATGTCGAATTTCTACGTCAATATATACATATGTCTTCCGTTATATATGTATGAAATTGAATTTTATTTATAATACGTTCCCAAAATACTACAATTGTCGATGTTGTCCACACTGCAGTATTTTTCAGAGTCAGAGAAAGAAAATACGGGAGTGGGGATAGTAAGGGGGGTATAACTTAGGCGGAGGCGTCGCCATTTTGAAAGAACCGACGGCCTAACTTAGGAGGAGGACTATCGTATGATGTTATATTGCGTTCATCAGTAGCGCTAAACGCATTTTGACATTAGTTTGACTTGTACGCACTCGAGGGACTCGAGTACAGTAGTTCCCGTCCTAAATTATGTGACATGCTCCTTCAGACTGTCCTAAGTCAGATTTCTCCGCATTACGAATGACGTCGATGTTTAATTTTGGGCGGTATAACTTAGGAGGGGGGCTCCTGTGATCCTAAAGTCTTACACATAAGAACGGATTGATTTATTACGCTATACGTGAACTGTTTTCCCAGTTACATCGTTTTATTTGTTTGTTTACTTTTCACACTTTGTATTATACAAGTCAGAGGATCGTAATACCAAGAAATAAGCATTTATTTACATTATTATAATTAAAAACGGTCGAGAAATTTAGAAATATTTATTATGAAATTAACAACTACGTTAAAAACGACGAGCGGATTTTTATCAAATTTGTTACTCCGGGGTTTTCGAGGTCTCTGATTACAGATCAAAGGTTAGTTTCTGAAAATTCAAAACGGCAAAACTAATATGGCGGGCGAATTTTTAAAAATTATTTTACATTTACTAGAAAATACTTACTTCCGGGCTTTGATTGTCTCTTATTACTATTACGATGTAAGTTTTTCAAAATTTAAAATGGCAGATCCAATATGCCAGACGAATTTTCAAATAATTGATTGGATTGGTTTGAAGCATATTATTCGGGAGTTTTTGGGTTCGATAATTATGAATCCGCTGTAAATTTAAACCAAATCAAAATGGCGAATCGAATATGGTGGAGGAATTATTAAAAATCACTTAAAATTCACTGAAAACTATATGGAAAGAACGCATTGATTAAGAGTGAATTTAGTTTCTTGTTTCAATAAATCTTCCTTAACTCAGGAAAACATTTTCTGTCAGCAACTGAAATAAATATTTTAAATTTTCATATTGTATACAGTGCATCTGCATTTGAAAATCGGTATAATGTAGCCCGATAATCAATTCTCATTAAAAATAACATAAGCGTACTTTTTGAATAAATTCATGTTACTGAACTTTGTTTCATTAAAATTTAATAAATTTGCATTCAGGTGAATAAGAGGTCAGCGATGAATACTGTAAATAATTTAATTACTGAGTTATTCCGAAAATTAATTTTTAAATGAATGTAATGAATTGTCGTTGATTGATTTTATTAATAATGGAATGTTGAATAATAACTATCGTAATAAATCCAGGTTATTAATTATCGAATTCATCATAGCGACGAAATTAGCATCATTTCAAAAAGTTAGCACAGCTCTTTGATCCTTTTATTAATGCTGCTATTTTTAATGTAAAATATACGACTTAACCAAAAATAAAATATAAATATAAAAATAATGATGAAAATTTGTCATTAAATTTGCTATCATAATTTATCACGAAAATTAAAACTTGAAATTCGTTACTCCAGATTTGTTTGGGGTCGTTAAAAGCGAATATCATACTAGATTAGAAACTTTCAAAATGGTGTATTCAATATGGCGGAAAACTATTTTAAAAATAGCTCATTTGATTTATACTCGTTACTAGTGGGTTTTTCATATCGCTGCAACAGAATTTGTAACGGGATTTTAAAAATAATAAATGGATTTCGAATTTCCATAAAGTTTTTTGGTTACTTGATTCAATTGACTGTTTTCTTGGTTTGAATAGTGGCAACAAAAATTTATTAGAAAGAATATTCACAATTTTCTCAAAAAAAAAATAATTCCTTGACTAAAATAAATATTTACTTAATTCCACAAAATTCACTCATAGACTATTTCATTTGTAATGCGCATACGCAAAACAGAAATGCAGGTTTATATAGCAAAAGAGAGTAGAATTCTCGGCTTGCGAATATACAGAATAATTTATTCGCCACCTGTTGAGAACAACGAGAAACAAGCATGGAGAAACCTAAACTAAATGAACCGCCAAATTAGAAATGAGTTACTTGCACGAACAAGAACTAAATTTCTTGAATCAAGTAAATATTTCTTGAAATTAAATGAATATTTGATTCTATTCACGTTAGCAATTTTTAATATTACTTAATGAAATTTTGCATAGTTTTTATATATAGTCATTTTTACTAGTAATTCGAGGGATTTTAGTCAATTTTTTAGTTTTAGAAATAGCTTATCCGTTTTTTTTTTATAATTTCAGTTTAATAATATTTTGTTTTTTTGCATAAACTACAGTAAAAATAGTCCATATAAAATATGAGCAAACCAAACATTATTTTGCCACTTATAAACAGTTCTTGCTTGTCAATACATGATAAGTTGATTCAAAATAAGTATGGGTTTAAAATAAAACATCCTCTATAAAGAAGCTTCTTGAATTTTGTCATAGAATGCCGAAAAATGCGATTTTGCGCTACGCGTTGAGGTCGCAAAATGAGATTTTACGCCCTGTGAGGTGCACAACTAAAAGTGTAGAAATTAACGCTTCAAACATTATTGAATTTTTAATGACTTTGTATTTTGTGTCTCGAAATCTAATTTGCCCCCTATGTGACAAAAAAATTGTCCGCATTTTGCGTTCTGGGTACGAAATAGTATATTAGGTAACAAGGGCGTAATTACCAATCTTCGATGAATGCGAATTTTGTCACCCGATCGAATCGAGAGTTTTTAATACGACGGGCGTGGGACTCGATACTTTGCGCCCGAATATTTCACTGCAGGGCGCAAAATCGAGTTTTACTCCCGGAGTCTTAAAAAATACAATTTTAGTACTATTTAATTATATCAATAAAAAGTTATTCCCCTAATCATTTCGCTGTTTTAAATGCAGAATCAGATTCGGATTTACAATCCCAAAAAACTCCAAATGGTAACAAAACAAGATTAATCTCACTGATGACAATATTGTATTAACATCAGTGAGAGAAGTTAATAGGTATATTAAGGGGGTTCTAAATTGGTCTGCCCGTAAGGTAGGAAATTTCACTCAAAAACGTAAATTAAAGATGACTGGATAGGATTTTTAAAATTCGGATTCTATATTGAGTGATTTTTATTTATTTCCGAAAATTCCCGGTCAATTCGTAATTAATATCTTTGATATTTTCTAGGAAACTGTCTATAGTGCTTAGAATAGCCCTTACAGAGTCCGAATTTTTAAAAACCGATCCAGTCATTTTTTAGAATTAAAAAAACAATAAAATCAATTTTGAGATTTTTTTAATGAAACCAAATTTTTTGTTTCCAGGAATTTTCGAAAGCATGAGGGTGCTATACAATGTGTGTGCTTATCCCCGGATTCGTGTTGGTTAGTTACAAGTTGTACCTTCGGAGTGTTGCAATTATTCTCCTGTAACGAAATGATCGACTCGTGCCCGTCTCGAGACCAAGACGTCAGGGCTTTCGCACAGGTCGACGACGCTCACGACTTGGGTGTCGTTTGCTGTGACTTTTCATCCGTGCAGGAAATTACAAGTGAGCGTGAGAACTCGTGTATCTCTAATGTTTTATTACGTAATCTTGGGTCGGGCAGAATAATTGCAAATCATTAATCACGCGAAATTTATGTGTAAATTTGTATAAAGAAACAAGTTTTTAAATATTTAGGTGAATTTCAAAGAAATTATTGTTTTTTTTAATGAAAATCACAGATTTTTAAGAAATTGTCACTAAAAAGTATAAAATATATTTCACATCGTGTAATAACACGCAATAACAGAACAATTGAAGTCGAATTACGGAGAATGGAAACAAAAGTACTGGCTATCTTCAATTTATACATTTTTCAAAAATAATAACATGAATTTTAAAAACATTCTTCATTATTCATCATTCCGGCAGCCAAAAAATTTGTCCAACATACAAATTTTCAAATTGTGTTCAGAGATAAAAAGTTAGAAAAAATAAGACAGAAAGAACATACTGATTATTAATTTTGACAACAGGTGGCGCCCAAATCCAAAAGTAAACTACATCGCGATGTATGTATGTTTAACCCATACTAAAAGCTGCGCAATTTCGTGTTCAGATTTGGACGCCACCTAGCGCTCCTCGAAGAAACTCATTCTTTATTTAAATTACCCTATAAAAATGTTGTCATTAGTTCGTCCACTTTGTGGAACAAAATTCTTTTCACGTACTTTTTTAAATGTGTGTATTAAATTGGTCAATTGGTCATCGTTTTTTACACTTTCAGGGAATGAACCATATGCGAAGCTTTATCAATTGGTAACTTGTGGAAATGAGGAACGAGTGAAAATTTGGGAGATCAAAGTGGTGCAAGACAAATGTCAACCGGTAACTGCCACGATAGATCTCTGCCGAATCATGGAGAAACACAGCAGTGCCTTAACTTGCGTTCGATTCAGCAGCAACGGACTTTACACTGCCAGTTGTGGTCTTGACAAAACAACCATTCTTTGGGATACGGTAAAATAGTTTTTATTAATTATTAATTCATTAAAATAAATTATAGACTAACATTAAATTAGTAGAGATCTATCTGTTAAATTAGTAGAATTTCAAACATAAAAACAAAAAGAGGCTATAAATGAACTTTAAGTCCACCATATATCGATTATTTTCGGACAGTAGTCGACTATAAAGTGATTTTTTCCTCACGGTATACGTAAAATTCAACTTTACGCACCTGTAAAAGAAGCACGAATTTTACGCATACGATAAAAAAACCGTGTTCGATACTGATATGTAAACATTCGAATTTATGCACCGGTCCTATTTAATCGCATGTGAAAATGCGGTGCGCAAAGTCGAACTTTACAAACTTGTATCGAAAACTACTATATTCTTATATTGCGTTTATTGCGAATAAAATGTTTACGATTTTTGCTGAACACAATTTTCTACTATATTTTTCGTATCTTGAAATACGAAAAAGATAAATGACCTATCGTAAAATGAAACCTTATAATAATAAAAATTCTCAACTAACAATGAATTTCAAGTTACATTCCCACATTTAGAGTCAAAAATAATTTAACAATTAACGGCCCTAAAATATTTAAATTACAGAAATTAATCTCGTCATTTTTGTAATTTATGTGATTTTAGAATACAGGAAACGTCGCATCTGTTCTCAGCGGCCATAATCGATACGTAGCTTGTTGTGCATTCTCGAAAAATGGAAATTTATTAGCTACAGGCAAGTACAGATTTAACCAAATTTTTAAAAAATATCTCCAATTCTTAATATCTTGTTTTAATTTTGTGCGTTGCCCAGTAATAAAATTGATACAAAATGTCAGTATTTTCCTACACATCTGAATTCTGCATCTGCATTTTTTAAAATTAGAATCATTTTTACAGTTTTTAAAATATATATTTATGAACGGGATTTTAATTTTTTTGTAAAAAACGTTCGAAATCTTTTTATGAATGGACGTTGGTATTATAATATCTCATTACGGGAGAGTCCCAGTATATTTGCCCGCTCGGATCATCGCCTACCCCTCCCGTCTCCTTATATTTGTCAAAAGAAGGGGAGGGGATTCGAAAACGTCTTCATATAAAAAATTTCGTATTTATTCCGGAAAAGATGATTTTTTTACGTTTTTTTGGTTTCTGACCGCCATATTGGGAAAACGACTAAATATAATAGAAAATGGATTGCAGATTCGGAAAGAGCACACTTGACATCAGTAGAATACGGATACCTAAACAAATTAATTGACGCTTTGTATGAAAACAAATTAGATGAAAATCTTCAATATTTTATGCCATATTGGGCGTTAACGGGTTAAATGCTTTTGAATTCAAATTTGCAAATTAAAATGTTGTTTTTGTTTAGAATATTACTTTTGTATAAAGATTGAATAAAACACAAATGTTCTTATTAGAACACTTAGACAGACGCGGATTAATGAATGACTTCTTTTTAGAATATTATTATATTTCCCAATTCATAATAACGAATAAGAATGCAATCACAGTCTACACGAATCACGAATTCACTTGGACTGAGAATTCAAATTTCTTATGTACCACTAAATAAATAGAAATTGAATGCGCATCCAAATTAATAGTTTTTTTTTCCTCAAAATACGAATTTAAACCGCTTAAAAATGTATTTCAATGCGGTTTTATCCATTTTCGATTACTGGAATTTAACGTTTGATATATTGTTGACAGGATCCAATGACAAATCTGTCATAATATGGGACTTGACAGGAAATTTGACTCTTGACTCAGAGTTAGGACGCCATGTTCCCATGATGCCAATGTATAGCGGAAAGTTTGATAAAGTAAGTAGTATTATTTTTGGTCATTCTACCATTTTAATAGTCATACAATGCAGAACAACATCGCTGCAATTTATTTATATGCATTTTTTTACGTGTTAAGTAATAAATTCAAGATTTTTTCCAAATGGACAGTTTTTCTTTTAATAAAATTCTCAAAAAAAATTAGGAAAAATACTGGTATATCCATATGAAAGTGCATTTCTTGACGAACAATTTTATTTTTTACTTGTTACTGTATAATATATACTAACCGAGTTATGGAGTTTTGTAAATTTTCTATTCTCTAAAAACTAAAAATTGTGAAAATGTCTTTTGTGATCTTTATAATTGCAAACTACGGGATCCATTTAATCCGATTAATATAAGCGATTGCTGTTCAGTTATCAGTGCTCTTTATAATTTTGAGGTTAGTTAACCCATCAAGACCCATATGTCGTCAATGTTTAATGAATTTTCCTCCATTATTTTTCATAGATACCAACAAAAAATATCTATATACCACACCCCACGTAAAATTTCATACTCTTTCAGAATATGACCATAGAATTTTTCTAGAGCCAATGCTTACAAAGTTATAAACAACTTTTTGCAAAAAAAAATTGTTATTTTTATTGAAAACAAATTTTAGATCTACCATTTTTATAAGAAACCGTCTTAGAGGCCTATATTTTAAAATGTACGTACTACAATTTTGAAAATAAAGATGAAAGTATTAAAAAATGGCGACTGAAACATGAAAAAATCATTGAAAAGCTCAGGAATCTAAAATTGTGATAAGAAACCGGTGGTATACGCATTGGATTCCATATAGAAAGGCGTCTTCGAGTCCTATATTTTAAACTGTACGTAGTACAATTTTGAAAATAAAGGTGAAAGTATAAAAAATGACGGTGCAGGCATGCAAAATGCATCGAAACGTTCAGAAATTTTTTATTTGAAAATGATACATTAATGGAAAAAATGTTGATGAATAATAAGTTCTTAAAATTGACCAAAGAATATGATCAAATTTTTTCAGAATTTTTTTATGATTTTTTCAATATTTGAAAGTTTTTAAATTATGAAAACTAAAATATGATTTTAAAAATCAGAAAAAAGTGTCATCGTATTCTTTGGGCAATTGTAAGAACTTTTTGTTTATCGACATTTTTTCCAATAGTCTATAATTGTCAAATAAACAAATCTTCAACTTTTCGACGATTTTTTCGTATCTGAGTCGCCACTTTAGATACTTTCACCTTTATTTTTAAAATTATACCCCGTACATTTTAAAATATAGACTTCGAAAACATCTTTCTGTAGGTAATGAAATGTGTATATATCACCGGTATCTTATTACAATTTTAGATCTAAAATGTTTTCTAAGTAAAAAAATTGTTTGTAATTTTTTAAGCATTGAAAAATTTCTGAACTCTGTAACTAAAAAACTTTCTTGTTTACAAAAGAGCTTCTTTACAAAAATGGTAAGAATAAAAAGTTCTTAGAAATCATCGAGACATACACTGGAATTTTTTCAGATATTTGTAACGATATTTTTAGACATTTTTTAGACGATTCCGAAAAAAATTTGATACATACTTAGATAAAATAGGCATTTTTTGTTCTTTGCATTTTTCCCCAAAGTTTATAGTGTTCGATGAAAAAATCCTAAACTATAATAAATTTAAAAAATCCTATAATATTTAATACTAATGTCCGCAAAAACTGTCAACTTTTCGAAAAATGGCAAAAAAAAAATACTAAAAATCACAGACTATTTCAATTTTTTTCGAATTTTTCATCAATGATACAATTTTAATGCAAAATTTCTGAAAATATAATTTGAAAAATCTTAAAAAATTCCAATACATTCCTGGATTATTTTTCTTGCCTTTATTTTGAGGTCGTATGAAGTAGAATACAAAAGTACAATTTTTGTTAAAATTGAAATATTCATGCAACTGCGTCCATACTTTCCAATGAATCCCAATATTCTGATTGATTGCTGAAACTCAATTTTTACCTCGGAATCTTTAGGGGCGACCTCGAAAATAGCAGTAGCTTTTTTTTTATTTGGTACGAAATACTTTATTGAAATTGAAGTAAACATTTTTATTTGAGGTGTTAATCGGTTAAGCAGTTATACTTTTGACGTGGAGTGACAATTTATCATTAATAATTATTACCATTCAAGTAATTTAGCAATGTACTTTGCAAATGTTTGCCGCAGAATTTTTTTTCTAAAAACATTATAAACATGTTTACAATTAAAAATAACAAAAAAATGACAAATAAACTCTGTTTTATTCCATAAAATTAATAGTTTATGATTACATTATAAACTAATAATTTGCAGAGTACAATACAAGAGCAAGATGTAGTTAGAAATGCCGAAAGCAGCGGGAACGAGGTGAAACTTCTTCAAAAGTTTGATGAACACAACGGAGCTGTTAATAGCGTTTCCATGTTTGGGAACCGACTAATTGCTTCTGGTTCTGGGTTAGTAACGTTTCTATTAAGAAATACAAAATATTTGTGTTATCTTTAAATGAGTTTTCCTGACAAAAAGAATTTATTCATAATTTTAAGTGTTAATTGTCACAAATAAAATTAGGACCCAAAATTTTAGCCATGTTTTATTATAATATAAATTTTTATACAGAGATAAATTGGTTCGAGTCTGGTGTGCAAAATATGATGAAGAAGAGGCGAATGGAACTCCGACTTTCCAGGAGATAAGCTATAGTCCCATTGACGAACACAAATACAGTGTGAATCACATCGAATTTAGTCCTTGTGGAACAATGCTGGCAACGTGTTCCATGGATGGAACAACAGTCATCTGGGATACCGAGGTTTGTAAATTTAATCATTGTTAAAAATGTAACCTGGTCTAGGGAAAAGGAGACTTACTTATGAACATTTTTTAGAAAACATCTCTTAAGTTAAACAACTGAATTTAACAATTAAAAATGGTATATCTAATATACTGGACAACATTTTACATACTCCTGGTTTGTTTGAAATTCATTAATGGGAGGTTGCTAAGGATGTAAGAATCTTGTGTAAAATTTTCAAAATTGAAAACCCTCTGTTTTGAATCGAATAACATTCGTAAACATAATATCGACCCTAAAAATCCAGTCGGCCATATTGGACCCGCCATTTTAATATTTAAAAATCTGATATTTATGTTATGTTTCTTTCCTATTTCGAAACTTTCTGGGTTTCATCATTCAAAAGAGCTTCCGAAATTCGAAATCCCTTTTCATACACCAAATCGCATACAATTATTTTTGTCGGATTTTTACCATTTTAATAAGAAAGTATTTTACTACTCCATCGGAAAAGTTTGGATATCTTGATTTTTAAAACAGTCATGGTAATTGCAGTGAAGAAATTCTTAATTTTTAAAACTCAAAAGAGCGTTTACTAGAAAATTTAAAAAAATATATGCAGCATTTCTGAAAATACAAAAATGTATGGGTATATATTGACGAGGTTATAATTCATATTCCAAGTCTGCTGATTAATGGTCGCTCAATTGAAATAATTATTATATCGATTTCATTTCGGTAAACTGTCCTTTTCGTTCTGTTAAAAATAGAATTCCAGTCACCTAGCTTACTACATTTTGTTTAGTTAATTGCTATTGATTCCTTTATTGAATCGTACTTTTCATTCAGTCAAGAATGATGAACTTTTATTCAACTAAAATTTGCTTTTAATGAATACACGTGCAATCGATGCGACGAAGCTTAAATTATTGAAATTCACTTTTATCTGGAACACATTTAAACGTCAAACAATTATGTTGCAGAATTTTTCGTTTATGATTTATATTAAATTGATGTGTCTGTGTTTGTGCAACAATGATTTAAAATATATTTAATTTTTCAACTGCATTTTATAATTTTGAGTCGGATGTTACATTTGTTTATTTTTATTTTCGTCTAAAAAGCTTTGCTTAGTAAAAGTTATGAAACATTTCTAACCTGGACTATTTTTGGGTTTTTAAACCCTTAACTGTGGATGACTAATATTTTAGTAATTTCGGACTAACGGGAAACTTTGTCATGATATAAATTAGTGTAATAATTCAATAATTTAGACAGTTTACAAAACGAACCATTTCTAGATAGTCTAAGGTGTACTAAATAACATATCGTTGTCTATTTTCAAAATCATGATGTCAAGGCTCCACGTCTTTATTTCACGTGACAACTATACTCACACGACAAAATAGAACACGACAAAATATCCCATGGACAAATAACCATAATCAAAAATATCACCACGAAAAAATCCAGCCCAATAAAAAATTTAGTTATGCGCAGAAATTACTTTAAATATACACGGAAATTCATATCAGTTTTTTGTCGCCTCCGTTTTGGCGAAGACGTTTTGGCCCCGCCGTTTTGGCGTCAGAACGCTTTGGCCCCGCTGTTTTGGCGCCGGATGTTTTGGCTCCGCCGTTTTGGCACCAGTCTATTTGACCCTGGTTTTTGTCGCGAGAATTATTTTAGATCAAACATACAGCATAGTGAAATGGGGGAAGCGAAGAAATGTCAACGTCACGAAATTAACCTAACCTAACTAGTCAGAACTCCGCTTACCTCTAATAATGCCTAAAAGCATATGCGTGCCATAAAACTAACCTAACCTAACCAGTCAGAACTCGTGTGACAGTTTATCAATGTGATATATTGTCTTTGTGGTATTTTTATGCGAGAGATTTTATCATTGTGATAATTTGAGGTGTGATCAAATGTCCGTGATATTTTCTCGTGTGATCATTTATCCGTGAAATAAAGACGTGCTACCGAAAAAAGATACAAGCTCTTAAAAATATTTGTTTTTAAATTTCTGTCCAAATCTTAGTCATGAAATAAGACATCGTCTTGGGCCCATTTCTGCATTAAAACCATTAAAATCGATTCGAACTCGATACCCGGGGGTTTCCGACGTCGCTGATTGCGAATCTGATATTCGCTTTTGAATATTTAAAATGGAAGATCCAATATGGCGGATAAATTTTTCAAAAATCTAACCATTTTGATTAAAACTTGATACTTGATACTCAGGATCTTAATAAAAAATCGAACCATGTTATACAAATGTAAAATTACCTTTAAACAATCTCAAATGGCCAATATACTGGGTCCTACAAATTTTGAAAGTTCAAAATGGAGGATCGAATATGGCGATTTGACCTTAAAAATTTTTACAAATTTCAATGATTCAGTCTTTCATTGTCTGTTTGGGGTTTTTCGGGGTCGCTGATTGCGAATCCAGTTTCAGATTTTGAATATTCAAAATTAGGGATTAAATATGGGGAAGAGAGTGAAACTTACTCGAAATTAAACAAATTTTTTGTTCCATTCCTAGCAAAAATATATTCTATCCATTCCTCTTTCCTAGAAACATTTTATTTTCAAAATTTCGTACACCATATCGGATCGGTCATTCTGACTTCACATTCGTCATCAGCGACTCCGAAAACCCCCGAATGACGAAACAATTGTTGCGATTGTGCAAATGCAATTTGAGTGATTTTTTCGATTTTTGAGTTCTGATTCGTAATCAGCAATCTTGAAAAATGTAATTTTTTAAAAATTGACAGTTTTTCTAAATTCAAAATGGTGGGACCAACGTGATTTTTGAACAATTGCGACTCCAAACAGATGGTTAAATCTGTTAATTCTTTTTTGTCATAACAAACTTGAAATATAGAAATATAGAAATATGGAAATATGGAAAAGAAATATAAAAAACGCACATTTAACACATATAACTTCATTTTTCTCGAAAATGCAATAGGATAGGAAAATTCTAACGACGCCATCGTTTTCAAAACCAAAAAATTTCTTCGGAAATTATGCTGCCATTAGCCTAAGTAAATTCTCTTTTGCTGCAAAGATAATGAAAATTGTGCAAAAAACGCACATTTTGACACATAACACATGAAACATAACCTCATTTTTCTCGAAAATTCTGACAGCTCCATCTTTTTTAGCATGAAAGTTCAGTTCGGAAATACTAGGTGTTTCTACGACGAACTAAAATATTTACTATATTTATTTACTATTTCATACGCAGAAAAAAATTGGAACAATATTATTCAGTGTAAACCATAGAATAATAGAAAAATAGATATTGTATCTAAATTTATTTAACTGAACTTTAAATTTTTGTACCAACACCCCCCTCCTTTGCGATATGTATTTTAATTTTAATTCCATTACAACTAAAGTTCTGTCTTATTTATCAAATTCAAAATAGTTTGTTTACTAGTTTTTGCAATTAAATTAGTAAATGTTATTAAATAATTGTTTTTTTTATACAGACAGGGACACAGGCAAGAGCATCATTCGTGAATTCCGGATCTGCCGTCCGAGTCTGTCGGTGGTCCCCCGATGGTACCAAAATTGCCACCGCTGGAGACGACGAAAAGACGACTTTATGGGACGTCGAAACCATGGAAGAATTGAAGTATGACTTCTATCAATCTTTCGTCTACTAGATAGACAAGTAGATGCTTTTTAAATCGAGTAGCATGTCACCAATGCATGTGCAGCTTATTTACTATTATTTACAAAAATGAAAATGAATTCACGTTTCGGTTATGACTAAAGCATATTATGTAATATTCTTTATTTACCGATGAATTTCATTTATTTATTTACTGCAATGGTCTAATGAAGTTTTACGTCCTCTTTAATATTATATCAAGGAGGACAAGGAACTAAATGGACCAGAAATTAACTTACATTATATTCATTATTAAATACAAAATTGTAATATTTGAAAATATCTAATTCATGAAAAAACTATTTTAGTACTTTGTTACTTGGAGTGAAATTTGGTGTACTAGGATGTTTTTCTTACAATTGTCAAGTAATTAACGTAAAATTCGCAATTTCTACCCTTTTTAATTCGTAAAATAAACTTTTACGGCCTTGTGACAAAACGTAGTGGGCGCAAAATAGCCAATTTACGCCCTGATAAGAAGTAAAATAACTAAAAATAGTATTTTATTTTAGTATAATATTTTATAATTCGTAAAACGCTTATTTTGTCGAAAAATATTTTGTTTCATATATGATCCATTTCAAATCATATTGATCAATATCAAAATTATTTTAAGAACTAATAAAACATCAGAAATCAAATTTTTTGAAAACTAATTCGCGGTTTTCAGTCTAACGATTAGTTTCATTCCAATAAAGACAGTACTATTTTTTGAACTACGAATACACGCATTTTATTTCAGAATTCACTTTTAATTTCAATTAAGTTCTTTTGCATTTCATTTCATTTTATTTTATTAAACTAATATGATATTTAATATGATTACGTATATATATATATAGATAAATAAGGAAAGTATAACGACCGTCGAATCAACGCTCTGGCACATAGCAAGACCTTAGGTCACTGTGTATATTTGTAAATACGCTGAAAAAAATATAGTCGAGTTGAATTATGTGTGGCACATTTTCATCTATCGAGTGGATTTTTGTGGTACCAATTCCTTCATCAAGATGGTCGCTCGTTACGAGTTTGATAGGAAAATTCAAACCTTTTGTTATAAATTTGGTTTTCCAAAAATGTATAGAATCATTATAAATATTTTCAAAAATATATTTCATTCATACTTCTCACCGATGACACAAAATCAAATTGGCAATTAGCGACCGCAAGTGTACAAACGCTCTTGAATTTATACAAAATAAACAAGAAATGAAAAAATAGAATATCATAATCTGGTTTTTGAGTTTTTTACAAAGTAGTGAATTTGTTTAATATTACTAGTACTATTATTCTTACTAGAATACCGCATTGCACTCGAAACGTTGCGCTCCATCAAATTTTGGCGGTTTTCACCGCTTGTTCACAGTCGATACCAGTGACAAGCGAAAATCAGAATGTTCAAAGAGAATGCAACAAAGAAAAAGTGTAAGTTTTTAGTATTAGTTTGTATTTTAAAAATGGTTGAGTATTTGAATAATGCTTTACACTTTTTTTTGAAATTTTCGCACCAATGATTATTACACTCTTTCCGCCTATTTTAATGTCAGCTTTTTTAATGAAAATGTGTGTATATTCATTAAGAAAACTTATTCCAACGAAAAACGTAATTATCTCAAGTTGACAAGTTATCACAGATAGATGGCGCTGTAACTTAACATGTTTCGCGCAACTGGTAAACCTTGCCTTTTCTGTGTTTTATATTTGATGACGACATCCGACTATATTTTCGTCTGCGTTAAATGTATTACATACATATTAGATCTATTTAGAATAGTCGCTCGAATCGTGTATGTTCTAGCCTATATATATCTATATATATATGAAATGTTTCTTTTTGAAATTGTGCACTCGATTACTGTTTAACGTTAGACATTCTCGTAGTGTATTCGAGGGCCACTCAGATGCTATAACTACGGTGGCATTTACACCGGATTCTCGATTCCTGGTAACAGCGTGCAGCGAGGGTGCATGGAGATTTGTAGACATTTCGACAAGAAAAAATTCAACTTTAATTATATGTGAAAATGCACACGATCTTGGAGTGCAGGGATGCGATTTCAGTCCTACCACTACTCCGTTCACCTTCGCAGGTTGGTACCATCAATTATATTAAGTCTCTGAATCTGTAAAGGAGTGTTGTGTTTTATAATTAGGAAAAATATAATTGATTTCTAATAATTAACGGTGTTTTTTTATATGTGAAAGGTTCAAGAGAAAATAGTGCACGTGGAGCTAAAGAATATTATTTGCTGGCGACTTGTGGAAACGATTCGCTTATAAAATTATGGGAGATCATGGTTTTGGAAGAACAACTTGATGTGGCTGCCAGTACCGGTTCCAACGACCACGGTTTATCATATCAGGAAAAACGGCAACTTTCTGGACATGGGGGTAATGTGATGTGCATAAGATTTGCACCTGTTCATGGAGAAATATTAGGGAGTGTTGCAACGGATAGAACTGCCAGGCTCTGGAGTGTCGTAAGTTTAAAAATTCACCATTTTATTTAACCCATTAATATAAACAATAAATTTTTATCTAATTTCCGAGGAAATTTTTGTTATTGATGTCTTTTGAAAATATATATAAAATATTATTGTTATTAGCACTCTGGAATGTGTCTACATGTGCTAGAAAATCACGAAAGCCTTGTAACAACCTGTGCCTTTTCCGAAGATATATCATTGTTCGTGACAGGTGAGTCAACAAAAAACGTTTTTTCTATAATAGATCATCATTCATTTTTATTCTACTTACATTTTATACTATTTCAAAATATAGATTAATGTAATTTTTAACTATAAGGTTAATTTCAAAATGAGTTATTCCAGTACAAGTTTTAAAATAATGTAAAATGAAGTAATAATAATAAATTCAACAATTTTTCAGGTGCCTTGGACAAAACTGTCCTAGTGTGGAAATTACCTGAGCAATTGGTATCTGAAAGCATTTTGATCGACCGTTTGAGAAGCAATCGGAAAAAGGTATTGTTTTCTGTGTTCAATAATTACAACACGGATCATATTTTTATCAAATTATCACGAATACTGACGTCATTGATCATTTCGATACAAGAACATGCATCATAAGCTATCGAAATACGCTGATCACCCAGAGAACAAAGTAAAAAAGAGTTCAGAATGCGCTCTAAAAGAAGTCAGATGCCCCAATTTCTGAGGGTTTTCGGAACATGAGTTCATAAAGATCTCATAATAATGTCATGTTCAGAAAACCTCAGAAGATGGGACATCTGACTTCTTTTAGGACACATTTCAACATCATTCTGAACTCTTTTTTTATTTTGTTGTCTGATCAGTTTGAAACAAATGCTGGAGTATAATTATTGATTCTGTTTGGTTAGTTGAGGAGAAAATAGTCTGTGAAAATTGATCATGTTTAAAATCTTTTAACCTATTAACGTCCCAAAAGACACATTAAAAACGAATTCCAAAAATTTGAGATAAAACATTCTCGACGTGAAATTGATTGCTCTATTAGATTCTGTTATCAAATTCTGTCTACAATAAAAGCGTAAAAAGTTATAAATAATTATTCACAAAAACACGCGATTTTTTCCTTCCCAAAAATGTTTTCATCAATATTTCCATGTCAAACAAGAAAAGTCATTAGATCAAAACCTAAAAATATTGTATCTTTAATGTCTCAGCCGTGAATATTCACAATAATATATTGGAAAATTGAAGATTGCGACTTCAAAAAGACGACTAAAGCTCTCTTTTATTTGTAAAATATTAGTTCAGTGTAGCAAATCTTCAAAAAATATCTGATCTTAATAAAATTTGCACCCATCAATTTCTAGGCTCTCTGAGCACGAATTTCAAGTTTTTTTTTTTAGATCATGTTGATTTCAGAAATTAAAAATGTCGAATCCAATATGTCGGCCGAAAATTAAAAATTTCATTTTATACTTATGAAACTGAGTAAATCAGGGTTTTGGAGTCTCTGATTATGAATTACGAGTTATTTAAAAAAAAATTAAAAATGTCGAATGCAGCATGGCAGACAACATTTTAAAACTTTGATTTCTCTTCGTAAAAATAAACATAGGGAGGTTTTTTATTGTTATCAATAATTGTTTTGTTTATGAACATCTTAATGTTATTCTTTTTACGAAATTGGATCTGCTATTTTCAATTTTTTAAATAAAATAGACCTCAAACCCCGATTTACCAAGTTTCATAAGAATAAAACTGCGTTTTTAATTCTCTATCGCCATATTGGATTCGCCATTCCAAATTCTTGAAAAAACGACTTCATTTTCGTAATCAGCGACGTCAAAAATCCCCATGTACCCTGTTTTGTGCACATAAAATTCAATTTTTAATTTTCGGCCGCCATATTCGATCGGCCATTTTGAATTTTTGAAAATGACTTCAATTTCACAGAAGATTTAAGAAAAATTCAAAAAATATATATAATTTTGGGCCGCCATATTGGAACCGCCAGTTAAATTTTTAGAATAATAATGCGAAATTAATACTCGACCACCCCAAACATTTATGGGTAGTAAGTTTTATCAAGATCGAATAATTTTTAAAGATTTAGTACACTATAATATTTTACAAAAAAATAGCTTCAGGCGCCATTTTGGAGCCGCCATTTTTATTTTTCTTATACGTTATTACGAATATTTATAGCTACGACAAAGACATGATATTTTAAGACTTTGAAAATGGCCATTTTATGCCTACTAAATCAAAAAATAAATTGTTCATATTAAATTAAATATTGACCGACTACCAAATCACCTTTCTCGAAGGTCGAAAATCAGCCACAGACAGATCCTAATACAAACCGATTCAGTGACCCATTCACTTTCATATGCAATTTCTCACTGTCAAACCAGAGTAGCTTCAGCTTTATCGCAAGTTTTCTACCCATATTTTATGTTTTTCGAGAAAAACAATTTTGCTACTTGTAAAGTCACAATTTTTATCTGAAAAAGGTCACCGACTGGACGATAGATGATGTATCGAGGTGGCTCAATGAGATTGGATTATCCGCTTTAATAAGAGGTTTCCAAGAGTTGGCTATAAATGGTAGACTGCTACTCCGTGTCCGAGAAGAAGCTGTTTTCAAGAGATTACAACTCGAAGAAGATATCGAGGTAATTTTATAATATAACAACAAATTAAGACTTTCTATGTACACAGAGAGAAAAAGAATGTTAACGGAATCATGAAGAAATGGTAAAAACAGTTATAAAGAATAATAATAGCAAAATCAATAATGTGAAAAGCTGTAGCTCGCAAAGTGTTACATTTGCAATTCAGAACATTATGAAAAGGGCCATACAATAATCCTTTTTAGTAAGAAATTTATTTTATTATGTCTATTTCACTGTTCGGTAATGTTTGAATAGACTATTTACGTATGAAATTGAAGTACCTAGTATCTGAGATTATGTACGATGATGCGTACTTAAATATCAAGAAATGGTAAACTGAACAATATTATATTCTTTTTTATTATAGAAATGGTTAAATTAACTACTTTTTGTTAACAAATGTTTTACTATTATGAAATAGTTCCATTAATCATTTTTCTTCTCTCTGTGTAGTAATAAAGTTTTATAAAATGTTAAAAATACGGAAAATGGAAAAGAAGTATTGCCCATACATAAATATTAATTATACGGAACCAAAATGGTGGCGCGATGCCTGAGTAAGCGACTCTTTTGTAATTCCTCTAAGGTCGCGATTGTATAGGTCATAATTTTAGTCTCAATCTAAGAAAAAAATGAGAAATATTTTGAAATTACATAGAAAAACTAGTATCACAAGAAGAACCTTACAGAAATATTAATTTTTTTACGAAAATGATGTCAACAGGAAGGGAAATTTTTTTAATAAATCATAAAATTGATCTAATTTGCTCATGATATTTCAATTCAAGTTCATAAATTCACATCGATCAATAAATTTTTCTTCTGGACCGTAAATATAAATATAAACATTCTAATGAAATTTATTTCTCGGTATAATCGGTCTTATGAATAAATAAAAACAAAAACATAATAATATATGTGCTTTGGATTTAAAGCAACAGACAATAAAAAATGACTAATTATCTGCCGGTATTTGTGCTATTACCACGCCGGAAGTCCTGATTTTTCCAATTCGATATATATTATTCTAAATTTATGCTTTAATAATGGATTCACGTTTCCCTCTCGTGGTGATAGGAACAAGTGCCTATTGTAAAAAATCTGTGTACACATTTCGTCAGGAACCCAGGTGCCATTCACGTCGATCGAATAAAAAATGAAGACGCCACAAGTCCAAAAATATAGTTTCGAGTTTAAAATTCTACCACTCTAAGCAATAAAAGTGTTAGAAATTTCATATTTACTTCCAATCGATACAATTATTGTTCTTCTCAATCTTCGGTGACCTTCTGCTGTTTCCTCGAAAATTTCACCAAGATTTTCGGAATATTTCTTAACATTAAAAAGCAATCTTTAATTTTCCCATATGTTATTACGAATATTTATAGCTGACTCGTTAAAGACACGATATTTTGAGGTTTTGACCAAATGACCTTTGTTGGTTGACATGAAAATATTGATGAAAAAATTTTTGTGATGGAAAAAATCGCGTTTGTGAATAATTATTTGTAACTGTTTACACTTTTATTGCAGATAAATTTTGACAGAAGAATCTGATAGAGCGATCAATTTTACGTCGAGAATTTTTATTTCGTTTTTATTGTCAAGAAATATTCCGAAAATCTTGGTGAAATTTGTGTCCTCT
The DNA here is from genome assembly GCA_030407085.1 of Trichopria drosophilae. Taxonomy (NCBI): domain Eukaryota; kingdom Metazoa; phylum Arthropoda; class Insecta; order Hymenoptera; family Diapriidae; genus Trichopria; species Trichopria drosophilae. The sequence goes on along the minus strand of CM059586.1, from coordinate 96,044,791 downwards.
TTGGCGTTAATGTGTTATGGATTTTCGGGGTCTCTGACTAGGGATCCGACCTCAGATTTTCAAATTTCAAAATGGCGGGCAGAAAATTGAAAATGTGCATTTTTAATTTCGAAAATTCAATATCGTATTCGTAATCAACGACATCAAATCCCACGAGTAACAAATTTCGAGTAAATCTGAACATTCTTTAATTTTTTGTCGTACATATTGGATCCGCCATTTTGATTTTTGAAAAACTGGTCCCGAATTTGTTATTAGTGACCAGAAATACTTTTTTAACAAAACAGAAAGCAATTAAATTAAACAATACTCTGCTATGTAAATACACTTATCAAATACATTTTTTCAGGCTTTGGAGACTTTTAGGAAACAATTGTACTGGTTGAAACGCGAGGAATGCAACGTCGTAGACATTCCTGAAGATACCGAAATTCCACACGAATTTTTGTGCCCGATCACTCACGAAATCATGAGGGAACCCGTCCAATGTTCAGGTAATAACAATAACCTACTTAAATACACCAAATTAAAATTTTTATCTTAATAATAACACCCTCTTACGTGTCGCTAAATTAGTTCGTAAGTAATTTGAACTAGGTCCAGCTTAGTTACCGAATGATTTCGTTTCTGCAGAATTTATTGCATTAAAATACATTAACCTTTCCGGTCTTATTTCATTTTTGAGTTTTTGGTGTAATCTCTATTGAAAATTGCTAAACTAACTAAAAAAATAGTAGATTCAACTAAAAATATTGAATATATACCTCAGCACTTTTCTTAGTTACTCTAACTATTTTCGGTTTGTTATTCTAGAACCAAAGAAATGGTTGAAATAAATATTTAAATTTCTTAAATCAATAATTTCAATTAGGTCAATGGTAACAGCTCTGTCTCGTTTTAACCAATTAAAATAGTAATCACGACTATTTCAAATAATTGAAAGGGGTGCGAGTCGAAAAACCGACAAATCGAAAAGCCGACAGGTCGAAAAATCGACAGTCAAAAAACTGAAAATCCAAAAGCCGACAGTAAAAAAATCGATAGTTCAAAAACTGACTGTGCTCCGGACGATGTGTCTATTTTTTTATGCGTCGGCTTTTTGACTGTCGGCTTTTCGACTGTCGGCTTTATGACTGCCTGTTTTTTGATTTGTCGGTTTTTTCGACCTGCTCCCATTGAAAGAACTATAAAAATAGTAAACAGTGGTATAATGTGTCAGTTGACTTGATGGACCAATATTTAATTCGATGGCTAGTTCTACAAAATTTTTTGAACATGTTCTGCTATTTCTAAGTTTCTAAAATGTCTTTAACACTTGTTTCCATATTAACATTTCTTTTCAACAAAATTGAAGATACAACTGTTGACTTTCTGACGGTTGTATTCACTAAAATATTTCGTTCAACCGTAATTAAATCAACTATTTTGTTTTTTCAAACCCCCGAACGCGGAATTGAAGATCAAATTGTACTGAATCTCTTTGTCTACTTACTTTCGTATTGTCAAATTCAGCTTCTCTAATATCTCATTAATTTTGTTTATTATTAATTCATTACAAAATTAATTTTTTTTTCCAGACGGTTTCACATACGAAAGAGCAGCAATAAACGAGTGGTTCCTGTGTGGCAAATTTACGAGCCCGATGACCAACGAGCCATTAAGGAGTACTAATTTTACACCAAATGTGCACCTAAGAAATGCAATATTGATGTTCCTGCACGGTGATGGGCATCGGTCGTCCTAAAAAAGAGCAAATAAAAATAATTATTAACGTGTTCAGTGCACTATTGCACGTTAACGATCTACTGAATTTTTTGACATTGGAGTGCGAAGCACAAAAAAACGATCTACAAAAATCGAGAAGATGTTATATACATAGTCGCGTTTGCATCGATTAAACACGACGAAAAAGGAATTGTTGGACCAACCACATTTCGAAAATGAAAATCAACTTTAATTAAAAACACACTTGTATATACTCATCATCATACTCATCAATTGTACACATAATGTATTAGGAAATACATCACTGATGATGCACCTTCACGAACTCGCCCTGGTGAAAAAATCTGAGTTGTTTTGTGTTAATTTAAAGTAGTTTTGAAGTCATCAAACGATAAGATACATTTACTCAAAAATTAATCTATTTATCGCCCGTTGCATTCTTCAACTTTTACTGCATATTGACCCTTAAAGCGACACCTTATATAAAAATAACACAAAGCGCCATGTGGGGTCGTAGGAGACCCCATTCCGAAGATAATATTGTCCTGCTCGGACAGTTTTCGTTATTTCGTCTCAATAAAATTACTGGATACTCTCCAAGTACAGTAGTCCTTCCCTTATTCTAATTTGTCTAATCAGTCAAGATAGCGGCCTTCTTCCCTTATTCTAATTTTCCCGTTTCCCCCACTACTTAGATTTGCTGTCTCACTGTTGTCTCTTTTTCTTTCGTTGCGCATGCGCCGTTATTTGTATTTTGAGAATCCAAACGCAAACACACGTCAGTGGGGAGAACGCGCGAGGGGAAATATTAGAATAGGAGAAGAGAAAAAATTAGAATAATGGAAGATATTAGAATAAGGGAAGGACTACTGTATCACTTTACCGCGTAGATAAGTTATCTTGATAAAAAAATTATTGGTGCTCATTATAAAAAATGAAATACAAAAGTGACGTTTGTCACAAAAAAAAATCGTAACTCAGCCAATTTTCAATATTTTGTCCTAAAAATTTAACTTGTGCCTCTTGAAATGAAGCTCTTTAAGATAAAAAATGGTGTAAAAGTGCAGCTTTAGAAGGGAAAAAATGTAATATTTATGTGTGGGGTCTCCCAATACCCCCAGGGCGCTTTAAGGGTTAAAAAAAAAAGAGTGATACCTACCGACCAAATTAAACATATTGATTTTTTCACAAGAGGTAGAAGGGAGGGGGCCAGAAATATAAATTTGTATATATGATTTAGGATGTCAAAATCACTTCGTAGAGTGTTAGCCGACATATTTTGAATTTCAGTAATGTTGTAGAATTTTTCCCTACTAAATTGATATATCACGGTTGTCACTGTTTCCTAATTCGAGTAACCTTTCTATTGGTAGTCTTTAAATTGTAGAAAACGATAATGATTTACAGTGTCAACCAATTCGACAATATGCATAAATGTACATGTACATATAACTTTAAAAATACTAATCGACTCTCATAATTTAAAAAAATGTCTCGAGAACTACGCTAAAGACTTCGTGATAACTAAGTATAATGTTAAGCTCAAACGATCCTAAAACAAGGTATATAAATACCATAAAAAATGTCAGTTGAACTTTTTTCCTCTATTAGAGAAACAGAAAGTTCCAGTGAGAATAATAAAAAAAAAATATAAAAAAGAAATAAAGTATGTATAGTATATACACAGATAGAACAAAATCTTTATTCCAGATGCCTGATGCAAAAGCATAGTACAACTCTTAAAAAGAAAAAGTTCTACAATATAAGATCGTAGGTGAACTAAAAAAGTATAAATGTAATAGGCAAAATAGTACACAGTCGAGAATTTTATGAAGAGTTAAAATGGATTGACGCTTACAATGACTGTTTTAGTATTGCTATTGTAGGGATACCGAATGTTTTAAATAGAATAAAAGAGTTTAAGACTAAATAAATCGTCATCGAAGCTGTGAAAACGTAAGTATATAAACCGGAAAGAACAGAAAACCTTTTATAAGTCATAAAACAAATCGAAAAAATTATTTGAATAATCCATTGCACTAGTAATTATCTTGTTTTGTACTAACAACAGTTTATCATAATATTTAGTCGAAATTGATTAGTAATTTAATTACAATATTATTTAGTCGTTAGTCGACTATTTTTAATATAAAACTCTCCATCAAGTAAAGATTAGGTAAGTAAAAACAAGTAGATTCAGTCGAAGCAATTTTACCTATAAAAAAAAACATTTTTACGAGTTAAATTCAAACGTTAAAAATCGAAAAACATAGTTAATAATCGATTTATATCTTAAGATATTTCGTTTATTTTAAGAACACTAAAACAGCTATTGTACACGTGGCCCTTTGATTAACTTAATCGTAGAAGTTTCTTTAAAAAATGTGTATCTAGTTTTCAACTTATTTAGGTTAGTTATTATTAGCAATTACGATTGTGGTTCTTATTAAATTTGTAATGCAGTGATTAAGTACTAACAAAAAATACAATAACAGAAATTGATGCTGTCCACTAAATGTTAAATCAAGAAGTTACATCAGATTTAATGTTCTTTTTTTGTTGAATTTTAAAATCTTAACCCCATTTTCAAGACTTTAATTGCTCGTGATGAAGCGTTATATAAATTTTATTAAATTTCTTGTTAATACCTTAAAAGAATTAAGTAAAATGAATAGTTAAGTTTGTCGTGTTATATTTTATTGATGTTAAATGTTGCAATGCTTTCATAAGTTACTAACATTGATTTGAAAAGAAAGTTTGACTTTACTCGTGACATTCTTTTGCACATCGTAATCAAAATCGTAAGAAGGTATCCGATACTCGGGATTTAGTAATGAGGTTATATTAAAAATTAAGTACGTGTAAGCAATTTGGAGAACTGCATCAGCGACTTTTTTTTCAGAGTAAGATTGTACAGGGTGGCGGTTAGACCGTCGGAGAAAGACGAGCTTTTTAAGGAAAATTATTATAAATGGTCGTAATGATTATTTTAATAAACGTTTGTTTACGAACTCAAGACTGCGGTACAAACCAATGCTACTATCTATCTAATTGAAATGCGCTTGAATAATATGTAAACTGATATCCTGATATTCAGAGACAACTTAGTCTTTCGGCCTAAAATTTAGCCTATATCTACTATGTACATTTTCGATGCTTTTGTTTGGACGTTTAATCCAAACTCGAGTAATTATTGAAAATGAGACATAACAATAATTGAGTACTTAGATGCATTGATTCGAATACTAACGATTTTAATACGTTCAACGAAATATGGTCCTTAGTTAACGTAATTAATTAGAAATACTTTGCAACAATAGTTTTTAGAGACTATCATTTATAAAAGATATTGCGTCATTTATCAATGCATCTTTAGTATTCTTTAATAAGTAATTGTAATTCATGTACTGTAATATGGTAATACTTAAAGCGTCTAATTAACTAGCGACTTAATCGGACTTTGTAAATTGAAAAAAAGGCCATTAATCAAATCACTCGTAGAAAAAGTCACTGTAGGACTCGAAGAATCATGCGGGGTCCTTTAGATTATGTATACAAGATGGGCCTGGGAAAAACGATTGTAAACACTAGTAACGTATATTGATTGTACTTAAATCCACGACTTATGAATGTCTAAGAAATGTCAATCACTAATGTAAAAGTCTGTCCTATACTGTGATATATAAGTGCGCAGCCGATAACTCGAATGAAGTGGATTTTACTTTTTTGCTTCCTATAATCGTATACTTCATTATTCGGTACGGAAGTTATGTCTACGATACACATGTGTAAAAATAAACTGCTCTTTAGAAAGAAATTCAAAATTGAAGTTTTTATTTTTTCCGTTAATACTGCAACTCACACCTATCCTCAAAGAGTTATAGGTCTGACAAAAATGTGGAGAAAAACGGCGTTCACGGCTTCATTTGTACCACTATTTAGCTTAAAAATTTCCAAAACGCTAAATCCCAGCTATTTTTCTCCAAATATAGGTGATTTACAATATTTACAGCAATTTTTCGTTATTACCGGCGACAGTTGTCCTCCAATCGAAAAATGTTCTAGGGGAATGTTGTAGGTATAGAAAAGATCTACAATTTTTGTACATATCATTTTTCACATAACCTCAAAGTTTCAGAGAAAAATCGAAAAAACCATGTTTTTCGTTTTTAATTTTTCTCTCGCACAAAAGTGATTTTTTTTCCTTGAAATTTTCAGGAGAATTACCTCTTTTAGTCCCGAATAAGTTGTAATTTTTTTGAATAATAATATTTATTCGTTTGTTTTTTGAAAGATTAAGAACCGATAAAACACCCATATTTTTCAGTGAAAAATCGAATGTCAAATCTTTAGATAATGGAAGTTTATTTAATGGAATTTGTTCGTTGAAATGTCTACTTTCAGATGGTATATGAATCAATTAACATTTCTTTACAAGAAAAGTGCCAAAAACGGCGTAAATCTAAAAAACACGATTTTCAACATTAATTTTGTCGATTATTTTTTTAAAAGTAGCTAATATTAATGAAAATTTAAGGTACTTTTTGTACAGAAATGTAAATTGATTCATATACCATCTGAAAGTAGACATTTCAACGAACAAATTCCATTAAATAAACTTCCATTATCTAAAGATTTGACATTCGATTTTTCACTGAAAAATATGGGTGTTATATCGGTTCTTAATCATTTAAAAAACAAACGAATAAATATTATTATTCCAAAAAATTACAGCTTATTCGGGACTAAAAGAGGTAAGTCTCCTGAAAATTTCAAGGGAAAAAAGATCACTTTTGTGCGAGAGAAAAATTAAAAACGAAAAACATGGTTTTTTCGATTTTTCTCTGAAACTTTGAGGTTATGTGAAAAATGATGTATACAAAAATTGTAGATCTTTTCTATGCCTACAACATTCCCTCAGAACATTTTTCGATTGGAGGTCAACTGTCGCCGGTAATAACGAAAAATTGCTGTAAATATTGTAAATCTCCTATATTTGGAGAAAACGATCAGCTGGGATTTAGCGTTTTGGAAATTTTTAAGCTAAATAGTGGTACAAATGAAGCCGTGAACGCCGTTTTTCTCCACATTTTTGTCAGACCTATGACTCTTTGAGGATAGGTGTGAACTATCACAATACTCTGCTGCTGGACCCCTTATAAACAAATGAAAATCAATTTATGCCACTGGAGCCACGAACGTGCACCGAAAAGCAGTAAGTATCGTTATCGCGCCTAGCGGAGTGATGGCGAACCTAGATGAGGACTATGGAAAAGTTAACTTTACAGATTGGTTATTTTTAAAAAGGAACCCTAAAAATGAGCCATGAAAAAGCAAATTCACCTGTTTTCTGGACCTGGGAATCGGAATATATGGGAAATGAAAATATATGATGTTAGATTGTCGCGTTAAAGTTTTAGATTGAGCATGTATCTTAATCTTCGTTTAAGATGCGTTTAGTCTAATCTATAATAGAGATTCGATTAGTTTAATCTTAAGCTTTTAAAGTATATAATATCATAAAGGAGTTACATTAAATTGCAGTGTAACATCTAGGTCTGAACATCCTGCTTTACATCCTGCTTTAATTGACGTGATTATAAAAATACTGGCTTTTAATTTAAACCTATAATATTTACAATTTTCTTTATATGTTTATACTGACCATGCATAATAAGATCTACCTAGTAAACGACAATTCATTGAAATTCATTGAATGATTTTGAATGAATCTCAATAGATTTGAATTGGTTTTCTTAATCACTAAATATCAATAGAAATCTAGTCAACAGAGTTGTAAGCAATGATTTTCTATTATTTTAAAATCATTGCTTTCAGTGCGTACTTATTATATTATTGAAATTCATTCAATTTCATTGACATTCGCATTTTTTAATGATTTTGTATTAATAAAAGATTGTAGATTTTATATATTATAATCTGTCTAATTATTTATTATTACATTATGGTACATCTTGTCACATAGGAAGGAAATATTATTGCTAACACTTACATTGTAGTAACTTTCTAGTACCATTGTGTGTTTCAAGGTGTAAATCCGGCAGAATACCAGAAAAAGTTGGAATAATTTTTTATATTTATTAATTAAAATCTTTTAGAGTAAATTAGAATATCTTAACGGGGTACCATTAAGTAGTAATCACAGCTAAAAAAATGTAAATTAAAATGTTCTGACTCATTTTTTCTAAATTCGGGCTTCATGAAGGGAATTCTAACCATTGTTTACTATCTTCTAAAAAGAATAAAAAACAATTAAACAGAATTGACCGAGAATTTTCTGCAGTACACGATTTTTCGATATTCTCAACAAATTTCTTTGATTTTTTTTAAGAGAGCATAAAAAATGGTTAGAATTGTCTAATGAAATTCAAATTTTTAAAATTCGATTCTGTAATTTTTAATTTCGATTTTTTCATTACTACTTTCTTCTAAATTGATTTAAAAATTTCAAAAATTTGGGTGAACATAAAAACACATTTTTTCTTAAATTATGGATTTAAATTTAAAAAACAAATTTTTTACATTTTTTATTCCAACATCACTTACTTCCGCGTCAAAAGTTACTCAAGCACGAATTTCTTTCACCCATTAAAATTCGCTAAATTAATTTAAACGTACAACAAAAGTTTGGTGAACAGAGAAACGTATTTCCGAAATAATTGTGCATGGATTTTAAAAAATTCAATTACTTTCGAGGAAAAAATTATTTTGGGTCAAACAATTTTTTTACAATTTTTATTATACTATCTTTGAATTCCTCGTAAAAAATTACTAAAGAACCAACTTTTTGGTTCTTTTTTTGAACGATTGTTTCATTTAAATATTTTATTTCCATTCAAAATCATTTACCTCCAAAACCTTGCTGTTGGTAATAACAGATTCTATTTCATTCATGTCAGTTGCATTTTCATGTAATTTTTTCGATTCAAAATCATTAAATTTGTTGTCCTGTAATAATTAACTATCCATTTGAATTCATTCGCAAATATAACTATTTTCCATTGAAATTAATTCAACTTGCAATTGTTCTATTCGCAATGTTGAATTGAAAATCATTCAACGAAATCACTTCACTATTTTCCCATTCAAAATCATTAAATCGAACAACTTTTTATAAGCTATTAACCATTAAAAATCATTGAAACACATTTTCTCGTTGAAATTCATTGCAGAAGCTAAGAAAACGAATTCAGAAGTGATGCAGTGAATTAATTTCAATGGATCTTCAATGAATTTTCGTTTGCTGGATAATAATATTCAGAGCAATGTTATAGAGATTTCAAAGTGTTGATCCGTTATACATATTCAGGGCCAATAATTACTTTTTCTAAAAATGAAATTAGTAGTACCGAAAGATAAAAGGCTTCTTATTTTGTGACAATAAAAAATCGATTCTTAATTCAATATCGTTTTGCTTGCTAATAAATTACGTTTACAAATATTGATTTAATCATTTTCGTGTTTGATTGAGTACGAAACAATTAAATATCACTTATAAAATAAAATAATCCATGCAGTGAAAGAAAAATAATATTCTTCGACCCAAACATAATTATTATAAAGAAACGTAAAACTAATATGTCTGATATTTAGTCATTTCAATTTTAAAAACGACGTGGAAATATTATCATTTGATGTTTTGTCGTCATCAAACATACATTCAATAACGACGAATTAATCGTAGAGAATGACGTCATTTATATATATTCTAAGGTTATTTACTAAATTAACAAACATAAAATTCTAGAAAATAAGATAAAAATAGACGAATATTGTCATGAAGAAAGAATAATTATAGGAAATATTAGAAACAAGTGATTTTGTAATAACTAAACCGTGAGTTTTTTAAAAAACATTTTACATCATTTGGAAAAACAAGAAATATTAACACGCAAGAGCTTTTCTCGAGAACGAGAATTATGTTTCTTCATCTTCTTAATAAATTTATTTAAAAAAATGTCTTTTCGTCACAAAATCAATAAAGAAACATGTCGACTTTCACGTATATAATGTATATTAAATACTATTTCAATTTCAGTTTTGTTGATAATCGATTAATCCTGTAGATAAACCCATTTCGTCCCGAAATGTCCAATTTAATCACCAACTTTCAACAACATTATATTATCTCTGTTAATCTTCCAAAAATATGGGAAATACATAGTCTGTTATTTTCGAGGTTGCCCTATCGATGCATCCGATTTAAAAAACGAAAAAAATTCTTAACCCTGATTTGTCCAATTACAGAAGAGAAATACACTTTGAAGGCTCAGTTTAAAATTTTTTTATGATAGATTTGACTTCCCAAAGGCAGTTCTATGCGTTTAATTAATTTTTGGTGGAGGTTCCGTGAGTCATCATAAAAAATAGACAAAAATACACCTCCCATTTTTACTGTATCTGTGTTTTCAGACGTATTTTGATGAGCTGGTTACGAATATCATAATAAAAATTGGCGTCAACATAATTTTGAAGATCAATATGTTAAAAGACCGTTTATTTTCAAAAAAATATTATCAATGCCAATTATAAAAATAGACGCACTGTCTCACCAAACAATTAAAATATTTTTCAATAAGGTAACACAGAGTATTAGAAAACAGAAAATATATATTAGATAAATAAACATATTTACTTTGTAAAATACTTTGTAAAAAAAAAAAAAAATCGTAATAAAGCCTTTTAAAATGTTCCTTTCTATACTTATAATTAATTTTTTGGCATACTATACGTAAAATTTGATTTTACGCATAGGAAGGAATATTGGAAGGCTCAAAAAACAAAAGATTCCGACAGAACTTCACATTTGTCCAAAAAAAAAAACATCATACGCGGTTAAATAATACATAAATATGCAAATCACATTGTTAGTATTGCATAATTTTAACCAATTTCTAACAATTTTTTTTCCGACTATAGAAACTCGTCTCTTTGATCGGAAATAATACAAATTTTGATAGAAAAATGCACAATTTTTTATGATGGTAAAGATGAAAACGTTGGATTGTTTTAAGATTTTCTAAAAAATTTAATTCTGTAGGGAATTGTAAAAATACAATTACCCTTGTAACGCCCATAAGAAAGGTTGGCATTTTCCAATTTGGAATTTTTTGGCACCGGAAAATAATTTGCGTTTCTGGCTAATCTTATAAAAGTACACTTTTCTCAAAAAAATGATGTGACAGGAAATTTCTGAAGATGTCATTGCTGCTGTCAGGCCTTCTTTCAACACGAAAAAATACTTCGGAAATGATATTGCTATTTTAAAAATGTCAAAGATAAATTCTCTTCTATTTAACAAAAGTTTTCTTGAAAATGCGACGTTATAGGAAATTTTGGTGTTATAAATAATAAAATAATTATATTCGTGGTTATACAGCGCTTACAATAAAAAAGGATTAAATAATTTAGTATAGCAAAAAAGTGTAGCGTTTTCAGCTCTGAATCGAAAAGTTTTCATCAGAATAAATGTAAAATAAACATTGTAAAAATGTAAAAAATTTATGTTTTTATTTGTATGAATATGGATGACGTTTTCATCAGTTCGATTTCTGCGACGAAGAACCGAATATCTCAAACGCGAGGTGAAAAATCGAACAACTCGGTTTTGGAACGAAGAACCGGACATTTCGGCAGTTGCGACGAAAAACCGAACCTTTTAAAAATTTGCGCCAAAAAACTAGTTATTTCATGCTGTGCTTTGAGGAACCGGACATTTCGCAATTGTGCGACGAAAAACCAGACATTTCAAAAGTAGTTACAATATTGATGGCTGTTACGAAGAAATGATAATCTCAAACGTGAGCCGAAGAACCGGACATTTCGAATGTTTAGCGACGAACAGCCGGAGATATCAGAATTTACGATGAAGAACCGGTCATTTGATAATCTTGCCACGAAGAACAGGACATTTCAAAACTTTGTATAGCAATTTATAATATCGTAGCAACTTTTGAAATGCCTGGTTCTTCGTCGTACACCACGAAATGGCCGGTTTTCGTTGCAAAACTGAGTTGTTCGGTTCTTCATACCAGCCATCGACATAATAAATCGTTATAAAAAATCTTGAAATGTCCGGTTCTTCGCGGTAAGATTGTGAAAAGTCCGGTTCTTCGCCGCAAATTCTGAAATGTCCGGTTCTTCGTCGCAAACCCGACTTGTCCAGTTCTTCGTCGCAAAACCGACTTGTCCAGTTTTTCGCTTCACATTTCAGATGTCCGGTTCTTCGTACCAGCCATCGATATAATAAATCGCTATAGAAAATCTTGAAATGTACGGTTCTTCGTGGCAAGATTGTCAAAAATTCGGTTCTTCGTCGAAAATTCTGAAATGTCCGTTTCTTCGACGCACATCTCAAACGTGATGCGAAAAACCGGACAACTCGGTTTTGCGACGAAAAAACGGCCATTTCGTGGTGTGCGACGAAGAACCAGGCATTTCAACATTTGCTACGATATACTAAATCGCTATAGAAAGTTTTGAAATGTCCTGTTCTTCGCGGCAATTGTCAAAAGTCCGGTTCTTCGTCGCAAATTCTGAAATGTCCGGTTCTTCGTCTCACTTTTGATATATCCGTTTCTTCGTACCAACCATTTGTGTAGATCCATTCTACAGTAGTCCTTCCCTTATTCTAATTTCCCTCATTCTAATGTCTTCCCTTATTCTAATTTTTTCTCTTTTCCTATTCTAATATTTCCCCTCTGACGTGTGTTGACGTGTGGATTTTCTAAATAAAAATAACGGCGCATGCGCCACAAAGGAAAAAGAGACAATAGTGAGACAGCAAATTTTAGTAGCGGGGGAGAGGAGAAAATTAGAATAAGGGAAGGCCACCATTTTGCCTGACTGGACAAATTAGAATAAGGGAAGGACTACTATATTTATAAAACTATTTAATTGAATGCACTACGAATAGAGAGAAGTACATCTCTTTCACCTCGTTGTTTCCACTTTCATACAAATAAAAACAAGAATTTTTGTTAATTTTTTAATTTTTTACAATGTTTATTTTATATTTCTGTTGAAGATGACTTTAATCCAGAACCGTAAACATTAAAATAGTTTTTTATAATACACTTTTGAACTAATTTTTATTGCATATTAAAACCGTTATATAACCTCAAATATAAATATTTTGTTACTTAAAATTAAACACGATTGAGAACGCTAATGCTGAGGTTGATATTATTTTCAGCAAGAAACGGTTTGTTCATGCCTAAAAAGATTAAACATACAGTAGCCCTTCTCTTATTCTAATTTGTCCAGACAGGCAAGATGGCGTCTCCTTCACGTATTCTAATTTGCCGCCAAAAACGTTTGCACTTTTCTAGAATCTTGCGAGGGGCTTTTACATGAATGTTAATTTACACAATATTATTTATTAGACAGATAACCGAACTGACTTATTGTTAAATGTTTTTTTTTTTAAAAAGAGTTTTTCAGGTTATGTTGTATGCATGATATTAGATTAGAGCATGGATTAGAGGAAGTGAAAAAATTAGAATAAGAGGAATTAGAATAAGAGAAGGACTACTGTATGTCCAGAAAAGTTTAACCTCACTTTTCATGAAAATGCGACGCAATAAGAAAACCTTCCATCAGCGCCATCGTTTTTTAGAATCGAGAACTATACAGTAGTTCTCCCCTTAATCTAATTTCCCATATTCTAATTTCTTCTATTATTGCAATTTTGTCTCTTCTCGTATTCTAATATTTCCCCTTACGCGTTCTCCCCACCACGCCTACCGCTTTATGTGCATGTGTAGAATGTACAGTGGCCCTCCCCTTATTTTAACTTTTCGAGTCAAGGAAGATGACGGCTTCTTCCCTTATTTTACCGCTCCCCTTCATCTCCACCACTGGCAGTACAGTAAAACCCCTCTTACTTGAACACTCGCTTTCTTGAACACCCCGTCTATTTGAACAAAATAACCTCGTTTATTTGAACGATTTCTACTTCCCCTTACCCCCATTACTCGCTCTTACGCGAATACAAATTCCAATGCGCGTGCGCTACTCACGTCGGACGGGTATATTGCGCGAGGAGTGGGGACAACTGTAAGCGTTCAAATAAACGGGGTCAGGGGGGAAATGCTGGCTCGACCCTGTTCAAGTAAGAGGGGTTTTACTGTATGAGAGAATAAAAACACAGAAAGGAGATATAGTGGCGTCCATCTTCACCTGTATGCGCAAGCGCAAACAGCAGTCCGCTCTCTTTTGAACACTTTCAAATAGCGAATGGTGGGGGAACTCATGAGGGGAAGAAGTTAACATACAGTAGTTCTCCCCTTATTCTAATTTGTCCAGTCAGGCAAGATGGCGGCCTTCTTCCCTTATTCTAATTTTCTCCTCTCCCCCACTACTCACGTTCTTGTTTCACTTTTTTTCTCCAAACATTCAACATAAAAAAGTACTTTTGCCTTTATTCAAACATTCAACGCGAATAATTTACATACAAACCACTGTGACACATCGAATTTACGGATGTGTACAAATAATTTTATTTAGGGGTTACGTTTTCATTCCGCCTATAAGGCATACGCATACATTACCGTACCTATACATATGTACAGTGGTCATCCCCTTATTTTAACTTCGTCCTTTATTTTAACTTTTTTTCGTCCCTTATTATGTTAACTTCTTCCCCTCATGAGTTCCCCCACCATTCGCTATTTGAAAGTGTTCAAAAGAGAGCGGACTGCTGTTTGCGCTTGCGCATACAGGTGAAGAAGGACGCCACTATATCTCCTTTCTGTGTTTTTATTCTCTCATACTGCCAGTGGTGGAGATGAAGGGGAGCGGTAAAATAAGGGAAGAAGCCGTCATCTTCCTTCACTCGAAAAGTTAAAATCAGAGGAGGGCCACTGTACATTCTACACATGCACATAAAGCGGTAGGCGTGGTGGGGAGAACGCGTAAGGGGAAATATTAAAATACGAGAAGAGACAAAATTGCAATAATAGAAGAAATTAGAATATGGGAAATTAGATTAAGGGGAGAACTACTGTAATAAGGGACGAAAAAAAGTTAAAATAAAGGACGAAGTTAAAATAAGAGGAGTTAAAATAAGGGGAGGACCACTGTACGTATGTATAGGTACGGTATTGTATGCGTATGCCTTATAGGCGGAATGAAAACGTAACCCCTAAATAAAATTATTTGTACACATCCGTAAATTCGATGTGTCACAGTGGTTTGTATGTAAATTATTCACGTTGAATGTTTGGATAAAGGCAAAAGTACTTTTTTATGTTGAATGTTTGGAGAAAAAAAGTGAAACAAGAATGTGAGTAGTGGGGGAGAGGAGAAAATTAGAATAAGGGAAGAAGGCCGCCATCTTGCCTGACTGGACAAATTAGAATAAGGGGAGAACTACTTGGAAATGATATTTTTCGTGTGAAAGGAAAACTCAATAGCGAACATTATTAAATCATTAAACATAATTTTTTCTAGGAATTTTGAAAATTTAATAAAAAAACTCAAATCTTTTGCATAATTAATTTTCAAAATATCGCGCGTCAATGAGTCGTGATCGATAGTTCGAGGTGCAGGAACTAATATCGATTATCGTCTCCCTCTCTTGGATTGAAAAAACTGAAGACTTGTCAATGTTGCGTTGCGCAAGTATAAAGAACTCCAAAGAGAGGCGGTGAACTGGTGAATCATTTCCAGAAGTATCAAGGACAACGTCATCTTCGGTTACCTTTTATTTTTCCTCAGTCACACAGAAGAAACCAATAATGGTGAGTTTTTCATTAACACTCTCAAGCAATACTTCCAATACTTGAAAAATACTAAATTTAGGTTCTTTTCACAGGCGTCTTACACCGAGGATCAGCTGGCAGGTGAGTGAACGTTGTAACCAAGTGGCCCGGGCCTCTGGAGGACAACTTCTTTTTTTCCCCGATTCAGGTCAAGATTATTCTCGCCTTTTGCGATTTACTCCCGTATCGGGGATTACCTTTTAAGGTGCGACGCTTGAAAAACGAGAGTCCACCTTTTCCCATCGCTCGGTCCAGATTTTACACAATTCAGTTGCATCCGATAGGTTCTGCCAAGTGCTTCAGATTTTTGAGTCTTCCCATTGTTAGTGTATCATGTACGGGTTTAGCTATCGAGAATTGACGGATAGGATGATGTCATCTATGGATGGTAATCCAAATGTTTGTTTTCATCGCTTGTAGTTATTACACGCCTAAGTTCGGAACTCCGATTCTCCTTTGTTTATTTATTTATTTATTTATTTATTAGTATATTAACGGACATAAATGCCCTTGTTACAAAAAAGAAAATAATAATAATGGTCTCTTGATACAATCCTACATTCATTCATAATATTCACACTTATAAGTCTTACATCTAAGTATAAAAAGTGATAAAGGTCGAGCAGATCTTATTTCCTCAGGCAGATTATTCCACAGACGAGTGATTCTATTTATCGTAGAGAAATAAAATCTGTTCGATTTACATTGAACCTCAGAAAGTGGACGATGTATACGATGTGCATAGAGTACTGTCCGAAGAGAGAATAAATTGGTAATTTCTTGAGCGTTATAAGAGTCAGACATAACCTTATAGACAAAAAGGGAATCTCTAAATTCATGAATTGATTGTATCGTGCGCAAATCAAACATTTTAGAAATAGGTCCATATTCGTGTGAGAACCGATGCATAGGAGTATCAGTTTTATGCGATAGAAATCTGAAAAACTTCCTCTGGATCGCTTCCTTTGTATCTAAAATAATAAGTATTTATCATACGCATTATTTATTTTAAAAACATTTCCGTTCCAAGAGAAATATACGAAATTAAAGATAAACATGGATGAAATAAATCAATAGTTTCTGAAAAAAAGAGTTCTCAATGAACTCTAAATGTTATCTAAAAGAGATGACCAATTTTCTGAGGTTTTTCCGAACATGATGTCATGACATATTTACAAACTCGTATTTAGAAAAACTTCAGAAAATAGTCATCTGACCTCTTTTAGATAACATTTAGAGTTCATTGTGAACACTTTGATTATTCTGCCGCCTGGAACATAATAATTATACATTTTTTCCTTCTGATTGTTTGTTTATTTCTAAGCCATGGATAAAACCAAATGGTTTCCATTTTTTAATATAAATATGGAAGGAATATAACATATGTGCAAATAACGGAGCTCGAATTATAATAGTAAAAAGTATGATGGTAGCCACTAAATGATAAGTAGTAAAGATTTAGTTTTGTTGGCACTTTCCGTTGTCAGTAAAACAGATTTAACCCTTTTAGTGCCGCACCTACATGATATCAATTTCTCATCGTTTATGAGTAGTTCGTCAACGATTTCGTTATGGTTTCTTGTTCCTGCCCTTCCTAAGACTCCATAAACAGTAGAACCCCTCTTATTTGAATCGTTTCCCCTCAGGCCTTCCCTCACCACCACTCGAACATCTTGATGCAGTTTACAGTGTTTACACCATCAAAGTGTTGTACAGTGTAAATACCGTTTAACCTAAATTTGCAAACATGTATAGTCGGTAGACTGATATGCAATGAAATTTCAAATTAATTTAAAATTTAGCATCAAACTCATGATTTACATCATACAAATTATTCGAGAAGCTGCTAATCTCATAAAATAAAAGTGCACATTTGAAGGTTAGGATGTTGCAATTTTTAATGATGTGTATTTCAAGACCTCCACAAAAATTGAAAAGTCTTTCATTTGCAAAATAACAAACAGATCAGCTTAGTACTGAATTTGAAGTGATTTGAAGCTTTCATTAATCATATTTGCAAATTTGGGTTAAATATTGTCTCCTATATTCATTTCGGTCTTAATCACAGTGTATTTGTTTGTGAAACAAAAAACTATAGATACATAACTATATGTAATAAAGTGCATAATGTAAATTTAAAATGTTTATTTCTACACTCGAATGCAGATATAAATGACCATAAATAAATGCGAAATGTTGCAGTCTTTATTTATCACAGAAAGGCACGAGTTGTGATCTCGTTACATTTTTATCCAAATTTAAAATTCTCTACACATTTTTCAGATAAATTATATATATATTTTATATAATTCAACTCTAAAATATATATGATGTCTAACAAAAATAAAAAGATATCAGATATTAGCATCCATTATTAAAGCGTTAAGTAGAGTAAGGGGGGTAAGGGGAAATTTCAAATAAGAGGGGTCGGCGCCATCTTGAAAACCATGACCAGTTGAAATAAGAGGGGTTCTACTGAATCTCTTCAATAAATGTTATTAAAAAATAATAATATTGCATAATTATGTAAAATAATAAGAAATTATTTTCAAAAAAGCATAATTTTCAAAAGAAATTTATGCCAGGATGAACTAATGCTATTATTATTTGACGTTTGGTATACAGGGGTTTTTGTAGCCGCTGATTGCGAATCCAGTGTCAGATTTACAAAATTCAAAATGGCGGATCCAATATGGCCGACTAAAATTCTGAGAAACAGTAATTTGGTCTTATATTGGTTCCGCCATTTTGAATTTTGTAAATCTGACAAAGGATTCGCAATTTGTGTACCAAAGGACCCTGCACTAAATGAACAAAAAAAAGATCCCTGTTATCTGTAACTTTGGGAAAATGTAGTTAATATAATCCGGATTAAAAATGTCAAATAGGCCCAAAGCCAAAAAATGGACAGTTTTCGAGATATCGAGCATGAAACAATAAAACAGATGGTCCTTACGAAACGCTGAAATGTATGTAATTGAGGGGCCTTCACATATATAATCTTTTTACAAATAAAAAAAATTCCATTGTAAATTGATGCAATTTTAAACATAATTCAATATGTTCCAAGTAAAAGCTGTATTTTAGTGGTTTTTGAGATCTTGAGCATGAAGCAGCGCAGATCGAGAAAGCCCCTCAATTAAATCCATTTCAACGTTTCGTAGGGGCCATCTGTTTTATTGTTTCGTGCTCGATATCTCGAAAACTGTCCATTTTTTGGCTTTTGGCCTATGCACACTTTTAATCCAGATGATAATAACTACATTTTCCCAAAGTTATAGACAATTTTACCAGGATTTATGCCAGGCCAAACTAATAGCTATGAATTTTTTATGTTTGGTATGCTGCGGTTTTTCGGAGCACTGAGTACGAATCCAATATCAGATTTACAAAATTCAAAATGGCGGATCCAATATGGCCGACAAAAATTCTGAGAAAAAGTAATTTGGTCTTATATTGGTTCTGCCATTTTGAATTTTGTAAATCTGACACAGGATTCTACATCCATTTCCTTGCATGTTTCACAGTAATGAATCTTAACTTTAAAATCGTAGGGAACACCATCAACGTAGCAGCCGATAGGTACAACAGTTTTATTTAGGTTTACTGTCAAATTATTATTATTGAACCAACATTGAATATTTTTTAATTCCTCGATGCCAGTTCTGATAGCTTTGTCCAAGATTTATTCTTAATCTATATGACTGTATCGTCGGCAAAATGTAATTCAAAGACCAGTAAAAAAAAATTCAATTAGATTAAAAACACCAAAGATTTCGTCATATATTTATAAAAATTTATGTCTTACCAGATCGTAACAAACAGATAAGGCATTAATGACCAGATCATGTCCAGAATTATAAAAGATAAAGTTCAAACTATCTATTTTTAGAGAATCTGTCAGAAATGAACTAAATATTATAGTAATCTAACGTTACTATGATATTTTTTGCGTTACAGAATTTCAAGAAGCTTTCCAGCTTTTTGACAGCCGAGGTGACGGAAAGATTCACGTAGCACAAATCGGAGATGCCCTGAGGGCATTGGGACAAAATCCGACTGAATCTGACGTCAAAAAGTTTACGCATCAACATAAACCTGATGAACGAGTAAGTTTCGAGGTGTTTTTGCCAATTTACCAAGCGATTAGTAAAGCAAGAACATCGGACACTGCTGATGACTTCATTGAAGGGTTGAGACATTTTGACAAGGATGGAAATGGTTTTATTTCTTCTGCTGAACTTAGACATTTGTTGACAACTTTAGGTACGTCTCAATGAACGTGTTGCGGATAACAGAAGTTTTAACGATTGTGTTTCTTTAAGGTGAGAAACTTAGCGACGAAGAAGTTGAAACTCTTCTCGCCGGACACGAAGATTCGCAGGGCAATATCAACTACGAAGACTTTGTACGACAAGTGATGGGCGGCTGAGCAGATATTTAAAGACTTCCGAAGTGACATTCACTTTGATCACTAGCCAGTTACTTCCAATAAATTTATTTCTGTATTCGCCCTTAAAAAAATGTCCAGTTTTAAATTGGGAGTACGAAGAATTCTGGAAAGTAATTCAGTACCGATAGTTTTTTCGCTTCTTGTTCTTCGAAAAGAGACCTTAGTCTGTCCTAGATTAGTTGACAAAAATGTAGACCCGCGGTGCCTTAAAATTTGTTGATTTATACGCATTTATTAGAATACTTTAACTCGACAATCCCTTCCTTTTTTCGTCAGAAATTTGTTTAGGTACGATTGGTAAAAGTAACAGTATTAAAATGACTGTAAATTAGATTCTTTAAACAAAACCGAAGCGTACAATAGCGAATAACGAACGAGAAATTGGAGTAATGTTCTATTTGTTGTTTTGAGACGAACGTTATACGTTAATTCATGCATTTTAAATTTGATTAAAGTAACTTATAGTAGTTATAGGTATTTTATACATTGTTTCTTATATTTGACATATTTTCTCGCGGCGGAATCAGCACAACTTTTAATTGATTTCGCACGCATTAATTTATAACTACTGACGAAAATACAATCGGTCTGACAGCGTACACTGGAGTTTTAGTCAGCAAGAATTGCTGAAATTCCAAAATATATATTGAAATCAAAGGCAATTCATTGTACAATAAAACAGAAATATTTTTTTAAAGTATATCTTGGAAACAGGAGCGAAATTAATTTTTACCACCCATGTAAGGCTCATAGACCTCCCCGACTAAATATTTTCATTCCAACTGATCTGTATGAAAATGTAATTTTTATTAAAAAAATATAGTTTAATGGTATTAAATGTTTCGTTTCTATTACAAAAATATCCCTTTAAGTGGTAAGTATATATCAAATGTTTAACTCATGATTTGTTTCGTAAAAATGTACGGAACATTAACAACAGTCAATTATGCGACTACATTTTAAGTTATATATCTTACGTTATACTTTTTTGAAAATATTTATTTTAATTCAATTGCTTTCCATTTAAGAGGTTATTTGACAAACAAATAAATTATTGCCATTTTTACATTATTTTTTAGCAGCATCTTCTAATAATAGTGATTTTGATGTCGCATAAAACGTACGATACATTAATATACGATTCCAGGTAAGTGTCACAACTTTGAACAGTAACTAATAACTTGTGTACACTTTATATCCTTTTTTACACATTTTAAAGACCGTCAATACTTTATAACACTCTTGTTAAACACTGACGTTTGACGTGACTGTATCATTCATTCATTAATTTGTTGACATTTATTATGACTGTTTTCTTCTGATCATACTTTTGTTGTCGACTATTATTTAGGCCATTTTAAGTCGAAGTGGAAGTAAATTCTGCATTACTTAAACAAAGAAATGACACACTTTCAGTAATGGACAATAATGACACTCTGTAAGGTGCAAAATTAGGCTGGTTGACAGTTCGAGATAGGCGAGAGTACTTTCTAGTCATTTTTATATTTAAGATCATTTAAGGATTGTCAACGTTTTCACTATGTAGCAGATTATCCTGATATAAGACGATCAATGCCTAATAAACTTTTGATACCATTTTGTCGTACATCAGCTTTAAAATTTTGTTCTTAGTCACTGCATCATATACTTCTGGAATAATCTACCATCAGCTGTTCCGTAAATTACTACAATTAATGCATTTAAATCCTCACTACGTGCGTACATGTGCACAAATGATAAACTACGATGTCATCTCGATTGACATTGTAAAATTAGGGGAGAGTCCGGTAGCCCGACCGGTAAAAATATTGCTTATCTAATAATTTTAAAAGCTAACTTGACTTCGGTACTGAAATTATTTATTTATTTATTTATTTATTTATAAACGGACTGTAAGTCCTTGAATAAAATGTTACAATACATAAATACCCAAAATATTACAAAAAATAATACAAAAATAGACGCTGAACAGTTGCACGGGTAATAATATAAAATAATAACAATTTTCAAGATAAAATGTACAATAAAAATAATAGTGCCAGCATTTACAGGACTAATACAAGTATACAGAATAAAATAAAATTTAAAATTTAAACAGACGTAAATATAAACAGAAAATAAGACGCGATACAGTGAATATAAAGTAATATAAAGCGCACCGAATAAATAAAAAACAAAAGATTTAATCATAATATTTGTACGCGATACGCACATTACGTTTAAAAGTAGCAAATGAATTAATCGCACGGGTAGTAACATTAAGACTATTCCAGACACGCTTAAGGCGAGCGACAGGATAATTAAATATATAATTCGATCTGCATAAAGATTCCTGAAGTGTTCTGTGATTACGGAAAGAATAAGAAAGGACACGAGAAGGGAATAATGACAATAAATTAAAAAGTTCTGGTGAGTGTAGAATCCGGAAAACAGTCAACGCATCGTGATATCGGTGAATTGAGCTGATAGTAGGAAAGTTAAAATTGAGAGCTATATCGTGATAACTGTGATTAAAACGGGACATTGGGTTCCCTGATTTAAAAGGCAGATAACGAAGTGCTCTCCTTTGCACTCCTTCTAAAAGATCAATATCCGAAAGCGTGTATGGTGACCAGATCGGAGCTGCGTAGACTAAATGTGGCAAAACAAGAACTCGTATGAGGTGTGAGATCGTTAAAGGATTTGTAAAGTCTTTGGTAGATCTTTGAATAAAGCCCAGCATCTTTGATGCTTTGGATCGTGCATTTAATAAATGGTCCTGAAATGTGAATTTACCGGACATAGTAACACCCAGATCAGTGATGTGATAAACTCTAAGTAAAGGCACATTAAGTAAGCAATAATTATATAAAAATTTGTCAGACCTTCGTGAAAAAGATATAATATTGCACTTAGAAATATTTAAGTTCAAACCGTTCCTCTTAGACCACGCCTCAACTGAGTTTAGATCCTTCTGAAGATTTGATGCATCTAAAGGTGATCGGATTAAATTAAAAATTTTGATGTCATCAGCATAAATCAGGAATTTTGAAAACTTTATAATTTGACCAATGTCATTAATGAAAAGGTTGAACAAAATTGGACCCAGATGGGATCCCTGTGGTACACCCGAAGGAACAATACAAGGATCCGATCTGATGTTCTTTATTCTAACCCTTTGGATTCTACCAGACAAATAGGATTCGATCCATCTCAGAAATGGGCCCGAAAAGCCAAGGTCATTTAATTTGCATAAAAGCAAGGAATGGTTGACACTATCAAAAGCCTTCGAGAAATCTAAGTAGATCGAATCCACCTGACTATAAGACTCGATTGCTCCAGATACAAAATCGGAAAATAATAGCAAATTAGTTGTTGTCGATTTGCTTTTACAAATTATGCATAAATGTTATTTGTTTTTTTGTTTATTCTTCATAAAAATCCTCTCGCGAATAGACTGATACGACTACACATCGTATGGTGGCTGTAGTTATGTGAAATGATTTATAGATTTATTTAGGAAATATGTAATTCTAGTAACAGAAATGACCAGATCTTGAGTATGTAGTTTTTTATATTACATTTTTAAAAAATAAAGCTATTTTTTAATATCTTGGACTAGTAATAGAATCGTAGATGGGACCACCACATCAATACTAAAATATAGAAACTACGATACTTGTCTTTAAACACCTACGACATGTATTAAGTAAGAAAGTATTAATCGCAGTATACAAAAGTATATGCCAAGCAGAATGGAGCTATATTTGTAGCGGAACTATCGAAACCGCAATTAAACCTTTGGAAACTTTTAATAGAAAAATCTTGAAAATAATTCTAAATAAAGATTATACTTATCCAACCCCTTGTGGAAAATATTGCTGAAAAGTACTGAAAATGTGTTCCTGAAAATCTCTAAAAAATACTGATTTAATATCGAAATTGGGACTAGTGTATTCAGGATATTTCAGAGACTTTCAGAAAATTGTAGTAACATTGCTTAAATATACTGAATATTTATCTGAATTTTACTGAAATAGTTATCTGAATGTTACTAAAATATTTATCTGAAAAATACTAAAATTGTTCTGAATTTTCCTGAATTACACTCAATTACTACAAAAATCACTGCACTATAGAAACGTTAGGAAATTTCAGCGCATTTTATCAAAATGTAGTAAGTTTTCTGAAATAAGCTGATATTTTCCTGAATTCTACTGGAAATTCTAACGTATCTTTTATTGAAAAATACTGAAAATCTCTTAATAATACTGATTTAATATCGACATTGGAACTATTCTTTTCAGGATAATGTAATTCGATAAAATGTAGTGATATTGCTGAAATTAACTCAATATTTATCTAAATTTTACTAAGTGATATTCTGAGCTATTTCATTTAAAACTTCTGGAATTGTACTGAATTTGTCTGAATTCAGCTAAATTAATATCGAAATTAGTATTTTAAAACATTCATGAACTTAGTCGATCTTAATAGAATTTTGTACATTTCTTAAATTTGACTAACATTTCTGTAAATTCTAATGAAATTTTGTCTGGAACAATTATTAAGAAATTGATCCGAATTCTTCATACAATTATCATACAAAGAATTACGAATGTCTTTCAATAAAGTTAATAAATTTGGTTAAAATTGACTGAGACTTTAAAAACCTTCTACAACAACAATTTTCAAATTAATTTAATGGCATTCAGGAAATTTAATACAAACTTAATATTTTCTAGAGAAATACTTCATATTGTTATTTAATAAAATTTCGATAAATATCGAGTTCATTTCAGCAAGGTACATATTATTTTACTCGGTATAAATACCCGAGTATTATTTTATACAAATTCCAATTTCGAATATGAAATCTGTATTATTAACAGTTTTTTGGAAACATGAGGGATAAATTTCTAATTATTAATCATTTCCTAAGAACATTATACAAAGTTGCTGAATAATGCTAAAAATACATTAAATTATCTGAAAAAATGTAATAACAAATTACTAATTGTTATATAGAATAGTTTTAGAGAAATTTAGAAAAATTCAGTAACTTTCAGTATTTGTGCGAAAAACGATTTGTTAAAATTGTCTGAAAATACCTGAAAGTTACACAAAAATAGGCTCTAAATTTGTATTGTGGCTTCTATCTATTTCAGTAAAATGTAGGTTCTTTCATTAACTTTTCATTATGTTTTTAACATGTCAATGTAATTTTAGCAATTTTCAATAACATTTTACTGAAACTTATTTTGAATTTGTCTGAAAATATCTAAACTTACATGCTGAAATGGAGTCCCAATTTCGATATTAATTCAGATTGAATTTCAGCAAAATTTAGCTCAATTGATCGTTTCAGCAAATTTCATTATTTTTCAGCAATATATATTCCACAAGGGAGGAATCAACATTACAACTTAAGACACTGAATGCATGCAAAATTGACCAATTAAGAACCATAAACTATTATGTTACATATAAACTCCTGAAATTTAAACAAAATAATCGTTCTACTAGACCAAAACTACAATATTTAGCAATAATACCATCAAAGCGAACAACTATTGGACAAAAATCACACGACTATAGGATCAGCCTTATATAATAAGCTACCAACTAGAGAAGAACTTCATTGCGACCATTTCAAGAGATTATTCTATAAGAAAATATATGATCATCTTTTTCTACAAGATACCGCAATGTAGATCCTACGGAAAGAACCCATCACTAGACATGGACAACGAAAAAGAAAATCTTTACCACACTTTTATTTGTTATATTACAGAATAATTAAATCATATTTATATGTTATAACTTTCACTTCTTCCATCTGCTTTTATATTTTATATATATATTTTGTTATATGTTAATTATCTATTATTTTTATTATAGTATGTAAAAATACAAGTGTACAGACAATGTAGATGTTTAATCATGAATAAAATTTACCATTTAATATAATAATTTTATTTTTTAATAGTAATAATTTTTTAATAATAAAGAGACGAGCCGAACACTCGGAAATTTTAATTGACATTTACGAAACTGCGAAGGCAAAAGAACAAGAAAAAATTATGTTTATGTTCAATATGTAGTTTTAAAAATTTCATTAAAAAACTTCTTTAACGATATTTATTTATTTATTTCTTTAACGGGTTTCCACCCATATACATTTGTTTTATACATTCAGTGGCCTAGTTTAGAAACAAAAATTCTTTTATATTTAATATAATAAAAATAAAATAAAACATAATAAAATATATCATATAAATGAAGTAAACAAAATAGATTAAATACAATGATGTAATAAAGTATAGTAATTATCACAATTCCATTATTTAACACTAATATCACAATTTTTATCACTTTATTATTCGCTTAATTCATCAATATTGGTAGAATGCTCTTCTAGATCGGATACTCATTATTTCGTGATCACTGGCTGGAGAAACATTGACAGTAATTAATCCCCTTCGAAAATTTTCATTAATGTTTGTGCACATTCGTGGTATAGGCGAATTCAAAATATAATTCCTATTAGTGTGACGGATGTAAAAGAGGTTGTTTATCCTTAGTCTATGGTCTGGGTTATTAAAAGGAATTTTTTCGTATAATTCGTCACATTTAACAATCTTGTTGACCATTTTTATCATTAACGTCACGTCATCTGCTATTCTTAAAGATTCCAGTGTCGGTAATGAGAATGT
The DNA here is from genome assembly GCA_030407085.1 of Trichopria drosophilae. Lineage (NCBI taxonomy): Eukaryota > Metazoa > Arthropoda > Insecta > Hymenoptera > Diapriidae > Trichopria > Trichopria drosophilae. The sequence continues at coordinate 96,018,134 of CM059586.1, read as the reverse complement.
TTCTGCATTTGGAGAGTAGTTATGATCGTATGGAGACATAGTATGGCCAGCTTTGAATGAAAGATACCGTATAAATTTATGTTGTACTTTTTCTATTGTATTCTTATCTACCTTAAACTGTGGAGACCAGACATTGGAGGCATCCATCATAATAGGTCTTGTAAGAGACATGTACAGATATCTTATTGCATCGGTATTATAAGATATGTTTATTACATTGCTCACTACATCTATTTTAAGTTATATTAAACAATGGAGCATGTAAATATTAATTTATTTCGAATAAAAGTCCATTATAAGTATTTAATAAGTAATAAAATTTATTGAGTGGTTGAGGCTATACCGGACAAGTAAAATGTCGTAACTAATTTTATGAACAACGAAAAGGATGAATTCCTATAATAGATTCGCTATTTTGTCTTCAAATTATCCACGGATGCATTCAATATGATACAAATATTATTTTTAATACTTTCTATTATTTGTTGAAGTCACGAAGAATAAGTTATATGGCAAAAACCTTAGATGGTCAGGACTATCGGACTCTGCCCTATATTGTAAAATTATATTCTTCATTGTATAGTAACAATTGTAACTATTTGCAAGTTAATGTATAACACTCAAAGGAAAGTTTTCACTTATGAAAGAACGGAGAAGAAATTAAAGAATTTTATTCATTGATTATTCACAATGAATTCATACATTGGTATTAAGACACGAGTTTATACAATTGGAATAAATTACAATTTGGAAAGGAAGCTGTATTAACAACAAATTAGCGGCATCGATAATGTACAAACATATTTTTTTTAATAAGTTTTCACATTATACAAATTTTTACTACGACATATAACAACAAACCAGAAAATTTAGTCACGAAATTTAGGCACAATCTACTACTTTTGGAAATTGAAAACTCAAAGGAAAGTTTTCACTTACGAAAGAACGAAGAAGAAATTAAAGAATTTTATATAATGTATAATAGTTTAAGATAATTATGTAATTTTGTCTCGAGTAATTTGAAAAATTATGTATGTTACCCTTTGGGTTTGTCCCAGGATTTTTTCTAATAAATCTAATCCTACTTTTTTTTTATCAATAATGTAACGATGACAAAATCGTTTAGTTTATAAACTTTGATGACATCTTATGACTAAATGGGTAAACAATGATATAAAAAACAGTTGAACGAACTTAACACTCTTAATTCATATTTCATTCGTATTTCAATTTCAATATTCCAAATCAACCAAAAAAATATCAATTTTATTGCGATATGATGACTGTTTTGTCTCGGAAAGTGATAAGTGAAATTGAATTACGTGATATTATCAGCTCGCTTCGTTAATGAACGTTTACAAACATTTATTCTGATTTATTCAGCTATTGTCGTAGTGACCTCATCGAAGTATCCAGAAATTTCATTCAATTCAAGTTCTCGCTATATTTTTCTTTCATTTTTTAAAGAGTCCATAATATGTAAAAATGTTCAAATGTCGTCAATTCATTCGGTGATAAGAATCATTTTTAATTTGTAAATCTATGTATTAAGATAATTTTAAAACAATTGCAGATTTAATTGACTATAATATGAAATTATTTATAAGTAAATTAAACCACGTTTTAATTGCAATTATTACTGGGCCGATTTTTTTTTCCAATAGCATATTTTTTTTCTTATTCTAGACATCAAAATAAAATGTACATGTTTTTTTATTTTAATAAGATATTTGAAATTTTCAAAGTTTTAGAAGTTATAAAAACATTTTCAACTGCCTATAACTCAAAACCAATACAATATACAAAAAATATTCTAAGGGATGAAAGTTTCGTATTTGGGGCAGCTTTACGATGAAGTAAATTGAAATTCCAAAATTTAATTTTCAATACGTATACATTGTTAATTTTTATAAACAAGTTTACTTTTTTTATGTTGGACATGATTTTAAAAAATTTTTTTCACTAAAACTCTTCATATAACTAAAAACCGATACAATATACAACAAATATTCTAAGGGATGAAAGTTTCTTATTTGAGTCAGCTTTACGATAAAGTAAATTAAAATTCCAAAATTTAATTTTCAATACGTATAATTGTTAATTTTTATAAACAAATTAATTTTTTGTTAAGTTGGACATGATTTTTTAATCATTTTTTTCAATAAAACTCTTCATTTAACTCAAAACCGATGCAATATACAACAAATATTCTAAAAGGATGAAAGTTTTGTATTTGGAAAAGCTTTACGATGAAGTATATTAAAACTTTAAAATGTAATGTTCAATACGTATTTGTTAATTTTTATAAACAAATTCACTGTTTTTTTAATTTTTTCACTAAAACTCTTCATTTAACTATGTAGAAGATATTGTGAAAATTTCACTGTGATAGTTTTAGAACTTATCGAGTTATGAACGATGTGCTCAAAGTCCATGCTGTTATGGTCGTGGTTTGTTCAGTGCATTGCAAAACAAAAGTGTAGAAATGTTTACTGTACAGTTGTTTAAAACATAAATATATGCTAATAATAATTAAATGTATCATATGTATTACAAAATTATATACGATCTTTATTTGTGATAATAATATTTGATGATGATGCACACGTATTATAAGTTCTAAGACTACCACTGTGAAATTTTCACAGTATCTTCTACATAGTGAAATGAAGAGTTTTAGTGTAAAAAAATGTTAAAAATTATGTCCAACTTAAAAAAAAAACGAATTTGTTTATAAAAATTAACAGATATATGTATTAAAAATTAAATTTTGGAATTTTTCTTACTTCATCGTAAAGTTCACCTAAATAATAAAGAGTTAGAATATTTTTTGTGTATTGTATCTGTTTTGAGTCATAGGTATAGTTGATTATCGAGCGTTTTTATACCATCTAAAACTTTGAAAAATCATAACTCGATAATCAAATTCAAATATCATATTAAAATAAAGAAACACGTATATTTTATTTTTGTGTCGCGAACAAGAAAAAAATATGGCATTGAAATAAAAATCTTGAGCTGTAAATCTGATGTGGAATTACAACCCATATACTAATTTTTGTCTTTCTTGTACAAAAATTTCTGATCTATTGAATCGATACTATAGTTTTAGAACGTTTATAATCTGGTTTTAAAACGTTTCTATGTCATATAATATTTAGAAGAATTAATTCGTTTACAAATACGTTTATTAATACATGCGATTATTTGATTGCGTAAGGTCATGATCTAAGAATATCGTGTACTGGTACATTGTGTACGGTACAGATAATTTCATGCTCGACATTTATTTTTCAAAGAAATTAATCACACAAACATGTTAATTAAATTTGTTTACGGCTATCACTGCGCATTACCTATATATACAAAACAATACAAAGAAAGCTGAAATTAGCATTAAATTATTTATTTACTATTTATATACTGTATGGTAATAATTATAACAATATCGTTTGGTTCTTATAAGTTAAAGTTCCAAGTCAAAATATGTGTTGTATCATACAGGAATCCACTAAAACTGCATTCGTCACTAAATGTGATCATCAAAATGATAACTACAACAGTTCATCGATTCCAAATGTAATATTAATTAGGAATATCTTACGACGATTCTATTAGTTTATGCTGTATTTAAAAATGTTGAATCTGGTACTTATTTAATAATAAACTGTCCAAATGGACTTTTACAAAAAATGAAGTACATAATACAACCGCGTATAAATTTACTTACTAATCGTTTGGAAACGATAGCATCAAGTAATTTCGATAACACCTAAGATAGAAATTGGTATTGTACTAAAGATATTTTTTAATCTTTTAGGCTTTGATATCAACCCTATCATGTAGCTCATTGATTTTAATTTTTGTTTAATTTGTCCATCAATGACGATTATCAGTTTCTATATCATAAAGATTCATAATTCCAACTGGGGATGTGATCATAATTAACACAAACTTTTTCAGATTACAATGCAATATCAATACTTTAATATATATTACTGATGATTTTACAAAAATTTGGGATTATTTTTATACTAAAATCGATTTCCGATTAAAAATTGTCACTAAAAATAGTATAAAATGATTTTATTTCTTACTGTTAAGTTATGAATGATGCCAAATGTGTTTAGTCAAATCAAATATATTATGAGAAGCTACGAGAGCTGTTTATTAAGAACAGAAATGTCCGTTTATAAATAAATAAATTATTAGAAATATGTCTTCACATTTCATGCATGTAAAACTTTCACTAAATCGAACAGCATTTCAAATTAAAGCTAACTGTAAATTTTAAGTTTATCTAATAGATTATCGCATGACATTTGTAAAAACATTAACATTCGGCAAATTATATACGGTGTCAAAAAATCACTATTAGTTTTAAAGAGCCTTAATTATGTTATTTTCAGTGATATTCATACAATTCGTACAATATTGAGAATGTTCACCTTACTGACAATGTTTTCATGACAAATATCATATCAAATAATAACAATAATATATATTATTTATCACTTCACACTTCAGTTCAGAGAATTTCTAAAAGTGCAATCACCACAATCTTTATTAATTTACGTTAGGTTCTATTTTATATATTTTATTTAAATTTTGTTTATTTTATGTTATTTTTATATTCTTTTGTTTTATTTTTTCTTTGTTGTTTATTCTTCTATTATTATTCTTGAAGAACTTACTAAACTTCGTCAATACCTGAACTACGAGTTTACATAACTCAACATCAAGCTGTAGTTATTGTATTAAAATTGTAATTACTATTTTTAAGGCAATAAATTGAATTGAATTGAATTTATTTACGGACATGTTTACAAAAATATTCATACTCGCACTCTTTGGTGCCGAGCAAGAAGAAATTATAAAGTTAAACAACAAATATAAATAAATATAAACCATCCCAATAAATGAAAATGAATTCAGACATCAAGATTCCGTATTTTGAGTCATAAATATGAATTCATTTCAATATCTCAACAATGGTATGAGTGGAAACGAATTCGTGATTCCATTTCCAAATTTATTTTCATGCATTCGAAAAGTTTTAAATTACTTATTTAATTGTCAGGATTGTTAGAGAACAAATCAAATTTTCTCAATGTACCTCTAAAAATATTTTTTAGTAAACATTTATAAAATTCATTACAATTGCTCAAAGGACATGAAATCATATTTCGCTGCTACAGTCTGACTCGTATTAAAGAAATAACAATTTTTATTGTGATAAGGAAAATGTCAATATCATCAATTTGTCTCTTTGAATTACAAGAAGATATATCTAGAATGACATTATTAATGAGTACCGTATTAAAAGATAAATCATTTTATTACATACTATATTTACTTCGTTATGCGAGGTTTAATAAGTTCAGACATAACGTCAGTATTCCCAATTATAAAAATTGTTACCATTTACCGTAATATAGGTCAGACTGCAAAACAACAAAATATTATGTCTCGCCCTTTATTCAATTGTAATGAATTTTATTATTCGATTCAAAAATAGAAAAAAGAAATATAACGTTTTCATATTCACAATTGAAAATAAAATGTAGAATAAAAAATAATTGCTAATTTAGTTTTCATAGTATAATTATAGTTATACTTATATAAAATTTTATATATTATTCTGTTAACCATATGGGATTAATATAACGGAAATCGTAACTTAAACAATTTTTATGTTTTAGTGCTTTTTTTCTATTCTTGAATCGAATAATGAAATGCATTACAACTGATCAAAGGGCGAGACATAATATTTTATTGTTTTGCAGTCTGACTTAGATTAAAGTAAACGGTAACAATTTTTAGTGTTAGAAACTGATATTTTAGAAAAATGTCAGTATCGTCAATATTATCTCTCTTTGAATTCCGATATGTCTAGAATAAATATGTATTCCCAGCAAACGAAAATTCATTCACTGCATCATTTCTGAAAAGGTTTTTTCATCGTCTGGAATGAATTTCAATGAGAAAATACTTCATGTTTCATATTTTACTTTTTTATAATTCAAATTTATTGAAATTAATTCATTTGATGCAAAGATAACTATTTTTCTATCCATCTTCAACTGTTCTATTAGCAATTTTTTATTGAAATTCATTAACGACGACACTTTTTCCATTCCACTTTTTTCAAAATCATTGAAGCGAACAACTTTCTACAAACTATTAACCGATAAAAGTAATTGTAATTAATTTTTTTCATTGAAATTCTTACAAGAAATTAATTCAGACGTGATGTCATGAATAAATTTCAATCGACCTTCAATGAATTTTACTGGGTTAATATGTAAAGTATGAAATGAAAAATTTTACTTGGTATATCTATTCTGTTGTATAAGGTTGAAGTAACGTAACATTACACCCAATACTTTTTATACTTTGCTATAACTTTATAAACAATTTGTGAAGTTTCTTACTTGCGACACTTAATTAAGAATATTAATATTCACAATAAAAATACAAAATGTCGAACAAATCATAAATGCTGTTAATTCAATAGTATTCGTAGTACACTTAATCATTACATATCAATTATTATATTAACTTCATAGATGAAATAAAATGGAATTCTTTCTTATGTTGTATAGTTTAGATTAGTTTTAGTTAAACTATGTCGTATAGTTTAAATTTGTTGTTTTACATTTTGTTTCTATATTTCGGCTTTGTATTTATTGAAACTAAGCGAGACAACAAAGGAAAGGAGAATTTAATTTCTGTTAATGTATGATACCTTTGATCGTAGATGAAATAAAATTGAATTGTTTCTTCGTTATGTCGTTTAGTTTAAATTTTTTTATTTATATTTTATTTCTACATTTCGGTTTTGTATTGATTTAAACAAATTGATTGATTGATAGCATTTATTATGCAGTATTCGGTTCAACAATGAATACATTATAAATTACATAAGAATAAAAAATACAGAATATACATTATACAGCACGCAGACGCAACGATATTACAAAAATATTGTCGAAGAAAAGTAGATAATAATAAGATGTAGAAAAGTATAAAACAATAAAACTAAGCGACACAACAAAGAAAGGAGAATTTAATTTCAGTTAATGTACGATTCCTTTGATCGTAGATGAAATAAGATTGAATTCTTTCTTCGCTATGTCGTTCAGTTTAAATAAATACAAAATATTTTATTTAACATTTCATTTTTACATTTCGGCTTTGTATTTATTGAAATTAAGTGACACAACAAAGAAAGAAGAATTTAATTTCAGTTAATGTATGATTTCTTTGATCGTAGATGAAATAAATTGAATCCTTTCTTCGTTATGTTTAGTTTAAATTTTTTGTTTTACTTTTTCTTTCTACATTTCGGTTTTGTATTTATTTAAACCAATTGATTGATAGCATTTATTATGCATTGATCAGTTTGGCTGTATGATATCAACAAATATACATTATAAATTACATAAATAATAAAAAATACATAATATATATATATGTATCACACAGACGCAACAATACTACATAAATATTGTCGAAGAAAAGTAGATAATTTAGATCCATTAGACGAGTTGATGACCTTATCTTTATCTTCAAATTAATTCAGAAGCTGCTGGATTGTGAAATGTTACACGAAATGTTACCATTTGCTGAGCGAAACTATCCATTAAGAATTATATATCTTTTTTATTTACCCTTTAGTTACAAAAATTTTGTTAGAAATGCTCCGATACATAGAATGAGTTTGTTAGTCAACTCGCTTTGCGATTATATTGCGGACATAAATTTATTTAATAATAATATACCATGTAATTCTTTTATTAATCTCATTAAGTGTATGTTTTATGAATTTAATTAGTTTTTGCGTTATTTGTTACATTTCTTTATTTCTTTTATTATATATATTTTTCTTATATTGTTTATACACTGATGTAAAAATTTGTTTATAAAAAGGGATTTTTCCTGTTTATTCTAAAATAAATATTTAAATAAATAAATAATGATAAGATGTAGAAAAAAAATAAAACAATAAATCTAAGCGACACAATATAATAAGGAGAATTTCATTTCAGTTAATGAGAGTTAGTTTAAATTATTTAAACTAATCGACAACAAAGAAAACAGAGTTTAATTTCAGTTAATATATAAGTTAAAAACTCAAAAAGTTTCTAAACAGTGAATGCAATGAAAAACAAAAAGAGACTTCGTACTAAAACCACTTATTAATTGAAATAAAACTTCTCTTAGTCGATAAAATACTACAGAACACAATTCAGAAAACATATAGAGCACCATACAAATTGTATTTACTAAGAAAAAAAGTATCTAAATACCTGAATAGTAAAGTTGAGGGCATACAATTTCAATTGACAACGAAGAAAACAGTTTAATTTCAATTAACAGACAGGGTGATCCTTTTGCTTATACCAACCGGTCAATATTATTGGATTCCTGAGTTGATTCTAATTAACTTTTTCCTGTACCAAAATTGGATCTGAGGCTCAGAATTTAAGTGAAGAGCCATTGAAATTTAGAAAAAAAAGTACTTTTTTGCAACAACTCGGCTTCTTTCCAAGTTATTACAATGAATGAGGGCTCATTTGTAAGCTTTTTTTAAGCCCTACAATTCATTCCTGAGAACATTTGTCCTGCGGTGAATATTTCTGAAGTTATGGCCTCGAAAATGGTAAAAAAGGCCAATTTTTGCGGTTTTTCGCATCTAACTCATTTCGCAAAATAGCTAACGAAATGTCCAACTAGAAAAAGTTGTAGAGCTTGAGTTTTTAATGAAAATTGAGTCCGTGATTGGTGAAAAACCCACATCGGCAGTACCAAACGCGTTTTTCGTCAATTCTACGAAATTAAACGTGTTCCCGCCAACTTAATTTTCATTAAAAACGAACACATGAGAGGACAAATTCTTCGTCTTTTCAAGCTCTACAAATTTCTTTAGTTTGACATTTCATTAGCTATTTTGCGAAATGAGTTAGATGCGAAAACCCGCAAAAATTGGCCTTTTTTACCATTTTCGATGCCATAACTTCAGAAATATTCACCGCAGGACAAATGTTCTCAGGAATGAATTGTAGGGCTTAGGTAAAGCTTGAAAATGAGCCCTAATTCATTGCATGTAACTTGAAAAGAAGCCGAGTTATTGCAAAAAAAGTAATTTTTTTTTCTAAATTTCAATGGCTCTTCACTTAAATTCTGAGCCTCAGATCCAATTTTGGTACAGGAAAAAGTTACTATAGAATCAACTCAGGAATCCACTATTGGCCGGTTGGCATAGACAACCCAGCAAACGAAAATGGATTAAAATAAATTTAAAATTTGAATTTTTTTGAATCAGGATTCTTAATTCCGTGTAAAGAATTTAAATAAATTAGAATGTTCAGGGTTAAATAATTTTCTATTCATACTGGGTAATTGAAGCGTATAATCATTTTGCATTGAAAAAGATTCAAAATATCAATTAATCTCTATCAATGAAGTGAACATAACCTTAAAATGGCAGCAAAGTAATATGGATTGGAATACATTGAAATCTTGAATTCTTTCGAATTCTGATTTTCCATTCTTTCATAAAAGAGTTGGGGAAAGTCGTCAGTTGATAAGGTAGTAATCTATGCTCAAAAATCTATATTAAAAATGACTGAATCGATTTTTAAAAATTTGGGTTCCGTACAAGTAATTATTAATCACTATACCAAAAAGTACCAAAGAAATTAATTGAGAATTGAAAAAAAGTACTCGGTCAATTCTCAATTAATTTCTTTGCTATGTTTTTTAAGAGATCTTAAGAGTAGATTTAAGAGTAGATTACTATCTTATCAAGTGACAATTTTAAAACCCCCTTAAAATAAATTTAAAAAGCAGGGTTTTAATTTAAAATAAAGGAAAGTGGGTCATAAATAATTGAAAAATTATCATACAATTAAACTTAACTTTCTAACGAAACCCGGAAAAAACATTTTCTCATAATATTAATATTTTTAAATAATTGGTTATTTATCATATTTTATGTGTTATGCGTATATTCAAGTGATAATCGCCTACTTAGAAAAAAGTTATATCCATTATTTAATAACAAAGAATAATTAAAATGACCAAGCTCACATTATTAAATATTAAAAGAATTGTCGTGAATATAGATTCTCGTAACGAGGAATTCCCTTCCACACATTTATTTCATTCTGTATTGATTTCAATACATACAAAAATCGGCAATTCCCCACACTAAACTGAAATGAATTCCTCTACAATATTTCTGCTAATAATTGGATTATATACAGGAGAAGGTTGCCTATTCTGTTAAAAGAATAAAAAGTAATCTGATTTTGAAAGAAATACACAATTATTGAAAGATTGTCTTTCCAATTCTACGTCCTGAATTCAAATAAATTGACATAACCTCTCATTTTACAAAGGATTCAATTGAATCTCAAATAACATTGGCGAATTCTATTTATTGGAATTGAAATCAATAGACTACAACTTCCCTCTTGTAATTGATTTCACAGAATACAAATCGAAGCAGGGCAATCCATGTACAGGAATACAAACGAATTCAGAATTGAAATAGATTTGCTAAAATCAACAATCCGGATTGGCGAGTAAAAATTTCAATTAATTTCAATAAATTTCTATCCATTTTCGTTTACTGGGAAAAGGATCATCCTGTATACAGTAGGACCTCTCTTATTCGAACCTCTCTTATTCTAATTGCCTTTCTTATTCTAATTGTCCAGCCTCTCTTATTCTAATCGTTCCCCCACGAGTCTTCTCCCACTATCACACGAAAAGTCAACGAAAAATATTGTCCACGAATCACAAGCTCGTAAGCAAAGTGGGGGTAAGGGAAAAATTAAAATAAGAGAGGTCGGCGCCATCTTGAAAAACTTTACTAATTAGAATAAGAGAGGTCCTACTGTATGTTGAAAACTCAAAAAGTTTCTAAACATCGAATACAATGAAGAACAAAAAGAGTCTTCGTACTAAAATCACGTATTAATTGAAGTAAAACTTGTTCGCTAGAATATTATAGAACACAATTCAGAAAACATATAGAGCACCATACAAATTGTATTTACTAAGAAAAAAAGTATCTAAATGCTGTACCTGAATAGTAAAGGTATAGAAATGTTGAGGGCATACAATTTCAATCGACAACAAAGAAAACAGAGTTTAAATTCAGTTAATATTTAAGTTGAAAACTCAAAAAGTTTCTAAACATTGCATAATGTGGAAAACAAAAAGAGTCTTCGTACTAAAACCACTTACTAATCGAAGTAAAAATTTTTTTATTGTTAGTCGCTAAAATACTATAGAACACGATTCAGAAAACATATAGAGCACCATACAAATTGTATTTACTAAGAAAAAAAGTATCTAAATACCTGAATATTAACGTTATAGAAATGTTGAGGATATACAATTTTATTAAAAACTTCTTTCAAAACTTAAAGCAGTAAAAAATATTGCGATGTAGAAAAAAGACGTCCTAAATTTAACTTTGTACGGTGCAAAAACGAAACATAATACATATCTTAATAAAAATGCAAACGTAAAAAAAAGTTGGGTCCACTTCCTCCTGGATTAAATTTCACGCTTCTCTTTCTACTACGATAAACAGGAAATATAAAAATGTAAATTTTTAAAACATTTCTGAAAGCTTCTAGAAACCCCCGCGCCACGGTGGGGCGCAGGCGCGGATTCCTCCTTCGATCAACGATCAGACGGGCAAGGAGACGTATGACGTTATTGGCGAGAGAAGGGGAACAAAGACAGAGCGATCGGGAAAAGCGCGGGTGCGAGTGAGACGGACAGCGAACACCGCAATAAGTCCCAAAGGTAACACGTACGCGACGTTACACGTCCCACTTCGTATGCCATCGATGACGAGTTTTTCGGAGTATTGGCTCCAGCTCCAGTAACAGTCGTATTCAGTCGTTCTTTCCGTTTGTACCGAGACTTTTTTTCCGTTTCTTCAACGACCTCCGGAGACCTCCCGAGCGAGCAAATATATCCCCTCGAGAGAAGTGAAACAACGGCCGCCAAGATTTTACGAAAAAAGAAGTATGAATATTAATTGCAGTATGCCGTTAAGTAGTGAGTCCAGTAAAAAGGACGAAGAAATGCCGAATTTAATATCCAGTAATTAGTAAGTACCAAATATCGGCTCAAAATTTTCGCCATTTTTGCGACTTTCGCATTTACGCGGCGCCATCTTGACTTTTGCATACGTTATCAACAATTGTTGTTTTTTTTTTCGCCCGATCATTATCGCGATTCGAACATTAACGGGACGTTTTGCCTTTTAAAATTATTCCTCGTGGAAACTGCGACTTGCATTCAAGTTCAAAGACCTTCGCAGGAAAAGTTACTTTTTCCCTCAGATTTTCCTTGGTGTCGATGTAACGAATGTCTTCGAGGCGATTTAAAACCTGTTTTCTATCTCAAAACATTCGAGTCTTTACTTCCCGTCGTTTTATTCTTTCATTTTTCATTTATAACGGCAATACTGGTTTTAAACATTGTTTAGACACGTATCTTTAAACTAGTCGATTATTTATGACACTATTTTGCATAATTATCAATTTATTATCTATGTACATGTTTTATTACATCAGCTGATCGTCTGATTTTACTCAAGTTCACTTGTGTCAAAAAATCAATAATCGTAACATTCGGTGGCATTTAAATATTGACGTATAAAACTGTCAAGTAATTCATGTCAAACAATCGAAAATCAACAATTAATCTTCGTCATTTAAAATAGACCCTTCTATCTCAGAACTGGACATAGACCTTTCCTTTCGTGTTCTTCAATTGCTTTCGTGTCTCTTGTGGAAAAATATTGCTGAAAATAATGAAATTTGCAGAAACGATCAGCTAAATTTTGCTGAAATTCAATCTGAATTAATATCGAAATTGGGACACCATTTCAGCATGTAAGTTTAGATATTTTCAGACAAATTCAGAATAAGTTTCAGTAAAATGTTATTGAAAATTGCTAAAATTACATTGATATGTTAAAAACATACTGAAAAGTTAATGAAAGAACCTACATTTTACTGAAATAGATAGAAGTCGCAATACAAATTTAGAGCCTATTCTTTTTGTAACTTTCAGGTATTTTCAGAAAATTTTAACAAATTGTTTTAACAACTTATAAAACTATGTCTTTACAACATGTCGTAGTAGGTGAGAACACCCACCTTTACAATAACAGAACGTTATATATGTGTATTCGTTACTTGAAACTTATCAATTCAACATTATTCAAACTTATACAGTGTGTAGTGGGTGTCAGATTTGATTCTAGAAATGACAAAACATCAGTCATTTCTACTCTTCTCGGTTTAATGTGATATCATACTTTTATCCTTTTTGATTTAAAGTCATGATATTTGCATTAATAGGAACTGTAAAAAATGCATCCCACTAACCGTCACCAATTACATTTTAAATCATAAAATGTTGCGAAGACTTTTTCTGCATCAATAACTTAATAATTTTTTTATATTCTGTTGTCTCAAACCTAATATCTCTATTTGATTATATTTTTATGAATATTTTTATTAATTTTTTTTTTGAAATATTTTTGTAAATATAATTTTTAGAATAAACTGAAGGTGGCACATATCGTGATGCCGAAACGTATTTAAAGAAGAAACTTCTTGTTATTTACTTGTTAATTCACATTTCCTTACTTTTCTCACAGAATATGAAAGATACGGGGACCAAATCTGTTTTCATTTCCTATATAGAACTAAAATAACTATAAAAAAAATCATTTTCTCTTTTAGTGTTATTATTATAATTATTATTAACAAATAAAATTGAAAAAACAATTTTTTTTCAAATAAATTCATTTTTGCAAACTACACAAGGTTTTTTTTACTACAGATTATTTATGAGGGTTTTTGGGGTCGCTGATCCCGAATCCGATGTTAGTTTTACCAAATTCAATATGGCGGCCAAAAAAATGTTAAAATACCTCATTTTCAACAAAATTTGTTAGTCGCTGGTTTTAGGAGTTGCTGATTACGAATCCGATGTTAGTTTCACCAAATTCAAAATGACGGATCCAATATGGCGGCCAACAAAATTTTAAAATGCCTCATTTTTAACAAAATTTGTTGTTTTATCCTCGGATTCGTAATCAGCGCTGAAAACCCACCAATATAAAATTTTCTTCAAATGGACTCGTTTGTAAAATGTTCGAAAAGTTTGGTCTGTCATTTTTAACTTGGTAAAAATAATAACGGTTAACATGAAGTCGTTTTCAACATTTTTGGCTGATAAAATCGATTTGCCATTTTTAATTTATTAAAACTAACTTCCCAAAAAAAAAACCCTGAGTAAAAAATTTCAAGCGAATCTGATGAATTGTGAAAAATTCGTCCGCCATTTTGAATTTTCAAAATCTGACTTCAAATTCGTAATCAGTCACCCCAAAAACTCCCGAATAACAAATTTCAGCTATTTTCCATGTAATGAAAAATGTATGCCGCAAAGGGTTAAGAAGATTTTGGAATATGCTATCTGATTCTCTCACTTCTTAATGTTATCACTAATTTGAATCTAAATTAATTTATTATCTTTTTTTGTTATTTTACTATCTATTACTATCTTTTCCTTTTATACTGTTTGGTTTTATTACCTTTAATTCTGTTACACAAAGCACATTTAACTATTTTGTTACTTCTTTAATTTTCGTTATTGTTAAGGGTTGATCTTTTTGGATCATATGTAGCCTGTCCAATTTACTTAAATAAATAAATAAATAAATAAATTGTATTTCGCACAAATACTGAAAGTTACTCAATTTTTCTAAATTTCTTTAAAAATATTCTGTAACAATTTGTTATTACATTTTTTCAGATAATTTAATGTATTTTATAATGTTCTTAGGAAATGATTAGTAATTACAAATTTATCCCTTATATGTTTCCAAAAAACTGTTAATAATACAGATTTCATATTCGAAATTGGAACTTGTATAAAATAATACTCGGGTATTTATACCGAGTAAAATAATATGTACCTTGCTGAAATGAACTCGATATTTATCGAAATTTTACTAAATAACAATGTGAAGTATTTCTCTAGAAAATATTAAGATTGTATTAAATTTCCTGAATGCCATTAAATTAATATGAAAATTGGTGTTGTAGAAGGTTTTTAAAGTCTCAGTCAATTTTAACCAAATTTATTAACGTTATTGAAAGACATTCGTAATTTTTTGTATGAAAATTGTATGAAGAATTCGGATCAATTTCTTAATAATTGTTCCAGACAAAATTTCATTAGAATTTACAGAAATGTTAGTCAAATTTAAGAAATGTACAAAATTAAAATCGACTAAGTTCATGAATGTTTTAAAATACCAATTTCGATATTAATTTAGCGGAATTCAGACAAATTCAGTACAATTCCAGAATTTTGAAATGAAATTGCTCAGAATAATACTTAGTGAAATTTAGATAAATATTGATTTCATTTCAGCAATATCACTACATTTTGTCGAATGACATTATTAGAAGTAAACCGTTATTTTGAATAGTGAATTAATAACTATCCTATCTTTTAGTATAAATTAATTAACAAAATTAATTAAATTATTTATATATTTTTTAATATAAATTAATTAAAAAAAAAAACTAATTACTCCACCAGATACAGAGATTTAGCTTGATCCGAACACGGTTTCCTGTTCAAAAATACGATTATTTGAACAAATTTTTTCAAAATTCATAATTTTTGTATGTTTAAACCGCCATAGTAAAAAACTAGCGGCGGAAAGCGTCAATCTGAGACCGGATTTAAAAAGTTTGAGAAAAAAAGAATAGGTACAGTTATATCAAAACAATTGACTGATTTTTTTCCCTAAGAAAGCATCTGATGAAAAGAAGTCAAAATTTACGGCATTTCAGGACGAAACGGGTTAAACACTGGATAGTTCGTACAAAAATGGCATTTCTTCTTATGCTAAAAAAATTCAGAACTTTCACTCGAGCAACCACATGTAATTCGATATAATAACAATTTTTTGAAGATGGCCAACGTCATGGCCGAAACGTCAAATTAAAGTTTTTTTTCTCAATGTCTACCGACTGTTCAACAATAACTCCTGAAAAATTGATTATTCAGATACCAGTCAAGAAATTAAAATGCTTCCGCATACTACTAATTCTAAAGGCTAAGTTAAACGGAATAGTAGCCACTGGGTAACTATCTTCCAGGTTCATTTAAAGTAAAAAATTTACTAATTGTTGCAAGATAGATCGTAAATAACGCATAGGAAACAAAAAAAAAACATTACAGAAATACTTACAAAAACTATTTACGTTAATATAAATTAGACATTTACATTTAAACGGTAAACATACTTTATCAGCACGAACACACACAAAATAGAAAAAAAAGATATAAAATAAAGTGAATAACTTGTGCGACAAAATTTAAATATTTTGTTTGAATTCACTGTTAAATTTGTACCATTTATTACTTTTTGAGATTTTTCTTCTTTATATGGACTTTCAAAATTCAATATTTACCATAAAACAAAATAAAATGAAATATAACAATAAAATAAACTCATTTAATAAATTATATATTTTTTAATTATTTTATTATAAAAACTGAATAAAAAATTGTATAAAAAAATCAAATGGATCGCTTGAATAATTTAGTAAATATTAATGTACATCTCATAAACAAAAAATATTCTCGAAAAACATTTTTAAGAACAAATTTATTGCATTTTAAAATATGTAATAATATTAGAAAATGTATCAATTTTTATAATCAACATAGATTTTTACTTTGTAATAATACTTCAATTTGATAATAATATTGTATTTTAAAGATATTGTGTTTTCATATGTGATAAAAACGAGTCATGTTGCCATAATATCAATAATTTCTTTGCTGTGGCTTTGTACTACAGAGACATCCTATTAGCCTATCTGACTTCTCCATTAAGATTCATTGTGATAATCTTGAAACCTTGTTGTTTCTTTCATATAAACTGATGTCGTAGGTGTCGTATTTGGTATTTTAAATGTAATTTTACAATGATGAAATACTCGCAACATTTTCTTAAAATATAAGCAGATCTACAATTTAAAATGTAAACTCATAATAATTATTTCAATTACAATTTAGTAAATAGATCTTGACGATTATTATAATAAATATATTTTCAAAGAAAAGAATATAAAAGTAAAGAAATCAATAGATTTTAAATTAATTTCTTCTTCCAATAATGATCGAAACGATCAAAACTTTGTGATGTTAATATATAAATTCACTGCAATGAAATAAAATAAAATGAAATATAACAGTAAAATAAACTCATATAACTTTTTAAAGTTAATGATTTGTGCTTATTATATAAGTTAATACACTTTAATTGATTGCAGGTATATGTTAGAAAAATTAAGTTGGTTTAATAATGTATGTAATACAAGAAATTTTTTCTCTTCGAGTTTTGCAATCAAATTATGGTAGAAATGCACCTTAGCAAATTCATTGGTATCTCAAATTCTTACTGCATTTACTTAAGTAATATAAAAACTATATTATTTTCATATACAGTAGTCCTTCCCTTATTCTAATGCCTTCCCTTATTCTAATTTGTTCATTTCTCCTATTCTAATGTCTTCCCTTATTCTAATTTGTTCACTTCTCCTATTCTAATGTCTTCCCTTATTCTAATTTGTTTACTTCTCCTATTCTAATGTCTTCCCTTATTCTAATTTGTCCAGTCAGGCAAGATGGCGGCCTTCTTCCCTTATTCTAATTTCCCCCTCTCCCCCACTACTTAGATTTGTAGTCCCACTTTTGTCTCTTTTTCTTTTGTTGCGCATGCACCGTTATTTGTATTTTGAAAATCCACACGTTAACACACATCAGTGGAGAGAACGTGTGAGGGGAAATATTAAAATAGGAGAAGAGAAAAAATTAGAATAAGGGAAGACATTAGAATAAGGGAAGGACCACTGTACTACTTCTCTTAGCAGCACATATGACATAACTGCGCATGCTCTGCGAAAGAGAAAAAGAGAGGAGAAGATTAGAATAAGAGAAGAACGTCGCCATCTTGCGTGACTGGACAAATTAGAATAAGAGAAGGACTATTGTAATTAGGCAGCTACAGATAATTACTGTATGTATATTATTTTGTAAAGGGTAAATCCTGTTGATTTAATAAATAAATAAATATTGCATGTAAATAGAATAAACATTCCCTGTAATTTGAGTAAATGTCTATAGTAATAAGTTTATAATATTTAAATAAATTTATATCAATATTTAAGTACAACAATAAATTATTTTTATTTTTACTGTACTTTTAATTCATTCACTTTATTGTACTTGCATATGAAGCATATTTGTGATCATATTTCTGGTGTTCACTTTTTTCATTGATATAAGTAATATTATTCGATTAGTACTTTAAGATATCACTTTATGCGACAAAGGACTTGTATATCCTTGTATCTTCTTACTGTAAATACTGAAATAATTTGATTCGAATAGTTCAGTTTTCATTGTAAGTCTTTATCAGCATGGTATGTAAAAGAGATAAGAAACAAATAACTGATATCTATTACACTAAGTACGACACGCAAGTGATCTGTATTGTGAGAAAACGAGATAGTTGTTATTGGTCGTTTTCACAATAATTTGTACACATATCATAGTTTTATTTGTTACTCTTATTTCCGGAAATTGATAATGCAAGTAGGTCCAGAAATAGTTTCTTAAAATTATCTTGTAATATGTTGACAAATTTAATATCTGTTATATGTATTGTGTCTATAAGAAGATCATTGGTCTGGCACTAAATCTGTGTAATTTTGTGTGAAAGGCTATAATTTCAGCAAGCAGAAAGTCAGATATTGTAGGTCAAGGTGACATTTTTAAATACCAGAGAGAGTATACGAAAACAAATGAAAATTTGATTACATAGTTGCAGTTTTTATCAAACTATTATCTAAAAATCTGACAATTCAATAATTACATGATTTTTTTTTATTAATGGAAATATTAATTATATATAAAATTTTTAAAATCATTTTTTATGCTGTAGAAAAGTATTTTTCTCATCTGTAGACATACTTTTGTATTAAAGTAAGAGCCAACATTTCTTTTGACGAAAGCACATTTATCGTTATTGGCTGCATGCCCAAGTAAATGACGTCCGTGGCAATCTCTCCCCCCTGCCGGTTCAAGTCTTTATAAATTCGGGCGAGCATTTCCAATTACTACCTTGGCATTAACTATGATTTTTGTATCAGGGAAAGTTCCTTTGATATTGTTTTCGACTTAACATAATTGTCTGTCGATGAAAAGTTATTCAGTGGTCCTTTCTAATTAGGAATATTAACTTTTTTAAATTTTTAAAGAATGGCACCTGCTCATAGGTACAACGTAGTATATTTGTATTTATTAAAAAATAGTGGTGGGTTTTTGGCAACTATCGAAATTTTTACACTTTTTCAGCGAGTCCAGCACGTGTTTGGAAGAAAACATGGACGAAGGATTTGGGCCCCAGCAACACTACTGTATAACGCTGGGTGTGGGGCCTCTGTGGTGGTCCTGATGCGCCCCATGCCGCATTGTCTGTATCCACAGTCAACGCAGAGAGCCGCGGCGTGGGGATAAAGCAGAGTCAGCTCTCTGTGAGCTCCCACATTGTGCAAGTGAGTGATTAATGCACTTTATACATTAACTGGTATAATTAAAATGTAAAATAAGTTTTTTTTTTTCAAAATAAGATGAATTTAATATAATACATTAAATACGAGTAAATATCTTAATTCAGTTTATTTCTTATAATCAGTATTTTGACTAAACAAAAACATAATATTATAATATTAGCTTTAGATGTAATGTTTGGTGATTAACTGAAAAATAAACTCAATTAAAATATTTATTGATTTATTTGTAAATTCCAGAAATGTCAGCAATGAATTTAAAAAACAAATTATTAATTAAAAAGATTTGTTTGAATATTCTGCATTGTAAGATTAAAACATTATTTCTAATATAAATAGGAGAATGTATTTGTATTTAGCGTCGCTAAGCAATTAGCGAATGCGACTTTAGTTTTATATTTCTATCGACTATTTTTCAATGGTAAATTACAATGATAATGTAAAGAATTGATAAGGGTTTACTCAGCAATAAATTCAAGTAGTATCGTGAATTTTTTAATTATTAAACAATAATATTCCAATTTACAGGATAAATTTCGTCAGTTTATTTAAAAATTCATTTGTGCTCAATTTAAAACTGAAATGATTCATATGTCCACACATAGCGCTAAATGAGATTAAATATTTGATCGTGTTAAATGTATACTCATGCATTTATGATTCACTTACTACGCGACGTTCAAGAATTGTATTGTTGTTGAATAATATTCAACTAGTTAACCTGAATATTGTTGTTTAATTTACTGATGAAATGTAGTTAGCAATTAGCTTCATTAATAGTAGTTTAATTTATTACGTAATTACTGAATTAACAAAAAATAATTTCAAGGTTAATTTTAGATTAACTCTTTTACTTAATGAAGATTAACTCACATGATTAACATGGGTTATTTAAGATATATTAATATTTCTACAATTGAATTTTGGTAATGTGTGACAATAAAAGATCTCCGGATCTTAAGAACTCTTCCAGCAGATGTTCTCAAAATTCTCTTTTATTACTAATTGTAAGAATAGGTTATTAGTTTTTTGTAATTAACTTTCTAGTCAGCTTTTAGATTACTGTTAATTTAGTAAAGCGATATATTTTGTTAACTATTTGTATACTTTGGTGTTTATGCCTGTTTACTTCTAATAAATAAATAAATATCGAATCTAAAAATTTGGTATATTATTTCCTAGACCATTATTAACTTATTGTAACTATTTTCAACCCTCAGAAGCTGCAGGTTTATGTACCACTCTCTAAACTAACTATTTTCAATAATTCAAATTCATAATAATTATATTCGTTGATGAAATGAAGATCATCCTTATTTAGAATGGAATGAGCTTTTAAATGTTTGTTTTAAGAAATCAATGTTTTAAGTTATTGAATAAAATATTTGACATAATTAGTTTAATTAAATAAAAGTTATTAAATTAGTTAATATACTTTCGAAATAAATAGATACATTTATAAGGATAAAAGATCATTTATTTTATCTTTAGAGACATGAAGCATTATTTTGATTTTGAATAAAAACTTATTTTTCTATGTGAATTATTTCCTAACTTTTCTGTACATATATACAATTTATTTCGAAAAATTTTTCTTTCAAATTTCAAATTCACTAATAAAATTCAGTTAGTCACAGACTTTTGACCCCTTCATTAGTATGTTTTTACTAATTAAGATTTATTGGGAATAAAAAAACTCTGCAGAAAAAAGTCATCAACGATTCAGCAAATGATAATAGTAAAAAATGTATTTGACCTTCTATATGTTTACTATATTTTAATCTTTTTCTACAAATGGTCGGTAATGTATGTGTTTACTAACTTAAAAACAATATAAAAATGTTTCTTTAATTCATAGAAAATAATATTGATGAAATATTTCTTAATAAAGAGTGAGTTACGACTTTATGAACATGAACAAAACATTCAATAATTTATTTTTAAAGATAAATAACAAATTAACCAATTAATTCTTAAAAAGGTTTAAAAATGTCAAAACTGTCATATCTGTTGTCAAATCAACTAGAATTTCAGAATCTGTTATTAAATTTGTCAAAAAATGCAAGTGATAAATTATTCTCTCTTATTTGCCAAAAAAAACATGGATTTTTCAATTGTTGTATCTCGTTTATTTCATAATAATATTCTTTCAGAATTACTGTTACAAAAAAATTGTCATTTTGAAAATAGAGGTGAAAGGTCAAAAACAAAAAAATTAATCAATAAGTTAAAAAATTGTTATTTAAAACAATAGACTTTTGAAACAAATTTAGTTAAACAGAATGGATTTATAAATTTAATAAAAGCAACACATTTTTTATGTTTAAAAATCTACAATTCTGAATAAACATTTACCTTCAAGCAGTAGAAAATTGCACAAGGGCAAACTATTTGCTGATAAGAAATGTATAACTACACATGAATTATAAAAACAGCCTATGATAAGAGATAATAGATATTGTTATTTGCAATCAATTTGCAAATGAAAATGTGCACAAAAATATTAAAATTATTTTAAACAAGAACTTTAAAATTATATCAACACGAGGAAACGTGAAAAAGAAAAATTGAAAATCACATGTTTCTTTTAAATAATCATATTTAGTTTGTTTACTTTGCATTTTATGAAGAATGTAATAACATTTTAATTTTGTTTTCATATAATTATGTAGACATTTTTTAGACCATTTTTTAAGACAAAATACTATTGAAAAATCTCCAAGACTTGTGTTCTATTTTAGTTCTGTTTTGATCCAAATAATATTTGTAGACAATTAGATGTGATGATAGATAACAGAGGTAGAACAAGTGATGTAATCAGACGATTTGGTATCTTTAAAATACTCATTGAATTGAATTATCAAAACTGATGTTGAGAGGTCAATAGTATAGGTAATAACAGGACTTAAAATGTAGTGATTTATTAAGATTTAGATTAAGTAATAATAGAACACATCATAATATAAATCTAATAGTTAAGTAAATTATGACTCACCAGAAGTTATATTTATAAACAAGAAATGTCGAGCTATTAAGTTTGCAAAGATAAATAATAATTTGATGACATGGCCGAAAATTTAGATTAATATAAATCTTCTGAATGCCTTTACATGTTTAATTATTAATAATAATAATTCATGAGAAACAGTTAAATAGCTATGATTGGAATTACATTAGAAAGCTTTTAATAAATTCACTGTTATAATGTTGTCTTATTATTTTAATAAAGTATTTAAAATTTATACATTACAAGATATTATTCAAAATAACCATATCATTTTTCATAATATTTTGTAAAGAAAAATCGAAATATTAGGAAGTAATAAATAAACTCATGCAAATTTATATTATCAAAAAACATAAATATTTAAACTAGTTAAATGTTTCTTTTAAGTATTTATCAAAATTTCAGTAATATTGTAAGAACATTATAATAAACGCCTTATCATTTTACAAAACTCTGTTGGTTTTGTATACTACTGATTAACCCATTGTGTAAATAGTAGACTCTTTGATTTCTTATTAGAAACGTGTTGAATGTGATCGCTGAGAGAAAGCATATCATCGTTATCTTATGAAAACAAATTCATTAATTTATGATGCCATTACAAAATCTTTGGCAATTCCTGCTGTGATTAAATACATAACCAATATTAAAATATTTAATTTACTAATGTATTTTATTACTTAAAACAGAAATCTTTTCCCTCGTCTAATATTGCATTTAAAAATGTTGAAATATCAAATTCATTAAGAAATAACACCAGACGATAAAAGAAGTAATCCGAATATGTTTGATAACTATTTTAATAATATACATTTTTATTTTTTATTACTAAAGAAAAATGATTATCTAATTATTATCTTACATACTAAACCAATGTTTGAAAAACGGCGATTCGAAATAATTTACTAGCAGCTATTGATTTTGGTATTAAAGTCCGCTTAGAGACAACTTTAACTAGACGGAATACCGCTTGACCCTGCAAGAGCGTGAACACGTACATTCTTGATAATTTTCCAACTCTTATTGATTTTTCGTTAATATAATTTTTGGCGGTATGCTTTTAAGAAAATTCGAAAGTTAATACTTCATTTAAGATAAATCTGTAAAAATTTACAACTTTCAGCATATTCTTTAACCAATTTTAAATTATTTTCAAATAAAACATTCCTGAACTTTTTTCGTGTGCGAGTCGCCGTTTTGTGTTTTCATCTTTATTTTCAAAATATTAATATGCGCATTTTAATGATCGAATTTCGAGGACACAATATCTTTAGTTCAAACGAAAATTCAGAAAAGATTTCAATGCGATAAAACCAGATAAACAGATATATTTGAATCATTTTTTTAAACAATTGGACAATGTTTTCATGGTTACATTTTACGAAAATTCTAATAAATCAGAAAATTTAATCCATTAATGTCCCGGTACCTCACCATTTAAGAGGCTTAAGAATTATTAAGCGAAATATAAATCATCTAAACTTTTGTTTACGACAGAAAATGTTTTACACGTATTAAAACATTCCTATCATACATGAAAATATGAATAAACTATTATTTTCATTGCAGAAAGTTAAATATGAATAAAAATGTAACCACAAATGATGTACTAATACATAAACAGACCAGTTAAATCATTCATGTCCCTGTTAATGGCCATCATTAATTTAAAGCTTTTAATAATAATTGAAATTAATAAAATGCAATTCCAGTGAAATAAGACGTGCAAGATTATAATGTATACTTAAATAACACGGAAATATTACTGTAAATACAAAAATTAAATGATTACAGCAAGAGGTTAGGAGACGAAACGGATATGGGATCTTCGTGTTTGATTTGACGTTACAGCTTGCTTCCGAAATTTGTGGTTCGTAAACAAAACTGAGAGAAAGAAAAGCGGAGAAAGTTAAAGATATGCATTCAAAGTGATAAAAAATAAGAAATATTCACGATTTTCAATCGCAAATCATCGAACCCCTGCCAAAAATATGAGCGTCCATTAAGAGTTCATAAAGTGTGATATTGAAGTTTGGGAAACGGGAATTCCGTTTCCACGAAAGTTCGATAGGAGTACTTAAAGCGTGAATATGCACCTTTTAAGAGTTCAACGTTTTGAATTTTTGAACAGCTACTTATGCTTTGGAAAGCGTACAAGAAGAGTTCCTGATTAATATATAAGACAAAAAAAATACTTACCTTGTAAATATTTTTATTTATTTTATATTTTTTTCTTCATTTTATATAAAAATTAATTTATATTAATTTTTGTTTTGTTATTTAATTTTTTTTGAGATAAATTCATTGTCTTTAAATGAGGTGTTCTCATCCGGTCACCTATCCAGTTATAATCAACGGCATGCGACGCTTAACATGAAACAAAGTCTGCGCTTGACGCCAACCACTGATCTACCACCGTGAATCAATTTCTAAGACGTAATATGACAATCGCGTTACATCTGTATTCTAATAAAAATGTTCCTTGATAATGAATAAATAATGATTGATATTCTTCCAATAAAATGTGGAGCAAAATAATTTTTCAATACTAAAAATTATATGGTTTCGTAAGGAAACTTGTAGAAGATTCTAAAAATCGCTTTACTCCTTCTTGCCGAATGTCTCATGAACACTTTAATTTTCGTTTTCTGATGTAGCGTACAAAAGTTAAAAAAGGGCCTCATGCACTCTTACACAGGAAAAAGTCTTAAAATTGTTACATCTCAAATTAAGCACTGTAAAAAGCTTAATTTCAGTCTAAAATTGAGCCAATTTTCTTAAATTAAGTCAATATTTGCGCTTAAAATCTTGTTTTTAGTTTTGAAAACTTACTTTTAGTCAATATTCAAGTTCGAAATAAGAATTCTCTAACTTAGGTGTGATAAGCTCGGAAAATGTTTCTTTAAGCATCAATCTCGACTAAAATTAAACTTTGCTCTCTGAAAGTAAGACTTTAAGCGCAAATATTGACGTATTTTAAGAAAATTAGCTCAATTTTAGACTGAAATTAAACCTTTTACAGTGTTTATTTTGAGATGTAACAATTTTAAGACTTTTTTTTGTGTGTAAAAACCGCTTAACTGGGCGCTTAGATAACGCTTGAAAGGTGAAATAGTCACGCTTCGGAACACTTCTCAATTAAACGTCATTTAAACTTATTCTAAACGTGCGATTCACGTAAAAATGTGTTTTATATTTACTTTACACATCATAATAAATAAGAAGCCTTTATGGGAGGTCAGGTACTGGTCACTAGTCAGTAACCGGGACATTTACCAACGCTTAAGAGCCCATAAGTTTTACTTGTTTGTATTTAATCGATTACTAATGTTTTCGTGGTCGCTCTTCAATATTCCGAAATAAAAATTCAGTTTTATCCAACAGGAATTCCAATATGGTGCAAGATTTGAATAAAAAGGCGAAAAATTAGAAATTTTTAAATTTATCAATGTTTGTTTGAACTATTGCGATTCTATTGAAAGTATGCATGATGGTGCACGGAATCCTTGAATTTTGAGAAAAAAATGTACTTTTTGAAAACCTCCGATCGCTGAAACTCAAAAAAACGACACTTTTTCCAAAATATCCTAAGAATGACAAGTTCTTAGAATTCATAAAGTTAAATTCCGGCATTTTTGAGATATTTTGATAAATTTTGTATTTAAATGACGCCATATTGGAATCGTTGGTTCAAAACTAAATTTTGACAGTGGAATATTGAAGAGCGACCTCGAAAATAGTAGCATATGGAGTTATATCGAAACAGTCTTAAGCTTTCGTTACTAAATTAATCATTTAAATAAAAGTAAAACTTATGAACGTGTTACTGGGTAATTTAACGTAATATATATCTGCTAGGAAATGCTTGGTACCTTTTTTTAAACAAAATACGGCCGTTGAAAACTTTAGTGAAAAATGTTCGTTCAACTTAGTTTTTATTAGGAATAATATTGTTGAAGACTAAAAGCATTGTTTTAAAAAAGTGAAATTTTCATCTAGTTGCCTTGTCAAACAGTATTTAAAAAAGTATTAAAAATCAGTAGATTTTAACAAATGTCGGTTTATTCATTGCAGGAAAAGATTCTCTACTTCGAACTTCGCCGATTTTTATAAATGTCTAAAACCAACGTCAAATATCTCTATTTATTGAAAACTAAAAAATTATTAGTTTTTAAATTTTATGAATAATTCTAATGAGTAAGCAATAGATTAGTAAAAATTAATTCGGCAAAGTTGTAAAGAATCTGTTTCTCGAAAAAAAACAACTGTAATACGTTAAAAACCAATCACATTTAAAAATTGTTTACATCCCAACGGGCACGAAGAACCCAAATGTTTCTAAAACGTTTTTGGAATGTTCCAGAAACGTTCCTAAAACGTTTTATGTCTGTAACATGGATGAAACGTTTATAAAACGTTCCGTAAAAGTTGCAGACATAAAACGTTTTAGGAACGTTTCTGGAACATTCTAAAAACGTCTTAGAAACATTTGGATTCTTCGTGCCCGTTGGGCTGTAATAAGAAACAAATTTGAGTAAGTAAAAAAAGTTATTTTTGCTCGTTTCAATTTTTGGAGCGCAATAATGCTTTCTTTCTTTAACAATATCATTAATAATGAAAATTCCATTCTTAGAAATTAAATATTTGCTACATGCACGAATCTATCAGGTTTAAAAACACTATATATGATTTTAAAGCGACCGTTTAAAAACGCACTTTAAAGAGGAATAAAACTAAATAAAATCCACATTCAATATAACAAATTGAAAAAAAAAAGTTTTATGTAAGTTTAAAAATATTATAAATGTAATTAATAAAAAATGTTGCTAAAATGCGAATCAAATAATGGCTTATTTTCAAACGTTTTTTGAACTTTGAGCTTGGCAGAATATAAATGCGGACCGCACGTGCACAAATTTGGCACGTTTATTGTAATTTTTCATGGCGAATCTCCATCTGCATAATTAAATGTCTTCAAGATATACGATTGTTATCAAATTACATTACTTGTTTTTAAACAAGTTTCGTTATCTAGATACATATTTATGTCTAAATACGGTAATGCTATTTATTATGCCATAAATAGAAGTTTCTGGTTTAGTCAAACTAATTAAAAGGTTCACCATTTTTCTTACAAATAATTTCTTTAGTCTAATTTATATTGTTGTTCATATTTTCAAATTTATTAAATAAATAACAACTGTCATAATTGCGTAAACATGAAAACGGTTACGTGAAAGCATTACTCATTCCAATACTGTTGCGTTGATGCAATAATCAATAAATGCTGAGGAACTGTATTAAATATGTCCACTTCAATTCGGAAACGTAACGATTTTTGTGCCTACGCCCTTGAAGGGCCGAGTGACATTTAATATGTAGAAATAAAAGTTATCTCTAAACCACGATGTAATAAAAATCAATAAGCGCTTGGAAACTATCAAGCGAGTCTTCTCCAATTTCGAATATTTAACGAATATCGCGTTTATCCGCTTGAATTCCGTCGTATTATATTCATTATAAAATTAAATATCTGACTAATTAGTAAATAAATATTTTGTTTTTTCGTTAGTCATTCATTTTAGATTATCAATTATTTTCATTTTTGTTTATTTTTTAGTAATCGTTAGGAGAGGTTTTTTGTAATTTTAATATTCATTTGATTTCATGACTTTCGACCGGAAATCGAAAGGTTTCGGGTTCAAGTCCAGGCGCGTCTCATTTCTCAATATCGGACCTAATTTTTTTTTAATTAAAAAATTCTACAAAAATTGTAAAATTGTTTTCTATTATTACGGCCATTTTGATAACTAATAAAAAGGGGTGCGGGTCGAAAAACCGACAAATCAAAAAGCCGACAGGTCAATTAACCGAGAGTCATAAAGCCGATAGTCAAAAAGCCGACACATAAAACAAATAGATGCATCGTCAGAAGAACAGTCATTTTCTGAACTGTCGGTTTCTTGACTGTCGGCTTTTCGATTGTCGGTTTTTTGACTGTCGGTTTTTCGACCTGTCGGCTTTCTTATTTGTCGGTTTTTCGACCCGCACCCATAAAAAGGTTAAAACAAATGCAAATTACTCTGACTTTATAATAAAAAACATTTTTATTCATAAATTGTAAAAATTAATATTATTTTCAAATAAAATTGGTTATAAAGTTAAAGAGGATTTTTGTAACTTTTTGCAACGAAAAATAAATCACTATTCATGTGAAAGCCATAATTTCTGCAAATAAAAAAACAAAATAGAATCAGAATTGTTCATCTACTCCTGTATTAAACTTCATTAAAGTTTTTAATTGTCGTTGACTATACATTTTGCTAATTTACATTTGTGTTAAATTTCTTCATATATTATTTATAGAAGTAGATCATTTTTTTCTCTCTAAATATACGCTGTGAAAATATAAATCTACAAGCTTCTAATGACGCATATTGAAGCCTGTGCATTATGTGAATCTCGAGTATACATTCAATTCTTACATCACAGCCAAAAATAACAAACCTATCGACAGTTTTCGAATGCTGCAAATTCTTCTGCAAACGTCATTAAATGTTTTACTGCGTTATGATGTGCGATGCAAACATTTAAGAGATGTGTGATAATCATTTATAAACAATTTCTTATTACGTAATAAAACTCAGATTAATATTCGTAGATAGTAAATAAAAATCTGAAATAACTGTAATTGTTTACTTTCCTCCTATTTTATTTACTAGAGAAGAAAAGAAAAGCTTACAATGTAATAAATTAAATTGTTAACTTTTATGGTAATTTGATAATGTCGGATTACGTAAATGCAGATTAAATTTCAGATCAACGCAGCAATAACGGTCAAATAGGTAACAATGTACACATTTGCTAAGTCAACAAATTCAGGTGTTCCTTCAGCTTTATTTAAGATTACATACCGATTAAAGTATTACAGAATAATTGATGACAGCTACTGATTCTTGGATAAATTTTCGATGTCATCAATTTTTTATGTGTCAATTATTCGTAGTTTAAATAATTAAATCTGTACATGTTTATGGGTAATTCTACGATAAGAAGTTTTGAGTCCATAATTACGTCGGTGTGTCGGTCTTTTTGTTATCTCCAGTAGTTGCAAATTTAGTCTTAAAAAGCGTTGAAAAAAATGCCTTGGAACTGAAAACTTCACTTCCATTATTTAAGAGATACGTTGATGATATAATAACGGCGATATCAAGTAATATGGTATAGTCAACGTTAGATCCTTTCAATTTGATCCATCCTAAAATTCAAATGGAAGAAATAAATGCAAGAATTACCTTTTTGGAGACGTTTAAATTCAT
The DNA here is from genome assembly GCA_030407085.1 of Trichopria drosophilae. NCBI lineage: Eukaryota > Metazoa > Arthropoda > Insecta > Hymenoptera > Diapriidae > Trichopria > Trichopria drosophilae. The sequence goes on along the minus strand of CM059586.1, from coordinate 95,988,099 downwards.
AAACAAACGGATGGAACAATAATAACCAATTGGTATCAAAAGAGCACTTGGTCTGGTAAATATCCAAATTATTTTTCACATCACGAGTTTTCATAAAAAATTGGTTTAATAGAAGGACAGAGCTGTTAAATTGTCCCATCCTAAGTTTAGGAATAATAATATAAAATCAGTAAAATAAATATTAAAGGATAATGACTACCCAGAATATATAATTAATAATACAATTAAAAATATTAATACTTCAGTTCATCTCATTTCTCGATCTTCTCGTGTCAATAAAATGAAATTTCTTTAACTCACAACATGCAAGTTGACGTTTCGACACAAACCAATATACAATAAAAAAATATAAAATTAAATAATTACCATTAACATTACACCCTTAGAGACTTAAATCTGTTGGAGTTTCTTATGAAAACCTTTCACATAGTTACAAGTAATGTGTACCATTATCTCATTTTTATTTGTACTGTTATTACTAAGATTAGTGCTTTATTGGACAGAATGTTTCTAATTAATCGTATATTTTTCCCATGAAATTCAGGATTGAATGAATTCTGAAGACAGAAAAATCAGGATATTTTTTCATGAGAAACTCCAACAGTTTTTAGTCTCTAAGGGTGTTAGACTAATACCTAGGTCAGTGAACTCAATGTACAACATTATTAAAAAACAGACGGATGTAACGAAGAAAATGCTAACCAATAACACGGTCTTATAAACTGGAAGGTGGTAATTGTTCTGCCTCATATGAAGGACAGACAAAGAGACAACTGAACAATCATGTTTTAGAACATCATGACAATTTAACCAGAAATACACACAACAACGTAATTTCGGAACATAGAGAAAAGTTTGAACATTCTGTCCAATAACAACTATCCGATAGAATTCACCAACAAGTATACACTGTTAGAAATATTCAGAAATTTCGGATACTTTTATGTTACCGAAGTAATAAAATTTTACTAAATCCTATAACAGAAAGAACCATTACGTTATATTATCAGAAAATTACGAAACTGTAACAGAAATTTCAGAATGAATCAGTGAAATACGGTGACTTTACTTTGGTTTGTATAGACTCTAGGTGCGACCGTGCACCCATTGCAGAAGTGGATTTTTCATTCGGTCATAAAGAATTCCTCGGTCAACCATCAGTAGTTTATAACGAGTGTCATCCGAATATTGTTGAATTGTATAATGTTGATTCTTATTAGTAGGAAGGCAATAAATAGATATATATCGTATTTTTTCTACCCTGATGCTCATTTACAAAACAGTGTTGTTTTTATTAAATTTTCTTTAATAACAGGATAGTCTTCCCCAAACGAAGGACAATAAATCATAGAAAACACAAATTTTACTCCCCTTATACTATTCTATTACTGTAATTGAAAATTCTGAAACTGTAACAAAATTTTCTGAAACATGTAACCGAAGCTTTTTACGGTTATCGTTTCCGAAATTTCTGTTCATGTTTCGTAAAATTCTGAAACGTTAAACCGTTAAAAGTTTCAGTTACATGTTTCAGAAAATTGCTACAGAAATTTCTTAATGTTAATGGTAATTATTTAATTTTATATTTTTTATTGTATATTGGTTTGTGATGTTAATAAATATGGTTCGGGTAGTTGTAGTTTTGAAAATGACGACATTGAACGTCGAAACGTCAACTTGCATGTTGTAAGTTAAAGAAATTTTATTTTATTGACACGAGAAGATCGAGAAATGAGATGAACTGAATTATTAATATTATTAAATATCGTGTGACAAATTAATTATTTGAATACAATTAAAAATAGATTGTTTGACATAAAAAATAATACTTCCAAAAAGGCAACCTTGTAAGCGATCGTTGACGCTACTGTACGTACAAGGTTTGTCCGAAGTACTACGTCGTAAGTTCCGAGTAAAGTTCAATATTGATATATATTTTAAAATAGACACAACCTTTCAAAGTTTTTTAATAACAGCAAAGATAAAGATGACATAGAACAAGTTAATTGCGTATATAAAATCCCATGTGAAATGTGCGGCGAAGTATATATCGAGCAGACTAAAAGACCGCTGAAGAAAAGAATATACGAACACAAGAGATCCATTACGGATGGAACCAGTAATACAGGCTTAACTGAACATGTTCATAGTACTTGCCATACATTTAATTTCAAGCAATAGAATTCTTAGACAAAGAAAAGGCAAAATTTAGAAGCTATTCATATTTTTCAAAATAAAAAAACCGTTCAGGAAGACGCGCTACCTCTGGATCCCCTATACAAGACACTATTAAAAAATTAAATAACATCCGGAATTACTTACGGATCATAGATTCGAAAAGATAGCGAGGTGTACCTGAACCAAAAGAAAGTTTGACTAAAATGCAACCAAAATCTGCTTCGTGGGGATTATTCTGCATCATATTAGAAGTAAAAATCCGTTGACATCAAAATCCTAGCTGATCCTTTTCTCGAGATATTGGCTCATGTAGTTTAACTAATCATACAAAAAGTATCTTAAGTGTCTTTCAAAATCGTAAAATTCACACTTTCCGCACACTGTAACAATAGTACATTACTTCCCGAGGGAAGTATACGATTTTTCTTTATGGCCGAGAAGATAAGCGGCATATTTCATCCCGCTCGCGTTTTTTGATATGTATACCTATCAAGGAGTGCTATTTTGATAGGTGCCAAACAATTGACACTTATAAAAAAAACCTGAAAAAGAGAATAGATTAATATTTGTCAAAGATGTGGATTTTTTTTACATACTGAACTCAGTTAAGAGTTGGTTTTGAACTTTCTTCATATTTTAGGTAATATTTCCAAAACCTTCATATTTTTTCAAAATAATATGTTATATTTTAATACTTTTTTCCACAAAAAATTAACTTGATTGAAGAACTGCTTATCACATAGGCCTTTTGAAAATTCCTTTTTCAGCATCCAACAAAGTTGAATAACAAGTCCAACAAATACCAGTAGGAAACTTATCATTCTTCAAATCAAAAGTGTGACTAACAAATTTTTTTATCAATTTTTCAGTGCTACTACGCATTGAAAGTTTTTTAGATTCTTTTTTTACGATTACTTTCTTTCCACAAGGAGCACAGACTTTCTTTCTATTGACAGGAGCACTTCTTCATTGGATGAGACATCTTTTCACGGGAGAAGAATGTCTCACATACAGTGGCCCTCCTCTTATTTTAACTGCGTCCTTTATTTTAACTTTTGTTCGTCCCTTATGTTAACTTCTTCCCCTCATGAGTCCCCCCACCATTCGCCATTTGAAAGTGTTAAAAAAGAGTGCGGACTGCCGTTTGCGCTTGCGCCACTATATGTCCTTTTTCCGTTTTTATTCTCTCAAACTGCTAGTGGCGGGGATGAAGGGAAGCGGTAAAATAAGGGAAGAAGCCGCCATCTTCCTTGACTCGAAAAGTTAAAATAAGGGGATGGTCACTGTACTAATAATTTGACAACCTACTGCTTTAACCCCTTCGCTGCAGATGACAAAGATCTTTGTCATTTAGGACTTTTCTCTGACTGCGGCAAAAACGCAAATCTTTGTCATGACATAAATTAGTCTAATGAAGTCAATAATACAGGGTGATCGGCCAACCATTACCCAGCGGCTAACTGTAGATTGTACAGATAATTCTGAGCAACTTTGTCCTGTGAAAAAATTTCCGGGAAGGTAGAGTTTTTAAGTTATTCAACACTAAAATTTAGGGGGAAAAAATCACTTTTTTTTAAATATCTCGGCTCTGTATGAAGGTATCTTAACGAACCGAAGCTCATTTTAAAGATATTTTCAAGCTATATAAGTTGTATCTGTTGATTTTTGACCTGCAATGAATATTTCTCTTGTTATAGCCATAAAAACGGGGGTAAATACCGATTTTTCAGATTTTTCGCGTCTAACTCGTTTGGACACATAGCTATCGAAATATCACACTGGAAAAAGTTGTAGGCCTTGAAAACACAAACATTTTTTGTCCTCTAATACGATGCGATTAAATTAAAACTGAACCCTATTTGTACTCGTTTACATAACATTTTGTTATTAATATCGATTTATTTGTCGAACTGTATTTTGTCAACTTTACGAGGCTCTTGTAGGGTTCAGTTTTAATTTAGTCGCATCATATTAGAGGACAAAAAAATTTTGTTTTTTCAAGGCCTACAACTTTTTTCTGTGTGATATTTCGGTAACTATGTGTCGAAACGAGTTAAACGCGAAAATCCAGAAAAATCGGCGTTTATCCCGTTTTTATGGCTATAACAAGAGAGATATTCATTGTAGATCAAAAACCAATAGAGACAATTTATAGAGCTTTAAAATATCTTTAAAATGAGCTCCGGTTCGTTAAGGTACCTTCAAACCGAGTCGAGATATTTCAACAAATGTGATTTTTTCACCTAAATTTTAGTGTTGAATAACTTAAAAACTCTACCTTCCCGAACATTTTTTTAGAGGAAAAAGTTGTTCAGAATTATCTGTAGAATCTAGAGTTAGCCGCTGGGTAATGGTTGGCCGATCACCCTGTATATCGGATTTAAAAACTTGACCATTTCTAGCCAGCCTAAGGTATACCGAACAATATGCCGTTGTCCTTTTTCAAAAATGTGTTGTCAAAAAAAAAGATACAAGTTCTTAAAATATGTTGTTTTTACGCCATTTTAAATTTTCGAAATCTGACTTCAAATTCGTAATCGGCGTCCCAAGAAACCCCTATACACCAAGTTACAGTAAAATGTAACAAAATTTGTTTTCCCGCATTTTGGGCACTTTTTGTGAAATTCTCCCCGCAGCGAAGGGGTTAAACTGAAATAAGCTGCAAGTGTTCAATCAGTGTTTTGTTTATAATAAATCGGATTTAAATACCTTCAAATTGGATTATAATAAAACGGCGGAAGGTTATTTCTACACGGAGAGAAAAATATGTTATCGGATAACATAATGATGGTACCGGTTACCATATTTTATGTTACCTATACGGACTGGAATCTAGATTGTACCAGTTACTATCAAAAGATGTTAATCGCAAGATTATACAAGTGACGATCTCAGATTGTAAAAAAAGCAGTGAGACAGTTAGTACGTCTTTCAGGTTATGTTCGGCCGTTCGGTCTTTCAACCGTCGCAACCCTCGCATGCATGTCGTCATTTAATATATAATTTTTATACTAAAATTCAGTACTTATATACGGAGAATTTTACGTAGTTGCATTGTGAATATATTACATTTTGAATAATAAAAGAAAGTTTTATTAAAATGCGTGGATGTTGCCCGTTTGCCATCTACGATGTTACGGAATAACATACAAAAGCTAATATCTTTATATGGGTTTGGGTACCATCTTAGATTGTAAAAAGTAGATAGCAGGTGATAGTTAGTAACATCTTGATGGTATCCAATAACATATTTATTATTACCATCCATTTCTCTCCGTGTATCAAATACAAGAATTCTGAACTCGGTATACAAAAAAACTCGCGTGTTTGACAAATATTATCCAATTTCGTTCATTCAAGTGTTGTTTAGAAGGTCTTTTTACATGTATATACATTCAAAAAAATATTTAAAATACTTTATATATTATTAGTTAGCCTACATATAGTTATAAATATTAAAACTGGATGTTTTATTAATAAGCGCAAAATTCAATAAACGAAAACGCCGATATCTCGAGAAAAGGATCAGCTAGGATTTTGATCTCAACGGATTTTGGTTGCATTTTAGTCAAACTTTTTTTTGGTTCAGGCACACCGTGATAGATTTGCCCCTCTTTTTTCCTACTGAGTTATTTTTTGTGGTTTTTCACCTTTCTTTCACAGCACATATATATAGACGAATGGAAAATATTGTAATCAGTCCTGAAGATGGCCAACAAGAGGCCAAAATGTGGAAAATAAATATTTTTTTCAACAAAAGTGTTTTATTTTCAAAAAGACCTACACACCGAAATAATTACATGATATATTTTACCCTTATATTATTGTATTTACAGTAGTCCCTCTCCTAATTCACGCGGTTGGTTTTGAGAAAATGACGGCCCCTCTCCTAATTCACTTCTATAACCCTACCAAGGCACTTTTTTTCTCTCCTCCATCGCTTCAAGTTTGCCTTCGTGCATGCGCGCGCGCCCTGCATTTTCTTTGTTTCCCTCTCTCTGTTGTTGCGTGAAGGGTCTTGAAGTGGGGAGTTTGTGAATTAGACAGAGGAGTGAATTAGGACGAAATGGATTAGGACAGGGACTACTGCACATTCCAGATTATTTACTTGAACTTGGAGGTCTTATACTGACTTGTGAAAATGAATGTTTAAAGAGTATCACTGATATGCAATTCTAATTGTCTGTTCGCAGGAGGATGAATTAATGAAAGCATTGAAAACAAATGAGTCGCTGCGCCTGACCTTCGCCCTTCAACTGACGGAGAGTACAACAGTGAAATGGGAAACAGTAGCATGGCGTAATTGCCTCTACATTCGCGTACCAAGTTGTCTTCTTCCAGAAGGCTCCAAAGAAGGCTTCGTCTCACTTCTCGAGTATGCTGAAGAGTCACTGCACTGCTCTAATATCGTGCTATGCTTGCGCAAAGATCGCGCTGATCGAGGTATTTGTCGCCAACCGTTTTTTGATTCGAATCCTCTCCTCTGCGAGGAAGGACACCATTGTAATACTAAATCCCTTTGTAACGGTTTAGCCATGCTGGTACGTACCTTCATGTTCTTGGGCTTTTCGGTCCTACCACCGAATCACGCCCTTGTCCCGCCAGGCAGCGACGCTGGTAACCTCTACATGATCTATGCCATCGAGTAGTCGACAGGCGGCTCAGCTCTCTCTCAAATTTAACGCATAGGTAGTAATTTATTTGATTTTTCATTTGCCGCTGGTTCGTTTTCAGTTATTACTATCATTTCACTCCTGCGCATGAAGAAACGGAAAGGACATAACCTGAAAACTCGAAGAATCTTAACCTAGAAAAGCATCTAACCACGAAAGGTTTCTTCGTGCGCAGAAACGTTCATTTTTTCACAAATTTACATACTTTTGTGTCATCCATTCTTTATTTCTTTCAGGAATCATTTCAGGCAATGGACGAAGTTGATATAATTCATCGTAGTTTTCAGTTTCCCAAGGATAGAACTGCTATGCATCGTCATAACTATTTTTCAATGTCACCTTTATGTTAATCGTTGACTTTTCTTACTTAGTTTGCCTTATAGATGGAGTGACCTAGGCGTTAAATTTTAGAGCAACGAGGTTAAAAATGTTAGATGGAAAACGATTCATTCTCTTGAAACACAATGTTAAGATTTGTCTTAAGATCGTATAAAGTGCTCACAAAAGCTTTTTTCCTACGTATTTCGAAGAGCTTCGGTAACCGCGCCTTGTCGAACAAACATCCAGGACATTAAGCCGGTAGCCGGGTTGCTAAGAAAATTTATTATCGATAAAATCTCGGTGTTAATTGTGTGGCAGATTGGGTATCACCATATTCGTTGCTAAGACTTGTAAATCGGAAGTAATCTAAAACCGTATATTCTTACGTTCAGATCTGTATTTTATATTGTTTTTTTGTCAATTTATCGCGCTTTTAAGAACGTTTTATGGTACTTAAGAAGCATTTTTTTCGTACCTTTGGTGAAAAATAAATTTCATGTCTTTTCGTTAACCCGTGCAATCATACGAAGCGAAGTATTAGCGTTAAGTATTAACTAAGTGCTACTACCACGGTTCAATACATCAATCAGCATTCAATATTTTTTCGTCGGTTTCTTTGCCGGGACAATTTTGTCCTGCAATTATTACTATTATTATTATTATTATTATTATTATTACTATTAATACGCCGTTTAATCATTATGTAAGCATTATCCAATATGTTAGTGTATTATCTTAAGTTTTAGTTAATGTTACTAACGAGATGTAGGACCGACAAGATATCCGCTTGGTAATTCCCAATCGGTTAACATTGGAGAGTTTGTGCTAATAAATGCGCTCTTTAGTGTGGACTGGATTAACAGACACCTATTGTAAAATAAAAAAAATGTAAAAAAAAAATGGAATAATGTGATAAAAAAATAACAAAAAAAAAAAAAAAATGTTAGTAGTTGGTTAGGTGTATAAGAGAATTTCAAACAAAATGGGTAGAATTTTTGTTTTTGCGAGGAAACAAGAGATCGCCCTCGACTCAGAGTCGTAATTAAGATTTTATTAGACAGTGAATAGCGTTGAAAAAAACGCGATTAATCCTTTAGTACACGTTGTCAACGCATTGCCTAATGCGTGCCCGCGACCCAAGTGCACCCACAAACAGAGTATGTTTATTCTTGTGCAAAATTACATTATTCGTACGTCAGGATGCAATTGCTAAATAAAAGTTCCATAAAAATCGGCTATTTTGATTTCGCGGACCTCCTGGCAATGATTTTGGCTTCGTGTTTCGGACGAGGGTTTCCGAGACATCACGGCGACGACGACGACGGCGAGGAGGTGACATGGTCGGATTCGATGATGTTCTTCGTTCTAAGTGTCGGAATGAGAGTACGGAGTATTATTTTTATAGTTTATTGTAATTTATAATAAAGCAATTAATGACGTTTAGTTGAGTTTTTTCAAGTAATTTCTAACCGAGATCTATTACGTAGAATATTAATAGCTTTATTCAGTTATTTTCAGGTTTGAAGAATACGTACGGTATATGTATGGTAAATATTTTTTATTTTAGAATTGTTATCAGTAGAATATTGTTTCTAAGTAATGTGATGTGTAGTATTTTCAGTTAATTAATATCCATCAAGAATAGGGTTTGTCAGAAAAAATGTCTACAATAATATTCGGTGCACCTCAAAAACCAGACAAATAAAAAAAACAGATATTCAAAAGACAGACATTCAAGAGCCAGACATTTAAAAATACAGACATTAAAAAACAGACATTTCAAAATACAGACATTTACACAGACACTCAAAAGACAGACACTTCAACAGACTCTCAAAAAACAGACATTTCAACAGACACTCAAAAAAAACGTTTCGGGTACACCTCACAAACCTGACATTAAAAAACCAGACATTTCAAAGTACAGACATTCAACGAAAACAGACATTTAAACAGACACTCAAAAAAAACAGACATTTCAAAGTACAGACATTCAACGAAAACCGACATTTCAAAGTACAGACATTGAAAAAACAGACATTTCAACAGACACTCAAAATACAGACATTAAAAGACAGACACTCAAAAAACAAAGGTTTTGGGTACACCTCATAAACCTGACATTAAAAAACCAGACATTTCAACAAACAGACACTCAAAAAACAGACATTTCAACAAACAGACGCTTCGGGTACATCTCACAAACCCGACATTAAAAAACCAGACATTTCACAGTACAGACTCTCAAAAAACAGACATTTCAACAGACACTAAAAAAAACAGACATTTCAAAGTACAGACATTCAACGAAAACCGACATTTCAAAGTACAGACATTAAAAAAACAGACATTTCCAAATACAGACATTTCAACAGACACTCAAAATACAGACATTAAAAGACAGACACTCAAAAAACAAAGGTTTCGGGTACACCTCACAAACCTGACATTAAAAAACCAGACATTTCAACAAACAGACACTCAAAAAACAGACATTTCAACAAACAGACGCTTCGGGTACATCTCACAAACCCGACATTAAAAAACCAGACATTTCACAGTACAGACTCTCAAAAAAAAAACATTTCAACAGACACTAAAAAAAAAGACATTTCAAAGTACAGACATTCAACGAAAACCGACATTTCAAAGTACAGACATTAAAAAAACAGACATTTCAACAGACACTCAAAAAACAAAGGTTTCGGGTACACCTCACAAACCTGACATTAAAAAACCAGACATTTCAACAAACAGACACTCAAAAAACAGACATTTCAACAAACAGACGCTTCGGGTACATCTCACAAACCCGACATTAAAAAACCAGACATTTCACAGTACAGACATTCAAAAAATAGACATTTCAACGTACAGACATTCAACGAAAACCGACATTTCAAAGTACAGACATTAAAAAAACAGACATTTCCAAATACAGACATTTCAACAGACACTCAAAATACAGACATTAAAAGACAGACACTCAAAAAACAAAGGTTTCGGGTACACCTCACAAACCTGACATTAAAAAACCAGACATTTCAACAAACAGACACTCAAAAAACAGACATTTCAACAAACAGACGCTTCGGGTACATCTCACAAACCCGACATTAAAAAACCAGACATTTCACAGTACAGACTCTCAAAAAACAGACATTTCAACAGACACTAAAAAAAACAGACATTTCAAAGTACAGACATTCAACGAAAACCGACATTTAAAAAAACAGACATTCAAAAAACCAGATATTCAAAACTAGATGCCTTCGACCCGGGTGCCTACAATTTTGGCTAAATTCGTATTGCAGTTCCCTGACGAAAGGCTGATGCTTCCGGGAATATTCCCATTTTAACACTGCCAGGAAAGAAGGCGGCAGAGCGTAGTTCTAGCATCGTTAGGTTCGAGTAGTTTCTATACATACATTGTAACAATATCTTGTTCCTTAAATAGGGTGAATATGCCAATGAATGGACGGTTAAGCATTTTTCACACTTTAATCGATTGTAACTTTTGAATTCTTTTATGAAAATTTAATTATGACACCACCATTAGAATCGTTAGACTCTGCTCTTTATGACCCTGTAGTTCCACCTTTGATTTTATTTAATTATTAACCTCGCCTTCATACGTTTGTAAAAAATGAGCTAAACCCCAATGAATAGACGGGTTAAATCAAATGGGACGTTTTCAGTACCAGTTTTGGATGGCTTTAAAACTTTGCTTTGATTTTACAAAATAATAAACACTGGAAGATCAATAGTACTGTAAATATTGTTTTGAATGTTCAAAGAACATAAAAATATGTATTTTGTTGCATGTTGTGCATCATACATTCATAAGAAATAGAAATATGTAGAAAATCGTCCATTCATTGGCATATTCACCCTATATTAAAATTGAAAATGAGCATTTTCAAAACTTCGACCCCGACCGCAGGTCAGCCGAAGCACTGATAAATGAGCACGTCTTGTTCACACTGATGCTTAAAAAAAACACGGTTTAGTCGAGTTTTTGACAGGTCGGGTTGCAGGAAATAAATTTTTTTATATGTGGGATACTTCGGTTTCCGTTTTTTACGGCATTATCGTTGATTTTACGAAAAAATGAATAGAACCTTTTTTGTAGAGAATTCGATGTTCTATATTTTTTGTTTGAAACATTTTTTTGTACGATTTGTATTTTTTGTTAAAAAATGGAAAAAACGTGTTTTTTGAGCGTTTTTTTTTTAAACCTCCCCATAATCTAGTATGCATTGTCTCCAAAAACTAATCAGATCTAAGTTTGGCCAAGAGAAACCCAAATCCGTTTGTACTTTTTAAATTCGTCCTGCCAGTCGCGAGATATCGCGTATACAAAATTTTGCCCACGGACGGACGGACGGACGTACAACCTAACGGACACCAATTTTTTTATTGTTGCTTTGGGTTCCTTAGGGCCTGAAACGTCGACATTTGATGAAAAACTATAGGGTAATTTTTTGGCGGGAACTGACCAAATTCAATACTTTGCCAGACCTATGGTCTGGGTCGAAGTAATATAGACATTTCAAAAAACAGATATTCAAGAACCCGACGTTTCGGGTACACCTCAAATACCCTACATAAAAAAACCAGGCATTCAAAAAAACAGACATTTCAAAATACGCACACCTCCGATTGATGCGCTCCCTACATAAAACAATTATCTCGGGTCACCGCCTTCGTGGACTCACTGGAAGGTCATTTCAAGGTAAAAAAATGTTTGACCAAAGGTTTGACCTTAATTTTTAATGTGAAATCAGTTTGACCCCCGGATTATTTTTTAAGCACATTTAGTACTTAGAAGTCAATCATTAATTATATTTTCATTATTTCAGTATTTTGAAATCTTTGTTTTTTGAAAGGTCTGGTTTTTTATGTCGAGTTTTTGATATGTCTGTTTTGTGATTTGTTAGGTTTTTGAGGTGCACCCCATATACTGAAATTGTAATTAATGATTGAGTTCAAAATGTCCTTCATAATCCAGGGGTTAAATTTATTTCACCTTCAAGTGACCTACAAAATGAATCACTGATGATTGATGAATGATTTCACCTTCAAAATTAACCCTTCGGTCAAACGTAAGTTTTTGGCCTTGAAATGACCTTCCAGTGAGACCTCAAAGACGGCGTTCCCGAAATCATTTTTTATGTCTTGAACGGACCAATCGGAGGTGTCCAAACTTTGGGATATTGAATGTCTGTTCATTGAAATTTTTTTTTTTTATGTCTGGTTTTTGAATGTATGTTTTTTGAAGTGTCTGTTTTTTTATTTGTCAGGTTTTTTAAGTGCACCCGTAATATTTATAGTTTGGTCTGTTTGTAAATATGATAATCATTTTTTCAAACGAGTTGTGATTGTTTGTAAAGTATTTAAGCACAGAAAAGATGTGTGACATAGGTTTTGTAAAGGGGCATTCTGATAATCTTCCCACAGTAACGACCGAAATGATTTGACCAATTATGAGGATTTTAACCAACTCGAATCAAGTGGAGTCGAAATAAAAAGGTACACTATAAATTAATATAATAAATAAAAATTTATACAAATATAGTTATTTAATAAGATACTAAAAGTGAAGAACAAATTCGATAGAATTCAGGAGAAAACTGCCGACAAAATTTAAACAAATAATTGCAAAAAATTCCATCTACAGTAGAGTCCCGGTATATTTGCGTCTCGCCTTGTTCGCGTCCCAGCATATTTGCCCAGTTCCGTCTCGTTATATTTATCTGTTGCCTCTATCTTTTTCCCCCACCTTGCGGGCTGGAGCCTCAGGAAGGGCCTGATGTGACATCACGAATGTAACGCGATTGAGGATAATGGGAGAAGCGGTGTGCCCTTTTTGGCAAATATACCGAGACTCTACTGTACTTTGTTCATTATAAAGCATTTTGCGTGTTTAATATATAATTGTTATTTTCAATTTAAATGCATTGTTTTTTGGTTCGTGTTGAAATGATCATGTGATGAAATGTTTGTGTTGAAATGATTGTATGTACGTTGAAAATTCGTATGTCGAACTGTGATATGTTGAATTTCTATGATGAAATGTCGTTTAAAAGTGGTGTGTTGTATAGTCGTATTACCTGCTAATAATGACGTTACAAGGATTTGGAGCGCGTAAAAGCGTGCAATTTAAACGCGATAGTTTTAAATTAATAATTAAATTACTTTATACTATTTGGGACCTAAATTATTCATTAAAACAATAAAAAAAATACCGGCGAACCCTATTCAAAAAGTTTATGAAGGGGAAGAGAAGCGACAACTCGGTAAGTTTGTTTGAAATGTTGCAGCAATAACGGACAAAGTTGACACTAAATATTAATATTTACGGTCGAAACTATAATTCAAAGAGACTTTCAAATCGTCAACATCCAAAGAAAAATAATTTCAGACAATTTTAAATAAACAAGTTAACCAGCACTCATTTATTATTGCACATACATGTAGATCGAAGAAGAAAAATACATAAAGTAATTAAATTTTTCGATAACGAACGGTACAAAAATATTGATTGGTTTAACTTATTTAGTTCTTTTCAAATCTACAAATTTCACTCTTAAATGCAAAGAGTACAATAACATCATTATCGGTATGTATATAACATTATTTGTTACTATTACTGTTAATATGACCATTATGAACGATCGATCATAACTTTCTTATAAAATCAGGCAACGACGTATAACAAAAAAAGAGGTGACGAATAGGCCCAAATCTTTACATCGTTAAATTGAATAGCGCTGTTAATATAAAATTTGTGAAGTTCACAGATGCTGTTAACTCAATGTTTCTATTATGCTCCAATTTCAAATTACAGACAACTTTTTGGTAGATTTTTTAAAAATTGATCAAGAAATTGTGCATTGACAATTTTGTGCTAACAGATTGATGAATTAGTGTGTTTTATTATGGGAAGATTTATTCCTTCTTGAGCGACTTCCATGACCCGAATGTTTGTGTTTGTGGGAATTGCTCTTGGTTGGTACTGTTCGCCTCTTCTGCATGTGCCCATTTGGTACCTCCGCGGTTGCTACTTCTTTGTCATCTAAAATCAAAATTAATCATTTATTATAGCGGATTTGTATTGCTTAATAAGTACACTCTCTAGAAAATAAAATTGAATATAATTTGTTGAGGAACTTAAAAGTGGATACAAATATTTTGATAAAACTAAGTACAGTAGTCCTTCCCTTATTCTAATTTGTCCAGTCAGGCAAGATGACGGCCTTCTTCCCTTATTCTAATTTTCCCCTCTCCCCCACTACTTAGATTTGTAGTCCCACTTTTGTCTCTTTTTCTTTTGTTGCGCATGCGCCGTTATTTGTATTTAGAAATTCCACACGTCAACATACGCGTGAGGGGAAATATTAGAATAGGAGGAGAGAAAAAATTAGAATAAGGGAAGGAGTACTGTATTCTATACAATTTTTTTTTCGTCACAGTAGGCGTAAAGTGAAAAATCCGGGGATATGTGTCTTTTGTTATGAATAAACAAATATACCCCTCTCACTTGGACAACCAAGACTTTCCCCATTACTGTAAACAATAACTCATATGTTTATATGAGAATCAATAGGAAGTCAGGATGAAATTCCCGTAAAACAAAAAAAAAAAACAACGCAAGCAAACAATAGTGAAAATGTCAACAATGCAACCGTTCATAATAACGACACATCGAAAACATTTACGTTCAATCTTCATTTCAATAATTGAATTAATAAATTATTAATATAAAAAAATACAATGTATTTGTAATACAATAAGAAATTATTTATTATGTAATCTGGTTCAAATTTAGTATTATAGATTAAATTCTATTCTAGTTTAAACATTTTTTTCTATTTTAATCTAAAATTTTGTCGTCAATAAACATAATAATAACGTTTAAAATTCAATTAAAATCACGAGTTAAAGTTTACTTATTAAAGCTTACAAAAATACAAGTTTATTTATACGCTACAGCATCAATTAAAATCAAGAATCACTATTTATGTACAATTTAATGTCAATATATATTTCTATTAATATACAATATAATTAATAAATATTTTTTTACTACTTTATTCTAAAACAAAATACATAATAAATTGACCGTACTCGAATTTTTAGATTAAATTTAAAGGGAGTTTTATAGTAATCTGCAATAAATGCAATGTTTTTTGAAAATTTTTTTGAAAAATTACAATTTTTTAAAATACATACGCAAATTTTACTAATGAAAACGTTTTTACATTAGAAAAAAGTTCACGTCACAAAATTTTGGTTTTTACAATTAGTATAAAAAATTGTGCATTCAATCTATTTTTTGTGGAAAAAAATGCATTGCTCGAGATTATTGCATAAATCGTTACTGGTAAACTCCAAATGTCTTTGGATTCGATTTTTCGCGAGAACGGTAAGTCGTAGTGAAAAATGTTTCAAACAAAATCTGTAGAAAATTAAATTCTCTACACTTTTTGCCAGTAAGCCATTACTGTACAAGTTAGTTCTCTTTTTCTCATCCAAAAAATAATTTTTGTGCTTTGCTGTAATAGGAAAAGTTGTAGAGCTCAAAATAAAATAAACCTATAAAATTCGTAGATATTAATTTTTTGTACGTTTCACTGTCTCGGAGGTACAAAGTAATTATTAATTGATAAGTATTGGTTTCAGTTTTCCAAAAAAACAAATTTTGAAAAATATCAGGGTATTTTTCGGACCATTCTTAAACATTTTTCTAGCAATGCCGACCAACTATACACCGACTGGTTGGTTTTTTACTCTAACCGACTGTATTTGACTGATTCTAACAAAAAATCGAAATTGATGACCTTAATGATTTTTATAAACCAGCATGGTTAATTACGAAAAGTCTTTCTTATGAAAAAAATGTATTTTTTATATGATAAACAAAAAACATGTATTCAAAAAAATACCCTGAAAATCATTCCCACAATATGTCCCAACTGCTAAATTCGAAGAGAATCATTAACTGCAATCGTAAAAGTCCTTACTTATTGTTTGTTATCTCATTTTTTTTACTCGTATAGGATAGTATTGACTGTACCTACATGAGTTTATAGTTGCGATTGGAAATATTTTTAAATATAATTCAAAATTTGTCCGTAAAAAATCGATCATTCCCTCACCGTTTTAAAAAAGTGCGATTGGAGCCAAATTTAAACGTTTCCCAGCAATCGAGATTGGATAGGGTTGGATTCAACATTTCAATTCATTTTTAATTCATACTTTGATTCGGTTAATATGTATTCAAATGGATTGAATTCCGAAGAAAGGAATCCATCTGTATTCAATTTTACGAATACAAGCGGAAGCGTAATTTGCCGGATTAAATTTCGGAAAAAGCAATCCATCTGTATTCAATTTTACGAATATAATCGGAAGCGTAATTTGCCGGATCAAATTTCAAAAAAAGTAATCCATCTGTATTCAATTTTACGAACACAATTACGAATACAATCGGAAGCAGTATAAGAATACAAATAAATACAGATTTATTCAAAGTTTCGTTTTCGAAAGAAAACATTTTTTGCATTGAAATGAATACGCTTAGATAGTTTTGAATCCGTAATGTTGAATACGGAAGCATTCAATATTTCGTTTTGAAGAAGGAAACTTTTTTTTTGGATTTATATGAATATTTTGATAGTTTTGAGTCTGTAATATTGAATACGGATCTATACAAAGTTTCGTTTTTGAAAGAAAACTTTTCTTGCATTGAAATGAATACGCTTAGGTAGTTTTGAATCCGTAATGTTGAATATAGATGTATTCAAAGTTTCGGTTTTGATAGAAAACTTTTTTTGCATTGAAATGAATACGCTTAGATAGATCTGAATCCGTAATGTTGAATACGGAGGCATTCAATATTTCGTTTTTAAGAAGAAAACTTTTTTTGGATTGAAATGTATACACTTGGCTACTTTTGAATCCGTACTGTTGAATACGGCTGTATTTAAGATTTAATTTTTAAAAAGGAAACTTTTTTTGGATTAATATGAATGCAGAAAGTAACCTTTTTATTCGTATGAACGAATAGAATTGTATTTACGTATTCAAATGGATTCACCGTTGACCAAAGTATGTATTCAGAATTTAATAATTGAATCCAATTCTATACAACTCTATCCAAATACGATTGCTGGGTTATCAAGCTCCACTGCTTTTTTTTTGCAGTTGACAACATTGGCCTTGACAACATACACTATAGCGAGCGATTGAAGAACAGAGGCTTTGTTGAAACCAATTTGACAACTTTTTTGAATATTTCATTTTTTAAAGTAATTCCCTTCATGTAATGTAATCAAAAGTAAGTTTATATTTATAAGCTTCTGGCAATTTTGTTTCATTTCGTCATTCCCTTAGCGTCACTCCCTCATAAAATTTGTTGTTGAGGGAATGATTCCTGTGCGGAAATGATGTATTTTCTAATGGGTATAAGAGTTTATGTTTGTTTCATTGGTTTCAGTACGTTGACAATATATCATTTCGAGAATTTAAAATTTGTTATCTTTATATTTAATTCAGACTGGAAAAAGTTGGGGACCACTATAATATTTTTATTAAATAAGACACAAACTAAGAAGTGAGAGAAAAAATCGATAAGTTGGAAAAAAATTATCAACTCAAAAAACATAAATTCGACTTTTTTCGAGAACCAGCCAATTATATTTTTTATTTGTGTTTTCTGATATTACGATTAACGTTTTTAATTTTTGTGACTAAGTAGTGATTGAAGAAGTTATAGTTAGTGTAACATTTTACAGCAACATTTTATTTTTATTCAGGAAGGCTCAACATTATTGCACTGTAAAAACAAATACTTAAAATGAGAAGTCGCCTTTTTACATTACATCTTACTTTCAGTCAATTTTAAGTCAAAAGATAAGTACAGATTTATTTAATAAATTAAGAATTTGTTAAAAAGCACAAATATTACTGGACAACAAAGTTATTATTATTTTATAATAAAATTTGTGCCGTAAATTCAAATAATAATTCAAACCAACAGTCGAAACGTCACAGAAAAGAATGTTCTTTTTTTTTCTCTCTTCTTACCTAACGTATCCATATTCCGAACTGATTAAGAAAATGTTCACTTATAAAATATGAGGAAAAGAAGATTATTAATTGATATTAAGTAATTGCCGTATTATTTAATATCGTGATAGTTAGACCTACAATTCAAGAAACTACAAAAAAAGGCTGAAATAAAATTACAAAATGAAATAAAAATAATGAAATGTTCTGGACATGTATCTAGAGCCACGTGTTCAGAATTGGAAACTCTTGTTACAACTAAAAATGTCTGAATGATGTTAAAATATGTATAACATGAATGTTAATATATAAAAACTAAACATCTAAGTATTTAGATAAAACTAAAGATAAAATAAACAAAAGTTGCTAGTTCTTTTAATATTTAAATTTCGAATATAATAATAATAAAAACTTGAATAAAATATAGATAAAAAATTTCTCAAAATATCAACAAAATTTTTTCAAAATTCCACTAGTTCTGAATTAGAAGTCAGATTTAAATAACTTTCAAACATTAACAATACTCTAAAAGTAGAACAGATCTCGTCAGGAATAAAAGCATTAAAAGAAGAATTACTTCAGACATCATAATAGTATATTATGTAACAAGGGCGCAATTACCGATCTCAACGAGTGCGAAGTTTGCAGTTTGATAATTTGCACCCGATTATTTCACTGCGGGGCGCAAAATCGAGTTCTACTCCCGGAGTGTTAACAAATATGTTCACGACGTCAACTTAATTTCATTACACAAAATTATCTTTGTTTCATTCTGCGGATTTGTCCGTGTTAAACGAAATATTTTAAAGATTATTTTGATTGTTAATTGTAGTTTAGATTAGTAAACATACCGCCAGAATCGTCCTTCGCGGAACCGTTGCCTAGACAGTCTTTTGATCGGCACTCTGTGCCTCCTTCTTGGCAATCGATGGCTTGTTCGAATTCTTCTTCTGGTGAAAAAAAAACTTAAATTAAACAAGAAACATCAAGCAAACATCTTTCCCAAATAAAAGCCAAGCCATGCAAAGGACCCAGCCGATAAACAGCAGTGCACTTCCAGGGGAACGTTTGTCCATACGCAACGCATGAACGTGTCAATTACTGGCAGCCAGAAAGACAAAGGATAGCAAAAAATATGGAATCATTCCGAAGGAAATATTGTTTTAATGATATTTATTTAATAATGCATTCGATTAAGTTACATTGTTCACCAAGAGATATGTACAGATTTGGCAGAAAATCATGCATCATCACGCTGCGACGTTGCTGATGAACAAAACGTTCACGTAAAAGGACACTCACGTTTAACAGGAGACGCCGATCTTTCTGGAGAAATGCTTTTCCAGCTGATCGGCGAATAATATGCAACATCGCTATCCCTCACGATCCCATTAGCGGCTAAGTCGCTTTCCGGATCTTCTGAATTTTCCAATTTTTCAGGGCTGACCAGAGCCTTTTCTTGTTCGAGTATCTGGATCTCGTTCTGAGGGAAATTCATTCGGTATTCTTAAATATTTTCAATTTTACTAAATATTCCATGTCGTAAACATTATTGTAATATATTAATACTCATTAGAAGGACCATACAACGAGCAAATTATGACGATATTTTTGCAGATATTAATTTTTTTTTCAAAATATTTTTTGTAGGATTTTTGTTTACTTCAAACCTAAGATATTTATAAATGTCACATCAAAAGTGTTTGAGCTAGAAGATTATAAATTATATTTCAAAATGGCGGTTCAAAAATTGCTGCTAATATGGTGATGAAAATACACATTTGTCCTTTATCAAATTTGAATAATTTCTTTTCTAAAGAAATTTACCCAGGAGTATCCACAACTGAAAGTCCATACTGTACCCTTTACCCTAACTACGTTTATCAAGGTTATATACGACTAATAAAAAAAAAGGGCCTGAAAAACACAAATAGACTAAAATACGATCTTTTTTTCCTAAACTACTTTAAAATTAATTTGTTAATGAAGTACCTTTGCTGGTCGAGGTTCGGATCTATCTGGAAAATACTTGTGTGCATCGTCCAAAATCTCGGCTAATTCCGTGGAAGATACGCTTAAATTTGTTTCCGACGTTGCAGTTGTGTCGGGGCTGTTGCGTTCTTCACCAGGCTGAAAATAACAAAATATTTCATGAATAATTTTACCCATCAAAGATTTCTTTGATTTATCCATTTTCTGAATGAATTAAATTAAAAATCTGCATGAAAAGTTTTATTGTTAGTTTATTTATATTGAGGAGTACAGAATTAAGTATATTTGATGTGACACACATACAAAACAGCACATATTTGTGAAAGTCAGAAAAATGAGCTCTTACAGAAGTCATACTAATAATCAAAAGATCTCATGCTTGGAGTCTTAAATTTATCTCTTTTCACATCCTTTTTTTAACATTTAACCCAGATAGCAAAATAAAAAGTTCGGAATGATTTCAAGATGTGATCAAAAAGAAGTCGGATGGATCACTTTCTGAGGTTTATCTTAAATTATTTATAATGTAGTAAAAGTGACAGTTTAAGAATAAGAACTCTTTCTTGAGACCTCATATTCACGAGGTCTTACAGAGCTCTCAAAATAGGCAGATAATTAGTCTTAAAGACTACTTTAAGACTTTTTTCTGGATGCTAGTTAACACTTTATCCTACAGAGCTCTTAGAAATGTATTTTTCTTTATTGAGCTGACGTCCTTCTATTAATTGTATTATTTATTTATTTATTATGCATTCATAATTAAGTATTACATAGTTGACTTCCTTTTACATTATTTCAATTACATTTATCTTACATAGATACCTCACTCACCACTTTCCATCCTTCTCCCTCTCCTTCCTCTCTCTCTCACTTCCATTCTATTCTTTCTCATTTTCTGTACTTGCATCATCCATACATATCCTCTCCCATCCCCGTTCAACACATCAATCCTTTGCTCCGGCCCCTTATTCATACATTCTTTTACATGCTGTATTTGATTTTCTTCACTACATATTCTACACCTTCTTTCTTCTTCCTTTCCCCAGTACATATTTCCTTTTAACTCATTTCCACATTTCCACCTGACAACCATTTGTATTTTCTTTCCATCCCCTTTACTTTTGTTCGTCATATATTCTGGAATTCCGACTACTTTTTCGTAGCCGTCACACGATTTGGACCCCCTCACTTTTTCTCCTTTCTCCTGCTCATCTACTTCTTTGTCCGTATAGTCCACAGGACTTTTTCCTTAATGATTAGTAACGGGCTAAATCTTTGTGAGTAGCTTCGTTTTGCCAAGACGCCCACCTTTTCCCTCTGCAAAAATGCTCGATAGTGGTAACTAATAAAGTGAGCGGGCGTTAAACATGTGGATTGGGCGATTGTAAAAAGTTTATTAGTAACAGGATATTTTTAAGTTTAATCTCAAGATAATTAATTTAAATACACGAAAAAACTGTTCTATTTTCTCCCTTTCTCTATAACCCCATATTTCCACTCCGTACATCATTATTCCCTTAACAATACTATCAAATAATTTCCATCTCCACTTTAAATCTTCTTTGAATTTTCTCTCCCCATTTCCCCACATCACACCTATCCCATTGCTATTCTCGCTTTCCTTACCCTTTCTTTAACATGTTCCTCATCATCGTTATTGCTTTTCATAATGTACCCTACATAACTAATTCTTTTTACTTCTTCTATCTTTTCATTTCCCCACCACCAGTTTCTTTTTTTCCCCATTCCTCCGTCATTTTTGAAAACTATCACTTTTGTTTTCTCTGCGCTTAGTACCAATTTCTTTTCTCTCAGATATTTTTTCAATCCCAAAATTATCCCTCTCAGTCCTTCTTCATTTTCCGCCACCACTACTATATCATCTGCGTATTCTAATGACCATATTTTCTCTTTTCCAACTTTTACCCCTCCTGGCCCTTTTCTTAACCTATCTTCTATGTTTGCGATGTAAATATTAAATAGCGTTGGACTTAGTGGGCATCCTTGTCTTACGCCCGTTGTTACTCTAAATTCTTTTGTTTCCTTGTCACCTACTTTCACTCTACATCTCGTTTCCTCATGTATCTCTTTGGCCCTATCTACTAGTTCCTCCGATATTCCTCTTTTTTCCATCATCTCCCACAAGACCTCTCTGTCCAATTGATCAAAGGCCGCTTTTAGATCTGTAAACATTGCCCATATCTTTTTACTCTGTCCTAATCTTGTAGAGATAATATGTTTCAGAATTTTTATATTCTGAATCGTCCCCCTTTTTTGTCTAAATCCTGCCTGTGTCTTACTCCACCCCTCCTTTCTATCCAGCTCCTTTACTATCCTTTTATTAAGTATGCTCGCATACATTTTGTAAGCCGTACTCGTTAAGGTTACCCCTCTGTAATTATTTACCACATTTCTTTTTCCTTTCTTCTAAATTGGCACCTCTGTTCCAATCCTCCAATCTTCTGGAAAACTCTCCCCTCTCCACACTTTTTTCAAGACCTCCGCCACTTTCTTCCATACTTTTCCGCCCTCGGCTATCCATGCTTCATTCTTTATCCCATCTGCTCCCGCTGCTTTACCTCTTTTCATTGCTCTAATTTCACGTTCAACTTCGTTATATGTAATTTCACTTCTCTCTCTTATACTTCTTTCTTTTCTCTCTTCCATCTTCTCTGTCATTTCTCCGATTAGCAATACCATAAAATATTCTTCCTATTGTTCAATCCTTATTTCCTTGCTTACTCCCTCTCTTCTTTTTCTTCCCTTATTAATAAATTTCCACGCCTGTTCTTCTGTTCTTATTTTCTCTATTTCCTTTTCTTCCTCTTTCTGATACTCCTCTTTCTTTCTTTTACACGTCAACCTATATCTGCTCCTTTTTTCCATGTATTTCTTCGCATTTTTTACATGTTTCTTCACATTCGTCTTTTCTATATTTTCTTCTTACCTTGTATGCCTCTTGCTTACTCTTTGTACATTATACATCCCACCACGGTACCCATCCTAGTCCTTTCCTCCTCCCTCTTCTTCTTTCTGGTACCGCCTCTTTTATTGAGTATTATATTGTATTAATTGTATACACAAATGAATCAACATTCTAGTTAATTGTTTTCAGGAATGAAATACACACGCTAATAAATAACCCAGACAGCAAAATAAAAAAGAGTTCAGAATTATTTCGAAATGCGCTCTAAAAGTAATCAGATGTCTCACTTTTTTAGGTTTTTCTGAACATGATGTAATTGTGAGATCTTTATGAACTCGTATTCAGAAAACCTTCAGAAAGTGGAAAATCTTACCTAAATTTGTATTTCTTGGAAAATTTCAACTCAATTGTGCACTCTGATACTTTATTTGAATTGATTTTCGATAGAATTTACGAAGAAAATCAATTCAAATAAAGTATCAGAGTGCACAATTGAGTTGAAATTTTCCAAGAAATACAAACTTAGGAAAATTTCAACCCAATTCTGCACTCTGATACTTTATTTGAATTGATTTTCTTCGTAAATTCTATCGAAAATCAATTCAAATAAAGTATCAGAGTGCACAATTGATTGGAAAATTTCCAAGGAAGCAAAATTTGGGTTTAGATTTCTTCTCCCTTTGAAATGTATGACGAAAAAATGTTTTAAATTTTATAAAAATACGTATTTTTAAAATGAATTACGATTATTTATTGACGTCGTTTCTAAACTTTTCTCATGTTTGTCGGAAATAAGCAGACAGGAATTTTATTCCAAAAAGGAACAATAATTTTCGATAAACTAAATTCTAATTGTACTAACTTTTTGAACAATTTAATTTTTTTTTCTATTTATCTCGAATGACTATTTTGTATCGGTATATTCTCAACGATAAAATATGGCATTTTTACAATTTATTCTGTTTTTTAATTATGCCTCATTCATTAAACTTCATGGCAGTAAACGATCTTATGTTTTCGACGTTTACTCTTCATCAACGACAATAATTATCGCCTCTGACAAATATATGGCAATCTTGTGTGACCGTAGTAAATCAATTAATAAAGAACGAGCTTTTCACGCAGAGTTCACGTGCCAATACAAAATATGAAAAATCTTTTCAATTTACTTAATAAATATGTCCAAAAATGATTGTAAATTACTTTTTTAGCAATATTTTAGTAGCATTGCTGCCAATTTAGAATTACTCGTCGATTCGATGGTATATGTGGCCACTTTTTATTTAAAAATAAAAAGTAGCCGACTGCGCATATCGCGGTGATATCTTCCGAAGGGTCAAGTCTCAAGGTCTTCTCTGGTTGCGAACTTAATAATTTATTCGCAAATGCTCGAATACGTAAATCGACCAGAACTGATCTCCCTGTTATGCGGATACGATTGCACTCGGATTCCATGGAAATATGAAGCTTCTGGCGATTAATGACTTTTTATTTTAACTTAAGATTCGACCAGGGACATTTTTGTTATTGATTAGAACGTAGATTTACGTTTGATATGATACTCTTGACAGCAATAAAGTATCTTGAATCAGATTGCAATCTAATAGCTTCCTTCAAATTTTAAATTTTTGAGCATTTTTTCATTTTTTGAGTCAATTTCATACGTAAAAACTGCCGCTGTCTTCTTTTTTAGTAATCGAAAGTATCTTGTAAGATGTCGTAGTTTATACACTACAAAAACTCGTGTCTTCTAAACGTCTCATTTGAAGACATTAGACACTTCAAAAATATCTTTTCAGAATAAATGTATATGTGTCTTCGCTGCAAAGTGTCTAAAAATTTGCATAATTTTCGTCTATCGATCCTAAATAAGACA
Source organism: Trichopria drosophilae (assembly GCA_030407085.1). Classification (NCBI taxonomy): domain Eukaryota; kingdom Metazoa; phylum Arthropoda; class Insecta; order Hymenoptera; family Diapriidae; genus Trichopria; species Trichopria drosophilae. Next base: position 95,963,060 of record CM059586.1, on the reverse strand, counting down.
TTTTTGTATCTTATAATCTCAGATATATAATGTAGATGGTAAAAGTGTCTACATTTAAGTAGTTTTAGCTAATTTAAGACATTTATATGTAGAGACACTTGCAAATTGAAGACACATTGACAATTCGAGTATCTTCGGGAATATTCGGCAACTGCTGGCTCGAAACGACGTCTTGATTACATAACCTATTCTGTTGATGTGCGGTTATTGTGATTTCAAGGTTCATTATTGTATTTATTTATTTATTAATTACATGGTTAATTATATGACTTCAAAACAATTAACCCGAAAATTGCGAACAGAACAAGAATGTCGATCTATTTTCTCATAAATATCAAACACTTTTAGGTTATGTATCAGCTATCGAAACTAGAAGACACAAAAAAGAGTCTTAAAAGTGAGGACGAACGTGTTTCGAAATAAGTCACCCGCTTTCACAGTGCAACGTACGTTTTGTTGCAAAATTTGTCATACTTTCAGAGTCAAATTTCTCAATCCCCAGAAATATGTCACATTATTTTCAATAGTTTTGGAGTAACGATTGATATAAGGCGTCATTTTTTCTACTGTAAACGATTTTCAGCCAATATCGAATCAATAATATAAAAACTTAAATAGCAAAACTAAACAAAAAAAATCGTAGATTTTTGCGAAATTCTCAAAAGTTGATCCCTTCAACTATTTCATTTACAGCAAAATCTCACGTAATAGTTGCAGGCAAAATATTAACGCAGAGGAATGAAAAGTTTTCGTTCACTTCGGCGGTAAGTTTTTATACGAAAAAGTCAACGAAAAAAATTCGCAAATGAAATTTATGACATAACATTTATTCCACTTTCGGAATCTGAGGTCGAAATGTATTTATATTAAATTTAGAAAAAGTTATAAAGTTCTCACGGATACTTTTCTTTAATGTCAAGATGGCGACCTACAACATGGCGTCGAAGGTGTAATAAAAGGTTGGACATGAGCAATACAGTGCCAGAATTGATTAAAACTGAAATCGTTTCAAACGTATGACTCGGAGGTTTTTGAGGTATCTAACAGTAATTTTTTTAATTTTTATTGGTCATATTCCATCCGCCATTTTGAATTTTTGAACACTGAATTGAGACTCGTAATCAGCGACCTTAAAAACCCCCCAGAGTAAAAAGTATCAATCGATTGTACTAAATTTTGAAAAATTTAACTCAAGAACTCCCATATAGAAAATATCATGCGATTGTAGTAGAAATTGGTATTTTGACTCGCTATACTGGATCCGCCATTTTGAATTTATGAAAACAAACTTGCTTCGTAATAAGCGAGCCAAAAAACCTCAAAGTAAGTGTGTTATGGAAACTGTTGATTTATATTGTCCTTGTCAACCATTTTTCGAAGCTTTGACTTCATACTGTCGGTCTCAATTTTGAAACTAATATATCGCTGTAAGAGTATGGATGCTACATTTTGGATATTTGAAATACTCCTCTTTCGTTTTTCTTATGAAGATATGAATAAGAATTTTTCCACACAAAAATCGTGTTTAATTGGATATTGTCATAATCAGCAATTTTTGGGCGATAAGGGATTAATAAACAAAAAAATGTTCTAACTCTATGTGAATTAAAATATACCTCAAAATCCACATCGTTTACTGAATCATCAGAAACTTGACATACTCGATCGAGAAGTGCAATAAAGGCTTCGGACTTTTCAGAGTAATTGTCGCAATCAGAATTCTCATCGGATTCATCCAAGTCATCAGAGTCATCATTCCCAGTTATTTGGGAGTATTTAAGTTTGCTATTGTCATGGGTAGATTCTCCTTGCTGGCTGGTTACTGATTCGGTTACTGATTCCGTTGCTGATTTTTCTTCCGGTTGAACAGTAGGGCTCTACAAAATTCATTAATTCTTAAAAACTTTTCATAGTAAAAGGTACAAAATGTTCTTCTTCAAGGCTTGGTAAAATGAGAATTAGGATGGTCTTTATTACGTAGTTTTTTATTTTTGTTCGATATCACTATCAAAAAAGGTTCCATTCTATTACAAAAAAAAATTAATAATGTCCATTGGAATAAATTAACACGAGCCTCTGAAGCCTTGAAATTTAATATTATTTTTAATAAAGGACGATTTTTTTTAATTTTCCCATACAATTTATTTGAAAATTTGCCGATCTTTTTTTAAAAGGTTCCTGAGTAACATAGAATGCAGAAAAAGTATTTTTTTGTTGATGTTGATTCTCAAAATTGTCCTTTTCCCATTTAAGAACAACGTCAAATTTCAAGCCTTTGGCGTGTGTTAATCTTGTTTACTAGAATATATTTTTCATGAAATTTCACATTTTTTAAGGGTGGGACCGAAGAAATTCGAAAATGACCAAAATAAGGGCCACCCTATTAAATATTCCCTATCGGTCCCGGTCAACCGAAAGTCGATCGATATGAGTAAATAATTGACCCATAAACAGACTCGTTAAATTTTCGGTCGATTTTTACATTTTCGAAGGACAATTGACCTAAAATATTGCTGGTGAATTTTCAGTCAACTTTTAGATATTGTCTGAAAATTGACCCATCATTTTTTATAATAAATTAAAGATTCGATTGATTTGGTTAATGTCGAACGTAAATCGACCTAAAATATTGCTGATTGATTTTCAGTAAAATTTTACGATGTTGGTCAAAAAAATGCTGTTGTGATTGGCCAATCGATTTGATCAAAGTCGACCGTAAGTCGATCCATCATTTCATTGATCGATTGATGCAAAAACTTGATCGAATATTGACCCACAATTGACCAATCACTTTTTTGACTGATTTTGGTCGATTCACCCAAAATTGACTTAAAAAAATGGGTCGACCTGGGCTGATAGTGTTGAATACAGAATTAATAACCAGTTGCTGAATATTTCTGAATTTAACAATTTGAAAAAAAACGGCTTTTTAGAAATGAAGTACTAAGTTATTAAAATAAAAATGTATCCATTTTGATAAATACTCCCATGCTACAGAACCTACTAAAATATGAACAACAAAACTGGACGTCACAAAATTAATGTATCACGTGCGTTTATACAACATCAGAGATATTTTTTGCAAATCACCAAATTTACTCATGTCACAAAATAAAATATCGTCATTTAAAAAAGGCAAAAAATGAGAGAATGTCAAGTTAGACTCTGTAAAAAAAATACATGTCTGAGAATGAGATCGTTTTTAGTAAAGTAATTTGTTCAAAAATGTAGTAATTGTGTAAAATTCCCAAAGAATTAAAAAAGATACTTACAGAATCGAATGGATTGGAAATGCGAATTCTTGTTGGAGGAGGCGACGGAGACGTCTTGTGCCCGTCCAGGCAAGACAGGGCGGATAAAGTCAGCTTTATCGACCTTAAGAGTTTACTGGCTTCTTTCATCCCATTGTCCTACACCCACCACCACCGTACGAATTTATCGAGCTTTTAAGGATATTATTTCGAGATCATTCAAGGACATTTTAAAAGAATGCCTATTGCACGCACTACTAACATCATGCATACCTACAAATTATTGTCTGTCTACTAAAAAACCGAGCTAATAACTGCATACTTAAAGACTTACGTTTGATTGTTTTTCCTGCCTTATGGTTTTAATTCCGCTCGACTTGATCCCCTTTAATATTTTGCGAGTGTTTTGAAGAGCTAGCACCTACAAATTTAAGTCCTCATTGGCTTTCATCACAGTAAAATACACCTTTTACTTCACGAACATGAATAGAATGGAGAAAAATTTTCTTGCAAATTTTACCATTCCAGATGCTAATTTTGTGAGGGACTTGTAGAATAAGAAAAATATCTATTATTTCTTGTAAAAATTACTAGATTACAACAAATTTTTCTTATTCCGCAAGGTTGTCGCAAAATTACTGTCTGGAATAGTAAAATTTCCATGAAAATGTTGAAGCACATTAGAACAAATGTTAGAAAGAATGTTTTTATTGTCAAAACCCTGCTCTTTCGAATGATGTATCGAAAAACGACCAAAATTTAAAAACACAAAACTTACGATTATTTATGTAACAAAAATCCTGATTTTTTTATTTATCGTTATTTTTGTATATTGCTGTCTGGGATAGTAAAATTTCCATGAAAATTTTAAAGCGCAGCAAAAAAATGTTTTTATTGTCCGAACTCTGCTCTTTCAAATGGTGTATCGAAAAATGTCCCAAATTTAAAAATAAAAAACTTACGAGCACTTATGTAACAAAAATCAATTTTTTATCATTGTCCGTATTAAAATACCCCCGGTATTTATGAATATTGCGTCAAAAATGTTTGGGTGGAAGATGGAACTAGTGCAACAAAATTAAATTTCAAAACGGCTGCTAAATTCGATTTTTTTTTCAGAAACAGTCGCGTGTACTGAGCCGACTCACCCAAATGAAATCAATTCAAATTTGGTTCCCAAGGTTTTTTAGGTCGCTGACTCCAAATTTGAAGTTAGATTTGAAAAATTTTAAATGGAGGATCCAACATGGCAAACGTATTTACTAAAATCAATCGAGATCACTTCATTCTTGGTACTTGGTGGTTTTCGGGGTCGCTGATTCCAGATTATGAATCCGCTATTTTGAATTTTTAAAAACAAACATCATATTTGGACTGAACAATTCCAAAACAGCCGGGTACCAAGTCTGAAGTGACTTCATTTTGGTCAATCGATTGAATTCATGCGACTATGATTTTTGAAAAAAATTCAATTTAGTAGTCATTTTTGTGCCGCCATTTTGAAATTTAATTTTTGTAATAGTTCTATCTACTAGCTTAAACATGTTTGACGGGATATTTATAAATATCTGAATGGTATTCTGAAGTGGGAAATTATAAAACAATAACGATAAGTGAAGAGAAAACCTACAAAATTCCTGATTTTTGTTAAATAAATCCTCGTCATTTTTTTATTTTTAAATTTGCACCATTTTTCAATGCATTATTCGAAAGAGTAGGGTTTGGGTAATAAAAAACGTCAATTCCAAAATATTTTTCACTGGGATTTTCTACTAAGAAGTACTGCCTAACTTCACGTTAAATTTACGTACATTTGGGGTTAAAAAAGGATTAATAAAGCAGTTTGTAAAAAACATACGAGATCAGTTTATCTTCCTCTTATTTTAAATAATCCCAGTGAACCAACATAAGGTTTTAGTTAAAGAAAAATACGTCCGAAATTAGTGTTTGTAAAGAAAGGGCGAGAACTTTATGCCTCTATAACTTTCTATAATCGAAATTTGATCAATAGTTAAAAATACTAGTCGACGGTTCTTGTATATATTAAAATAATTCTCTTGTTGCCAATGTGTGATCAAAGTTATTTAATGAAAATAAAATTTACCATTTCTCCCTTACTGATTGTTTTGTAACCCAAAAAGATGCGAATAAAATTATAAACTCCTTTGAAAACGCGAAGGAATAACAAAGCTGGAATAAAGAAGACCCATGGAAGTGGTCTGTGTATTAGAACTCTGAGGCTGTAGCAATGAGGATCTGAAAAATAAAAACATAATTAAATCCAGATAGTAATTTTGAGTGAATGGCATTTTGTAACAGTAACATTTTTTCGAAATTCCAATAAAAAATTGTAATAGTTTCTTTTTTTATGCGATAGAAAATATTTTTTTCATTTAACCCTTTTCATGCCAAACGGTCATAATTTTGTCTTGTTTTTGAAGTGAATATTTATCTGTGTAATGATAAGCAAAAAAAGTTCCAAACCATATTTCTGACATATTTTTATCCGTACTTTTCAAATCTGCCATTAGTTTTATTCTATGACGTTTGATTTTTTCAAAATTGCGGCTAATTGACAAAAAAAACGCGATTTTTTAAATTTCGTTAATCGTTTAACGTTCTGGCTAATAATGTTCTCATTGTCGGATCGGCGCACGTGTCCTGTGGAATAATCACCATAACTAAAATTTAAGCGACGCAGAATGGCAAAATTCCAAAAAAGCCGATCCAATATGGCGGCTTTTACACGCATTTTTAATGTTTTTTAATTTTTTTGTATGTTTTCAGTCCCTGGCGTTTACTTTTTGAATATTTTTGTTATATTTATCTCAGTGTCATACCGATTATGTGAGAAAATAGCAATACAAGATGAATGGAATTCAAAATGGCTGAAAATATTATATGTTTATTATAATATAGATTTGAGTTTGAGATCGATTTTGCAAGAAAATTACAATACAAGATGATATGGAATTAAAAATAGTGGAAAATATTCTATTTTTTTTTCATAATCAATATCGAACTGAGATTAATATAATAAATCTATTGAAAAAGTACATTTCGTGGACAAAAAACATAAAATAAAATGAAAACAAAAACTTAAAAAATGCGTGTAAAAGCCCCCGGCTATTTGATCGGCCATTTTGAATTTTGACATCCTGCGTCGCTTTAGTTTTAGTTGTGGTTATTATTCCACAGGATCCAGACGCTTGTACCAATCCGACAATGGGAACATTATTAGCCAGTACGTTAAACAATTAAAAAAATTTTAAACATCCCTTTTTTCTGTAAACTAGTGGTCATTTTGCAAAAAGCAAACATCATAGAACAAAACTAATAGCAGATTTAAAAAGTACGGAGAAAAGTACGTCAGAAAATATAATTTTGAACCTTTTTTGCTTATCATTACACAGATAAATATTCACTTGAAAATCACAAAATAATTATGGCCTTTTGGCATGAAAAGGGTTAAGAGAAAAGTTCTTAAAATTTTGGAAAACGCATGAACGGACAGTTTTGTCTATTATAGAAATCAAAAGAAACATTTTCAAAAACTGCTGCCTACGTATCTGACATCTTTCAAAGTTAACTAACATTACTACGAAACAATGAATTTTTGAAAAGGTACAGTCATTTTTTCGAAGTAAATCAAAATGTTGGACCATTTAATTTCAGAAATTCTAAGTAACCAGAACAATTTTACTTTAAAATATCTACTGAGAGCTTAAACCACGAGTAAATAAATAGTCTACCAAATTAGGATTTTCTTGTTTAAGTTCAATACTGTCAACATTCCCGAATATTTTGCACCAAAAATCAAAATAACCGGTAGAGATCTTTTTAAAAAATGTATTGTGGTCAACCGTGTTGTGATTCTGCGAGATCTATTGGGCTCAAATTGTATCGAAACAAAATAAATAACGGATGAAAATTATACCGTAATTTCAGCTTAATTATATAGGTCTTTTCAGCTTCTCCAACTTTCGCATTTATGCAATTTTGCTAACAATTAAGAAAAAAGTTAAAGGAACCTCAAAAAGAAACATTTTTGTGTGCAAAATGTAAGTTAAAAGGTTGTTTGTTAGTGACAAAGTCTCCTTTGTGTTCGCCTTATATACTTTTTTGCGAGTAAGGAGGAGGGGATTACTTAGACTATTTCAAAGTTAACAATAATTCATTATAACTAAGATGTAAATTTTGTGTATTGTCTATTTTATTAATAAATTGGTGCTTTTTGAAGGGATGTGTATTAGGGAAATTCTCCTACTAACAAATTTATTTTCAACATCTAAAATTATGACATCATCCACTTTAAAATTATGTTAAATTTCCTTGCTTTTTGTAATTACAATTTCAGTTTGTAATGGTCTCAGTAACATTTTTTTATATAGTTATATTGTATACAGTATTGCATTGTTTTTGTCCAAATCACTCACTAAATCTTTGCCTTTAATTACGATGTTGTTTAATTTATTGTTTATTTGTGGTACTTTCTGTATATTATATTTTTTTAAACTTCGTTTAATTTGATCGAAAATGCCTTCTATATAAGGAACTTTTAAATACGTTGCCGGGTTGTTGTTGTTATTGTTATTTGTATTACCGTAGCTAAAGTCTTTTCGTGATATATTTGTTTATAAAATGTTTCGGATAATTTTTATCTAATAAATCTTTTTTTTTCAATTGCAAATTTATGTTATGAAACTGGGTTTTGCTGTATTTAAGGGCTCTGTTTCTACAATGTTTGGGATGAAAAGAATCAAAATTTAAAAATCTGCCTTATTAGTAAGTTTTCTAAACCAATAAAATATTAACCGATTAGTTTCCTGATTTTTAATTAATCTAAAAATGGAATTTTATTGTCTGATTCTAATTAGAAAATAACTTGTATTCTCATGTAAAAACTGTTAAAAACATATTAGAAATAAACGGCTTTTAACACTTGTGTTCCGAATACGTTACACCATCCTTGTGATTAGAACAAATAAGTACTTTTAAATTAAAAATGAACTGATTCAAATACTTTTTTCGAAATTCTTTACCATGTACAAAAATACAATGAACATCAGGAGCAACTGAAATGTTTAGATAATTTCTAGATAAAAATGTACAAAGAATACGATTCATGAATGTGGGATGATAAGCAGATGTCTATTTATCGTTTTTGTCCTCAACTATGCACATGCGAAGCGGAATTTGATGCAAAATAATGTCTATCCTTATAATTGAAGAAATGGTTTTAACGACGTTTCATCCATATAAATAAAGCTTTTGAGTATTTTATTTTATTTAGTTCGAATAATGGGAATAACTGAAGACCAAATAATTCAGTTAGCATTTTTTTGTTACTAAAAATAGGTCAAATTATGCAAAAAATACTCGGGACACACTTTCCCTCAACTACCGGAAAGTTTAACAAAAATGACGACGAATAGTGAAAATGGTGTTTCAATTGTAGTCACAAAATATACTAAAATTCACTGAAATAAAAATCTCCGGAGCAAGGATACTCGCTTTCACGTTTTAGCCATTAATGAATTAAGAAAATAATTACTGAGGGTAAATAAGCTGAGGTTATCTTAGACTCATAATCTGTTATTTCAATTTCATATTTTATAATAATCTCTTTTTAAATATAGAACACTTGTTACAAAAGATAAACAGAATAGGTACAGATGAAACACAACAACTACCTTTTTCAGTCTTGAAGAATATAATGAATCGTTAGTTATATTTATTTTGTATTTATTCCAGTATTTAAGGAACTCTTTATTGACCGATTGCCCAACGTGTTCAACATTAACAGAAAAATCTTTTAAATGCTCCATCACGACCGCGGATTTGTTTTGCAATTTTGTAACTGATGTTTAATGTTTAAAAGATTTTATTACAAAATAAAATAAAATATTATGTCCAAAATAATCCAAACATAAGAATTATTCACCCTCCATAATCATTTTTTTAATTTATTCATGATTGACCAATAAAAATTAGCTAAAAAACTAGTATCCATGCTCCAGAGATTTTCATTTCAGTGAGTTTTGGAATATTTTGTGATTAAAAATGAAACTTCTTTGCCATTTTTTGTGTTCATTTTTGTCAAACTTCCCGAAAGTTGAGGACAGGTATGGGGAATTCGATAGAAAAACAATATTTCGAGGACAATTGTTATCCATATAGTTAATACAAAAAAACTATAAATAATTATTCCCATTTAAAATCCTATTATTTTACAATCCAGGGGTTTCGCCCAGTTTTTAGTGTTAATAAAACCTACATTGCAGTAGGGCATTTCGAATATCGAAAAATGATGTATTTCGACTCACCCTAATAATCATATTTACGGTCACTATCTAAGATATTAGTGCCATTGATACTTCCATGTTATTAAATTAGTCCTTAAGATAGTAAGGTATAATATCCAAAATACTAATGCAAACTATCTGGTGACCACTTGCTTCTTTTAAATAAATTAATTTGTTTTTTACCCTGAGTATATAAATTGTACTTTCGGTAGAATCACGAATCTGAAGTCAGATTTTAAAAAAATGACCCTATCCGGACGATATTAACCGCCATAAAGATTCCCCATTTCTCAATTTTTGAAATTTTCAATTACGGGATCAACGATAATAAAACGTTTCGTGTCTACTTTCAAAACGGGTTAGAAACATTCCAGCCATTTTGTGCTGATCGAGAAGTTTCAACCTGATCAATTTAAAAAAGATCATCCGTCATCTTAAATACGTTGTTTTCAATCTTTTAAATCTGAGAACCGATATTTTTTGAACGATACAGAAAATATTTAGTTACTCATAAAAATAAAAAATTCCTCCTCTAGATATTATTAGGAAAAAAAACTTTTGTCAACTTTTTTTAACCGCGTTTTTAAAATTTTTAAATATACGTTTATCCATTTTGAAGCTAAGACATTGCAAACGTGATATTCTAAGGTAAAATGTTACTGTGGTTACTTACTATACAAAAAAAAAATTTCTTTATTATTCGAAAATATGACCGGAACGTCAGCAGTCTCCCAATAAAAATTATTGATAATTTCAACGTTATATAAGCTTGCGAAAAAAATGAACATTCCCAGACTTTAAAAACTGTATTCAAATCACGATTGTGTAAAGAACAAAGGTTAGCTTTATGTAATTAAACGTAGTGGTGAAGTGTGACAAATTTCTACAAAAACAAAAGTTGCCTAACTAATGACACAATTGATAAATACTTGCAGTGATAAAATGAAAGCATGAATAAAGCTGATAAACACCAACCAACAATTATTAAATATTTTAAAAATAGTCACATGTATAAACAAAAGTGACAAAAGTAATTTCGCAATTATATCTTCATAAATTAATCGAGTAAAATGGAAAATGATAAAGGAAAATAACTGCACAAAAGCCAATGAAACTGAAAGTAATAATTTTGTTGCTGTATTTAAGTGGTGATAAAATAAAGACATCACTAAAAGAAAGGAAAGGACGAATTAATATAAACAAATGCAGTACATGCGAATAATACAACAAAAATGACAAGTTTACAACTTGTTTACACCTGTCAAAATTATTTGTATAATAATTATATACACTCATGGTTATAAACATTTATAAAAAGTGGTAAAGAATTGACATAGTCAAACAAAAATGTTATTATAATTTATGAAAGTTTATTTTAAAAAAAATCTACATTGGAGAATATATTAAGTATGAACTTGTGCTAGAGATATACATGAAAAATTACCAAAATCAATAAATAAAATCAAAGAAACGTTCTCAGTATTCGGAATGAAAAAAATAAGAATTAAAATGAATGTTTAAGTATTTTGGGAAAAACGAATCCATTTTTATCCTCAATACTTTTCTATTTATTCATACCTGTAGGAAGTTTGAATTTTTAATCCATGAAAATTCGAATTTCAATGTTCCTGGATAAACCCAAGAGACCAACTAATAATAAATATTAATGTGTACTAGTGATGAAATTAAATTTAGCATCTGCCTTTTCACTCAAAATAACATTTTTTTAATACTTATATAATCTTAAACAATAACAAAAAATGGTTAATAGCTAATAATAACTAAAGTAACCAATTATTGAAGAGTTACAAAAAATATAACAAAATTTTGACTACGAAAAAATATAAAATAGACGGAATCTATTTTAAGACAGTGCAAGAAAAATGTACATATCTACAGTTTATCATACAAAATATACACAGCAAACATGGTTCAGTTTAGCGTGGTTCCTCCCAATATTAGCCTAGTGGCCTCCTAATATTTGCCTTTCCCCATGAGTTGAATTTCGGCCTTTAAGTTTTCTAATAGATGGGAAGAGGATTCGAAAAAGATAGACAAGATGGATTGTGCTAATATTGGGAGGGAGTACCGTATACAGTTTCAATGTACAATAGTTTATAACGTAAATAACGAAAGGACACAAAAATTATAATATTTTCTCACCTTGATGAAATTCCTCTTGTGGGATACTCCACAAACACGATTGTTCGAGTCCATATAAACATTTGTCAGTAAACTTCAGTACACCTTGACCAACAGATGTGGTTGCTGCGAAGCCAACACTTGACATAAAGATTTGATGAATACGTTCCAAAATCATTTTGCTAAATGAAAAACTGTAAATAAAATATGTGACAATAAACCAATTAAACGAATGGAATTTTCATAAATTTGAAAGTCTATTCAAGAAACGAATTTCTTAAAACGATACTATAAGAAAAATTACGATAAATTAGTCGAAAAGTTGAGAAAATTAATTGATGCCATTTAAAATAATAATTTCAGAAATGTTCGGAATTAAACTCATCTTAACACATGATGAATCTGTTATAAATAAATAATAATAAGGAAAGCAATTGCGATAGTTGGTATCGGGAAGGCACGACCTCCTCGTATCAAGTAATACAGTCTCCAATGACATGTATTTTTCACAACAAAATTATATATCATACAGGCACCAACTTGGGAAAATCTTCGATCATCACTAATATTGAATGGTCATTATTTATATTTATGACGGGAAGTCGAAATCATGATTCTTCAATGTCATAAAATAATTTTCGAAAATATTAAGGAGGTCGTATATTAATTAGTCAAAAATGTTTATTTATTACAAATTTTATGCGAAATATAAAACTTTAAAATATTGTGTTATTATTTAAGAATGATGGACGTAATTTGCAATAAATGATTGTACTATTTTAAGTAAACTAATAAATGAATAAACAATAAAAGGAAAATAAAGGAATAAATTATTTTTTATTCGGTCTCTATCGCGACTATTTTCTACTTGATTATATTTATTTCTCACAGTCTGAACACCAAGTGTTATTTTGCTGCCTAGGGAACAAAATAAGAGTGCGAGAGCAGAATAATACACTTTCGTAGGAGAAAAGAGTATCGTACAAGGGAGAAAACTCGCATTCATCGGAAAATGCCTATTTTGCTCCCTAGTTGCAAAATTTACTATTATTTAATTAATATTACCTATATGGTTAAAAATCCTAAAACAAATTAGATAAAAACACTTAAATATACAAAATATTACTAAACATGATTTGCACTTAATTCTAACAAAGTTGTGACTTTATCATAATACGATTTACTAACATCGATGAAAATAAACAGCTCATTCCTATTTTAATATGAAATGCTGATACGTAATAATGGAAGCGTTTATCAGTTTATTAGTTGCAACTTTTCATTACAATTACGTATTTTTGTGATAGTTTTTTAGATATGATTACTCGAAGAGATGGAGTCTATCAAATCTGTATATTGTCGTAACGTGACTGGTCTTGATTAGGTCAAAATTGCCGATACGCAGACACTAGAATCGCCTTAGCCTCAGTTCATGCATAAGTCAACGTCTTTTTAGTGATTTTTCACTTATACATTTCTAAAAAATTTAATCTATTATCGTAAGCTAATTAAAAATTTAATTTATTGTACACTCTTTAAAAGATTAGAGAAATACCGAAATAACGAAGTAAATCTATTTCATATTTAATTTTATTTAATTTTTAAAATTACTTTTTCCTAATTTTCGAAATTCCCTAAAAACTATAGGTAGATCTTTGATTAACAGTTGCAAGACTGATCAAAATAGTTTTCATAATAAAGTTCTAAAAATTTACAAACATTATTTTTAGTCCGAGTGGGCGTAAATAGCATTTTTCGTCCCGAGGACGCGAAATGTTATCGAAACTTTTTTGTCGCAGTAGGATGCAAAGTGCGATCTGCGTTTCTTCCTATGGTTATAACGGGGGCGCAAAATCGCATTTTGGGACCTACTACGACAAAAATGACTTTTTTTCGGTCAAAATTCAAACTCAAATGATGAAGAATTCATATTTTAGAAGTCTAACTTTTGAGGCGTAAAATATAATTTTACGCCCGATCGGCGGAACATTTTTGTAGTATACATTAATATTTCTTTTTATTAAGGAAAATGTAAGAATATTTACAATTGTTTGAGTGAATACCACTCTAAATTTCTTGGAGTGAAAATTTACTTTTTATGAAGTGAAAATTATCGAATTCTGCTGAAAGAATAATTTTTTACTCCGGGAAAACTTATTTTTCACTCCAAGCAGAGTAAAATTTTATTCGTTAACATTGATACTTATTCTTTCACTAGCGTGGCTCAATTTTCACTCCATGAAGAGTTTTTTATGAACTTTCACAATACACTACAGAACTTTTTTCAAACAAATTATTTTTTGTGTAAAAAACGATAAATTATAATTTCTATACCTTTCGGACGTTCACACTTAATATTACTTGTGACTATAATGGTTGATTTCTTATTTTAAATAAGATTAGTCTCTATTAAATACACAAAAATACTATAGTTCTTGAAAATGAAATTTTATTTTCCATTTAATACATTAAAATATTTTCAAATCAAGATATATTTATATAAATAGAGAGATAGATGATAGATAATTTATATAGGTCACATATATGGAAAAGAAAAAGTTTTAGTATTCTTCTAACAAGTCATTTTCACTTTTGTATTTTATTTAGAAACTAAATGTAAGTGATTGATATTAACAAATTGTTGCGAGAATGTTAGACATTAAAATTTATTTTCAAACTTTTTCTCATATTGAGAAATGTAATTACTAAAATTTTTTTCGTAATTATTTATATATTTAGTAAATATATTTATTAGGAAAACTGTTTACTAACAGAACAATCTGTAATTTGAAAATACAAATCTTCAGTTCATTTTAGAAACTTCCCCATAAAAAATATAGATACTCTTATAATTTTCTAACAAAATGATTTTGTTACTCAGTAATGCCAATTATAATGGGTATTATCGAAATTTTATCTAATTGGTTCCAGTTAGGCATTACGCATAATTAAGATAATTGTTAGCTTGCAGGGCTTTTGAGATAGCTTATCATCGCTCGAATTAACATTTTTCATTTGGATTACTGAATTTTGTTATTGGTAAGTCATAATTAATAATAAAAAATCCAAAAACAATCGTGAAAATCTTAAAAGTTAATATATTTTAAACAATTGCATGCTTATATGTCTAGATTTTTTTACCTACTTGTCAGACTAATTTAAATAAATACTAAAGGTTTATTTCTTGAAAGTGTTTTTAATAACAAGAAATTTTTAATCGATAAACAGATTCATCTGTACGTTTATTTACGCCATCCTTTGTATTAAATATGGACAGGTTTAGATGTTTTATAAAGTGTAATAAAGTAAATACTTAAATAAATTCAATGTAAAGAAAATACTAAAATTAGAGATGATTATATTACATAAAACAGTCACAACTATCTAATTAGTCAAGAGTGATTTAATAGTAAAATAAATTCTAAACAATGAACTATACTTTTTTCAAAGATAATTTTTTGTTACGACTCTTCGAAACGATTTTGAAATTATAATAATTGCATATTTCACCTAATAGTACTACTACTTTTACAAACTATCGGAAAATTTCTGTTGGAAATATGTGCAATTTAAAAAATTCTCATTACTAAGGCACTCTATAACAACTGTGCTATACTTTTTGGAAGCATTTATTTTTGTAAATTATTGCAGCATGCTCCCCATTTCGAAAGTATAAATACGAATTTTTTAAAGTAAATTTTTGATCATTCTGAAATGAAGAATATAAAATTACATTTTAGTAGATATTTTTAATATTTTTTGATGTACCTGAAGTTCTGAACGTTCAAATGAACGAAATATTTTTTCGTATACTCTTTTTTCAAGTGTTACTTTTGTAACTGAAATTAAAAAGGTAGATATTTCTATAAGAATTAATTATTTGATATGTAAAGTAATATTTTACAATAAAATTATAATTTAAAGACAGTTCTAATAATAATTTCGTTCAATTGAACGTCCAAAACTTCCGGCACATATTTTTTGTAGCCTCACTTGAAATATTAGCTTTCCTCCCATAAACCCGCAAATAACAACAGGAGATAAATTAAATAGACTTTGAGCTACAGTAAAACCTTGATAATCTGACAAAGGTTCTTCTCAAACCTCGTTACAATGACACAAACGATTGTACGCCTTCCCTTCTCCTCACTCATCGCAGCTTTCAATTAATTATCATAGGAGCATAATTTAAGATAATTTAAGATAAGATTTCCATTTTGGACAATTAAATTAACAAAAATTCGACCATAAGTGATAACAGAAACTCATCTGCTGGCTCAAAAATAATGCAAATTTTACTAGAAAAATGCACAATTTTTTTATGATGGTAAAGATGGAAAGGTTGGATTATTTTAAAACTTCTAAAAAAAAAATGAGGACCAAAGATTTGATGCGCCGGAAGTTGAACCGACTGCTAAAAAAATTAAAAGTATGCATCGAAAAAACGTCGTGATTTGTTCGTCAAATACGTTTATCAAATGTTTAGTTATTATTTAGGTTTCTATTTTAAACAGTGGGAAAATGTACTTCTGAATTGTTTACAGCATCAATTTGAAGCAAAACGTTTTAAAATTAATATTCTATCTGATATTGTAAAAATAAGAAAATTTTCGATTAATTTGATTTTGTACAAATATTAATATTTTATGTAATTACATGATTATTAAAATTGTATGATAAGTCACTGATTTTCAACAAAATATTCGTACGAGTTACGAAGTGTCATTTGAAATTGGTCCGAATAAATTTTCTTGCAATTCTTGTAGGGACCTGGGAAATAATTTTTTAAACAACTTTTGTTAATGTCTCAAACTTTCTTCTTATCGCGGGTTAAAACTTTGTTAAAAATGAATAGATTTTAAGGAATGACGAATTAGTTTTCAAGAAAAAAATTCTCTACAACTTTCTTGAATTTTTTACATGATCGCTAAAATTATTCAGAAATTGTGAAAAGTAATAATTTTTTTTTAATAAATAAGGATGTTTGACGTTAGCTTTATACATTTGCAAAAAACAGACGGTAAAGTTGTATAGAATCTGTTTTTCGAAAAAATAAGCCGCCACTCATTAAAATCCATTCGTTTTAAAAAAATTCTTAACTGACGAAAAGAAGAGAATTTGAGTCATTAATAAAAGTTGAATAAAAAATACTTTTGAATGTTTTAGTCTTTTTATGAACAGTAATGCTTTCTCTCGACAATATCATTAATAATAATGAAAATGAATTTCTTAGAAAATATATTCAATATTTTTCCTAAACATACTATATCCCTGGATATAACTACCTTAAAATACGTATTTTTTCATTGAAATTAAATTGAAAATCATATTGCCCAAAAATGTCAAATATAACCGATAAGAGGACGTTTCAATAGCGAAAAATAGTATTTTTCGTAAAGGTCGTAAAATAAAGTTTTACGCCGGTAATACGAACAATATTTTTCGCCCGAGAAAGTGTAAGATTCGAATTCATGTCCCGAATTTTAAAATGGGATTTGTGGGAAACTCCTATCTCAGCCACGTAATTTTCGAGGGTGTAAAATACGACTTTTACGCCCGCGATAACTAAGTAGGGATTTTTGCATCAAGGACGTAAAATATTTTACGCCTCGATTTGCGGGCCTAAAATGGCAATTTTACGCCTACTGCATCAAAAAAGTTTTTCGGTTCTACACTATTTAACCTATAAATATCGACCTCTATAGGAAAACTGGGGATATTATTAACATGAAAAATATTTGGAAATTAGGTTTTATTTTTTGGCAGCTATTTAATTTAAATTTAATTTCGGTTATTTTTTAATATAGCTTGTATACTTCTTATTCTTGAATTGAAAGCTGTAAAAAAATAAAAAACTAGATAGATAGAAAGATAGATACTTTATTTTCCTCATCAGATATAAAAATGTTTATCTATAAGGATGGTACATTGGAGAGCGACGCAAATAAATAGCTAAATGCCAATATAAATATATAATAAAATAAATTAAACGCATGGGCGCCGTCGTACATATATTGGTAAGGTTAACGCAAATTAACACATAAAGGTGAAAAACGTAATCTAACTAAAATAAATGAAAACAATTTAACAAATTTCGCAGATGAGATATCACAAATTAGTTTATGACTAGGTTCCGACGCAGAGTCCACTGTAGGGGGAGTCGACTTGATCATCTTCGTTAATTTGTAAAGCGGGACTCACGATACTCATAAACTCTGCGGAGGTAAGAGTGTAGCGCTTTGAGAGTGTGAAGGGCTTTGTCGTTTAGCAAAGAGAAGAATTCCGAGTAGCGCGCCGGCAGATCTGCTGGGTCCGAGGCGAAAGACCACAGGGAACGTCGAAGGTCCTCGAAGGCTGGACAGTGAAGGAGTATATGTTCGGGTGTCTCTAGCAATCCTGAGTTACAGGACTGGCACCGTCTCCCCGGATTCAGGCGCATTGTGACATAGTCTATAACAA
This sequence comes from Trichopria drosophilae, assembly GCA_030407085.1. Taxonomy (NCBI): domain Eukaryota; kingdom Metazoa; phylum Arthropoda; class Insecta; order Hymenoptera; family Diapriidae; genus Trichopria; species Trichopria drosophilae. The sequence continues at coordinate 95,944,903 of CM059586.1, read as the reverse complement.
AACGTGAAGCGTGACATGTAGCCAGTCTCACCTGCAGCCTGGAGCGGAGAAAAGCGAGTGGAGCACGTTCCGGGAGGGAATTCAAGGTCGACGTAGTTTCTGAGGGTATAAGGCCGAAGGTGAGTGAGGAAGATTGAGTCACTCTCTGTAGATCTGAGGCTCTAAGACTTGACTCTAACGACGCCAGTTGGTCGTGAGCACGAGATATCCAACCCTCTGAGAAGAGGTCCGACCAAAAGTCCTGTGGGGTAAGGCCAAAAAGGTTCGAAACCTGGGAAGCCCAGTTATATGAGTCGCCATTCTGATTGCTTCTTATTGCCAAGTCCACGAGCCTCTTCAGGGCGATTCTGGGAATCCTCGTCTCAGCCATATCTGATATTTTGGCAATCCAGTTGATTGTCATAGAAGTAATAGCAAAAGACAGAGGGAGGAGGCCCAGCTCCGCCCTAACAGCATATCCCGGGGTTGACGTGGGAAGTGAAAATAAGGTCTTAAAAATCTAAGCTGGGTCTTATCAACATCATCCAGGTAGCAGAGTGACCATATTGGCGACGAGTATAGCAGGGTTGAGTTAACAAGAGAGTTGAACATTGTAAGCATGGCAACCCAGGAGTCGACCCTCGCGGTTCTTAAAATCGACAGAACAGCTCCTGAGGCACCAGCGGCCCTGGTCATCGCTGCATTCACCGCATGGCGTCCCAGAGCCGAGGAGGAAACTTCGACACCTAGGTACCTAATTGTCTGGACTGTCTCAATTGGGGCATTCTTGTACGTAGAGTCGGCCTGCGCGCTTAAAACCCACGATCTTTGTTTTCTCAATGTGTACCGTGAGCCCGCATTGATCGATGTAGCGTTCTAGAATGGAGAGTTTCCGCCGAAGGTCGATAGAGGAGTAGGCAAAGATGATCAAGTCGTCCGCGTACAGGAGCATTAGTAAGTCGTAAAGCGGGGTGAGATCTATACCCCTGCATCCTTGAGAGCGAAAATACGACACAATATCGGAAATGTATAAAATAAACAGGAGAGGGCTTAAGATCTCACCCTGGAGCAACCCCTCAGATACATCGACTTCAACTGAAGGACCGAGGCTAGTTTGGACATGTATAGTCGCGGAGTCGTATAGCTTTTTTATTAACCTAATAAGCTTGGGGCTGATCCCCAAGTCGTACAGTTTACGCCACAGCTGTTCATGAGGTACGGAATCGAAAGCCCTCTTAGAATCTACAAAGAGAGCGTACATTTTTCCTCCTTTGCGCCTGAGCATAATGTGAGCGGCCGAGTATAAGGTAAAAATATTGTCCAGGGTGCCGCGACCCTTGCGAAACCCCGACTGTTCTTCGGGCAGAATGTCACGCTCGACGACCCATAGTGAGAGGCGGTCACAGATGAGTTGCGTGAAAATCTTCGTACAGACACACACCATGGCCAGTCCTCTATAGTTATAAGGATCCTCTAGAGGTTCCTTCTTGTGCAACATGTATAGAAATACTTTGGACCATTGTTTTGGAACGTCTTCTGTGGATAGCGTTTTATTATAAAGTCCAAGCAGGAGGAGGAGCCAATCGGTGGTCAGTATACTATAAAACTCTCCCGGAATCCCGTCGAACCCCGGAGCCCTACCCCGAGCAAGGCGGCGAACTACCGAGCGAAGCTCGTCAAGAGTGAAGGGCACGTCGAGGATGGGGTCGGCCACCCCGAAATAGATGGAACCTCATAAGGCCCGGGACGGGTAGACCTCGCGGAGAAAATCACTCCAAATATGTGGAGAAATCACCTCCTGACGACCACCCCCTACCCCTGTACCTCCTGACAGTCCTCCAGAACTCCGGAGAATTCCCGACCCCAGCGAAGGCGTCCCGAATTGTAGCGCAGAAAGATTCCCTCTTCCGCTTAACGAGGCTACAGTAACAACTCCTGGACTCAAGATTCTCAACGACGAGATCATTTCGATAGCCGGAGTTACGCAAACGTCGGAGCACTTTACGCAGGGCTCTGCGGGCCGTATAGCAGTCACGGTCGTACCATTCCGAATATGGGTTGCGCGGATGAGATGAGTTAGGCCGAACGGTCATCCCAGAGATTTGAGCCGCATTTCGTATAACATCACGGAACCACGTGTACAATTCATCTGTTGTAAAGTCAGCCGCGGACGGAGGTAAACTCGGCGAAGAACCTAAATATTCGCGAAATGAAAGCGATTTTTCCGGGCGCCAGCGGAAGCGATTGTATGGAATTAAGTTGTGCTCCAACTGGTTAGCTGGTCGAGCATCGACAGGTCTCACGTTGAGAGTTAATGTGACTGGAGCGTGGTCTGAACCGAAAAGATCCGATTCTACAGTTAGATCGTGAACCATGTGTACATGATTGGAAGACACTAAAACTAGATCGACACAGCTAAACCCGTTGGAACCATAAAATGTAAAGTGCGCAGGTCGGTCGCTGGCGGAGCGACCATTAACTATAATTAGACCGTTCGTGTTGATAAAATCTAAAAGTGCATTTCCGCGGGTGGAAACACATTGATCATAAGAGGACCGGTCCTCATGACGGCGCGAGCCCACAAGACAATCGGGATCCGCAGAACCCTCAGTACCAATTCTGGCATTGAAGTCTCCACCGATTACAAGTAGTGATTGCGTGTGTAAAATTTGAAGCGAGTCAAGGACGTCTTGTAGGCTCGAGAGATCAGTCGCAATATTACCGGAAGGTGACAAATAAACGTTACAAATAATTAAACTTACTGGATGACATAAACATTTTTCTACCGTACAAAGCGGCAGCGTTTCAATGAGCGTAGGCGAGAGGTTCTTCATAGAAGCAGTGAGGAGGCCTCCGGATGCTCGGCCGGTACGGCGAGTCTTCGATGCTGGTGTCCAGCTCTCGTAGTAATTGCTGAGAATGCTTGGGAGCAATGAATGGCGTGGACTCGTTGACCAAGTTTCGGTGCAGCTTAAAATTGTGGGGGCCGATGAAGGAGAGAAACAGGACCAGTTGTTGGCACCATGAACGTTCCAGAAGGTAACCGCAGTACGATCTGAGAGGAGGTACACCCCTGGTGTAGCATCTGTGAGTCGTATGCTCGAATGTGTCAAAGTGTGGTAGAGGTGCTTGAGTGTTGGACTGGGTTTTTTGGTGCGTCTTCTTGAGTATCCATGGATGTTTGACTGGCGAAGGAGTGTGAGCGAGGTGTGCGCGTGTTCGAAGCTGGCACAAACGAGTTTGATGCGTCGTTCCAGCGAAACCAACAACCGTCAACTTGGTATTTAAGATAGCCCGAACGGGCTTGTTTTCCATCGCGGCGGGCTTCGAGGACCAAGCTCCTAGCCTTCATCATAATGTTGCTCTCCTTCAGGGTGTAATGCGGCTCAATTGAAATTTTTGTGCCTTGAAGAACCTTTGGTTTCGCCACCATTATTGAATCCCTGTCTTCTGCACTTACAAACTTGACCACAACGCTAGATTGGTTGGGGCCAATGAAATGGGCCTGCGAGACAGGGCAGTCAACTCCAAACTTGGTCTTAATAAAGTCGCAGATATCAGTGCGGAGTGACGAGGAGTTGGGTGGACGAACTAAACCTTTTACCACCAAGTTGCATCGTCGGCTTTCCTTGGTCAGAGATTCTAAGCGGTTTTCAATTTCTGCGAGATGCTTAGAGTGATCATCAATGTTTTCATCCCGGGCCTGGTTGGAGTATATGACTTCCTTCTTGAAGGCGGCTAAGTCCGAAATTGCCGTGTCCACTTTGCTTGCAAGGTTGTCAATTTTCTTTATCAGTATGTCGAATTTGTCGTCTGACATATGTCAACTGACGTAAAACCTTATCAACAGTTTATCAAAGTTTTTTCCACACTGTATTCCACTTTACTTGCGGCACTACACAAAACAGAACGTCACTACAGAGGAACAGACCGAGTGTGCAAACCGAATTGACAAACGTGGACGGCAGACAGTAACGATAAAACAGTAAAATTATCAAATATAGACAGCACGATTTGTAACACGTAGTCAATATATTTATGTTAAGTAGTAGAAAGGAAAAGCTCTATCCAACGTGGTACTCAGAAAAAATAGTTAAAATAACCAGAAAAGATGATTAATAGACCCTTTCCAACGGACACGAAAGTCCCGAATGTTTCTAAAACGTTTTTAGAACGTTCCAGAAACGTTCCTAAAACGTTTAATGTCTGCAACATGTATGAAACGTTTATAAAACATTCCGTAAAAGTTGCAGGCATAAAACGTTTTAGGAACGTTTCTGGAACATTCTAAAAACGTTTTAGCAACATTTGGGTCCTTCGTGCCCGTTGGGTTGTTATTTTTGCTTATTAAAATAACCAGAATTCCGGTCAGTTTAACCAGAAATATTGTCGGTTTAACCAGAAATATTGTTGGTTTAACTAGAAATATTGTAATTAAACTACCTAGAATTCTGGTTATTATAACCAGAAAAAATAGTACGGTCGTATTTAACCAGAACATTTTTTTTAGTGTAGAATATGAAAAACTTATATTTTAAATTAGTTTTTCAATGTCCGTTCAAGCCACATTCGTGTTATTGTTATACACTTTTAAAATTACAAAAGAAATTATTATCAAAATCAAGTGCCCGAAGTATCGCAGTAGGGATGAAGGGAAATGCTCAAATATATTACTAGCAGGGCACTTCAGTGTCATATTCACAATATGTCGTAATACCAAGGTTCTCCTGTATTGATATAAAATATCTAAATTTACTTAAAAATACTTTGAGAAAAAAGATCAATTTATATTTAAATTTGCATCATTTTAGAAAGCTTTTCTTCCTGATTTTGAAAACATGAAAACACAGTTCATGTCATAGAATGCGGGTCGAGAAACCAACAAATTAAAAAGCAGACAGGTTAAAAACCGACAATTCAAACGCTGTTGACGATTGTCCGCTTGTCGATGTGTCTATTTTTTTATGTATCGGCTTTACGACTGGCGATTTTTTGACCTGTCGTGTTTTTTAAATTGTCGGGTTTTCCACCTGCACCTGTTTAATATACTTGCAAAATCATTTTTCTTAAACTTAAATTGTGTTTGTAGACATAGGCTTATACGTTTTTTAAAATAACAAGTGCAGGTCCTTGCTCGAAATCTGTTGTAGGAAATTAGTTGCAGAAATCCAACCAATATTTATCTATTTTTTTATATCCATTTTATGTAACACTTAAGTTGTATGTGCACATTATACATGTAATGAATTTTATCAAATATCCGCGTAATTCTTTAAAAGAAAATGTTTTTAATAATGTGTGACATCAACAAGTGCATATTTAAATATTTTGGACACTCCGGGCGTAGAATTCCATTTTGTGCCCTGTGCCAAAAAACTCGCATCGACGAAGATCAATAGTTGGACCCTTGTTACATACTATGCTATTTATAAATTTTAAATATAAATGAATGAAAATGAATGTCATTCCACGACGATTTTTGTATTTTTTGTAATGTTTATGAAAAACGCAATTTCGTTTGTTATTAAGTGACGCCTCGATATCGCTGAACCACTTTTCATTATAAGCGTCATGAATATTGAATTTTCTGGCTAGAATATATAATTTGCAATCAAACGCATGTAACACGACTAAAACTAAAATATTTTATCGAGCCCTTTTTAAAAAAGTCACGAAAAAGTATTAAAAAAAGTAAAATTGTTCAGTTCTTTTCATTATACCGGTAAAAATTGACATTTAATCGAAAAACAATGCATGCAAAAGTTGTAGATATTAAAGAGATCTACAACTTTTGTAAATATCGTTTTTTACATAATCTTCAAGCTTTCGAGATAATTAAAGAAAACGTTTCTTCGTTTTTAATTTTTTTCTCGCGCAAAGAAAAGAAATATTTTTACCAAAATGTGGAGGAAACTTATGTCATAAATAAGGTATCATTTTTGCAATTCATTTTTAAATGTTATATTGAATGAAAACCGAAAAATTATTACTAACTTCAACTGAACATTCTCGTATTAAACTTTTAGATTTTAAACGTTTTCGTAATGTATTTTATTCAGTGAAATGTCTATTTTTAGATGGCCATAAACAAAATTGACGACACTTGCAAACATTTTTTTCAATTGAGAATAAATAAAAAAACGTATTTTCAAAAATTAATTACAATTATTTTTGCAAATATTCTATTATTTATTAAAATGTACAGTACATTTAATTATATTTACATAAAATCTTGTATACATCACACATAATACATAAATTGCATTAATTATTTAAATAATTATATCTTTTTTAAACATACAGTTAATACATTATATATTTCAGTTATTACAATTATAATTCTGGTTTTATTTTATTTATGACCACATAAAAATAGACATTTCAACGAACAAATTCCAATACGAAAAGATTCAAAAATTATTAAAATGCTCGGTTGAAGACAGGGGTAATTTTTCGGTTTTAACTCAATATCACATCTAAAAATGAATATTTTTAAATGAAAAAAATACATCTTATTTGGGACATAAAAAGGTAAGTTTCCTCCACATTTTGGTAAAAAAAATTCTTTTCTTTGGCGAGAAAAAAAAACAAAACGAAAAAACATTTGTTTTAATTATCTCCAAAATTTTGAGCTTATGTGACAAATGATGTATACACAAGTTGTAGATCTATGTAATATCTACAATCTCTCCCTATATTATTTTTCAATTGAAGGTCAATATTCGCTAGAAATAAGAAGAACTAAAAAATTCTACGTTTTTTTATATTTTTTCCGGATTTTTTTTTAAAAGGGCCCGATAAAATTTTGCAATTTCTGGGCGGGGGTTGTGGACGATATTACAATAATATTTCATATAAAACAAAAGTCACGTTGATTTCCAAAATTATGTCGTGATGTAAATTAGTAAATGCACGTTCTCAGTGATGAGGCAAACATTCTTAGAGATATGTTATGCTTTCTCGGAATTATAAAAATAATAAGTTGTATATAAAGTTGTGACGTTATCAAAACCTATAAACGATCGTATAATATCCGCAATCGTCTGGGTTCAATAATTGCATCAAAGTCAATAACAGAAGCAAAATAAAGTTTCTTAATAATTACATAATTTTTCTCATAGATAATATGAAAAGCCATGAATTCCTAAAGTCTGTGTTTTTCAGGACACACAAGTAAACATTGTTTGGTTGTTACCATACAATTGAAAAGAAGGCAAAAACAATATTATGAAACATTAATTAGTACGCTGCGTTCGCTGAAAAGTCTGATTGTTAGATATTTCTATTTATATCGTGATAAAAATGAATTTACTGATTACCGGGTTGAAAGTTTCGGTAATCTCACTTTACGAATATAATCGCTGAATTATTTTTCAATTAATGTTAATCAAATAAAAAAGTGGAATATCCGACACCACTTTAATTAAGATTTACATACATTTTTTGTCGTGTAATGTTTTCATGTGCCACGTACTAATTTTCTAAGTTTATTTCTGTAATTACATTAAAGTTTATATATAAATAGATCCATGTTAGTTTTAACTTACAAAATTGTTATAACATCAATAAAAACAATCCATTTTAATGTCAATACGAAATCAATGTAGAAGAAAAGGTAATACACTAAAAACTCATTTATAACCCTTTTCCGAATCACGAACGATATTTATGTTTTGAAGAATTATTTTTTGCATATCAGCCGATTTTTAAGCTGTTTATTGCGAAAGTAATCAATGTACTGAAATAAATTTCGCAAAGAGATGAATCATCTTTTTTACAGTGACCTAAGCCAAACATTGAACCACTAATCTTTAAAAAATATTACCAGATGATTTATTTAATTTGTATGTCATATTTGATCAATAAATAAAAAAATTTACTCTTGCAATTTAAATGTTGTTTGTTGAAGAACCAACGTTTTTAATTATTTAGTAAATATGACGATTTAACTAAACTAGTATCAATTTTTGCAAATCTTGTTTTGTTATTAAAAATATAATTTCTTTCCTACTTTTGTTCTTGAAAGTAGTACTAAATGAATACTATTAAATTTTAATAAGTGGAAGTCAGCATTTATAAATGATTTTACTCATTTTTTTAAAAATTTAATTCCATTTACATTCACAAACTTTCACGAGATTTTTAATGGTGAAGATAGTGGTAAACTTTCGTTTAAAAAGTTATTTTTTTCAATAAAAACTAACTTTGAAAAATTGACTTTCAATTTAATATAAAAAACCACAAACAAAAATGTCTCACTTTTTTACCTTGACACAACATAACATAACACTGTAACTAATTGTTGTTTAAAGTAACCTAAACTAAATCAAAAAATTATTTTAGTAGCTTTTTTGACATACGCGTTTTTTTTTTGTTTTTGCACTGATAGAAATTTGGAAACACATTCGTTTCGAAAGATTAATCCAAAGAATTTGTCACGAACCTTTCACAACTTTTCAAGAAAGATAACAAATCAAAATTTCATATCTTCTACACTGGTATCACGAAACACTAATAGTCAACTCTTTCGAAGTCACGCCGGAATCGACAGATTTACTGGACCGACGAAATACAATGTTATTGCCATCAGTGCCTGAATCAAACTAAATGAAATGCGCGTATTGGCGCTAATTACAGCCAGAATGCAGATTCCCAGATTTCAGGTTGGGCATTGTCCCTAGCACTGAACCAGCGAATAGCACAAATTCAAGTTTAGTAACACGAGTACCAACTGTAAATTTATATTTTTTTAAATTCGAATTGTTATAGACAGTTTTTTTGCTAAAAAGTCTGTATTAAACTTTGATTAAAGTGAAGCCAACTCGATTGGCTTACAATCAGCCAATTATCTATTTATCTTATTTAACAGATTTAAGTAACATAATATAGTAACCGACAAATATTACTTTTTTCTGACTTTAACCCTTTTCATGCCAAATGACCATAATTTTGTCATGTTTTTCAAGTCAATATTTATCTGTGTAATGATAAGCAAAAAAAATTCAAAACCATATTTTCTGACGTATTTTTATCCGTACTTTTCAATTCTGTTATTAATTTTGTTCTATGACATTTGATTTTCCAAAATGACGGCTAATTTACAAAACAACGTGATTTTTAAAATTTTTTTATTTGTTAAACATACGGGATAATAATGTTTCCGTTGTTGGATCGGCACAAGTGTTAAGATCGTGTGGAATAATCACAATAACTAAAATTTAAGCGGAGCAGAATATCGAAATTAAAAATGACCGATCCAATGTGACGTTTTTTACGCGCATTTTTAATGTTTTTTCATTTTTTTTTTGTATGTTTTTCGTCTCTGAAGCCTACTTTTCTAATAGTTTTGTTATAATATGTATCTCAGTCTGATACCGATTATGCTAGGAAATAGCAATACAAGATGATATGTAATTCAAAATGGCTGAAAATATTATATTTTTATTATAATATAGACTTATCATGTATATCTCAGTTTGATATCGATTATGCAAGAAAATATCAATACAAGATGATATGGAATTAAAAATAGTGGAAAATATTCTATTTTCTTTCATAATAGATATCAAACTGAGATAAATATAATAAATCTATTAAAAAAGTAAATGTCATGGACTAAAAACATAAAATAAAAGAAAAATTGCGTGTAAAAGTCACCATATTGGACCGGCCATTTTGAATTTTGACATCCTGCGTCGCTTAAATTTTAGTTGTGGTTATTACTCCACAGGAACCAAACGTTTGTACCGATCTGGCAGCGGGAACATTATTAGCAAGGACGTTAAACAAATAAAAACAATTAAAAATTCACGTTTTTTTTGTAAATTAGCCGCCATTTTGAAAGAATCAAACGTCATAGAACAAAACTAATAGCAAATTTGAAAAGTACGGACAAAAGTACGTCGGAAAATATGGTTTTGTGCTTATCATTACACAGATAAATATTCACTTGAAAATCACAAAATAATTGTGGCCTTTTCGCATGAAAAGGGTTAAGAAGCGAAATATATTATTTCTAAAGTAATTGTGCTGAAAATAATGACGCTACCAGAATTTTCCTAGGGTAAATGTACCAATTACTACGAGTTTTTAAAGTCGCCATTTTTCATTGCACATTTTAAGAGTGTAAAGTAAAAATTCAACATTTAATTTTTTTAAATATAATAGATGGTCATCCATAGAATCCATATCGTAATAATAGATGCGCCCGCGAAAAATAGTGTACATATTGCTACGTTCGAAAATTATTAATGAAAATATTAAATATATAAAATTTCGTTTAAATTTCTTATTATTACTGTATTTACTTTCTCTAGAAATAACCTTATTTTAATTATTTCTGTATCAAGTACATATAAATACATCAATTTCTAAAGGGACTCACAACCCACTGACAGCATAATTCTGCATTCTGATAAACTAACCGACTTTCAAAGCAATTTTAAATAAATTAAAAAGCACTTTCTACAATTTCTCAGCGATAATAATGTTTCTTATAAATTAAAATTATAATATCATTATTTTGTATACATGATATAGCCAAACAAATTTTTAAATTGCTATTTTTTATGAATTCCTAGTAATTGGTACATTTACCCTATCGCATTCTCTCTAAAAGTGAGGTTAAATGTGTCAAAATTAGCATTTCTTTTATAGCAAAAAATATTTGTTTTTTAACAAGCGATGTATCACATTCAAAGTCCCTTACTGAAGAAAGAAGGCGACTTTATACGTCACAATATTCTTTTCGCGTCGCATTTTCGAGAAAACTGACATTAAAAGTAGACAAATATTTCGGGATATTTTATAGCAAAAGAAAATATTTTATACAAGAGAAGTATAATTTCCGACGAATTTTTCAATGCTGCAAAAGATGGCACTACCAGAATTTTCCTATCATACCGTATTCTCGCTAAAAGTGAGGTTAAATGTGACAAAATTAGTGCTTTTGTCATATTTCGATTTATCTTATATCACAAACGATTCTTGTTTAACAAATGATGTATCATTTTGGAAATATTTTTAATGCTAAAAACGATTACGCTACAGAAAAATTAGTGTTTTTGGTCATATTTCGCTTTTATTTTGTCGCAGAAGATGCCACGTTTAAAAAAAAATAAGGTTAAATCTGTAAAATTTGTCTTTGATGTAAAATTTAAATTTATTTTAGAGCAGAAGAGACATTTTTTACCAGTCATGTATAATTTCCAAAGTATCTTTCGATGCTAAAACAGATGGCGCTCCCAGAATTTTCTTATCGCTTCGCATTCTCACTAAAAGTGACTAAATGTGTAAAAACTGGCGTTTTTGGTAATATTTCCATTTATTTTGTAGCAGAAGAGGATTTTTTTAAAAGCCATGTAGCATTCTCGAAAGAGTTTTTATGCTAAAAATGAAGGTGTTGCTAAAATTTTCCTATTGTATCGTCTTCTCGCTAAAAGTGAGGTTAAATGTGTCACAATTGGTGTTTTTCGCTCGAAACCTACACTTCATCACCAAGTGTCAGATGAAGATTGGAATGCGTTCTTCCTCATGACCTTGAAGCGAGGAAAAGCCATCAGTCCATACAAAATTCCGGCTGAACTTTTAAAGCTTATGGATGACCAAAATGGCTTTCTCTCCTTCTGTCGGTTTTTAATAAAATTTTTATGGTGGAGGCCTTCCCTTCGGGATGGGCTGATTCGTCGATCTTTACATTATATAAGAAGGGTGCGCGTAACGATCCTTCTAATTACCGTTTAATTGCAATAACTAACGCCCTGGCGAAAATTTGTTCTCTGATTTTATGTACACGCCTGTCCAAGTGGGCAACGCAAAAAGGCATTTTACCGGAAGAACAATCCGGCTTTCGTGGTGGGAGGGGGACGGAGGATATCGAATCTGAATGTTCCTGATTCTCTTCGACATATTTTTACAGAATGCCCTTTACTTGCACCAGTCCGACATGATTTTGCCGCAAATTTACCCGTGTGTCTTCTGAATAATCTTCTTTGCATTCTGATCTGCAACCCAGATCTTTTATCGGCGAAGACATTACTTGGATTCGTGAGGGCAACTCTTGTGAGAAGACAATTTTTGTCAGGCGATTAGTTTTAGTCTTAAATTCGGCGCATTCTTTAGTCTTAATTTTGTCTTTTTCTGTTCCTCTAATGTTTTATCTTTTCGTTTTGAGTTTTTTCTTTAAATTCTTTGTATGTATCTGCGAACTCCCTCCCGGTATATTCCGGAACTCGCCTCTCAACAGGTTGTACCCCATACGAGAGTAATAAACAATACAAATACACAAAAAATAGTGTTTTGTTTGTCACATTTCGATTTATTTTATACCAAATATTTATTTGCAACTATTACAGCCACGTGTGATTAGTTTGGGTAGTATAATATCAGAAAAAAAAATAAAAAACAGCGATTTCTGTTTATGGAGTTGAATTATTCAAAGGTATATAACGCTTAAAACCAATATGCAATAACACTTAAATTTACTGCCACTCTTGACATATCTTTAAAAAGTACCCAACATTTTTTTTCATAAATGTTTAAATGTACTAGTTATCAGAAACATGTCTACGACACGTAGAACAAGGTTTTGTATTTTTTTTACGAAATTCCAAAGTAAGGTTTTGCCCGCGTATCTCAATCTCCGAACAGTGTGTGGCGTGTAGGACTTTGGATTCGGATGTCGTGAAGCATGTATCACGGAGCAAACACGGAAATAACAAATAATCAAGGCAGGATCCCGTTAGAGTTTCTCGCAATAGAATGTTTCAAGGCAAGCAAATACCTTGAAAGAGGATTTCGAGAAAAGACAGCGAGGTACTTTGACGCTATGGTCTGCGGCACCAAAGAATTTGTATTGTTTGAAGAATATGGATATTTCAAGTATGCATAGGGGTCCACTTCCAGAACTGTATTACATCTAGCATCTCGCCATGGAAACTTAGTTTGTAAGGAACTTTTAAGCACTACGACATCGAAGCAAGATCGACATTTGGCAAGCCTTTGGAAATTGTTGCAACTGTCGGAAATTTGGAAAGTGTAAAACTTTTCATTAACAGCGGCGCTGATGTGGAGTCGACTGAGGATGGAGAAGAGTCAGCTTTGTCCTATGCCTTTATATCAAGAAGAGAGCAGAGTAGCAAAGTTTTGGACTTGATAATCAGATCCAGAAGCAGTGTGAATAGTGTCTTGCTCAACGATTCCCTGCTGAACTTTCTAACAAAGAAAGTACATGTTAATTGTGTGGATCCATCAACGGTGATTGTGTTTCTAAAACACATACTTAAAATGCAAACGGCGGGATTTCATACCAACAAGTCCTTCTTGATGATGTTATATCGAAACGGGGAAGTGCGCCGAACATTCGACAGTTCTAAGTTCAAAAGTGATTGCTTCCAGGAAATTCAATTGTTAAAAGAAGTTATGTGTTCCAATAAGTTGTCATATTTTCAACTGTTGACGAGAAGTTCTAAAAAAACTGCCTGGCATGCCAATGTTAGTACAGAACTTCGAGTCCAAAGCACTGGAAATTCAATTTCCTACATATTATGAATCCTTATGTGTTGGATTTAAAAAATCTGTAAATAGGAAAAAATTGATAAACGATGCAGAATGTTTCCTTTTGGAAGTTTGGACACATTTACTGTTGCTTGTGATACAAGACATCATCTTGAACGATGAAGATTTACGAAATATCAAACTAATAAGTTCCAGTTTTTTTGAAGCACAAAAAATTATCGCTTCGTTGACAACACTCAGTATGCGGTAATGCATCACAAGAACTACCAACGTCATCTAGGAATATCAACAACGCATTCGAAGTGTATCAGAACTCACGTAACCTACAAAAATTGTATGCAGTGTTTTCGTTATCGTTTAAATTAAATTAATGTAAATATTAATGTTTTATATTAACTTTTGTAAGGAACTTTATGTAAACAGTGTAAAATTTCACACATAACCTCAAATGATATTTTAAGTTTAGGCATTTCGCAAAGTAAATAATGCAAAAATCTGCAAACGGCCAAATAATAATACTCCTTAGTCACAATAAAAAATGTCTAATGTCATCGACTAATTGATTTTGGAAGTTCAATATAACGATAAAATAATTATTCGTCGATCAAAAATTAATATACGACAAATTTAAAATCACGCGAAGATATATTACGTAAAAAGTACAAGTTGCAAAAACACTTAGTAGAGATTTGATTACCTTCACCTTCTGAAGTCATAAATGTCTTCGATTACTAATGAATTCAATAAATGCTGAATCGAGATTTTTGAAGTTTTTGGGCAATATATTATTTATCAGTAGGTATCAACATACGGAATTATAATATTCGTATATTAAAAATGTCATGACGAATATAAAACTGGTAGAAACACGATCGCATATATTTCAATAGGATCGACATTTGCCAGAAAACAGAAACAACATTCAAATATAGGAAAATGAAAGGGATGATAAATATGCACTAAAAAATAAACAGTAGATAATAAATCAAAGTCTGAGTTCAATTAAACGATCCGCGATTTTATTATATATAGTATATATGTAGTATAGTTATATATAAATGTTTAGTTCTCAAATAGAGAACTTAAAAATTACACTTCTTTGCCGCAACAAAAGAAATGTAAATAAATATGCGTCGTTCAAAATGCGAACGTAAACGCAAATAATTATTGAAACAAACGGAGAATATAAGGCTAAAAATTTTTATTTTACTATTGAGAATTATGGAAAACCCCCATCTGGTATTTTATTTCACAAACTATTAAATTATAAACGCGTTTCGCATTCGGCTCATCAGCAGAGTTCTGGCAGCTTTACCCAGGACTCGATTGTAGATTATAATTTTGTAATTTTATAAATGTAATTGTATATTCAAGTTTATGGGGAAAAAACTTGAAAATCAATAACATTTAAAAAGTTAGATTTAAAACATGTTTTAAATCCAAAGAAAACCCATAATTGAGGACATGGATCTTAAAAGGGGTCGCGCTCTCAAATGGTTGGAAAAGTATTGTCCACGCGTAACAATGAAATCTAAGGGAGACTTTATTCAATAAATGTTGTTGACTTAAACTCGTCATATCTCCTCAGAAACTGCATAACAAATTCTGAAATTTTCAGGGTACATGCACAAGATAGTAGTGAAACAGATAGGTGAAGTTAAGTTAACAAAATATCTACCGAATTGTTAATAATAATTAACTAAAGTAGAAGTAAATTAAATTCGCCGTTTGCGAGCTATATCGAGAAAAAGTGTGTTACAAAATTTACGTTAGAGAAAACTTCTAGTGGGAAAGTTGTTCGTCAATGTATGACGAAGATTTTTGCAAAGTTTCAAATTTTTTGAAACTAAGATGCGTTAATTATACGTTATTATCTAAAAAAACGCGTGGGGCGCTGATGCCGGCGATTCTGCACGCTTCATTTCATACACTACATACAAGGAACATACGAAGAACAAAACATTCTGTATAAATTTATGTTTGATATTGATTATAAATCAATACTTATTAGTTAATTAGCAAATTATATTAGATTAATATAAGATGTAATATTTTTAAACTTTCCGCCTCTTTTATTATACGACAACAATGTTTTAAAAGTTCATGCACGTCGAGTCCCGTAAGGTAAGGGAAGTCGTTTTGTCTTATGAAATATTGTATTTAATATTATAATAAGTATTTTTCATGACGTGATCAGTAAATTTTGTTTATAATGAGCGACAAAAACAATAATTCAAGAAGAACGGGAAGAAAAAGCCACAGCGATTCCTGTAAACCTTTCATGTCTGAAAGGAAATAACTAATCTGCGTTGAAAAAGTACTGTACATAAATTAGAAATACAACAAAATATTATTAAGTCTATAAATAAAGTAATATTAATCATAAATTTATACAGAATGTTTTGTTCCTCGTATGTTCCTTGTATGTGGTGTATGAAATGAAGCGTGCAGAATCGCCGGCATCAGCGCCCCACGCGTTTTTTAGATAATAACGTATAATTAACGCATCTTAGTTCCAAAAAATTTGAAACTTTGCAGAAATCTTCGTCATACATTGACGAACAACTTTCCTACTGGAAGTTTTCTCTAACGTAAATTTTGTAACACACTTTTTTTCGATATAGCTCGCAAACGGCGAATTTTCGAGCTCATTAAATTTACTTCTACATTTGTTAATTATTATTAATAATTCGGTAGATATTTTGTTAACTTAACTTCACCAATCTGTTTCGCCACTATCTTGTGCATGTACCCTGAAAATTTCAGAATTTTTCATGCAGTTTTTGAGGAGATATGACGAGTTCAAGTCAACAACATTTATTGAATAAAGTCTCCCTTAGATTTCATTGTTACGCGTGGACAATACTTTTCCGACCGTTTGAGAGCGCGACCCCTTTTAAGATCCACGTCCTCAATTATAAATATTTAGTTCTCAAATACACGGAAAGAAAGAAACACGACCGAGTCCTGTCTACGCAGCACTGGTTACTGCGTGGCCGGTTCGCAAATATTTTTTATTTCAACTCGCTATAACTCGGTCAGTTTTGAGAATTTTGAAACGAATAAAAGATGAAATTGTTCATTACAGTTTTCCAGATCTAGTGCACTAAGAAAAAATGATATATCTTAATAAATAAAAAAGTTATTAATTTTTTAATGCAGAAGTGCGAAATTTGTGTTTTTATAGATTCAGGCGCTTCGTTTATCGAGCGAATTTCAAGCATGCGAAAACTTTCAACGAGAAAGTTGTTCATTAAGGTATGAACAAATTTTCTGGAAAGTTTCATCTCCATTGCATTAATAGTTTAAAAGTAATGAATGTTTAAAATAGGTAGCGGCCGACGGCCAGCACGTCATGTGTGCCACAGCGATACGCGCAAGGCCACTACCAACTTTAAACATTCATTACTTTTAAACTATTAATGCAATGGAGATGAAACTTTCCAGAAAATTTGTTCATACCTTAATGAACAACTTTCTCGCTGAAAGTTTTCGGATGCTTGAAATTCGCTCGATAAACGAAGCGTCTGAATCTATAAAGACACAAATTTCGCAGTTCTGCATTAAAAAATTAGTAACTTTTTTATTTATTAAGATATATCATTTTTTCTTAGTGCACTAGATCTGGGAAACTGTAATGAACTATTTCATTTTTTATTCGTTTCAAAATTCTCAAAATTGACTGAGTTATAGCGAGTTGAAATAGAAAGTATTTGCGAACCGGCCACGCAGTAACCAGTGCTGCGTAGACAGGACTCAGTCGTGTTTCTTCCTTTCCGTGTAGAGAACTTAAAAATAACACTTTGAACGATGCATGTTTATTTACATTCCTTTTGTTTACATTTTTATATATGCTAAGAAATCGTATATGTATTAAATAAATTAATAGTTATATATACCCTCATGAAATTCACCAATTCCTTCAAAAAGTAATTTTTAATAACCTATTAAAAAATTGGGATATTTAATATTATGGAATGATAAAAACCTACTTGTTTATTGCGGAAACATGTTAAAAAAGATATTTTATGCCTAAATATATATAAATTTTAGACTAGAAGTAACAAATAATGTTTTTTAAATAACAAATATTTTTAGTTTTTTGCAAGTGTGAAATTTTCACTCTATTGGGAGTGGTATTTCACTCTTCTAGGAGTGAGTTTTTCTTCTTTCACTCTTGCTGAAGTGAACTTTCTCTCTTCATAGAGTGAAATTTTCACTCTTAATGAAAGATTAGCTCAATTTTCACTCCAAGGAATTTAAAAGTACGCTACGTTCGTTGAAAAGTCCGATTGTTAGATATTTCTATTTATATCGTGATAAAAATTAATTTACTGATTAGCGGGTTGCAAGTTTGGGTAATCTCACTTTATGAATATAATCACTGAATTATTTTTTAATTAATGATAATCAAATAAAAAAGTGGAATATCCATTACCGCACATTTATTGAATTTCTGAAATTGCATTAAAATTCATTTATAAACAGATCCATGTTACTTTTAACTTACAGAATTGTTATCAAATCAATAAAAGCAATCCATTTTAATATCAATAGGAAATCAGTGTAGAAGAAAAGGCAAACGCTAAAATCTGCCATTTATAACCCTTTTTCGAAAAACGAAAGATATTTATGTTATGAAGAATTATTTTTTGCATATCAGCCGATTTTCAAGCTGTTTATTGCGAAAGTAATCCATGTACTCAAGTAAATATAAATAATATTTTAAAAGGAAAACAAATGAGTAAATAAATAGACGTTTATGATTATCTTATATATAAATGTTATATTCGATAATTATTGGGTTTAATATTAAACATTGCGGCCATAATTTAAATTTGCATAATTTAAATTAGATTTGATATTAAAATTAACAAAGAGAAGATTTTGTGCTCTTTAGTAGGGCTAATGACATCCTTGCTCGATATTTCATTTTAATTTTGAAAAATATACGAAAAGCTTAAAACGCATTTTTAAAAAAATCAAATTTAAGCAGTAGAGGGATGTTTTCTCTTTTTTCAATGTCAAACCCAATATCGAATCCAAAATTTTACATATAAGATGATCATAAAGTGCAGATCGACGTCAACTGAGATCCCAGTTACGTATGTTTATTTACCTGTTGCTCCAAGTTTATTTACATGTGACAAATACCAAGAATTTCTTATTATTAATTTCAATCGGTTGAAATTTCAACAAAATATATTTTGTCCATTATCATATGCATAGTCACAATTTTTAGAGGTTTTAGAAAGTGGTTACTTTTTATTTTAGAATATTAGAATTTAGAAGAGTTTAAAAATGCCCAAAAAAATGTACGACAAAAAGCATTCGTTATCTAATTTAAATGTTTTCAAAAATTATGTTAAAATAGTAAAAATGAAAGCAGCAAGTGAAAACTTTTTTGCCTATTTTAAAAGTGTTTTGAATGTTTCAATAGCATCAAAAGATTTGGAGTTCCCAAATTTTTGACCTGTAGTGTACGAAAAATTCCTTTTTTTCGTAAATGTCCATAAAGGTACGAAAATTCCACGGTAAAAGTCCGCTACGGACCAAACGTAAGGGAGAGGCGTGGTTATGGAAACTTTGGCAACTGTGCGGCGCAGATGGGTTCCTGGAAAGGATCGATAAAAAATCTATCCATGCCACTAGAAAAATTTTATAACAGTTTAATTATGACCCGATTTTCTTATAAACAAATCGTGCAACGTTGAAAAATCTCATACAAATCTGAAAAAATGGAGGAAACGACTAAAATTCATTATTCAGAAGTTTTTTAAATTGTTGATCATTCATCCAAAGTTAGTTTTCCAAAATTTAACAACTGTAGTTAAGTTTCACGGCTGATTTTACTTCAGTTTTCGCCCGAATGTTTTTATCTCTTTATTCCAACTTACTAAAATTACTAAATTTTTCGGCGTTAATCAAATTTACCAAATATGGTAGAAAGTTTAAAATTGAACTTTGGGCTTTAAAGCTATGTCAGATTCGACTTTTTACCTATTAATGGTTTGAAAAATTTGAAGCATTTTTGTGCCTGAAGCTGTTTTTCCATCGAGTTCTTCCCTCCGGTGCGTTCAGGTAAAAATAGTTTCGTATTTTCTTTAGTACAGCCGGCCCAACAGTTTTCTTATCGGTATGTAGTTAAGGGGGGAAAACCATACCGTCAAATTTTACTCCCACGAATCCCCCTCCCTCTCCTTTTCAAATTTGACGTAGTATAGACGCCGCAGATCCCGATCAGTTTCTGTTCAGTGCAGTTCGAGTCAACTTCGAGTTTACGGAGCATCCAGCAAAATGCGTAAAATGGAGATGAACCCCATGTGGAGGGCGATTCTTAATCGGGATTTGGAGACGGTTCGTCATTTTTTAAACAGAGGAAGATTCATCCACGAAAACCTGATTCTGGTTGCGGCAGAACACGGAAATGCTGACATTGTGCAAGCTTTTCTGGAGTTCAAGTTCAACGTCAACGCTCAAAGTGCTGCAAACGGTGACACGCCAATGCATGTGGCGTGTAGGACTTTGGATTCGGATGTCGCGAAGCTGCTAATGATTCACGGAGCAAACATGGAAATAATGAATCATCAAGGCAAGATCCCGTTAGAATTTCTCGCAATAGAATGTTTCAAGGCAAGCAAATACCTTGAAACAGAGGAATTCGAGAAAAGGCAGCGAGGAACATTGATGATATTGAGAGTTTGCTTCGAAAACGGCTTCAAACTGGACAGTGAAAATTGTGCCCATAAAATACTAGCCGATTACGCTATGGCCCGTGGCACCAAAGAATTTGTGCAATTATTTGAAGAATATGGCTATTTCGAGTATCCATCGAAGTCCACTTTCAGCAGAACTGCCTTACATTTAGCTTCTCGGGAGGGAAACTTAGAAGTTTGTAAGGCACTTTTGAAGCATTACCACGTCGAAGCAAGATCGGCATTTGGCACGCCTTTGGAAATTGCTGCAAGTGCCGGGCATTTGGAATGTGTAGAACATTTAATTAATAACGGCGCTGATGTGGAGGCCACTGCAGATGGAGAACAGTCAGTTTTGTCGTATGCCTTTTTATCAAGAAAAGAGCAGAGTGACAAAGTTCTGGACTTGATAATCCGATCCAGAGGCAGTGTAAATAGTATCTTGTTCAACGATTCCATGCTGAACTTTTTTATAAACAAAGTGAATGTTAATAGAGTCGATCCATCAACAGTGATTGTGTTTCTAAAACACATTCTTAAAATGCAAATGGCGGGATTTCATACCAACAAGTCCTTCTTAATGATGTTATATCGAAACGGGGAAGTGCGCCGAACATTCGACAGTTCTAAGTTCAAAAGTGATTGCTTCCAGGAAATTCAATCGTTAAAAGAACTTATGTGTTCCAATAAGTTGTCATATTTTCAATTGTTGACGAGAAGTTCTAAAAAAACTGCTTGGCATGCCAATGATCCAATGCTAGTAAAGAACTTCCAGTCCAAAGCACTGGAAATTCAATTTCCAATATATTACGAATCCTTGTGTATTGGATTTAAGAGTGCTGTAAACAGGAGAAAATTGATGCACGATGCGGAATATTTCCTTTTGGGAGTTTGGACAAATTTACCGTTGCTTGTGATACATGACATCATTGATCACTTGAACGATAAAGATTTGAAAAATATCAAATCAATAAGTTCCAGCTTTTTTGAAGGACAATAAAATCGTCGCTTTATTGCAACACTTTGTACGTGGAAATGCATCACTAGAACTACCAACGCCATCTATCGCTGAACATCAACAGAGCATTCGAAGCATCAGAAGTCACATAACCTACAAGAATTGTTTACAGTATTTCTGTCATCGTTTAGATTAAATTACTGTAAATAATAGTGTTTATATTAATATTTATAAGAAACTTTATGTAAATAATATAAATGTTCACACATAACCTCAAATATATTGAAATGTTGCTTAAAATATACATTAATTATGAAACGATATTCGACTTGTATTTTTTGGTTTTGTTCTTAATTCCTTATAACCTAAACTCCTGGAAAGTACATTATATTGCATGCTAAATATTAGTCAATATGCATATAAAAATCACAAATTATGTTGGTTGACGCTTATAAAATGTTAATTATTTCAAATTCAAGATGGCGGATCCAATATGGGGGACCGAATTCTAAAATTAAAGTGTTTAAAATTTACAATTCATAATTATTTATTCAGAACAGTACAAACAAACAATATTTACAAATACTACTTTATATTTTATTACATTCTTACAATTCAATATTATTATTTTCTGGTTTTCTTTTCCGGTTGTTTCTTAGAAGTTTGCGAGTTTTTCTGATCTGACGAAAGTTTTCGAGTCGCCATTTTCTTAGTTTTCTTTTTAAACTCGTTATTTACAAATTTTAATTCTCCCAAATGATAATGTACACAATTTTGTTTCATTGGACAATCGTAATTTGAAATTTAAAAATCTGACATCACATTTGGATTCAGCGACTCCAAAAATCCCCCAGTAATAAGTTTCAAGCGAATGTGATTAACTTTTGTAATACAAATAAATATTTTATTGAATGTTATTAGATAATGGAATGATGTAAACAAATATCCTTATAATATCTTTTTAGAACCACTGAATACTTAAGTTTTATGGCAGTAGCATTTATTTTTAGCACGTTGATTCTCTTTTATTCCAAAAAATGAGAGGTTTCGCAGATCACCCGGAATTTTTACTCGCAAAGATACACAAACATTAAGCAGTGATATAAAATAGAAAAACAACATTTATAAGTAATTCACCTTATACATTATAAAGAGTGTAGTTGAAAGTAATTTTTAAAGCAGTGCAAACAAAAAAATCATTTATATTTTTATGTTACTTTACTGCAAAAGAATACATTAAATATCAATTTTTGTTAAAATTTGACAATAAGTTTCCAACGCTCGTCTCAAAATAGGAAACAAATATTAAATTTAGTCTATATGCATGAAAAGTTAGTTAATATATTCTTGTTTAACCCTTTAACGCATAAATGAACAGATTTTTTTCGTCAATTTTGATCGTTCACAGCATTTTCAGAAATGAATATTTTTGGATTGCTCGACCATCATATCTTATTGTTTTTACGTCCGCTCTTTCAAATGCCGCTGAGAAAAATTAGAAAAAATGTCATTTAACCTCATTTTTTTTCAAGAAAAAGAAAAATAGTACCGAATTTTCTTGCCTTTTTTCAAAAATTTTTTTTATAGGAAAACATTTTTTTATCTTTTTGAAACCTTTCAAAAAAGTATATCCAAGGGATACGATCATGCAAAAAAAAACTTTTTTCAAGATGGCGGTTTCAAAATGGCGTCTGAATGAATGCTTTTTTTCTCGATTTATAAATCACTGTCTTTACATGTTTTTCTTCGTGTTTTCTAAGGTAAAATATCAGCACTATGGGCCAGAACACCCTATATCTTGACCAAAAAACAGTTGATGAATTAAAAATAATGGAGTTGTTTATCGTATAGTGAACATTTTGAAGTACCTCAAATTTGATTATTATAAAATTATTTATCTTTTTTCACTAACTTTCAATGTCTTAGTATTACAAAATTGAGTATAAAAAATTATTATCAGTTTAATTATTATGTAGTTTATATTTTTATAACTAGATACAATTAATATAACTAAAGCTTTTTTACATTATTATAAGTCAAATGTTAATAACGTAACGGAAAAATAAGAATAAATGTATAGATTTGTTGTTATTTGTGTAGTTTATTTACGCAAATAGTGTTTTATTCCATGTGGACGTGTTTCCTTTTATTCCACTTCTAAGCTCGACTACCAGACAAATAAAGTGTCATTTTTTTCGGGAGAATATATATTTTGATTTCGACGGCTCAATTTGGCCCGTTTTTTGTTTTTCTCCTTCTCTCTTAATTTATTGCAAACTAATAATATTCGCTCATTACGAAAGTCAATGTAAATTAACGTATAAGGCTTATATTGTCAGAAAAATAAATATTGCCAAATGACTGTTATAAAAAATAGAATGACAACATTCTTAAGCAAAAATTCAATTCAACAATAAAAACTATTAAGATTACTTCAAATTTTGCACACCTTTTTGTTATTATTACGAATTTATTGTCAGATTCGTAATCAGCGACTCAAAAAAACACCTATAGGTATTCATTTTTGTTAGAAATAAACGATTTTTAAAAATGCATGTTCGCCATTTTGGATCCGCCATTTTGAATTCTTCAAATTTGATGTCAGATTCATAATCAACGACCCAAAAAATTCTCCAATAAACATTTTCAGTAATTTTTGATCAGTTTTTGAATTTAGGCCAAGACTTGGGGTATTCTGACCCATAGTGATCAGGTATGAGGGTTTTCGAGGTCGCTGATTACGATTCTGATGTCAGAATTGCAAAGTACAAGATGGCGGATCCAATATGGCCGACATTTAAATCTGAATTCGTTGTTTCTTATTCAAATGGCCCGGGAATTTCATTTACGGGGGTTTTTGTTTTGTTTGTTTTTTAAATTTATTTTACATAATTTTCTAGTACTTACCTATAGTTTTTTATTGTACTTTCCGAAGTAGGTTGTGACGGCAAAGTCAAGTATTTTTTTATATTCGGTATTATACAAAAATTGTAACTGAAGAAGTATTTTCAAAGTTGAAATAAGTTTGAGTGAAAACAGTTACAAAGTCGCCGCTAGGTGTCGTCACGGCTCTAGTCGTTCTTTTTGTTCCCGTTTTAGAAATGGGTTTATGTTTATTATACAACGAGCAGTACCATTTTTCAATTCATTACCGATATATATTATGTTGTAACTATGTGGAATTGATTTGACATTTTAAGTCGGGGAATAAGCTTTTTTTGGCGGCATCTTGAATTTAAATATCGGCCATATTGGATCCGCCATCTTGTACTTTGCAATTCTGACATCAGAATGGTAATCAGTGACTTCGAAAACCCAAATACCCGATATTTTACCTTAAAAAACACAAAGAAAAACGTGTAAAGACAGTAATTTATAAATCGAGAAAAAAATCATTCATTCAGACGCCATTTTGAAACCATCTTGAAAAAAAAACGTTTTTCTTTGCGGATGATCTTATTCCTTGGATATCGAGATCACTTTTTTCAAAGGTTTCAAAAAGATAAAATGTTTTTCTATCAAAAAATACGAATTTGTAAAAGGCAAGAAAATTCGGTACTATTTTTCTTTTTCTTGAAAAAAATGAGGTCAAATGACATTTTTTCGAATTTTTCTGAGCAGCATTTGAAAGAGCGGACCAAAAAACATACAAAATATTATGATAGAGCAATCCAAATATACATTTCTGAAATGCTGTGAACAATCGAACTTGACGAAAAAATTGAAACAACATAATATTTATCATAGTATTTCATTTCGAAACAGTCAATTAACATTTGCGACACATTTCAGCGTGCTTTTCAGGAGAATCGCCCATATATTAGTTAAAAAATTACAAAAAAACTTGGTAGATATTTTATTAACTTACTAACCTTAAACATCTTCTGGTGTCCGGGTCTGGAGGTCTATGATATGTTTTTTGGGTCGCTGAATCCGAATTCGAAATCCATTTAACCCCTTCACGTCAGGTTTTGGACATAACCTCAAAAAACCTAAAAAAATCCTATAATTCGACCTTAAAATGTTAAAATAAAGAATAATTTGGGCTTCGAAGTCCATGCCTCGTTTCCGTTAAGGTTGTTTTTAGGTCGCTGAAACCATATCCGAAGCCCACTCAGCCCCATCACATTAAGTTATTAACATAACCTCAAAAAGAAATGTAAAAATCAACTCTAAAATATGAAAATATAGAAAAATTCAGGCCTGGAAGGCATACCATGTTCCCATTATGTTTTAGGGGTTACTGAAATTGAATCCGAAGTTCATTCGGCCTCACTAGATCTTTGGACATAACCCAAAAAGAATCCTGCAAATCGAATCCAAAATACTAGAATAAAGGAAACTAGCAGCGGATTTGGAATAGCGGATTAAAATCGTTTAAAATTACGGCTTCGCAATCGCCAATCGTATGACTTCCAGGTTACAATTTTCCTTTATTCTAACATTTTGGATTCGATTTGCAGGATTCTTTTTGAGGTTATGTCAAAAGACTTACCTGGTGAGGTTGAATGAACTTTGGATTCAATTTCAGTAACCCCGAAAACATAATGGAAACATGGTATGCCTTCCAGTCCTGAATTTTTCTATATTTTCATATTTTAGAGTTGATTTTTAGATTTCTTTTTGAGGTTATGTCCATAACTTAATGTGAAGTGGGTTTCGGAGTTCGGATATGGTTTCAGCGACCCAAAAAACCTTAACGGAAACGAGGCATAACTCTTGTGAGAAGACAATTTTTGTCAGGCGATTAGTTTTAGTCTTAAATTCAGCGCATTCTTTAGTCTTAATTTTGTATTTTTCTGTTCCTTCTAATATTTTGTCTTTTCGGCGTTTTGAGTTTTTTCTTTAAATTCTTTGTATGTATCTGCGAACTCCCTCCCGGTCTACTCCGGAACTCGCCTCTCAACAGGTTGTATCCCATACGAGAGTAATAAACACAATACAAATACACAAAAATTCGTGTTTTGTTTGTCACATTTCGATTTATTTTATAGCAAAAATGATTTTTTTTAACAAATGTATAATTTCCGAAGTATTTTTCAATACTAAAAAGAAAAAGATCAGATCAATCGGGATTCGGAGATGGTTCGTCATTTTTTAAACAAAGGAAGAGACATGAAAACCTGATTCTGGTTACGGCAGAACACGGAAATGCTGACATTATGCAAGTTCAAATTCAACGTCAAAGCTCAAAGTGCTGCAAACGGTGATACACCAATGCATCTGGGGTGTAGGACTTTGGATTCGGATGTCGTGAAGCATGTATCACGGAGCAAACACGGAAATAACAAATAATCAAGGCAGGATCCCGTTAGAGTTTCTCGCAATAGAATGTTTCAAGGCAAGCAAATACCTTGAAAGAGGATTTCGAAAAAAGACATCGAGGTACTTTGACGCTATGGTCTGTGGCACCAAAGAATTTGTATTGTTTGAAGAATATGGATTGTAACATTCGTCACGTCCGGTTTTCGCCGCTGCCCTCTCCGAACCGTCGCGCCACTATCGTGGCAGCTACGCACGTTTGCCGTGCAGAGCGCGCCTGGGAACCTTGCAGTCCCCGACCGCCGGGGTTCTGCGCAAGCCCGCAAGAGGGCCGCGAAAAAGGCGCGCTGCCGGCCAACGGCGCGACCGCTCGCCAGATAGCCTGCGAAAGCCAAAGACAGCGGTCCT
Organism: Trichopria drosophilae; assembly: GCA_030407085.1. Taxonomy (NCBI): domain Eukaryota; kingdom Metazoa; phylum Arthropoda; class Insecta; order Hymenoptera; family Diapriidae; genus Trichopria; species Trichopria drosophilae. The sequence continues at coordinate 95,918,086 of CM059586.1, read as the reverse complement.
AGGCTATATAGCGCGATACAGTCGACAGCGAGCGACCGCGAACAAGCGCGTCCTTCAGACGCCACATTTCCTCGTCGGAAATAATATCCGCGCTGCGCTTCCCGCATTGCTTATACATTGTAACCTGGTGACTTGTACCGGCGCGTCACCGAACGGATATAAATTATTCTAAAGCGAATAGAATAAAGTATTCTAAAGCGACTACTGAGATTATTTTCTCCGCGCCGCACTCATCTGCCCCTGGACGAAAGCGCCGCTCAAGGAATTAGCCCGGAGACGCCCTCCTGCGAACCTGTCGCCAACGAGAGCGCAAACAGGTGAGTTCGCTGGTCTTGGCCCTTTTCGCTTCGCTCTCTTATGCTCTTCCTTCTCCTATCGCACTTTTCTCAATATACTTGCTGCTGCCTCTGAATTTGTCTGTAAATTCATTTCCACCAGTGTACCTTCCGGCGCGGGTCGAACCCGGACACGCGATTCACAGTATCCACCTCGAGAATCAAATCCCGCGTCGGCGAAGGCCACAGGATATTTCAAGTATGCATAGGGGTCCACTTCCAGAACTGTCTTACATCTAGCCTCTCTCGTCATGGAAACTTAGAAGTTCGCACTACGACATCGAAGCAAGATCGACATTTGGCAAGCCTTTGGAAATTGCTGCATCTGCCGGAAATTTGGAATGTGTAAAATTTTTCATTAACAGCTGCGCTGATGTGGAGTCGAAAGGGATGTTAACCGTTAATCCCGACGCATGGGTCGTTTTCGACCCAGAGAAAATTCAAATTATATTTTATAAATTGCACAATTGTAAGCATTTTCAAGCGGCAGGACATATTTGACCCAGGTAAAAATAGCCGTCGGAACTAAGGGTTAAATATCCACTAAAAAATAAACAGTGGAGAACAAATAAAAGTCTGCGTTCAATCCAACGATCCGCGAATTTATTATATATAGTATATATAATATAGTTATATATAAATATTTAGTTCTCAAATAGAGAACTTAAAATAACACTTCTTTGCCGCAACCAAAGGAATGTGAATAAATGTGCGTCGTTCAAAATGCGAACGTAAACGCAAATAATTATTGAAACAAGCGGAGAATATAAGGCTAAACATTTTTATTTTACTATTGAGAATTATGGAAAAACCCCATCTGGTATTTTATTTCACAAACTATTAAATTATAAACGCGTTTCGCATTCGGCTCATCAGCCGAGTTCTGGCAGCTTTACCCTTGACTCGATTGTAGATTAATTTTATAATTTTATGAATGTTATTGTATATTCAAGTTTCTGGGGAAAAATTTGAAAATCAATAACATTTAAAAAGTTAGATTTAAAACATGTTTTAAATCGAAAGAAAACCCATAATTATAAATATTTAGTTCTCAAATAGAGAACTTAAAAATAACACTTTGAACGACGCATCTTTATTTACATTCCTTTTGTTTACATTTTTATATGTGCCGTCGAACCAAGAATTCGTATATTGTATTAAATAAATTAATAGTTATATATAGCTCATGAAATTCACCAATTCCTTCAAAAAGTAATGTTTAATAACCTATTAAAAAAATTCGGATATTTAATATTATGGAATAATAATAACCTAATTGTTTATGGAGGAAAACATGTTAAAAAAGATATTTTGTGCCTAAATATATATAAATTTTAGACTAGAAGTAACAAATAATTTTTTTAAATAAAAAATATTTTTAGTTTTTTGCAGTTGTGGCAAAATTTTTTGAAGTGACCTCAATTTTGTTTATGGCCATCTGAAAATAGACATTTTAATGAACAAAATACAATACAAAACATTTAAAATCTAAAAACTTAACACGAAAATGTTCGATTGAAAATATGGATAATTTTTCGGTTTTAACTCGATACAACATCTAAAAATGAATATCTTTTATTGAAAAAAATTACACCTTATTTGGGACATAAAAATGTAATTTTCCTCTACATTTTAGTAAAAAAAAATCCTTTTTTGGTCGAGAAACAAAATTAAAATAGGTTTTTTAAATTATCTCGAAAATTTTGAGGTTATGTGAAAAATGATGTATTCAAAAGTTGTAGATCATTTTAATATCTGTAATCTCTTATTATAATATTTTTCGATTGAAGGTCAACATTCTCCAGAAATAAAAATAACTAAAAAATGTTACATTTTTTGACAGTTTTTCGGGATTTTTTAAAAATTGTCCCGATAAATTTAATTTTAGAGACAGTCGACGATATTGCAATAAAATATTTCATATAAAAGAAAGTTACAGTGATTTTCAAAATTGTGTCATAATGTAAATTTGTTAGTGTCATGACGAAGCAAAAATTGTTATTAAGTTATACATAAAGTTGTGACGTAATCAAAACCTATAAACGATCGTATAATATCCGCAATCGTCTGGGTTCAATAATTGCATCAAAGTCAATAACAGAAGCAAAATCAAGTTTGTTAATAATTACATAATTTTTCTCAAAGACAATAAGAAAAGCATGAATTCCTAAAGTCTGTACTTTTCAGGTTACACAAGTAAACATTGTCTGGTTGTTACCATACAATTGAAAAAAAAGGCAAAAACAATATTTTGAAACATTAATTAGTACGCTGCGTTCGCTGAAAAGTTCAATTGTTAGATATTTCTACTTATATCCTGATAAAAATTAATTTACTGATTACCGGGTTGCAAGTTTGGGTAATCTCACTATAAATATAATCACTGAATTATTTTTTAATTAATGTTAATCAAATAAAAAAGTGGAATATCCATTACTGCACATATATTGAATTTCTGAAATTGCATTAAAATTCATTTATAAACAGATCCATGTTACTTTTAACTTACAGAATTGTTATAAAATCAATAAAAGCAATACATTTTAATATCAATAGGAAATCAGTGTAGAAGAAAAGGCAAAAGCTAAAATCTGCCATTTATAACCCTTTTTCGAAAAACGAAAGATATTTATGTTATGAAGAATTATTTTTTGCATATCAGCCGATTTTCAAGCTGTTTATTGCGAAAGTAATCCATGTACTCAAGTAAATATAAATAATATTTTAAAAGGAAAACAAATGAGTAAATAAATAGACGTTTATGATTATCTTATATGTAAATGTTATATTCGATAATTATTGGGTTTAATATGAAACATTGCGGCCATAATTTAAATTTGCATAATTTAAATTAGATTTGATATTAAAAGTAAAAAAGAGAAGATTTTGAGCTCTTCAGTAGGGCTAATGACATCCTTGCTCGATATTTCATTTTAATTTTGAAAAATATACGAAAAGCTTAAAACGCATTTTTAAAAAAATCAATTTTTAAGCAGTAGAGGGATGTTTTCTCTTTTTTCAATGTCAAACCCAATATCGAATCCAAAATTTTACATATAAGATGATCATAAAGTACAGATCGACGTCAACTGAGATCCCAGTTACGTATGTTTATTTACCTGTTGCTCAAAGTTTATTTACATGTGACAAAAACTAAGAATTTCTTATTCTTAATTTCAATCGGTTGAGAAATCAACAAAATATATTTTCTCCATGATCATAGTTACGTTTTTTAGAGGTTTTAGAAAGTGCTTACGTTTCATTTTAGAATATTAGAATTTAGAAGAGTTTAAACATTCGCAAAAAATGTACGACAAAAAAACATTCGTTATCTAATTTAAATGTTTTCAAAAATTATTTTAAAATAGTAAAAATAAAAGCAGCAAGTGAAAACTTTTTTGCCTATTTTAAAAGTGTTTTGAATGTTTCAATAGCATCAAAAGATAAGGAGTTCCCAAATTTTTGACCAGTAGTGTACGAAAAATTCCTTTGTTTTTGTATCTGTCCATGAAGGTACGAAAATTCCACGGTGAAAGTCCGTTCCGGACCAAATGTAAGGGTGAGGCGTGGTTATGGAAACTTTGGCAACTGTGGCGCAGATGGGTTCCTGGAAAGCATCGATAAAAAATCTTTCCTTGCCACTAGAAAAATTTTGATAACAGTTTAATTATGACACGATTTTCTTATAAACAAATCGTGCAACATTGAAAAATTTCATAAAAATCTGAAAAAATGGAGGAAACGACTAAAATTCATTATTCAGAAGTTTTTTCGGTTGTTGATCATGCATCCAAAGTCAGTATTCCAAAATTCAACAACTGATTTTACTTTAGTTTTCGAACAGAATGTTTTTATCTAGTTATTCCAACTTACTAAAATTACTAAATTTATCGGCGTTAATCAAATTTACCAAATATGGTAGAAAGTTTAAAATTAAACATTGGGCTTTAAAGCGATTTCAGTTTCGACTTTTTCCCTATTAATGGTTTGAAAAATTCGAAGCATTTTTGTGCCTAAAGCTGTTTTTCCATCGAGTTCTTCCCTCCGGTGCGTTCAGGTAAAAATAGTTTCGTATTTTCATTAGTACAGCCGGCCCAACAGTTTTCTTATCGGTATGTAGTTAAGGGGGGGAAAACCATACCGTCAAATTTTACTCCCACGAATCCCCCTCCCTCTCCTTTTCAAATTTGACGTAGCATGTACTGTTAAAGTCGCCGCAGATCCCGATCAGTTTCTGTTCAGTGCAGTTCGAGTCAACTTCGAGTTTACGGAGCATCCAGCAAAATGCGTAAAATGGAGATCAACCCCATGTGGAGGGCGATTCTTAATCGGGATTTGGAGACGGTTCGTCATTTTTTAAACAGAGGAAGATTCATCCACGAAAACCTGATTCTGGTTGCGGCAGAACACGGAAATGCTGACATTGTGCAAGCTTTTCTGGAGTTCAAGTTCAACGTCAACGCTCAAAGTGCTGCAAACGGTGACACGCCAATGCATGTGGCGTGTAGGACTTTGGATTCGGATGTCGCGAAGCTGCTAATGATTCACGGAGCAAACATGGGAATAACGAATCATCAAGGCAAGATCCCGTTAGAATTTCTCGCAATAGAATGTTTCAAGGCAAGCAAATACCTTGAAACAGAGGAATTCGAGAAAAGGCAGCGAGGAACATTGATGATATTGAGAGTTTGCTTCGAAAACGGCTTCAAACTGGACAGTGAAAATTGTGCCCATAAAATACTAGCCGATTACGCTCTGGCCTGTGGCACCACAGAATTTGTGCAATTATTTGAAGAATATGGCTATTTCGAGTATCCATCGAAGTCCACTTTCAGAACTGCCTTACATTTAGCTTCTCGGGAGGGAAACTTAGAAGTTTGTAAGGCACTTTTGAAGCATTACCACGTCGAAGCAAAATCGGCATTTGGCACGCCTTTGCAAATTGCTGCAAGTGCCGGGCATTTGGAATGTGTAGAACATTTAATTAATAACGGCGCTGATGTGGAGGCCACTGCAGATGGAGAACAGTCAGTTTTGTCGTATGCCTTTTTATCAAGAAAAGAGCAGAGTGACAAAGTTCTGGACTTGATAATCCGATCCAGAGGCAGTGTAAATAGTATCTTGTTCAACGATTCCATGCTGAACTTTTTTATAAACAAAGTGAATGTTAATAGAGTCGATCCATCAACAGTGATTGTGTTTCTAAAACACATTCTTAAAATGCAAATGGCGGGATTTCATACCAACAAGTCCTTCTTGATGACGTTATATCGAAACGAGGAAGTGCGCCGAACATTCGACATTTCTAAGTTCAAAAGTGATTGCTTCCAGGAAATTCAATTGTTAAAAGAACTTATGTGTTCCAATAAGTTGTCATATTTTCAATTGTTGACGAGAAGTTCTAAAAAAACTGCTTGGCATGCCAATGATCCAATGCTAGTAAAGAACTTCCAGTCCAAAGCACTGGAAATTCAATTTCCAATATATTACGAATCCTTGTGTGTTGGATTTAAGAGTGCTGTAAACAGGAGAAAATTGATGAACGATGCGGAATATTTCCTTTTGGGAGTTTGGACAAATTTACCGTTGCTTGTGATACATGACATCATTGACCACTTGAACGATAAAGATTTGAAAAATATCAAATCAATAAGTTCCAGCTTTTTTGAAGGACAATAAAATCGTCGTTTTTTGCAACACTTTGTACGTGGAAATGCATCACTAGAACTACCAACGGCATCTATCGCTGAACATCAACAGAGCATTCGAAGCATCAGAAGTCACATAACCTACAAGAATTGTTTACAGTATTTCTGTCATCGTGTAGATTAAATTAATTTAAATAATAGTGTTTATATTAATATTTATAAGAAACTTTATGTAAATAATATAAATTTTAACACATAACCTCAAATATATTGAAATGTTGCTTAAAATATACATTAATTATGAAACGATATTCGACTTGTATTTTTTGGTTTTGTTCTTAATTCCTTATAACCTAAACTCCTGGAAAGTACATTATATTGCATGCTAAATATTAGTCAATATGCATATAAAAATCACAAATTATGTTGGTTGACGCTTATAAAATGTTAATTATTTCAAATTCAAGATGGCGGATCCAATATGGGGGACCGAATTCTAAAATTAAAGTGTTTAAAATTTACAATTCATAATTATTTATTCAGAACAGTACAAACAAACAATATTTACAAATACTACTATATATTTTATTACATTCTTACAATTCAATATTATTATTTTCTGGTTTTCTTTTCCGGTTGTTTCTTAGAAGTTTGCGAGTTTTTCTGATCTGACGAAAGTTTTCGAGTCGCCATTTTCTTAGTTTTCTTTTTAAACTCGTTATTTACAAATTTTAATTCTCCCAAATGATAATGTACACAATTTTGTTTCATTGGACAATCGTAATTTGAAATTTAAAAATCTGACATCACATTTGGATTCAGCGACTCCAAAAATCCCCCAGTAATAAGTTTCAAGCGAATGTGATTAACTTTTGTAATACAAATAAATATTTTATTGAATGTTATTAGATAATGGAATGATGTAAACAAATATCCTTATAATATCTTTTTAGAACCACTGAATACTTAAGTTTTATGGCAGTAGCATTTATTTTTAGCACGTTGATTCTCTTTTATTCCAAAAAATGAGAGGTTTCGCAGATCACCCGGAATTTTTACTCACAAAGATACACAAACATTAAGCAGTGATATAAAATAGAAAAACAACATTTATAAGTAATTCACCTTATACATTATAAAGAGTGTAGTTGAAAGTAATTTTAAAGCATTGCAAACAAAAAAATCATTTATATTTGGATGTTACTTTACTGCAAAAAAATACATTAAATATCATTTTTTGTTAAAATTTGACAATAAGTTTCCAACGCTCGTCTCAAAATAGGAAACAAATATTACATTTAGTCTATATGCATGAAAAGTTAGTTAATATATTCCAGTTTAACCCTTTAACGCATAAATGAACAGATTTTTTTCGTCAAGTTTGATCGCTCACAGCATTTTCAGAAATGAATATTTTTGGATTGCTCGACCATCATTTGAAACCTTTCAAAAAAGTATATCCGAGGGATAAGATCATGCACAAAAAACTTTTTTCAAGATGGCGGTTTCAAAATGGCGTCTGAATGAATGCTTTTTTTCTCGATTTATAAATTACTGTCTTTACATGTTTTTCTTCGTGTTTTCTAAGGTAAAATATCAGCACTGTGGGCCAAAACACCCTATATCTTGACCAAAAACCAGTTGTTGAATTAAAAATAACGGAGTTGTTTATCGTTTAGTGAACATGTTGAAGTACCTCAAATTTGATTATTATAAAATTATTTATCTTTTTTCTCTAACTTTCAATGTCTTAGTATTACAAAATTGTGTATAAAAAATTATTATCAGTTTAATTATTATGTAGTTTATCTTTTTATAACTAGATACAATTAATATAACTAAAGCTTTTTTACATTATTATAAGTCAAATGTTAATAACCTAACGAAAAAATAAGAATAAATGTATAGATTTGTTGTTATTTGTGTAGTTTATTTACGCAAATAGTGTTTTATTACCATGTGGACGTGTTTCCTTTTATTCCACTTCTAAGCTCGACTACCAGACAAATAAAGTGTCATTTTCTTCGGGAGAATATATATTTTGATTTCGACGGCTCAATTTGGCCCGTTTTTTGTTTTTCTCATTCTCTCTTAATTTATTGCAAACTAATAATATTCGCTCATTACGAAAGTCAATGTAAATTAACGTATAAGGCTTATATTGTCAGAAAAATAAATATTGCCAAATGACTGTTATAAAAAATAGAATGACAACATTCTTAAGCAAAAATTCAATTCAACAATAAAAACTATTAAGATTACTTCAAATTTTGCACACCTTTTTGTTATTATTACGAATTTATTGTCAGATTCGTAATCAGCGACTCAAAAAAACACCTATAGGTATTCATTTTTGTTAGAAATAAACGATTTTTAAAAATGCATGTTCGCCATTTTGGATCCGCCATTTTGAATTCTTCAAATTTGATGTCAGATTCATAATCAACGACCCAAAAAATTCTCCAATAAACATTTTCAGTAATTTTTGATCAGTTTTTGAATTTAGGCCAAGACTTGGGGTATTCTGACCCATAGTGATCAGGTATCAGGGTTTTCGAGGTCGCTGATTACGATTCTGATGTCAGAATTGCAAAGTACAAGATGGCGGATCCAATATGGCCGACATTTAAATCTGAATTCGTTGTTTCTTATTCAAATGGCCCGGGAATTTCATTTACGGGGGTTTTTGTTTTGTTTGTTTTTTAAATTTATTTTACATAATTTTCTAGTACTTACCTATAGTTTTTTATTGTACTTTCCGAAGTAGGTTGTGACGGCAAAGTCAAGTATTTTTTTATATTCGGTATTATACAAAAATTGTAACTGAAGAAGTATTTTCAAAGTTGAAATAAGTTTGAGTGAAAACAGTTACAAAGTCGCCGCTAGGTGTCGTCACGGCTCTAGTCGTTCTTTTTGTTCCCGTTTTAGAAATGGGTTTATGTTTATTATACAACGAGCAGTACCATTTTTCAATTCATTACCGATATATATTATGTTGTAACTATGTGGAATTGATTTGACATTTTAAGTCGGGGAATAAGCTTTTTTTGGAGGCATCTTGAATTTAAATATCGGCCATATTGGATCCGCCATCTTGTACTTTGCAATTCTGACATCAGAATTGTAATCAGTGACTTCGAAAACCCAAATACCCGATATTTTACCTTAAAAAACACAAAGAAAAACGTGTAAAGACAGTAATTTATAAATCGAGAAAAAAATCATTCATTCAGACGCCATTTTGAAACCATCTTGAAAAAAAAAACGTTTTTCTTTGCGAATGATCTTATTCCTTGGATATAGAGATCACTTTTTTCAAAGGTTTCAAAAAGATAAAATGTTTTTCTATCAAAAAATACGAATTTGTAAAAGGCAAGAAAATTCGGTACTATTTTTCTTTTTCTTGAAAAAAATGAGGTTAAATGACATTTTTTCGATTTTTTCTGAGCAGCATTTGAAAGAGCGGACCAAAAAACATACAAAATATTCTGGTAGAGCAATCCAAATATACATTTCTGAAAATGCTGTGAACAATCGAACTTAACGAAAAAATTGAAACAACATAATATTTATCATAGTATTTCGTATTATTACTATCGTTTAGACATAGATAATTTCTTAAAAACTGAAAACCCTAAAACTAATGTAAAAAATGACATAGATAACAAAAAAACTATGCAAAAATTCTTTAAAAACAACAAAGATGTATTTTTTACAAGAGCAGACAAGGGTAATGTCACAGTAGCCATGTCAAAAAAAACATATTTAAACAAAATGAATGTTTTACTATTAGACACTAACACCTATGAAACTAGTAGTCATGAATATACAGCAACAACTGAAAAGAAAGTAAACGATTTCGTTAAAAAACTTCAAACAAAAAAATTTATTAATGAAGAGTTAGCAAAAAAATTAAAAACATACAATTCAACTGTATCAAAAGCATATGGATTACCAAAAATACACAAAGAAAACAATCCGCTAAGAGTCATTATTTCTACAGTAAACTCTCCCACGTATAAATTAGCATCTTTTTATACAGAAATTTTGTGAAATCTCATCCAAACAATACCTAGGAGAGTAAAAGATAGTTGGGAATTACATGAAAAAATAAAAAACTTTAAATTACCAGAAAATCATACTTTAATATCACTTGATGTAGTATCATTATTTACAAATGTTTCTACAGACATAGTAAAATTAATTCTCAAAAATAAATGGAATGAAATTAAACAATATACCAGTATACCTCAATTAGAATTTTTTGAAGGATTAGATATTATATTCAAAAATATGTATTTTCAATTTCAAAATAAGCATTATAAACAAAAATATGGTGTACCAATGGGATCACCAATTTCACCCATAGTAGCAGATTTTTTAATGGATCTAATAGAAAATATACTAATTCAAAAATTACCTTGTAAAATTCCGTTTTATTTTAGATATGTAGATGACATTCTTACAGCTATTCCTAATGAATTTTTAAATGACATTTTACCAATTTTTAATAGTTTAAACAAAATTAAAGGTTTTCAAAACAGAATTAAGTTTACTATGGAATTAGAAAACAATAAAAAAATTAGCTTTTTAGACTTACTTATTATAAATGAAAAAAATACTCTAATAACAGATTGGTATCACAAAAATACATTTTCAGGTCGTTATCTTAATTTTCACTCAAATCACCCGTTACATTATAAAATAGGAGTTGCATATGGAATAATAGATAGAGCCATAAAACTATCACATTACAAATTCCGAGAAAAAAATTTAAAAATAGTTAGACAATTATTACAAGAAAATGGTTATCCTATACATATTATTAATGAATGTTTTAAAAAAAGAGTGTATAAATTGTACAACACTCTCAACAATACATCAAATGATAAAAAATATATAAAAACTATAAGTATCCCATACGTCAAGAACATATCTGAAAACATAAGAAGTAATTTTAGAAATAAAGACATTAGAGTTTTTTAAACCAACTAATTTAAATATTGGCAGTATAAAACCTTTTAAAGACAAACCAGACACTTTACATCAAAAAGAAGTTATCTATGAAATTAAATGTAATGATTGTGAAACCGTTTACATCGGAGAAACAGGCAGACTCTTAAAAAATAGAATAACTGAACATAAACATAACATTTATTTAGATGAAGATAAATATACAGGATTAACGATTCACCGCATAAATACAGGACATACTTTTGATTTTAAAAATGTCAAAATTTTAGCAATAGAACGTAATAAACATAAAAGAAAACATATGGAAAACTTTTTTATAAAGAAAAATAAAAAATCAGTTAATATCCGTTTCGAAAAATCAAACCTCCCCGATGTTTACTTACCATTACTTCAAGTTCAAATATGACAACAATGTAAATAAATAAAAACGGTAACTTATTGTATACGAAATAGAATGTAATCTGAAGAACTTTTCAGTTTCATTTAACACGTCATAAAGTTTTAAGTCAGTGCAAAAATCATAATTTTATATTTTTTATATTTTTATTGTTGTGCTTACTGAGTTTTTACAAAAACTCATAAGATTTTTTACTTTTTTCAGTTTTATCAATTTGACGTTTTTATTATGGACTACGAAAACTTATTTTTAAATTCAGTGATAAGTTCACTACAAAATGAAGGTAAGCAGAAACAATAAACTTTTCACAAAATTAATAAAAAATTATTTAAACAAAATTCTTTTTTTTATTATTAAAAATTTAATTGAAAAGTTCATCAGAAAGTTTTTATATAACTATTTTTTGTATTTATATTTTTTAGAAATAAATTTCTGAAGAGGGCTTCAAAACAGAGCCGAAACGTTAAAACAATATAGTTAATTATTACACTAGTCATTCTGACATTATACAAGAAAATTAAAACTAAGAAAATTTCACTTATGAAAGGGTCAGATAAGAAAATCAACATAATTTAATCATAGTATTTCATTTCGAAACAGTCAAATAACATTTGCGACACATTTCAGTGTGCTTTAGGAGAATCGCCCATATATTAGTTAAAAAATTACAAAAAAAACTGGGTAGATATTTTATTAACTTACTAACCTTAAACATCTTCTGGTGTCCGGATCTGGAGGTCTATGATATGTTTTTTGGGTCGCTGAATCCGAATCCGAAGTTCATTTAACCCCTTCACGTCAGGTTTTGGACATAACCTCAAAAAACCTAAAAAAATCCTATAATTCGACCTTAAAATGCTAAAATAAAGAATAATTTGGGCTTGGAAGTCCATGTCTCGTTTCCGTTAAGGTTTTTTTTGGGTCGCTGAAACCATATCCGAAGCCCACTCAGCCCCATCACATTAAGTTATTGACATAACCTCAAAAAGAAATCTAAAAATCAACTCTAAAATATGAAAATATAGAAAAATTCAGGCTTGGAAGGCATACCATGTTTCCATTATGTTTTAGGGGTTACTGAAATTGAATCCGAAGTTCATTCTGCCTCACCAGGTAAGTCTTTGGACATAACCTCAAAAAGAATCCTGCAAATCGAATACAAAATACTAGAATAAAGGAAACTAGCAGCGGATTTGGAATAACGGATTAAAGTCTTTTAAAATTACGGCTTCGCAATCGCCAATCGTATGACCTCCAGGTTACAATTTTCCTTTATTCTAACATCTTAAATTCAGCGCATTCTTTAGTCTTAATTTTGCCTTTTTCTGTTCCTTCTAATGTTTTGTCTTTTCGGCGTTTTGAGTTTTTTCTTTAAATTCTTTGTATGTATCTGCGAACTCCCTCCCGGTATATTCCGGAACTCACCACTCAACAGGTTGTATCCCATACGAGAGTAATACACAGTACAAATACACAAAAATTCGTGTTCTGTTTGTCACATTTCGATTTATTTTATAGCAAAAATGATTTTTTTTTAACAAATGTGTAATTTCCGAAGTATTTATCAATACTAAAAAGAAAAAGATCAGATCAATCGGGATTTGGAGATGGTTCGTCATTTTTTAAACAAAGGAAGATACATCCACGAAAACCTGATTCTGGTTACGGCAGAACACGGAAATGCTGACATTATGCAAGTTTTCTGCAGTTCAAGTTCAACGTCAAAGCTCAAAGTGCTGCAAACGGTGATACACCAATGCATCTGGGGTGTAGGACTTTGGATTCGGATGTCGTGAAGCATGTATTGTAACGAGGTCCCCGTGGCGGACGCAACGACTCGTTACGATGAACCGCTCCGGCCGGCACCGACTCGTATTAACGGTTCTGGTTGGTTACAGGAGGCCGAGCGTGTGGTGGAAGTGACGGGTGCACCAAGGCACGAGTGCGATAGCTCCGACCCCTGAGGGCTCTGTCCGAACGTTCTCCCTGGAGGAGAAAAGACGCATCGGCGACCGCAGGACACACGGAAGCCTCCATTTTGTATGTACCGGCTCGGCCAAATTACTTGGCGGGATTCATCCTCTCGGGTCCTTCTCTCTCCTTCGCTCTCTTGTGCTCATTCGGAAGTCTATCTCCGCGAGTGGAACGCGAACGCGACGGTCCAGGGTGTCCCGCGAGACACAGCGGCGTTAATCGCGACTTTTGTAAAGGTCTCCCTTCAGGAGTTCAATAAAGGCCCTTTTGGCACTGTTTATATTCAACCTTGCACTTTTCATTTTTGTATACGACCTCGTCCCCTTCAGGGAGTTCGCCGCACCAAGCTAGCCGGTGGGCGATTTCTCCGCGGGTTGCGTCCTCAGGACGTCAAACGTGAAAGATTCCGTTCGAAGCAACTCGCGCACAAGAAAGTCGTTACATGGCGCCTAACGTGGCGCACAAAACCCAAAGAGAGATCTCGCATTAGGCCTCGGAAACCTAACGAGTAGTCTCGCTGAGGGAGTTGATAGCAGTTAGTAGCAAGTGTGTATAGGTAGCGTTTGAGACCTTCAATACACCAAGCGGTCGGGTTCGTCCTCATTATAGGGTAGTCCACCGCGACATTCGGAAGTTAGTTACAAAAAACAAGCGAGGTAGGTTCACACCGTAAATCCAGTTATCGAAGATAACCACTGGCCTACTAGAGGCCCCGCAGGGGACTTGTGGAAGAGAGCGGAGCGGGTTATCTCCGTCCACAATTTTATTGTGGAAGAGTGAGGGGTCGAAGTGCCCGAGCTCGAAGAGGAGCAATGCTTTTGAAAGATCCGCTTCTCTTAGCAAGTTTTGAGAATTGACGACCTCACGGACCCGATCGTTCGGCTGGTCTGTGCCGACGAATGCCTGATCGTGAAACGACTCGAGAGACCCACCGTACTGGGGAGCTAGGGTGCGGTGTCAAGCCCCTGCCGGCGGGTTCCACACGGGGGAGCGCTACGGCGTGCCGTGTCCGTGCAGGCAGTAACCGCAGAAAGGGTTGGCCTCTAGCGGGCCGTGGCGACGTTAGAAAGGTTCTCTGAACCAACAGAAGCATCAAGGCAGGCAGCTTGTTGCTAATAAATGTGGTAGCTGACTTGTTGTATAACTTTTTTAAGTGTGCACAACCGGCGGTGCTGGCGCATCACTAAAATTTGGCCCCATCCCCCATGGGGGGGGGGGGGGTTTAACCCGAACGGGGGGCAAGACACCTTAAATAACTGTACTAGGGGGCCTACTAGAGGACCAGTGAGCACCCAAAGTAAGCAGCCAACACCGCCAGCACATAGTATTCACTAAAATCGGTAGGCGCCATGGAGGCGCAGCACCCGGTGCGGCTGGCCCCCGACTTCGTCGAGGCGTTAGCAATGCTGGATAAGCAGCTCTTAAATGAACACAATATGCCCGACAATTGCAACCCCTTTGATCCTGCCCTCACAGATGTGCCATTGCACCTGGCAGCACGACACTCTACAACGAGGCCATATTGCCCCCCACCCATCCAAAGGCGGGAGAAGCACAAGTATCCTGAAGGGTTCGATACACTCCTGATCGATACGCCGATGCTTCTGCCACCCCCCCCCCCCCCCCCGGATCCCAAGCGGGCAGGCCACAGTGATAGCTCCAGACGAGCGGCTGGTGGAGCGGTCTTGTACCCCCCCAGTTACGACGACGACAGGCGCACCCGCGACAGTGGTGCCTAGAGAATCTGTCACTCAACACAGGCTCACATGCGTAAGACGTGAGCCCCCGACAGCGGAGCCAAATGTCGCCACGGGTCCGATCATGACCGGCGACGTGCACGCATTCGCCGAAAGAATGTTGCACTTCTGCTCAACCAAGGGGACAACGACAGAGGCTGAAAATGAACGGTCTATGATGTGGGCATTGTATAACGGGGCCGGCCCCGCACCGCCCTCCACTATCAAGAGGAGGGAAAATACGAAGTGGGAAGATGAGATGGAGCGCGAACTTCCCACAAAGAAGGACAATGTCCGTTTTGTAAATAAGTCACAACAAGTAGGGACGCGCACCGAGCCGCGCACCCTCACGTACCGCGAGCCCCAACGAACGATCGGGCTATCGACCAGGGCCATCAAGGTGGCAGCGCAAATCCGTCTAAATCCCCACCGCATCCAGGGGTTGCTCGCGTCCGGAGCAAAAAACCGACAATGGGGTGCCGCCGTAAGCAGGACAATTCTAAGTGGCACACCGAAAGACGACCTCATCGCTGCGTGGAAGGCGAAGAACCGCAGCGATGGCACAAACCAGGCCCGACGGTTACACGCGTTACTACGTGTATGGGCCTACAGCGATATTCAGGTTGCAGACAATCCTGAACCTACAACGAGAGAATGTGAAGTGCAAGTCCCCGGTCCTAACGAGTTACTCGATGGTAACGCGTGGGAGGGGCAGACCAGTTCAGCATGAGAGGCTTTTTGCTCACTTCTTGTATCCAGCCCCTTGGCCGCCACCCTCCGTGCTGAACGGGTGTGTCCATTCTGCGTGTACTATGAGATTAACGGCGGTGAAGTACCGGCGCATGTCGCAAGTAAGAAGGAGGTAAGTGACAACCAATACGCCGAGGCGATCAAGACCAAGGACGTTGCCTCGACCGGGTGGCTGGCGGCCGCGGCTGCAGCCCACAACAAGGAAATGCATTCACAGAATGGCAATATCGATGCCCTGCACGATTGTGAGCCTGATAGGAATGCAATCGTCAAATATGCACGCGACTTGTTCTGGGATGCGCCGACAATTCAAGTCAGTCCAATAATGCAGGAAGGTGAATGCATGGCACGTTTAATGCGGCACCAACCCACACTTTACTATGCACGAGAAACGGGCCGCGGGTCGCAGGCTTTTACTAACGCAGGTACGATCCACCAATACCTGGGAGTCTGTGACGAACTGACGGCCGCGGATGCGCAGCGCCCACCTCAAAATCGACAGGAGGGAGAACAACCGCCCCAGGAGGAAGCCGGAGAGGCGAGCAGTGGTATAGATCCTATAGAGGGGAGCCCCTTAAGTAAAAGCCCGCCCTCTAGACCCCGACCAAGGCATCATCAGCGTCAGAGACGAGTCTAGAGAGTGTAGGGAGTAGCAGCAAGGGGGCGATTCTCAAGAAGATAGACAAGGCGGCTCTGATAGAGGAGGATCTCATCATAGCCACGAAGATCACCCAACGAATGCTCCCTGGCCAGACGTGCCCTGGTAAGCGCCGGATGATCGCTAGCGCCTTCTCAGCTGTAGAGAGGAGAGCCAGAGCAATCATCGAATCGCCGAAGAAGCGAGATGCAGGGACCTCGTGTCCACCAGTTTCCCGAACCACCCGCCGTAAACGCCATACCCAATGAAGGTAATAGGTTTGTAGCCGCTTCAGCCGCCTTGAAATGGATAGCGGTAGGTGTAGACGGTAGGAAAAATCATGGCTCCCTCGAACCGACAGGGGGAGCAGAGAAAATGGTAGAGGCCGCAACGCTTCCTCAGCCAAGCGTCCCCGGACTAATTAACCCATCGAATGCGGTATACGCCTTCGGGTACCTGTCGAAGACGCCCACCACTTGGTCCCTGAGCGCCTGGCAGCGGAAGAGGCGCGACGCGCCCGAAACCGAGAGGCGGGGCGCAAACGCGCCGGGAACCAGCCCCAGGAAGACACGCCCTGAGGGCGAAGAGGAAGACCCGCCCCAAGCAACGTGCCTTGAAGGGCGACGAAATGTATCGCGCCGGTCCCTGCAGGGACGCGACCTCCGTGCCGGGAGGTGAAAACGTGGCCCCTTCTGGGCCACGTAAATAAAATCTGGAAAGAGAAGAGCCGGAGTGTAAATTCATGAACCCTTCCCCTCCTTTGTGCTGCGTTTTATCCGGCTTTCCTTGCATGCAAGATTCGCTCACACCTCTCAAGGTGGCCATATGTATTTTCTTTTTTTTTGTGTTTTGTAGCTTAATTGGTGCCCGCCAGGCTGTTCGGTCTCGAGCTGGTACCTCGGGTACTCAGGGTCTGGGGGCGGGGAGTTGTAACGAGGTCCCCGTGGCGGATGCAACGACTCGTTACGATGAACCGCTCCGGCTGGCACCGACTCGTATTCGCGCACAAGAAAGTCGTTACAGTATCGAGGAGCAAACACGGAAATAACAAATAATCAAGGCAGGATCCCGTTAGAGTTTCTCGCAATAGAATGTTTCAAGGCAAGCAAATTCCTTGAAAGAGAGGAATTCGACAAAAGACAGCGAGGTACTTTGACGCTATGGTCTGTGGCACCAAAGAATTTGTATTGTTTGAAGAATATGGATATTTCAAGTATGCATAGGGGTCCACTTCCAGAACTGTCTTACATCTAGCCTCTCTCGTCATGGAAACTTAGAAGTTCGCACTACGACATCGAAGCAAGATCGACATTTGGCAAGCCTTTGGAAATTGCTGCATCTGCCGGAAATTTGGAATGCGTAAAATTTTTCATTAACAGCTGCGCTGATGTGGAGTCGAAAGGGATGTTAACCGTTAATCCCGACGCATGGGTCGTTTTCGACCCAGAGAAAATTCAAATTATATTTTATAAATTCCACAATTGTAAGCATTTTCAAGCGGCAGGACATATTTGACCCAGGTAAAAATAGCCGTCGGAACTAAGGGTTAAATATCCACTAAAAAATAAACAGTGGAAAACAAATAAAAGTCTGCGTTCAATCCAACGATCCGCGAATTTATTATATATAGTATATATAATATAGTTATATATAAATATTTAGTTCTCAAATAGAGAACTTAAAAATAACACTTCTTTGCCGCAACCAAAGGAATGTAAATAAATGTGCGTCGTTCAAAATGCGAACGTAAACGCAAATAATTATTGAAACAAGCGGAGAATATAAGGCTAAACATTTTTATTTTACTATTGAGAATTATGGAAAAACCCCATCTGGCATTTTATTTCACAAACTATTAAATTATAAACGCGTTTCGCATTCGGCTCATCAGCCGAGTTCTGGCAGCTTTACCCTTGACTCGATTGTAGATTAATTTTATAATTTTATGAATGTTATTGTATATTCAAGTTTCTGGGGAAAAATTTGAATATCAATAACATTTAAAAAGTTAGATTTAAAACATGTTTTAAATCGAAAGAAAACCCATAATTATAAATATTTAGTTCTCAAATAGAGAACTTAAAAATAACACTTTGAACGACGCATCTTTATTTACATTCCTTTTGTTTACATTTTTATATGTGCCGTCGAACCAAGAATTCGTATATTGTATTAAATAAATTAATAGTTATATATAGCTCATGAAATTCACCAATTCCTTCAAAAAGTAATGTTTAATAACCTATTAAAAAAATTCGGATATTTAATATTATGGAATAATAATAACCTAATTGTTTATGGAGGAAAACATGTTAAAAAAGATATTTTGTGCCTAAATATATATAAATTTTAGACTAGAAGTAACAAATAATTTTTTTAAATAAAAAATATTTTTAGTTTTTTGCAGTTGTGGCAAAATTTTTTGAAGTGACCTCAATTTTGTTTATGGCCATCTGAAAATAGACATTTTAATGAACAAAATACAATACAAAACATTTAAAATCTAAAAACTTAACACGAAAATGTTCGATTGAAAATATGGGTAATTTTTCGGTTTTAACTCGATACAACAACTAAAAATGAATATCTTTTATTGAAAAAAATTACACCTTATTTGGGACATAAAAATGTAATTTTCCTCTACATTTTAGTAAAAAAAAATCCTTTTTTGGTCGAGAAACAAAATTAAAATAGGTTTTTTAAATTATCTCGAAAATTTTGAGGTTATGTGAAAAATGATGTATACAAAAGTTGTAGATCATTTTAATATCTGTAATCTCTTATTATAATATTTTTCGATTGAAGGTCAACATTCTCCAGAAATAAAAATAACTAAAAAATGTTACATTTTTTGACAGTTTTTCGGGATTTTTTAAAAATTGTCCCGATAAATTTAATTTTAGAGACAGTCGACGATATTGCAATAAAATATTTCATATAAAAGAAAGTTACAGTGATTTTCAAAATTGTGTCATAATGTAAATTTGTTAGTGTCATGACGAAGCAAAAATTGTTATTAAGTTATACATAAAGTTGTGACGTAATCAAAACCTATAAACGATCGTATAATATCCGCAATCGTCTGGGTTCAATAATTGCATCAAAGTCAATAACAGAAGCAAAATCAAGTTTGTTAATAATTACATAATTTTTCTCAAAGACAATAAGAAAAGCATGAATTCCTAAAGTCTGTACTTTTCAGGTTACACAAGTAAACATTGTCTGGTTGTTACCATACAATTGAAAAAAAAAGGCAAAAACAATATTTTGAAACATTAATTAGTACGCTGCGTTCGCTGAAAAGTTCAATTGTTAGATATTTCTACTTATATCCTGATAAAAATTAATTTACTGATTACCGGGTTGCAAGTTTGGGTAATCTCACTATAAATATAATCACTGAATTATTTTTTAATTAATGTTAATCAAATAAAAAAGTGGAATATCCTTTACCGCACATATATTGAATTTCTGAAATTGCATTAAAATTCATTTATAAACAGATCCATGTTACTTTTAACTTACAGAATTGTTATAAAATCAATAAAAGCAATACATTTTAATATCAATAGGAAATCAGTGTAGAAGAAAAGGCAAAAGCTAAAATCTGCCATTTATAACCCTTTTTCGAAAAACGAAAGATATTTATGTTATGAAGAATTATTTTTTGCATATCAGCCGATTTTCAAGCTGTTTATTGCGAAAGTAATCCATGTACTCAAGTAAATATAAATAATATTTTAAAAGGAAAACAAATGAGTAAATAAATAGACGTTTATGATTATCTTATATGTAAATGTTATATTCGATAAATATTGGGTTTAATATTAAACATTGCGGCCGACAAATTTGCATAATTTAAATTAGATTTGATATTAAAAGTAAAAAAGAGAAGATTTTGAGCTCTTCAGTAGGGCTAATGACATCCTTGCTCGATATTTCATTTTAATTTTGAAAAATATACGAAAAGCTTAAAACGCATTTTTAAAAAAATCAATTTTTAAGCAGTAGAGGGATGTTTTCTCTTTTTTCAATGTCAAACCCAATATCGAATCCAAAATTTTACATATAAGATGATCATAAAGTGCAAATCGACGTCAACTGAGATCCCAGTTACGTATGTTTATTTACCTGTTGCTCAAAGTTTATTTACATGTGACAAATACCAAGAATTTCTTATTATTAATTTCAATCGGTTGAAATTTCAACAAAATATATTTTGCCCATTATCATATGCATAGTCACATTTTTTACAGGTTTTAGAAAATGGTTACTTTTTATTTTAGAATATTAGAATTTAGAAGAGTTTAAAAATACCCAAAAAAATGTACGACAAAAAAGCATTCGTTATCTAATTTAAATGTTTTCAAAAATGTTAAAATAGTAAAAATGAAAGCAGCAAGTGAAAACTATTTTGCCTATTTTAAAAGTGTTTTGAATGTTTCAATAGCATCAAAAGATTTGGAGTTCCCAAATTTTTGACCTGTAGTGTACGAAAAATTCCTTTTTTTCGTAAATGTCCATGAAGGTACGAAAATTCCACGGTGAAAGTCCGCTACGGACCAAATGTAAGGGAGAGGCGTGATGGAAACTTTGGCAACTGTGGCGCAGATGGGCTCCTGGAAAGGATCGATAAAAAATCTATCCATGCCACTTGAAAAATTTTATAACAGTTTAATTATGGTCCGATTTTCTTATAAACAAATCGTGCAACATTGAAAAATTTCATACAAATCTGAAAAAATGGAGGAAACGACTAAAATTCATTATTCAGAAGTTTTTTAAATTGTTGATCATTCATCCAAAGTTAGTTTTCCAAAATTTAACAACTGTAGTCAAGTTTCACGGCTGATTTTACTTCAGTTTTCGCCCGAATGTTTTTATCTATTTATTCCAACTTACTAAAATTACTAAATTTATCGGCGTTAATCAAATTTGCCAAATATGGTAGAAAGTTTAAAATTAAACTTTGGACTTTAAAGCTATGTCAGATTCGACTTTTTGCCTATTAATGGTTTGAAAAATTCGAAGCATTTTTGTGCCTGAAGCTGTTTTTCCATCGTGTTCTTCCCTCCGGTGCGTTCAGGTAAAAATAGTTTTATATTTTCTTTAGTACAGCCGGCCCAACAGTTTTCTTATCGGTATGTAGTTAAGGGGGGGAAAACCATACCGTCAAATTTTACTCCCACGAATCCCCCTCCCTCTCCTTTTCAAATTTGACGTAGCATGTACAGCTATAGACGCCGCAGATCCCGATCAGTTTCTGTTCAGTGCAGTTCGAGTCAACTTCGAGTTTACGGAGCATCCAGCAACATGCTTAATATGGAGAACAACCCCATGTGGAGGGCGATTCTTAATCGGGATTTGGAGATGGTTCGCCATTTCTTAAACAAAGGAAGATACATCCACGAAAACCTGATTCTGGTTGCGGCAGAACATGGAAATGCTGACATTGTGCAAGCTTTTCTGGAGTTCAAGTTGAACGTCAACGCTCAAAGTGCTGCAAACGGTGACACGCCAATGCATCTGGCGTGTAGGACTTTGGATTCGGATGTCGCGAAGCTGCTAATGATTCACGGAGCAAACATGGGAATAACGAATCATCAAGGCAAGATCCCGTTAGAATTTCTCGCAATAGAATGTTTCAAGGCAAGCAAATACCTTGAAACAGAGGATTTCGAGAAAATGCAGCGAGGAACATTGATGATATTGAGAGTTTGCTTCGAAAACGGCTTCAAACTGGACAGTGAAAATTGTGCCCATAAAATACTAGCCGATTACGCTATGGCCTGTGGCACCAAAGAATTTGTGCAATTATTTGAAGAATATGGCTATTTCGAGTATCCATCGAAGTCCACTTTCAGAACTGCCTTACATTTAGCTGCTCGGGAGGGAAACTTAGAAGTTTGTAAGGCACTTTTGAAGCATTACCACGTCGAAGCAAGATCGGCATTTGGCACGCCTTTGGAAATTGCTGCAAGTGGCGGGCATTTGGAATGTGTAGAACATTTCATTAATAACGGCGCTGATGTGGAGGCCACTGCAGATGGAGAACAGTCAGTTTTGTCCTATGCCTTTTTATCAAGAAAAGAGCAGAGTGACAAAGTATTGGACTTGATAATCCGATCCAGAGGCAGTGTAAATAGTGTCTTGTTCAACGATTCCATGCTGAACTTTCTTATAAACAAAGTGCATGTTAATAGTGTCGATCCATCAACAGTGATTGTGTTTCTAAAACACATTCTTAAAATGCAAATGGCGGGATTTCATACCAACAAGTCCTTCTTAATGATGTTATATCGAAACGGGGAAGTGCGCCGAACATTCGACAGTTCTAAGTTCAAAAGTGATTGCTTCCAGGAAATTCAATCGTTAAAAGAACTTATGTGTTCCAATAAGTTGTCACATTTTCAATTGTTGACGAGAAGTTCTAAAAAAACTGCTTGGCATGCCAATGATCCTATGCTAGTAAAGAACTTCCAGTCCAAAGCACTGGAAATTCAATTTCCAATATATTACGAATCCTTGTGTGTTGGATTTAAGAGTGCTGTAAACAGGAGAAAATTGATGAACGATGCGGAATATTTCCTTTTGGGAGTTTGGACAAATTTACCGTTGCTTGTGATACATGACATCATTGATCACTTGAACGATAAAGATTTGAAAAATATCAAATCAATAAGTTCCAGCTTTTTTGAAGGACAATAAAATCGTCGCTTTTTTGCAACACTTTGTACGTGGAAATGCATCACTAGAACTACCAACGCCATCTATCGCTGAACATCAACAGAGCATTCGAAGCATCAGAAGTCACATAACCTACATGAATTGTTTACAGTATTTCCGTCATCGTTTAGATTAAATTAATGTAAATAATAGTATTTATATTAATATTTATAAGAAGCTTTATGTAAATAATATAAATTTTCACACATAACCTCAAATATATTGAAATGTTGCTTAATATATACATTAATTATGAAACGATATTCGACTTGTATTTTTTGGTTTTGTTCTTAATTCCTTATAACCTAAACTCCTGGAAAGTACATTATATTGCATGCTAAATATTAGTCAATATACATATAAAAATCACAAATTATGTTGGTTGACGATTATAAATTGTTAAATATTTCAAATTCAAGATGGCTGATCCAATATGGCGGACCGAATTCTAAAATTAAAGTGTTTAAAATTTACAATTAATAATTATTTATTTAGAACAGTACAAACAAACAATATTTATAAATACTACTTAATACTGTATTACATTCTTACAATTCAATATTATTATTTTCTGGTTTTCTTTTCCGGTTGTTTCTTAGAAGTTTGCGAGTTTTTCTGATCTGACGAAAGTTTTCTAGTCGCCATTTTCTTAGTTTTCTTTTTAAACTCGTTATTTACAAATTTTATTTCTTCCAAATGATAATGTACACAATTTTGTTTCATTGGACAATTGTAATTTGAAATTAAAAAATCTGACATCACATTTGGATTCAGCGACTCCAAAAACCCCCCAGTAATAAATTTCAAGCGAATGTGATTAACTTTTGTAATACAAATAAATATTTTATTGAATGTTATTAAATAATGGAATGATGTAAACAAATATCCTTATAATATCTTTTTAGAACCACTGAATACTTAAGTTTTATGGCAGTAGCATTTATTTTTAGCACGTTGATTCTCTTTTATTCCAAAAAATGAGAGGTTTCGCAGATCACCCGGAATTTTTACTCACAAGGTACACAAACATTAAGCAGTGATATAAAATAGAAAAACAACATTTATACCTAACGAAAATGCCCTGTTTCTGGAGATTCACCCATATATTACTTAAAAAATTACAAAAATGCTTGGTAAATATTTTATTAACATACTAACCTTAAACATCTTCTGAAGTCAGTAATTTCTTCGATTACTAATGAATTCAATAAATGCTGAATACAAATTTGTAAGTTCTTGGCCAATATATTTATCAGTAGGTATCAACATACGCAATTATAATATTAGTATATTAAAAATGTCATGACGAACTGATAGAAACAAGATTGCATATACTTCAATACGATCTATATTTACTAGAAAACAGACACAACATTAAAATGTAGGAAAATGAAAAGGGATGATAAATAACTAAAAAATACACAGTAGACAAATAAAAGTCTGAGTTCAATCAAACGATCCACGATTTTATTAAACGTTCGTTACATCATTGTCAAAGTCGAAAGCATATTTGCACAGGTCGCACTCGTTTTGACGAGTAACATAGTGAAAGCTGTAAGAGTAGTATTTTCTGTCACAATATTAAATAGAATCACGTGCTTTTTTGTGCATCTTAAATCTAATAATAATATTGGCGGTAAAACTGAAGTCTGCAACTTAAATATCGACCTTTTTTCCAAATCAAGTACGTAATTTCGTTTCGTTCCTTAAAGGTGTCCAAATGTAACATAAACCCGAGTGTCAAACTAAATGGAATCAAATTTACGCAATTAACTTTCCTGTCAGTTAATATCTAAGTTTGTTTCTTTTTTACAGTGTCTTTTTTGTCATATATGTTCACTATACACGCCAATTCCTGTCGTTTCTTTCATTTCCTTTCGCTTGTCGAGTTTTACACGTGCACCGAACGAAACGTTAATAAACAGAGAAAACATAGCGCGCCCTTCGCAAGCTTAGAATTAGTCAACGCACAATTAGTCCTTCTGAATAACAAAAAAAGGAAAAACTTTCTTTGCGAAGAACGCGTTGATGAGTGAAGTAATGTGTGGTACTCGCGTAATGCCTCGCTGCGAAAGATACTACGTATCTCGCATTAACCAAGGAACTTAGTAAACTAGTACGTCGCTCTCATCAGCCGTTGCGGATCGTGATTTTTATTCAGCGATAAACTCGAATAATTGTATAAAAGATCCTACTTAGCGAAGTCACCGGAGGGGCGATTCGAGGGAAACCGACCCTGACTCTTCGCTTGATTTCTCATTGTAAAAGTACAAAAAAATTATCAGCTAAATTACAGTAATACAGGGGCGCCTCATTCAGATTAAAATCAAAATTACCACCCGAGTCACCCCTCGATCAACACTGGTAGCACGGAAAAAAGTTGCAAATTCAAAATATTAAATTTATTTTACAAATACAAAGTTATAATTTTTTATTGAGAGAGAGAGAGAGCGTAAATATGAAACCTTTAACATTTGCACGGTAAACAAGTTTGAAATTTAAAAATTCAACCTTAAGACCGCTGAATTGACCTCTTGCGAAGGCACGTGGGGGCGGACCCACTAGTGAAGAAAAATCAACTACTGATTCATTTTAAGAATGCAAATTCCAAAGTTCAAAAAACAATCTAACGGGAGAGTGAACATAATAACGAGCAAACGTTCCACGAGCCGCATGAAATAGCGTACTAATTCATAATGTGTCAACGTAGTCATCGAAACTTGACGGCTTCGCTTAGCCTTGTTCCAATTTCTTTTATCGGTTCGTTTAATATTCTTCTTCATCATCCAAAGCCTGTCCGTCTCCTTCGATCTCTTCCGGTGGTGCAAAGCCGTCCTGAAAATGACAAATACAAATTGCTTTACCGCCCTTAATCTAATTTTACTTCTCCCAACTGGCGATACTGCGACAATACAGTGTACCGTCAATAAATCAGTTGCAAAATTCACTACGATAATATTTATTTATGTATAATTTCATCTGTCGAAAGTTTTTAAATAATTTATTTGACTCGATATTATTCAATTGGACGGTAATTATTTGTAAAACTCTACTTTCATGCAGTTTTACAGCCAATTTAATTTCCGCAGTACTTAGAACTTTAATCAGAATTACTTTAATTTCTTTAATTGTAGCTTTATTTATAAATATTTATTAGGTTAGCTAAATATATTTTTAATCAGGGATTGCGGAGTTGCGAGACAGTAAAACGCTGAAATAGTTTCGAATGTTAAGTTTAAATAAAGTTTTTTAAATATTTATATTTGGGTCATTCCATACGAAAAGGCAAATGGCTGACTCCACTCGTAGTTTCAATCAATTCCAATGGTACAGGGCTCAAATTGTAGCATTTTTTATATAGAATCGAATCCCGTCTGGTACTTTTTAAAATTTTCAAAATGGCGGCCATCACAGCGCCATATGTAACATTACTTGACGATTTTTGTTGTTTAACCCTTTTCGTCCCAAAAGTCCGGAATTTGGACACAACTTTCAACGATGTAACTTTTGTTCCAAACGACGTTAACAAAAATTGAAATAAGTCAAAATCGATAGATTTGGACCTCTTCTTTCAAATGCCGTGGTCAGAATCAACCGGAAATTACAGAGAAAAAAGTTATGATCATTTTTTCGAAAAAAATACTGATTTTTTCGACTTTTTTTCCCAATAATTGCGTTTTTTGACATTGAAAAAGGCAGTGCTGATCATTGCAAAACGTACTAATTGCGTCTTTTTGCTCAGACCATTCTTCTCCCGTCGGATTTTTTTCAAAAAACAAAATGGCGGCTTCAAGATAGCGTCTCCAAGTTGTAATTTTACATTTTCTCCCACAAATATTGATTATTTGACCCCGTAACGGTTCAAATCACAGAGAACTGGGATGAAAAAGTAATTATTATCATTTGTGAATACTTAGTCCTATCATGATTCATTCATAACCTCAAATTAGTCGTGTACAATTTGTTACTACCGATATTTTGTCTGATTTTCACTCAATTTGCAGGTCGCAGGTCAATTCACATCTTATAGTGCAACATAACTTTCAATATCTGCTATATTGATTTACAAAATACAAAACAAAACACAAAAATAAAAAACAAATATTTCCTCATTGCCTCCACGTGTTTTGAATACAAAAAAAATGAAACTAATAAAATTAAAATAGAAAAAAAAATGAAGAAAAGTATTTTAAAAATAAAAAACAGTCGAACTGTGCTAAATTTTTAGGTTATAACCCGATAATTAATAGGTCATAAGGGTATATGGTCATTTTTAATTTCACACATAAGTAATGTTACGGAAACGTCGAAAAATGTGTGAAAATTAGACAAATAATCGGTATAAACCCATTGTGTCTAATTAATTTGAGGTTATGAGGTTATGAATAAATCATGATGAGACTAGGTATTCACAAATGATAATAATTACTTTTTCATTGCAATTCTCCATGATTTGAGCCGTTACACGTTCAAATAATCGATATTTGTGCGAGAAAATTCAAACCTACAACTTCCAGACGCCATCTTGAAACCGGCATTTTGTTTTTTGAAAAAAATCCGACGGGAGAAGAATGGTCTGAGCAAAAAGACGCGATTAGTATGTTTTGCAACGATCAGCACTGCCCTTTTCAATGTCAAAAACCGCAATTATTGGGAAAAAATGTCGAAAAAACCAGTATTTTTTTTCGAAAAAATGATCATAACTTTTTTCTCTGTAATTTCCGGCTGTTTCTGACCACGGCAATTGAAAGAGGAGGTCCGAATCTATCGATTTTGTCTTATTTCAATTTTTGTTAACGCTGTTTGGAACAAAAATTACATCGTTGAAATTTGTGTCCAAATTCTGGACTTTTGGGACGAAAAGGGTTAAACTTGCAATAAATTGCCCAAAACATATTCTTTTTAAGTTTCTGAGGTCTCCAAACATGACTATGTGGTCGAAATAAAAAAAATTCAAAATGGCGAATCCAAAATGCCGGTCACATTTTAAAAAATAGACTGGATTCATCTGAATCTTGATATGTGGAGGATTTTCGGGTCGCTGAAGTGAGATTTGTGAACAAAATTACAAAATTCAAAATGGCGAATCCAAAATGGCGGCCAAATTGTAAAAAATTGACTGTATTCTGCTAAATCTTTTTATTTAAGGATTTTTGGGGTCGCTGCACTGAAATTAATGATCAAAATAAAAAATTAGAAATGGCTTATCTCAACTTTTTGAATTTTAGTCCGCCATTTTGAATTTTGAAGAACTAACATCCCGGTCACATTTTAAAAAATAGACTGGATTCATTTGAATCTTGATATGTGGAGGATTTTCGGGTCGCTGAAGTGAGATTTGTGAACAAAATTAAAAAATTCAAAATGGCGAATCCAAAATGGCGGCCAAATTTAAAAAATTGACTGTATTCTGCTAAATCTTGTTATTTAAGGATTTTTGGGGTCGCTGCACTGAAATTAATGATCAAAATAAGAAATTAGAAATGGCTTATCTCAACTTTTTGAATTTTAGTCCGCCATCTTGAATCCGCCATTTTGAATTTTGAAGAACTAACATCGAATTCGTAATCAGCGACCCTATAAACCTCCGAGAGTAATTTTCACGAGACTATCTCAACTTTTTGAATTTTAGTCCTCCATCTTGAATACTTCTTTTGATAAAAAATCACGAAGGCCGCTTAGAGGTTAAAAAAAGGTCCGACATTTTGGATCGGTTATTTTCAATTTTTCCGTTTTGATCGCAGACACGTGTTCAGCGACCACAAAACCCCCGAGATTAAAGATTCAGTTGAATCTAGACAATTTTCAACAACTTGTCTGCCGTTATGAATTCGCTATTTCTAATTTTTTTATTTTGATCACAAATTTCAGTTCAGCGACCCCAAAAACCCCTAAATAACAAGATTTAGCAGAATACAGTCAATTTTCTTAAAATTTGGCGGCCATTTTGGATTCGCCATTTTGAATTTTTAAATTTTGTTCACAAATCTCACTTCAGCGACCCGAAAATCCTCCATATATCAAGATTCAGATGAATCCAGTCTATTTTTCAAAATGTGATCACCATTTTGGATTCGCCATTTTGAATTTTTTTATTTCGACCACATAGTCATGTTTGGAGACCTCAGAAACATAAGAAGAATATGTTTTGGGCAATTTTAATTACAAACAGTAAATTTATTGTAAGTTTAAACAACAAGAATCGTCAAGTAATGTTACATATGGCGCTGTGATGGCCGCCATTTTGAAAATTTTAAAAAGTACCAGACGGGATTCGATTCTATATAAAAAATGCTACAATTTGTTTATTGAATTAGAATAATTAGATTATGATTTAATTTTAATTTGAAATCATACAAATACATATTACGTAAATGTGTGCATTACATCATTAAAAAGTTGCTTTAAAATATTTTTATGTCTGAATCGATAAGTTCCGACGATATTGAAGGAAATATGTACAAACTTTAGACAGTACGTAAAACTAATGAAAATACACATTCATTGTTCCCATTTTGCATGTAACCTTTCACCAGAGCTACTTCACCGTAACTAAAAATTTAATTACAAAACTCGAATGCAACAAAATCAACGTTCAACGCAACACATTGCGTTACCTTAAAGAAAAACCATTTCAGCTATTCAAATTATATAGGCTAATAGGTGTCATCATCCGGTACAATCCCACAGTCATGAAACTCCTGAAATCATTACAGCGTCAACCCCATTTCATTTCGTAACCTAAGTTTGTCAGTTAATAAGAAAATTCCTATGATATTTCCACTGAATAACTGACGATAATTACGCTACTTATAAATTCATCGTAATGATGTAATACAAACACATTTTCTAAGTACCGAATTCAATGACAATCATAAAAACATTTATAGTAGAATTATAGAAAAAAAAACACATACCTCTGTTGCGTATAGAACTTCTAAGATTTTTTGGATTATTGGTGGCGGATCACCGTTATCACATTCTTGACACATTACTTCGATATCCCTAAGTTTACCAAAGTAGAAGTCTCTTTCCTTTTCAAGGCCATCGACGGTCATTTTAAGCTCCATGATCTACGGAGGGCATATTTTAACTCACGTTTAAATTATCCAATAACATTTATAAATACGGTCGCAATAACCACATCGTATATTTATAAATGTTTTAATACCTGTGATCTTAACTCGTCAATCTTTCCAGTATCGCTACGATTGCCCATTGCTGTTGTTTTTGGTATTGGACGACTCGGCATTACCTTGTTTACTAGATTAAAACAATTTAAAATTATAATTTCTTTAAATATTAACCTCAATTAACGGCAGGCTCATTCAACAAAATGTACAGAACCGTCTATTTCATTTACAAATCGAATATTTCATCGATTAAGCCGCCACCATTTCAGTATGAGAGAAATTTGTACATCAAGCTTCATATTCACAGTTAACAAGTGAGAAGTAAAGTGTAAATTTACTATCGTACTTAAGCCAAATTTGTACAAGAGTAATTCCAACGCATTTAATATTGGTTTGAGTTAAGAAATGTTTAACGAATAGACATTTACAAGATTTTCAACGGTAGTGAACAATTAACATCATTCCAGAATAATTTGAACGCAAGGCAGGACATGCGTGTATCAGCCACTGTGTTACGTGCAGTTGAAAAAAGAATTCGTGCATGAACAAATGAACAATTTGATCGATGCTTTAAAAGACGAGAATACTGCCATACCTCGGAAGAAAAGTGGTATCTCCATTTTATCGATTTTAAGATGATGAAAAACTGTTTTTGATGCATATTTTAATTTATGACTAATAAATCTGATATAAATTTGTTGGAAATTAGTTAATAAAGAATAGTTGGAAATGTATCGACTATTCAGCTGCGATACTGTGAAAAAAAGTGGTAACTCCTAATTTATGTTACATTTTTTATTATTTAATTTTATTGCGTTTTCTCTCCTCTAAATCGGGAAATTTTATGAGCTATGATAACCATAATTATAGTCCAATTTCATTTAAATTTAATATTCCGACTATCGAATCCGTTCATAGATTTAATGATATTCTTTTTACTAGGAATCTTTTGAGTAACAAAATTTTATCTCCTGAATTGCTTCGTTTGTTTAATTATCGCCCTCAATATTATTCTCATAGAACGCACCGTGTTTTGGAGGAGAGAAATTGCAGATTAAATTATTCATTTTATTCTGCTATTAACCGGTTAATCAGGTTATGGAATTGTCTTCCATCTTCAATTGCGGAATCAATAATTTTGTGACGCTTTCCAAACAACATTGGTATGCTCTGTACTAATTTTATTTTATTATGTAAATTTTATATTGTTTATACTATATTTTGTATATCATTGTTTTTGTAGTATTATTGTATGTACTGCCATGCGACATTCGAAGTTTTATATTGTAAGGGTATTTTTGCCCGTATAACCTCTAATAAATAAATAAATAAATAAATAAATAAATTTAAATGCTTTGTGTCCTATATATTACAATAACTGTAATTTTTGTCATATTTTTAGTAACATAATTCAGGTTTTTATATAATGTAAAAGGCATAAGAGTATTGACATTCAATATAAAAGTATAAAGTTTATTTTTTTTTGCATATTTATATATATTTTATTTTCATATTATATTTTTTTATACTATTTGCCTTTTTTTTTTCTTTATTATAATTGCATGCTAACAAATCATATTCATATACCAATTGATTCCAAATCGAAATTGTTATTAACCTTTTAGTTATGAATATCGTTTTTACCTTTTTTCGTTGTTAATTGCATTACTAGTTGAGATTATAAATGTTTCGACAGGGCCTAGCGTTTGGGAATCCGAGCGATTACGAAACAAGGTGTTTGAAATGTTTAGAGAGTTTCAAACTATAGCATTTTAACATCTAATGCAATTTGTAGGTCTAAGCTGTTTCTTATTTATTTATTTATAAAAATTAAACGGGCGTAATGAGCCCTTTACATCAGAAAGTAACATAAAGTAATGTCCGCCTTATAAAAATAACAATAATAATTATAAAATAAAAGAAAAATATTTTACTTTAAAATATATATTAATTTATTATTATTTTCACTTATTAAAGTCATTTAAGATAAATTTACCCCTCCACACCCCTTTTTACCTACCTGAAATTCATTAAATCTGTATTTTCTACATTGTGTAAGTGGCCATTATTTTGTTTCCTTCAGACTATAATTAAATTTTATGCTTACCCCATTATAAGGGTTGTTTTAGGATTTATTGTAATTGAGATAAAAAATTTGGATTCAGCGCCAAAAAATACCCCGGAAATGTGTATTCGCACTCCAAAATCAATAAAAATTGAATACCGTATCTAAAGGGGTGGTTTTTTTATCGCATTATAAGGGTTGTTTTAGGTTTTAATGTAATTTTGACATCAAATTTAAATTCAGCGTCGAAAAGTACCCCGAAAATGTCTACTTACACTACAAAATAAATAAAACTTGAATACCATATTTTATGGGGTGGTTTTTTATTTTTAATTATTTCAGGGTTTGTTTTTGAATTTATTGTATTTTCGTCATTAGATTTGGATTCAACGTCGAAAAATACTCCGGAAAAGTGTATCTGCACTATAAAATAAATAAAATTTGAATCCTATCATGGTGGCCGCTTTTTTCTCGGAAAAAAATTCCCTGACTTTTCCCAGATTTTAATGATATCTATTAAAAATAAACAATACGGATAAAAATGTTTTAAAAACAGCTACACATTTTCAATAAATTCTTTATTTTTTCAATCAACGAGTAGTATATTCTAAAACATATTACCTATAAAAATCCAGAAAAAAAACTCATGTTTCTGCGGATTTTTTCGTGTTTAATTCAAAATAATAGTAGAAAATTTGTTGGGGGTTCTCAAAATTTGTTATAAAATGTCAAGTTCTGCAGTAATATGTTACACAATAATTGTAAATGTTGATAAAGTTTAGAATTTAGGCGATTTTGGACAGTATATTCAAAGTATTGTTAAAATTCTTACGAATGTTGACAATAACAAAAAATTGCCATAAATTTTATATTTTTCAAATACTATTGGACAAATATCAACTACTTAAAATAGAAATGGTAAAATAATCATTTAAACAAATTAATATTCTCAAAATTTGGGAGTTTTGTGCTGTTTTCAACATTTTAAAAATTTTTCTACGATTTTTAGCCTTTTTATGCAATTTCAAAGATTTTTGAAGATTTAAAAAAATGTATGAAAGTTTTCTATCATTTTTAAAAGGTTTTATTTATACAAATATTTGTT
Source organism: Trichopria drosophilae (assembly GCA_030407085.1). Taxonomy (NCBI): domain Eukaryota; kingdom Metazoa; phylum Arthropoda; class Insecta; order Hymenoptera; family Diapriidae; genus Trichopria; species Trichopria drosophilae. The sequence goes on along the minus strand of CM059586.1, from coordinate 95,884,606 downwards.
TAAATAGAGAATTAGTATGGCAAATATTTTTGAAATATTCTGTAAAGTATCTTTATAGAAAGATAAATATCTTTAAATATAAAATTGTTTGCATTTATTTTTGTTAAACTATTAAATTTTATTCAAATCTGTTAGAATATATTCAATACCGAAATGTGTTATTGTTAAACGTGTTTATTTTTGTTGCAATGTACCAGAACGTTTAAAACTGAGCAGTACCACAAATATATTTAATTTAAGATTATTTTTTTTCTCAAAATTGTTGGTTTTTGGTGAAATTGGTCGAAAATGTTCAAAACTGAAATATGTTATTGATAAAAAACGTCAATATTTGTTTAAATTTGTGAGAAAGCATTTAAAATCATTTAAAAGAATTTTATGCGAAACACGATAAATAAAGCATTTTTCTGAATATGAAATTGTGCGATTTTTTGTTAAATAATGTTTTTCACTTTTTAAAGATTTGTCTACAATTTACTTTTTCCCTGACCAATTTTGAAATTCCCTGACATTTCCCTGATTTCCCGGTTTTCCCTGACGGTGGCCACCATGCCTATGTCTAAAGGGGTGAAATATCTTTAAAACAACCCTTAAAATTTGACTATCAACCCTTCAAAATGCTTTAAATATTTAATTAAATCTACAAATTTAACTTGCGATGATTTACCAGCGAATAAAAGTTGTAATTCAAAGAACTAACGATTTCGTTAATAATACGTGGAGCACAGATATTATAAATTACTGTATGGTAAGAAAATAAAGAGATTACATTTTCGAAATTAATCAAATTATGTGTGATTTTGTAAGCTAGTAAATAATCGTAAAAATAGAAAAGCTGAGATATTGACAACATATTGAATTTCTGCATAATTGGTTTATAATTGTAGTAAAAAAAAACTCATTGGATTATTGGTTTTACACGAGAGATACTTAAAAAATTTATGCTGAACCAATTCAACTTGATTAAATGAAATCTGTATGAGGAGACCAAATAATAGAGGCAGAAGTTAATACAGGTATTACTAAGGTTTTGTATAATCAACATAGTTGTTATATACTACCTATAATAATAATTATATACCTAACCTAACATAGCTCAAACTGTATAGAACATTATGGTTAACTTTATTTTTATTTATTTTTTACTATAATTAACAGTCATCTTCCTGACACAAATCTTTAACGTAGGATTTAGGTAAGTTATATCAAAATTTTTGTCGACTACTTGGCATCAATGGTACTAATTTTTTAATGATATTTTTAATTTCACCCCTTCGCTGTCAAGATCTTTGTCATTTCTGTGGCTGTGGCAAAAATGCAAATCTTTATCAAGACATAAATTAGTCTAATGATGTCAATAATGTTTGCAATTTAAAAACTGGACCATTTCTGAGGCATACCGAACAATATGCCGTTGCCCTTTTTCAAAAACATGATGTCGAAAGAAAGATAAAAGGTCTTAAAATTTATGTTCTTTTTACGATTCTGTAAAAATTTTTGTCATGAGCTACGACGTCGTATTAGGTTAATTTCTGTATAAAAAATGAATAAAATCGATTGAAACTCGATATCCGGGGTTTGCGAAGCCCCCCGATTACAAATCTTATGATATATTTTGAAAATTCAAAATGGCCGATCCAATTTAGCGGGTAAATTTTTCAAATAATAATGTACAATATATACGCTCAAATACAAAAAAGTGTATTATCTTGTAATGTTTTCGATTATCTGCCCGACCTATCCACCCGAGAGCCGACCCATGAACAGGCTAAATATGTCATTAAAGCAGGGGATAATTCCTTTCCTTTATCCTTATCCTTTATATACACAATATTTAATTACACACTTTACAACATGGAAGTTGGAGAAAGGTCTTTTTTTTTTTTCGATTTTTGAGTTTTAATCAGTGATCCTGCAAACTCGTGAGTAACAAGTGTCAAGTATAACAGTTGGAATTTAGAATATTCGTCCGCCATATTAAATCCCCCATTTTAAATTTTCAAATTATGACTACAAATTAGTAATCAGCAACCCCGAAAACCCCCGAGTGACAAGTGTTAACCCTTTGTGGACAGTGGTTCCAATTGGAACCACCTTTTTGTAAACAATTTTTTACGAATTTGAAGTAGTTTTTATTCCATTTATCCGCTAATTTTATTGTTACATGTTCATGGGATGTTAAAATATCAAAATTTATGCACAGATTATGTAAAATTATTGTCATTTTTTTAATAATTAATAAACAAAGTGTAAAAATTGCCATTTTTATATAAAAATTCATTATTGACGAACCTTTTAGAGAAAATCTTACGAAGCTGCGTACTTGGGGTCGCTGATTACGAATCTGGTTTCAGATTTTCAAAATTCAAAATGGCGGATCCAAGATGACCGACCGAAAGGTGAAAAATTACCCGAACGAGATGAAAATAGGTACTTTGGGGTTTTTGGGATCGCTGATTGCAAATATGAAATCAGATTTTGAAAATTCACAATGGCGGATTTAAGATGGCCGACTGAAATTCCGCCATTTGGAATTTTCAAAATCTGAGTTCAGATTCGTAATCAGCGACACCAAAAACCCCGGAGTACACACTTTCATCTTGATCATGTAATATTTTACATTTTGTCGGCCATCTTGAATGCGCCATTTTGAATTTACAAAATCTGAGATAAGATTCGTAATCAGCGACCCTAATAACACCTGAGTACCGAGTTTCATCTCGAACAGGTAATTTTTTACACTTTTGTCGGTCATATTGAATCCGCCATTTTGAATTTTCAAAATCTAAGACCCCAAAAACCCCCGAGTACCCAGTTTCATTAAAAATGGTTCACAAGAAAAATGTATGCCGCAAAGGGTTAAGCATAATGATTGGAATTTATAAAATTTGTCCGCCATTTTAAATTTCGAAATCTGTCTTCAGATTCGTAACCAGTGTCTCAAAAAACACCCTATAAACCAAGTTACAGTAAAACCTAACCAAATATTTTTCCCTGTATTTTGGATACTTTTTGTGAAATTCTTGCCGCAGCGAAGGGGGTAATATATGTAAAATTAATAGTTTATTATACGTGTGCGCGCTTATTTCCCTCTTCGTTTGAAAAAACTTATATATTTTAAAATTATTTAGTAATAAAACATTTTTTTACAAATTTTGTTGAATGATATTTCGTTTATACAAGCGAAAAATGGGGTGATTACGGCTTTTTTTAAAAGTATACAGTAGATGCTCGATATAAGAACTACGTCCGTTCCAAGCTTCCCCGCCAAGCGCCGATATAAGAACCATTGGAGGGGAATTGATGCTTCCCCTTCTCTTGTATGTATGTATGTGTGTATAGGTGGGCTCGACGGAATGCGCGGAACGGTTAGCCAGCGAAAAGTCTATGGAGGGGATACATCTCGAATGTTCGTAGGCACTGTAATGATAAAAAAAGTGTTCTTATACCGAGCGTCTACTGTACCTAACCTAAAATTAATTTTGTAAAAAACGAATAATTTTTTTAAACTATTTATAATAATTGTAATATTTATGTTCATAATATGATGTATTTCATGCTGATTACAAACATATTTTTATCTGCATTTTGTTGTAGTTTTGTTGAAAATTTTGTTTGTTGAAAAAAATAGAGATACGACTTTTCTTCGGAGGTACGGCAGAATATACCTCTTTACCCTATAACATTGACATACAGGGAAAGGGTAAATTAAAAAAAAAAAACTTATAAAATAATAATTACAAGTTCTTGCTGCAGGCTTCGCAGCATGCGTTTGCAGTGGTGATTGAAGTACCTCACCTGTGATGAATTTGGTAATCATTAGTGTTGTATTAAATCTTTGTGTTGATGAATGTCATATTTGTTGGGTAATTCCGTTACTTCAATAAATCTTCATGAACATTAAGTTTTCTAACCTCAAAATTCATTTACCGATCTCTTACATCTTTGAAAAGTATATTACAGTGGTCCTCCCCTTAATTTAACTTTTCGAGTCAAGAAAGATGGCGGCTTCTTCCCTTATTTTACCGCTTCCCCTCATCCTCACCACTGGCAGTATGAGAGAATAAAAACAGAGGGGGAAGATATAGTGACGTCTTTCTTCACCTGTATGCGCAAGCGCAAACAACAGTCCGCACTCTTTTGAACACTTTCAAATGGCGAATGGTGGGGGAACTCACGAGGGAAAAAAGTTAATATAAGGGACGAAAGAAAGTTAAAATAAAGGACGCAGGTAAAATAATACGTTTATTTGAACGATTTCTAAAGTAGTCCTCCCTTTAAGTTTTACATTTGGGCTTTCAAGATGGCGGCTCTTCCCTTAAGTTTAACTCATGGCGTATAGATATACATATTGAACCCTTCTGCGCGCCGTGTGCATGCGCGGCAAAACATATGGGAAGAAACTCGCAAAACTTACGGGAAGTAAACTTAAGGGGAGGATTACTGTACTTCCCCTTACCCCCACTACTCGCTCTTACGCGGATACAAATTCCAATGCGCGTGCGCTACTCACGCCGGACGGGTATATTGCGCGAGGAGTGGGGACAACTGTAAGCGTTCAAATAAACGGGGTCGGAGGAGAAATGCCGGCTCGACCCTGTTCAAGTAAGAGGGGTTTTACTGTACGAGTTAAAATAAGGGGTGGGCCACTGTATGTACGACATTCAAATGACGTTAATAAAAATCTTCCATCAGGCAATGTTGTTAAAAAATTTAAGCGAATTCTTTAAAACTTTTTAAATAAAAGAAAAGTACACAAAAATCAGCATTAGTTAAAATTCACATCGGCACTTTGTGTGCGAATAAAATGACTGGTTAGTATCTCGTTACGAGGAATTGTAAGTGTTATATATGTAATGTATAAATTAACGAAACAAAAACGGTGAGTGTACCAGTTCGAGCGGCAGGTTTACTAGCAACAGGGGCTCGTTTCAGCATGCCCGCGCCACGTGGTGCATTATGGCCACCACTACCCATCGCTTCGCCTCCTCGCATGGCAAGAGCGTCGTAAGCCTCCGTCCCTTGATAGTTTGCGTCAAAGAATTTCTTGAACCATTGTAAGAATTCAAAGTTGTCTTGGAACCTGCCTTTGACCAGCCTATCGATCGGTACAATCTGGAAACGATGCGAGACACTCGCAGGGTCAAAATAAAACAAACCTAGGCGATCGCCTTAAAAATTAACAAAATAAACCCAGGGGCGCAGATTAAAATTATAACCTAAACACGAGTATTTAGCTTATCTACAAATTATTCTTTTTGACCAGTGTTATGTATTAGTTATTGATAAATAATACTCATCGGTTAATGAATGTTATTTATAATAACAAGTTATTGACAGAAGCCCAGTTTTATGTACACCTACAACCTTTGAGTGATCGGTGAATCGACAACATAAAATGATAAGCGAAGCGTACGTGATGTTTGTACCAGTTGTGCAGGAACATTTAATAAGCATGTGTATCTAAAACACTCGCTCCTAAACTAAAGGAACTTTATGGTATGTCGGCAGCATCTAAAACGTCCGTTAGCGGACGCCATGCAACAGGCAAATGTGTGAAACGTAAATCTGTTCTCTGTACCCTGTGGTGGTCGAGACATAAGGTTACGTTGTTGAATACTCTTTAGCTGCGACTGCAAAGGTTTCGATTGCGGCGTCAGTGGAACCAACTGAGGATTCGATAAATTATGAGTTCCGTCGACTCCGGAACCTAGCGGGATATTGCCACGCGCCTCGTACGCTTCATAATCGCGTCCGTCGTAGTTAGCATCAAAAAACTTCTTAAACCATTGAAGAAATTCAAAGTTGTCTTGAAAACGTCCCTTTACTAGTTTGTCCACCGGTATTACCTGTACCAGTCGTGTTCCGCTTTCATTTTGACCCATTCATATCTTTACGCAATATTGTAACAAAGGAGAGTGGTCAAACTTGCCAATCGGTAAAATGTCAATTTATTGGATGTTTTATACATTTTTTAACTCAATTTCACAAAGTAATCTAATTCTATATTTAACCCATTAGCGCATACGGTTAGAATCACTTTTTCTTTGTGGAAACTATGTACCCTATGGTTTTAAGGGTCGCTGATCATGAATCCAAAGTCAGAATTGCAAAATTTGCAACAGCTGATCCAATTTGGCGGTTCAAACATAAAAATACTCTTTTTTAATGAACCAGTCGGACAAATCAACCTTCTGAACGTTCGATATAACCGACAGTTGGTTTCTGTAGGTTTTTGGGGTCGCTGAATACGAATTTGATATCATAACACAGGTCTGCATGGATTTTTTTTTTTAAATATCAGAGTGATTTTCGACGTATTTTTGTGTGCTGAACACGAATCTGAAGTCGAAAAATGCCTATCACGTCATGATTTAGAGAAAAGTGGGGGTAAAGACAGCAAAAAACGCGTTTTTGAGTGTTTTTACCCCTAATTGTCTCTGAAACCTAACGTGCTACAGGCTTGAATTTGTGCTTAAATTAAAGCTTGGTTCTTCCTCTACAAAAATCATAAGATAGTTTTAAAATAAATTGCATAGTTTTGAAAAAAAAATGGTTTTAACCTTGCTATTTCTAATGATTATGATGAAAATGCAAACAAAACCGAATAACCGCTGGTATTACTAATGGCGAACAAAAAAAAACCATGAAGTGGTGATTTTAAGATCCCAAGTATATTTTTTTATTTTGCGGCCGCCATTTTGGATTCGCTATTTTAAATTTTGTCAAACTAACATTGGATACGTCATGAGCGGCTTAAAAAACCCCGAGTACTGATTTTCATGAGGTTAATTTAAATTTTTTATTTTTACGTCCGCCATCTTGGATCCGCCATTTTGAATTTTATAAAAGCGACACTGGATTCTTAAACACCAACCCCGAAAACAGTCAAGTAGTGGTTTGTATGAGCTCTGCTCAATGTAGTTAAATAATTTGCATTTTCATCATAGTCACTAGGAATAGCAAGTTTTAAAACCATTTTTTTTTCAAAACTATGACATTTTTTTAAAAACTATCGTATATGATTTTTGTAAGGGAAGAATCAAGCTTTAATTTGAGCACAAATTCAGATCTGTTGCACGTCAGGCTTCTGAGAAAATTAGGGGTAAAGACACCCAAAAACCCGTTTTTTAGTGTTTTTGTCCCCACTTTTCTCAAAATCATGACGCGATAGACATTTTTCGTCTTTAGATTCGTGTTCAGCGTACAAAAATACGTCGGAAATCACTCTGATATAAAAAAAAAGTGAATTTTGCAGACCTGTGTAATTGCAAAATTCAAAATGGCTGACTCAAAATGGCAGACATCAAGAAGCTAACTCCTACATTGTCGATCGGAATTTCACAAAAATCGATGTATGTAAGTTTTCGCGGATGCTGATTACGAATCTGAAGTCAGAATTGCAAAATTCAAAATGGCTGACATCAAGAAGCTAACTCCTACATTGTGGATCAGAATTTCACAAAAATCGATGTTTGTAAGTTTTCGAGGAAGCTGATTACGAATTTGAAGTCAGAATTGCAAAATTTGCAACAGCTGATCCAATATGGCGGTTCAAACATAAAAATACTCTTTTTCAATGAACCAGTTGGACAAATCAACCTTCTGAACGTTCGATATATTCAACAGTTGGTTTCCGTAGGTTTTCTGGGTCGCTGAATACGAGTTTGATATCATAATTGCAAAATTCAAAATGGCTAACTCAAAATGGCGGACATCAAGAAGCTAACTCCTACATTGTCGATCGGAATTTCACAAAAATCGATGTATATAAGTTTTTGAGGATGCTGATTACGAATTTGAAAACAGAATTGCAAAATTAAAAATGGCTGACTCAAAATGGCGGACATCAAAAAGCTAACTCCTACATTGTCAATCGGAATTTCATAAAAAGTGATGTATGTAAGTTTTCGAGGATGCTGATTACGAATTTGAAGTCAGAATTGCAAAGTTCAAAATGGCAGACGTCAAGAAGCTAACTCCTACACTGTAGATCGGAATTTCACAAAAATCGATGTACATATGTAAGTTTTTCAGGATGCTGATTACGAATCTGGAGTCATAATTGCAAAATTCAAAATGGCTGGCTCAAAATGGCGGACATCAAAAAGCTAACTCCTACATTGTCAATCGGAATTTCATAAAAAGCGATGTATGTAAGTTTTCGAGGATGCTGATTACGAATTTGAAGTCAGAATTGCAAAGTTCAAAATGGCTGACTCAAAATGGCAGACATCAAGAAGCTAACTCCTACCTACATTGCCGATCGGAATTTCACAAAAATCGATGTATGTAAGTTTCCGAGGATGCTGATTACAAATCTGAAGTCAGAATTACAAAATTCAAAATGGCTGACTCAAAATGGCAGACATTACGAAGCTAACTCCTACATTGTTGATCGGAATTTCACAAAAATCAATGTATGTAAGTTTTTAAAGGCGCTGATCAGGAATCCAAAATCAGAAAAAATTTAAAAAATATAAAATTGTTAAAATATAAAAAAAAATAAAGAAATGTATAATTACCAAGCACAACATTGTGCACACAGTAAGTTTTGTTTAAAATGATTAATTTACACAGTACTCAATGTGACAATGTCGTCCATATTAAATCCGCCATTTTGAATTTAGAAATTTTAACCTCAAATTTGGTTTGCATTAATAAACCTTTTCTGGAAAATTGAATACTGAATCTGTTTAATGTTACACCATTTTATAATGAGGTGATCGTAATCTAAGAACTTTTATAACAGATTATATATTAAGAACGATCAACATCAAAATTGTTACGATATAGTACATTCAATACTGAGTATTAAAAAAAAAATCATTGGAATCGGTTAATAACTCAGCCGTCGAATAATATCTGACGCAAAAAGTCTACCATTGACGATAGTGCGCTGTATGCGCTAATGGGTTAAACCGTCCACTAATTATAACTCCAATAAACGATATTTAATTTTTGTTTTTCTTACAAGGAAAACTATTAATTATATGTTTCTAAGAATTGCCCCCCGCTATATTCGTTTAGTCCATTATTTTTGAAATATTAAAAACCACCCTCCTTACATTGACGCCTGATATAGCGAAATATTCATTAAAATTAATTAAGTAAATTGAATAAGTAAATATATCTTACCTTATCTACATTCATTTTCTTAAATCCACCTTGAAGGATTTTGAAGTTTTGTATATACTCATGTTCGAGGTTTGTCTTGAACTTTACTCGTTTGAGAGGTACAGAGGCAGGAAAGAGCATATCCATGAACTGGCAATAAGCAGCACCAGTACATAGTTCTTCTATCTTCGTAAATGACGATTGAAGACAATCGTTTACCCACGCCAACATGTCATGTCGGCTTAGATTCTCTGTCGTTACATTTGTCGCGTACACATTAACCGCCATTGTAGAAATCCCTAAGAACCGTGACGAATGGAAATTTTAATTTCAAAATGAAAAAGTTGCAATTGTTTTATAGAAATTTAAAAAAATTGGGCCTAGAAACATATGCAACAAGAATTCTGTGTACTCTGCGACCTTTCAAATATTTATTGCATAAAAATGTATATACGCAGCCTTCGACTAAATAAATTTGGCAAGGGTATTAAATTTTTACAAGATGGTATTTCGATACGAATTCGTGCATAATTATTGAAATTGTAGATTTTGAGGGAATTGGGTGAACGCTTCCAAGATCTATTCGAAAACGTGGTACACAACGGAAATTTGTTAACGGTTTTCACAAATAACAAGCGATTTTCGAGAATTGAAAAATTGATAAAAAATACCGTACGCGAGGAAAGCTTTGAAATTTTTAGATTCGAAGAAGATCGCATTCACATTCCTTACTTCGTTCGACGAGAAACGCCTATTTTGACACAGGAATTTTCCGTCCTCGCTGACGCTGGCTCAGGGCTGAGAGATGCGGAAGATGAGCCACGGACGTAACGAGTTAACATAGAGGGGACAATTTAAGACTTTCGAATTTACGAGCTCTGACGAAGCGAGCAATCCCCAGTTTAGATTCTTTCCAATAGATGGCGCCACAAGTCGAATTTTTTAATTTTATTTTATTAAATGCTTATCAACTCCGGTTAAAAGTTAATCAGTGATTAACGTCAGTTTAACCGCTCGTGATTGGTCGGTTATGGATTTAATCGTTGATTAAGTTTTAATCGGATTTGGTGAAATCGGCCCTTAAGGAGGTTCACCAGGTCAAAGAATTAACATTGAGAATTTAACGAAAAAATTATAGTAGGTTAAACAATGAAAGAAATTAATGCCCGCAAAGTTTCAAGCCCCTAGGTACCTTCAGAGCAGAGAAATTAATAAAAATTTTCACGATTCTTTAACATTGAGTTTTATGGGAGCATGTATATATTCATGAAATTCGTATTGAATTAACATTTAGTTTTTCGTAAAATTTATACTACTGATAAAAAAATTTGTGAGATTTTATTTGCAGAAAGAAAAACGTCTCTTCCTACCTTTAGAGATGAGAAATAAAATAAACAAATAGCTAAAAGGGTCATTTTTGGTTATGTTGACGGACGGCAACGTCTTAGGAAGCATACCACCGAAGTCATATTGGCGTCCGTTCCATATTTGACTCGATAGGTACCTGGTGAACCTCCTTAATGATACGGATTTGCAAAATCCATAACCCTTTGAAGCATACATTTTTCTTTACACGGAAAATGGCTGAAAATTGTTACTCGGGGGTACTCGAGGTCGCTGATTACGAATCTCAACTCAGAGACTCAGATTTTCAAAATTTAATATGGTCGATTCAAAATGGCGGGCCGTAATGTTGAAAAGTAACTAGATTGATATGAAACTGGGCACCCCTGGGGTTTTCGGGGTCATTGATTACGAATCTGGTATTATAGTAGGACCTCTCTTATTCTAATTAGTAAAGTTTTTCAATATGACGCCGACCTCTCTTATTCTAATTTTCCCCTTACGGCCACTGACTTTGCTTGCGAGCTTGTGATTCGTGGACAATATTTTTCGTTGACTTTTCGTGTGATAGTGGGAGAAGACTTGTGGGGGAACGATTAGAATAAGAGAGGCTGGACAATTAGAATAAGAGAGGTTCGTATAAGAGAGGTCCTACTAAATGACGAATACCTGTAAAATTTTCAGTCGCGAATTATGAAATTTTAACGTTCTGGTCCACCATTTTGGATCCGCCATATTCAAATTTCCAAATTTTGTAGTCAAATTCGTCATCAGCGACCACGAAAACCCCCGTGTACTCACATTCAACCCGATCAAGAAACTTTTTACATCTTGGTCGGCCATCTTGGATCGGCCATTTCGAATTTTTAAAATCTGTGGTCAGATTCGTAATTAGCGACCTTAAAAACTCTATTATACTAAATTTCAAACAATTATCTTAAAAAACAGCGTCAATAATAAATTTTGTCGAAAAATCGTGATTTTTTAATGTTTGTTTATTTATAAATCATAAACAATTATATCTTAATAACTGTTTTTATACATTCTTATATCACTATAGTAACATAAAATAGCAAAAACACCGATCTAAATGCGTTAACTGCAATTTAAATGAGCAAAAATCAAAGAAATCGAGGTGTTAACGTGGGTTACCACATGTTTCTAAGAGTTAAGGGGGTTCTAAAGTGCTCCGCCGATAAGGCAGGGATATTTGCTAAAAACTGTAAATAAAAGATGACTGAATCGATTTTTCAAAATTTGAGCTCTGTAAAGGCAATTCTACTCCCAACAAACGAAGAATTATTGAGAAGCAATGAGAAGTATTCATTTTTGAACTGTGAACGACCCGTAATACCACAATTGAATTCATTCGATCTTATACGATACCGTATTTAACGCGTTACAAAAATTGATTTGTTGCGGATTAGAATAGCTTTAAATTCTGTCAATTTAATCGAAGAATTGATTATATCGTTTTCCGTATTTCATCATTTTCGAAGAAAAGTTCTGCTTTCTAGTTTTGAGTTTAAATCATTCGATAATCTAAAGTAATCGTTTCTTTGAGGTTATGTGTTTATGTATCGCGTATAATATCGTATACACTTGTATTCGTAACTGAAGAGTGGGAAAGAAACCGACTTATTTCGTATTAAATCGTTCACAGATTTTTCGTATACTTTTTCGTTTGTTGGGACATTCTCAATCATTCTCAATCCATAAACTTGGGAATGCTTCTTATTGCTTCTAGAAATATTTCTGCGAAACTTTTTCAATAATTCTCAAGCCAGAAACTTGGGAATTCTTTATAATATAGTAGCCCCATCCTAAGTTATACAGTCGGTTCTTTCACGATGGCGGAAGTTTCTCTAAAGTTCTAGCCCTTCACTGTCCCCACTTCCGTAACTCTGTTTATATCCGTGCAATGAATGGTTCTGTATGCGAGTGTCGCGAAGAAGAGAAAGAGACTGGTATAGCTTTGGACAAGCCAAATGTATAACTTTGGATATACATATAACTTTGGGATGCTTAGGGCGGGGACTACTGTAATTCCGCTTAGTGGTGGTCCATAACCTACGTTACTATTTGTGGTGTAAGCCAGGAACTACGGTCTATGTAAAGTGTATGATTAAAATGGCCAAAGTTGTGCACGGTTGGGGGGAGGGGGTCAAAAATGCAAAAAAAAGCAATACGATTTTAAAACCATGCATTACGTCCATAAATATTAAATTAGGATTAAAATAGTGTTTGACAGTGGTAGACCAAAGGTCAGCATTGCGCGCTTGTATAGTACTTTCAAGTTAAGCATCGTACGCTGTGTAAACGAAAGTTCATTCAGCTCTTATTTGCCAATTGAAATGCATAGAAATTAATTCAACATTCATTGCAATTCATTGAAACTTATTACACTTATCATTTCTGAATTTTTTTGCTTAGCTTCTGCAATTAATTCCAATTGAAAAATAAAATCCCAACGAATGTTCGTTTACAAGGTTATTTGAATACGTTAAAGTGAATGCTTTCTCATCAGCTTTAAGTGTTACCGATTACTAGAAACGATTACGAAAATTAAGCCTAAAGTATTGGAAAAAATTTTAATTCAAAGTGGTTTGTGCTAATTCGAGAAAATTAGAACTTTTGCAGCAATATATTCCAAGTAATTGTATACAAATTTATTAATCTGTTCCAATTCACAAAGTATGATGAAATTTTATCCTTTTTTCGGCGAGCAGCTTATAATTCATTTCTATCCGGGCATTCCAAATGAATAATTTCGAACATATCTTCAATTCTTTTAATCTACAGTATTTTAAAATTAAACCCCGGAAAAGATCAGCCATTTTCATGTCATGATTTCAATCGGAATGAAAAACAAGTAAATAGGACCGAATTATTTAAAAAATTCTCCCTGCTTAATCATAACAATGAAATCAACAAAAACCGATTAAAACCCATAAAAAGTTAATGAGATTGGATTACGTTAGTAGGAAGCAAACATTGATACTACTGAAAAATAATTAACCAAATTTGTATAGGAATTGGGTTTCAATAACATTTAATAGGTTAATGATGATTAATTATAAGTGGGATTTAATTGGAAATTAAAAATCTTTTAATGACGTAAGATGTGGTTGGATATATCGTATTTATATTTAATGATATTTATGCGATATATAATCTCGGATGAACAGGGTTATGTCAGAATTTAAATGATACATATTTAATAAGAATTTACCCTTCATTTCTATATTTAGTCACAAATTGGATTTTTAAATCGTTTAATCGTTAAGTGCTCGTCTGATAAGGTAGGACTTTTCACTAAAAATCATAAATAAACATGTCTGAATGGATTTGTCAACCTTCGGGCTCTATAAGAGCAATTCTAATGACTATAGACGGTTTCCCAGAAAATGTCAAAGAAATTAATTGGAAACTATTAGTTAATGAAGAAAAATCAATAAATCAATTGAATCTCATGAATCCTAAAATTAAATATCAAAATACATACCAAAATTATGAGTTCGATTCGCATTACTCGTTTTTTTTTATAACTAAATGCCAAATTTTTTGAAAAACTTAAGCTTATGTACAGTAGTCACTCTCCTAATTCACGCGGTTGGTATTTAGAAAATTGCGGCCCTCTCCTAATTCACGTTACTTCTATAACCCTACCAAGCCTCTTACTGTAGTCACGTGAAGGGTTTTGGAGTGGGGAGAGGAACAGAGGAGAAATTGTGAATTTGGACGGGTAATATTTGTGAATTAGGCAAGGGAGTGAATTAGGACAGGGACGAGCACGAAACCCAGCAAACAAAAAATTATTCAAAATGATCGAAAAGTAAGTTTTGTTGACCTTCGAGAATACTTCCTTGTCAATCACTTTAAATACTCTTACGAGAATTTAATAGTTTGTTCTTGAATGCTGCTTAATGAAAAACTCATTTTCTTCACACCGGGAGGAAAGCACCAACTTTCCTCCCGCAAGCGGAAGGAAAGATGCAGCTTATCCACCCGGCCATAAATAAAAATCGTATACTTCCCTCGGGAAGTAAAAAAGAATGCCTCAGACTGCCTGTTTCTCACCCTCGGCTTCACCTCGGGTAAAAATTACACGCAGTCTGAGACATTCTTTATTTTACCTCCCTCGTTGAGTAATATACTATTTCGCCATAGAGGGGTTGTGCGACCACACCTAAAATAACACTTTTACAAAAAAATGGTATTTTACGGAATTTTCTGAAAAAAAAAATTGTTTCGGCTTTTCAAAATATATCACAGATAGTAGAAAATATCTTTTATTTTGTTATCCACGGTTAAATTTCGTTACCTCCCCATAAATTAGGGGTGAAAATCGTCAGTTTTTCGAAAATACCATTTTCGGTACGAAATTGTGGTTTTTTCAAAATTTTCGTGCCGGATTCTAAAAGAGCCCACTTGAAAATACCCGTCTAAATGTTCAGATTTTTTCGAGCATAAATAACAAAGTTTTCCGTGCTTAAAATTGACAGACAAACACGGACAAATTGGGTCAATAGGGGTTAAGATATATTTTTTAAATAGTAACAAAATAATTTCACGAGATTGGTCTAACAAGTATACGTTAAACAAAATCGTGATAAATACGAAAAAATAAAAAGTCATTAGTGAGTCATAACCCCAGACTTACAAGGAGCAAAACATTTCTGTTAATGATTCACAAAAATTAACATAATTGCAGAAAATTGTCAGAAAAAGCGAACGTACCTGGAGTGTTATATCTTGTGATAATAATCCTTTTACATAATTACTCGCACTTTTAGGTTCATTACATTTGTTTCCCGGACACTATGTACTGTCTATAGGGATTTTCTGGAATTCCCTAGGGACATAGATCTGACAACAACGTAACATAAATGAATTTTGTGATTTTTAGAAAGAAAATTAAAAAAGTACATACCATTATGTTACAGTTTTATTTTTTCATTTAGATCGTGACTAAAAATCAATTCAATCTTTCAATAAATTACTTTTAACCCTTTTAAAACTTAAAATTCTATGATATCTGAATTAAATTTTATACACAATCGAAATAAAATTAATTTTTATCATTTCTTGGTGAACGATTCTTCATACAATGTTTTTTAAATATTTTAGTGTGTAAAAGATCTTTATTTCACAATTTCTATATGTATGATTAGTTTTAATTGCAACGAGTTTCTTTGATCGATAAATAAATAATTTCATAGAACGAGTTGACATCACATCAATAATCGTATAAAGAAAATAAATTCTTTTTGATACTTGATTATTTTATAAATGAATTTGATCATATTTTTCTAGAAAATATAATCCGTCCTAAACGGACTTAATTCGACATCTTTGCACCTGCACGAAATGGACCTAATCTGACTGAATCGAACCTAATCCGTGCTAAACCGACCTAATCCGACGATTTCATTCCGGCCCGAATGGACCCAAGATGACTCAAGCAGGAAGTTCTGACGAATGTAAACCGACCTAACCTGATCGAAACCGAGTTAGTTAATCGAAAGATTTAAATTCGGCGTAATCGGAATTCGACCGACACAATTGGAGAGTACAGAATATTCAATACCGACCTAATCCGATGGCCTAATACGACCTAATCCGACTATTTCAGTCAGTCCGAACATGACTGGTACCGATCTAATCCGGTGATTTCAATTTCGTCGAAACCGACTGTGTAAAATCGTGATTGAATTATGGTAATAATTTTGTCTTTTTTGTTATTTATTTCTCAACTCTACATTACTCTACATTAACCGTGTCTTCATTTTGATCAATGTTTTCCAGATGTAACGGATCTTCAGCAATGTTATCTTCTTCGGCATCTTTTTTTTCATTTCCTTCATCATGTTTTTCATCCTCTTCATCATCATGGTCTTCTTCACTCTCCTCTGTGCTTTTTGGTTTCTTCTGTACTAATGTTCTTTTTGCTTGAAAGAAAAATATCACTTTGAAAAACAGACAAATTCAGATTTGTCATGGCTTAAGGTGGTTGTACTGTTTCTTCAAAAATCTAAGAAATACGATATATTTTATGACAATACAACGAAAGATCTATAAAAACTGCCTGTTAAATGCTAGGGACGATTATGGACCAAATAAATACTTTAACGTTAGTTCCAGAAGTTTTTCGAGAGACAGGAAATGAAAGATATTTTGGTTGATAACTATCTTCGGTTGAAAAACGAAGTTGTAATAGATAAAGTACAAGTTTTCAACAATTTTTCGAAAAATTGTAGATTATTAATCATAATAAATTACATTTAATGTGGCTTAATGCAAAGGTCTGATTCGTTCCGATTGATGTTTTCTACCTCGGAATGATTCCGAATCATTCCGATTGACTGTTCGGATTGAAACCGTTAGAAATACAGTGCCCCCCCCCCCCCACCGAATATGTGCCTCGTCCGTCTTGTCTGTCCTTTTCTAACCCTTTCAATATTTGCCTAGTGAGGGGAAGAATTTTTCCCCCACTCTGCCGACATACAGTTACAGGATGCGCATGCGTCGACCAGAAGAAACCTACATCGTGCATGCGTGATGTCGCCACAGAATTACCGCTCCGTGAAAAGTCGAGAATAGCAATCGAGGGGCAAGGAAAATATTTGGACGGACCTAGTGGCAAATATTAGGGGGTAGCAAATATTGGGAACGCAAATATTGGGGGAGGAGGGAGGGGGGTACCGTATATTCTTTGCACTGAATCCGATTCGTTGCGAATAATAGGTCCGATTGAGAACGTTTTACTTTTCCACTTCAGGTCGAATCCTATTCGTTCCGATTGTTCGTTCGGATTGAAACCGTTTGAAATGTCTACCTGGATTGATTTCGTTTCGTTCCGATTGATCATTCAGAATGAGTTCTATTCATTCTGAATAAATGATTAGATTGAATCTATTTGAAATGGTTGCCCTCGGATGGAATCTGATTCGTTCGGAATAACATTTCAGATTGCTACCGATTGAAACCGACGTCTCATTTAGTCCGATTGTATCGGGGACAAATTGCGGATTGAAACCGAATGCATGTATGTATGTAGGTCTCATTGAGTCTTATTAGGTCTGATTGAAGTTCAATACATTTCCCTAGAAAATCCCAAAGATATTAATTGAGAACTTATCGGGCAGTTCTCATTTAATTATCTTGGCATTTTCTAGGATACCGTCTGTAGTATTCAAAATTGCCTTTACAAAGCCCGAATTTTGGAATATCGATATTTTTATTTACGGTTTTTGGTGAAAATTTCAACCTTGTCAGTCGAGCACTTTAGAACCCCATTAACTACATTACAATGTTTATTTATAGAATTTCATTTCTAGACATTATTTATCGATTTAAATTTTCTTAATTAATTATTAGTAAACATTATTTATTTCAAAATTTATTACTAAATTATCCCAATAAACTAGAAAGTATATGGAATCGATATTTTGCATTCTGTTTGTTTTTCTAGTGGCGTATTGATTATCCGAAATTCTTAGTCGAATTCATACTATTTTATACAACCTGTAATTCCAGAATTGAATTCATTCGATCTTATTCGAAATATATTTAACGCATTACAAAAATTGATTTGTGGCAGCTTAGAATAGCTTTCAATTCTAATCGAAGAATTGATTATATCATTTTTCGTATTTCATAATTCTCAAATAAATGTTCTGTTTTAGAGTTTTGAGTTCAAATCATTTGATAATCCAAAGTACACTGTAGAAAGACCAGTGTAAAATTATTGTGGCATTATAAAATCACACTACACTTTTACGTACACTCAGAGGAAATTGTTACTTTGAAAGTGGTAAAAATATGATTCCCTCGGTTATTTCACAGTTGTAGTTGAAATTGTACAATTCATAATATTAATTTTACTGTAAAATTGTAAAATTGTCACGTTCAAAGTGCGTCTTATTATAATTACCTACTCTGAACGATATAATTTTACTAAGTTTTGAACCAGTATTTTATGTAAAATTGCATTTTTCAGTTGTGAAAGTACGTGACAGTTGTGTTTAATTGTTACGCGTGAGCATGCGCAATTTCCTTTCGCAGTTCATGTCTGCATGACATTACACTTCATTTCATTGTAAATTTACACTTTTTTTTTGTAATTTTACACTGTTCCTGGTGATTTATTCACGCTCAAAGTATGTAGGTTCTACTGATTACCCTCGTTGAGCGTAGTAATTTCACACTACTCCTTTTTATAGTGTAATCGTTTTCTTTGAGGTTATGTGCATTTATGTATCGCATATAATATCGTATATTAGCCCTGTTACATCACCGCCTACAATCTCTACCGGCAGAAGAGCGAACTAAAATGATAGGGTCAGAGTAAAAAAATAACACAGGCAAGATGAGCTAAACTCACTATTTAATTAGTTTTGTAGATTTAATAAATTACATTGGACCCGGTTCGCGATGCTACATGGAAGGCGAACTTGTTCTCAATGCAAAACATATAATGTTTTGTGCATTGATACACGTTTCCGATGTTAAATGGGAAATTTTAGGGTTGTGTTTATAGAAGTCATGTCTCTCAGGAAGCCCACATGAAGTTACAGTCTGTATAAGGGACGTTCCGCGTCAAGTGGGACAAAGCTCTGCCCAAAATTGGTATGGGCGGATTTTCACGTATGAGGGCGGAAAATGTTCGTTTTTAAAAGGGCTATAGAAAGTCGTGTGGCATATATGCATATTTCTAAATGGCGGCTTAAAGGTGCAAATATAAAATTTCGGTTCCATCAGAGGTTCACAAAACTGCGAAAAGTTGCTGAATTCATCTAAAACTCGTTATTTGGGTTGTTTTGGGGTTGCTGATTATGAATCTCGATTTAAAATTATGAAATTCAAAATGGCCGATCCAACATGGCGGTAAAAAAATTAAAAGTTGCTCAATTCAACTAAAACTCGTTTTTCGGGAGTTTTCGTGGTCGCTCGTTATAAATCTCAACTTAAAATTATGAAATTCAAAATGGCGGATCCAATATGGCGTACCAACAAAAAAAAGTTGCTTAATTCAGCTAAAACTCGTTTTTCAGGGGTTTTCGTGGCCGCTCGTTATAAATCTCAACTTAAAATTATGAAATTCAAAATGGCGGATCCAATATGGCGTACCAACAAAAAAAAGTTGCTTAATTCAATAAAAATGACGAAAAATAACAAAAAAAAAAAAAAAAAAAAAAAATACGAAAAATAACAAAAAATGGAGATAACAACCGCCACGTCCACGTTCGTGTCTCTGGATTCGACTGAGTGCGGCTTAATTTAAATTCCAGATGCATGATCAGCTTCTACAAGAACCCCCCAAAAACGAGTTTTAGATGAATCAAGCAACTTTATTTTTGTCGGTACGCCATATTGGATCCGCCATTTTGAATTTCAAAATTTTAAGTTGGGATTTATAACGAGCGGCCACGAAAACCCCCGAAAAACGAGTTTTAGATGAATTGAGCAACTTTTAATTTTTTTACCGCCATGTTGGATCGGCCATTTTGAATTTCATAATTTTAAGTCGGGATTCATAATCAGCAACCCCAAAACAACCCCAATAACGAGTTTTAGATGAATTCAGCAACTTTTCGCAGTTTTGTGAACCTCTGATGAAACCGAAATTTTATATTTACACCTTTAAGCCGCCATAACTATGACGCCATTTAGAAATATGCATATATGCCACACGACTTTCGATAGCCCTTTTAAAAACGAACATTTTCCGCCCTCATACGTGAAAATCCGTCCATACCAATTTTGGGCAGAGCTTTGTCCCACTTGACGCCGAACGTCCCATAAATAACGATAATGACATTATAAATATTAATTGCAAATGTTCATGCAACGCTATTCGGGGCACCTATAAAACATAATTTACTATAATATTTTTAACTTTATTTCTTTAATCGTAGTGAATGATTTTAGACATATTTAAAATAGATTAAATTTACAATTCAAAATGTCTCTGATGGAAAAATCTTCACCAGTGTTCTTAAAAAATCTAATTTTTTATATATTTTTGTTTTCTCTATGTTGCAAAATTGTTTGCAAGGGGCGACACTATACATGTCCTTAGCATCATTTTTCAGTATTCCCCATTTGTGTCGAATGGTCGAATGTCGGTACAGCTGGCATTTTCTATTTCATTGCCAGGAATTCTATATTGTAAGTAATTAAAAGACAAGGAATAATTAAACAAACTGTCATTTAATTTTTTCCATTATTATTTTCAGACACTGTTACCGATTTAAATGTATTAATAAGGCCACGCAATGTTTGCATTTCCCTGAACTTCCAGCCTTGTATAAACATTTGAAATTAATATTTATAACTTCATTATCTTTATTTATACAAAGTGTAACTTCATGCGGGCTTCTTCACTGTAAAAAATCGCGTTGTAAAATTATTACTAGGTAATTTTTCCGACCCACTCTGAGAGTAGTAAAATCCCTAGGAAATTTGTGAAATTACTACCGCACTTGTAAATTTACATAGCCGGATAGTAATTTTACATAGCTTGAAATACCAGGTTAAAATTTACAACAGCGTTGTAAAATTACAGTTTTATGGTTGAAATTAACAAGCGCTTGAGTAAAATTACAATTTTTCGTGTAATTTTACACATTGTATATTTTCGGGCATTTCAGGTGAGGTTAGGTTATCTAATCTTTTGTATATTTCAGTATTTTCACGATTAACCTGTAAATTTTGAAAAATATTGTTGGGAAAAGGATATCATGGTAAATAAAATTATATAGAGCATAGGTGTAAGGATTGTATTAAATACTTTATTTTATTTCTCTTTCATTGCATGTTTTTCTTTTACTTTTTTGTAAGAAATCCGTTAGACCGTTTATTAATAAGTAAATAAATAAATACATTACCATCAGTTTCAAATCTTGCAATTAAACTTTGCAACTTTAATTTTGTACAACTCTTTTCTTATTTGATTCAGTCTCGTTGCGCTTCGAGTCTCTATAGCACTTTTGCTACTGCGAGCGTAAATTTACAATCTCGAGTTGAATTTTACTTTATAAAATACAATTCTGAAAATAGTAAAATTACTGCCTCAGAATAGGTAATTTTTAAGACCCAATCTGGGAATAGCAATTTTACAACTTTTGTGTAATGTTACTATTGCACTGGTAAAAAATATCTAACCAAATAGGGATATTACATTTTTCAGAGTTGTAATTTTACACTGCTGCTAGTAAAACCGTGGTTTAATTTTACAAATCCCTAGTAATTTTACAAAGGGATTTTTTACAGTGCATTGAGAGACATGACGTCTGTAAACATAACCCTAAATTTTTCCATTTAACATCGGAAACGTGTATCAATTCACAATACATTATATGTTTTGCACTGAGAACAAGTTCGCCTTCAATGTAGCATCGTGAAACGGGTCCAATGTAATTTATTAAATCTACAAAACTAATTAAATATTGGGCTTCAATCATCTTGCCTGTGTTATTTTTTTACTTTGACCCTATAATTTTAGTTCGCTTTTTTGCCGGTAGAGATCGTAGGCGGCGGTGTGTAAAAAGGGCCAATAATATCGTATATACTCGCATTCGTAACAATCGTAACTGAAAGAGCGGGAAAGAAACAGACTTATTTCGTACTAAATCGTACACAGATTTTTCGTATATATGTACATACTTTTTGGTTTGTTGGGGTGACTTCTTTATTATAATGTGGTGTCATAAATAGTTTGCATTTAAGATACCTTTATGATCACGGTTTATCGCATTCTGACCACATTATTATCATCTTAGCAAACTATGAAGACATCAAAATTAGGATCTCATTTTGAGTCTGAAAATTTGCTGTCTTCCTGCAAACACGAAAGTT
Source organism: Trichopria drosophilae (assembly GCA_030407085.1). Classification (NCBI taxonomy): domain Eukaryota; kingdom Metazoa; phylum Arthropoda; class Insecta; order Hymenoptera; family Diapriidae; genus Trichopria; species Trichopria drosophilae. Next base: position 95,862,283 of record CM059586.1, on the reverse strand, counting down.
ATGTAAAATTTATGTAATGGTTACATTGTTACATAAATGTTACATCGTTGTTACATAACTGTTACTTTTGTGTTTAAATGGCTGAGACCGTAAAACACCAAACTTACTTTTTGTATACATGTGCATGTATCTAATTGAAAATATATTCATAATTATGTAAAAATATTCAGTATTTACTGCGGTGTCCTGTCTATAGATTCTTTAAGATGTTTTCAAAATTTGATCTCATATTGAGATAATTATCATATTTTTCTATAGTGTAACGTAAATAAATATAATCAAGATCAAATACGAACCATACAGAGTAATACAAATATAGAAAGTTTTATGGTAATTAATTCACAACAAAGCCAACATAACCTAAAAAAAGTATTGTTTGCAATTGCTGATCTCACCTGAGTTGCTCGTGCATATTTCTATTATTTAAACGTGAACAATGCCTCTTGGCACAAAACCTGAATGTGCTAAATGTGGAACAACAGAAACACCATTATGGCATGCAACAGATGCAGGAAATTATTGTAATGATTGCCTCGAAGCAGAAAGGACAGTCGATACAAGTTCTAAAAAGGACCAAGATGACAAAAATGCAACCACAAAACCAGCCAGAAAAAGTACAAGAGTTACACGATATTTATGCAAAACAAAATCTACAGTACCTTTAAAAGTTGTGCCAAAAGGCAAGGGAAGGCGGCACATCTTCAAGAAGACGGTAACCAAATGCACAATTATCTTTCCATTACGCCTTTAACAAATATTTTGATTTTGTAGCCGATGAAATCACCTGCTGCTACCGCAACACCAGTAACTAGCAACTTTGTATTCTATAAAGGCTCGTACTTTCAAGTCGGTGACGTTGTGTCAATGCAAGACGTAGAAGGTGGCATTTATTACGCACAAATACGCGGTTTACTCACTGATCAATACTGCGAGAAAAGCGCAGCAGTAACGTGGCTCTTACCGACGACGTCAAGGTACAATTATTTTTAATCTATTAATTTAATTTCTGTCAAATCTATTTTTAGTCCACCACCCGAAGAAGGTTTCAGCCCCGAAACTTATATCGTTGGACCAGAAGAAGACTTGCCGAGAAAGCTGGAATGTATGGAATTCGTTATGCACGCACCGTCCGATTATTACAAATTAAAAAACAGCCCTTACCCGCCCATTTTATGCGAAGGAGGAAAAGGTTACATTTGGACGTCGATCAGAAATGAAGCAAACACAACACGCAAGTGATAGGAAATTACGTTTCTTAGCGTTTCGAATGTAAATATATGTACATAACCTATAAACATTTCGTAAAACAGTATTAAAATAACATGTATAAATGAAGGTATAATCGTAAGAACTCGGTCGAATGAAAAATCGTGTTAAACATTAATTACTATTTATTAAATACATGTACAGCAGACCGTGTTCTTTGTAAAAGCATCTTTGTATAGAAAAATAAATATTGGATAAGTCTCTGGAATTTCGAATGTTCACTCGAAATTCAGGTCTGACAATATCTGACTTAGGATTGGTGTATCCTCCGAATCCGATCGAGCTGGGCATAACGTTGTTGACGAAACCAGTCAGGTAGGAGTCAACGATGTAATTGCTGGTCAGAACTTGAGATCCTTAATCGCCTGAGGTAAATCCGGCAGTTTCATGTCCTTTATTTGCTGCGGGATGTTCATGTTTTTCACAGCTGACACAGCACGAGCTGGAGCTGCCGTAATCCCAGCCTGTACAGATTAGGAACATTGATCGAAGCTGACGATAGTCGAAAACATCGAAATAAAAAAAATGAATTCAGCCTCTTTGATTCTTTTTAACCACTTCAATAGTAATGGATCATATATGTACATTTTGCAATAACTTTTACTATTCTTAAAAAATTTGCATGAAACTTCGTATACCAAAATGGTTGTCAAAATGGGAAAATTCAAAATGGCGGCTGTAAATTTGCTAAATTTATTAAAATGTGCGGCGCACGGAAATAGCTGAAAATTGTTACTCGGGGGTTTTCGGGGTCGCTGATTACGAATCTGAAGTTAGATTTTGAAAATTCAAAATGGCGGATCCAAGATGGCCGACCGAAATGCGAAAAACTACCCAAACTTTATGAAACTGGGTTCTCGGGGGTTTTCAGGGCCGCTGATTATAAATCTGAAATCAGATTTTGAAAATTCAAAATGTCGGTTCCAAGATGGCCGACATAAATGTAAAAAATTTACTTGATTTCGATGAAAGTTGGTACTCGGGAATTTTTTGGGTCGCTGTTTACGAATTTGAAGTCAGATTTTGTAAATTCAAAATGGTGGATCCAAGATGGCCGACATGAATGTGAAATATTACTTGATTTTTTAAATGATCAATTAAATGTTAAATGATACACTGAAGTGGTTAAAAAACTATATTTTTATTTCAAAAAACAGATTTAAATGTCACGAAATGAAAGTTAACCTCAAAAAATGTTTAAACATTCGTTAACACGTTTTCGTTTAAAAAAATTCTTCGCAACAATTAGGGAGGAGGTCCTTGAAGTAAAACTGGACAAGACAAACTAGAGTTTCGCAGAAAGAAAGGTACCTAAAATTATTGTTATAATCAAAATTAAATTTTCTGAAACGATTTGAAATTGCGAATACGTTTTGACACGAAGGGTTAAAAGTTATTAAACACTTTCTTACCTCTTGTTTTTCCAATTTCGTCTGGTCTTCGATTCGAGTAAGTATTTCCGTCATGTTAGTTTCGAGAACCATACCACCCATCACTAATTCATTAAGAATATAATGAACTTTGTCGACATGGAATATCAGATCAAGTTCGCAAACATTTTCAAAACATTTATCCAGAGTTTCGACAAACACTTGAATCAAATCGAGAATACCTAGTTCGGATTCTGAACTGTCGACACAAAATACAAAGTACAGCGTAGCGTAGTGTCGATAGATTAGTTTGTAATCGGAGCCCCCGATGAGACTTCCCCCTTCGAGAAAATTGCACACATTATCGTCTCGCTTCGAGACTAATTGGAAAGTCTCTTTAATAATTTGTTGCTGCATGTCTTCGTTCTACGATAAAAATATTGTCACATTGTTTTCAGTTTAACGATATGAAAATATTGTATACTTACAAAGTATTGGTAAAATTTTGAAAGGCGCGGCTTTCCATGATTATTGAATACTAGAATAGCTTTGATCATTTTGACGAAAGTAAAGTTTTTACTTTTACAAGGAAACTCGTAGAGGTTAGGTTGGAGTTTGAAACTTTACTCCAATTTGGGACACGAATACATGTATTTTTTATAAAAAGTTGTATAAATTGTATTTACTTTGCATTTTTATCATTTGATTAAAATAGGTCAAACTGTCTTTGGTGGAACCACATCCCTAAGTTGACCATATTTTAGATCACTGTCACTATCTTGGACGGTACAGAATTTTTTTTATCGTTATTTTCGTGATCGTTCCGCTCGATGTATAAACATGTTACTGGTATTATTAATGTAAAACAATAAAAAGGAAAAACTGTAAAATGATCACTGTATAATGACGTAGTATACATATACGTTCAAAGTTTACATGGAAAACTTTACATATGGAAGTGACACTTGACAACACTAGATGTGACATCAGGTGTGTAAACTCCCTAGGGAGGATCCACGTGTTTATGAGTTCATAAAGACCTCATAATGGTCCCATTCAGCGAAAAAAACCGGTGAGTAACACTTTCTCATGATTGGTCCCTCCGGTCAATTTTCGTAACATGTTGGACTAACGGACCAATGGGAAGAAAGTGTTACTCAACATTTTTTTCGCTGAATGCGACCAATGACATCATTTTCAAAAAACCCTGAGAAAATAGGACACCTGATTTCTTTTAGAGCATTTCGAAATCATTTTGAACTCTTTCCTATTTTGCTGTCTGATTTAAAAATGTGTTTTCAATATTTTTGGGTGATTTTGAAAATATGAGAAATAAATTTCCAGTGTTATTGTAAAAACCTCGATTAAATAGAAATTCGCAAATAAAATGTACCGACGTTTTTGTGGTTGACATCAAATATGGCCGATAAATTTGTTGTATAAGTGCATAATGATCTCAATAAACGAAAAAGTATACTCCAGTAAACAGAAAGGGATTAAGGGCTTTTATCTTTTATTCTTTTATTGAACATTCGGAATTGGCAATTTTCCAATTCCTTTATAGGAAGTCATGCGTGAGACATGTGAATTCCGTGAAATTCATTGAATTCTGATACGCAACTTCTTATTCCGCGCATTTCCATTGAATTCCCTAACCTAACCTAAAATAATATGGATTCGTTGGAACTGTCAGGAATTAAAATTGTAATTTTGTATTCCGCGCAATTCCATTCAATTCCCTAATAACCTAACCTATAATGTTTACATCAACAGGGATTCGTTGGAATTCGTGGGAATTGCAAATTTAACTTTTGTATTCCAGTGAATTCCATCCAATACCTTCAATAAAGGGATTCAACGGAATTCAAAATTCCAATTCCTTTCCGTTCGCTGGGACGGAATCGATATTTTGCATTCATGAAGAATTGATTATATCGTTTTCCGTATTGCATAATTTTCGAAAAAATGTTCTGTTTTATAGTTTTCAGTTTAAATCATTCGATGTTCCAAATTGATCGTTTCTTTAAGGTTATGTGCTGTTATGCATCGCGTATAATATCGTATGCACTCGCATTCGTAACTGGAAAGAGTGGAAAGTGTTAGACTTATTTCGTATTAAATCGTACACAGATTTTTCGTATACTTTTTCGTTTGTTGGGACATTTGCGGATTCTCTTGCAATCCCCAATAAACATTTTGGGGAAAGCATGTCTAAAAGATATCTCCTTTAAGGGTACTTGGCAAAAGACATCTAAAAGAAATCTTTTTTGAAGAATCTTGCAAAAGATATCTGAAAGAAATAATCTTCCAGTTAACACAAGCTGCGGAAAGACGTCATAGAGGCGTCGTTTTCGAAACGACTTAAAGTCGTGTCTAAAAGCTGACAAAAAGCCGGCCTTGGAAGACCGTCTTGAAAAGGTAAGCACCGACTCTATTTATGACGTCTTAGAACCGTCTATAAAATGATGCATGATTCTGGCTTTCTCGCAAGTGGCAAAGTTTTATGTAGACCAGTATATATATAGAGCCTAATGATTAATCACATATCACCTTTATGTTACGACACGATTTGCACTTATAAAAGTGAACATTACAAATAAATAAATATGCACGTGTACCAATTATTAATGAATATTAAATATTAACATTACTATATTAACATTACTGTATGTAAATGAAAAAATAGGTTACCAACGTTGGATGATAATATTAGTTGCGTCACTGCGAGAGACGGCATATTGTTCATTTTTAGACGTCTTAAGTGTTAATGCGATTTTACGTCGTCTCCAATAAGATGGCCTTTAGGCGTCTTTAAAACGACGTCTTGTCGAAGACGACATTTTGGTGACATTTGGCCTTGTGTTCAAGTATAATTCAATAAAGCCGTCTTTAAGCCAACATTCTAAGGGCGCTTTTTTGATGTCTCAAATAAGACGGTTTAAGACAATCTTTTATGGACGAAATATTTGGCAACTTTTGGACACGCCCATAAGACGTCTAGAAAATCTACGCCTTTAAGACGTCTCTGTGAAGTTTGTGTTTACTGGGCAGCTAGCATTTTTGCTAACGTCTCATTTTTTTGTCAAACCGATGTTGGTGTGCCGTCACCAAGACGGCGGAAGTCTGGCATAAATGACATGTCTTTTTTCAGACGTGTGTAAGACCTCTTACAGACGTTAAGATTAATTTATAAGAACCTGACGTTCAAATGTTTATGAGTAAATGTGAAATTAGTAATTTATTAGAGAAATTAAATACACCGATAGGTCAAATGAAGCTTCTATTTACAAATCAAGAGTTTAAGAGTGAAATTTCACTCTAAGTAATTTATAGAGAAGGGATAAGTTATTATCCATGGCCCACTTAATTAAACAATCAATATTCTTATGAAGTTTAGAGGAATCCTGTGGGCTTTTAATATTTAAAAATAACTTTAAGTTGTCGGTGTAAGTCAGAAATTATCTCTAGCAGGTTGGATGCAACAAGGTATGTAGAAAATTTATAAAAAGAAATAATAACAGGGCCTTAAATGAGAGCCTTGTGGAAGCTTTACTAGTAAAAGACTGATTAAACTAGTCAAAAACTTAAAAAAAAAAAAGTAAACAGAGTCGGCTTGAGAATGTTCTTTAAATGCCGGAATAATATAATCGCTATATGACAAAAGATTAGTCATCGCAGAACGTCCTCTTATATGACGCCATGTTTATCCTTGGGAATAAAAGTAGAAAAAATTCGGAGAAATATTTATTTACGATAGCAATGAAAATTCTTGCAAAACGGCATAAAATGGAAATAGGTTTATAGTTAGCCACATCACGGATATCGCCAGACTTATAATTAGGATGAAAAAAAAACCATCTTCCCATGTGATGACAAAGTAACCAGATGAAAATGATTGATGGACCATAATTTAAATTAACGTCAAGAGCGTCAATTTAATATAAATTATATATAAAAACTAGAGCATGAGAGGAGCACTCATAAAATAAAATGAAATTTTGGAGGGTCTTATATACAGTTGAAAAGTTAGGATCAGCAATGCTATGATTATTCCCCTCCAGTTCGTCACCCTAATACTTATTTACCGGAAAACTATTATTTACTGAACAAGATTCCAAAAAATGCACACATGCTCCATGAATTTTGGAGTTGGTGATTTCTAACGAGTAAACTGGAAATGAAAAATAAAGTGTAAATATGATTGATATTTTCTAAACGTTTAGAAAAGTTGCATCCCATATAGTGACGCGAATAAAAACTTAGTTATTTATCTATTCTTTTAAAAAAATGTATAGTTGCATGGGTTTTCTTGGCGGCCACAGAAAGAAACTGATTTAATAACATAGATCGGCGCAATATTGACTGGTAGTGGCTATACCCATTTTGTAATAGTCTAGACATATATTCTGAATGAAAAATAATCAAATCATGCAATGAACGCTATTTTCACTTTTCCTGTGTAGAGTAATGTTTCCATTCGCTTAGTTCAGTTATTTGACGTTATTCCTTAGTGAAACTTCAATGAATATATTTTTATTTCTTTTTTCAAAATAATTTTTCAGTCAAGTCCCTTATGTCAAAAACAGATATCATTCGTGAAAGTGCGGAAAATCTTATCCCGGCAAGCTTATCGCGTAAAATGAGGCGTAGTTTAACATTAGTCAAGAAAAGCTTCAAGATAATAAGTGGTTCGTTAAAAATAAAACGTTATTTATATTAATAACAATTCTGCGCATTAAACAGTAGTTTAATTTCTTAAAATAATGTTATTTATTGTTTATTTACTTGCGTTGAGAAGTTACGTTTAATATTTCATTTTTTTTATTTTCATTCCAAAGTTTATTTCATACTTGGTTATTGTTAAATTTTAAGAGGGTTCAATGTTTTATTTTAATTCATCTAAACTTATCTTAAATTTTTTAACATAATGCAATTTTTTATTACATTTAACAAAATTATTGATTTAGGTGATTTGAGATAAATGATATGAGAAAATCAATTATATTTAAAAAAATTAATAAAAATTAAGGATTTAATATCAGACTCTTTTTTATGACTACCATTTGATGATTTGTGTTAATCTATTTTCGAACCGAAACCTCCTTTTCTATTTTCCTTTTAGTCGTAACCAAATGTTTTTATTTTGCACTCAGATGACGACGAAGATCGAAAATTCATTCACGTGATTCCAGAAAGTTTGACTACATTAACTAATAGAACTGGATTCAAAAAGAAGGAGATTCGTCTACTGTATCGAGCTTTCAAGCAGTTGTGTCCAAGTGGAGCAGCTTCGGCTTCTGATTTAAAACCAGTCTATGCAAAATTATTTCCTTTGGGTGACTCTCGTAAATATGCGGAATTTGTTTTCCGAAATTTCGATACAGATCGTGACGGTGTCGCTAGTTTTTCAGACTTTCTCGATGGACTAGCCTTCGTTATTAAAGGAGACATCGAACAAAAAATTTACTGGATTTTTAGGTAAATTGTACAAATTACTTGTAATCATGAGCGAATTACACTGTTAAAAGGATACACATTAAATTTAATGATGTGCTGGAAGCACATTGCAATTCCGACATCAAACCACTTTTAGTGTCAGACTTTAAATTTAATGTACAAATAATTCTGTTCAGTTTTTATCCATTTTTTGTAGTTTGGGAATAGGCGTGTTTTGAGCGTAACTATTATTAGGAAAAAGATTGGACTTCGTTTAGAACCTTTAATACGAGTATAATCGTTATCATCATCATCATCATCATCACTATCATCATTGCTATTGTTATTATTGTCGTTAACATTTTCATCAATTACTTCGTAGGAGTTTATATGCTCAGCTCACGCATGTATAGGTTTTCATCCTAATTTCCCTGAAATGCTAAATAAGTTAATCCTATTCTTTGGTCACTAGCGGCAGAAAATATTATTAATTATAAACGAACTAGAAAAACTGATTATCAAATGTAAACAATACAGGCGGGCGATCTAAACCAGGCGAATATTCGCGAGATACTGATTATTGTCTTCCAATTTAATAGCAAGGTACAGTTTTTCTAAGAATCGCGGGAAATGCAAAGAATAACAACCGTGAAATGTAAACAACGTACGAGGATTGTAAACAGTTTTCTGTGGTCGATATGCGCCCTCTCCAATCCACATTACACATATTGAATAATTTTGCTGAATATAATTATTACGTAAGATTTTTTGACAAATCTGTGAACAGTTTTTGTGTTCATTATGTCAAACCTCCTGGTGGAAATGGTAGAAACGATTTTAACAAATGTAAAAAGTATAATTATCGACATGAAAGGTTATTGATATTTGAGATTATGTACGAATGATTCGAGTACCGGAAAATAGCAAATTTATTTTTGCAGTTACAAGGAAGTAGTTAATTTAACTATTTTTTTGTATTAAAAGGTTTTACTATTATAAAATGATTCCATTAACTATTTTCTTCTTTATGTGTACTCCACAAAATTTATATTATTAACATATTTTTATTGAAGCAATTATTTTCAACGTTTAATAATACGAAAAATATTTTAAGTAAAATGCCTTTGCAATCCGGCGTTAATGGGTTAAATATCCTCCCATAGATTGTACAATTTAAACGATGACGGTCACATCACGAAACTTGAGTTGACATCTGGAATATCTGCGATATACCAAATGGTGCAAGACTCCCATACTCTCGAAGGCGTTGTCGAAAAACACGTTAATAAAATTTTCGATAAAATGGATTTGAACAAGGATGGGGTAATTACTTTTGAGGAGTTCCAAATCAGTTGTAAAAACGTAAGATTTAAAATAATTTTAAATTACAATATATAATCATTACCAATTTCATGCTTTATTCATAAATTGATTTTTCTAAATGTTAAAAAAAATATTATATTTAAATAAAAAATGTTCACAAGGAAACTCGATCTCATATTAAATATATTGTAAGGTGCCTTTAATATTTTCAGAGCTTTATGCGTATTTTACAATGCCGCTTATTTACTTACAATACTATAGACATAATAATAATTATCGACTATGGCGCCGCGTAACGTGAATAATCGGAAATGCTTAAGCCAAACTTTGTATTTTTTTTTAATGGATAATCAAAATCTTCTAGAAAATATGTATGCAGAAAATGTAAACAATTTAAATTAAATTATTTTAACATATTTCGAAAAAAGTAGTTCACTTTGTATTGCAGTTATATGTAGGCATTAATAATTATATGAAATTTATATTTATTTGTTCGCTTTAAATAAATTGTTATGTTTCTTTCTTTTTTAGGACTGGACAATTCTCGAGCAGCTGACAAAATTTGATGATTTGAATTTTCATGGTGCTTATTAAACTCTGGAGTATTTATATGAAAGTAAATACATAGACATGTTCACGAGAATTTATCCAGAATTATCCTAGAGTTTGATGATCTGGCCAGATACCAGTTTAACAATACAGCAGAGTCTCGGTATATTTACCCACTCGGTTCCGCACTTACCCCTACCGTCTCGTTATATTTACCAAAAGAAGGGGAGTGGGAGAAGCGGCGGCACTATAATTCAGTCGCGTAAACGACACGCAATTATACCGGGACTCTACTGTATGGATAGAAATTCTATACTTAAAAAGTAAATTTCTTAAGAAGTTTCTATTCTAATAAAATGTTGAAATTTCGGTGCAAAATATAAAAGCAAAGTTTATAAGACAGGAATAAAACAAGGAAAATTGAAATACAGTTGTATAGTTAACATGTTTTATTGAAAATTGTCTATATTTTCGGATATTAACATGTAATAAAGATGAAGTGTCGCTGATATATAAAACAGATGAGGATCTGATGAAATTTAAAGTTACTGTAACATAAAACATCGAAACACCGATACGGTGCATTACGATACAAGGCATGTCGAATGATACCGACAACTTATTTTCGTATTAGCAAGAACAAAACCAAGCGCAATGATTTTTACAAGAATGCCTTAATTTTTTATACAATAAGATTCATTGTTAATGACGATGACTAGGTAATCCGGACATGGTGGAGTATTTCATGAACTCTTCAACCTGCAAAGTATATCTAACGCAATTCTGTCTGTTAGTTGTATAAGTAAGTATCGTCATTATATATCTTCTCAAACGTCAAATCCTGATGATCGAAATCACTAAATAACATTTCTGGTTTAAGTTTGCACGCATTCAAACGCTTTTCAAACACAGTTTCACGTTCAAGAAACCGACCTTGATATTCAAATACTTCCATAATTTTACGTAAACGCAATTTTCTTTTTGCATCAAGTTCCAAGCGACCATATATGCTCAGCGTATGTGCATCTTTCGCGACCTTACTTATATTAACTTCAGATATTTGAAATTTCTTCTTGCTCTTAAATACGCTTTCTGTCAAACTGTCGATGATTAGATTCCAGTTTTTGATATCATAATTTACTAAATATTTACCTGCAATACAAATATAAAATAAATTATATTATTCCTCTACAGTGAAATGTATTCTCTATTAAATATAATTAACCAGAAAATGTAAATACCAGGCATTTTAGATTCCACAATCAGAATCTCGTTGGACTTGGCGATTCCATTCAAAGTCAGATTTTTCGATGGCTGGAGCAAATACGAAGTGATGTCATTTTCAGCGTTGAAAACTTTTATAGGGAGCCACCATGGTTTGTATGGAATGTCAGATCGATACCACTCCATTTCCGTATCTATCCGAATATATTCGTCAATATCTTCTGCAGCAACTTGTTTTACTAAACCCTTTGTGTGGAAATACTTCGATTGATCCAATTGAGATATATGCACATCTCCAGTTTCATAATTCCGCGTGACATTGATCATGGGGAAGGACTCAATCCCGGGATTATCGATAAGGGCGTTCAAGGTTACTTCATTCAACTCTTTGCTCACAACTTCCTCCATAATTCTTATAATTTCAGAGCAATTCACAGGTTTGTAAGCACTGAAAATATAGGGGAGAATATTTAAGAATGTATTATCAACTACATAATAACAGAAATTTAAATTATAAATAAATAAACTTACTACTGATGGTAGTAATTGTGAAGACCTTCTGTAAAGACATCACTTGGGATGGTTCGTTCAATTCCAAGAAGCCCTATAATTGAAGAAAGCAGGGTTTAATTAAAAATGGCTGTTGTTACAAACCTCTTTTCACTTGATTCCATTAAATAATATATTAAACGTGTACACTTACAGATGTCAATAACCTGCTGAGAATATGGGCCCATGACTCCAAAATCTGGGTACATCTACGGAATAATTAAAATAAATTGTATTGATTTTAAATAAAACTAGAGACGTAATCTTAAATTTTTAATTATTTGGAATGTATCTAAGACAAGCTGATAATAGTAGTTTCCTTAACCACTTCAGTGGTAGCTGTTTAAAAAAAAAGTGCCCGAAGTGGTACAGCCCTGTACTTAAGATATCGAAAAACGGTGAAACACGGGTTCCATTTTTTCCTAAAATATATCGTTTAACATTTAATTAATCATTTAAAAAATCAAGTAATATTTCACATTTATGTCGGCCATCTTGGATCTACCATTTTGAATTTACAAAATCTGACTTCAAATTCGTAATCAGCGACCCAAAAAATTCCCGAGTACCAACTTTCATCAAAATCAAGTAAATTTTTTTGCATTTATGTCGGCCATCTTGGAACCGACGTTTTGAATTTTCAAAATCTGATTTCAGATTTATAATCAGCGGCCCCGAAAACCCCCGAGAACCCAGTTTCATAAGAATTGTAAAAGTTATTGCAAAATGTACACATATGATCCATTACCATGTTTGTCAATAATTTTTTTTGTACATAATGATCTATTACCATTGAAGTGGTTAAAGTGTATTCCTTTGTCGTTCACTGTTATCAGCTTTGCATTTTGTAATAAGTATATTAGAAAAGAGTAAGTACCAAATTTACGTAATAAACTGCCAAATACATTGTCAGCATATTGTCAAACTCTTCTAGAGGTTTCGAGTTGCCGATGTCCAAATGGCCTCCAATAAATTGATTAACAAGTGCACGCATTACTTTAATTTGCGTTACTCCATGCATTTGATCAAAGGTGTTTTCATCGTATTTAGCCATGCACGATGCGTAATCCCCTCTGTCGATGTTTCTCCCCTCTATAAATGTGGTTGTTGGATTATCGAAGAGATAAAGGCTATACGTAAAAAAAACAGAATTGTTAATAATTTCAGATAAAATACAGGATTTAAAATAATAATGAGAATAACTTACTTAGCAAACGCCAGGCCCAATCTACCGTAAAGCTCAGGATTTTTGAGTTCCGAATCCAAATCAGATTCTAAACTAAGATTAGCCGGTAGTAAGGGGAGTGCGACTAAATCAATGTTATGCAACTTTATTCCTATTTTCTTCAATGCACGCTGCGTAAAGTTGTAAACAAACTTCGTTTTGTAACTGTCGATCATGTCGGCTTCGACCCAAAGTGTAAAGTTCTTGTGGGTCTTTTTAACAAGTTTTGAAACAAAGAAAACCAAATCGTTTGGTAACATGTTATTGTACACTTCCTTAAAACTTGTTTCATGTACTGCACCAGTAGGTTTATCTGATGGCAATCTCGGAATGTTTGACAGTACATGATACTGGGGTGGATGTCGTATGGTAACTTCGTATGGAGCAGCACTTAATTCTGTTTCGTTATCAGGAAAACATATATGTGGGAATACATTGTTGGCAGTCCCTTTTTCGAGACGAGACAGGAGCATATACCTGAAAAACAGAGTAGTACATTAACAGAATTCACAAAAATTACAATAACATAAAGGTTTTTGATGGTTAATTATTATTGACTAAAACTGAAAACGAATATCGTCGTGAAAATTGGCGCTAATCCAATCTACATGATGAAAATCACGAAAAATGTATAAAAATTATGATTTTTCGCAGTTTTTCTTATCTAGTTGCAACTATAATGGAACTGTCGAAAATTGTTTCCAATAAAACTTGTAGATCTGCTCAGAATATATATTTTATATTGAATATATTTTTCCCAGTTTTCAATATTTAACGAAATAAACGAGAAGAGAAATGAAAAATTCTAATTTTTATGAATTTTTCAGGGTTTTCACTACGTTAATCGCATTTTTACCAATGTTTGTTATGATATTTCATTTGAGCGTATCAAAATACGTATGACATCATCCAAACCAAGTTTCATTTGAATCATTTTTCGAATATTTTTGAAAAAAAAACAAGAAGAATCAGAACAATCTTTATTTTCTTTGGATTTTTCAATTTTTCACCACCTAACTGGTATTGCTGATAATTAAATAACAAAAAATTAGAAAAAAATCGTTATAAGAGATTTTAGCGGAAAAATTCTCAATGTTAATTAAGAAAAATTAATTTTGAACTAATTTTCTTATTTAAAATGCAATTTTGTCATATGAAAATTAAAAAATCCCTGGTCCCCAAACTTTTAATAACGAAATATGGTATGTTGATTTTTTCTAGATTTTTTTCCTCTTTAATTGTAACATTTTAAGATAAATCGCTTAGAGAGGAGAATTTTTTAAAATAAATTTTAAAATACTTAATATTTAAAATAAACAAAAAAAAATGACGAAAAAGTTTGCGTTTTAACCAAGAAAAATTGTTCAAAATAACTTTGTTTTGGAAAAATTAAGAATTTTCATGAATTTGAATGAATGTGAAATATGAAGAACTTTACAACAACAATTTTTACTTAGGAACAAAGACACGTGAAATATACTTACGATCTTGTTGCCGTATATCTTTGGTAGCCCAAGTTATATTTTTTCTGTGATTCACTAGAATAAACTTTTCGAACAATTCCAGAAGTCTCCGGCTGATTGTCGGGAATATTTTTTGACGTATGTTTAATGACCAAGGAATAAAGCCCAATATTAATTGTTGGAAAATGCAGAGTGACTCGTGAGCTAGATTCGTCTTTCGTGAAATTCTTAATTTCTATGGCTCCTCTGATAGTTATCAGTTTTGCTGTTTGTATTTTGGACCGTGCATTGAGAGTAATGCTATTGATTGGTTTCATCACGTGTATATAAATTTTCGTGTTTCCAGATATTGTCAAATTTTTTTCTAACATGCTTTGGACATTTAAAATAACCCGATAATTCAGTATGTCTATCGTAACATCATCATCTGAAATGGCACCAGCAATTGCTGCTATTAATAATAGCAGCCCAATGGACCTCATTTTGGAAGAGATTTTGCACTACCGAAGAATTTCAAACACTACACTACAAGAAACGAAAACGACTGCTCCAACAGAGGTAACATCCGTTTATATAAGGGTCGACTGACCCCCACCTTTTAAAAGTAGACAAAAATCTAGTAAAGGTCCTAAGATAATAAAATTTTACAGGGTCTGTTTAGAAGAAAAACTGCTTGGAATCATTAAAAGAGAAAGCCGTTTTCCTAAATTTAAACAATTTTTCAATCGTAATTGTGAATATTTGTTAACAAAGCAGTTCATAATTATTAATAAAAATTCAGTTATCTAAACAAGAAATAAATATAGTTATAAGTATTTCATAGCACGCAATACATTTTTTACCACAATGGTTGTCACGTGGTTTATATTAAAAAGAAAATTCTTTAATTTATTCTAAAGTAATAATTTATAAAGAAATATTTTTCTGCATATCATATGGAATACTAAAAATTGAGGAAATTGTTTGTATATTTTGAATTATATTTTTTACATAATTTTGTTTATAACTAAAAAATATTGGTTGAATTTTTACTGTACGGAATTTCAAAATATTCGTTTAAGCGTCTGTTTTTGTTCCAAGTATTTTTATTTGCATATAGGAACAAACTTATTTTTAGGATAATTATAAGACCCAAACTTTATCTTGCAGCTGTTCACATTCCATCTGTTTTCAGAAAACCGAAAACATAAGAAACAATAGAATGTCTATTCTCTACAGGATAGAGTCCCTCTAGTAACCAACGGCGAATTTTATCTAACGTTCGTGTTTGTTTTCTGGCCCGTTTCCTTGTGTTAAAAAATACTGGAATTTCTGTGGTTTAAACGAAACCCTTGTCAATATAGTAATTAAGTTATTTTCCATGAAATACGTCGTTCTTCTAAATATATCTGAATTCCTGCTAAAAAATATGTTGTTGAATGCATATGTTTATATAATTCAAATAGTAAAATTACTAAGCTCATAAAAAAAGTTAATAAAGTATGATGTTGAAGTTTATGGTTACAAAAATTATGTTTTTCAATGATACACAAAAATTAAACAATTGCAATATTCTGA
Source organism: Trichopria drosophilae (assembly GCA_030407085.1). NCBI lineage: Eukaryota > Metazoa > Arthropoda > Insecta > Hymenoptera > Diapriidae > Trichopria > Trichopria drosophilae. The sequence continues at coordinate 95,846,321 of CM059586.1, read as the reverse complement.
AACTAATATTAGTCAAGAACATCAATGTATTTATCACACGTGTGTTCATTTCAAAAGTGCAAAATAAAGTTTGTCAGTACTTTTTAGTATTAAATCGCAACAACAAAAATGTTGGGTTGAAGATTTCTTACAGCTCAAAACGTGTTCTTTTAATTCATGTTTCTGAAAATACTGCAAATTTTAAAATAAACAAATTGGACGTACTTAAGTAATAAAAATCCTGATTTTTCAAGGTTTTCTTTGAACTTAAATCAATTTTTTATCATTAAAAAATTCGTCAAACGTCAAAAAATTCAACGTGCCAATCCTCAAAATGTCAGTGTTTTACTTTTTGTTAGGTTATGCATGCATTCATTAATTTTAAGAGTGTTTTAGCATTTTATTATTTTTGTACTCTTATGTATTAAAAAGTAACATTTCGTATTCATTAATTTCAGATTTTTCTTGCTATTTAAAGTATTCAAAATTGTCAAAACAGGGATTCAAATGTGCCAAAATAATTTTGAACTTAAAATATATTTTGTACTTTTAAACATCACATTATTTTTTTATTTAAAACTATTCGAGATTTCGTTAAATACTTTTTTTTTTGCGATTGAAATAGTTTCCTTAAATTTTACACTTTTTAGAGCTGGAAGAAAGAAGTAGAAAAAAAGGTGTAATTTGGAAACTTTTCCATAGGAAAAGAGAAATACTCAATAAAAATTGGACTAGAAAAATCAAATCTTTATGAAATATATAATTTTCTTACATCTTACAATTATTTTTAAAAAACTGCCTTCCAATTGTCCTCAGAACATTTTTTAATTTTTTTGTAAACGCCTCTCCTTCAGCTAGAAAAGACCGTTAAAAAATGAAAACTAATCTTTCTTACCATTGAAATTTCCAACGGGCGAGAACTTAAACACCAATTATTATTAACACATTAATAACGTAACTGCGATCTTTCGCTTTAGTTTTAAAAATGACATGAAATTTAACGTAAGCCCCACTAATACATTAAATTTAATTTAATAAATTTAATAAATTTGTTTAATGGCAGAGTATCGAAAACAGTTCTATCTGGTAGAGTTACCCTTGGATAATAAAAGAAAATGTGGGCTCACGATGTTTTTTAAGATTTCTTTTGTAAAACTGCATATTTGACCTGAATTTAAATTTTATTTGAATAAAATTATTCTGATGGATTAAGATTATGAGACATTGAAAGGAAGTAAATTAAAATGGATTCAAATTTTGAATGCATTTTCATTTATTTATATTCTGATTTTAAAACCTTAAAAATGGATGAAATGGATTGAAAATTGTACAAATGAATTTATTCGTATTCAGAAAACGGAATATGGATGAAAATGGATTCTGTTTTATAAAAATGAATTCTCTTTTATTCCGTGAAGTGATTATGTCGAAAGTGTTTTTATGTATGAAAATTGACTCAGATATGTAAAATTGAATGTACTGATATTCGATCAGCCCCGAGGCATGATGATGATCTGTTGATATGAATTAATGGAATTAAATCAAAAGTGATTCACATCACCGTCGATGAAATGCAATATATCTGTGAGATTCCGAATATGTTTGAAAATTTGTCAAACTAAAATACATATTTTTTATATTGTATAAGATTTTGTTTATGAATTTCATCCACATTTTTCTTCTTTTTCTTATTATGAGATGTAACTGAGATGTCACAATTATAGAATAAGTATTTCACAATAAATAATAATAAGTTTATTTCAATAAATAACACAAAATATATAATTTTATTTCAACCTGGAAATCGTCAATTAATTTTTTATTTCAATTATTTGGCAGCAAGATTTTGTATTTAAACTTTTTGAATGAGTGTCACTCCTAGGAATGAATAATTATTAAATTTATATTCATGTTTATTCAAACAGAGAATTTTTGATAATAAGTATTTGACACACATTTATTGTTCGTCCCATGAGTCAATAAACATTACATGCTTTCTCATTCAAATTGTTTGCAACAGTAGGTGTCCAAAGAATGTTCTTATAAAATTTAATTACCAACTTTAAACCTTTGAAACTATTATTTTTGCATTCAAATTGAGTAATATTTCCAGCACTAATCTCACACCAACATTTTTGAAACTTTATTTAAATTTATAGCAATCATCAAATCAATAATAATAAATTTTAATTCAAATTATGAAATAAATTTGAATAGAATTTTTTGGTTTGTAAAGTACACAACTAATATTTATTTATTATTCTAATTAATTCCAAACTTGTAATGAATTTAATTAAGATCGATTAAAATGTTTTATCAATATGATTCAAATTTAACGGATTAAGTAAGTACCAATCAATGTAATTTGCTTCATTTTTTAATGACTAAGTTACACTTTTCCTTTTTATTGATTCACATACTCGAAACCAATTTTTGATGCAAAATAATTGAAATCAAGAATTAAAAGAATTTAGAAAAATTAGTAATTGTATGTTGAAGTGGGATTCAATATGTTTGCACGTTGAAAGTATAATATAAAGTATGAATCAATTTCAGGTTTCAAATTCAGATTACAAAAGCATTCATAGCTTTCATATCCGATAATATTATTCATGGATTTAAATGAATACAACTCAAACACTTTAAATTCCGAATTCTGAATGAAGATGGATTAGAATTTTTTATTTAAACAAAAATTTTGTCGGGATTCAAATGGATCGAAACAAAAAATTTCATATTCCTAATTGTAAATTAAAAGGCATTTGTGGCGTTTAATTTTAAAAAATATTATTTCTGAATTTACATGAATATATCTCAAACACTTTAAACTCTAAATTCTGAATGAAAATGCATTTATAATTTCCGTATACTTTTTCTGGATATAAAGGCGCATTGAAATTTGTATCTTCAAATTCCTAAAAATGGATGTAAAAGCATTCGGGATAAAAATGGATTCAAAAGTCCAGAAAACGGGTATTGAAACACGTTGAAATGAATGCATTTTCATCCATATTAATCCATTTTCGTTTGCTGGGTTGTACGATTTCCTTGTGGATAGCGCGTTTGAAAGCTGGCAACGTTGGCAACTATACGGGTTGTTGATGCAATAGCGCATGAGAGATATACCAGGATGAAGATTTTTTTTCTGAAGCTGATGGCGCAAAAATTAATTTTCAGAAAGGTATGGGTCCTTTGTAAATGGAATTTTAAAGTTTATTTATTTTAGGGGCATCCTCCCCAACGAGACTGCTCCACATGTTCACAATAACTCAACGCTTGCGCATGAGGTTATAAACAATGATTATTTAAACAATGCTTCCGCCGCGAATTGTTTCAAAATAATATTTTCGATATTTCAAACAGTATTTTTAGGTATATGCAAAAGTTTCACCTTATAAAAACTTTCCTGTACAAGTTATTAGAAATCGTTATAAACAATGATTATTTAAACAATGATTACGTCGCGAAATTTTTCAACGCGATATTTTCCTTATTTCAATCAGTATTTTTGAAGTGAATGCAAAATTTTAACTTTATAAAGAATTTTCTGCTCAGGTTATACGCATTTTACAGAAATCGTTTGTGATTATTTTTGAATAATGAAAAAAGGAAGATTATAAATTGAATTTAAACTAACATACATTTCTCACAGTGAATTATTTTAATTTCAGCCCATTCACGAATTTGCTTTTTATTTTGCCAATAAGAAATTTTGGAGCAGATTGGCACTATTATTAAACGAATGAAACAATAGAAGTGCGAATTGCATTTGAACTATCCACTGCTGAATTGAGAAAATATTTTACATACTGATTTATTCGTTAATTGTAGCGTTTTCGAAAGGAATAAATTATGTTCCACGTTTTGGTAAGTATTGAATTAACCTACTCACAAATGAAGATAATATGTTTCATTATGAATTATTCATTACTTCTCCTGACCTAAATTTAGATCAATAAAAATTACACTAGCCTTTGTGATTATTTTTGAACGATGAAAAAAGGAATTATTAAGGTTATTTTTTAAGTTGTATTGGTATTATTTTTTACTGTTTACCGAGTTCAGTTTGTTATTGCATTGCATCATCATTGCCAACATTGATCATTGAAAGTTTTATGTTTATACCGAAGGTTCGAAATTTCTGATGATTTTATATTTAACCTCATGTGCAAGCGTTGAGTTATTGTGAACATGTGAAGCAGTCTCGTTGGGGAGGATGCCCCTAAAATAAATAAACTTTAAAATTCAATTTATAAAAGAACCATTCATTGCTGAAAATTAATTTTTGCGCCATCGGCTTCAGAAAAAAAAAATCTCCATCATGGTATATCTCTCGTGCGCTATTGCAACAATATGCCAATAGCGTTTGACATTCTTCGACCACATCATTTGTTGCCACTTAATACCCTATTTTTTCCACTTATTTGCCACATTTTACGGAATATCAATTATTTTCAATAATAATCACAATTTATTTATTAAATTATATTTAATAACATTTAATTATAACAATATTATTATTTCGGACATAACTGTTATAAATTAAGTAACGGTACTGGGCGTAGGTTTTTTACACTAACTGTGGTTTTTTCCCTACAGTACAGGAAGCACAGTTTTTAAGCATTTTTCAGTCGATAATATATGTCATAAGGTACCTGCAAAAAAATTTTTAAGTGATTTGCTTTAGACTTTGTTTTCTACAACGCCAAGACTCTAATTTTTAGGGTGAATCACAGCGTGAAATCTTAATAAAATCATGTATTTTCGAGTTATAGCTCCATAACTATAATCGGCTGCTTGAAGTAAACTAATTGAGTATATTACTCATCATTTTTTACACAGAATTAAACATCGTAGTCCGATTATTACGATGTAACTAAAATTTTTTAATTTTTGGGGATTGGCTCATATACAGGAGTCCCCATCTTATTTTGTATTCATACTGTGAAATAACTAGACTCAAATCATAAAATCAGTATTTTCTTACAAAACTGTCTACATCGTGGGTACAATACAATTATATAACTCGCTCGACTCTCGAGCGGCCGGAAAAGTTTTGTGCAACGATAAAAAAACATTCAATTTTTAAAAGTAAATATTTCGATCGTAAAAAAAATACATGAATATAGAAAATGACAAACCGAGTAAGTTTTTCCTAAGAATTTTTTAATAATAATGAGTAGTTTCCGTTTTAATAAATAAAAATAATAAAATTTAGAACCACAAATTCAATCCCGTATAGAAAAATCATATACTGCAAAAAATATATGAAAAAATATATGGCTATTATATAATAATATATAGGTAATATATGGGTGATTCTCCGGAAACAGGGCATTTTCGTGTCCTTACGTTATATCTTACAAAAACTTTGACAATAAATTATTAAATTTCGATAGAAATGTTAAGTAAATATCCCTGGCCCATGTTAATTTGAAAAAATAATACTTTTGTTACAAAAAACTGGTGTAAAATGACATTTAAAGACTAAAAGTAGCATTTTTTATATGTCCAAACCTCTAAGTTCAAAACTTTAAAATATTAGCGCTATTAAGAAACCGAATTATTTCTATGTATTATATAAATATTTCTCTCTGTATAATAATTAATTAAATCAATATATATATTTATAATTATTGAAATATTAATGTCTTAAGAAATTTCTACGAGGTAACGACAATGCGTAAACTGGTATAAATGAACTGGAAATAATTAACTTTTTTACTAAAACTTATGAGAAAATCGAAGAAAAAACACTACACTTTACTAATCCTCCATAGAAAATTGAAAACAGAACATATTTACCTCATGAACAAGTAAAAACTGCATAAAAATACAACGTATTTTTATTAAATTAATTGTCGTCACCCGTCCTAATTTTGGTATTTTTATACAAACAGCAATTAAAAAACGATGAAAACTTAAAGATTAAAGGAATCAACGTTACTGGCAATTTGTTTTTTAATTTATTATTGTTTAAAATATGTAAAATTGGATATTTTTACAAATTTTCATTGTCGTCACCTTCATTGTCGTTACCAAACATTTGGCGTATCAGGTACGAAACAAGAACAAAGTGTAACCCGTAGCAGAAAATATTTTTCAAATCGTAAATAACATTTATATTTCTCTTCCTCTTAGACATTTATTGAAATATAATTTAAAAAACCACAAAATTAAACTTTATATTTGTTACAACGTTATGAATCAAGTTTATTATGAAATAATATTATTTATTAAAATTATGAATATAATATTATCATTGTAGTTACTAACCAACGACACATTAACATTAATAAATTTATTTTGTCTAAAACTTCTTCAAAAATTCATGTGTTTTTCTTAATTTTTTAATTATTACTTAATAAATAATTTTCATTTATTCACAAAAATGCACTAAATCAGATATGTACATTATGTTTTTGACTCTTTAGAGTTATTTTTTTCAAGTTTTTAATAAGGAATTGTTGGTTTATATAGCCGTATGAAAATGCGTCATAGTAAAAGTCTTCACCTTTCCTTTAAAATAATTTTGTAGCGTGACTACTTTAACAATAACTAACTTGGTGCTAATAAGCAAGAATCCATTAAAAAAAATCGAATTTACAGTAACTTAAAAAAAAAAATTTTCATTCTTGAAAATGCCCTGTTTTTGGAGAATCACCCATATAAGAACAATATATAGGTTTTCGTCGTTTTAATATATAACTATAAAGTTTTAACAATATATTGTAATATATATTCCGGAATATAATTATTTACGTAACAATAAAGGTCTGGTTTTAATTGTATTCGTATATTTTTATACATATTTTAAAATATTTCATTAGATATAGAATAAAATACATGGCGTAATGTAAAACGTATTATACTTTGGCGTATATGGTAAAATACTTAATAACCCAATATATGATAGTATAGGTATTTTAAAATATTTAATTAAATCTATGGTAAAATATATGATGTGATACAAAATGCGTTATACTAGAGCATATATATGTTTAAATATTTTCATAGATTGTAAAATACTTAATAATCCAATATATGGTGGCATATATAAAATAATATATAATTTATGAAATATTTTGTACACGACTGTTACAGTTCTTTAAGATGGTATTGCAGAAAATTTCTAGATGGAGCTAGAAATTGTTTTAGCATACATATCGAAATCTATGCGATTTCCGTAATTCGAGGACTTTATCATATGCATTTTTTAAGTAGAATTAATACAATTTTTCATTAGAATTAAAACATGCAGAAAGGTGTTCATAAATCATAGAAAAATGTGACAACGTTGAAAATACATGAAAATCCGAAAAAGACGAAGTATTATATGAGCCGTTCGTTTATAAGAGCCACTTAAATAATAATAATATCGAAGTCAATAAAAAGGTGTCATAACAATACTAATTTAAACGTAGCCATATTTATTTATTTGTTTATTTATGACATTTTCACAAAATTGTATTTTCTTAACTCCGAAATTCAAGAATTTTTTAAATCTAATAATAATAAAAATTGTAGTATCATAATGTACTATTGTTTGTCTACAAATAAGCCGATGTATACTTGATGACAATTGCTTGTGAACTCAGCTTCAACACTCACTACTTAAATTAGATGTTCTGCACTGCTGTTAATGAGAGGTAAGCCTTTCTGTGAAAATGGTCGGTATCGGACTCTTTTTTCTCGAATTTTTTCCATTATAGTTGCTTATATGCTATTTCCAAAGGATGAAAGTGTGACACGCTTGATGTCATGCCTCTGGCACGATGGCAAACTCTCCTCATGTCAGCATTACAACATTGTTTACAATACATTTTTAGATATATCTTCCTGCAACGAGTAAATTAATAATGTGGAAAACAACATTTACAAGTTATTAAAAATTTTGTATACATTTAAATTTTTATCAAATTTTGAGCATTGAAATTTTTCTCTAACCTCAGCATTGTTTTACATACTTTTATTGGAAATCATATTTTTCTAAACGAGTAAATATACCTTGTATCAAGCAAAAAATTCTTTCTCGAGGTTTCGATTATAACTTGTTTTAAATGGACCAACTTTGGGTATTTTCGCTTCAGTGTGTCTATTTGGGCGTAATGGGGAAATTTTTCCATGTAGCTCCTTTATTAACTGTTCCAGTACTTTTCTGTTGGCTAAGAAATATATTACTTATCTAAATTGATAATTACAATTAGATTTTTCGACTTTCCCATACCAGACTTCGTCAGCTTATTGTCTTTCAGCAAACAAAGCTGTAATTGTCTCTTAATTAAAAATTATTTGTATAAATGTAAATATGTTCTAATAAATACTTACACGATACGGCAATGACTTTAGCATCGTAGCATTTCCAGATGCTTTCTTTTTTCCCCCTTTTTCTTCGGTTCTTGCCATTCGATGATATACGAAAATCGGGATCTTCAGTTTCGGGATCAAATTCATCCGCCTTAAAATCTTTGATCCACTCAACAGGAATGTTTGGTGTATACGTATCATTGTACGTACCGCCAATCCATTTTACTAACGCAAATAATTGCTTGCTCGCAGCCACGTGTTTTTAAAGAATGTCACAAATTTTTGGCACTCAAACTGAATACGCGACAACCATTTGTCACATATGTCAAACTTCACAGTGTTCTTTCAAACTAGACGTTTTTACTTTTAAATCTGATTATCAGAATCGCCAAAATAATTTAAAATTGAAGATCATGCCAAGAAATAAATGCCTAGAGCCATCTCGTAAAAAATCAGCCCCCACAAATATAATGAAAAATAAACGAGGCCCCTACAAAAAATACATTGAATTAGGAAATTTCAAAACTGCTAGAATAACAAGATACTGACAAGCGAAATCAATAGTTTCACAGTAAGTGTTTCTAATTTTTCTACTTAAAAACATAAATTTTTAAACCAATCCTTATAATATATTCTTTAAAAAACCATGCGAAGGCACCATTTTTACTGACGTTCTTTGAAATTTGTTTCAAACTTTTCATTTTTTAACGACTGACATTTTTGTGATCCAGGGAAAAAAAATTCAGTGTCATTATGCGAAATAGCGCCGAATTATTCATAACCGTGAACCATTATTATTCGTCACATTAGACATTTCGCATTGTCATGAATGCCCATACATAACCATTGAATAATATTATAATAAATATTATGTGCAATAATAAATATACCGTGGTAATATGAAAAAAAAATGTAATAGACTTGAATTACTTTTTGGTTATGATCACGAGAAAAAGTTTTTGGGCTCTTAAGGTATGCGTCATATCTTCGGGCTTTATCCCTTATGGGCGAAAATCACTCCATCGATAAAAAACGTAAAAAAGTTTACAACAAAAAACAAAACATGTCCGTTCTTTTCAATCTAATATTGCCTTCTTAGTTTTGGACCCTTGAGGTACAGTAAGTTCGATTTGAGGGCTCCTGAGGTATACTAAGTTAGATTTTTGGGCTCCAGTATTTATGACGAGAATCCACCCTTTCGAAAAGGAAACAATTAGAAAAAAAAGAAATTTTCATTTAAATCATTCTTTTCTTTATTCACTTTATTATTCATTTTTTATTTATTTATTTTATTTAATCGGCATTTCACGGCGTGCTATATAAGGTGGCACGATGGCCAAATACTGTAGGAGATAAATAATTATTTTTATAAAATGTTGCATGATCACACAGTAACGTTTTTTCCCGTGGCACTTGTAAAAAATGTTGTTGAATAAATGTTTTAAAAATATATTTTTACAAATTTTTCGCCAAGCCTTAAAATTGCATTTTGTATTATAGTAACTAAAATAATAGAGCAATTTATATATTTAGACGAAATATTGGACAGAGATTCGCATCGATATCTTTATCGCCTAACTGGATACGTCTTGAAAGCATGGTTGAGTCAATGAAAATCAATTTTCCACATTCTGAGAGTTTTCAGCATGAAAGCAAAAAAAGAGCACTGCGAATTAGTCACGAAGAAACATTAGACAGTGTTCACCATTCTAATAAAAATGAAAAGATTAATGCGTCTCGTAATACAGACTCATGTACAAATAGCTCACAAGTACATGAAATGAATGGAATCTGCCAGAAAATACCTAAAAACCAATTGGTCAATAATTTACTTGTCATGGCGATAATGTGGCGACGTAATATAATGTACTCAAGATATACTAAAATTATTAAATATAACAACACATTCACAGAATGCAAGCAAATATTACTGAAAAAAAATGAACCATTCATTCCAAACAGAAAAATAAATCGTGTAATTTCTTTAAGAAATAAGAACAACACGCTGGCAGTGTAGTGAGCAGTTCATGTGTACAGATGAAAGCCGTAGTCAAAGAAATTATAATATCATAATCGTATATCGCATGTTTATACTTATGTGATTCGGAATTATTGTCATAAACATTATTGACATATATAAACTTATTAATTATTTCATGGATTCAATATAATTATAATAATTGTACATATACTATAATTTAAATAAACATTGTAGTTTCATAAGAAATGTGTGATTTTTAATTGTTTCGAATGTTTGCTGCTACTTCAAATTCACTATGGAAACAAGGAGTGAGATGAAAATAATCATTTTTAAAACTTCGAAAATCGCATGACCGCCAGTATCGTAAAAAACCACATTTAAAAAAACTTTCCGGATCATTCTCTTTCGGCTAAATTGGATCAAATTTCGACCAAATTTTTTCTACACAGGCCATTTCAATTCGACAACCTCTCGTATGGATTTTAAAAAATCGGAACAAAACAATTTTTTTAAGGGTCAACAACAACATTTTTTGCATTTTTTAACACCACTGAATTCTACGTTAAAAATTACTAAAGAACTAATGTTGTCAAAGTTTTTAAAGGTTTATTTCATAGAGCTGAGTTTGAAGGTGGTGCCTCCCCTTAATGAATATTAGGGGTAGAAGGGGGTAGATTTGAATTCGAAAAATTTGACCTCAGTTTGGAATTCAACGACCCTTAATACCGCCCTCCCTCCCCCAATTTTACGAAATCTTATATTATTATTCACAACGTTCATAATCACCTCCATGGAAAAACCATATATTGTAAAAATATATTTTAAAATATATGGCGAAATATATAGAAAATATACAGTAACACATATAAGTATGATATATTATTGCAGCATATCCTGCTGATCATCGAAAGTAAACATTTATTTAAAATATTTAAAATATATTCAACATATATTTATAATATATCATTACAATATATTTTGTTATATATTTCTTATCTTGTATTATGGTTGGCTGAAGGGAGATTTTCTCCCGTGCCATTAATAAATTTAATCTAATCTAATCTAATCTATTACTGTCATGTATATGCTTTCGTCGCTATATATATATATATACCATATACATAATATATTTTGTAATATAGGTTTTCAATATATGGTTTTTTCACACGGGATTATATTTTAAAACATAAATCGTCATATCTCGGCCAATTATTGTTAAAATTGTTTGAAATTTGCGACGTACACCGAACAGATCCCAGCGATGCCTATGAAGTGATAAAGCATTGTAAAAGTTAATTTCGTTATCAACAAATTAATTTTTTAATGGCAACTGTAGAAATCCGCGAATAGTCAGCTACGTCGTCGTAATTTGTTCCTTACAAGTTTTTTGGAAAATTTGAAATCGATTGTCGAATTAAATTCGGAAAGTTATGGCGGTTCTTAATAAAGCGTGCGGCGAAACACGGAACGCTCATTATCTTACGTGGTCCCATTCAATAGTTTTAATTCGTTTCGTAGTTGGTTGAACGCTCTTAGAGCCGCACGAGAATACATTTTTTCACCGATGCGCTTCGTAATCCGACTTCCTTTTACTATTTTATTTCTTCTATTAGTTTCGATCAGTAGATATTTAGGTTTACGACGATTGTAATGGTGATGTATTAATTCTAAAACAAATGCAGCAGATATCCTCAGAGGTAATTTAGCTTCTTGTACTCCATTTAAATCAAACTTTCTATTAAATATAATTTTTATCAGTCTGCATTGAAAGCGCTCCAGGGTGTTAATTACGTTGGGAATGGCGCCTCCCCATGCAATTATATCATACGTGGCAAAACTACTAAACAGTGCATGATAAATTATTAACATGCTATCTGCTGAAAGTATTTTCCGTAATTTAGCAAATATAAATATAAAATATCTTGATTTGCTTAAAATGTATTTGACATGGTCTTCCTATTGTAAAACTCAAATTTCTGCAGATTCTAGGTTTCTGAGCAAATTACGATGTCGGGTTTATAGTTAAAATTCTTTAATAATAACTCTAATGATTCGAAATTACGGTATAGACTGCGGATATTGATATGCAAGATTGATAGTTGTTTATTCTTCAGATTCAATAATTTTTTATTTAGTTCCTGTGTCGAAGAACAAGTAATTACAGTTTTTCGTAATTCTTTGTCAATTTGATCTAAAGCATAAGTATCCATATTTGTTTAATGTTTAATGAGATATATGGATAAGAAGTTTATATAATCAAAGTTCCGATCGGGTAATCCGTCTTCGAAATTAAATATTTTTTTCTATCCTGAAATGAGGCGCATTGATCTATTTTATAAACATAGTGATTTGTATTTCTATTTACTTTGTAACTTGCATTTGCAGTACAGCAATTTACACATCTTTTTTCGTTTGTGACTGAACAGTCTTTAGTTAGATGATCACCCGCACATTTATCACATGAAACATTTTTGTCACATTTTATCGATGAATGGCCGTATCCACAACATTTATGACATCTCCTAAGATTTAGATTGTCATATACAGGGCACGACTGCCATGCTACGTAAAGTTTTTTTAGTTCCTTTCATGATGTGTAGATATGTACTTGCACTAACTTCAATAAAAGCTGCGTAGTTGTTATTAACTATACCGAATGTGAAATATGCTTTACCGTAATCAAGTTACATTCACGGTAGACATTTTGAAAAAATTCTTCTCTTATACATACTTGTAAACTATCATAATTTTATATGATTATTTTGTTTAAATTCTATATCATTCTAGGTAAATGATTTGTAATTAAAGTTCAATTTTCGTAACATGGTTTAAATTGGATATACTGAATTTTCTATGCAACATACAAAAGTAAAGTTCACAGGATTAGGATAAGGATTATTAAATTATAATACAATTTTATAGTTAAAATGTTTTATTTAACTATTTTCTAAACATTTTGATATTAAAATATTATAAACATGTTAAGTGTTGCTGATATAAAAACAAATAACAATCTGATGAATTTGTAAATAACTGTAAACATAAAACAGTAAAACATCGATATGCAACACGTATAATCATTACTTTAAGACATGACGAGCGTGCCAACAGATTACTTTCGTTTTAGTTTAAACAAATCAGAATTAAACGATTCTTATAAGATTGCTTTTCTTCAATTGTTTGTACTATAAATTTCAACGATATCAATCACGACTAGTCAGTGCCCTTGCCAGTCGGTAATCAGCACTTAAAGGAGTATTTCGTAAGCTCTACAATCTGCCAAGGAATTTCGGATTGGATAATTCAGGAATGTTGTATAAATAAGTCCGCTTCATATATGCATCTTCAAAAGTCAAATCGGGGGTTTGGAAATTGCTGTTTGAAAGTTTCGGTTTACCATCGCACCCGCAAACTTCAGACTTAGTTATAATTTTAATTTCCGGAGATTCCTCTTCAAGTTCTCTCAAAATGTCACGTATACGCTTCCTTCTTCTTTCTTTAAGTTTCAAGCGACCAAATATGCTCAGTATTTGTGCTTCCCTCACCATCTTCTTTATACTAACTTTCGACGCTATTTTAAACCAAATATTTTGGCGATTGTGTAGAGTTTCTGCCAAAGTATCGATAATGAGATTCCAGTTTTTGAGGTCGTAATTTACTATATATGTTCCTGCAATACAAACATAAAATAAATTATATTATTTATTATGCCTTTAGAGTGAAATGGTTTCACAATTAAGTATAATAAAGTAGAAAATTTGAATACCAGGTATATTTAAACCCACAAGCAAAATCTCGTTTGGATTTGCGATTCCATTCAAAGTCAAATTTCTTGATGGCTGGAGCAAAAACGACCCGATGTCATTTTCAGGGTTGAAGACTTTTATAGGGAGCCACCATTCTAAATCTGACTCTTTAAGTTGATACCGTGACATTTCACGATCTATACGATTGTATTCCGGACGTTCTTCTTTACGAACATATGGTCTTACTATATTTGTTGGATAGAAATACTGATACTGATCCCACTGAGAGATATGCACATCTCCAGTTTCGTAATTCCGTTCGACATTGATTATGGGGAAGGACACTGAGCAGTTGTTCTCGAACATGTTGTCCAAGCTCATTTCATTCAACTCTTTTCTGACAGCTTGATCGATACTTCTGATAAATTCAGAGCGATTCGCAGGTTTGTAAGCACTGAAAATATAGAAGAGAATATTGTACCACCAATTACATAATAACAAGAATTAACAATTAACTATTAACAAATGAACTTACTGCTTCTTGTAGTAATTGAGAAGACCTGCTCTAAAGACATCTCGCGGGAGTCGTTCTTCAACTTTATGAAAGTATTCTGTAATTTACGAAAACAGGGTTCAATTCAAAATGGTCATTGAGAAGTATACGAACATCTTTTCAGTTGGTTAAGTATGTATACTTACCCATGTCGATAGACATATCAAATAACATCATTATTTTGGCAATATCAAAATTCGGGTACATCTACGACATGATTAAAATAAATTAATAATACATTTAGAATGAAGATAACAGGAGCTGATAATAGTAGTTTCCTTAAAATGTATTCCTTTATTGTTTACTGTTATCAGGTTTGTAATGTAATAAATATATCATAAAAGAGTAAGTACCGAAGCTACGTAATAATTTGACAAATGTAGTATCAGTCGTAAGTCAAATTTTCCTTGGGGTTCTGAGTTGCCGTTGTTCAAATGGCCTCCAATAAATTGATTAACAAGTGCACGCATTACTTTAATTTGAGTTGTGGCATGAGGAAAGTCAAAGTTGTTTTCATCAAACAAAGAACAGTATTTCGCCATGCATGAAGCGAAATCCCCTTTGTCCACATGCCTTCCCTCGATAAATGTAGTTGTTGGATTGTCGAAGAGGTAAAGGCTGTAAGTAATAAAAACAGAATTGTGAATAATTTCAGATCAAATACTGGATTTAAAATAATAATGTGAATAACTTACTTAGTAAAAGCAACGCCCAATCTACTATAAAGCTCAGGATTTTGGAGTTCGGAATCCATATGAGATTCCAAACTAAGTTCAGTTGGTAGTAAGGGGAGCGCGACTAAATCAATTTTATGCAACTTCATTCCCATTTCCTTCAATGCACGTTGGGTGAAATTAAAAACAAATTTCGTTCGGGAACTGTCCATCATGTCGGCCTCGACCCAAAGTGTAAAGTTCTCGTGGGTCTTTTTAACAAGTTTTGAAACAAATATAACCAAATCCCTTGGTAACATTGGCTCGGTTCCATTAAAGATAGTTTGTTGCGTTGTAGAAGACATTTCAAATGTTCTTGTTTTTGGAATGTTTGTCAGTACATTATATTCGAGTGGATGTTCTATTGAAACGCGGAAGGGAATACCATTTAAATTTGTTCCATTATCAAGGAAACATGGGAATATATTGTCGACATTTCCATTTTCGAAACGAGACAGCAGCATGTACCTGAAGACAAAGTAGTACATTAGAAATTTCATGAACATAATTTTAGTTATTTAGTTTGTTTTATAACTAATTACAATTGTAGATAAATAATTCGATAAATTACTTATTTTTGAGGTACGTCACAGGTGCGTCAAAATAGATATTTTCGCATCCCTAGGGCGTAAAATCTACATGTACAGCCGGAGGTGAATCCATTCCTAAGGGACTCGGCTATCGTCTCCGTATGCATAAGTAGCTTACGCCCATGATATGAATATAATTTTCCGTTGTAGTGAGTATAAAGTTCGATTGTATACCTCGAATGTTTTTACTTGAAAGGATTCAAATTCGGGTGTAAAATCGAACTTTACGCCTGCTGTGACGGAAAAAGTGTAGATATCGCGGACGAAAACGCATTGCATACATACTCTGACGATGTTGGGGACTCTCGGTGGTTGAAAATCTGCTGCTCGCCTTCGGCGATCAACATCCTTTACCCCCTCGAGCCCCTCATCACCCTTGCTGCTATGACTCCGTTTCCGCCCTAGATGCGTAATGTACTGTTATGCCTATTTTTGCGGGCGTAAAGTGCGACTTTACCCACCGTACGAAAATGACTTTTGCAAGGACAAAGACACTTGAAATATACTTACGATCTTGTCGTTAGCTGATTTGGTTCCTTGCCCAAGTTATATTTTTTCTTTGATTCACTAGAATAAACTTTTCGAACAACTCCAGTAGTCTTCGGCTGATTATCGGGAATATTCCCTGATGCATGTTCAATTACCAAAGTATAAAGCCCAGTTAAAGTTCTTCCAAAATCAATTGTAACGCGTGCGCTAGATTTGTCTTTCGTTAATTTCTTCATTTCAACATGTTCATTTTTAGATATAAGTTCCGCTGACAGTATTGTGGTCCGTGCGTTGATAGTAATGGTATTCGAATTAACCAGGTTTATTAAAATTTTAGTGTTTCCAGATATTGTCAAATTTTCTTTTTCTATACTTTCCACATTTAACAGTATGTCATAATTCTTTACGTCTACTGTCATTTCTGCAGAAGCTACACTAGCAATTGCGGCTACTAACAGCAGTAGCCCAATGGACCTCATTTTGGATATGGAATAGACAGAAATGAAAAAGAATTTTAAAACGATAGAGTACTACACGAAACGAAAACGAATGTGCTCCAACAGCGCTGACGTGCGCTTACATAAGAGCTACTGACCTCCCCACCGTTTGAAAAATGGTAGATAAAAGTCTAAATATATAATTTTCAGTATATATAAAAATAAGGCTTTATTTTTAGAAATTTTTTGATAACAATTTTTGTTTTATGCATAATAAATATAAAAAAAATATTTATTTGAATATAAAAATCTGATTAATTTTTATTTTGAATAAATGAAATTATTCAATTAATTAATTTATTTAAAATAAAATTATTATAAAAATTTTGGATAAAGTCATTTCAGTTTAAATACTCGTCGTGAGCGGGTGTATTTGTTTACGTTCCGAGTCCGCACATTGTCTTCTACGTTAACTGTAGTTACAGTTCGTTTGATATCTATCAAAACATTTTATGTTTAAAACATACATCGCGATATATTTAAGACAAATTAAGCTCGAATTTTCCTTGTGATCCAAGCGGTCTCGTTAGACGAGGGAAGATTAACGATCATTGACATTCTTAGATATGACATTCTAAATTGATCGTCATTTGGTATTCGTTGAATGTTATTATTTTCTGTGATATGACTATTTCTTATTTTAAACAATGTCGTCATATTAGTGTGAGATTGTCGTTTTTTGTGTCTCGAAATTATGTTTTATAACACTGACATATTTTTATCCAACGTGTCAATTATCTAACTGTCAGGATTTGAATTTCGATGTTCGATTTGAATTTCTGCACACGCGCTTGTGGACAATTAATCCGCTCGACGTTGGTAATATTTGCAATCAACGTTTCCGTATTACAATCGCCACTTGGCGTAAATCAGAATTTATGCATTTATTGCGCACGAGATGATCCACGTCCTTTAGAATTCTGCATTAACTGTCAGGAAACAGCTCATTCTAACTGCATACTGGTTGAATTCCAGAACGAATCCCGTGCTTTTTGTTGCTGTAACTCGACTGACAAACCAACCGGGCAAAAACCAAAGCGTCCGGAAAGGCGTCCAAAATCTTCAATAACATCGAAACGCCAAAGATTGGACGAAGAAAATCGGAGTTCTGGCGAACCGATTCAGCTGGACCTAATACTGGAAAAACTGTGATGTAACATGATTATAATTATATATTATAATCAAATATAATTAACATCTGGGGGCATAAAGAGTTATGGCAATCTAAATCTGTACTACCAAAATGCTGGAGGTATTCGGACGAAATTGACGGATATTCGCAACAGCATTGGGATAATTCAACCTCAACTGGATGTTATCATTCTTACGGAGACCTCGTTATATGATGACATCATGGAATCGGAATTACAGGGTACCCGGGTTTACAATTTTTCAGACGGACAGATCTTCGTCTTCTTATTTTTTGTCGTCTTTATTTTCTGATTTGATCGAAAATGTTGCGCTACGATTTACCGATGTTCCGTGGGTAATTTCCGGCGATTTTAATTTGCCGAATATAGTATGGGGGTCGTCTGGATTTGGAACCATAGGGTATGTCCCGCCTCAGATTAAACAGGCTGCGATCGTTTGTAATAATATCTTTTCATATTTAGAGTTGTCTCAGCATTTTCCTGTTCATCCCAGCAAAGGTAACTTTCTAGATTTCATGTTTTCATCTCCTTCTGACACTTCATACCATTACAGTTCCGATTTCTATGTTTAATTTTACATCTTTGAATTATAATAAAGCGAACTTTTCTGAGATCGACAGCGAAATTTGCTAGTGGCAATTGGATGGATGTTATGGACGAACTCGACATCGAAAAGTCGTTGCCAAATTTTAATAAAATTGTTTGTAATAGCGTCGTAACACACGTTCCGTTAATGCGTCTAACATCATGTCATTTCCCGCCTTGGTTCAATTGTGAACTTAAAGATCTTGTTTTCGCAAAGAAAAAGGCTCACCGTAGTTGGTAAAGATTTAAAATACTGGCGGATTTTATAGAAACGATGCGACTAGTACAAATTTAATGAAAATGCATATTACCTCATATTTTAATGTCGAGAACTATCGGCCGGTTGCAGCAATTAGCTGCATTCCGAAATTTTTCGACTATATAGTAGCCAATCGTTTATATGAGGTACTGTCGTGTCATATTATTGAAAATCAACATGGCTTTCGCAGAGTAAAGTCGACGGTCACAAATTTACCCCTTAGTTTTGACGGCTATTTTAAAGCCTTTTGCACCCAGTACCTGGATCAAATATCTTATGCCGCTTAAAAAGGCTTACAGTTGTGCAATTTACAAAGTACGATTTGAATTTTCTCTTGGTCGAAAACGACCCTGGAATCGGGATGAAGAGTTAATATTGTTTTCAGACTGCTTAAAATTTTCTAGCTGTAAATTCACAAGTATATACTATATACTTAGACTCTTCAAAAGCCTTTGAGGGTATAAACCATAATATCTTGTTGAGTAAGTTAAACCATCTTGGTTTTCCAAGCTCACTTATGCGTTGGATTCAAACTTCATTTTTAAATTTAATAATATTAGAATTATTTATATTAATTTAAAATTTTAAGTTAATTAAACTATTAATCTTCAAAATTAAAATTATTTTTTTAAATAAGTTTTAAATATAAATTACATTAATTTTAAATTCGCAATTTAATATTTGATCTGGAATATTAGGATTATCATTAAGACTTTAGTTCGATTAGAATTAAGAATTCCTCGATCATTAATTAATAATGATCAAATTTATAATTCTATTGCTACTTCACATGCTTTTGTAATATTTTTTTTTGTTATACCAGAAATATTAGGTGGATTTGTTAATTGATTAGTTCCAATTATATTATCAGCTCCGGATATAGCTTTTCCACGAATAAATAATATAATATTTTGATTATTAATCCCAAGAATTTTATAATTAATATTAATAATGATAGGAATATGTTCAGGTACTGGATGAACTGTTTATCCACCGTTATCTAAAATTATATTTCAGAATGATTTATCAGTAGATTTTACTATTTTTTCGTTACATATTGCAGGAATTTCTTCAATTACACAGGCCGACAAATTTTAGAACCAAGAATCAGAACATACTTTTCCGAAGGTATCTGACGCGCTGAATTCGAATCAGATATCAGAATAGCCCCTAGACGTCAGGTTTTTGAGATATTTGATCCTAAATATGCAAAAATTACGTTTTTTGGGTACATTTGAGATGCTGTAACTTCAAGACACGTTTTTTTTCAAAACGATCGTCACGGTATCTCAAAGTACTGTTTTTGCCCTTCAAAATACGTTTTTAAACTTCTTTATTGGTAACTGAGATACCGTGACTGTTGAAAGGGTTTCGAGATTGCTGAATATAAAAACTAGCACAAAAATTGCATAATTCTAAGACCATGATTATTAAAAACTAAGTTTTTGATGTTAGTTTCGCATAACCTCGAAACCTCCTGAGTAATAAATTTGTATTTTGACATTTTGTATTTTGTTATTCTGACTTCGAATGCCTACTCAACGACACCGAACATCTTAAGAGCCATTCGAAATTTAAGTCTTTGTGGTTAATTTCTTTCTATTTTTGAATCTTTATCTGATTCTGCTCAGTTTCTGAATATCGCCAAACTCAGAAACTTTAACAGACGATATCTCAGTGACCAATAAAGAAGTTTAAAAACGGATTTTGAAGGGCAAAAATAGTACTTTGAGATATCGGGACGAGCGTTTTGAAAAAAATCTGTCTTGAAGTTACAGCACCTCAAATGTACCCAAAAAACGTACTTTTTGCACTTTTAGGTTTCAAATATCTCAAAAACCTGACGTGTAGAGGCTATTCTGAGGTCGGATTCGAATTCAGAGCGTGTAATACCTTTGGAAAATATGTTCTGGTTCTTGGTTCTGCAATTTTCTCAAATTTTGTCGGCCTGTGTTATAGGATAAATTAATTTTACTTCAACAATTATAAATATATGATATAAAAAAATAAATATAATTATAATGAGAATTGAATGACAGAGTATGAGTATGAAATCGTTTATTATATTCGTCCGTGGACGAAACAGAAATATAAATGTGATAACAAAAAGTACACCTAATACCTAATTACAACAAACGAAATCTAATACTAAAATCATCTCGCTCGCTCAGTGGTGGGTTCTGTGACAGCAGAAGATCGTTATAAATATAGACTATCGCGATACAAAGTTTGCGGCAGTATACAATTAAATCAACATGAGAAAACAAGAACTAACAAATACATTAAACACGTAGTGAAGTAAATAAGAGAGGACACATAATTACATACATAAATTAGCGACATTCATAGTACAAAAGTATGATAAAAAAATATAAATATAATAAAATTATCACGGACTATCACGACTTCGCAGAAAACGTACAAGGATTGATCGCGGCGTAGCTGGTAAATAAATCGTAATGCTGGGTTGAGAAGTCTACGCAACTTAGTAAGTAAATAACCAGAGGCATCCGAATAGACAAGATAAGCAAAATCCAAATGAGGAAGAATTAGGGCATTAACAACCATTAGCTTCACCGATGACGGTAGATAAGAACCACGGAAACGTAAGCGATACAAGGTGTAATGAACTTTAGAGCTAATCGACGCTATATGACGATTCCAAGTTAGGTCGGAAGAGAGACAGACTCCAAGGTTACGAACTTCAGTGACATGTGGCACTATGTGATGGTTAACTAATATGGGTGGCAGTGTCATTTACTCGAGGAGTACGAGGTTAGGCCTAGTTCCAAATATTATAGCTTTCGTCTACTTTTCACTAAGTCTGAGACCTAACTGTTGTGTCCACCTGTAAAATACATCAACTTCTTCATTCAAGCAATGTATGGCATGTTGGACACCGGTGACCGGTGTTGACAAATAAAATTGTATGTCATCCGCAAAAACTATGGTCGTTTCGCGACAGTGATGTAAATGCTCAAATAAACTATCGCGAACAAGATTGGGCCTAAACTTGACCCCTGTGGTACGCCAGTAGTGGTAAAAAGTCGTTGAGAACAAGACCCATCCGTTCCTTTAATGAGTTGCAATCTACCCGACAGATAAGAAGCCATCCAGGTTATGGACATATCATCAAACCCTACCTGTCAAAGGCAACGTAGAATAAGGGGATGATTCAAGGTATCGAAGGCTTTGGAGATGTCAAACGTAACCAAGATGGTAACAAAACCCTTTTCAATACTACGACGGCCGTCTGAATGCTGTGGAACTTTCGAAATCCAAATTGTCCTGGATGGAGAAGGCTATTAGTCTCGAGATATGACACTATAATCCGAGTCACTAGAGCATCAAGCAACTTAGCGATGTGGGAGGGATTCACTATGGGACGTGTATCGCCTGGGGAAACTGGATTAGTAACCTCATTAAGCGGGATAATGTACGACTTTTTCCACATAGTTGGATACTCACCAGTAATCAACGAAGCATTGAAAATTACAGCGAGTGGATCAATGATAACAGACGAGATCCGCTGAAGGTGGATGAGCTGAAGGCCATCTGGGCTTCATCCTTTCAATTTCGAGAATGAAGATGCAATGATGCTCTGCAATTGCTCCGTCCGAATGATTGGGAAAGAAAACGTAGGGGAATTTGGCGGAGGCTGTGACAGAAGAATCTGACGAAGCTGCGAGTCAGTCCAAGTAGGGTGAGTAGAGGTTATTGTGGTATAATGCTCGTTTATTTCAGCTGATGAAAAGTGCGGCATTTTTACTCTGAGTAAATGACACCACTTGAGTCAAATGAGCTCGTAATGAATTAATATTGCTATGAAAAATACTGAACGAGTTATTGCTATTCAACTTAGATCAAGATAAGCCGGGGACAGGTTGATAAATAGGAGGTAGTCACTTTGTATTTGACAGATCCTGCTCAGTTATAATTGGGATCTCATTCGAGTTTCCATCGCGTCTAAAAAAAATGCCACCATTGCGCACCCACACCCGCGACCCAACTAGGAGTCTAGCCGCTTGCTTAACTTGCATTAAGAATTGATGTGTCGGTCGCGCCAAA
The DNA here is from genome assembly GCA_030407085.1 of Trichopria drosophilae. Lineage (NCBI taxonomy): Eukaryota > Metazoa > Arthropoda > Insecta > Hymenoptera > Diapriidae > Trichopria > Trichopria drosophilae. Next base: position 95,823,403 of record CM059586.1, on the reverse strand, counting down.
AACTCATTAATATAAATAACCTTCATGCTTGAGAAAAATGATCGGGAAAAATATCCGCGCTCGTAATCTTTCCAATTTTACGCTTTTGTTCGATAACTAAATTGCGAAGGTCGACTGAAAGGCACTTGACTATGATCGAGAAAGTTTCCGGCATTTCTGTCAATGTACCGTCAGACATAGCAACTTTTCTGAAGTTAACTTTCCTCAGATACAAATTGGTTAATTAAAAGCTAATACTTTACAAACAATCATTCAAAATAGGAAAAAGAAAACATTTTCGTAGTCCAGAAACTAAATATAGAGAAAATACACAAAACAGCAGGACGGTCCAAATCATCTTTAACATTTTCTAAGTTTTATAATCGCGGGTTGGTTGATGAAAATCATTTTGCAGAAAGGATTCTGATATAACAAAAATAAATACTTATATTTAATGGTATTTGAATTTCTTAACGTAAATGTGATAAATTCATATCTCCAAATTAAAAACATCTACGTATCTGATCATGTAGTAAAAAGGCGAGAAATATAATTAGTGATCACTAATTATCAATATTTAATGAAGTAAAATTAAAATTTAATATATCAATTTATGGATCATTAGGATTTGTATTTTTATTTACTTTAGGAGGTTTAACAGGAATTATTTTATCAGATTCTTCAATTCATATTATTTTATATAATATGATACATATTATGCAGTAGCTCATTTTCATTATGTTTTATCAATAGGAGCAGTATTTTCAATTTTTGGTAGATTTATTAATTGATATTATTAATTTTTGGATTAATATTAAATAAAAAATTGTTAAAAGTACAATTTTTTTTAGTATTCATTAGAGTAAGTTTAGCATTTTTTTTACGACATTTTTCAGGATTAAGAGGTATACCTCGACGTTATTCTGATTATCCTGATTTATATTTATGTTGAAATTTAATTTCATTAATAGGTTCTTTAATATCATTAATTAGAGTAATATTATTTTTATTTTTAATTTATGAATCATTATTTTATAACGAGTATTTAGTTTTAAAATATTTAAAAATCATATTGAATGATTAAATTTATATCATTCAAATAATCATGTATGTACTGAAATTCTAATTATTTATTAATAAATTATTTAATATTGATCACGATAGTATTTTTCGATACAAGTGCGTATGCGTAAAGAACTTATAATAATTTAATTATTCCAATAAAATTAATAATTCGGTTATTAATTTCATCTATAGATGTAATTCATTCATTTACTATTCCAATCATTACAAATTAAGATTGAAGGATTTCCAGGTCGATTAAATCAAATTATAACAGATATTAATCGACCTGGAAATTTGTATAGACAATGTTTAGAAATTTGTGGAATTAATCATAGATTTAAACCAATTATTATTGAATCAGTAAATCTAAAAATTTCTATTAATTGAATAAAATTAAATTTAAAAATTAGTTAATATTAATATAACTTAAATTTGTCAAATTAAAAAAAAAATATTTTTGTAATAAATAACTTAAATTTAAAGTATTAATTTTTTAAATTAATTATAATATTTAGTTATTTATTTATTTATTAATATACGGGCATTGCTATCCATTAAACATATGAATGATTTTACAATATATCATACAATTATACCTTTTTACGCCAAAAAATACAACAAAACGACATATTTCCTATACTAGTATCTTTGCGTTGATTGAACCTTAATTAGTTTACACATTCATTCATAATATCTAAGTAAATTATCCGCCGATAATATCTTGAATCTCGCATACGAACTGGCTTCACGAATATTATTATTTAATGCACTCCACGATCGCTTAAGTCGTGGAACAGGAGAAAAGAATAATTACTTTTGAGAGTAGATTCCAAAATGGTACCGAAATAGTGTAGATAAGTTGGTACCCGATAAAGATGTTAAAATACGATAAATAATCAATACATCATGATACAAATGTAGGAATTTAATAGTAGGGAACTTAAACTGAGTGGCAATGGCATTGTAGCTGCGGTCGAGATGCGACATAGGATGTCCTGACTTAAAAGTAAGGAACTTGAGGGATCTTCGAAGTACCCCTCTAGCATATTAATGTCTAATTGAGTATAATGAAGACCAGATCGGAGCCGCATAAGTTAAATGCGGCAATACTAGTATCACTAGTTAATGAAAGTATCAGATACGAAATAGTATATGGATCTTTAAAGTCCGAAATTGTCCTCCGTATAAACCACAGCATCCTAAGCGCAATAAGCTAAATGATCCGTGAAAGTAGAGTCTTCACGGACTACTACGCTAAGATCAACAAGTGTTTGGTGACTAGTTAATTGCTAATCATTCAACTTATATTCGAATTCGAATTTTTGCGAAACTCGACCACAGCTTAAGCATTTAAACTTCAGTATGTTCAAATTAAGGGAATTCCGCTTAGTCCATTCTCTAATCGAGTTCAGTTTTTTTATAACTTTGACGCATCCATCGGGGATGACATTTGAGAGAAAAGTTTAATATCATCTGCAAAAATTAAGAACGTTGAAAATCATATAAACTTAATTACGTCCTTAATATAAAAGTTGAAAAGAAACGGTCCTAAGTGGGATCCTTGTGGAACTCCAAAAGGTATCTCTAGAATGGTGGCTAACAGTATGCTTTACTATCGGGTTAGAACTCGTATCAGCAGGGTACACTGAGGAGAAATAATTATTAAATAAAGAAGCTATTTCATTTTTATCATAAGATGAGTTATTTTGATATTTTATATTAGACGGCATTGTATTATTACTGTCACGGGAAGAGTTTATAAAAGACCAAAAAGCTTTGATGCACTGAGAGACTGTAAAGAACAAATTGTAAATCTGTTTACGAATTTAGGGATAATCAATGCACAGTCATAATAATTCTAAAATTTTATACTAATTTTTCAGATAATACTAAGAAAAGACGTATGTAATTAACATGTAATATATGAAAAATTAGTATAAAATTTTAGAATTATCATGGCTGTGCATCGATTATCCCTAAATTCGTAAACTGTTTTACAATTTTTGTTATTTACAGTCTCTCAGTGTGTTCATTTCCGACTTTGTTTCAATGTCAGCGATATACTTTTTATAGAGTGGTTTCGATACCTTTATACACCTGGCACTAATCTCTTTGAATTCTATAAAATCCGCGAGTATTTTAAATCGTGTCCAACTACGGTGAGCCTTTTTCTTTGCGAAAACAAGATCTTTAAGTTCAGGATCGAACCAAGGCGGGAAATGGCATGATGTTAGACGCATTAACGGAACATGTTTCACGACGCTATTACAAACAATTTTATAAAGACAAAATTGAAATGTTGGAAAAAGTTTTAACTTGTTAAAATGATGCAATAATTTAACTTGTAACAAACATCTTCTAGAATCTTGGAAAACATCGGTAAACGACTAATTGGACGCAAATCATTCAAGGATGTTGGGTTTAATATTTCAGGAATGGGACGAACTAATACTCTCTTCCAGACCTCAGAAAAATCATTCTTTCTAAAAATTGTACTGATAATGTGGAGAATTTCTGGTAGAAATTATTTATAGACTATTAAGAACATTTCCCCTGAGATACCATCCATTCCAGCTCCAGTACTATTGATTCTTGCAATAATTTTACTAAGTTTAGATCTATATCTCCGTAAAAGTGAAACAAGTACCGTGCGGAATTTTGGAAGATAAATTATTGTTAAAATAATGAAGTAAATTCATTTTAGGAGAGGTTTCAGGACAATTTACAAAGTGCGTGTTAATGGCATGAGGATCGTCAAACATCGGTGGAAGTATAGCAGTTTTTGATATAGAAACACCTAAAAACCTTACTGAAGACCACACTTTTTTAAGATGGCATTTTGCTCATTTGTTTGAAAAATGCTGCATGCTCTCTTTTTATTGCTGAAGACGTATAATTTCGTAGGCTTTTATAATAATGTCAGTTGGAAGCCGAGTTCTCCTCATTTTTGTTTGCGCAAAGTTCCTTTTTTTCATCATAAGAATCCGTAAAGTATCGGTTATCCAAGGCGCGAACGGTTTAGAAACTCTAATATTTATTATTGGTGCAAAAGAATCGAATAGATTCGTAATTAAAATATTTACATAATTACTGGCCATGGGTATTGACTAGCACAACGGACATATTCACTAAAATCAAAATGTTTAAAATTGCACAACATTATTATATATTATATTCCGCGGAGGCCGTGGCCAATTAATGCAACAACCAACCAAGTTGTGATCAGCTATCTCAAAAAATTCAGTAGAGAAAAGCTCGTTTACATTCGAAGAAGCCATAATTAAGTCTATCAAAGTAACCGAGAAGGAAGTTATTCTCGTGGCGCCTTCTAAAACTTGTTTGTGGTGGCATTGATCCATCAGCCCGATTAATTTCAATGTGTCGCTCTTAGCCGTCAATAAAAGATAAATATTTTACCAAAATTATAATTTTACCGAATATAATGACAGAATAAAAGATTGCAGGTCATCAATACATTTCAGAGAGACATATGAAGGCCTCTATTACTATTTTATTATTGTGAAAATGGGCAGTCATCCGTAACTTATCTTGGAATCGTCATATTGCTGCAATATCCTCAAAAGTTCACTACACCTTGTATCGTTTACGGTACCGTGGCGCACACCTATCTTCCAAAATAAAATTACTACTCGTGAATGACTTAGTCATTCCACACTTTGATTATGCGTGCATAGTATTTTCAGATCTTTCTGGCTATTTAAATCTAAAGTTGCAGCGTTTATTAAATAGTGCTCTTCGTTTCGTTTATAATTTACGACGAGATCAAAATCTCTCGTCCTTTTATTTATCTGCGCGTTGGTTAAAGAGTTCTGATCGTCGCAAATACTTTTTGGGTACCATGATGTATCAGATATTAGCTACGTCCAAACCATCTTATCTACGGTCTAGATTTATCAACCTAACAGGCTTACGTAGATCAATGCGAAATGCCACATCTACTTTTATGATTCCTTATTGTGGCACAGATCGATATAGGAATTCTTTTTGGATATCTGCGATTTATTTCTGGAACACCCTTCCAGATGCTTTAAAACAGTCAGCATCTATAGCTATTTTTCGTGCAGGGTTATTTAGTTTACTTTTTAATGAATCGCAAGTGTCTTCTGCTAGGCTAATGTGATGTGTTAATTATTGTATATATAATTGATGTCCTTAGATCTTAATTATTATTTCGCGAGTTTAAAATTGTTATTATATAAATTAAAATAGATTTCTAGAATATTTCACTCAGTAGCGCAGCAAGTTGAACAGCGTTCCACTTATATTTATATGATTTTTATATCTGTAATTTCTTAAAATGTTTATTCGTTTATTTATTATTGTACAAATTGTATTTCTTTATATGTCTAGGGGCTAGTTGCCCAAGACATTAATAAATATTATACATACATACATACATATTGTTCCAAACCGAAATAATCAACAAGAGAATACTATTGATAATATTTAAGAGATTCCTTAAAGTAAATTAATATACCTCCACCTCTTTTACGCAGTCGATTAGATTAAAAAATAGATAACTGACAATATTTAAATCCCAATCCTGTGTCGTTTAACCAAGTTTCAGAGATACAGCAAATGTCATAACCGCGGGAGAGTAGCATGTGTTTTATCTGATCAAAATGTAATAAAACAGACCTAACATTAACGTGTACAATTCACAGTTTATCATAACATTGTAGAGTTGATAACGCTGAATCTACGTGCGGTAATATTACTTTGCGCACAGCTTTCGCACATTTGCAATAAAATGTTCTTTGCGCATTGAAATTTTCGGGCGCAAATTAACACGTTGCCTAATGTAGAATTGCATAAAATATCGTAAAGATCGCATGCCCAACTCGTGCAGTAAAGCGCACTTTGCGCACTTGTTGCATAATAGACTATTAACAAATTTTTTGTATATCCTTTGGATCATTCTGGACAAGAACTGTCTCTTGTCTTGAATTCTATGACTTCTATGACTATGAATGATCTTTAATTAAAGTTCAATTTTTAGTCTAGGCGCGAGCTACGGTTCCGTAGCCGTTTATATGTCCATGGCTGGAGTAAAGTTTTTTCGATGGTTTTTGGCCTCCTAAAATCGAATTTTTTGGTCCGAATGCCCAAAAGTGGTTCAAAAAATTGTTATTAACAATTTTTGTTAACAATTAAAAAAAAATTTTTTCGGACTCGAAAAAATTCTGACATATTCTTCAGCCAATTCTGGAGAAAAACCCGCAAAACGGGTGTAATACACAATTCACAATGAAAATAAGTCTCAAACCCGATATTGTATCGATAGTTGAAGACTTAACGAAGAGTTGCCGACTAATATCGTTGAAAAATATTTACGCACGTTAAGGTGGCAACGGTGGCATTTTTTAAAATTTCAACAATTTTTTTCTCGAAACCAACGCACTTTAGGCATATAGTCGTCTTAACATTTTTTGTTCATTGATTGTGCCAACAGATTTAATTACTATCGTATCAGTTTAAACAAATCGATGCTAAACGATTCCTCTTACAGATTGTTTGTCTTCAATTTTTTGTTCTATAAATTTCATCGATAATGACCACGGCTAGTCAGTGTTCTTAGCAGTCGGTAATCTGGACTTGAGTGAGTATTTCGTGAACTCTTCAATATGCCAATTATCTCTAAACGAATTATTCAGGATTGCCGAATAAATAAGTCTTCTTCTTATATACTTCTTCAAAAGTCAAATCGCGGGTTCGGATATCGCTGTTTGGAAGTTCCGGTTTACCATCGCACTCGCAACTCTTAGACTTAGTTATAATTTTACTTTGCAGAGATTCATCTTCAAGTTCTCTCAAAATTTGACGTAAACGCATTTTTCTTATTTCATCAAGTTTCAAGCGACCAAATACGCTCAGTGTTTGTGCATCCTTCATGATCTTATTTATACTAACTTTAGACGCTAGTTTAAACCAAATATTTTCGTGATTATGGAGGGTTTCTGCCAAAGCATCGATGATGAGATTCCAGTTTTTGACGTCGTAATTTACTAAATATTTTCCTGCAATACAAATATAAAAAAAATCATATTATTTATTATACCTTTAGAGTGAAATGTATTCTCAATTAAATATAATAAAGTACAAAATTTTAATACCAGGTAGTTTTGAATCCACAATCAAAATCTCGTTAGTCGTGGCGATTCCATTCAAAGTCAGATTTCTCGATGGCTGGAGCAAAAACGACCTGATGTCCTCGTCAGGGTTGAAAACTTTTATAGGGAGCCACCATTCTGAATCTGACTCTTCAATTTGATACCGTTGCATTTCACGATCTATACGATTGTATTCCTCAGTTTCTTCTTTAGGAACATATTTTTGTATTCCGCCATTTGCAAAGAAATACTTAAATTGATCCAACTGAGAAATATGCACGTCCCCAGTTTCGTAATTCCGTTCGACATTGATTATAGGGAAGGACACTGACCAGTAGTTCTCGAAAATGTTGTCCAAGCTCATTTCATTCAACTCTTTTCTGACAGCTTGATCGATACTTCTGATAAATTCAGAGCGATTCGCAGGTTTGTAAGCACTGAAAATATAGGGGAGAATATTGTACCACCAATTATATAATAACAAGAATTTAAACTATTAACAAATAAACTTACTACTCGTTGTAGTAATTGAGAAGACCTGCTCTAAAAACATCTCGTGGGAGTTGTTGTTCTATTTCACGAATGTACCCTGTAATTTACGAAAACCGGGTTCAATTCAAATGGTCGTTGGGAAGTATACGGACATCTTTTCAGTTGTTTCCGTTAAATAATATATTCAATATGTGCACTTACTCATCTCGCGAACAAACATATCAAATGTAATCATTAGTTGTGGAAAATGCGGGTACATCTACAACATAATGAAAATAAATTAATAATACATTTAGAATGAAGCTAACGGAAGCTGATAATAGTAGTTCCCTTATAATGTATTCTTTTATATTTTTTACTGTTATCAGCTTTGTAATGTAATAAATATATCAGAAAAGGGTAAGTACCGAAGCTACGTAATAATTTGACAAATATAGCATCAGTAGTGTGTCAAATTCTCCTTGGGGTTCTGAGTTGCCGTTGTTCAAATGGCCTCCAATAAATTGATTAACAAGTGCACGCATTACTTTAATTTGAGTTGTGGCATGGGGAAAGTCAAAGTTGTTTTCATCAAACAAAGAACAGTATTTCGCCATGCATGAAGCGAAATCCCCTTTGTCCACGTGCCTTCCCTCGATAAATGTGGTTGTTGGATTGTCGAAGAGGTAAAGGCTGTAAGTAATAAAAACAGAATTGTGAATAATTTCAGATCAAATACTGGATTTAAAATAATAATGTGAATAACTTACTTAGTAAAAGCAACGCCCAATCTACTATAAAGCTCAGGATTTTGGAGTTCGGAATCCATATGAGATTCCAAACTAAGTTCAGTTGGTAGTAAGGGGAGCGCGACTAAATCAATTTTATGCAACTTCATTCCTATTTCCTTCAATGCACGTTGGGTGAAATTAAAAACAAATTTCGTTTGGGAACTGCCCATCATATCGGCCTCGACCCAAAGTGTAAAGTTCTCGTGGGTCTTTTTAACAAGTTTTGAAACAAATATAACCAAATCCCTTGGTAACATTGGCTCGGTTCCATTAAAGATAGTTTGTTGCGTTGTAGAAGACATTTCAAATGTTGTTGTTTTTGGAATGTTTGTCAGCACATTATATTGAAGTGGATGTTCTATCGTAACGCGGAAGGGAACTGCATTTGAATTTGTTTCGCTATCAAGGAAACATGGGAATATATTGTCTGCATTTCCATTTTCGAAACGAGATAGCAGCATGTACCTGAAAAGAAAGCAGTACATTAGAAATTTCATCGATATTATTTTATAATTGTAGTTATTTAGTTTGTTTTATAGCTAATTATAATTGTAGATAAATAATTCGATAAATAACTTAATTTTGAAAAAAGGAATTTGAAGGCTTTGAAGCCCTCTATTAATCAACAAACTTTTTTGTCATATTAGGCGTAGAGTACTTTTCGTCACACCTGCACAAATTCGCGGTGATTACGTGCCGGTAAAGTGTTCTGGAAGGCGTCGAATACCGTCGAGCAACACAACTGCGCTTCTGCGCATGTGCAAAGGGCGATCGCGCAAGATTTGCCGCCCAGCAGGATTTTTCTTTGCACGACCGCGAATTTCCTCATAGGTGTGGCAAACCATAGTGTACATAGCGAAAATAACGTTTGAAAGGTCAACGACTCTTGAAATATACTTACGATCTTGTCGTTAACTTATTTGGTTCCTTGCCCAAGTTATATTTTTTCTGTGATTCGCTAGAATAAACTTTTCGAACCACTCCAGAAGTCTCCGGCTGATTGTCGGGAATATTTTCAGATGTATGTTTAATAACCAAAGTATAAAGCCCAGTAAAAGTTCTTCCAAAATCAAGAGTAACGCGTGAGCTAGATTCGTCTTTCGTCAATGTCTTCACTTCAACATGTTCATTTCCAGATATAAGTTCCGCGGACAGTATTGTGGTCCGTGCGTTGAAAGTAATGGTATTCGTATTAACTAGGTTTATTAAAATTTTAGTGTTTCCAGATATTTTCAAATGTTCTTCTTCTATACTTTCCACATTTAAGAGTACGTCATAATTCTTTACGTCTAATGTCAATTCTGCAGAAGCTACACTAGAAATTGCGGCTACTAACAGTAGTAGCCCAATGGACCTCATTTTAGAAATGGAATAGACAGAAATGAAAAAGTATTTTAAAAGAAAACGACTGTTCTCCAACAGCGGTGACGTACGTTTATACAAGGGCAACTGACCTCCCCACCGTTTGAAAAATTATAGGTAAAACTAACAAAACACGGCCATTAACGAAATATGTCAAAAAGATTATACAAATTCTCTATACGACCTTTGGTTATGATTGGGTTATTGCTTATTGGTTCAGCCTAAAATCCAGGATAATCTCAACAACGCACTAGATTTTTATATTTTATTTAAAAAAAAAACATTTTTAAATAAATACTTTTTAAAATTATTTTCAAATCTCTGTTTGTTGTAGGTGAAAAATTTAAAAATCGCGCAATTAAAAATAGAATATAAAAATTGGAGACTTTCATTGCATAAACTTCAATATTGTGTCTGAAATAGCACACTAGTAAGCTAAATTTTTTGTCATGAAACTTAGAATAACCTGAAAATGCGTTTGATTTTTAAATATTTTTAGATTTAAAAAAAATGGTCAAATCTGAAAAATTCAGAAATGCAGTAAAGTATTCCGAAAATAATTATTCATTTTTGTTAAATCATTCAACGCCCTTTTTCAACTATACAATTTTTCCTAAATCATTATTGTTTATTTTCAAAAGACCAACAGGATATAATATTTTTCAAATTCTAAAAATGATTATCATTAAGAAAAAAAATTGTGATTTTTCGGGTGCACCTTAAAACCCCGACAAATTACAACACAGACTCTCAAACACTCGACATTAAAAAATCACACCACATAAAAAAATGATCTCGAGTTGACCTCCTTGAGGTCTCATTGGAAAGTCATTTAAAAATGTTTGACCCAGGGATTAATTTTTAGGTCACATAAAGGTCAAAATTTATTAAGCATAATTAGGATAGAGTCATTAATAAATTTCTAGTTTTTGAATGTCTGTATTTTTAAATGTCCGTTTTTTTAATGTTGGGTTTTTTAGGTGTCTCTTTCCTGATTTATCGTGCCTCCGAGGTGCACCCGATTTTTAGAATTTTTTCAGTATTTTTGGAGAAGTTTCTGAGATGTTTTACTTAAAAGGCGAGATGTTTCTATGGTTAACAAATTTATTGAAAAAGTGTTGCTTTTTTAAAATTAAATCTAAAAATTTAGTTTTAGCATTTCACCAATTCACAAAAATTGATGAAGAAAATAATAAATACCGCATTCGATTATTTTTGGGAATGCTCTTTCGATTGGCATGGGTTAAAATTAAAAAGAAAGGTGAAAATCATTAAACACGATTTTTATATTAATTTTTGTTCCAACCGAATTTTTGACTATTTTCGAATTTTTTAAAAAACTGTCCAATTAAAAAATTCTTCGATTTGCATCAATAAACTTCATTTATGACCGAAAAATTTTAGTATATTATGAAACTAGAGCGTAAAAGATCATTCTACGAATGTGAAGGGTTGCGGCCCGAGCCGAAGGCGAGTCAAAAGTGTGTAAAATAGCATTTTACGCATCGAATGTCATGAATAAATATATAAAACTAGTAAAAAATCCATAATTTCGTCATTGCTTATGTTATACAAGTACCAGTGAGTTGCATTCAAGTATTTCGAGTCAAGTACAAAAAAAGAAACAAAAAAAATATAAAAAAAACACCAAAATATTCTAATATTATACATAAATTATAAAAATTAAATATCTAAATGTTTGCATGAAATTAATCATTATAATTTTATACAAAAAATTACGAGAGTATACATATAAATTGTTTGGTTGTAAATAACCTGCTTCAGGATAAATTTGCATGATGGGAAATTGTTTTGGATCATGCTGAAAGTATGCCTAGATTTTTCAAAATTTGTTGAGACGTTTCGAGCGCCATCTTGAATTCTCTTTATCGAAATTCAATTTGATGGGTCCATGATTTTTAAGTTCAAGTCTCAACTGCTCTATTTTAGAAGATTTTATGAAATGCATAAAAGAATCGTGTGTTCTTAACTTAAGCCTAATTTAGTGGGATTTTACTTTTTTTTTTAAATTTTATTTGATGCCAATGAAAAAACGTACAAAAAAACGTTGTTTGTGAAAATTACTCACTTTTTCCGTTAGAATTTGTTAAGTGGTACTTCGTTGAATAGGGGTTATGTAAAAAATCGAATTACAGGGTTATAAGTTTAGGTTATTTGTACGCACTAAGTTGACACTTTGATGATTAGAAACTGATAAAATTGAAATTCACAAATAAAAGAACGAAATGTATTTTAGAAAATGTACACTGAAAAAGTGTAACTGAAATGATCTTTAACTAACGATAAAAATTAATTAAGCTCAGTTCTTTTCTTGTTACATGGTGTATCAGATATAATTACGAAATTCAATACTTCGTCCAGACTTGGTCTAGGTCGAAGTAAAATGACATAATTATATTTTATTTTTTAATTTTTCAATCACATTTTTATTCACCTGGATTAATATTCAAATAACTTTTCAACAACATTTTATAGAAATTTTATTACTCTTAAATTAAAATTTTTTATCTAACCGAAAATTTGCTTTAACATCTAAAGAGAAACGACTGAATAGAGGCAATCTACATTTTTTATTTTGTCATAAGTATTTTTGTTTGCATGTAGATACAAATGATACGCTTATTTTTTTCGAAAATTTATTTAGGATCCAAAGATTTCTTTGGGTTTCCAGGTATCTAAAAGCATAGAATCTTTGATGGTAGTTCAACGACAAACATAATCGAAAGTACTTGTTTGTTTATTTTCTCTTGTTTTTAGCTTCGAAGATTTGTTAACTCTGAAAGAGACCCTTATCAATAGAGCGTGTAACTGAATTATTTAAAAAATGGCTTTTCCAAATATTAGACGATATGCTAGATCTTGACACCAAAAATATGATGTCGAGGTCGAGTCACGTAATCGAGTCAATGCAAAATTAATTTCTTCTCGATCATTTGTAATAATATAATAAAATATGAATTTATTTTCGGTTTGAACGATCATCTTACTTGTAAGTAGAAAAATTAAGGAATCTAATGTTGTGTCGATATACAACTACTTAAAATGTTAAAAGTGAAGGAAAAGGTTTTAAAAACCTAATAAACGTCGGATTTTCTACTTACAAGTCAGTTAATCATTCAAACCAAGGAATAAACTCATATTTTATTATATAATATATATTATATATTAATGTAATTAAATATAATCAGTGTCCTATGTAGGACACTCATGGCATACAATTAGTATCCTAAATTAGAGCGCAACAGCGATTGTAGAAACGTATTTATGATCATTATAAAAAAAATATTTCAACAATTACTATGAAATAGACACATAATAAATAGATCTAAGTAACCTCTAAAATTTACAGGAAAGATTGATAAACTTTCAACTGTGTATATTGTTACGAACCGCTTTAAATTTAATATCCTAAATCGACGGTCCCTTTAAATGTACATGTGATGTTTGTATGTACACAATAAAAAATGCGTTGTAAAATTACGACTCTGAGAGCAGGTAATTTTTCCGACCCACTCTGAGAGTAGTAAAATCCCTAGGAAATTTGTGAAATTACTACCGCACTTGTAAATTTACATAGGCGGATAGTAATTTTACATAGCTTGAAATACCAGGTTAAAATTTACAACAACGTTGTAAAATTACAGTTTTCTGGTAGAAATTAACAAGCCCTTGAGTAAAATTACAATTTGCCTTATAATTTTACACATTTTATATTTTCGGGCATTTCAGGTGAGGTTAGATTATCTAATCTTTTGTATATTTCAGTATGTATTTTCACGGTTAACTTGTAAATTTTGAAAAATATTGTTGGGCAAAGGATATCATGGAAAATAGAATTATATAGTGCATATGTGTAAGGATTGTATTAAATACTTTATTTTATTTCTCTTTCATGGCATGTTTTTCTTTTACTTTTTTGTATAAAAGCCGTTAGGCCGTTTATTAATAAGTAAACAAATAAATACATTACCATCAGTTTCAAATCTTGGAATTAAACTTTGCAACTTTAATTTTGTACAACTCTTTTCTTGATTCAGTCTCGTTGCGCTTTGAGTCTCTGTAGCACTTTTGCTACTGCGAGCGTAAATTTACAATCTCGAGTTGAATTTTACTTTATAAAATAGAATTCTGAAAATAGTAAAATTACTGCACTCAGAATAGGTAATTTTTAAGGCCCAGTCTGGGAATAGCAATTTTACAACTTTTGTGTAATGTTACTATTGCACTGGTAAAATACCTAGCAAAATAGGGATATTACAAAAAATCACAAGAGACATTTCTTACCAGAATGACCCCGAGAATCTAAAAAAAAAATTTTTCGGATCGAAAATTTAAAATTTTTAAATTGTTAACAAAATTTCTTAATAGAAATTAACCGCAACCACTTTCACGCATTCTACACAAGAGCTTCAGATTCAGGGGCTCAAAATACATAAGAATCAATCAACTTCATTTAATCCGGGACGTATAAAAGGCCACATAGCTATACCTGGCGCCTAGACTAAAAGGTAAATTATAATCATAATCAATAAAAAAAAAAACAAATTCCCTTTAGATACGAAAATATACTGTGCTTTTCCCGTAGAATCACGATCTGGTAATTTATTGCAGTTTGATCGGCCATCATGAATCGGAAGTTTCTTATACTATTAGTCAGTATAGAAGTATTCTTACTGAATAGTAATTACATAACTATAAATAATTTTATATGATTAATTTATTTCAATTCTATAGCATTCTAGAGAAATGATTTTTCTTTTAATTTCAATTTTCTTAAGAGCGTTTAAATACGAAAGATTGAATTTTCTATGCATCATACAAAAGTAAAGTTTACAGGATTAAGATAAGGATTATTGAATTATAATACAATTTTATCGTTAACATGTTTTATTAACAATTTTCTATATTTTCGGATATTAAATACATGTTATGAGTTGCTGATATAAAAACAAATAATAATCTGATAAATTTGTAAGTTACTGTAAATATAAAACAGTAAGACATCGATATGCTATACTCATAATCATTACTTTAACACATGTCGCTTGTGCCAACAGATTTAATTACTTTCGTATTATTTTAAACAAATCCATGCAAAACGATTTCTCTTACAGATTGTCTTCAATTTTTTCTACTATAAATTTCATCGATAATGACCACGACTAGTCAGTGCCCTTGCCAGTCGGTAATCAGGACTTAAAGGAGTATTTCGTAAACTCTTCAATCTGCAAGGAAATTCCGATCGGATAATTCAGGGATGTTATATAAATAAGTCCGCTTCATATATGCATCTTCAAAAGTCAAATCGGGGGTTTGGAAATCGCTGTTTGGAAGTTTCGGTTTACCATCGCACCCGCAAATTTCAGACTTAGTTATAATTTTAATTTCCGGAGATTCCTCTTCAAGTTCTCTCAAAATTTGACGTAAACGCATTTTTCTTATTTCATCAAGTTTCAAGCGACCAAATACGCTCAGTGTTTGTGCATCCTTCATGATCTTATTTATACTAACTTTAGACGCTATTTTAAACCAAATATTTTCGTGATTATGGAGGGTTTCTGCCAAAGCATCGATGATGAGATTCCAGTTTTTGACGTCGTAATTTACTAAATATTTTCCTGCAATACAAATATAAAAAAAATTATATTATTTATTATACCTTTAGAGTGAAATGTATTCTCAATTAAATATAATAAAGTAGAAAATTTTAATACCAGGTAGTTTTGAATCCACAATCAAAATCTCGTTAGTCTTGGCGATTCCATTCAAAGTCAGATTTCTCGATGGCTGGAGCAAAAACGACCTGATGTCCTCGTCAGGGTTGAAAACTTTTATAGGGAGCCACCATTCTGAATCTGACTCTTCAAGTTGATACCGTTGCATTTCACGATCTATACGATTGTATTCGTCAGTTTCTTCTTTAGGAACATATTTTTGTATTCCGCCATTTGCATAGAAATACTTAAATTGATCCAACTGAGAAATATGCACGTCTCCAGTTTCGTAATTCCGTTTGACATTGATTATGGGGAAGGACACTGACCAGTAGTTTTCAAAAATGTTGTCCAAGCTCATTTCATTCAACTCTTTTCTGACAGCTTGATCGATACTTCTGATAAATTCAGAGCGATTCGCAGGTTTGTAAGCACTGAAAATATAGAAGAGAATATTGTACTACCAATTACATAAAAACAAAAATTAAAACTATTAACAAATAAACTTACTACTCGTTGTAGTAATTGAGAAGACCTGCTCTAAAGACATCTAGTGGGAGTTGTTGTTCTATTTCACGAATGTACTCTGTAATTTACGAAAACAGGGTTCAATTCAAATGGTCGTTGGGAAGTATACGGACATCTTTTCAGTTGTTTCCGTTAAATAATATATTCAATATGTGCACTTACCCATCCCGCTAACAAACATATCAAATGTAATCATTAGTTGTGGAAAATGCGGGTACATCTACAACATAATGAAAATAAATTAATAATACATTTAGAATGAAGCTAACAGAAGCTGATAATAGCAGTTCCCTTATTAAAGTATTATTTTATTTTTTTACTGTTATCAGCTTTGTAATGTAATAAATATATCAGAAAAGGGTAAGTACCGAAGCTACGTAATAATTTGACAAATATAGCATCAGTAGTGTGTCAAATTCTCCTTGGGGTTCTGAGTTGCCGTTGTTCAAATGGCCTCCAATAAATTGATTAACAAGTGCACGCATTACTTTAATTTGAGTTGTGGCATGAGGTAAGTCAAAGTTGTTTTCATCAAACAAAGAACAGTATTTCGCCATGCATGAAGCGAAATCCCCTTTGTCCACGTGCCTTCCCTCGATAAATGTGGTTGTTGGATTGTCGAAGAGGTAAAGGCTGTAAGTAATAAAAACAGAATTATTAATAATTTCAGATCAAATACAGGATTTAAAATAATAATGTGAATAACTTACTTAGTAAAAGCAACGCCCAATCTACTGTAAAGCTCAGGATTGTTGAGTTCGGAATCCATATCAGATTCTAAACTAAGTTCAATCGGTAGTAAGGGGAGCGCGACTAAATCAATTTTATGCATCTTCATTCCTATTTCCTTCAATGCACGTTGGATGAAATTAAAAACAAATTTCGTTTGGGAACTGTCCATCATGTCGGCCTCGACCCAAAGTGTAAAGTTCTCGTGGGTCTTTTTAACAAGTTTTGAAACAAATATAACCAAATCCCTTGGTAACATTGGCTCGGTTCCATTAAAGATAGTTTGTTGCGTTGTAGAAGACATTTCAAATGTTCTTGTTTTTGGAATGTTTGTCAGTACATTATATTCGAGTGGATGTTCTATTGAAACGCGGAAGGGAACACCATTTAAATTTGTTCCATTATTAAGGAAACATGGGAATATATTGTCGACATTTCCATTTTCGAAACGAGATAGCAGCATGTACCTGAAAAGAAAGTAGTACATTAGAAATTTCATGAATATTATTTTAAAATTGTAGTTATTTAGTTTGTTTTATTGCTAATTATAAATGTAGATAAATAATTCGATAAATATTTTAATTTTGAAAAAAGGAATATGAACGTTTTGAAGCCCTCTATTAATCAACAAACTTTTTCGTCATATTAGGAGTAGATTACTTTATGTCACACCTGCACAAATTGTGCTGGTAAAGTGTTCTAGAAGGCGTTGAATACCGCCGAGCACCACAATTGCGCTTCTGCGCATGTGCAAAGGGCGATCGCGCAAGATTTGCCGCCCAGCAGGATTTTTCTGTGCACTACCGAGAATTTCTTCATAGGTGTCGCAAACCATAATGTACATATCGAAAATAATGTTTTAAAGGTCAAAGACACTTGAAATATACTTACGATCTTGTCGTTAGCTGATTTGGTTCCTTGCCCAAGTTATATTTTTTCTTTGATTCACTAGAATAAACTTTTCGAACCACTCCAGAAGTCTCCGGCTGATTGTCGGGAATATTTTCAGATGTATGTTTAATAACCAAAGTATAAAGCCCAGTAAAAGTTCTTCCAAAATCAAGAGTAACGCGTGAGCTAGATTCGTCTTTCGTCAATGTCTTCACTTCAACATGTGCATTTCCAGATATAAGTTCCGCGGACAGTATTGTGGTCCGTGCGTTGAAAGTAATGGTATTCGTATTAACTAGGTTTATTAAAATTTTAGTGTTTCCAGATATTTTCAAATGTTCTTCTTCTATACTTTCCACATTTAACAGTACGTCATAATTCTTTACGTCTAATGTCAATTCTGCAGAAGCTACACTAGAAATTGCGGCTACTAACACTAGTACCCCAATGGACCTCATTTTGGAATTGGAATGAAATACTACACGAAACGAAAACGACTGTGCTCCAACAGCGGGGACGTGCGTTTATATAAGGGCGACTGACCCCCCACCGTTTGAAAAATGATAGATAAAAGTCTAACAAAACATGACAATTAACAAAATATGTCAAAAAGATTATACAAAATCTCTATACGACCTTTGGTTATGATTTCGTTATTGGTTTAGCGTAAAATCCACGATAATCTTAACAACGCACTAGATTATTATATTTTATTAAAAAATACATTTTTAAATAAATGCTTTTTTAAATTATTTTCAAATCTCAGTTTGTTGTAGGTGAACATTTTTAAAATCGCGGAACTAGAAATAAAATATAAGAATTGGAGACTAAACATTCCATTGCAATAACTTCAATAACGTGTCTGAAATAGCACATTGGTAGGCTACATGTTTTGTCATGACAAATGGTGAATTTTTATTTTTAATAAACAATTTAATAAAATAATAAAAATAATTTAATAAATAATTATTATTTTTAATTAATCATAAGATAAAATTGTGTGAAATATAACAAACTTAGAATAACCTAAAAATGCGTTTGATTTTGAAACATTTTTAGATTTTAAAAAATGGTCAAATCTGAAAAATTCAGAAATGTATTAAAGTATTCCGAAAATAAGTTTCTGAGATGATTTACTTGAAAGGCGATATGTTTCTATAGTTAACAAATTTATTGAAAAAATGGTGCTTTTATTTAAATTAAATATAAAAGTTTAGTTTTAGCATGCAACGAATTAAAAAAAACAGATGAAAAAGATAATAAATACCGCATTCGATTATTTTTGGGAATGCTCTTTCGATTGGCATAGGTTAAAATTAAAAAAGAAAAAGGTAAAAATCATTAAACACGATTTTTGTATCAATTTTTGAATCAAACCGAATTATTGAACTATTTTCGAATTTTTCAAAAATCTGTCCAATTAAAAAATTCTTAAAAATTTACGCTTGCTTCTTTGATAGTTTAATACGATTTGCATCAATAAACCTTTTCGTAAAGTAGGTTATTCATTAACGAAAAATTTATAAATACATAAAACTAGTAAAAAAAAGTAATAATTTCCTCATTGCTTATGTTAAGTAAGTACCAGTGAATTGCATTCAAGTATTTCGAGTCAAGTACAAAATAAAAAAAAATAGAAAATGAATCCAAAAAGAAATGGAAAAAACGTCAAGATATTCTAATAATATACATAAATTATAAAAATTAAATATCTAAATGTTTGCATGAAATTCATTAGTATTTTTATACCAAATATTACGAGATTATACATTTAAAAATTGTTTGCTTGGAATTAACCTGCTTTGGGACAAATTCACATGATGGGAAATGGTTTTGGACCATGCTGAAAGTAAGCGTAGATTTTTCAAAATTTGTTGAGACGTTTCGGGCGCCATCTTGAATTCTCTTTATCGAAATTCAGTTTAATGGGTCCATGACTTTTCATGTCTCAATTGCTCGATTTGAGAAGATTTTATGAAATGTATAAAACAAAATCGTGTCTGCTTAACTTAACGCTAATTTAGTGATTTTTTCTTTTTTTTTTTTTAATTTTATCTGATGCCAATGAAAACTCATACCAAAAAGAAGTTGTTTGTGATGTTTACTCAATTTTTTCGTTAGCACTTGTTAACTGGTACTTCATTGAACTGGGGATATGTGAAAAATTGAATTATAGCATTAAAATTTCAGTTTATTTGTACACACTAAGTTGACACCATGATGATTAGAAACTGATCAAATTAAAATCAATTACATTAAAATTCACAAATAAAAAACCAAATGTGTTTTAGAAAAAGTACACTGAAAGAGTGTATCGGAATTAATCTTTAAATAGTGAGAAAAATTAATTGAGCTCAGTTCTTTTCTTATTACATTGTGTATCAGATGTAATTACGATAAATGACGTAATTATATTTTGTTTTTTAAATTTTTCGATCACATTTTTATTCACCTGGATTAACATTCAAATAATTTTTCAACATTTTATAGAAATTTTATTACTCTTGAATTAAAATTTTTCGTCTAATCGAAAATTTGCTTTCACATCTAAACAGGATCGGTCGAATTGAGGCAATCTACATTTGTTATTTTGTCCAATGTATTTTTGTTTGCATGTAGATACAACTGATATGCTTATTTTTTTCGAAAATTTATTTAGGATCCAAAGATTTCTTTGGGTTTTCAGGTATCTAAAAACATAGAATCTTTCATGGTAGTTCAACGACGGACGTTGTTTGTTGATTTTCTCTTGTTTTTTGCTTCGAAGATTTTTTAACTCCGAAAGAAACCCTTATCAACTGAATTATTTAAAAAATGGCTTTTCCAAATATTAGACGACATGCTAGAGCTTGACACCTAAAATATTATGTCGAGTTATGTCGAGAGTCACGTAACTTAATTTGAAAATTGCACATAATTATTTAGTCATTTAGTATATTAAATTAATTATAATTAATATAATATATATTAATAATAAACGCACCTATACTACGTTGCAAAATCAATTTCTTCTCGATCGTTTGTAATAATATAATAGATTATGAATTTATTTCTCGGTTTGAACGATCAACTGACTTATAAATAGAAAAATTAAAGAATACAACGTGTTGTCGATGTAGAACTATTTAAAATGTTAATAGTGAAGGAAAAGGTATTAAAAACGTAATAAATGTCGGTTTTGTCTACTTGCAAGTCAGTTGATCGTTTAAAACGAGGAATATACTCATATTTTATTATATAATATATATTATATATTAATATAATTAAATATAATCAGTGTCCTATGTAGGACGCTCATGGCATACAATTAGTATCCTAAATTAGAGCGCAACAGCAATTATAGGAACGTATTTATAATCATAATAAAAAAATATTTCAACAATTACTATGAAATGACACATAATAAATAGATCTAAGTAACCACTAAAATTTACAGGAAAGATTGATAAACTTTTAACTGTGTATATTGTTACGAATCGCTTTAATTTTAATACACGCTGCCAGTGTGGCATTTTCAGAAACTGTATACTCCGAAAATTACTGTACATTGATAGTGGACATAAGGAAAAACATTTTTAAATTGTTTTGACAGAATGTAATGTGTGAATGCAATATATTGAAAGAAGAACAGAAGTGTAAGAGTGTAATATTTTTTATGAAGACGCCGCGATTCACAAAAGCAATACAAAATACTCATAATCGAAAACTTACTGCTCTAATCCAACTAGATTCAACCATTGGTTTCAGCGCTTCACTTTGTGAGGAGATAAGGGATTCGCCGTTGGAATTCTGTTCCTGGTGCATTGTTTCGTGTATTTTTGCTCGCAATTGCAGCATCTTACAAAAAATGGTGTCTTCTATTAACCTATTATGGCTCGTGCCTAGCACAACTCAGGTAGCGTCAAACTAACTATCGACAATAAAATACCTGACAAAAATCAAATGCCCGTGTTTTTTTTTTGTTTATAAAAAACAATAGTTTATAACATTTTATAGAGAAACAACTTCGACAACAGTGCTTTCACAAGAAATCCGCCGGTTTTTATCAAATCTCAGTGAAAAATTGGACCGAAAATATATGCAATGTTTTGTTAAAAGTCGTAAATTTGTTGTTAAAAATAATAAATAAATAATATGGTTAAAAATCTGCTTTGGCCCATGCCAATCACATCGCGGCTAGAGCCAAACTAACGACTGGACATTTGATAAAAATAAAATATGTGTTTTTCTTATTTATAATTATATAATTATTTATATTAATATTCTGTAAACAATTTCGTCAAACATGGTTTCAGACAATATCTGATTGCTGCAATCTATATTACGGAGTAAATTATGTATAAAATGTTTGTTTATTATTGTTCTTTATTCACTAAAGAGTATCGGAACAAAACTTACGACTTTTGTGAGTTAAGTAAAAATGCAGTTACAGTTGTGAATAGTCTGGTATCTCGCATTTAATAACTGGCACATTTATTTCGTACATCATTTTGTATCGTTTAAACCCTCTAATTGAACGTCTGAAAAGTTCAAGTTTTGACACAGAACGCTTAAATAGTTATGACTTGATGAAAATACCATTTTCAGCGAGTTACACCGTAAATTTTCCAATTTCCTCAATTTCAGCGAATAAATTTGTTATTTAAACCTATTATTTCATTATAAATATTGTTTACTTACGTTGCATATTTGAGCGTAGCGTTAATAAATATATAGGAACGAAGATTGTCATTAAAGACTGTTTTTTATAAGAGCAATATGCTAGTACGCAATTTGGGTACACCTCAAAAGATTTCCCCATATGCGTTTTTCACATAATTTACTCCGTAGAACCAAATGTCGCGTTCATATTTCTTGTGAAACCTCTTTTAATGATGTTTATAACAAATTCTTATATGCGGCTATATCCACGTTTACCTGACAACGTGAGCCTTGCAATCCACTGTTCCGAACATGATTAGGCAACAACTACTTTTGCCTGATAAGATGAGGGTTGTAGTCCCCTGACGAGTGACTGGTCCGAGAGTATTAAGATCCAACTTATCAGGCGCGCATGACTGCTGCCTGTTCAGGCCCTGATCCGGGAGTGACATGGCACACCTTATCAGGCGCGCCTGATCGCTGCCTAATCAGGCCCTGATAAGTTTTCAGGCAGCCTGGATAGATTTCTGCTCGGGCAATAATCAATATCTCGCCAATATTCGCCTGGTTTGGATCCTCCATCTGCATTGTGTAAATTTTCAGCCGCTAGTGACCATAGAATCGGATTAAATTATTAAGCATTTCTGGCAAATTATAAAGAAAACCCATATCCCTGTGCTGAGCATATAAACTCCTACGAAGTTATCGATGAAAATGTTAACGACAATAATAACAAAGCAATGATGATGATGAGGCTGATGATTATACTCGTATTGAAGCTGATGAACGAAGTTGAATCTTTTTCCTATAAATAATAGTCACGCTAAAAAAACATCTATTTCAAAACTACAAAAAATTTATAAAAATTGAACAGTGTCCAGGCAATTTTTAAGTTACCTTACAAAAAATATCTATGTAAAATAACACAAATTACACAGGTCAGCAGAATTTGACTTTGCGGAATCATCAGAAATGCGGTTATACTTTTCTTACGAATTTTTGTCTGCTGAATCCAAATCCGTTGACTGAATTTTTCCATCACCCTCCATTTTCGAGATATCCGCCATTTTGTATTTTTTCCAAATCTGTTTCTTTCAGAATTTTTTGCACTCCAACGGAATATGATAATTAATCGTACGACCTCGCATTTTATATATAATTGCTTCGAAAATACGTGTGAATTTTTCCAGATCCAAAAAATAACTGATGCTTAGTGTTATCAGGGAAAAACGTAAAAAATTTCACTAAAAATGACGAAAATTTAGCCATTTTTAGAAAAAAAATGCATCTAATTCGAAAAAAAAAACAATTTGTTTGAATATTGTAACTGCATGGTCCTATAGTAGGCTAATCACATGTTAATTTCCGGAGTTGTGCGTCTATTTAACTTTACTGTATGTCAATACAAGTAACTCAGCGATTGTCGCGAAGACTCGTGTATTTCGACATTAATCACGAGCACTCGTTTGCTGCAACGTTCACCGCGAAAAATTGTTTATTTCAGTGTTGTAAAACTCGTTTACTTTAAAGTTTATCGCTAAAACTTTACGCAACTAACTTATTAAATATACGAATGGGGTTTTAGCTTATTGTAGGATCATGCAGATACGACATTCAAACAATTTTTTTCCCTCGAATTAGATGTATTTTATCATTTAAATATAGCTGAATTTTCGTGATTTTTAATGAAATTTTTTTATTTTTTCCTTTATAACTCTAAGCATCAGTTATTTTTTTGGATCTGGAAAAATTCACACGCATTTTGGAAGCAATTATGCATAAAATGAGAGGTCGTACGATTAATTATCATGTTCCAATAGAGTGCAAAAAATCCTGAAAAAACCGGATTTGGAGAAAGTACAAAATGGCGGTTATCTCGAAAATGAAGGATGATGGAAGAATTCTGTCAACGGATTTGGATTCAGCATAAAAAAATGCGGTAGAAAAGTGTAACCGCATCTCTGATGATTTTTCAGTGTTGACCAGTGTTATCGTATAGAAACTAGATAAAAAGTATTCAGGTTGTGTGTAGTAAATATTCTGAAACTGGGAACTGTCCACAGTATATGATGGAAAGTGTAGAAATTAAGAAATAAATATATATAAAAAAAGTAATTGACAAATAATAAATAAAGATCACTTAAATATCATCTAAGTATTCTTACTAAATAGTAACTACATGACTATAAATCATTCTCAATTATCATAGAAGTCTTGACCTAAATTTCACGATAGGCATTTTGAAAAAACTTCTCTCTTATAAATACTTGTAAGAGTATCATAATTTTATATGATTTCTTTATTTGAATTCCATATCATTTTAGGAAAATGATTTCTCATCAATGTTCAATTTTCTTACGATGGTTTAAATAGGATATACTGAATTTTTTAAGCAATATACTAAAGTAAATTGTACAGGATTAAGATAAGGATTATGAAATTATAATACAATTTTACAGTTGACATGTTTTATTGACTATTTTCTGTATTTTTGGATATTAAAATGTAATAAACATGTTAAGAGTTGCTGATATAAAAACAAATAATAATCTGATGAATTTGTAAGTTACTGTAAACGTAAAACACTAAAACGTCGATATGCTACACGTATAATCATTACTTCTCAGACATGCCGAGCGTGCCAACAGATTACTTTCGTTTTAGTTTAAACAAATCAGAATTAAACGATTCTTATAAGAGATTGCTTTTCTTCAATTGTTTGTAATATAAATTTCAGCGATATCAATCACGACTAGTCAGTGCCCTTGCCAGTCGGTAATCAGGACTTAAAGGAGTATTTCGTAAACTCTTCAATCTGCAAGGAAATTCCGATCGGATAATTCAGGGATGTTATATAAATAAGTCCGCTTCATATATGCATCTTCAAAAGTCAAATCGGGGGTTTGGAAATCGCTTTTTGGAAGTTTCGGTTTACCATCGCACCCGCAAATTTCAGACTTAGTTATAATTTTAATTTCCGGAGATTCCTCTCCAAGTTCTCTCAAAATGTCACGTATACGCTTTCTTCTTCTTTCATTAAGTTTCAAGCGACCAAATATGCTCAGTATTTGTGCTTCCCT
This sequence comes from Trichopria drosophilae, assembly GCA_030407085.1. Taxonomy (NCBI): domain Eukaryota; kingdom Metazoa; phylum Arthropoda; class Insecta; order Hymenoptera; family Diapriidae; genus Trichopria; species Trichopria drosophilae. Next base: position 95,798,000 of record CM059586.1, on the reverse strand, counting down.
CACCATCTTCTTTATACTAACTTTCGACGCTATTTTAAACCAAATATTTTGGCGATTGTGTAGAGTTTCTGCCAAAGTATCGATAATGAGATTCCAGTTTTTGAGGTCGTAATTTACTATATATGTTCCTGCAATACAAACATAAAATAAATTATATTATTTATCTTGCCTTTAGAGTGAAATGCTTTCTCAATTAAGTATAATAAAGTAGAAAATTTGAATACCAGGTATTATTAAACCCACAAGCAAAATCTCGTTTGGATTTGTGATTCCATTCAAAGTCAAATTTCTTGATGGCTGGAGCAAAAACGACCCGATGTCATTTTCAGGGTTGAAGACTTTTATAGGGAGCCACCATTCTGAATCTGACTCTTTAAGTTGATACCGTGACATTTCACGATCTATACGATTATATTCCGGACGTTCTTCTTTACGAACATATGGTCTTACTATATTTGTTGGATAGAAATACTGATACTGATCCCACTGAAAGATATGCACATCTCCAGTTTCGTAATTCCGTTCGACATTGATTATGGGGAAGGACACTGACCAGTAGTTCTCGAAAATGTTGTCCAAGCTCATTTCATTCAACTCTTTTCTGACAGCTTGATCGATACTTCTGATAAATTCAGAGCGATTCGCAGGTTTGTAAGCACTGAAAATATAGAAGAGAATATTGTACTACCAATTACATAAAAACAAAAATTTAAACTATTAACAAATAAACTTACTACTCGTTGTAGTAATTGAGAAGACCTGCTCTAAAGACATCTCGTGGGAGTTGTTGTTCTATTTCACGAATGTACCCTGTAAATTACGAAAACCGGGTTCAATTCAAATGGTCGTTGGGAAGTATACGGACATCTTTTCAGTTGTTTCCGTTAAATAATATATTCAATATGTGCACTTACCCATCCCGCTAACAAACATATCAAATGTAATCATTAGTTGTGTAAAATGCGGGTGCATCTACAACATAATGAAAATAAATTAATAATACGTTTAGAATGAAGCTAACAGAAGCTGATAATAGTAGTTCCCTTATATAGTATTATTTTATGTTTTTACTGTTATCAGCTTTGTAATGTAATAAATATATCAGAAAAGGGTAAGTACCGAAGCTACGTAATAATTTGACAAATATAGCATCAGTAGTGTGTCAAATTCTCCTTGGGGTTCTGAGTTGCCGTTGTTCAAATGGCCTCCAATAAATTGATTAACAAGTGCACGCATTACTTTAATTTGAGTTGTGGCATGAGGTAAGTCAAAGTTGTTTTCATCAAACAAAGAACAGTATTTCGCCATGCATGAAGCGAAATCCCCTTTGTCCACGTGCCTTCCCTCGATAAATGTGGTTGTTGGATTGTCGAAGAGGTAAAGGCTGTAAGTAATAAAAACAGAATTGTGAATAATTTCAGATCAAATACAGGATTTAAAATAATAATGTGAATAACTTACTTAGTAAAAGCAACGCCCAATCTACTGTAAAGCTCAGGATTGTTGAGTTCGGAATCCATATCAGATTCTAAACTAAGTTCAATCGGTAGTAAGGGGAGCGCGACTAAATCAATTTTATGCAACTTCATTCCTATTTCCTTCAATGCACGTTGGGTGAAATTAAAAACAAATTTCGTTCGGGAACTGTCCATCATGTCGGCCTCGACCCAAAGTGTAAAGTTCTCGTGGGTCTTTTTAACAAGTTTTGAAACAAATATAACCAAATCCCTTGGTAACATTGGCTCGGTTCCATTAAAGATAGTTTGTTGCGTTGTAGAAGACATTTCAAATGTTCTTGTTTTTGGAATGTTTGTCAGTACATTATATTCGAGTGGATGTTCTATTGAAACGCGGAAGGGAACACCATTTAAATTTGTTCCATTATTAAGGAAACATGGGAATATATTGTCGACATTTCCATTTTCGAAACGAGATAGCAGCATGTACCTGAAGACAAAGTAGTACATTAGAAATTTCATGAACATAATTTTAATTATTTAGTTTGTTTTAGAGCTAATTACAATTGTAGATAAATAATTCGATAAATTACTTATTTTTGAAAAATAGAAATTGAAAGTTTTGAAGCCAGCTATTACTCAACAAACTTTATCGTCATATTTGGCGTAGAGTATTTCTTGTGACATCTGCACAAATTCGCGGTGTTTATGTGCCGGTAAAGTGGTCGGGAAGGCGTCGATTGCCGTCGAGCACCACAACTGCGCTTCTGCGCATGTGTAAGGACGATCGCGCATATTTTGCCGCTCGGCGGGCTTTTCCTTTGCACGACCGCGAATTTCCACACAGGTGCGTCAAAATAAATATTTTCGCATCTAGGGCGTAAAATCTACATCTGCAGCCGGAGGTGAATCCGTTCCTAAGGGACTCGGCTATTGTCTCCGTATGCATAAAGTAGCTTACGCCCATGATACGAATATAATTTTCCGTCGTAGTAGGTAAGAAATTCGGTGTTATACCTCGAATTTTTTTACTTGAAAGGTTGGGAAATTCGGGTCATACTTTATTCCTTCAAATTCGGGTGTAAAATCGAACTGTACGTCTGATGTGACGAAAAATAGTGTACATATCGCGGACGAAAACGCATGGCATACATACTCTGGCGATGTTCGGGACTCTCGGCGGTTGAAAATCTGCTGGTCGCCATCGGCGATCAGCATCCTTTACCCGCCCTACATACGTAATGTACTGTTATGCCTATTTTTGCGGGCGTAAACTGCGACTTTACTTTACGCCCATCGTACGAAAATAACTTTTGCAAGAATAAAGACACTTGAAATATACTTACGATCTTGTCGTTAACTTATTTGGTTGCTTGCCTAAGTTATATATATTCTTTGATTCACTAGAATAAACTTTTCGAACAACTCCAGTAGTTTCCGGCTGATTGTCGGGAATATTCTGTGATGCATGTTCAATTACCAAAGTATAAAGCCCAGTAAAAGTTCTTCCAAAATCAAGATTAATACGTGAGCTAAATTCGTCTTTCGTTAATTTCTTCACCTTAACATGTTCATTTTCAGATATAAGTTCCGCGGACAGTATTGTGGTCCGTGCGTTGATAGTAATAATATTCCAATTAACCAGTTTTATTAAAATTTTAGTGTTTCCAGATATTTTCAAATGTTTTTCTTCTATACTTTCCACATTTAAGAGTACGTCATAATTCTTTACGTCTAATGTCAATTCTGCAGAAGCTACACTAGAAATTGCGGCTACTAACAGTAGTAGCCCAATTGACCTCATTTTGGAAATGGAATAGACAGAAATTAAAAAGAATCTTAAAACGATACAGTACTACACAAAACGAAAACGACTGAGCACAAACAGCGGTGACGTGCGCTAATATAAGGACATACTGACCTCCCCACCATTTGAAAAATGATAGATAAAAATCTAACAAAAAATGGCAATTAACAAAATATGTCAAAAAGATTATACAAAATCTCTATACAATCTTTGCTTATGATTTCGATATTGGTAAAATCCACGATAATCTCAACAACGCACTAGATTTTTATATTTAAAAAAAAAACATTTTTTAAAAAATTATTTTCAAATCTCTCATTGTTGTAGGTGAAAATTCTTAAAGTCCAAAAAATTGGAAACTAAATATTTCATTGCAAAAACTTCAATATTGTGTCTGAAATAGCACATTGATAGGCTACATGTTTTGTCATGACAAATGGTGAATTATTATTTTTAATAAATGATTTAATAAAATAAAAGAAATAATTTAATAAATAATAATTATTTTTAATCAATCATAAGATAAAATTGTGTGAAATAAAAGAAATTCAGAATAACCTAAAAATGTGTGTGATTTTGAACCATTTTTAGATTTTTAAGAAATTGTTAAATCTGAAAAATTTAGAAATGTAGTAAAGTATTCCGAAAATAATTACTCATTTGTGTGAAATCATTCAACGCCTTTTTACAACTATACAATTTTTCCTAAATCATTGTCGTTTATGATGAAAAGACCAACAGGGTAAAATATTTTCCAAATTCTAAAAATGATTAACATTCAGAAGAAAATTATGACTTTTGGAATTTTTTCACAATTTATTGATAAAATTGTGCTTTTTTTTAAATTAAATCTTACAATTTAGTTTTAGCATTACACGAATTAACAAAAACTGTAGAAACAAAATAAGAAATACCACATTCGACTATTTTTGGGAATGCTCTTTTAATTAGCATGGGTTGAAATTTAAAAAAAAGTTACACACGATTTTTGTATCACAATTTTTAAACTATTTTCGAATATTTCAAAAAACTATCGAATTGAAGAATTCTGAAAAATTTACTCTTCCTTCATGGATAGTTTAATACCATTTGCATCAATAAACTTTTTCAGAAAGTAAAAAATAGTAAACAATAGAAAAAAAAACAAAAAAATGGCAGAAAAGACAAAAATACTTTCTGGATAAACGTTTATTCCACGTGTTCAGAATTGGAAATATATTTTATATTATTAAAAACTGGCTACATGATGCTTGAATCATGTGTTAAAATATTACATGTTCCAATATTACACATAAACTACAAAAATTAAATATCGAAACGATTTCATGAAATTAATTAGTATTTTACACAAAAAATTACGAGACTATACATGTAAATTTTTGGGATAAATGTAAATGATAGGATATTATTTTGGACCATCCTGAAAATAAGCGTAGATTTTTCAAAATTTATTGAGACGTTTCGGGCGCCATCTTGAATTCTCTTTATCGAAATTCATTTTAATGGGTCCATGACTTTTAAGTTCTGGTCTTAATTGCTCGGTTTTAGAAGATTTTATGAAATTTATAAAAAAAATCGTATTCGTAACTTAAGCCCAATTTAATGGGTTTTTACTTTTTTTTTAATTTTATCCGATGCCAATGGAAAAGCGTACCAAAAAGTAGTCATACACACACACACACACACACACACACATACACGCATACATTTGTGAAGTTTACTAATTTTATCCCTTAGTGTTTGTTATTTGATTATACAATATAGATTATATATTAATGCAATTAATTGTAATCAGTCTGTTATTGAGGACACTCATGCCATACAATTAGTATCCTAAATTAGAGCGCAAAAGTAATTATAGAAACCTATTTATAAACATAACAAAAAAAAACATTTCAGAACCATCAAATACTATGAAATAGATACCTAATAAATAGATTTAAGTAATCGATAAAATTTGCAGGAAATATTGATAAACTTTCAACTATATATATAATATCATCTTACGAACTACAATGAGAATAAAAAATATGCTGTATTGCAATAATGAAAAATGCTCATGAAATAACAGAAAATATTTGATTAAAATCCATTTCATGATACGAGCTAAATATTTTTTAAATATCATTCTTTAATCATCAAGCGAATAAGGGTGGTCACCAAATTTTATTTTGCTTCCGATAAAACGCAGTATTCAATCAGTGAATGTTGGTTATTAATTAAACTCTTAATGAAGTAAACAAAATATTTAATTCGAACAATAATGAATTAATTTCATGAATGCATGTGTTACATCGATCCCATGAACTCTGCAGTTGACCTAATACATGCATAAGACTTTGGGTTATTCAAATAAATAAAAATTGTAATACACCTAAAAAAGTTGTTTATTTTTTTAAAATAGACTGTATAATGGTTTCAAAGAACAGCTTCATAGAAGCAATGAAATTTGATTCAGAATCTGATGAAAAGAATAATTTTTTTAGCTGTCTCAACCCGGATTGGGTTATATAGCTTACATTTGTGCATTTACAATATACATTCTGTGATTTTTCGATTACATTTCGCGTTCAATGTATTAATTTAAATTACTAAACCTGCTCATATTTACATTAACATTTATAATAGGTGCTGATTATTATATTTGTAGCTCACAGTCTTTAAAAAATGTGTGCAATATGCGGCATATTGGTGCATTTGGATTATATATCAGACAGCGCACTCTGTTTGGTAACATTATTCCTCGGTTTCGCAATCGTGTAATTAATATTTTTCGAGGATTGTCGAAATTTGGGCATTGCCATACCACGTGATCTAAATTCTGGTTTTTATTTCCGCAAGAACAATGGGAATACGTAATTATGTTGATGCGAGCCAGTGAGGCAGCGAGGTTATAGTGGTCGGATCGACAGCGGTTAATTGTGACAATGACGTCTCTACTAAGGTTTTGGTTTTGATACCATGGTTGAAGTGTTTGTTTATTGTGATACTGAAAATATTCTTTGCCTTTAAATTGACCGCTCTCCTCCAGTTTCATCTTGGTTGCCTCTTTTGTGAGATTTTTGAAGGTGTCCGTCAGATCAGTGAATGGTATACATAAGGTATCGTCGTATCTTTCAGTTGTAGCTGCCTTTGCTAGCTGATCAGCGCTTTCGTTTCCACAAATTCCCTTATGAGAGGGAATCCATACTAGTTTGATAGTGCTATTGTTCGTGCCGTTTTTAGAAAAATCTAAAATTTTCCTCTTAATTTGAAGAATGTGCGAGTTACTACTGATGTCTATTTTCAATGAATTTAATTTTTGAAGTACACTAAGGGAGTCTGTGAATACGATCACGTTACAATGATTGTTTTCTACTGCAATATTTAGTGCATCGTTGAGCTCGCAACATTCTGCCGTAAATATTGAAGCTACTTTATTTATACTTTTTTTTTAAAATATATTTAGATCCTGACATACGCAAGCAGAACCCACAGAGATTGCCTCCCGGTCTTTGCTCCCGTCCGTAAAGATCGCAAGAGCGATTTCCGCTTTTATATAATTTTCTAAAATTGTGTTGGGATGGGGATCCGTTTTTAGTAAAATCCCGAGTTTTGTATCGATTGGTAAGTTTGCAATATTAGTGTCGTAATTTATTGTATATAAGTTGTAATTTTTACTGCTGTCTATCATGTTACGATAGGGAAGTATGTCTTCCAGACACTGCATAATTACGCGCTTTTTCTTTTTCATTTTTTTTTTTTATTTTTTTATTTATTATTAGTTAACGGGCGGAATCGCCCTTTTTTACTTAATTGTTGCCGTATTTTCAATTGCAAGATTTTGCGAGAGCTGCAGATCGACTTCGAAAGATGGCGCCATACTTCACATTTGTGTATGAAATGTAGGACTGCAGAAACCTACACCAAGTACAGCGGCGGTTATGAGTCGATTTCCGCCAGATAAACAATACTTTTGAAACGTAAACACAAACAACGTGGCTCGTCTTACCAACAGCGAACTGCTGCTTGTAAACGAAATCGAAAAATTGTTCAGCAGACGGGGATCGAACTCACGACCTACGACTTCGTAGTCCAGTGCGTTAACCGCCTGAGCCACGAAGCCGAGATTTTGCTAAGTAAATTAACTGAACATCGAATAGTTTGATGTACAAGTAAGCTCGTATTAGATAGTACCTTAGCGAGGTATTTGAGACATAAATATTTAGACCTTTCTTCTATATAATCGACTTTTGACTCAGCTAGTAGGATATTGGTGGGGGTGCTCATTCGATAGCCTAATGCGTATCGAATGGCAGAGTATTGTATTTTTTCAAGTTTGTCAATACTGTTTTTACTAGATAGTAAAACAAAATTGGAGTAGTCCATAATTGACCTAATGTATGACTTGTATATCAGCATTAGTGTTCTAGGATCAGCACCCCACCAAGTTCCTCTTTAAAATTTTATTAAGTTCATAGATTTCAAACATTTATTTTTTATTAACTCCACATGTTCTTTAAACGTCAATTGATAATCAAAAGTTATCCCCAAATATCTTATACTAGCACTAGAATGTATGTGTGTATTGCCTACTTTTATTTTGGTTTCTTTCGGTTTTACTCCTAGTTTGTTGAAATTTACCAACTTAGTTTTCTGCGTAGAAAGTTCAAGACGTTAGTGATGTACCAGATTTCAGTGATTTTCTTCTTATCGTTAATAAAATATCGTCTGCATATTTTGATATTTTAACACTCTTAGGTAAGTTTTCTGTGATTTTAGCTATGTACAATATAAATAACAGTGGGCTGAGAGCTCCACCTTGAGGTACACCCTTATATATTTTTCTATGGATCGATTCTGTTGTTTCAGTGAAGACAAATCTTTCGTATGTTATAGCTTTTACAAACTTAATTATATGTTCAGGACACTGATAGGATGCCAAGGTGGATAGAAGTATCTCGCAGATTACGTTGTCGAACGCGCTTGTGATGTCTAAAAATGTTGCTAGTGTGTTTTGTTTGTATTGAAAACCGTTTTCGATATTAAGTGTAAGGTCTGTGATATTGTCGGTACACGATTGGCCTTTTCGAAAGCCAGTTTGGGCTGTAGGAAGGAGATTATTAGCTTCTAGCCACCATTGTAATCGATTTTTAATTAAAATTTCAAACAATTTACAGACGCAAGAAGTAAGCGTGATTGGTCTTAAGCTCTCCCCATCTGGTTTATTGATAAAAATCACAAAAGAGTGTTTCCATTCTGCCGGATAATCACCAGTTTCGTACATCTCGTTAAGAATATCGAGCAGTAATAATTTATAATTTACTGGCAGGCTTTTCAAAGTCGTGTAACTTAATTTATCTGGTCCAGGAGAGGATTTATGTTTTCTGGACTCTAATGCGATGTTAAATTCGTTAAATTGAAAGGGTCGGCTTAGGAAGCTGTTTTCGGCACATCGTGGGAGCCAATTCTCCATTGTGGGAACCCAGGGAGGACAAATTTTGTCTAGTGCAGCGATTATTTTATCTTGGGCAGATTGAGTGCTGACCTTAGTGTTTGGTTTAGTCCATTTGTTTTTTAAAACTTTTAACGTTCGCCATACATAAGCGCTGTTTTTAGAAATATTTATTGACTTAGCAAACGACTCGAAATTTTCTTTCTTTTTCTTTTTAAATATTCTTTCTGCTTGTGCTACATATTTTTTATATTCAATGTAATCGTTTAATTTCTTTGTATATTCCCATTTTTTCAGAGCTGCTTTCCTTAACCTTAAAATTCTATCGCAATCTTGGTCCCACCATGCTACAGGATTATTTTTTTTATCATTTTTATTGCAAGATTTTTGGGGCGTGTGTAATATAATTGCCTCTTTGACGATCTCAGTGAAAGTTTGGTATTTCTTACGGGGTGTTGAGTTGCAATATGACGAATCAAAGAATGTGTGGTGATATTTATCTTTCAGAGTATTGATAACTTCATTCCACTTGGTACGCTTAGACTCTATTCTAAATGATTTTTGAACATACAGATTTTTCATTATATTTATAGTGGATATGATGGGAAAGTGGTCTGAGCCAAAAGTTTCATCGCATTGTGTTACAGAGATCTTATCTACTAGATTAAGCGTTGATATAATTAGATCGAGGTTAGACTTAGAGCCGCGCGAAAAGTCTACTCGGGTTAGCATTTCAGTATTATGTATGTACAAATCCCTTTTTTCTATCGATTCTAATAGTCTGTTACCGTTCGTATCGCATCCCTTACAATTCCAAAAACTGTGAAGCGCGTTGAAGTCTCCAAGTAGTAGTGTGTGACTGTAGCATGCAATGACATTTAGTTGTGGTTGAATGTTGTTGATTTTTATTCCGAGAACTTCAAAGTTGTTATTGACATTATTTAACCTAGTTAATTCCGTCACGTCAAGGTGGTTCTTGAACAGGTACAGCAAGCCTCCACCTATGGTGTGCGTTCTGTCCTTTCGTAGAATTTTTATATCCTGGGATTTGCAATCCAAAAATATCTCTGTCGGTTGGAGATCGGTTGGAGCCAGGTTTCAACACATATGAAAACATCGATAGATGGCAGTATGTTGGGAAGTTCTTCTTTTCGTTTCATGATGCTTCTCGCATTCCAGAACAGGATTTTAAGATTCCTGTTATACATAATTATGTGATGCTTTTTATTCGACTTTTTCCATTCTTTTCTGTGTTTGTATGTTTAATCAAATTTATGTATACAGTAATTTTTATCAAACAAGTTATTCCTATTCGAGGGTCTGTGAGTTGTCCGATTCAAAATCTGATTCACTGTTGTTGTTTTGTTTGAGTAGTTTTTTTTTAATTCTTGTTATTCTAGATTTTATTGCTCGATTGTTTACGAATTCATAAACTTTCTCGAGCATGATAATTAAAGCGTCGGTATGTGTTGTGTACTCGTTTGAGAGGTTCAGTATATCTTCACGCCCATGAGCCCTTTCCAGGAATTCTTGAAGTTGTGTTGTGTTTATTACGTATTCTTCTGGTATTTGCAAGGCATCTTTCACTGGTTGAAATATTTCATCAAGATTTACTTTATTATCTTTATTATCTAGTGTTGATGTTTTGTTTCCTTCATCGGCTTTCGTTTTTTCGGTTTTGGTTTTTTAAACTCGCTTTCTTGAGTTAATCGTTTAGCATTTTCTTCTTGTGACTGTAAGGTTTCATTGTTTTTATCCAGATGTGTATCTGAGGAGCCTTCAGAAGCTGCAGATGAAGGAGGGGGTCGTTTTAGCGTTTTATTAGTGTTAATTGGGATATCATTCGCTGTTTTGTTGGACTCGTTTGCGCTAGTTATTGTTTCGTCGATCATTCTATTGTTACCTTGGGTGTGCGAGGCTTCCATAGTTAATCCGTTGTTGACATTTGGGCATAACTTGGCAACATGGCCATTCTGTTTACATGTAAAGCATCTCGTTAAGTCCGTACTAAGGTAGATCCAATATGTCGTATTTTCGAAATTAATTTGTAATGATTCTGGCAGTATTTTTTCATCGTCCTCTTTTATGTAAGCTTGCCGCCGGAATGAGAGAATGTGTGTTCTACCTGGCATGGTGAGGCTTGCTCTAATGTCGCTGATGGTTGAAACGGGTGTGATACCTTTGCTTTTCATGGCAGCCAATAAAATTTCATTAGGTATGGTTGGGTTGACATTTGACATTACTACCCTTTTATTTTTCTCAATTAACGGTCTTATCTTCATAACGTAATCTTTTACATATACTTTTTTATTTATTAAATTATTAACAAGTTTATCGTCGGATAGAAATATGCAAATTGTACCACCAGATATTTTTGAGATGTACCTGATGCTTCTTGGATCAATTATCTTTTCAAAACCGTCGATATAATCGTCGTTTGTACATTCTTCCACTGCATCGATTACTACAGCTTGCTCTTTCTTTGGGCGGACTTTTGTAGCTGCAACATTAGAGTATGTCATTGCGGGTTGTACTTTTGTGTTGTCGTTATTTGCAGGATTAGCTCCGTGACCCCTGTAGTCAGAAGCCATTGCAGATGTATTTTGTTGCACTTCAAACCGGCGCAGCGCGGGTTCGAAGTGCACCGATCGCAAACAGTTAAAATTTCACAATCACAAGAAATATTAATTCACTATAGTACTTTATAATTTCGCCGAACACTCGCTTTCAATATTTATTTACACTCGCAGAAATGGAAATGGAAAACACGTCTGCTCGTATACGCGTCTCGAACAAGACTCCGAAAAGAATCATTCATCCAGTTCAACGATTTCATTTAATTGTATTAAATAAAAGGAGTATTTTTTAAATGAATAAATAATTTATTACAGCAATGAAATATTTCATCTATCCCACTAAATTTTATTTCGTACTGGTAAATTTCGATTTACTCGATAAAAAGATCACATGAGCGCTACATCACATGGAAGAAATATGTTTTTGAATTTGGAATTGATGCGATACAAAATGGACCAAAATGTAGACCCGATGCAATTGATTCAAATTATGGAACGTTGTATATCCGATTAGTTGTTGGTCATTTTGAAACGAATCACGTCGAATTAGATGATCTGGTCTGTTATTCGTCGTCTCAACAGTTGAATTTGATTAGATTCCGATAAAAAACTAATTATTTCTTGATCGGCATCTGATAGAACTTGAATCCATGCCGTCCTATTATACTTTAGTGTATATAAAAACAGATAAAAGACGGATCAAGTATCAGAAAGAGACTTCATTTTGTTGCAATCTTTTATAATATAATAAAACAAATTCTTATCCATTTATTGACCATTAACCCTTTCGCTGTGATGACCGAAAACTCGAAAATGGGCTCAAAATGTTAGGATGTTTCCGGCCAATTTGAAATTTGTGTAAATATGGATATTTATGTTTTCGAAGACGCTGATGACGAATTGGAATGTCAATTTTTAATCATTCAAAACGGCGGATCCAATATGGCCGACATTTTTTTTAAAGTCAAGCGGCCATGTTGAATTTTCTGTTTAAAGTGTTAAAAATTTGTCCTCAAATTCAGATTCAGCGATTCAACATACTCAATAAAACATAACGCTGGTATATATCTGCTTGTTTATTCTCTATTTATTCATTCTTTTATAACTACGTTTATACACGTATTCCACAGCGAAAGGGTTAATACAATGGCTTGTCAATCTCTTGTTAATCAACTCATCATCTCTGTCTCTTTTTAAATCTGTCACGCACCTTCTTCTTTTACAAATAAATGAATCACTCCTCTAAACAAAGTACTTTCATCGTTCTGCATACTTATTCATGTCATTCCAATATATAATCATTCTTTCATTCAAATCATACCACAATTTTACGATTCATTTGCTTTCGTTCAAGCTCAATCAAATTTAGATCAAATCAATTAATAGATGCATATATATTCTTTGGTTACATTAAAGGAATGAAAAATTTAATTGAAATAAAGAAAGCATTTTATTGAAATTCATTTCATGTCATGAATGACTTGCTAATCTTTCATAATCTACATCATATTGTACATTAACTTAACGGTTAAGTCGTGTTTCTGCGGCGAGGTTCCAGGTTGCATCCGCATTCTGCCCGACTTTTTTTCGATAATTTCTATTAATTTATGTGTTAACTCGTACAGAAAAAAAATTCGATGAAAATATATATGTGCATTTTTCGACGAAAAAATATGCAATATACGTTGAATATATGCCACGTATAGGTAAAAACTACATGCGCATTCATACATATATCTAACATATGTAAATTCACGAAACTTTTAACTTTTAGCGAGGCGCAACAATTTATCGAATAATACTATATCTATAATCGATATATAACCGCATAATTTTTGTCTACTTTCTATATCTATATATCAATCTTTCTATATCTATATATCAATATGTATTTATCAAGAAGAATAAAGAAAAAATGAGAAATCGTGTAAAAGGCTGCGAGTTTTTGTAAAATTTTCGATTCTTAATGAGTTTTTTATTGGACGCCACTTCCAATTTCGTTATAGTCTTCACTTTTTCAGACATTTACTCCTTTGGTGTAACTGTACCTATCATCTCATACATGTGCCTAAGCTAATTACAAAGTTATTAGACCATGAACATGCGAGTCTCAATTATTTTATTTTCTATTTTTAAACGGATTTTTATTTATATAGTGTATATTTAAATATACAAGAGATGTTTTTTATTTGGACATGTTCCTCAATTTTCAAAAATTAATAGACAGAAGTCTATATATTTAGAAAAATTAATTTATCGTCAGACGATTTTCAATAGATAGATAAAATTTCTTTAAAATCGTCTGACGATAAATTAATTTTTCTAAATAAATAGACTTCTGCCTATTAATTAAGGTTAAGTTCCACAACGAGTACCAAATCCAGTGACAAACGAGGACCAAAAAATTAATTAATAGAACCGAACATGTCCAAATAAAAAACATCTCTTGTATATTTAAATATTCACGGTTCAATGTAACGGCAAAAAAACATCTTGCAATTTTAATTTCATTCTTATGATATTTACTTATGTGCCCCTTTGTATATCTACAAATTAACCAAATGTATATCATTTTAATAGGGGAGGTCGGGATAATATCGGACACGGGGTATTGTTGGACAGTGCGATATTTTTCCCGTTTGTAACGCTTGGAGTCTCCATCAACTAGCATCGACTCGTCTTATCATAATCTCATTTTTTATTAAGCACTTGACTTATTTTGACGCATTGTTACCTCGCTATCATATAAAAAAAAAATTTTGGTGTTTGTAAAGTGTTTTTTTCACCTAGTGTTTTGGTCATTTTTACAACATTTTTCGAAGAACCAAGTCAGGTAAATATATTTATAATATTCTTGGAACTATAAGCTTTTGACGCATATAAGAGTTCTTGATGAAAGTTGCATTGCGTTATTTATACGCCGACATTTTGTAAAAATGAGGGTTCGGGGTATTATTGGACACTTCTGTGATTTGGACACTGATGCGGAGGAAAATACTGATTTCTGCATAATTTGTATGAAAAATATACTCGAGAAAGAAAATCGCCGGAACATAGCCCATTGTATCGCTTGCGATCGAGGTGTTCACTTGAGTTGTGTTGGAGCAAACCGGAACACTTTCACGTGCCTCACTTTATTTTATTCATTATAATATAGATATTCTTTCGTTTTCATTAACAAATAAACGTTTTCCAGCAATAATTGTCATTTTTTTTAATCGATTCACAAGATTGTCCAATAATACACCGATATTTTTTAAAATCTCAAAAACCATTTTTTTGCGCCAGCTGATACAAAGTGTACAATTTTAAACAAATAGGTCAAATTGCTGGTACTAAATGAAATGTTAACGATCGTACCATAAAATCAAGCTTTGAAATTTTGAGAAAAAGCAATTTTTTTTAGAGTTTCTGGACAAAATAAAAATGTATCCAAGAATACCCCGACCTCCTCTTCAGAAATGAACATTTGAAGTGTAGTACGATAAGCGTGCTATTAATAATGTGTGAGCAGCAGCTGTTATAAATTGGTAGTCTAAATCGTAAACAGTTTTAATAATTCGATTAGTGTAAATCCAAGTGTTTGATGTATCTAACTGATACAAAAAGGCGCGTTAAAATTATGTGCATATACATCAGAAGGAAATCACTAATTTGAAAATTTTTTGTTAATTGATCTGTAGATAATAGTTTTTTGGACAAAATCGAGCGTAACCCGATATTCCATTGAACCCCTAAATTGATTGTTTAATTACTCACCGTGTTCTTCGTGTAATGTTACATTGATCTTGTCGTCATTTCGCTCTTAGTCCTTTTAGGGACACATTATTCTAGTCAATCTTTTATTATTATTTTTGGTGTTTTTTTTTGGAGTGGGGGGGGGGGGAGTTAGTTAATTTACGAGTCTGTATTCAGAACAACAAGAAAAGATATTGTTTGTTGTAATAATTATTGTTTGATTATGTTGTATTGTATTGTATTTATTTTTCAGGTATATTACATATAATTTAATGCCTCAGAACATGCAAACTCGCAAAAGGATTTAAATCCTTGTCCGCGACCTGAAAATAATCTAACCTAATGTGGTAACCTACACTTAACCTAAACTTAAATAAACATAACTAAAGGCGCATTTTTTATTACATCAATTATATTGCCTTGTATGACATACTACTTGTTGCTGGAATCTGAAGTATTTGGAGAAACAAATATAACCAAATCCCTTGGTAACAATGGCTTGGTTCCATTAAAGATAGTTTGTTGCGTTTTTTTGTTTGCGTTTAACATTTCAAATGTTGTTGTTGATGGCATGTTTGTCAGTACATTATATTCGAGTGGATGTTCTATTGAAATGCGGAAGTGAACAACATTTAAATTTGGTCCATTATCAAGGAAACATGGGAATATATTGTCGACATTCCCTTTTTTTAAACGAAACATCAGAGAGTACCTGAAGACAAAGTAGTACATTAGAAATTTCATGAACATAATTTTAGTTATTTAGTTTGTTTTATAGCTAATTACAATTGTAGATAAATAATTCGATAAATTACTTATTTTTGAAAAATAGAAATTGAAAGTTTTGAAGCCAGCTATTACTCAACAAACTTTATCGTCATATTTGGCGTAGAGTATTTTTTGTGACATCTGCACAAATTCGCGGTGTTTACGTGCCGGTAAAGTGGTCGGGAAGATGTCGATTGCCGTCGAGCACCACAACTGCGCTTCTGCGCATATGTAAGGACGATCGCGCATGCTTTGCCGCTCGGCGGGCTTTTTCTTTGCACGACCGCGAATTTCCACACAGGTGCGTCAAAATTAGTATATTACTCAACGAGGGAGGTAAAATAAATACATGTTTTTCACCCTCGGCTTCACCTCGGGTAAAAATTACACGCAGTCTGAGACATTCTTTTTTACTTCCCGAGGGAAGTATACGATTTTTCTTCATGACAGGGAGGAAAGTTGCTGCTTTCGTCCCAGTGTGATGAAACAATATTTTCGCATGTGCAGCCGGAGGTGAATCCGTTCCTAAGGGACTCGGCTATTGTCTCCGTATGCATAAAGTTGCTTACGCCCATGATACGAATATAATTTTCCGTCGTAGTGGGTAAAACATTCGATTTTATACCTCGAATTTTTGTACTTGAAAGGTTGGGAAATTCCGGTCATACTTTATTTCTTCAAATTCGGGTGTAAAATCGAACTGTACGCCTGCTGTGACGAAAAAAAGTGTACATATCGCGGACGAAAACGCATTGCATACATACTCTGGCGATGTTAGGGACTTTCGGCGTTTGAAAATCTACATATTGAAAATCTGCATCCTTTACCCCCTCGAGCCCTTCATCACCCTTGCTGCAATGACTTCGTTTCCGCCCTAGATACGTAATGTACTGTTATGCCTATTTTTGCGGGCGTAAAGTAAAGTCTCACTTTACGCCCATCGTACGAAAATAATTTTTGCAAGGACAAAGACACTTGAAATATACTTACGATCTTACAAACTTATTTATTATCATTGATTCACGAGAATAAGCTTTTCGAACAACTCCAGTAGTTTCCGGCTGATTGTCGGGAATATTCTGTGATTCATGTTCAATTACCAAAGTACAAAGCCCAGTAAAAGTTCTTCCAAAATCAAGAGTAACGCGTGAGCTAGATTCGTCTTTCGTTATGTTCTTCACTTTAACATGTTCATTTTCAGATATAAGTTTGGCGGACAGTATTGTGGTCCGTGCGTTGATAGTAATGTTGTTCGAATTAACCAGGTTTATTAAAATTTTAGTTCTTCCAGATATTTTCAAATGTTCTTCTTCTATACTTTCCACATTTAACAGTACGTCATAATTCTTTACGTCTAATGTCAAATCTGCAGAAGCTACACTAGAAATTGCGGCTACTAACAGTAGTAGCCCAATTGACCTCATTTTGGAAATGGAATAAACAGAAATTAAAAAGAATTTTAAAACGATATAGTACTACACAAAACGAAAACGACTGAGCACCAACATTGGTGACGTGCGCTTATATAAGGGCATACTGACCTCCCACCGTTTAAAAAATGATAGATAAAAGTCTAACAAAACGTGGCAATTAACAAAATATGTCAAGAAGATTATACAAAATCTATATACGACCTTTGGTTATGATTCCGATATTGGTTAAATCCACGATAATCTCAACAACGCACTAGATTTTTCTATTTAAAAAAAAAAAAATTTTTTTTAAAATGGTTTTTTAAATTATTTACAAATCTCTAATTGTTGTAGGTAAAAATTGTTAAAATCCAACAATTTGAAACTGAACATTTCATTGCAAAAACTTCAATATTGTGTCTGAAACAACACATTGGTAGACTATATGTTTTGTCATGACAAATGGTGAATTATTATTTTTAATAAATGATTTAATAAAATAAAAGAAATAATTTAATAAATAATAATTATTTTTAATCAATCATAAGATAAAATTGTGTGAAATAAAACAAATTTAGAATAACCTAAAAATGTGTGTGTGATTTTGAAACATTTTTAAATTTTTAAAAAATTGTCAATTCTGAAAAATTTAGAAATGTAGTAAAGTATTCCGAAAATAATTACTCATTTGTGTGAAATCATCAACGGCTTTTTACGACTATACAATTTTTCCTAAATCATTGTTGTTTATGATGAAAAGACCAACAGGGAAAAATATTTTCTAAATTCTAAAAATGATTAACATTCAGAAGAAAATTATGACTTTTGGAATTTTTGCAGTATTTTTGGAGATGTTCTACTTAATAGGCGAGATGTTGCTATAGTTAACAAATTTATTGAAAAAATTGTGCTTTTTTTAAAATTAAATCTTAAAATTTAGTTTTAGCATTACATGAATTAACAAAAACTGAAGAAACAAAACTAGATGCCTTCGACCCGGGTGCCTACAATTTTGGCTAAATTCGTATTGCTGTTCCCTGACGAAAGGCTGATGCTTTCGGGAATATTCCCATTTTAACACTGCCAGGTTAGGTTCGTTAGGTTCGAGTAGTTTCTATACATATATTGTAACAATATCTTGTTCCTTAAATAGGGTGAATATGCCAATGAATGGACGGTTAAGCATTTTTCACACTTTGATCGATTGTAACTTTTGAATTCTTTTATGAAAATTGAATTATGATACC
The DNA here is from genome assembly GCA_030407085.1 of Trichopria drosophilae. NCBI lineage: Eukaryota > Metazoa > Arthropoda > Insecta > Hymenoptera > Diapriidae > Trichopria > Trichopria drosophilae. Next base: position 95,779,561 of record CM059586.1, on the reverse strand, counting down.
ACCATTAGAATCGTTAGACTCTGCTCTTGATGACCGTGTAGTTCAACCTTTGATTTTATTTAATTATTAACCTCGCCTTCATACGTTTGTAAAAAATCCGCTAAACCCCAATGAATAGACGGGTTAAATCAAATGGGACGTTTTCAGTACCAGTTTTGGATGGCTTTAAAACTTTGCTTTGATTTTACAAAATAATAAACACTGGAAGATCAATAGTACTGTAAATATTGTTTTGAATGTTCAAAGAACATAAAAATATGTATTTTGTTGCATGTTGTGCATCATACATTTATAAGAAATAGAAATATGTAAAAAATCGTCCATTCATTGGCAATTCACCCTATATTAAAATTGAAAATGAGCATTTTCAAAACTTCGACCCCGACCGCAGGTCAGCCGAATCACTGATAAATGAGCACGTCTTGTTCACACTGATGCTTAAAACAACGCGGTTTATTCGAGTTTTTGACAGGTCGGGTTGCAGGAAATAAATTTTTTTATATGTGGGATACTTCGGTTTCCGTTCATGCGATCCAGTACATTAATACGTTTTTCTTCACGCCCTGGACGCGAAAGGTTTTGGCTCGATTGGTTATTTATAACTGAAAAACTTCCGAAATTGACAAGCTGGTTGCGTTTCGTCCTAGTTGCCAACAGTATGTTCGTTAATAACAATATCCTGAACCACGATCAGTTGAAGTTGTTGCTACCGGCGAAGCCCCGAACCCCCCTCCCCGCTACCACCTCCCCATGGCTACCCGATACCCACATTACAGTGAATATTTTTTTATGCCCCCACCCCCCTGATACCCGCCTCACTCCACTGCTTCCTCTGTGTCTCTGTTTTTCATGTAATGTATATAACATACATATGCATGGTATATGCGTACGTACAATTTATGTTAATTTCATGTTAATTTGCTTTTTACGGCATTATCGTTGATTTTACTAAGAAATGAATAAAACCTTTTTTGTAGAGAATTCGATGTTCTATATTTTTTGTTTGAAACATTTTTTTGTACGATTTGTATTTTTTATTGAAAAATGGAAAAAACTTGTTTTTCGAGCGTTTTTTTGTTAAACTTCCCCATGATCTAGTATGCAATGTCTCCAAAAACTAATCAGATCTAAGTTTGGCCAAGAGAAACCCAAATCCGTTTGTACTTTTTAAATTCGTCCTGCCAGTCGCGAGATATCGCGTATACAAAATTTTGCCCACGGACGGACGGACGGACGTACAACCTAACGGACACCAATTTTTTTATTGTTGCTTTGGGTTCCTTAGGGCTTGAAACGTCGACATTTGATGAAAAACTATAGGGTAATTTTTTGGCGGGAACTGACCAAATTCAATACTTCGCCAGACCTATGGTCTGGGTCGAAGTAATAATAATAACTGTGTTAATCGCATAAAATTTGAGGGTGAATTCGCAAGCTCCAGAAACCAACAAGAATAGATTTTATACGTATCCATTCAGTATTGTTAAAGAACAGTCCGCCATATTGGATCCGCCATTTTTAATTTTGACATTGTTTGTCAGGTTTATAATTAGTTATTTCCATTACTCTATGTTAAAATTATCACGTTAATAAAGAAAGTGAATCAGTTTGTAGCCCTCTATACGTTTTTAAATATTTAAGAATATGCTTTCTTAAAGAGCAATGCCCACCATTAAGTTTTATACCACTGTTTTAAAAATCTAGACAGACGCATTTATTGCAAATTTCATAAGCTTTAAAATGCATTTTGGTTTTTTTAAATCGGTTGAAAATTGCGGCCTGTAGGCTGTCGTGGGTGAAACCATCAATAGCGCCCCAATGTGGGACGTACAACCTAACGGACACCAATTTTTCTCCGCGGCCTTCGCGTTTAAACGATTAAATAATCAATATAAATATATTGAATGTAAAAGTATCCACTAAAGCTTGTGAGTGTGCACTAATTTGTTTTTTAATTTTTTTTTTTAATTTTGAAAAGTTTTGTGGATTTACCCATATGTCACATATTGCATTGTTCGCCGAAAACATATGTGCATTTATTTAACATATATGTCGCATATATTTATTTTCCGTGTGGGAAAAGCATTGACTATATAATATGGTGTGTATGTATGTAAAATAAAAATACACATTCAGAAAAAATACATATTTCTATCCAAAATTGCAATGTAACGAAACCACTAATGGTATTTCTGAATTTTTTAAATTCAACCCCAAACAAATTTGTTGAAATATTGAAATATTTCATTGTTGCTAATGTTTCTTTCTACCGAAGCATGTTTCTTCCTTGCGATGAAGCAGTCGCGGTATTTTATAAAGCCGTTGGTATATTTCATTTCTTCAATAAATTTATGAAATTTTCTTAGATTTTATGGCCGTCGTACGTCACTTTATAGCCCACTAAAATGGGCCCCTGTTTTTCGGGTTGGATTAAAAAATTAGTAGCGGACTGAAAATTTGGAAACAGGCTTAGCTTGTCGTACTTTTTAGTATCTCAAAAGTCCCCATCCGTACAAGCTGCCTGGAGGAAATGGTGGGGGAAAAATGGGTCCAAAAAATCGGTTTGTCTAAAATAACTCGAAAAATGTTACTTTAAACGAAAAAGAGAAAAATACGAAAATTGTAGCACGGGAAATTTCGCATAATTCCTTTTTTTAAAAAAGCTTGTACGTCTGATAAAAGCCGAGATGGATTTTTTCCAAATATTTACAGTTTTGCGAAGCAAAAACTGTTTTCGCTTATAAGTCAGAAATAACCATTCGGATCGCAAAATGTTTCAAATAAAAGTTGTATAGGATGAAATTACAAACCATTTTCTCTCGTTACATAATGCTGTACGTTCAATATTTACGGACATATGAACGTTTAAAAAAAAAATTAACGCACAATCGACAACTTTAACGAAAATTGACAGCTTTTGAGGATATCATTTTGTAACAAAACACCCATCAGTAACGATTTAATGTCTCGCATTTCCTTTATATATATATTGTTTTTACAAAAAAATCGTAATTATTACTAATTTTGACTTTTTGCATGACATTTCAAAAGGCTATAACTCTTCAATAATTCATCGTAGAAACTCCACTTGGTGCTCATTTTACAGCTAATTTCATCCTCTTCAAAACGATTCCAAAAAATACTTATTTACAAAAAGTATATGAAAATAACAATTTTTTATATTTTTCATCTGTACTGTTGTGGATTTATGATCAAAATGATTTTGTTATGAAACATATAGATTCAAAATTTCATAATCTACAACTTTCATTACATAAAAAACGAAAATGTTTGTAATGTCATCCTCTACAACTTTTATTTAAAACATTTTGCGAGTCGAATGGTTATTTTTTACTAAAAAAACTGCCAATTTTTCGAAAACACCTCTTCTTCTATTGGTCGTAGAAGCTTTTTTTAGAAAACGAAATTTTGCGGAATTTCCCCAGTTACAATTTTTGTATCTTTCTTTTTTTCGCTTAAAGTGATATTTTTCGAGTTATTTCAGAAAAACCGATTTATTGGGGACCTTTGAGACAGTAAAGTGTACGACAAGATAAGCCTGTTTCCAAATTTTTAGTCTGCTACTAATTTTTTAAGCCGGGGAACAAAGTTCCGAAAATCAACACACCGAAAGGACAAAATTTCGATATAGCATGGCTCCAGCATGATTTTTTTCACTTTGTATTTGAAAATTTAGCAAAAAGAAAGGAAATTAAAATACCTTGGATTCTCACAATATCGAAATTTTAGCCTTTCGGGGGGTTCTGATTTTCGGAACTTTGTTCCCTGGCCATTTTTTAATCCAAATTTCCCTATTTTACTGGGCTATTAATAGTTTGGCGATATTGGTTTAATTAATATTTGATTCAATTCTGTTTTTACTTCATGATGGGTATGCGATGAACTCATTGCGTTTGTTCAATGAAAATTCCATTTCAATGATTTTGTTTTCTTGTGATGAAGAATGAAGAATAAAACATATTTAAAATATCCTTATCGAGTTATGTATTATTATCTACTAATTTAAGAATTCTAACGGGAATTTTAAAGTTAATATTTTTTGTTATTACATTTCAAAAATAGTACAGTTTTTCCAACAATATTTTTAATCATTACAAATGTAAAATACCTTGTTTCAGCGGGACAAAGGAGTAAATCTAGACGTCATACAAAAACACGCTCATAAAAGAAGTTAGTGAGAACTTACGTAACTATGGTTACAAAAATTGTAGTTACCCCGACAATAATTGAACATTGCACCATTCACAATTATTAGTCAAGATCATTAATATGTTTACCATACGTGTGATCATTTCAAAGATACAAAAATGAGATAACCTCAATTGTATGGCCGCTATATATCTAATAATTCCGAAAACATTGTTATGTTATATTTAATACTTGAAAAATAATTTAAAATGATGCAATGCCAAGTTTCAGCTAAAGCGATTAAGATTTCATTTCTGGGCAAAGATTTGCATACAGGAATCTCGAAAATTATATCAAGGCTGACGTTTAACGGAATTTTTGTATACAAAAGTATGTCCCTGCCATTATACGATTAACAATAATCATCTATTGATTGCAGCTTTTGACGAAACACATAAACTTATTTCAGAATGAAAAGCCATTTGTCTATAAACTAACATTAATTACTCATCTTTTTATCAAATCGTTATTAATAAATTAATGAACATTAAGAAACGCAAACAAGTACAATTAAAAATAGCTTGAATCAATGAATGAATTTACATAAAAATCTCCAAAATACTTCCTTTTGATAAAAAATCCTTTTTATTCGTCAATTTATATACATCGATGTAAAACCACGTAACGTACCTTGAATGCGGCCATAAAAATCGGCCTACATTTTTCGGTTATTTCCATGTAGGAGTTAACAATAAGGGTATACAATACTCATAACAGTCTTTCAAATAGTCAATTGCGTAATTGGCAAAATCCAGTCTAAATAATATGATACTCTGGTAAAGACCCCTGGCCTAGTACTAGGACAATCTTTATCTCCAAAACTTAATATTCCAATTTGTACGGGTTTAACGCCATCCATAATTACCAGGGCACCGCCACTGTCTCCCTGAAAAAGAAAAAATTGCATGAATACGGAATGAAACTTTTTCATTGTTAAAAAATGTGAATCCTAAATTTAATATTTGGTAGTTAAAAAGTATTTTTACCGTACAAGTATCTTCTCCAGTTCCCGGAAGCGTGCATAAATGCGACTCGTCAATCGGCGACACAAGTGAAGCCCAAAAAATCGAACAATCTTTATTTTTCATAATTGGAAGCACGGTATGTTTTAAATATCTTGACTTGTGTCGTTTTTCGTTTGTATCACCCCATCCGGCAAAAACTCCTAATTGCCTTGGAAGAGTGTCGTCGTATTTGTCAGCAGAAAGTAGAATCGGGCGAACATTATCTGCAAACAACAAATGAGTACTCTAGAAAATTAAACAACCTAAAAGGTTCGACTCCCCATGCATCTCTCTATTCGGTCCTAATTTTTTTTTCGAAAAACGTTTAAAAAAATTATAAAAAATGTTAAATTTACTTTAGAAATAAAATGTTGGAAAAATGTTAAAATTGGTTCGTCATGATATTTATGTAGACTACGAATAAACTTTAATATAAAAAGTAGTGGTAGGGAGACATTTCTGTTTTCAACAAAACTGAAATACTATTTTTTTAAGGTACTTTGCTTTTCTCAGAAAAATATCTTGATAATATCTGAAGGCCCTAAAGCTGTAGTTCCCTCGAACAGGGTTTTACTAAATATTTCTGTAGTAAAAAAATTCGAAAACTTCACAGGTACTTCGTGTGTTTTAGAAAAAGCTTTTAGAAATTTCTAAAAATAAGCTACCTATAAAATCCGTTGTTTTTCTTTTCGGAAGTAAAGAACAAAACACCCAAACCGGCCATATATTTTTCAAAACTCACTACGGAAATACCAAAGATGGGGATCAGATTGCAGTGATAAAAAAAGAGGACTGTATTTGACGACCATTTCCCATATTTTCACCGTCGACCGGTTATGTTTAATGAGCTATATTTAGTCCTTTATGATAGTTCTTTTTCGCTTACTGAATATGTATAACAGACTCCAAAATCTGTAGGTGGAATAAAAAAATATATATAACAAATTGTACGTGTATCCAAAGAATTAGAAATAAATATTATTATTATCATTATAATTGAATGTGCTGTATAATTTTGTAATATAAAAACGTTGGATTAATACATATTTTATGTATCAATAGTATTGCTACAGTATTTTCATGATATTAGAATATTTTTGTGCCATTTTCCTTATAATAATATTTAAGTTTTAGAAAACTTTAGGACTCTTTCTTTGTATAATTAAGTGTGCGCAAAAAGTAGTCATTTTGCTCTCGCAAAACGAGACGATGTATTTTAAGATATAAAATTTGTCTAGTTTTCGTTTATATTTTTATATTAGATATTTGATACACTCTGAATCGAAAATAATGTTCGCACGACCTATGTCTAGATTTTTAAGAATTTACTTCTTAAAACTTTACATCCTTGATGCAAAAACTACTATTTCAGCATCTTGATTAAAAAAATAAAAGTCGATTTAAAAGTTAATTTTACAAAATTATAAATGATGGCATACACTTATTTTCAACTTTATAACAATTATTCACCTACACTGTAAAAAATTGACTACTTTTATGTTACCAAAATGATAGAATTTTACTAAATTTTGACTACTATAACCAATTTATAATTTACACTAAAAAAATGCACACTATACTTTTACCCAAATTTCTTTACAAACATAAAATTTGAATTAAAAAAACAGTGTTCGTTATTCGATTATTACAAATAATTCGGTATATTCACTCGTTTTTATAAAAACAGTACACTTATTTTTAACCTTATGACTTTCGTATGAAATTTTTTACAAGTTCTTCTAATTCAGATGTGATTTCAAAGTTTATATATATTAATAACAATTTATAAATTCTTAGAAAAACGGACTCTTATACTTCTTACAAGGTTTTTCTGCCAACTATATTGGACTAAAAAGTTATTTGTAATACTTTTTGGATAAGGACCTGTATAAATTAGGTTGAAACGTTAATATATGAAGATTTTAATTTATTTCTAATTTCCTTTCACTCCAAGAAATAATTTCTATTAAGAATCTTTTCACTTAAGAAAATTACTACGGAAAAGAAGATTTTATTTATTTATTTACAAGCAAAATTATTCATTAAAATTTGATATATTAAGAGAGTATATTTAAAAATACCACCAAGTGAACATTTCAAAATTCACAATGACTGATTCAATAAAACAATCCATATTTTAGGTTGCGGGTCGAAAAACCGACAAATAAAAAAGCCGACAGTTCAAAAAACCGACAATTGCAAAGCCAATAGCAAAAAAAACGACCCTTTTTGTTGTCGTTTTTTTTTTGACGATCGGCTTTTTTATTTGTCCGTTTTTCGACCCGCACTCATATTTTGGAAATCAGTCGAATTTTTTTGAAACTTGTTACTTGCAGGTTTTTCACGTCACTGATTCCGAAATTGAAGTTAAATTTCCGATTTCAAACTTAGCTTTAAAAGAGACCCTGAAACTTACGTATTCTCTATTTCATTGCTTTAAAATAATTTTAAAAATTACAAAAAAGTATTAGAAATGAAAATACAAAAAAATGTATTCCAACGGTTGTCTTCAAAATAATTTTAAATCTAGGTTTGAAAAATTCAACAAAAGCATTAATTTAATAAATATCGTCCGTCATATTGGATCCACCATTTTGAATATCTGGAATCTGACTTCGTCTTAAATGACCCAAAAAATATTGAGATATTTAGAGGCATATAAATTACGTTTTAATTCTTTGTTTAAACAACGTGTCTTGGTTATTAGTTTTTGTTTTTATTAAAATTGTTACATTTCCAGTAGAAAGAAAATCAACGTACATAATTGAAAAAAAAACTTTTTCGCCCCGCGACCTTTTTTTAAATTTTAGCGATTTAAAAAATTAACTTTTATTATTTTTTAGTCTATCCTAGCGGGAAATATTCTTTTGTAAAGAGAAAGAAAATGGATCTTGTTTTATAGATGTGCCATGTATATGAATCTCTCTGTAATGATTTAAACATTGTATTTTCCTTGGGTAATTCCAACTGAAAGTCATTATTTTTTAAGAGTACACTAAAATGTCGATGGTCTTTTCCCATGCCTAAAAATTCATTTTTCGACTGGAAGAAAAGAAAACTCGATAACACATGTTATGCTGGTGTTTCTGCGTTTACGAGCACGAAATAGCTGTTACGCACATGTGCATGTGTAGATCGTTAGTCACACATGTATTGACATATGGATACACAATTGTTCTGGAAATGTTGATAATATTTCCCAAGAAAAAAATGTTTCACTGTCACAACTTTATGGTTTTAGTACAGCTTTTAACAAATAGTTAGTGTTGAGATGTTCTGTTAACCCTTTTCGTCCCAAAAGTCCGGAATTTGGACACAACTTTCAACGATGTAACTTTTGTTCTTTCTTTCTTTCAAATGTCGTGGCCAAATCAGCCGGAAATTACAGAGAAAAAAGGTCTGATCATTTTTTCGAAAAAAATACTGATTTTTTCGACGTTTTTTCCCAATAATTACGTTTTTTGACATTGAAAAGGGCAGTGCTGATCATTGCAAAACTTACTAATCGAGTCTTTTTGCTCACACCATTCTTCTCCCGTCGGATTTTTTCAAAAAACAAAATGGTGGCTTCAAGATAGCGTCTCCAAGTTGTAATTTTACATTTTCTCCCACAAATATTGATTATTTGACCCCGTAACGGTTCAAATCACGGAGAACTGGGATGAAAAAGAAATTATTATCATTTGTGAATACTTAGTCCTATCATGATTCATTCATAACCTCAAATTAGTCGTGTACAATGGGTTACTACCGATATTTTGTCTGATTTTCACTCAATTTGCAGGTCGCAGGTCAATCCACATCTTATAGTGCAACATAACTTTCAATATCTGCTACATTGATATACAAAATACAAAACAAAATACAAAAATAAAAAACAAATATTTCCTCATTGCCTCCACGTGTTTTGAATACAAAAAAAAATGAAAGTAATAAAATTAAAATAAAAAAAAATGAAGAAAAGTATTTTAAAAATAAAAAAAAGTCGAACTGTACTAAATTTTTAGGTTATAACCCGATAATTAATAGATCATAAGGGTATATGGTCATTTTTAATTTCACACATAATTAATGTTACGGAAACGTCGAAAATTATGTGAAAATTAGACAAATAATCGGTATAAACCCACTGTGTCTAATTAAGTTGAGTTGTGAATTCACAAATGATAATAATTACTTTTTCATTGCAATTTTCCATGATTTGAGCCGTTACACGTTCAAATAATCGATATTTGTGCGAGAAAATTCAAACTTATAAATTCCAGACGTTATCTTGAAACCGCCATTTTGTTTTTTGAAAAAAATCCGACGGGAGAAGAATGGTCTGAGCAAAAAGACGCGATTAGTATGTTTTGCGACGATCAGCACTGCCCTTTTCATTGTCAAAAAACGCAATTATTGGGAAAAAATGTCGAAAAAACCAGTATTTTTTTCGAAAAAATGATCATACCTTTTTTCTCTTTAATTTCCGGCTGTTTCTGACCACGGCATTTGAAAGAGGAGGTCCAAATCTGTCGATTTTGTCTTATTTCAATTTTTGTTAACGCTGTTTGGAACAAAAGTTACATCGTTGAAAGTTGTGTCCAAAATCTGGACTTTTGGGACGAAAAGGGTTAATTAATAAAGCTTGCGTTCTGTTACTTTTGAAAATATTTTGAGAAACCTTATCTTAAAACCGATAAACAATTTTTTTAATGAATTTTAGGTCCTTTCATTCTTATACAAAAAATGTTGACCACGGAATGTTTGCAAACGTTTCCATTGTCGTTTTCATGAATTAGAAACAAAAATATTTCACTAGGTATGTTTTCATTAGTCGTAGAACTTTCCAAACGCTATTAATTAAAATTAATTTTTTTTATTTACAAAAATAACTGTGAAAAAATGAGTAGCTTCACTTGTTTTAACTTTTTGTGGCCCTAGAAATGTAATGATATAATGCTGAATAAAATGCCATAGAAGAAAAATTTCTTGAAATTCGAATGTTAAAAGTTCCATTCCTCGCTTACCCAAGGATAAAAATCGTATAAAGTAAATTTTCAAAGGTCTGTTTAATTTATTGTTTAACTTACCGTTAAATATTATGTCTCGCGTCATCTTTAAAAGCGCTATATCATTATTGTCAGCAGAATAACGTGGATGCAGTACTGCAACATTGGTTTCTATCATGTCCCCAATACCACTGCACAAATAATAAAGATAGTTATGAATCCCTCAACTTTTAATCACCAATATTGGACGAAATTTGGTTTCAATTTTTAAAACATAATTATTCAATTTTTTTCTAATATATAAAAATTACGCTTAAGGAGGTTGTAATGTAGTCTGCTTGAAGGGAAGGATGTTTCACTAAAAAACGTAATTTAATTAAAGATAAATAAAATTTTCAAAATTTCTCTGCAAAGGCAATTCTAAGTACTTTTGACGGTTTCCTAGAAAATATCGAAGACATTAATTGAGAACTGCTCGAGAATTTTCGGAAGTAAATAAAATTCATTTATTTCCGAAAATTCATGGCTTTTTTCGGTTTTGTTTTACATCACCATAATGGAACTTTCTGCAGTGATTTTAGACGAATAAAAAATAACAAAACTCTTCTTACAAGCTTGGACACTTTTATGCACTTTTGGTTGAAACCTGGAATTATTTCCATGACACTTTTAACAATCATAAAACAAGAAAGTTCACATTTTTGGAGTTTGCCTACTTAAAAGTCGCCATTTTGTTTGTACAAAACATTTACATGCAATTTTGACTACATTCAAAAGCGCGTTCTCGAAAAAGCCAGACTAGGTCACTTTCAAGTCTTCATTAACCTGTTTTCCAGATAAGAAACTAATCAAAAAACGATGAAAAAATAATACTTGCACAGAATATTTGAGATATAATGTACCCCGCACAAAAGCATAGGGAAAAATCATTCGGTCGAATAAACTAATATTGTTAAAACAAGTTCTTCTGGTTCTGCTAAAAAGTCCTCATGGGCACAAAACAAAAAAATGAACAGTTTTCGAAATATCGAGAGTTGAAAAAAAAATCTGTAATTACGAAGACCCGTGTACGACATTGCTTTTCAACCTTCTCCAGGGGCCATCTGTTTTAATTGATTCATAACCTCAAAAACAAAAGTATTTGAAAGTTATGCGGGGTTCATTTACTAACAGATACACGGCAAAAACTCAGGTCTTCTAAATGTCTTATTTGAAGACATTAGACATCTCAAAAATGTCATTTCAGAATAAAGGTCTTAATATATGTCTTCGTTGGAAAGTGTCTCAACATTTGAGACATTATTTGCGTCTATCGATAGTAAATAAGACATTTTTGTGTATTATAATCTGAGACACATAACAAAGACGGTAAAAGTGTCTAGATTTGAGTCATTTTAGCTAATTTAAGGCATCTATGCGTGGAGACACTTGCAAATCAAAGACACATTGACGATTCGAGTATCTTCGTGAATATTAGATAACTGTTACTTTCCGTGTTTGCAGAGAAGTATCTCAAGATAAGAACACGTTTTGGCAGTTCAGTATAATTTAAACAATTTTTTAACGGAATTTTTTATTTTTAAAAAATACTATATAAGATACACTCAATTTTTGTAAAAATAAAAAGAAACTTTGGAATAATTTTTACTTTGATATAATTTTCTGTTATTCACAGGATAATTTGAACTTATCTTATTAATTTATTTCGTTTTAGTATTTTATTTATTTATTTTATGTAATTAATTAATAAATTGATATTATTGGGTTTTATGTGATCAATAACGATAAAAATTCTGTGGAATTTTTATTATTGTATATGTAAAATTGTATTTTAAAACAGGATTGATAACGGAACTGAAGATGTCTTATTGACTTTTTTTCCAATAATTTTGTCATTGTTTTCTTGCAGAAGGTCGTATTAAATACAAAATTATTAGAAAAAAAGTCAATAACATATTTTACTTTAAACGCGTCTACGAATGAATATTTACAATACTAAAATAAATTGTTGCCTACAGTTATTTAGACAAATTTAACCATTCATTCTTTTGGTTAAATTTCTGAAGGCAGTTTATTCGATTTGAAGGACTTACTTGGCAAATTGGGTGTCGATATTTCCAAAGTAAACAATGAATTTTTCTGCATCATAAACGCAGTGTCCTGCCGTCAAAACCCACCGTTCAGAAATGATACTTCCACCACAATAGATTGGATGGAGTTTTCTTACGTAACTAATAATATACGCCATCCAAGGAAATAATCCTTGAGGACTGAAATTGTTACTGACAATTCTTGCTTTCCGTATAACTGTAACAATTATTTCATAAATTATTTTTCACCCCTGATCTTACAGATTATTAATTTATTTTTCAAAATTCAAGATGCGATTTTAGTCTAAATGAAGACTTAAAAGATTAAAAAAAGAAAGTTTAAACAAAAATTTACATAAGATCCCAGATAGCAAAATAGAAAAGAGTCCGGAATAATTTCGAAATGTGCTCTAAAAGAAGCCAGATGAACCACTTTTTGAGGGTTTTCTGAACACGAGTGTTTAAAGATCTCATAATGACATCGTGTTCAGAAAACCCTCATGAACTAGGCCATGTGAGTTCTTTTAGAACACATTTTTCATTTTGTTGTTTGGGATGTTCTTCAGAATCAGTGATGTAACAGTAGAAAAAATTATTTTATCAGCAAATTATTTTTTCAATCTACATATTAAAGTGAATAAAATGTAACGTTAATTAAATTGTTTTAGATCAGAGCATTATTAATCCAGAATATATTAAAAGCGTAAGTTTTTGAATTCGCATGATAGTAAATATATACAAATCAACATAAACAAAAACACTGTCTTTAATTGTGTTGAGGATTATGTAAAGTTTAACATTGTAATACAACTTTTTTGACAAATTTAACCCAAAGTTATTTTGCAAATATATATCTGCGTAATATTTACCATTTTTGTTATTTATCCTATCTGATATTTCGGATTCATCCGTGATCACTGATGCATCCTTCGTTAAATGTCTTTCCGTAGGAAATAATTCTACAAAATTTGTTTTATCTAAACTTGAGGCGTCACGTGGTAAACTTGAAACAAAAAAGTTATTTGTTAAGAAAACGACGAAGAAAAATGTGTAAACCAATGCCATCTTTGTTGTTGCCCCGATTCAGACATGCGACGAACTGAATATAAATAAATATAGTTGTTTGACATTTTTGAGGAGGGGTGTTATTGTTTAGATTGTTTCAGTATATGTCAGGTAGTGACAGAATTAAATTCCATAAATCCAGTGAAGTGAAATTCGAAGTAAACGAAATACAGTCGTTTCGTTTTGTTTTAGACATTGCATTTATTATTATTTATGCAATAATATGTAACCTTCGATTATAAATAAATATAACATTTGGAAAGTCATTGTAATTAAACCCAATCGTCTACTTATTTCAGTACATCATATTCACCGATAATTAGTCTTTTAATTTTACTTAAAACATATGGAACCTGTTGTATTGCGAAAAAGAAAAAAAACTTTTTAAAAAGTGAACCCATTCAAGTGGATCATGAGGGAAAATTGAGGTCCAATTTTAAATTATAGAATTTTCACTTTGAATTTACGTCTTATTCAAAATATTTTGTAGACATTTTTCAATTAATTCGAGTTTGGCATTTTTAATGTACTGTCAACAATTCACTATAAGTACCATCAAAATGGTAATACAATCGTAAACTTTTAACAAAATTCTCACCCCAAGAGGTAATTGCATCTCAGAGTAAAATTTTGTTTAAATAAAAACAATATTTTTTAATCTACTTTCTTTAAAACAAAGTAAAAATTTATTTAAGTTATAAAAAAGTTTTTGTAATTTAAAAAAATGGCAAATGTAAATCTAACAAATTATTTGCTGAAATGGTTCAGTGTTTCAAAAAAATTTTGCTTTAAATCAATAGGAATGTTTTTTTTTTTATTTTAAAACAATTTTTTTAGAGGGTATTTTTGGATTGAAAATATAATTCTTTGATATTAAAAAAATTATTTAGTGAGTTATATAAAATTCTTGTAACAAATGCGAAAACAATGAAGAGTATAGTGCTCCATGTTTTTCATGCGTATCGTTACATGGAAGTGTATTACTATTTTGTTATGTTTGCCGATTCTCAGTTTTCCAGTAAGTAAATTAAAAAATTGATACGAAATAAAAATGTTGCGTAATAATGTAACGTCATGTTAAGGGTCCACAGAGAGAAAACCCATAGAAAAAATGTAAAAATTGTTGTAACATCTAATAATAGTAGAATTAACAACGTAAAAAGTTGTTGATAATACTTTGCTTTCTCAATTTCGAATAGTATAAAATATACAATACAATAACTATTTTCATTAAGAGACCATTATAGCTTAATAAATTTTACTACATCTATGTTACTGGTTACTTGTCTGATCAACACAAAACAAACTCAACATTTTCAATCTCAATAAATAATATAAATAATGTAAAAAATAAAATTGTCGAACACTACATAATACAACAAGAATAAAGATAAATTACAACAATTATTAAAATGTACATTCAACACAATCATGTTACATTAACACATGCCATTCGGCATCATATCCATTATTCGCCTCTCCTTATAGTAATGTTTTGATCCGATACACATAAACATCGCATACTTAGTTCGTACCTAACCTAACTTAACCTAACACAACCTAACCTATTCTAACCTAACCTAACATAATCTCCCTAACCTAACCTAATCTAATGTAATGGAATATCTCCGTGGACAAGCGCACAATATTCGTTAAATTCTTTTATACAAATTGTTATCGTTTATGTTTCTTTTATTGACAATTATTAACATAGATTTAATAGTTAACAATCGATTTTCAAAATACAATATAATTCAATAAATTAAAAATATGTTGTATTTATTAAATGTTGAAATTGAAAATATCAACATTTCACATTGTTGATCAGACCTGTAATTATGTTGTATACTGAGGAATACATTTACAAGTGCCTATTGAAGTTATGATTGCGGTAGATTTAAGTTATGTACTCTACTGCATATATTTAACGGGAAATAGTAAACAAAAGAATGGCATGGTGTTTTACTACCGAAAAATTGAATTAAATTATTTTTGTCAATACCGGGTTTTACAAAATTTGCATTAACTATATTTTTTCTCTGTGTGCGGGTTGCTTTTATGTTCTCCTATTATTTTTCCTGTTTTGAAAACTTCATCGACGTTATAATTGGAATTAGATTTTTTTGTCATCTATGAAATAGCCTAATATTGTGATGAATTCAATTTCAGGATCTGGTATCTCTTTCTGGTGGACATTTTCTTTCGGGATTTTTTATTATATCGACATTTCGGTGGCACGTTAGGAAAAGTAGTTGACACCATTAAATATCCCAATCTTTCGTTAATTTAAAACTTACATCAAATTCTTCAAAATAAAAAGTCTTTTCAATCTACGCCACTGATTTTGGACAATTGTTTAATGCAACGATTTTTTAATTGTGCTATTTGAAACATCCCTACTGAAAAAATCCAGGTGGGGGTTTTCACGTGGTCTAACCGGTCTCGACCTGGTGGTTTCGGCCCATTTGACCAGGTCGAGTCTATGTTTGATTTTGCCACCAGGTCATGACCATCTGGTCAAAACTATGTAACCTACTAAAAATTATCACGTGATCATGTGATTTTTCATGGGATAAATGTAAACAGCCACAAAAACTAAAATAACAGGACGAATTATTACAGATATTTTATTTGCTTTTTATGAATATTTATGTGATTTTTATAATATTTATTAGATATATGAACTTGAAAATAATTTACCCCGACCGAGGATCGAACCCGGATCTTCCGTTTAATACGCCTTAACCTGTGATGGCCTGTGACGTGGATATAATTTGCGCCTTCATTTCAAGAATTTATCTTATAAACTTTTGGCCAATTTTCATCGAAAAGTACTGCCATGACATTTTTTGTAAGAAGTGGCAATCGGAGCCGAGTTCGTTAAATTATTATTATTGTTTATTTACTTTAATAACGTCCCGCCTAATTCTTTTTATATAATAAAATTTATCGAATGAATGAAGCTTTTATTTTAAAATTTGGTGGTCCCTATTTGGAATAATTTTTTTTGAATTGTTCTTCAGAAATGAAGTAATTCATGAATCGAAAAGCGGACTAAAATATCGGCAAACACTGTTATCGCGACAAATTGTTAAAATTCCGTAATTTAGAGGATGAATTATTAATTTCTTTTGTAATTCACAGGATTTTGTATACTTTGAAATGGCATAAGTTTCATACGTTGTCCCAAAGCTTCTGGAACGATCCTCCTTTTTATTGTATATAATATGTAAATGAATTACGCATTTACGTATGAATGGTTGCAGAAAATTAATTGTTATGTGCAAGTCAACACAGTTGACTCAAACAATTTTTCAGGATATGATATTAAGAATTTATCATCCGATGTCATTAAGTATTTTGATATTGAAAAGAATTTATCGATCTCCGGATCATGAGTGCTAATTAGAGGTAGATAAAAGAAACGCATGTTTACGTTTCGACGGCCATGCTCGTCCTCATCAGAAAATAAGGTTCAAATTAAGTTATAACTTGGATGACAGTAAATTCTGTGTTGCCATGTCAGAATGTTAAAATATCTCTGAAGGCCCTAAAGCTGTAGTTCCCTCGAACAGGGTTTTACTAAATATTTCTACAGTAAAAAAATTCGAAAACTTCACATGTACTTCGTGTGTTTTAGAAAAAGCTTTTAGAAATTTCTAAAAATAAGCTACCTATAAAATCCGTTTTTTTTCTTTTTGGAAGTAAAGAATAAACCACCCAAACCGGCCACATGTTTTTCAAAACTCACTACGGAAATACCAAAGATGGGGAAAAGATTGCAGTGATAAAAAAAGAGGACTGTTTTTGACGACCATTTTTTTTGACGGTTATGTTTAATGAGCTATATTTAGTCCTTTCTGATAGTTCTTTTTCGCTTACTGAATATGTATAACAGACTCTAAAAAGCTGTAGGTGGAATAAAAAAATATATGGGCAAATCCACAGAACTTTTGACTTTCATGTTATTTTAAGATTCACGTAAATAAGCTGTACAGAAATATTTATAAAACATTACTATTTACTAAAAAGGATATGCTTTTCAAGGTACAGTTATTTGTTTTGCATGATAGTTGATTAAAAAACCAAAGGAAACACGAAAGCTCATAAAATTTGAATAAACTGCTGCGTGCAAATCGTATTTTTTTAAATATTTTGTTCTGTAACTTTTGGAACGTGTATTCTTTTCATTTGAAAATCATGTCGTTGATTAATGGCACTTTATAAAAGCCAAAGATACTTGAAAAATAAGTGTGCCTATCACCTAATAAGAATCACATGCGTCCAAAGTCGCGTGCAGAAGATTTATGGAAAATGGAATCTTCGTTAATTTCTAACAATAACTTTTGAATCAAACAATATTATGGCTCCATACTTTGGGAATTTTTAATTGATGATATAATAAGTGACGTATTCCAAGGAATAAGGTGTGCCTTGTCTCATCTCAATTCTGTGCCTATTATAACCTATAGCCTTCGTGCGTAACTGTTGTTGAAAAATTACACTTTTGTCAGGCACGTGAACTATACACAATTAAATGCCTCGATTATTGGCGTAATTTATTGTTTTAGGTGTCAAAATAATACTCTGAATTTGTTCCAGAAATACAATACGATGTTCAGGGGTAAAACAAGACATGAAATTATCCCTTTGACACATAAACTTCTTTCTTTACACGGAAAAATGCTGAAATTTGTTACGCGCGGGTTTTATTGGTAACTGATCATAAATATGTTGACAAATATTAAAAATTGAAGATGGTAGGTTCAATATGGCGGACCAAATTCCTAAAAAGTTGCTTGAACCAGCTGAAACTGTATTCGGGGTCGCTCATCGGTCGAGATTCGCTATAGCTTTGCTCCAGAAATAATGAAAATGTAACTTTGGGTAACTTTGTTTTTCATCTCCCTTGCTTCATCTTTTCTGGTTAAATTTTTAACCAGACGTCGACTTGAAAAGCAATTATTATTTTCTGCGGATCAAAAACTGTTACATTAAAGCTTTTAAATTAACTGTAAACAAACTGTACTTACGCAAACATAAATCAGATAAAACTGGCCAAATCTCCAGGCAATAAGGATCAATCATCAAGACCACATTGAACCTCAGTTTAACAAAGTTGTTACGAAAATGTGTTCGAGCGCCATATTGCTAATTTCAGCGTCGGATATGCTCGAGAACTTTCGCTAACGTTTTACAAAATGGCACAGGAAAAACTGAAAATTCTTAAACAGCACGAGATTATTTGAGTTGCACAAAATTTTCTAGAAATTTTGCAATGCTGTTACTATACAATTTGCTAGGAAATACTGTGGCCGTTATAAAAAATACTCTCTTTCAATTTTTTCTTATCTGTGCCTTTAAATACTTCCATAAAGTCACTTCGCACCTTCAGAGCCCGACCATAGTAATGTTTCACGGAAATTTTTCTCCATGTGGTAAAATTTTTTTTTCAACATATATTTGTTTTGATAAACAACGTAATTATATAAATGACCCAATATTGTGATCTTTTGATATAATATATATGTCAGCGCATCTCAAATTAAAAATACATTATAACGCGTGAAGCAATTAGTAACGACGTCCTAATTAAAACACAATCAGTACAAAAAATTATAATTACTATTATGGCCTTCTAGCAGCTGTTATCTAAATATTTACAACGGTTTATCAATCCGTTAAACGACATTCTTTGTCTTGTATTTACGGAATACAGTAGTGTCCCGGCGCATTTACCCACTCGGTTCCTGCTTTCCCCTCTCGTATCGTTATATTTACCGAAAGAAGGGGATCGCCGCTTGTCCCCTTAGTCGCGTTATGTTCGTGACGTCACAGCAGTAAGGTAGGGGAAAAAGAGAGCGGTGACGGGAAAATATAACGAGTCGGAACTGGATAAATATACTGAGACATAAATATAGCGAAAAGCAATTACACCGGGACTCTTCTGAACGTGACAAGAGTTTTTCAGAACACAATGTTAAAACGGTATGTTTGTTAAGAAAAATGATAAAACCTGAGCATAAAAGGTAAATGTTTAAGTGAAACAAAAAACATCCATATCTTTCGGGCTTGAGCAAAGTATCAAGGGTTTCCATATGTCTTCAGTTTAAAAAGGCTGCAAATTTATGTAAATAGATGACGTGTTTCCTTTTCCAATTAACGTATTTTAAACGTCATATTGTGAGCGCATGTCCGATTAACGTATGTTATATGTATTAATGCTTCTTTGCCATACCTGAAATATAATTAGATCCGTAATTAAATCTTTCAGTTATTACATTCGTTAATTTTTTGGGAACTGTCAATATGTTTAGCCTAAATATTCGTGATTCCATTTTTTATTCCAGTTTTTGAACCATTCACTTCTACCTAGTTCCGAATTATAATTATAAATATAATTGTTGATAGTTATTTAAATTGTTTACGTTATACTTATCTGAATAATCACCATTTCACAACCCCTACGTTCCTAGGAACACTTCTTGTTTCAAGATTAAATAAGGTGGTTATAAAGTTTCCAGTCTCGTAACAATTTTATTGTATTATTATGTACGGCCGTTATAGCAATTTTCCAAAGAAATATGTAGCGCAAAGCCAAAATGTTTCGGTAATCACGAAAGAAACTTGAGATCGGCACGCAATGTGCCCTAATGTTGCGTGCTACACCAACGCTTGTACTAAAACATTTAGTCGTTACATTTTCACAGTCGACTATGTTTGTGGGCGTTGCGGAAGATTCCTATTGTAAATAATTAATAGCTGATTGAAAGGCCATATAATCATGTAACTTGCAACATTTGATGTATAGTACGAAACCACGAGATTTATAACCAGAATAATGAATTCGCTACGAGGAGGGATGCACATTCCAAGTATGACATTTCCTGGAACATAGTCAGTTTTTAATGATGTATATTGATTTTTTACTCTAGGAAACATTATATACGAGGTGAAGAAAATTACAGTTTGCTATAATGTTTATAATTAAATTATAAATCGCAAAATGATTCCATAATAAAACTAAAACGAATTTTGAAAAGAATAAAATTTAAGAAAATTCTGAAATTGTAAGCTGGACTTGGCACTGGATAAAGCTTAGTCTTCCATCATTGCTCTACCTTAAAACATCTTCCTAAAGTACCTGCAACAGAATCACTATTGCTGAAGAATATGCAGAGAATTACAGTTCAAAATCCTTTACAACAATGATACTAAAAATTAGTGCTTCTCTAAAATGTAGTTGTCTGTGTTTATCATTATAACAAGTAAATGACGAGGATACAGTACCAAATTTAGTGAATGCAGAAAACTAACAAAACCTACTATCTATTTCAGCCACTGAAGTTCAAAAATACTTAATTTGATGGACATTATTTATTCGTGAGACGCTACTTCAAGGTCGACGTATTTTTTATGCAAGAACACAATTCAAATATTAGCACTGGAAATGGACAAAGTTCCAATTACTCTGGAGTTATCGGCAGTCCTACTTAGATCATTGCGGGACAATATGGAGAAGTATTCTTATAATTATTATTATCGTTATATTAGGATACTTTTAACCTTTGCTGGTACTTGGTTTTACCAGAGCAATATCAGTAGAATACTTTTTATATTGTTATCTCTAACATGTACGGTAACCCAAACATACCTTCAGGTAAAATTAATTCACTATTCCATTTTTACAATTTATCTGTACAATGTACATTTGTTTGTTTTGTCTGTGCAATTATATGATGTAACAAAAAATAAAAAACTTGGCCCTTTTATAGCGACCTGTAATTTTCTAATACACTCCAAAATCTAATTTTGATATAACAAAATTCTTACTAGTTTCATGTGAATAATCAGTAAATAACTAATACAATTTTTGTCTTAAATTACAACTTCTTTTCTTAATTTAAAAACTGAAAAGCTTACCTTTCCTGTTGTTCATGCTGCGTCTAAAGTGTTTTTGTTGAACAAAAATGGATGAAACCCCTGGTAGAGATGGTCACAAGAATTTGTCCAGAATTTTTATGATCTGACTGTAGAATTAGAAACCAGTTTTATCATTTTTGTACAAATCGAACTAAAAATGACATGAATTCTGGTGTAAATTCACTGAGACGCGAGACATTCAGATGGATATCATTTAATAAAAGTACCTACAACAATCACCGACAATTTTCGACCAATGTTCGATTCGAGAATCTCGAATAGATCGATCTCCCAATATGGAGGCCTACAATCAGCTGATTCGCCTGCACAGCTGAGACGCTCGCGAGTGTTTAGAATGACGCTCTGTAAAAGCTTAATTTCAAAAGATAATTTACTTACATTTAAGGTTTTACTTGCTTATTTTATCGAATCAATATATGTTTAACTACTATACAAAACAATTATTGTCTTCAGTAATTATATATGTTAGTGGTCTAACTGGTTTTGATCTAGAACTCGTATATCTTTAGTACTCTTGGGATTTTACCGAAGAAATCTACCCGTTTATAGCGAATGCAATATATCCGTTACACTACAAATTTTGGGTACACAAGACTTATTTTCAGAAATATAAAAATGACATTTCAGGCTGGAAGTCTAGTTGGTGCTCGCAATGTGGACACAGATGTATTTTTAGAATGTATTGCTCCAGTATTGATAAATTTGATGTGCTACAGCAAATATTTTAACTTTTTATACAAATTTAAAGAGGTACTACAAAAATCACAAAGTACTTCGGATTTTCAAAACCATTCTGATGTTCCATTGTTTGTGTAGATGAAAAAAATTTACGAAAAAATGGCGGATGATTGGGAAACATACGACTTTGGAGAGGAAGGCGTAATACTTCGGCAATATGCTCAATATGGAAAAAATTTGATTGTATTTTACGGAGGTTCGATTATTTTCTTCTTTTCGTAGTCGAGTTTTTTTTTATCATTGAATGTTTTAATTCTACTTGTACTTAAAGAATAAAAATATGTATTTCAATAATTATTTACGGATGTTGAGGAGTTGTGAATTTTCCTTTTTCGTTTCGATACATCGAATAAATTATTTTACAGTATGCATTTGTGCAGCAATGGCTCCATACATGGTACCTCCAGCATTTCCGTTTATACGTGGACTTTTAAATCCTAACGGTACTAATCAACGACCGTTGATGTTTCGTGTCGACTGCATCTATGATGATACAAAGTACGATTACATCACGCTTTTAGATTCATATTTGGGTTGTTTCGCACATATGACCTACGTTATTGGCATAGACGGCCTATACATTGTATTCGTCAATCATGCGTGTTCCATATTTCGAATTATTGGGTATGGTTATTATAATACGTGGTGCGCGCATTTTGTTATCTGGGTGATTTCAGTTTACTTTCTCATAAAATGTTGTATTTTGTAGGCACCGATTAGAGAACTTGGAAGGATATTCTATGTCGGATGTCGTATTGCATCCTGCTAAGGAGAACGATAGTTCCTATAAAGTGGCTGCTGAATGTGTTGTTATTCACAGTAAAACTATTTTGTATGAGAATTTTATGCTTTCTAGAAGATCACATAAGTTTTCGATTTTATTTTCTATTGATTCATAGATGTTACATTTAGTAGATGGATGTACGCTTTTAGAAGAAAGTCAACGGAAAATTTGATGATACTTGCATTAAAAGACTTCTTACAGATATGCAGAACATATTAAGGATGCTAATTCGGTGTCATCCCTGATGCAATTGGCATTGAACATGACTGGTATCACGTTTAGTGGTTTTCAGGTATTTCTGTCGCCAAACACATTTTTATGTTACTATTAATAGCACAAGCCCACAAAAAAGTGTATTGATCTGGAGAAGGGACTACATTATTTCTATGTATTTTGACCTGCCGAATAAAAATTTACAATAAAAAGTAGGGGCTCTCGTCCCGTTTCTGAGCTACTGAAGTCATCACATGTCATATTTAAATTGATGGAACAAATTGTTAATGCACCACTTAAAAAATGTTCCTATTCGAATTAAATTCGCTAAATGTTTGGCAACGACGAGTTTGATAAACATACGAATGATACAAAGAAAGTTTGATTCAGCTTCAAAGATGTGGCAACAAAATGTACGGGAAATAACAAAGATGGAACGTATAAAATCATCAAGAAGTCATAGTAGAAAACTTCAAAAGTTTGAAGATTTTAGTGATGAACACAAGACAAAGACGTCACCAAGATTTGAAGCATTGACTAACACAACAAAAAGTAAAAAAAAAGACATAGAATTTCTGTACATAGGTTGTTCGGAGACAAAAGCATATATAAGCAAAAACCAATTTAGTTTTTTTTTTTTATATATATATATTATTTTACGTCGACTTTTGTGACGTTAGTCCACATAGGACTAAATCGCGACGGGATCTACATTTTATGAAGGTAAAATCCGAACCACCTGAGCTTTGGCGTTATTAGACACTTATAAACAAATACAGAGGTGTTCCAATGACAGATGGACCAATTTAGTTCTCATTGATGAGACCACCTTCGTTTTTGGCCTAATGCAGACTTACGTCGTGTTCTTCTAAATTAAATCTGTTTATCACAAAATTGGACTTGGGTATGACAACTCAGCGATCATTGTCAATCACTATACTGGATTCCGATTAAAGGAAGATGGATTGTGCTCGTGTGGGGGACAAGATATTCCTGAACACATGCTCAATGTATGCCCAAAATACACGGAATTGAGAAATGAAATGAAAACTGAGTCAGAGATGTAAGACTATAACACCTTGTTCAAGAAACAAAACAGTAGAATCCCGGTATATTTGCGTCTCGCTATATTTACGCCCCAGCATATTTGCCCAGTTCCGTCTCGTTATATTTGTCTGTCCCCGCTCTCATTTACCTCCGCCTTGCGCGCTGGGGCCTCAGGAAGGGCCTGCTGTGACGTCACGAGGAGGGCGCGATTGAGGGGAGTGGGAGAAGCGGCGCTCCCCTTCTTTTAACAAATACAAGGAGACGGGAGGGGAAGGCGAGGAACCGAGCGGGCAAATATACCGGGACTCTACTGTATTTAGGAAATATACTGAACTCATTCTGAAACAAAAAGAAGTACTTGAAGAGCAATACCAACAAGCTCTACAATAGAAACGGTAAAAGCAATAGACACCAAATCTAATCAATAGTTGAAACAACGTCTTATCTAGGCAAACAACAAATCCACTTATAGAAACATATATTTAGCAGAAGTGAAACCGACCGGGTAGATAGTCTTCCAGCAATGGTACAGAATAGGTTCGGAGTCCTCATGAAACTGTAGGTCCATCCAGTGCTAAAGAGAAAAGAAAGACAACTCAATACAACAAGTATTCTGGCATGCAAGCAAACAACTCTGTCACAAGAAATTGCTGGATTCAGGTAATAACTCTCCTAGCTAAATGGCAGTAATCAAAGATTACAAATATTCTTTGAATCATCCATGATAGAAAGCAGTTCGCAAAATAAGAAAGTACTTATCGCTTGGTACATAGGATATACGATAGTATTAGCGTATGTTTTTTAGCGAGTATTACTGTACACACGCAGAGAAATGTAGTCGAAAGAGGATGAAAATAAAAACTGCTATGAATTGCTGGGTAATCAGCAATGGAAGGATCGGCGGGCGCCATAAAAAAGGAAGAGTGATAAAATATTGTCGAGAATAGAGGATCTGAATAAGGGGTTCCCAACATTTTTAGATTGTGGCTCTCGTGGCACATCTTATGGCTCATCTTTAAAAATGATATTAACATTCTCGTTGCCATCCTCTTCGTCGCCATTGTCATTCTCGCTCTCGGATATCGTTCTCCACGTTTTCGGTCGTCCTCATCGTTACTGTCCTAGTCCTCATTTTCGTTCAGGTCATTGTCGTCGTCATCGCATCATCATTCACTTCGTGATGATGACCATGATGACGAAGATGGCGATGGAAATGACACGAGGACTAGGTCGACATCCAGAACAAGAACAACAAGAAGGATGAGAACGAGAACGAAAAGGATGCGGTTAACGGGAATGAAAACGAGGACGATAAGAGGACAACAACGATGATGACAAGGACGCGTAAGAAGAAAATACCGCATTTGTAGGTCCCAAGCCCCCATAAAACATGATATAAACCCGTAGCTCCCCTGCAGCTCCCAGAGGGCCATGGCTCACCGGGTGGGCGTGGGAATCCCTGATCAAAACAATGAATTGGAAATGCAGGAAAGAGAGATGCTACGCATTAAAAATTGATTACAGGAAAGATAAACATTGCTTTCAGGAAGTATGCAGAACTAATCCTAAAAAAGAAAGAAATACTCCAAAATAGTGAAGAAGCGAGTACAAGCAGAATCACATAAAACACTGTAGCAATCTTAAGAACAAATCTGATGGTCTCATGAAAGACTTACCACAAAAATATGTTAGAACCCAGTAGATGCTCTGGTCCAGCAATGACCAGATAAAGTGCGGAGTTCTCTTTATACTGAAGGTACAACCTGGGGGAATTAAAAAAAAATATAAAAAAAGTATCGAGACATGTAAGAAAAGAAACCTGAAACTGAAGTTAAGAAGGTACAATAATATAATAAAAAGCACCGGTCTCCCACTTGGCAATAGGGCTACTGCTGTCGGCCTATTTTTTTTGTAGTCTTTTGAGTATTAATTTAAAATTGACCATTATTTATTTTTTTTATTTACCACTACATTTTATATAAACAATTTTATAATTACTTAAATACTTTGTAAATATCATATTTAGCGATTGATTTAATTTCATATTTTGTAGGCTGCAATGTTGATAAGAGAAAAACCTCAAGAAGCTTTTAGGTATACGGCTTTGACACTGATGTTACTAAGCCATTTATACTGTAAAAGTTGGCCAGGACAACAACTTTATGATCACAGTCGATCTTTGTCGGAACATGCGTAAGTCAATGGTTTATATTACTGATCTAAATCCATATTAATTTTCTTCCATGTGTATAATATTTAATATTATGTAATTGCGCATAATTGGAATTATATATTTTCATATTGTACGGCCCTGGTACATGGGCATGCGCGAACGATGTACCGAGGGACAGTTGGCTTTTGAGTTCCCTTTTCTTCAGAAAGCAATTAGACATCGACCGAAATGGGATACTATATCTTCCCAATATTAATAATAAAGTAAAGCCACGAGTAAATTTCTAAACACGATTTTATACAGTCCACACTTTATTTATACCAGTTCTTTTACTCGAACATCCATGTGCTTTTCTATAAATTTGCACTGATGTTTTGTACTAAAAAAATGATTAAGTAACGAGAGTATTTGCTCGATTTTTATTAGTTCAGTACCAAGAAACCTGTAGTTAGAGCTAATTTTAATTTGGTTACATTTATATTATCAGCTGAATTACATAAATGTTAAAAGACGAATTAAATCAATTTTAGATACAACGGTAACTGGTTTTTGACATCTGCAAGGACGAGAAAATTATTAAATATGATTGTAATGCGATGTAATGCAACGCCCTGTGTTTTAAGTGCCGGAAAAATATACCACATGAATATTGCTAATTTTACATCGGTGCGTATAAAAAATATACCATTACATACTTACAAATTTGATATCACACCTTTAAACAGTGTTTTTTTTAATATTCACTCTTATTCTGTAAGCATAAATATGCCATTAGAATTCTTTTATAAACAATTCAGATGGAACTTTGCAACATTTATTTTCAATTATACAAAATGTTGCGAAGGTGCCCGAAAAATTAGGTATCCTACTCTTTGTAAAGAAGGGAAATGCTTACGATTTTTCTAGTATAGTTAGTATATTTGTTATTTTCTAAAAAAAAATAGGGATATGCTAGAGGCATTCCTTAGGCCTAAAACGTAGTGTAATTTCTGTTTATGATTTACATTTAACAGATTTTTATTTGTATTTGAAATCCAAGGTAAGTGTGTCCTCGCAAACTATAAGTTGAAAGTAAAAATATCACATTTGTTGTTTTTTTTCAATTTCATTATTGTTAACTAACTATTAAACGCGATAATCGCGCACTAATCTTCGTTTCGACTCTGAAAAAAATTATTTGAGATGTCCAGTAGGCAAAAGGTTTACTTTTAATACATAGGCATGTGTTGGGTTCACTAGGTACATAAATACTGATGTATTCAAAGTAATTTATCAAATTATAACTTGAAAAAATTGATAGCTTCATAGAAAACATTCAGGCATATTCGTAAGTCAACTGAAAATTCTGTGACAACTTAATGGGACCTAATTATTCCTCTTTTCTGGCTAATAGACATAATATTAAATATATTAATCATATGCACACAATAATAGATTCTTAAAATGTATCATCGAATTTAAAAAATAGTATAATAAAACAGTAATTCTACTTCGCCGCTGGATATCTTAAAACTAAACGAAAATGCACTTCTACTACGGGACCTGCGAGCCTGAAGCAACAAAGTTTTACCGCCTGACGGCAACAAGCCGAACTATTTATTCGGGCAAAAATGATAATATCGATTATAATTGTTACCTACAGAATGAACCACTATACAATTACATTAATCCATTAACGCCCAAGAGGACACAAATTTTACCAAGATTTTCGGAATATTTCTTGACATTAAAATTCAATTAAACAAATTTTAGACAAAACATTTTCGACGTAACATTGATCGATCTTTCGAATCTGCCATTAAAAAATCAATCGAGCCCATTCCGAAAAAGTTATGCTTGGTTTTTCACAAAAAAATCAGATTTTTTCACTGACAAATATTTTTTAATCGGCATTTTCACATTGGAAACGGTTAAGGAGATCACTGATCGCTGAAAATATCGTGTCCTCGAACACTTTTCTTCATTTTCAAAATCGCAAAATTTTGAAAAAATATGATAAGTCGTAGAAAAATTCTGAAAAAAATTTCGAGGCTTTTTTTATCAATTATAAGAACTTTTTGTTCCGTCACATTTTTTGCGAAAGTCTATCGGTTCCAAATAAAAAATTTCTGAACTTTTCAAAAAATAGGGAAAAAGGAATTTTGTTATTTGATTGCTAAAATAAGGCAATAACAAAACGTCACGATATTTAATGTTTCTAACATCTTCGGAATACTGTTTGTTGTGCCGTCATTACAGACAAGTTTCTGGCTTCAAAATAGTAACCACTGCGGAAAAGTTAAAAATAAATGTTGCAAATTACATCCAAGTTTTACATAAAAGGAATTCTAATATCATATTTATATTTATAGAAGGCACAATCGTCGGAATAAGAGCAAAATATAAAAAAAAAGTGCAGTAACCTCTTGAAAATGAACACGAGTTGTTCGAAACGTCGAGGGAAAATTTCAACAAATTAAATTGTAGGACAAAGCCGACCTCGTTATTTTTATTTTTGTATTATATACACCTACACAATAACACAATGTATCTAGAAAAATATGAATTTTCTCTTTACAATAAAAAATGGCATAAAGCAGTATATTAATTGTTATAATAAATTTGCATTTTCTATCTTTTTTACAGGTTGTAAAAACTAGTATGTCGTATTTCACAGTCCTTTCTTCAGTTCGATAACTACGTGACTACATATAATTCCATTTTATAATTTGAATTGAATACCTGTTGATTTCCGTATTGAAATCCAAGTATAGCTCGCCAACTACAAGTCAAACGTCGAAATACATCATTTTTCAAATGAATTATTGTTAAATACTCATAAACAAACAAAAAAAATACAAAAAATGACCTAAATGAATTGTGTTCAATTGTCACTATTCCTCTAATGCATTTTTTCATTTTTTGCAATTAATAATAATGTCAATCACAATAGCAGCGAACTATATTTAAAAAAAATTTATTGATTGTTTGTTTCTTTCTAAATATAGGTACAAATGTTACTGTCGGTTGCGTAACACGTTTCCACACGTGTTTGCCCCATGTAATCACAAAACTAGTTTCCGTCAACACCAGCGCGAATGTTTGTTGCCCGGAAAATCGAAAGCTTATTTTCTTTGTGTAAATCAACATCGTTTGCTGCGCTGAGCTCCTCTCCTGCGTCTAGTTAATGGCAGTTTTATACATATTCTGCTCTGTAAGAAAAATCGAATGGACATTTTCTGTACTATCTTACTGTCAAAACGACTTATGATCAATTTTCTATTCACTCTATTGTCATTTTTCATACGGATATGATAATTTTCCGTTATGGATAATATAAGAGAAATGGCATAAATTATGCACGTTCTTATTGATATTTCTATATAGTCCTTTTTTTAATGATTTCTTCAAGCACTAGGTGGCACTCAAATCCAAAATGAAGTTACGTACAATTTCATTGAAGTGACGATTTGGAATCTGGACATTTGTTACGTGAAGTAATTCAAATCGTGATGTACATATCTCTCCCTGGCCTATTTCAGAGAGGAGAGTTCCCCTCACTTATTGTAAATTCGTACATCAGGCATTTGAACTAAATGATGACTGACTTCATTTTCGGATTTGTGCGCCACCTCCACACACACGCACACACACACACACGCACTGTGACTGAAAGTGACTGAATCGATATTTCAACATTCAAAATCCAAGACGGGTTCAATTCATGACCTTTTGTAGAATTAAAGGCAAATATCCCAGAGTAAAAGTTCAAAACATTTCACAAAACACTTGTAAGGCACTGATTGAAAATTTCAGCTCCAGATTTCAGCAGTGTTAAATTAGTGAAAAATCACATATGTATAATGTAATTTTTAAGAAATAAATACTCTTATTATGTAGTTTCTAAATAAATAAACAGCTTTTCTCTCATATGAATAGTTTTTTTTATTCGATTAACGAATTATACATCATACAAAAAGTTTGTCTTCATAATATATGAACAAATAAATTAAGTTCAGTTTCGGTCTATATATTTAATAAAAACCCTGTTGCGTAAACGAATCACAAGAGCAAGTCCGAAAGAAAATGTACCAAACCTCTTTTTCTCTTTACAATAAAAGCTTAATATTTTGGAAGAGAAGTCGTGGTTAAAAATATGGCAGGACCTAGAGTAGGCATTCGAAAAACACAAAAACAATATTAAGTAATAATAATGCACAATATTTAAGATAAGATCAATAATTAGCTTCAAGTTCAAAAACATTAGCATTTGAAACATTTCATCACCTAAGGCACAGAATGTTCGTGTATGAATGGCCGTAGCTTGTTCGCTCTTATTTTGCTTAAAAAATAATGGGAGGCGTTTTATTTTAGACCGACTTTTTTCCATTCAATTTTACTTTCAATTACCTGTGACCGCCTGATTTACATTTGGTGCACGTCAACTCTGGCGACTGAGACTTACAATGTTCATCCCTTGACAGATTCATCATCTAGTGGACTCCAACATTTGGGGCAACCTTTCCGTGTACTTCATAAATACATTTTGTCTGTAGAAATTAAATGCAAAATGGCATATGTCAATTAGTAAAAAGAGGTTATTCTATGTGATAGCGACCACAAACTCGAAAAACTGTTCTGATTTTTGAGCTCGATTATTTTTCTATTTCATAATTTAATTATCTCGTCCGTATATGTGTCGTATAATCGATTATAAAGTAGTTTTTTGAGTCAATTCATATTTGATTACGGGTCGCTCGAACAATAAGAAAGCTAAAAAGATAAGTTGTTTGCGTTTCGTATCAAAAATAAAAATCACATTAAGAATGTGATTTTAACAAGAGCATTATATTCTCTACACAAAAGGTTAAACTTTCTTCGTAAAATCAACGGTTGTGCCATAAATAAATACGAAACAATCACGTTTTTTGCATGTATTTTCAAAAATATAAATCACATTTGAAAATGTGTCAAACATAAAAGGTGGAGCATCAAATTTGTTTTCAAAAAAAATGTATATGCATTTCGAAGTATAATTAAAGTTAATGCGAAATACCGTTTTGTTCTTAAAGCAGTAGGTGCTTATATCGAGGTTCTATTGGAGTTTCCTGTGATTACTGACATCGTTTTTTAGATAGATGCCTAAAATTTCTATACTTCAACAACGAAATTTTACAGTAAGAAAGTAATAATAGTTCTGTTCTGCATATTTTTCATCTTACCGTTTTTCTAAATTCCCGTTCTATAATTGTAAAAGTAAACATTTTATAGGATTCCTGTCAAATCGTTAGCAAAATATAGGTTCCAGAAATGGTTGGGAAACCCCGGAAATAAACTTCATTACAAATTCTTAATGAAAGGCATTGAGGGGGTTATAAAGTACTTCGCCAATGAAGTAAGGAAATTTCATTAGAAAACGTAAATTCAAGATATAATGATAAAATTTTCTAAAGACGAGTTCCGTTAATCCAATTCTAATTGCTATAGATGGTTTTTTAGAAAATATCAAAGAAATTAATTGAGAATTGACCCAGAATTTTCGAAAATAAATATTGGTATTTTCTAGGAAACCGATAGTAATTAGAATTTGATTAACCCACTAACGCCCAAGAGGATCAAAATTTCACCAAGATTTTCGGAATATTTCTTGACATTAAAAACCAATTAAAAAAATGTTAGATAAAACATTTTCGACGTAAAATTGATCGATCTTTCGAATCTGCCATTAAAAAATTAATCGAGCCCATTCCGAAAAAGTTATGCTTGGTTTTTCACAAAAAAATCAGATTTTTCACTGACAAATATTTTTTAATCGGCATTTTCACATTGGAAACGGTTAAGGAGATCACTGATCGCTGAAAATATCGTGTCCTCAATCCTTTAACTTTAAAATGTGCATGATAGCATTCTGAAAATAAAGTTGGAAACTGTCAAAATGGCGGCTCAAACACGAAAAGAACGGCGAAAAGCTCCTGAAAAAATGTCGCTGAACAAAAAGTTCTTAGAATTGATCAAAGAATACGCTCAAATTGTTTTAGAATTTTTAAAACACTTTTCTTCATTTTTAAAATCGCAAAATTTTGAAAAAATATGAAAAATCATAGAAAAATTGTGAACAAATTTCGAGATTTCCTTTGATCGATTCTAAGAACTTTTTGTTTCGTAACATTTTTTTTTAAAGTCTATCGTTTCCAAATAAGAAATTTCTGAACTTTTCAAAACATAGGGAAACAGAAATTTTTTTATTTGGAAACGATATAGACTTTCGGAAAAAATGTTGCGAAATTACAGAGTAATAATGGTTTGCCGATATAGTAGGAATTGATACTAACAAACATAAATTAAAAATCTCTGATCGACTATCGTCTTCTAAACGAAACCAAGCCGTTAAGGGGGTTCTAAAGTCCTGGACCGATAAGGTAGGAATTTTCACTAAATACCGTAAATAAAAAGTGACTGAAAGGATTTTTCGAAATTCGGGCTCTGCGAGGGAAATTTTAATTACTCTAGACGGTATCATAGAAAATGTCAAAAACATTAATTGAGAACTGACCGAGAATTTTCGGAAATAATTAAAAATTACTTATTTCCGAAAATTTTTCTCAATTAATATCTTTGGTATTTTCTATAGGAAACTATATATTAACCCTCCTGCGCACTAAGCTGCATATATACGTCCAAACGAGGTTTTTACCGTAGTCGGAAAGACGTATATATACGTCCTGACAATTTTGACTATATTTGTTCACTGGGGAATTTTTCAAGGGTCTATTACGGCTCAAATTAAAGCTGAAAACTTCCTCTTCAAGATAGACTTGGTCTAAATGATGATTTTTCTTTATTTATTTTCGAAAACATTAATAAAAAATGTCTAAATATTATCGAAAATATGTGTTTTTTATCAAAGTTGAAAACTTGTTCAAATGAGGATCAAAATCTCTACTTGGGGTTTTTGGGGTCGCTGATTACGAATCTGATGTCAGAAATCATAAATTCAAAATGACGGATCCAATATGGCGGCCGAAAATACAAAATATTGACCTATTTTTATGCAACTTGGCGCACAGAGGTTTTTCGGGGTCGCTGATAAAGAATCTGATATCAGTTTTGTGCAATTCAAAATGACAGATCCAATATGGCCACCAAAAATACTTGGTATACATGGGTTTTCGAGGTCGCTGTTCAAGAATTTGATATTTGTTTTTTGAAATTCAAAATGGTAGATCCAATAAAACTTTATTCTTACATATTATATATTATATAAAATTCAAAATAGCGCATTACATAAAACTTTATTCATACATATTAACATACATAATAACATTAATTTTAAGATTTATTTTAAACATTAACAATCTTCTTTGGTGTGGTAGATCTCAAAGCGTGGATCTATGCATAAAGCAACATTTTGAATGTCAGAAAACTGATATTAGATTCTTGATCAGCGACCTCGAATATCCCTGTACACGAAGTTTCATAAAAATAGGCTAATATTTTATATTTTTCGTCGTCATATCAAATCCGCCATTTTGAATTTATGATTTCTGACATCAGATTCGTAATCAGCGACCCCAAAAATCTCCATATACCAAGTTTCATAAAAATAAGTCAATTTTTTTATTTTAGCCGCCATATTGGATCCGACATTTTGAATTTCACAAAACTGACATCAGATTCGTAATCAGCGACCCCAAAAACGTAGAAAGTAGTGCTTGCAATTTTGCAAATATGTCAACAATCTTGAATTTACGTTTTTAGTGAAATTTCCTACCTTATCGGTCCAGCACTTTAGAACCCCTTCATTGAGAATTGACCAAGTATTATCGGTATGTATCTAGTGTGTAAATTCCTACCTTATCGGCGGACCACTTTAAAAATCCCTATAACGACATTCCTACTGAATTCGACACTCAGTGGCACCACGCAGTGTTGCCAGCCTTACTTAGGAAAGAAGAGAAATTATTTTTTAAATACATAAAGAAAAAGTAAACTTTCTTATAATTAACGATCAGTAATTCATATGTTTACATGAATATTATCAAATATAAAAAAAGTAAAATACTACTTTAGCGACTGAGTAGACCGCCATATTGGTAATTTAAAATTGTAAACACATTATTGAACGCATTGACTGAATTATGGTTACATACAGTTACACACGTTTATAATTGCATATCATTTTTAACTAATATTTTACGGATATCTTGTATCTTTTTGGATTTTTCAGTCTTCAGTTTGATTTTTAACTAAAAAAAATACACATATAATTGCGCCAAATAAATGCAAAAGTTTGAAGTAGACTACCTCCATTTGTGTAGAAAACAGAAGATGTAGTCTACGTCATACTCGACACGTAGAAAACTGAAGTAGTTTACCTGCAGTAAACTACCAACCCAACACTGGTCGAATCCGGCGTAGACTACATCTTGTGTTTTCTACACAAATGGAGGTAGTCTACATCAAACTTTTGAATTTATTTGGCGCAATTATGTGTGTATTTTTTTAGTTAAAATCAAACTGAAGACTGTAAAATCCAAAAGATACAAGATATCCGTAAAATATTACAGTAGAACCCCTCTTATTTGAATCGTTTTCACTCAGGCCTTCCCCCACCACCGCTCGAACATCTCGATACAGTTTACAGTGTTTACACCATCAAAGTTGTACAGTGTAAATACCGTTTAACCTAAATTTGCAAACATGTATAGTCGGTAGACTAATATGTAATGAAATTTCAAATTAATTTAAAATTTTGCATCAAAGTCATGATTTACATCATACAATCATACAAATTATTCGAGAAGCTGTTAATTTCGTAAAATAAAAGTGCACATTTGAAGGTTAGGATGTTATCAATTTTTAATGATCTGTATTTCAAGACCTCCAAAAAAATTGAAATGTCTTTCATTTGCAAAATAACAAACAAATCCAATATCAGCAGCTTAGTACTGAATTTGAAGTGATTTGAAGCTTTCATTAATCATATTTGAAAATTTGGATTAAATATTGTCTCCTATATTCATTTCGGTCTTAATCACAGTGTATTTGTTTGTGAAACAAAAAACTATAGATATATAACTATATGTAATAAAGTGCATAATGTAAATTTAAAATGTTTATTTCTACACTCGAATGCAGATATAAATGACCATAAATAAATGCGAAAGGTTGCAGTCTTTATTTATCACATAAAGGGACGGGTTGTGATCTCGTTACATTTTTATCCAAATTTAAAATTCTCTACACATTTTTCAGATATATTATATATATATTTTATATAATTCAAAATATATACGATGTCTAACAAAAATAAAAAGATATCAGATATTATCATCCATTATTAAAGCGTTAAGTAGAGTAAGGGGGTAAGGGGAAATTTCAAATAAGAGGGGTCGGCGCCGTATTGAAAACCATGACCAGTTGAAATAAGAGGGGTTCTACTGTAGTTACAAATGATATGCAATGATAAACGTGTGTAACCATAATTCGGTCAGAGTTCAGTAATGTGTTTACAATTTTAAATTGCCAATATGGCGGTCTACTCAGTCGATAAAGAAGTATTTTACTTTTTTTATATTTACTTGTAAACCATGTAAACATGAATTATTGATCGTGAATTACAAGAAAGTTTACTTTTTCTTGTATGTATTTAAAAAATAATTTCTCTTCTTTGCTTAAATAAGGTTAGCAACACTGCATTGTGCCACTGAGTGTCGAATTCAGTAGCAATCAGTGTTGGGTTAATAATTTACTGGAGGTAAACTACTTCAGTTTTCTACATGTCGAATATGGCGTAGACTACATCTTCTATTTTCTACACAAATGGGGGTAGTCTACATCAAACTTTTGAATTTATTTGGCGCAATTATATGTGTATTTTTTTAGTTAAAAATCAAACTGAAGACTGAAAAATTCAAAAGATACGCGATATCAGTAAAATATTAGTTACAAATGATATGCAATGATAAACGTGTGTAACTGTATGTAACCATAATTCGGTCAATGCGTTCAGTAATGTATTTACAATTTTAAATTGCCAATATGTGAGAAGTTGTACACACTATAAAGGATTTAGGTGTTTATATTGACTCAAAACTATGCTACAATGGACATCTCAAGATAGTGGTAAATAAGGCATATAAACAATTAGGTTTTCTTATTCGTTAAACAAAATTTTTAAAGACATCTCGGTTGTTATAAAATTATATAAGACATTGGTTTTACCTAATATTTTATATGCCTAACCTATTTGGACTCCCTATATACGGGTGTTGGTTGGTATAAAGTTACTAGAGTCTGTGCAGCATAGGTTTTTGCGCTTCCTTATGTTTAAAATTGGTCGCCCTATGGCATTCAGTTCTCATGACTATCATGATGCTTCTGTTTTTTTTTTCAATTTGTCAACAATAAAATCTATTCACACAGTTAATGACAGTATTTACACCAGAAAGGTTTTATTTGGACAAATATTATCGGAGGATGTTAGAAAAATGTTCTTATATCGTTCCGTTCCATACACGTGTCGCTCATCCAGAATATTAGTTGAATGTAATTGCAAAACGAACTATCATTTCAATTCGACGGTTGTACGCTTAACGAGGAAGTGGAACTCCTTACCACATCATATCGCTAATGCAAACTCTATATCTTTTTTTATTTACAAATGTAGAGAACTATTTTTTTCATTTTACGAGTAATAATTGTTATATTTCATATTGTTTATTTCCTTTGATTATTAATTATGTTATTTTTAAGTTTTATATTTTTATAATTAATTTTTAGTCATCTATTTATGTACATTGTTACTACTTAATTATGTTATTAATAAAAATAATTACTATATAATGGGGCGGTTAACGCCCGTTTCATAAATAAATAAACAAATAAATAAATAAATAAATATGGCGGTCTACTCAGTCGCTAAAGTAGT
Organism: Trichopria drosophilae; assembly: GCA_030407085.1. Classification (NCBI taxonomy): domain Eukaryota; kingdom Metazoa; phylum Arthropoda; class Insecta; order Hymenoptera; family Diapriidae; genus Trichopria; species Trichopria drosophilae. The sequence continues at coordinate 95,742,394 of CM059586.1, read as the reverse complement.
ATTATACTTTTTTTTTAATATTTGCATGTAAACCATGTAAACATATGAATTACTGATCGTGTATGTAAATATTATCAAAACTACTTTTAAAACCTCGTTAATGTTACCATTAAGGTTATCTTGTTGAAAAATGCTTTTGTGAGTGTATACAATCTACAATTTCTATAGAAATTAATAAAATTTGTTTCACAAATATTATAAATTATTTGTTAAGACAGAAATATAAAATGAATTGGTTTATTACTTAATCTTTTCTTTTAAGATTTCAAATACCTTTTGGTACCTTGAATTCAGGAAAAATTCTTTTTCGTTTATAATGGATAAAAAAAACAATTTAATGAAATTCAGAAAACATAAACATTTGAATAGGTTATGTTTTCGAGCATGTTTCAGTATTCTACCATTTTCATGTAGACTACATGTTTTCTACGTTTTCGACGTAAACTACCGGTTATCTACAAACATTTATAGAAAACCAGTTTTTCTTTCCTTTTACCCAACACACTGTAAAAAATGCCAGCGTAAAATTACCACGCTGAGAGTAGGTAATCAGTATTACCTACTCTGAGAGTAGGAAAATTCCTAGGCTGTTGTATATAGTTCACCGAAAGTGTAAATTTACACGACCGCGATGTCATTTTCAGCCGACATCGAACGGAAGGTTAAAATTTACAATCGGAGCCGTAAATTTACAAAAATGAGATTAAATTTACAATTATTGCAGTAAAATCGCAATTTCTGCTGTAAAATTACATTCAGTATTTACTTTTGCAATTGGAGGTTAGGTATAGTGTATATTATTTTATAGCGGTTTTAATGGTATTAATTTATCTATGAATTACTTTCAAAGGGTTTCAAGATACAAAATAAATGCATTTAATTTATTAATTTATTAAATTGTAGAACGAAATAAACACTTATACATATGTATAATAGACAACATTGGAGAAATTGTATGTTTACATAAAAGAAATGTTTATAAACTTTATACGTCAATCACATCAATTGTTTTGATATTTTGCAATTTTCTAAAAAAAGAATACACTTTTTCAGTCACACATTTGTTTTTACTCCTTGTTGCTTCACCAGGATATATCACCAACCATCTCAGTTTACATTTGTAAACCCAGCTACAGCACATGGAGAGAAACATAATGATACATCTTTAAACTGTAATTGTATAATAAATTAAATGATTTATTAATTGAAACAGTCGTAAGACTTAAGAAAATAATAACAAATCTGAAAGTTTATATCAAAATTTTGCGAAGTTAAAAATTTAATAATTATATTTTAATAACCTGTGTACTTATACACCTTAAAAGAAAGTTAAAGTAAACTTTCGTCTCGACTTCTGCTTATCACGTAGATCTGTTAACAAAGTACGTATTCTAACCTCTTCTGAACTTATAAAACTAACTTTCGTATATATTCTCGATTACATACTTCGTGAGTTCGTGAACGCTTTTGCGACAAATAGGTATTACTGTGGAAGATTGTAGTTTTACAATACTGGTTGTGATTTTCAGCCAAATAGTAATATTGAGAGAAGTAAAATTACTGCTCTCAGAGTAGGTAATTAAAATTACCTACTCTCAGAACAACAATTTTACAATTTTTGTAGTAATTTACATTTATTGTGGTAAAATACTCAACAGAATCGTAAATTTACCACTCTCAGAGTTACGATTTTACCATGTGAGCTGTAAAAGTGACGTGTAATTTTACAATTCCCACAGTGATTTTACACCGGCATTATTTACACTGCAGTGGATTCGACACATACACTGTAAAAAATCCCTTTGTAAAATTACTATTATAAGGCGTATTTTCTAATTGGTAATAAATACTGGCGAATTCGGTTATGTCTTTATTTCTTTATAAATACACACGTGTCTTTGAATACAAAAAGAATTTGTTATTGATTAATCTTATCGGTCGCGTCACAATCGGAACAAGAAGGCCGGATTTCCCCCTCGAGCCCCTTTTATCAGTTGATCGACACGCTCTCTATCGGCGCCGCCCTGAACAACACCGGCACTGCTGCCAACCGCAAATCACTCTCGCACGCATCAGCCCTGAACCTAATCTAACCTAATCTCACACTCCTTACACTATGGAGTTGTAAAATTAAACCAGTTTTACTAGAGAAAGTTGAAAATCACAACTCTGATAAATGTAAAATTCCTATTTGGCTAGGTATTGTACCACTGCAATAGTAATATAACAACAAAATTGTAAAATTGCTATTCTCAGAGTGGGTCCTAATAATTACCTATTCTGAGAGTAGTAATTTTACTACCCTGAAAGTTGTCCTTTTACTACTTTAGAAGCAGTAAATTTACAAGATTAATTTAATTTTACTATTCTGTAAGCTGTAAATTTACAAACTCGATGTTAATTTTACAATTTTCCTAGGGATTTTACTACTCTCAGAGTAGTAATTTTACAAAAGGATTTTTTACAGTGTAGAAAACTGAAGTAATTTACCTCCAGTAAACTATCAACCCAACACTGCTACTGAATTCGACACTCAGTGGCACCATGCAGTGTTGCCAACCTTACTTAAGCAAAGAAGAGAAATTAATTTTTAAATAAAGAAAAAGTAAACTTTCTTGTAATTAACGATCAATGATTCATATGTTTACATAGTTTACATGCAAATATAACAAAAAAGTAAAATACTACTTTATCGACTGAGTAGACCGCCATATTGGTAATTTAAAATTGTAAACACATTACTGAACGCATTGACCGAATTATGGTTACACACGTTTATCATTGCATATCGTGTTGTTTTTATTATCAAACGGCGCCTGATGATATCCTCACGTTACCTCATCTCACCGGCAGAGCACTGTAAAATAATATGAAAAGTGTAACAATATAAACACAATCAAAAATGGATTTTTCTACCTGGTGCAGCCCAAAAGCCAAAAGTGGTTTATTCCTCGCTTCTTCCTTGTGTGACGGCATTGAAGACAACAATTTAAAGTATGTTTTTTTTTAACTTCAAATTAAATATATACATTCAAATGTTTCTTCTTTTTCAGACAAGTAGCAAGTCTTTTACGAAACAACGAAGCTGATCCAAATGTATTGATTCCACTGCACGGAATTACCCCATTTCACTTAGTCGTTGGCAACGAGTCTGAGACATTTGCTATCGAAGTAACTAAATTATTTCTGCGTCATGGAGGAAATCCAAACATAAAGTAAGCACAAAACTCTTTTACTTTTCCTATTCACATTTCGCACTTTACAGGTCAGTCGACGGAATGACACCTGTTCACGTCGCTGCGGCATGGGGACGAATAAATATTTTAGAACTTCTACTCGCCAACGGCGGCGATCCCTTACAACTCGACGATGAAGATTGCAGTCCGTTTCATTATGCGTTTCAAGGCAAACATTACGAGACTATTGCTCTTCTAAGTAATTACTGCATCGATTCCACCCTGGACGACGAGGAGAAACCTAAATACAAGCGAGAACTCGGTATGCATAATTTGAATTTGAATTTATTTAACAGGTGTAATAAAAACAGTACAATAGTCTGGACCCTACAGAGCTTGACGCTGTTTGTAGACCTGTTTTTAAACCTAATTACAAACTAAAACTTATCAACTAACTTGACCCTAAAATTTCATTGCGATTTTACAATGATTTATTTAATATATATTTCTTGCCTCTTAAGTGTTATAGGCGTCTTCATTGGTATTGTTTAATATCCAAGTCTTAATTAATCTCTTATTTTTATTTTTTGTTGTACATAGCTCTTTTAAGTCTTCACTCAATAAATTATATGGGCATTGTTCTAGAATTTTTAAACTTTATGTTGTCGCTCATTATGATACCTTAAAAATTTTAAATATAACTTTGCAACACTACAGATCAACAAATTTTTGTTCGTTTTACGTGTAATAAGTGTTTATTACTAATTACAGATATGTAGAAAACAATGAGAGTAAATAAAAGTAGTGAATTTGCCTGTTTTTGGTGCGCGACACTCACTACATTTTTTCAGTTTTAACACTGAAACTTTATGCACCTTTTTTTTTATGGTCTGTGGTTTTTTGTGGAAGTATTTGGGGATGTAAACAAATGAAAAATCCTTTACTTAATGATGTGCCTCACTGAGGAATAAAATTATATACCTTCAAACTTGCGAGATAACTTTTTTTTATAGTTGACAATTTAGCAATCAACGTTAGATAATTTTTTTCACATTGGTTTTTAAGAAACCACACAACAGGGGTACATTACCTATATGATAAGAAGTAATTTGAGCCTTTGCCCAAATGTGTGCCACCTATACATAAAAAATGCGACCACGTCAAACTTTAAATTTCCAAGCGAAACTCACTTTGAAAAATCAAATTATTTAATGGCACATCTACAATTTAGCTTCTAAGTACTTTGGAATCATTGTGATCTTTTCTCCTAAGTTATTAAAGTATTTATAACTTTTGTGTTTTTTTAATACAACAAAAAACACACTTTTTGACAATAATAAAATGATTATTCTTTACAAATACGTTTTAATTTTTTGGTATCCTTAATGTTAAATCATGTATTTGGATTTCAAATTTTAATGAAAACTGACTTTGGATTTGTAATCAGTAGCCTCAAAAACCCTAACATATCAAATTTTATAAAAATCAAAGAAATTTTGTAAAAATAGTCCGCCATATTTAATCCATTATTTTAAATTTGAATAACTATTAACTAGACGTTTAATTTTATATACTAGCTTCTAAAAATTAGGCCATAAGCAAAAGAACTGAAATTTTTATGTATATTAAACGTTACAAAACTAAAAACTAATTTTACGAGTAATGTAACATGTTACATTAAAAAAAAAAAAAAATACATTGTGTATAAATGAGTCACGCAAGGTTTTTTCTGTCATTTGATCAATTCTAAAGCCAACAAATTAATTTCATGAATGTGCCTAAAAAAAAAAATGAAATTTTCCTTAACCTCAAAGTTTAAAAGTTCTAGAATAATGCCCATATAATTTACGCGCCATATAATCGTAACATTTTTTACCAACTTTCTTCTTTTTTTTCAGTATTTCTACTAGTTTTCTTCTCGTATTTGTAATGTTATTTCTATTTTTATTTTTTAGTTCCTCGTGTATAAAATTGAAAGCTTTTTCATAATAAAATTGCCTTATATTCAAAAGGTTTTCTTCTTTCATTACTACACTTACTGAGTCTCGCATACTTTTATTGTACATTATTTTTATTACTTTATTCTGTAAAATTTTGATATATTTCATAATATTACTATATTACTATAAATTAATAGTGGGATGGACAAATCCCACTTTTAATCGCTAAATTTATTATATGCGTTAACGGTTGAGCAATAAATACGGCTATAGTTTGTAAAATTTTCATATAAATTCCGTCGACTCCTCCACTTTTCCCATTATTAATACTTTTAATAATATTTAATATTTCTCTTTCATTTTTGCTGACGACACTGCGATCATGTGTACCGAAAATACTCGGATTCAAACTGTTTAAAAAATGAACTCGTATCTTGATACCATAAATTATTGGCTAGCAGTAAATCAGTTATTATTAAACCTAGAAAAAACTGTTTTCATTACATTTGGCAACTATTCTGATAGTGTCCCAAGTGATGTTAATATTTTCATTGACAATTATAAGATACAGAGGGTTAAATCAGCTAAATACCTGGGTTTGTTCTATGATTTTAACATGCTTTGGGAGTTTCATATAGATTCAATCATATCTAGGTGTAGATATTTGATTTTGGTTTTTGCGAAATTAAAAAAAATTCTTAGCAAAGACACCTTATTAATAATTTACCATGCTTTATTTGCGAGTATTGCAACTTATGGAATACTGGGTTGGGGCGGAGCCTACGCTAATGTATTAAATAAATTGCAGAAAATTCAAAACAGGCTCATCAGATTTATATGGGCAATTCTCCTGAAAGGGACCCCGAAATGCGTCACCATCGCTATTTCCAAGATTCGCAATGAAATTCCAATATAACGTATATTTTTTTTCAATTTTGAATAAATTAATTCTTAAACTAGAATATATTAGCTAACTTTTGACGTATATAGAGAAAATTTAATGCGTCATTTTCATAGCTAAACACGCGTTTGCACAGTCGTTGCATATTTTTCATAAAAATTGCATTTCATTGTAATTATTCATTATAACGTACAAAAACAATACAAATAATTTTTTAAAATGCATGAAAAATAACTTTAAGCTATACTACTTATATTGTATAAGGCCAATTTAGTGTAAACAATTATTTGGATTTTATATAATTACTCAAACATTATCATTTTTTGCGAGTAAAAATTCGGGTGATCTCAGAAGCCACCTATTTTTAACAATAAATATGTATTAACATACTAAAATCGAATCCTACGGCCTTAAAATTTAAGTACTAATTAGTCCTAAAGTGGTGTTAGAAGAATTTTTCGTTACAGCATTCGATTTTTATCTAAAATCTAATAATATGTCGATTTGTGATCTCCGAAGCTTGGTGATCTCCGAAGTCATTTTCGGCAACCGCATACAATATTCATTTACCTGTATTTTTATAATTAATCATTCAAAACTTTTTAAAAAATGTTACTGTAAACATATACGGGAGTTATAAATCGTTTAAATCTATATTTTTTATACTATAGATATAATTATAAACAACAATATGTCCAGAAGATACCTATTTAGTTGTAGGCATATTCGTTAAACTTTTAATGTTTCCTTCCCTCAGATGAACTCGAAATTTGTTACTCATAAGTTTTTGGAGTCGCTGATTACGAATTCGTTGTCAGATTTTTGATATTCAAAATGGCGGATCCAATATGGCGGACCAATTTCGTAAAAGAGTTCCGATTTACCTGAAAATCTTCACTCTGGGGTTTTCAGGGTCGCTGATTCCAAATGTAATGTTAGTTTTTAGAAATTTAAAATGGAGGATACAATTTGGCGGACCAATTTTGTAAAAGTGTTCCGATTTACCTGAAAATCAGTACCCGAAGGTTTTTGTCGTCGCTGATTATAACAAATTTATAAAAAATAAAAATACCAATCATTTCAATTTATCCTTATGAGAAGTAAGGTAAGTTTTCATAAATTTAAAATTCTGCGACTATCAAGTTTCATATTAAATAAAAAAGTTTCGAATTTTGGTTCGCCATATTGGATCCGCCATTTTGAATTTAAAAAATCTGACAACAGATTCTTTATTAGGAACCCCAAAAATCTCCACCTTCAAACTTCTAGTCAATCGAGCAATTTTTCTGTTTTTGGTCCGCCGTATTGGATCCGCCATTTTGAATTTCAAAAATCTGACAACGGATTCGAAATCAGTGAGCCCGAAAACCCCCCAGTAACACATTTCTAATTAATTGGATAAAAGGAATAATTTGTAATACGAAGTTAAAATCATGTTAATATATTAACATTTAAGAAGGGCTATAAAATTTATAATAATAACAATGAATTTTGAGCAACATCATATTTTCACTTTAGAATATACCCTAAACATGTTTCAAAAGTAACAATATTTAATTTCAGAAAAAAATTTTGCCTTGAAAATTTTTCGGAAACGGGTCCTTTTCAGTAGAATTACCCATATATAATAAAAAACACGACATTAATAGCATAAAAGATTTTAAAAAAGCCTTTTTCCATTAAGCAATATTTTGAGATCGAGGCAGTCACATTTATCTATCAGGACTTGAAAACTAAATATCTATCATTGTCAAATAGAACTCGATGTAAGTCTATCAAAATGCCAAAGATTGCTAAAAGAGTAGGTGAGAAAAGTTTTAATTATGTAGCAACTAAATTTTATAATATGTTGCCAACTGAACTGAAAACATTGCCTTTCAATAAAAATACGATTAAATCTAAAATATCTACGTGGTTTAGAAATCGCTTACTAAACGGGTCTTAAACGTTTGTATTGATATTTTATTGTATACCATTACTGTGATACGAGATTAAGTTGTGTTTCAATTGTACTATTTTTATGTATACCTGGTTAAATAAATTTCAAATTCATATCTCTAACATACATTGACTGTAAATTTGATTTATTGTTCATTTTGAAAACTGTATGAGATTTTACTGTATTTGCCATATTTATTCCAATATTACTAAAGTAACGATTGAGCCTATTAGCTATTTCTTTTTTATCTCTAACTTGTTTATTGTTATCGTCACTTATGTAATCAATCTCACATTTTTTATTTTCCTTTGGCCTAATTTTATCGTTAACAAATTCCCATATTTTTTTGCTATTATTTTTTTAATTAATTAATAAATAAAATTATTTGTTAATTTGTTTTGATAATATTTTTCTTTAGTGTATCTTAGTAAATCTGTTAGCTTATTTTTATAATTTACACTACCGGCCAAAAGTTCGTGAACGCTCTGAATTTTTTAAATCATCAAATAATGCATTCTATCTCTGAATCGTTAACGATAATGATAAAACTCATATGATGTCTTTTAAAGTACACAAATAAAGCTTTCAATTGGTGCATTTAATTTACTTCAGACGTTATAGTTTCGTAGTTGTCAAATTTTAAAAATGTTAAAATTTGCCAGTTTTTTCTTTCGACTTTAAACACTGACAAAAAGTCTAAAAAATGTTTTTGCATGTAGTCAATTTTTGTCTAAATACTACAGTTCAAGGGCTTTAAAATAGCATTTGTGAAAAGTCGATATGACTTTTTGTTCCTGAGTTATGATTTTTTGAAAATTGTCAGTTTACCTCATTTTGTCAGAATTCTTTGACAAAGGCAAAAAGTTGATAACTCAAAAAAATAGTAACTCTGACAAAAAAAATCGTATGTACTTTTTACCAGAGCTATGTCAAAGCTCTCGAATTATAGTATTTAGCCAAAAATTGAAAATATATAGAAAAATTTATTAGACTTTTGGTTAGAGTTAAAAGTCGAAACATTTTTAAAATTTGACAACTGCGAAACTATAACGTCTGAAATAAAACTAAATGCACCAATTGAAGCTTTATTTGTGTACTTTAAAAGACATCTAATGAGTTTTATCATTATCGTTAAGGATTCGAAGGTAGAACGCATTATTTGACGAGTTAAAAAATTCAGTTCATGAACTTTTGGCCGGTAGTGTATATAATAAGTTTTTAATTTATCGTCTTTTGGATTTTTACTTAATTTCCTATATAAACTCTGTTTTTTAATGCAAGATCTGATTAATGAGTGAGTAATCCATTCAATCTTTATAATACTTTTATTTATTTATTTATTTCACACAGATAAAGTAATAGTGAATACCGGAAATCTTCAAGCAGAATACTTCGTCTCTGAAGATTCTGCCCTCGACAGTTCATTAAATCATTCTTCGAGTCTCGCAAGCAACTTATTTAGCGACACTGGAATTCATACAGATTCCAAAGAAAACAATTCTTCGTTCCAAAACACTGACTTTGTTACACTTCGTCGGCACCAAGTGCGAAAAAATCTAATAAATCATCGATACAAAACGAAGCTTGATAAAAAAAGAAACGATGCAAAAAAGATATCGTTGGAAGAAATTATAAGTTACCTTTCCGCATCCGCCATTAACACGAGCGATGACGGAGACCCGAGATTAAACTCGTCAAAACGAAGAGAAATAAGTTTGACTTTTATTCGTCCTCGAAGGAAGAAACGGAATAAAATGTCTCGATTGAAAATCCCATCGAAGAATCAAACACAAAATGGTTTACAGACACCCAGTCGATTATCGCTGCATAACCTACCCATTTTCGATGAAACAATTATCAGCAAATCTCCCAATATTTTTATCGAATCGAAAAGAAAAACTGAAGGTCACGAAACGACTGCGAGATGTAAATTTATGAAGAAATCGTATCTCTATCCCAGTTCGTGCACCGATTCTTTCACCGAAACAAATACAAACTGTGACGAATCATCGATACACGAATCGAGTCTTAATTTATGTGAAAAAATGAACTCGATGAAAATTGAAACTCCAGTCGATAACTCCGAAATGAATGAAATGTCCAACGATAGTTTAGAGTGTGTAAATGGTTCGGTACTCCATCCGAAATGTTCCGAGAATGAAACTACAGACGATATCATATTTCACAAGCCTGAAAACGACTTCGATACGACTGATTTGATGAAACGAATAGGATCGGATACTCTTGTTAGCGTTGAACAAGAATACAAATACGAAGATCCAGAAGAAGGCGTTGCCCTGGTAGAACGAATATTTTGTGTTACTCCTTCCGCAGCATCGAGCGAAGCTTCGTTTTATTCGTGTACTACAACGAAATCCGAACCGTTACCAACCGAAATATTACGACTAGATCAGGCAACATTGCGTAACCGACTGACGGATTTAGGAGAGAAACCAGGACCAATAACGCTTACAACTCGACACTTGTATTTAAAACGATTGCATAAACTGCAAACGGAGAATTCGAAACTGTTTCAAACGATGAATCCCGAAGATAATTTGTTACAAAACGGTGTAAAATGTATCAGTCCTACGATACTTTCAGTAGATTGGTTGAGGGATCTGAAAGTTTACGAAGCAGTCGAAGAAAAAGTTTTCAACGAATTTGTATCACCGGATCCAACTCGACGGTGGCGCGAAGGAACTACGAAGGCATCGTTCAATTATATTTTACTCGATCCGAGGATAACTCGAGATTTACCAAGACGAACTGCTGGTTTGGATGTGGAGGAACAATGGACGACGTTTCTGTCTTCGATATTTTACGTTGGGAAAGGAAAACGTACGAGGCCGTATGCGCATCTTTACGACGCTTTTAAAACTTGGGTATCGAAAGATCAATCTGCGAATCCGAAGATACAGAGGATACTTGACATCTGGAACGATGGTCGAGGAGTGATCGCACTTCACGTTTTCCAGAATACTATTCCTGTCGAAGCTTACACCAGGGAAGCGGTTATGATCGAGGCGCTGACGACTAAAAAGTTGAGCAATTGCAAGGCTGGAGATTTCTACGGTGTTGTGTCCACTTGGAGGTCGAAAGAGAAATGCGAACTTGGTCGGTACTTACTGTATAAAGCTATGCAAATATTAATGGTCGAGGGAGAGCGTCAAATATTTCCTGACAATTTGTAAAACGTTTGTGTAAAAACTAGTCGAAATCATTTCGAAAAATGTGTGCAATTAGATTTTTTATAGGTTATGTTAAAATTCCGACTGACAATTGTGTATAAATGAAAACGATAAACATTCGATTAAGCATGTTAAAATACGATTAAAAAAAAATCTTTAATTTATCTTACACAAAAAGCGAAGAATTATTTTTATACCTTTGAATAAATGAAAAATAAAGAAAAAGATATATTTAAAATAGTTTTAACAGGTTAATGCAATTTATTAATAATGAACCGAAATACAAACATTCAATTTACAAATATGGACGATCGTATGTATAAATCTTCTTTTTCTTATCTCTGCTTCGTGGGTACCATCTGTGCTTCGTAGTAAATGTAATCCTCGCAAGTTCTTCGGGAATTAGTTTAACTCTCGGTTTTCTAAATGCTGCATCGACTTCTTTTTTTCCAACTCGTAAAACTGAAAATGGTTCTTCGACGGGCTCCGGCAGCGGTTTGGAATATTCGTATGGGAATTTTGTTTCTGGATGCCAACAAACCGTCATTTGGTCATTGAGGAAGACGACAACTTCATTTGGCAGCTTACTGCTGTAGTTGCGAACAGGCAGTGATCTAGCGAAGGAGATTATTCTTGATAATTTGTTCATCTGAAATTTAGTAACAAGAGCACGGAAAATAGGTTATGTTTTCTAGTTTCTATTTTATATTAAAAGTCAAGCTTTAAGAAATAAATAAAATGAATTTTAATACTTTATAGAGAATAAACTTGACGTGGTAACCCCTTACATTTCTTATTTCACTTTACTTTGGATTTCCACATCAAACTTTCGTTGATTTGTGGATTTGCATTGCTTTGCTGTTTTCTACTAGAATACTACATATACAAATGCTTTTACCGACAAATGGTAATTAACTCGGTTGGTAAAACAGTTTCATACCTTTGTTCTACACGTCGGTAAGAAAGTTTCAAGTTAGCCGATAAAGTAGTTATTTACATCGAAAAAGGTAATTAATAACAATAACATCATTTTTCACATTTTTTAATATACTATTTATACAACTATTTTAATCTGATACACTTCCCGAGATAAATACCAAATGTAGTAAAAAATGTTTTCCTATAAATTTTATCACTACCTTACCGACTGAATGCTACATGTACAGTACAATAGTCCTTCCCTTATTCTAATTTTTTCTCTTTTCCTATTCTAATATTTCCCCTCAAACGTTCTCCCCACTGCCGTGTGGATTCTCTAAATAGAAATAACGGCGCATGCGCAACAAAGGAAAAAGAGACAATAGTGAGACAGCAAATCTTAGTAGTGGGGGAGAGGAGAAAATTAGAATAAGGGAAGAAGGCCTCCATCTTGTCTGACTGGACAAATTAGAATAAGGGAAGGACTACTGTAGTCCTCTTAAGTCATCTTCCCTCAAGTCATATTTTTTGCTCCCCTAAGTCATAATTTTATAGGTTATAAATCCTGATGCGTTCTGTTTAACGGTAGCTCGCGTAACGTTTTGTAAAAATATGTAACTAACAATTCTACCAAAAGTACCAGAAAATTACATTTCAAAACCATTGAAATTGAATGTTATGAAATATGACTTAAGGGGAGTTGCCGCCATCTTGCTTGCCCCGACTGAATGACTTAAGAGGAGCACTACTGTATATACTAAACATAACAAAATAGATTGAAGAAATTAGTCCAGTCATTATGTACAAAAATCGTCAATAAAAAAGGAATAATTGGAAGCAGCAATTTTTATTTTGGAACGTGTTGGAGGGGTTAAGAAAAGCTTAATCTGAAGTTTTCGACCTCTGAGAGCGTGCTTTTTTTCCTAACCTCAAAAATATAAAAAATTGTATTTTTTTAATAACTAGGCTTCTTATAAAACTAGAAGGTCGTACAAACGCTCATTTTAAAGGTTTTTTTTGTGCTTTAATAAATTAGAATTGAGGGATAGATGAAAAAAAAACGAGTGAAATATAAAATAATCAAAATATTGTTTTTTTTAAAGGTGATCTAAAGTACTCCGCCGATAAGGTAGGAAATTCCACTAAAAAAACGTAAATAAAAGACGACTAAATAATATTTTTTAAATTTATTATTTACATTATAAGGGCAATTCTAAGCACTATAAACAGTTTCCTAGAAAATACCGAAGACTGCCAGAGAATTTTCCGAAATATTTGATTTTTATTTATTTCCGAAAATTTTACATTCGACAATTTTACAAATACAAATTCGACAATTTTAAATTAATATCTTTGGTATTTTCTAAATTTTAAAAATGTTATTCAGTCACCTTTAATTTTCGCTCTTATCTACCTTACCGACGGACCCTCTCTTAAGGGGATTCTAAAGTGGTCCGCCGGTAAAGTAGGTAATTTTACTAAACAAAGTAAATAAAAGTGACTGAAACGAGTTTTTCGACATTTTAATTACTATAGACGTTATAATAAATAAAAATCACTTATTTACGAAAATTCTGTCAGTTTATAATTAATGTCGTTGATATTTTCTAGGAAACTGTCTATGATAATTAAAATTGCCTTTACAGAGCCTGCATTTTGAAAATCTTGTTCCGTCAACATTAATTTACGTTTTTAATGAAACTTCCTACTTTACCGGCAGACAACTTTAGAACCCCCTGAATGGATAGATGAGAAAGAAAATTGAGTGAAATATAAAATCATCAAAATATTGGTTTCTTTAAAATTATCCTTTTATTTTTACTGTAAGAATTCGCTTATTTTGTAATCGTAATACTTGTCCTCGTGGGTGTCTTCGGAAGTGAATAATAAATAACAATATAACTTTATTGACTAAAGAGAGCTGCTTTATTTATGACTACCAAATTATATTTTTTAAGACTACCTTAAAACTACTTTGTTGTAAAAATCTTATCGGATTAGCGCATGACTGCTGAAATGCACTCACCTTTTTTAACCACTTCACTGGTAATATATTATATGTCTACAAAAAAAGTGCCAGGATTAGTAATGTATCATATACGGGGTATTCCACATCAAATCGATAACTATTTTTCACACAATTTTTAATTTTAATTTTATCATTTGGGTATTGTTAGTACATGCAAAAGAAGTATTCTTGACCATATAAAACATTTTAAAATCGACTGTAGTAAGAGTTGTGAGGATATTTAGGAAAGTGTTTTTTTTTTTTATTAAGCATATGAAACCCACAAGGGATTTATTCTGCTACATTTTATACATACATTTATTTAAATTGATAAATTACAGTTAGTTAGAAACGCCAGAATTAATTTGCCTGCTCTAATGTTTGGTTTCGCGTTTAACATTTCAATGTTCAGCGGCGATTGAATGTGTAATTTCCGTAGAGCCGCAATTAGTTTGTTTCTTTCTTCCTCGTATAATTCGCATTGCCATTTATAACATGATTTAGATTTTCGGTTTCGCGTCGGCATTTACATGTTGGATCGCTTAGGGGCCATCCATAAACTACGTTACCATTTCGGGGGGGGGGGGGGGGTCGGCCAAGAACTACGGTCTATATAAAATCTATGTATAAAAATCATAAAACTGTCTACGGAGGGGGGGGGGGTCAACAATACCAAAAAAAGGTCTACGTAGTTTATGGATGGCCCCTTACGATACTTTTGCGAAATAATGATTCGGCAAGATTGTAGTGGTTAGCTCTGCATCTGTTAATAGTGGATGTTAGTTTAGGTTTAGGCGTTTACCGTAATACCAAGTTTTTTTTTTGTTCGTTATAAAAATATTCCACGTATTTTAACTCTGAGATCGTAACGCAATTGCGTACATATTTATTAGTTTCTACGTAAGAATTCTTTTTGAAAATGTCATAAAAATCAGTGAATGGGACCGATGTTACGTCAGCATTAAGTTTTTGAGTTGCAGCTTTGGCTAATAAGTCTGCATCTTCGTTGCCTTTAATACCTTTATGCGAGGGGACCCAAAACAGTTTAATTTCATACTGATTTTTATTTTTCATATTGAATTCTACAAATTTGCTTTTTATCTTGATTATGTACTGATTGTTTTTATACATTGACTTTGATGATTTAAGTGTTTCAAGTACGCTAAGTGAGTCTGAAAATATGTACACATTGCGCTGGTCTATATTGAGAGGAAAATGTAATTTTCTGTTCTGGCAATGTTTAATTTATTTAAACGCAAAAGTATTTATGTATTATTACAGAATGAGGTTAAAAAATCGCTTTACAGTTTTTAATTTACATTTTTCGAAGAAAGGAAGGAAGGAAGGACCCTTTTTAAACTTCTGAGAAAATGAATAAAAAAAGGGTTAATATATACTCTTTATGGCAGAATAGTTGAAATATTGTAAATGTAAATGTAATTAAATAGAAGTCCCCTGATTAACGTTTAAACTGCATAACACTGGGGACTTATTTTATTCAAATTCAACCTCGATTATCTCGCGCATTTTTCAAAATCATAACATTTCAATGTCTAACTACAAATAATGACCGAAAACTGTATATAACGTTTCTACGTAGAGAATCGGTTACCGCCGGCATTGCATTGTCTTTTGAAGTTCATTATTCTTCGTACTGTGGCGCTGCTACATCTTATCGATTTCTCACTAGTACAATGAGTTATTCCGACTATGAACAGGTCGACTTGTCAAGAAATTGGACTGGAACTAGAGAAACGCTTCAATGAAGCTAAAAGAGCGCAGGGTACATTGCAGTATCACTCATTTTACTAACATTTTAACTAAAATTAAAAATTGTGTTAAGTGACAAACGCCCTTTATACAAAATAATTAACAATGAAGACGCTGATAATATATGTGAAATAAATTATAATAAAACATAATAAGTTGCAGTTAAATAAGGTAATTTAACAAAATATATAAACAATCAGTCGTAATATTTAAGTAATAGATCTCTACATTTATTAAGAAAAAAAAGGAAAGGATTGAGAAGCGGTAACCTGATTTGGTAAGGAGTTCCAAGCTCTAGTGAGTCTAAAGACTGTTGAGTTAAAACAGAAATTTGATTTGCAGTTTCTTTCTATTAGTACTCTAGGTGAACGATGCGCATAAACAGACGTACGATAGACAAATAGACTCCCAGATAAGACTTGTCCTGTAAGGATTTTCTTAAGGCATAGTAAATCATTTAAAACACTTGTTGATTTAATGGTTGGAATTTTGAATAGGACAGAAATATCTTGAAAGTTGTGAGAAGTACAGTACTCCTTCCCTTATTATAATTTTTTCTCTTCTCCTATTCTAATATTTCCCCTCACGCGTTCTCCCCACTGACGTGTGTTGATGTGTGGATTTTCTAAATACAAATAACGGCGCATGCGCAACAAAAGAAAAAGAGACAAAAGTGAGACTACAAATCTAAGTAGTGGGGGACAGGGGAAAATTAGAATAAGGGAAGAAGGCCACCATCTTGCCTGACTGGACAAATTAGAATAAGGGAAGGACTACTGTATATGCCATTGAATTTCCACTTTTATAAGATAAGAACCTTAAAAATTTACGTTGGACTGACTCTAATGATTTAATACCTATACTAGTATAGGGTGTCAGTTTTTAAACGTTTTTATACGTTTTCATAGATTTCTCTACGTTTATATACGTTTTCAGACATTTTTGTACTTTTTCATATGCTTGGCATATCGCGGCTCAGATTTCATCACAAAATAATTCGTGTTAAAAGTCAAGTCAAGTAAAAATGTAGATAATTTGGATAATAGAAACGTACAAAAGTGTACAAAATGCCCCCCCCCCCCAAAAAAAACCATTTTTATACGATATCTTACATTTCTGTACATTCTTGTACGAATTTAATTTCCGCTAGGGTGATTAAAATAGCTAAAGTTATGTACGGATGGGGGCAAGGGGTGGTCAAAAATGCAAAAAAACAAAAACAGTACGACTTTAAAACCATGCATTACGTGTGCATAAATATTAACCCTTTAAGTTCCAAATGTGCACAATTTGCACACCGATTTCAGCATCGTTTTATTTATACAATAACAATTTAAAAAAAATGGAAACATCTAAATCAGACTAGTTTCAAGGTCGCTTTTTCGATTGGCGCTACTGAAATTTTCGAGAAAAGACGTTTACCACATTTTTTTACAAAAAAATATTGAAAAAAAACGCGATTTTTCAGCCACGATTTTTTTAAATGCATTTTTAACTCTGATACCGGTTTCGGATCACCTTCTAACCTTTCAGAAACGTGTTCACGATTGTTTTACTTCAAAATTATACATTCACATATTTTGATTTATGTCGTTTTTCATTTCAAAATTTTTGAAATTGAAAAAATTGCTATCAATTGCTATTAATTGGTTTAAACAAAAGTAGTTAGGAGACTGAAAATTTCTTACAACATTTAACTTTTACAATTGCGTTTTGTTTTGGTTTTTGTATTCTATACAGTAGAACTCCTCTTATTTCAACTGGTCATGGCTTTCAAGATGGCGCCGACCCCTCTTATTTGAAATTTCCCCTTACCCCCTTACTCTACTTAACACTTTAATAGTGGATGATAATATCTGATATCTCTTTATTTTTGTTAGACATCATATATATATTTTACATGGTGGCCGCTTTTTTCTAGGAAAAAAATTCCCTGACTTTTCCCAGATTTTTCCCTGACCAATATTTTAATGATATCTATTAAAAATAAACAATACGGATAAAAATGTCTTAAAAAAAGCTACACATTTTCAATAAATTCTTTATTTTTTCAATCAACAACGAGTAGTATATTCTAAAACATATTATCTATAAAAATCCAAAAAAAAAACTCATGTTCCTGCGGATTTTTTCGTGTATAATTCAAAATAATAGTAGAAAATTTGTTGGGGGTTCTTTGTCAAAATTTGTTATAAAATGTCAAGTTCTGCGGTAATATGTTAGACAATAATTATAAATGTTGATAAATTTTAGAATTTAGGCGATTTTGGACAGTTTATTCAAAGTATTGTTAAAATTCTTACGAATGTTGACAATAACAAAAAATTGCCATAAATTTTATATTTTTCAAATACTATTGGACAAATATCAACTACTTAAAATAGAAATGGTAAAATAATCATTTAAACAAATTAATATTCTCAAAATTTGGGAGTTTTGTGCTGTTTTCAACATTTAAAAAATTTTTCTACGATTTTTAGCCTTTCTATAGAATTTCAAAGATTTTTGAAGATTTAAAAAAATTTATGAAAGTTTTCTATCATTTTCAAAAGGTTTTATTTATACCAATATTTGTTTAAATAGAGAATTAGTATGGCAAATATTTTTGAAATATTCTGTAAAGTATCTTTATAGAAAGATAAATATCGTTAAATATAAAATTGTTTGCATTTATTTTTGTTAAACTATTAAATTTTATTCAAATCTGTTAGAATATATTCAATACCGAAATGTGTTATTGTTAAACGTGTTTATTTTTGTTGCAATGTACCAGAACGTTTAAAACTGAGCAGTACCACAAATATATTTAATTTAAGATTATTTTTTTTCTCAAAATTGTTGGTTTTTGGTGAAATTGGTCGAAAATGTTCAAAACTGAAATATGTTATTGATAAAAAACGTCAATATTTGTTTAAATTTGTGAGAAAGCATTTAAAATCATTTAAAAGAATTTTATGCGAAACACGATAAATAAAGCATTTTTCTGAATATGAAATTGTGCGATTTTTTGTTAAATAATGTTTTTCACTTTTTAAAGATTTGTCTACAATTTACTTTTTCCCTGACCAATTTTGAAATTCCCTGACTTTTCCCTGATTCCCTGACATTTCCCTGACGGTGGCCACCATGTTTTAGAGTTGAATTACGTAAAATCTATATATAATATATTTGAAAAATGTGTAGAGAATTTTAAATTTGGATAAAAATGTAACGGGATCACAACTCGTGCCTTTATGTGATAAATAAAGACTTCGACCTTTCGCATTTATTTATGGTCATTTATATCTGCATTCGAGTGTAGAAATAAACATTTTAAATTTACATTATGCACTTTATTACATATAATTATGTATCAATAATTTTTTGTTTCACAAACAAATACATTGTGATTAAGACCGAAATGAATATAGGAGACAATATTTAACCCAAATTTGCAAATATGATTAATGAAAGCTTCAGATCACTTCAAATTCAGTACTAAGCTGATCTGTTTGTTATTTTGCAAATGAAAGACTTTTCAATTTTTGTGGAGGTCTTGAAATACACATCATTAAAAATTGACAACATCCTAACCTACAAATGTGCACTTGTATTTTACGAAATTAGCAGCTTCTCGAATAATTTGTATGAATGTAAATCATGAGTTTGATGCAAAATTTTAAATTAATTTGAAATTTCATTACATATCAGTCTACCGACTATACGTGTTTGCAAATTTATGTTAAACGGTATTTACACTGCACAACTTTGATGGTGTAAACACTGTAAACTGTATCGAGATGTTCGAGCGGTGGTGGGGGAAGGCCTGAGGGGAAACGATTCAAATAATAGGGGCAATTGAAATAAGAGGGGTTCTACTGTACAACTTTGATGGTGTAAACACTGTGTAAACTGTATCGAGATGTTCGAGCGGTGGTGGGGGAAGGCCTGAGGGGAAACGATTCAAATAAGAGGGGCAATTAAAATAAGAGGGGTTCTACTGTACTTTCTAATACTTTTACAAGGATTAAGAAACAGCATTCAGAAGTATTGAAATTTTCAATATGTTTTATGAAAAAATGGAACCCATGTTTCTTGATATTTTAAGAACTGGTTCGTACCAGTTTTTGCACTTTTTATTTGAAAACGGCTACCAGTGAAGTGGTTAATGACTGAAATACCTCTGAAAATGAAAACTAGTATCAAAAATTAAAGTTATTTATTAAAAAAACTCAGTCTCTTGGTACTAATAATCAGTCTTGACTACCCTGATTGGTGATCTGAAACAAAAAATGGTTAGTTCAGACTTACCACTTACCCATCAGGAACTTGATGAAGGAATCATTGAAACTGCCACAAAAATCGAAGTTTTGATCTGAAAGCAACTTTGCACCCCACAAACACCAAAACGATAAACAACACCAAACTCACTTTCACGGAACCAACTAATAGTTACAATCCCGGAATGCTGCAGAGTTTAGCATGTTTAAGAAAAACTAAGAACTTAACAGTTAGTCTCGTTACTCGGGATCGGGAATTTTTGATTTTTCTTCTTCTCATGTAAAAACTTATTTTTTTTTTCTACAGGCACTTGCGTAATAAACGAAACACAGAGTCCGCCGAGCATTGCCGTTATAACGAATCTTTAAACTTTTTTGCAAACAAATTTTGTAAAACAATACTGAATAAACAAAATCACAGCACCTTTTCTATTTATTTCTTTTCACTTTATATTTTAATATGCGACAGATTTTCAGGAACTCAGAAATCATTTTCCTCCATAACATCATTTATGGCATCGTCGAAGGACTCTGTTCCTTGCTCGGACGGACTTCGAGCGTGCGAGTGTGCATGCTTTGACGGTATTTGATAAAAAAACTCATGATTTTTGTCTGCGTAACGGCATCTATTTATCCTTTCAAAAATTCACCAGGTACACTATGCCACTGCACCTTTTTTTTCTTCTTCGCGGTCAAGCGCTTCACATACAGAGCAGCCGCAGGTCTCAGAAATTACCTTCTGAAACCATCGACCGCTCCTCAGCGCTTGGCTACGAGAACACAATCACTTTTTACAACACTGTACACGATTGTTTTGCTTAGTTTTTTTCTCCAAACTACCACAGGGCACTGTCCTTTTTTTCCACAAACACGTAAAATTCCCTCTTTTTCTGCGTCGAGCTAATCGTTACGAGAGAAAAAAAGTAAAAGGGAACAAATTTAATGCGTTCGTCAAAAGTACCACACTACTCTATGAGCACAATCACTAACATCGCCGTTGACTCCTATCAATCGTAAAGTTAAAAAAAATTAATCATTACAAAATTATCGTTCCTATCGAAATTAAAGTGTATACAAAAGTCATTATTTGCTACATCTAAATCTTTGTCGATGCCGTATAGCAGTTTTTTTTTTTATATCGTTTCTTCTGTTAGCTCGCTTGGCTACGAGTAGAAAGTAATCTCGAGTAAAATTATCGCAATAGTATCACACTACTCTAAGTTTCCTACACACGCATGGAAGATTCCAATTACACATTACTATACGTCATGAACATAATCGATGAAGATCAGTTTCTCTCTCTCTCTGCAATGAATGAAAAAAAGAAACTAGCCAGATTAAGAGATGTGCACAAATAAATTCGAGCTTACAACTAAACGTTTTAATACTCGCCGTTATCATTTCTGTATCTAACGATTTAAATTCATTTCCCATTCTCCTTAGTATTTCTAATTTCAATAAATACTTTAGGAATTTTCATTACTATTTTGTGTCACGAGAAATACTAAATGCCAGTAAAGGAAAAGCTTTTGCTTTCGTGGAAAATGGTTTAAAAGTTTAGACGCAGAAAGCATGAACGATGGAATTTGTAATCCTTATCGACCCGATTGCAGAATTCTTGCAAAGGTCCAACATCATTCTTGTATAAAAAATTCCTAATTCGTTGATTTGACAGACGTCAAATGTGACTATAAAAAAAATTGTAAGATTGACGCTGGGACTTTGTGACTCTGCAATCTCCAACGATTCGGATTAGCTCTTAAAACTGCGCAAACTCATCTGAGGTTATAAATTTCTCTACCGCTCTAGTTGTTCTTAAGCGCTACCACCTTTTACGACGACGATCACGAGATGGTCTTCCTTCAAACCTTCCTCGCTTAGACTCGGACAAGTGCGTTTCAAAAGTTCCGTCGAGAAAGCGCAAGGTGGAAAAGCGTACAAGACGCCGGTGCCTTCGGTGTCCTTGTTCAGTAAAGAAATGACACCGGCCGCTTCTTTCTGTTTGAGGTACGAAACTAAGTTTCTCAGCGGTCTCGTCTGTACATTCGCATCGTCATTGGTTATTGCACCGCTCGATCCTGCAAGACCGAGGAAAATGGCATGGGAACTCGAGGTTTGAATTCTCTTGGATACGTCGTCGAGTTTCGGTTGATCGAGGCGTAGCCTCTGTGTGATTCGCAACATGTGTTTTCCTTCTTCGTCCTTCATTAAAGACTCGATGATCTCAGTGTCGCCATCCGTCAGGTGGAACTTTGCAGGGAATAATGAATTTTTCAGGATCAGTGCTCCTTGCCACACTGCGATTGATTTACGTGCAACATCCGTTAGAGTTCTCGAGGAAGAGAGCATTCCGCTGCGAACATTTTCAGAATCTGAATCCGAATCCATTGGTCTTCGACGGGGAGACCTGGATCTGGAACGATCCACGCCTGGTTCTCGGGACATGGACCTTCGTATGCTGCGTTGGTTGTCGTACTCCATGTCGGCTGGTCTGCGATTGTTACCCCATTCCCCGTCGTCCCTTGTGTATCCGTCTGGATATCCACCGCGATATCCGCCTCTGCCTCCGCCACCTCCGCGTCTTTCGTGCCATGTGCCGGAACCTCTTCCTCGGAAGCCTCTGGGACTGTAACCGAATTCCCCTTCCGGGCCGTAAGGGTCGTACGGCGTCTCGTACTCTGGTCTCGGTCTGAAGTCTCCTCCGTCCTCCGGATAACTTCTGGGCTTGAATCCGAAGCCTGGCGTAACGTCGGCAAAGTCTACTCGCAGTCTACGATCTGGTCCGCCCAAAGGAAATCCTCGCATTTCTTTAACGGCTGCTTGAGCGGCGTCTATCGAATCGTACAGGATATAAGCGTTGCTGTCTCCTTTGATGTAATCGATCTTCTTAATGGCTCCAAATCGGTCAAACTCCCTCTCCAATTGAGGGACCGAAGTCCAAGGGCCGAGTCCGCCAACCCAAATTCGCGTGGTTGGCGTCGCCTTTCCGTAACCAATTTTACATTGAAATTTACCAATGTACTGTCCGGAAAGTTCTACTTTGCAACGATGGGCCATGTCCAAAGTTTGAAACCTGACGAAGGCGTAGGCATTTCCAGTGCCGGGCGGGGGCCTCTTGATGTCAATATCGTCAACGATACCGTATTTACTGAAGATTCTTCTGAGCTCTTCCTCGGTTATGTTAATTTCCAAGTTCCCGGCGAATAAAGTCCTTGTTGCTAGAGGATCGTCTTCGGGCTGTACGTGATGCAGATAATTTGGGAATTTGTCTTTCTTGTTTTCGATTCTCTCGAAACCGTGAACGGGATGGCCACCTCTCACCATCATGTGTCTTGGAGGTCCGTAGTGATGCGGTGGTCCCGGATGTACGTGAGGAGGTCCATGATGCATCGGTGGCCTGACAAAGTCGTGATGCGGAGGTGGCAACGCCTCTCTTCTCAATTCCCTCGGAGGAAGTCCAACCGGTGGTCCGTAAGCTCTATCGTAGCCTCTTTCTACCGGTCTGTGCCTATCGGTCGGACCCGGTGATCTTGAATAATAACGATCGGCATATTCGGGCGGAGTTATTGATCTCTGGCGGCGATAAGGTTCTGGCCTCTCGTATACTGCTTCGACCATAGATACTTTGTCGTAAATTACAACGCGTGGCTTCGCATACTTTGCGTCTCTAGCATCTTCGTGACTGCGGAAGCAAACGTATGCTACTCTTTCGTCCAGTTCGTGAGCGATTCTAATAGAGAATTCACCGAATTTCTTGTATTCTCGATAAAGTGCGTCTTTCACTGAATCGTCACTGGCTTTAGGATGTATTGAACTGACGCAGAGTACTTTGTAACTGTAACTTCTTTCTTGTGGGATTTCACGAGTCGTTCGTCCGTAATCATCTCGATGTGAACTGGATTCTACATATCTTGTATGCGACGTCCTTGGTGGTAAAGATGGGCTTCGTGCTCCTCTGCTGCGCCTCCTTAGTCGATCTGGAGTTATTCTTTCATCGCTTGAATCATCGTACCTGGGAATTTAAAAACAAACAATAACAATTACCCCCATTTCTTATGGTTCAAAGTGTTTTAATGCAAAATTTGGCATTTTTCATTAACAATACATAACAGTTAAACAATAAAAAATGTTATAGAATGCAAAAAGTGCCGACTTCTGAAATACAAGTTGTGCAGTTAGTTAATTGTTAAGAATATAGGTTTTGTTTGTAGTGTCAGTACCAGTTTTTTCTTTAATGATAACATTTTTTGTTACCAAAAACAATTTTTAATTTATTACTCAATGTTCACAAGAAAGCTATTAAAATATTGGTAAAACATAATAACAATTGCAAAAGACCTATGTTAATTCATATCATTACAAAGATTTGAAAAATGATTATCTTAATAGTATATCGACTACTCGTTTTAAATCAATATCTCTACCAAAAGTGAAGTTAGAAATCGGGAGGCAGAATCATAAATTTATTGTTATATTATACTACAATAAACTACCTAACAAGTACAAAATTCTGAGTAATAAAAATTATAAGCAGGTCATAGCGAAATTTATGGATAGCATACTCGTGAAAATTTGTTAATTGAATTTTATTGTAAACATATAAATGCGGATCACGTTTGTTAATACATTTTTTTTTTTATATTTAATTTTATTTAATTTTATTTTATTTTATTATATTTATTATTATCATTCTTTTATAGTTTTGTTTTTCTGTACCCGGTTGCGTACAGATATATCGATATATCTCTGCAACATACAAAAAAAAATTGCACACAAAACTTTTAAAAAACTAAGAACCGAAAATAACTATAATACTTTTTCAACATTAAGAACAAAATGCAAGCGACTTAGTGAGAAATGCTATAGAAATTATATTGATGAGGTAGAACAAAATATACAGCAAAATGAATTAAAACATTTTTGGGGATTTATTAAGTCTCGTAAACAAGAGCAGGGACTACCTCAAAAAATGTTTTTAGATAACAAAACAGCTGATAATACGCAAGATACATTAAATCTATTTGCTGAGTATTTTGAAGGAGTTTATTCTATAAATAATATCAGGTCGGATGATATTATTGTGAGTAGTACAAGGAATGACCTTCCCTGTATTACGATAACATTAAATGAATTACGAGAGGAAATCAAAAAACTTAAAGTAGATCATGGAGCAGGTCCGGATGGAATTCCACCATGTTTTCTCAAATACTGTGGAGCAGCCTTACTTGAACCTTTGCATTATCTTTTTAATAAATCTTTGAGTGAAGGTAGTTTTCCGACTCTTTGGAAAGTAGGATTTATAACACCAATATTTAAAACTGGATGCAAAAATGATATTTTGAATTATCGACCTATTTCGATTTTAAATTCTATACCCAAATTGTTAGAAACTGTGGTTACAGCTAAATTGGCAAAAATGATTTTACCATTATTATCAAATGCTCAGCATGGTTTTTTACCGGGAAAATCTACTTTGACGAATTTGATCATATACGAACATGAAATTATATCATCTTTCGATAAAGGATACCAAGTAGACTCGATGTACGCTGGTTTTGCTAAAGCGTTCGATACGGTCAATCATGAAAGATTGTTAAGGAAAATTGAAACTTTAGGAATAAATAACACTCTAGTCAAATGGATCAAGTCATATCTTACAAAAAGAATTTTACAGGTTAGATATAAATCAACACTCTCGAGGGAGATCGACGTTACATCTGGAGTCCCACAAGGTTCACATCTGATCCCATTACTTTTCACGATTTTCATAAATGATCTAACACACGAGGTAAAATTTTATACCCCACTGCTTTTTGCGGACGATCTAAAACTTTTTTTAAGAATTAACAAGCTACAGGATTGCTGTCTTTTGCAGGCAGATATTAACAATCTTCTTTATTGGAGTAATCTAAATGGCCTGAAACTTAATCCCTTTAAGTGTTGTATACTATCTTTCTCAAGATCATCCAAGCTCGAATACAACTATAACCTTTCAGGTCATGTCATCAATAGAACATCAGTAGTAAAGGACTTAGGAGTAGTATTTGATGACAGATTAACATTTAAGGAACACATGAACTATATCGTGAATAGAAACCTCAAGAGTGTTGGATTTATAAAAAGGAATACCAAAGACTTTAAAACCGTAAAGTCAATAAGATATTTATACTTATCATTAGTACGACCTGTGTTAATGTATGCATCCAGTGTTTGGTCACCTCAATACGAGATTGATTCCTATTCTTTAGAAAAAGTACAGCATAAAATTCTAAGATATTTGGCACTCAAGGATAGTCATCCTATGGCATTTCATGAGCATTCATATAATGCGGTAGCCACTACATTCCAATTACCAACACTTGCTTCAGTACGTGCTGCAAATGATGTGATACTTTTACAGAAAATTATAAGTAATACTATAAATTGTGATCAATTATATGACATAATTCCGTTCAACACACGAAATCATACCTTACTCCGGCACATGGACATGTTTTATCTACCTAACTCGGCCAAAAACTTTGTAAGAAATGATGCTGTATACAGAATATGCAAAACATTCAACGACGCATATAGACAACATAAAATTGGCCCGGACATCTTTGAAGACCAAACTAATTTAGCATCTAGGAAGATAAAAGCTATTTTTTATAATTTTTAATAAGCTTGTTTGTATTTATTTTCACTTTTATACTTATTTTTATACTGTTACCTTATACTTATATATATTAAATTTTATATTATGTTGCACTTACTTATGTAATGAATTTACTGTATTGCTATATGAGGTTGCACTATGTTGTAATTATGTATTGTTTTTGAAGGATGTTTAAATCCGTTAATAAATATAATAATAATAATAATAATACTGTTGATGCGTTTCGTTTTTTCGCGCTCTTCAGTTTCGCTACTCTGTAATTATTTTTATGTACTACATTGTAGCCTGGTTGATTAATAAATTCAATTCAATTCAAAGTCGTGACCATATTATATTTATTTCGTATTAATAACGTTACACGTGGACTGACGGTTGTTAATAAATTTCTAAGTGGAGTTGCCCATATATTCTCATAAAGACAAGATTGCAGACTTTCATGTAATATTACGTTATGACTTATTCTAAAATCTATTTCTACTAATTACTTTTTTTCAATTGTTTTTTTTTTTTAGTTGTCAAAATATTGCAAGTTGTATGGAGAGAACTATTGTATATTTATACAATGGGTCACCTTCATCGCAAAAAGTGCAGGGCTCTACGATAACAAATTTTATCATATTTTTCTAAAAAAATTCGTAGTAATTCATAATGTTTTTTCTACAACGCTGCATTATTTATTTATTTCCCATCCATGCTCCTTTACCAAAACACCCTCCATTTTTTTTTTGTTGGAGCATATAAATAAATACATAAGTGGATGATTTTCAAAAACTGTGATACTTTGAATCTTGTATAAAAAATGAAGTAATATGTACTTGATAGAAATATATTTTCATGTAACTAGATATTAGGCAATCATTTTTGTTGGTAAATATGAAAACGATAAATATAAAAACAATTTTGAATGTTCTGCATACTGAAATATAAATAAAACTTCAGTAACTCCAGTATGTCTTTTTTCTAGTTTCTACAGTTTTACTCTCATCCTTTAATTACGCTGTAAATAAGCGTAAAAATGAGCATTGATTGAAGCAATCACTGAATGTTTTCAAGACATAAATGGTCTCCAAATTTTAAGCATCAGTTCCACAAAAAATTATGGTCAGTACTACTTGTAAGTAGTCCCAAGTGCAAATTTGTTTAAGTGAAGCTCGTGTAAACATGCAAGTTACTTAGAACTTTCATAATACACTCGGAAAATATCTTATGAGCACTGACTATAGTATAAAACAATCATTAATCATAAAACTTCTCTTTATTTGATACTAAATGTCGCGAATTATTTCTGAAATATGTTAATTAAATGTAATTTTTGTTTCTTTATATGTTATATGGTGAAGTGATCCTCCACATGCTATGTAATTTCTTCTAAGGGCAATTTTGTCCGTTTGTTTTATAATAAATAAAAAATAAATAAATAAACATCAATTGTCAATACCGCCGTAAAGTTGAAGTAAATTTGTTACAAAATGCCTCTGAATACAAATAACGAGATATAGCGACACTGAAGAAAAATATAGAGAAATACAACAAAAATAAACTCATGCAATAAAACGCAATTCAAGAAAAGCATGAAATTTGAAAAGGTATTTACGTAATTTTTACCAATTTTATTTGCATTTTACAAGAGATTCATAACAAATATTTTTATTTTCATATAAATTAATTAGGTATTTATTAAAATCTTTATTTCTTCTGTTCAGATTTATGTTATTTAACTTTCAACATCATTTTCTTTGTTTTTTCGTATCAAATAAAGAATACATCCTTCTATGAATAATAATCATAACAATAATGAATATATACAGGAAAATACTGTCATAATTAAAGAAATGATTAACAATTTGTGTGTAACTATTGTATATTGTTTAATGACAATTTAAATATTAAATCGAAATGATTATTCTACCAGTCATTATTTATATTTAGAATTATTAATAATTTCAGTTCATATCTTTATGTCTGTCTACTTTTCTGCATATATTTCTTGAGAAACCTATTTATTTTATTAGTCTTAACTGTATTCATTTGTTATTGGGTGTTAACCTGTTACTTAACCAAATAAATAAATGAACGAAAATAGTGTAATGCATAGGAGAAAAATATAACCATTATCTCGTACTGATCACTGGTCAAACATTGTACGTATCGATACCAGTAATTTACTGTTTACTTTTAATACTATTGCAGCCGTTTGAAACTTAATTGAATTTAGTATATTATTATATACTTATCAAGTATTTTTTCTGTATTTAAAAAAAAAAAAAAAATACAAAATAAAAACTATCTCTTAAGGGGCCACTCATTGTATCGACTACCCTATTTTGTAATTGGTAAGGGAAGGGGTTCGGTTATGGACACCCTTTTATTTTTGCTTCATAAATATTGCTCAACTCGACATTATGCAGACATATGCATAGATAACTACAGACCTCAGTTAAGTTCTATTGAAGAAACTAAATTGATTCTGTCTACTAGAAAATTGTGGCTAAACATTTAGTAGAGTCGTAATTTTTGGCAAACAATATTTTTTGAGAAATGAAGTAAAACTGCCCCAGATATATACAGAAATGAGCATTTACTCATTTGAAAAACCTTTAAGGACAGAACAACAATAGAAGATGGCTCTATTGATACCTATTATTCTTCATCCTCTTCACAATGTTTACATTGAAGAAAACTTGGAAAACTCGGATCAATTGTAAATTATACAATAAATACGACAATATTTGTCATTTGCCAAAAAAAGGGGTGCCCACAACCGAATATCGTAACTACAATAAAACCTCATAAAAAAAAAATTTTCTTTTGGACATTGTGGTGGCTGTCGCTGTTAAATCACAAAATATATTTTTATTATTTAACTCTGCGTTGCACTTATTTTTTCCTTTGATTAAATTCGATTTATATGGCTTTTAATAATATTGAAAAATAGATTTGCGTCGTTGTATACATGTAAAAAATAAATTTTATCGCAACAAAAAACGAAATCTACTTTTTGCTTTCATATTAGCACAAAAGCTACATGTAGAGATAACACATACAGTAGTCCTTCTCTTATTCTAATTTGTCCAGTCAGGCAAGATGGCGACCTTCTTCTCTTATTCTAATTTTCTCCTCTCTCCTACTAAACGTTTGCTGTCTCGCTTTTCCTCTTTCTTTCTCTTTCGCAGAGCATGATCAGTTATATGTCATATGTGCTTCTAAGCAAAGTAGAAGGTGCGGTGGGGAGAACGCGTGAGGGGAAATATTAGAATAGAAGAAGAGAAAAAATTAGAATAAGGGAAGACAGAATAAGGGAAAATAGAATAAGGGAAGGACTACTGTACTTGACATTTGTTTAATTTGATTCATTTCTTTTCAATCAAAATGTACGCAGGGATATTCACAACCCAACTATGTTCACAACTGAACCTCTTACCCTATGTTATAGAATAGTAAGTCACATTTTTCATGAAATTATTAAAGACCTCGTTTTGTAAACAAAAATTGTACTTTTTACTTCAAAGGAGTTGTTATAGAAAAATTTTACCTTTTTGAACTTTTTCCAATAATTCGTTATCATTTTCCTCTTAAATGAACATAAATATTAAACTGTACTAAATTTTATGCCTTGAAGAATTCTAAAATTTGTTTCAACAAATTTTGTTATCTACAGGACTCATCATTGTTTTTGATTTTAACATAAACAAAAAAGGTAATTTTCTTCTTAAATTGTGCAATATTGATCAAGGATTTACAAATAAATATAACAAAATGTAAATAAAAAAGAATTTAAAAACAAATTCAAGATCGGAGTTACAAGAATTTTAAAAAACTTGTTAAATATAAATTAAATTTCGATTTTTTTATATATTTATTTTTAAATTCAACATTGGGTTATTGATTTTACAGTTGCCTCTTTGTTTTTTAAACTAACACAATACTTAGGTATAAAAAAAAAATCATAATAAATATGAAATCAAACAAATTTACTTAGAAAATTATGTACAAAAGAATTTTGATTTAAAAATAAATGTTAAAATATTAAATGACTGTTTAAAATTGTAAAAAATAGGTAAATAAAATATCGATTAAAATATATACTCTCATCTTTTGAAAGGAGTTTGTATGATATTTTAAATTTGAGAAATAATATATGGCTTCTTTTGGCTCCAATGCTGCAAGAGATTCGCTTGCGAAAATCCGGCAACACCGCCGTCTTCCGCGCCCCTTAATTCAAGCGGATATGCCATGAATAAACCGCTTTGAGCTTTTTCCAATAATTCGTAAATATTTTTAGCCAATTTTTTAACGACTTTGAAAACTCATTTTTAGTCTCTATAAAGATCCAGTTTTCACAAAAACGATGACAAAGTGTAATATATAACTTTTTTAAAAGTAAAATTAAATTAAATAATTAGGTAAAATATCTTTTTGTTGGATTCTGTTAATTCTCAAATGATTTAGTAATCATTTTCTTCCTAAATGAATATAAATATTAAACTATACTAAATTTTATCCCTTCCAAAGTTCTAAATTTTATTTCAACAAATTTTTTTATTTAATTCATATTAGATGTTTGCTTGGGATTACTGTTCAAATACATGAAAATAAATAACAACATATAATGTTTAGATCGAGCTTCGATATAAGCTACTTAATAATTAAAATTAACTAATTGAGAGACCAAAAAATGTGATAATTTTTTTATCTATATATTGGTGATTTTAATATAAACAAAAAATATAATTTTCAGAATAAATTGTGACAAATTTCTATTGGAATTGTTAATTTAATTAGTATACTTCAAAAACTAGTTTTTTATTTTACTGAATTGGGTATATTTTCGTTGTTTAAAGAGAACTTTCGAAACTACATGCAGCATCCGATTTTAATTAAATCCCCTCCGAGAATGCTATATTTAAGAAGAGAACAGAAGAAATTTGCTTTCAGGCTTACATATATATATCTGCAGAGAGTTTCGATTATAAAGGGGGAAGTCGATGCTGAATAGTAAGAAGGGAAGCCCCTGGTCCAAACGCGGCGTCCGTCTGATCTTACCAAGAGGAAATTTGCATATTTTTCAATGAACCACGTATAAAACATTAATTTTATATGCAATTAAATTTTAAACAATTACTTTTAATTAATTTTTAGAATTTATTTTTTCGGAAATTCCAGACGTATAAGAATTAATACAACAGTTTAATAATGAATAGAAGTGAAATTTTGTGAAAAAATTAATAAAAACAGAAGAAAAGAGCATTCGACCGTCAACCGAAAGGTCTAGGGTTCAAGTCCCGCCGCGACGAATGTTTCCAGTTCCGTCCGCATTTTTTTTAAAATAAAAAAATCTTCAAAAAAAATCATAAAAAATTTCCGACGTTACCACTATCGTGACAATCGAAAAAAAAATGTAAATTAATAAGACCTGCAGAATTATTTAAGATATTTCTTGTATAAACCTAGTATAACCTAATTTCTCAACCCAGTTTTGTTAAAAATCTTGTGTAAACGCATATTGTTCAATATTTACATCACTAAAAACAAACTTAAAAATTAATAACAAATAACTCCAAAATAAAAATATACTTGAGAAAAACAATAATTAGAAAAAATTAATTAAATGTTAAGTAAATTCATGGAATTTGATATTACGAATAATATTGCAATTAGAAACATTGTTATCAAAATAATTTATGTTACTATTGTAATATATAGTATTATTATTTTGCAAATCATTTGCAAATTGATGCGGGTAAATCCACGGAACTGTGTGATTTAATGTTACTCCTCATTTAAACCAGTTTAATAATATATAATTTCTTTTTTAGTATCAGTTTCTTTTTAATAACATATTTAACAGAAAAATCAAATAAAAGTTTCATACATTTTAAGAAAAATAAAGTCATACAATCGGGGTTAATAAATTAAATTTGACTTGTCTATAACTTTTTCAGCACAAAACAAAATCATCCAAAACAAATTATAAATGATTCTTCTTATATTCACAAATGTATTGCACGTTAAATAAAATATGTGCTCTTTAATTAAAAGTAAATGACAATAATTAAAAAAGGGTTACTCCCGTTTTTCAATAACAGTCATAAACATTTTTTTATTTTGTGTTTCAGTGGTGATGCAATCCTAATTTTCTTTAACGAGTGTATTACGGATGAAAAAATTAAGAAATTGAGTGTTTATTAAATTGTGTGCTTTCGAAAATAAAGATAAATAACAATAATTTTGTGTGTATCTATGTATAAGTGTGAATGGTTTTAAAGATTTAGACTTTTCTTAAAAAACATTCATAAATTAAAGACTTAGAGGAAGTTTTCATGAATGATACACTGTAAAAAATCAAAATGAATTTTACAACGTTGAGTGTGGGCAAAAACATTACCACTTTCAATATAGTAAATTTATGAGGAACATTATAACTTTGTAATTTTCGAAACGTTACTTTTCATATAATCTTACATATTTTTTCTCGATTTGTAAAATTACAGTCCAATGTCGAAACTTATGACCCTAGCTACTTTTGCCGATGCAGAAATATGTAAAAAAAAGTACAGTGCTGGTTTTACAACTGGAGATTTGAAGTGAATGAAAATAAATCTACCCACGAAACCTTCACCACGAGTAATGGAGTATGTCCACCAGTAACAATGAACAATAAAAATTCTAATTTAAATAAGTTTATTGACCGGATAATCAAATCAAATAAATAATGTAAATACAAACACGGTCATTGACGTAAACAAAAGGGGAACGGCAGAGAAAAAGGGTAATATTGATAATACATATGAAAATAAATTTAAAGTAAAATGAAGTAAAAATAAAAAAGCCAAATCAGTATCAACTAAAACGTATTAAAAAAAGGGGGGGGGGTGTTATAATATATCAAATTCAAAAAATTAGGGAAAATATGCATAAAAAAGCCAAAAGGAGGAAAACAAAACAACAAATTTTTAATTTTCGGCCAAAGATTAAGGCCCTCTTCAGAAATATTTTACTATAACAAATTTTTTTAAATAATATGATTCGATTCAACTTTTCATCGTGGCGACATATGAGAAAAGAAATGGACAATTTAAACATAGGTTTGACAAAATCGGAAAGGTCACCTATAAGGAAAATAATGAATCATTAAACGAGCGAGTGAAGGATTATTTTTTCATAAGAATATTGTAAGCAGCTGGTAATTTAGATTGTTCAAATCTAATATTAACAGTGTTGGCACTATTCTTAATGAAAAAATTTTTAATTTCCTTTCTTTTACACTTATTGGTTTCACAAGCAAGAATTTTAACATTGTCATAATCAAAATTATGACCTGTATTTATTCTATGCATTGTTAAACCTGTATAATTTCTTTCATTTCCTTTAATGTTTCTTTTATGTTCCTGAATACGTGTCTCTAATTTCCGTTCTGTCTGTCCTATGTATACGTTATCACAATGCAAGCACGAAATTTGATATACTACATTGCTCATTTTTTTCATGGTTAACGTATCTTTTCCACGTTTAATACCTCCTATATTCTTATTAATAGGTTTAGGTACTAACCGAATTCTCTCTTTTCTAAGTCTGGCAGTTAATTTTTCTGTTATGCCTGGCACCTATGGTATTGATGTCGTTTTAAGAAAATCAGTTTCATCTTTATTTTTATTACATTGTAAAGAGTTATATAATAAATGAACCCTTTTACAAATGCATTCCGAAATTAAATTATCAGGATAGCCGTTTTCTTTTAATATTTTTTTAACTAATTCTAAGTTTTTCTTTCTAAATCTGATTTCTGATAGTTTTATAGCTCGATCAGTTAAGCCCAGAGCAACACTGGTTTTAATGTAAAAAGGATGGTTAGAGAGAAAATTCAAGTATCTACAAACATCTATAGTAATAGTAATTATATAACGTATTAATAATGAAACGGTACTGAACATTGGGAAAGTACCTACACGTTACAGTTTTCTAAGTGTTATTAAATATTTACTTATTGTCAATGCAGACAGATTGTAAATAAACCAGGAATAAATAAAAAAAAAAAAAATTTGGGCAACAAAATTACCCACGAACGTTGTAACAGTACACATTTTAGTATATTTCCGAAACGTAGTATTATAAATTTACAACACAGTCTTGAACTTTAACCTCAATTAGGAAAAAAATTCTACGCTTTTTATTAATTTTATTATATTAATATAATATATTAGTATTATTAAACAAATTTTATGTCCGAATTTTATCAGTGTGGTGTAAATTTAATTTTGATTTTTTACAGTGTAGATATTATTACTAATATTATTTCAGAACACTATGTTCTCCAGATAAAACATTTAAAAACTGTTAAATATAAACATTTCTCTAAACTTTGATGTTTAAAATAATCAATATCAAGTATGAATATGTCAATTTTCATTTGTTATACATTCAGTATATTCGTTTACACCCAAAAATTGGTTAGAAAATATTTATTTCACAATGGGTAAGTAAAATTAAAATTTGTGTTTTTTTTTACTAATATATATAATAATTAATGGAACGTATTTATATGTGAAAATAATTACATAGTATGTATAACCTATCAATAAATTAAATGTAGATGAAATGGAAAAAATAAGAAAAGAAGAATTATTATTAAAAAGAGAATGTAAGTAATGAAAGAAGTGTGAATAATCTGCCGAAGCATGTGCCCAAGAATTACTTTTTAAACAAAAATACAATGATGAAAAACATACTGAAAAAGAAAACAATATGTGTATAAAATAAATGGGTGATTCTCCAAAAACAGGGCATTTTCAAGAATGAAAATTTTTTTTTTTAAGTTACTGTAAATTCGTTTTTTTTTAATGGATTCTTGCTTATTAGCACCAAGTTAAGTTATTGTTAAAGTAGTCTTGCTACAAAATTATTTTAAAGGAAAGGGGAAGACTTTTACTATGACGCATTTTCATACGGCTATATAAACCAACAATTGCTTATTAAAAATTTGAAAAAAAAATAACTCTAAAGAGTCAAAAACATAATGTACATATCTGATTTAGTGCATTTTTGTGAATAAATGAAAATTATTTATTAAGTAATAATTAAAAAATTAAGAAAAACACATGAATTTTTGAAGAAGTTTTAGACAAAATAAATTTATTAAAGTTAATGTGTCGTTGGTTAGTAACTACAATGATAATATTATATTCATAATTTTAATAAATAATATTATTTCATAATAAACTTGATTCATAACGTTGTAACAAATATAAAGTTTAATTTTGTGGTTTTTTAAATTATATTTCAATAAATGTCTAAGAGGAAGAGAAATATAAATGTTATTTATGATTTGAAAAATATTTTCTGCTACGGGTTACACTTTGTTCTTGTTTCGTACCTGATACGCCAAATGCTTAGTAACGACAATGAAAATTTGTAAAAAAATCCAATTTTACATATTTTAAACAATAATAAATTAAAAAACAAATTGCCAGTAACGTTTATTCCTTTAATCTTTAAGTTTTCATCGTTTTTTAATTGCTGTTTGTATAAAAATACCAAAATTAGGACAGGTGACGACAATTAATTTAATAAAAATACGTGGTATTTTTATACAGTTTTTACTTGTTCATGAGGTAAATATGTTCTGTTTTCAATTTTCTATGGAGGATTAGTAAAGTGTAGTGTTTTTTCTTTGATTTTCTCATAAGTTTTAGTAAAAAAGTTAATTATTTCCAGTTCATTTATACCAGTTTACGCATTGTCGTTACCTCATAGAAATTTCTTAAGACATTAATATTTCAATAATTATAAGTATATATATTGATTTAATTAAATATTATACCGAGAGAAATTGTACAGTTTGAGCTATACTATAGAAATATTATTTGAATAAATTAAAATAATTCGGTTTCTTAATAGCGCTAATATTTTAAAGTTTTGAACTTGGAGGTTTGGACATATAAAAAATGCTACTTTTAGTCTTTAAATGTCATTTTACACCAGTTTTTTTGTAACAAAAGTATTATTTTTTCAAATTAACATGGGCCAGGGATATTTATTTAACATTTCTATCGAAATTTAATAATTTATTGTCAAAGTTTTTGTAAGATATAACGTAAAGACACGAAAATGCCCTGTTTCCGGAGAATCACCCAAATATACAATAAGCACAACAATAAAAAAAAATAAAATATTCATTACAACAATATTTTTAGAAAACTTTAAATAAATAAGAACACTTTTGAAAACTTCCCATCTTTCGAAAAATGAACAAGAATGTCATATTTTAAATGCGTTAGTGTTTCATTTATTTTTCAAAATTTCAATATGCTATTTTAATTATAATTCTTTTAGCAGAAATGAAAAATGATTAATGCAACAAAATTTTGGTTCCTGACTATATTTCTAGCCATATTTATTACATAATCCACAAATTACAGTTAGGCAATTTAAAAATATTTATATTTTTATCTTTAAATCACACAGTTCCATGGATACACTAAATAAATGTTTAGGAGTATTATTGCATTTCATTTTGATACACATTTTTCTAACACGATTTGGTTGTTATAAATCCTTAACATTTAGATACTTTATAACAATAGTTTTAATTTTTGTGTATTATTCTTTTACAGCAAAAATTATGTATTATTTACCTTTTTTATAATCATTGTATCACATTATTTATCGGCTTCGTGGCTCAGGCGGTTAACGCTCTGGACTACGAAGTCGTAGGTTGTGAGTTCGATCCCCGTCGGGTAAACAATTTTTCGATTTCGTTTTCAAGCAGCAGCTCGCTGTTGGTAAGACGAACCACGTTGTTTGTTTACGTTTCGACAATATTGTTTATCTGGCGGAAATCGACTCATGACCGCTGCTGTACTTGGTGTAGGTTTCTGCAGTTTCCTACATTTCATACACAAATGTGAAGTATGGCGCCAGTATATATCTTCTTAAGTCAATCTGCAGCTCTCGCAAATATGACAATTATTATTCAGTATGTATGAACAAACTTTGTAAAAAGGGCGATTCCGCCCGTTATAAAATAAAAAAATAAAAAATAAAAATAAAATTATTGACGTTTACTATACAACTTATTGTAATTTTATCAATTGTAGCAATTGTGTACATAAATTCTATTGCCTAAAGGTTTTCAACCCATGGCATAAATGAATAAACTAACTACTTGTGCTAATTTTCTTAAATTAAGTCAATATTTGCGCTTAAAACCTTGTTTTTACTTTTAGAAACTTACTTTTGAAATAAGAATTCTCTAACTTAGGTGTGACAAGCTTGAAAAATTTTTCTTTAAGCATAAATCTCGACTAAAATTAAACTCTGCCGTCTAAAAGCAAGTCTTTAAGCACAAATATTGACTTAATTTAAGAAAATTAGCTCAATTTTAGACTCAAATTAAGACTTTTACAGTGCTTAATTTGAGATGTAACAATTTTAAGACATTTTTTTTGTGATCTAACTAACTAACTACATGTGAACAATTAGTTTAATTTTAATTTACTACAATAATGCAATATCTATCAATTCAACATTACTTCACCTGGAAGTTGTAAAGATCTTGTTACGTTGTAAATCATGTATTTTTAAAACATAATTATCTACTTGCAAAACGCATATTTATATAATCTATCAAGACACATTTATTGCTGTACTTAACCACTTCATTGTTAATGTATCATATGTGTTCGAAAAAAGCGCCACGACTGGTGATGTATCATTTATAATAACTTCCACAGTTTTCAATGAATTTACGCAAAATTTGGTACACTAGGTTTTTAAGTCGCTAAATACGAATCTGATGTCACATTTTGAGGATTTTGAATTTTAATTGACATTTTACGTCTTGACTCGCGATTTACTTTGCGATCTGCTCGACAGTGGGTAGCTGTTTTAGCCAGACAATTTTCTCCGTATAATGATATATCATACATTATTTGTATCAGTTTCGAGGTACGGCATTGTAACATGGGGAAATGCTCTTCCCAACGTTTTCAAATTTATAGAAATTTTACAAAAAACGGTTATTGAAACAATATTTTATAAAGAACATACATTTCCATCAACAAAACTATTTGTAATGAGCCAACTATTAGAAATACGAAAAGTTTACTACTTCGAAATAGTCATGTACGTAATAGCGAGCAGACTAAACTTGATAGATATCCCGTTTAGTAAAAAAAACTTAGGGCAAAGGTGTTTTGTCTCTATAGCAAGTAAAATTATAAATTTATTAATTTAGTCGAACATTTTAACTAGTCCAATTATACCAAATATCTCGAATGCGAAAGTAAAAAGTACAAGTATGGTTAAAAGTGAAAAATAAGCAAAAACTAGCATATTTACATTAATTGAAAAGTTAGCTATTATAATTATGGAATCTTATATCTGTTTCCTTCTGTCTCTACTCTTGGTTCTTTTTGAATCTACATTCAATTATTAGATTTAAGCAAACATTTATATAGTTTTAGTGTTAAGTTAGTAGTAAGTTTAGCCTAGATATTCAGGGTGCGGACAAGTATCTAAATTATACTTTTGCGTTTTACTATGTAAAGGGTTACTCCCTTCATGTAAAATTTAACCTGAATAAAATTAATTATAATTATAAATTTTCTAAATTACGCAATATCTCTAAAACGTTACAAGATACATGAAATTTTGACATAATTCCCAAAGCAGGGTAGATGATTACAAAATTTTGGAAATTTCCGATTTCTAAACGTATGACATTTTTTAATTGTGTATGGCGGCTTTGAATCATTGCACATCATGTCAAAATTTTGCCAGATTTCACGTATCTCATACCATTTACGAGATGTTGCGTAATTTGGAAAATAATATTATTTATCAACAAAAATATCGCATTCTACACTTACTGAAAAGTAAAAAAAATTGTCAATTGGTTACAAATAAATTGTTATTACACTTAAAAAAAGTTTACTCAGACATCTGTACTGCCATACGCCGGAAGAAAAGTCGTATCTCCATTTTCTGTGAAATTGGGATGACACTGAAACTAGCCGCACATTCGTAGCCGCAGATTCGATAAAAAGAATGGTTCTCAATTAAAAAAAAAAGAAATTTTTTGAAAAAGCAGCAACTCTGAGTAGGCCATTCACTCATAAGTAACAATAATTAAGCAGTTGCAATAAAATGAACACAAATTCTCACTACTATTCCGAATCTGTGGCTACGAATAGGCTAGTTTCAGTTTCATGATAAAATTATACTGATTTTCCTTATAATGTAATAGATTATTTCCTGAAAGAAAATATCTGAAATATTTGTTATTAGCTACAAAAACAAAGACAAATACTTTTATTAGAAATATAGTATTTCTGTTATAATTTGGCTAAAAAGAGCCGCAAATCAAAAAATGAATGTATTTTTATTATAAAATCATATCGGAAGATTCCTTGTATAATGAAATACGCTGAGTATTTTCTAAAATTAATCGTTAAATTAAGTAATTTAGTTTCTGGTTAGAATCAGTTTATTGGCGATACGTCAAAATTGAGAAAATGGAGATACGACTTTTCTTCCGGGGGGCAGTGTAGGAAATTTTCGTATTGATTTATTTTATATTCATTTGGATTAAAACATGCATTATTTTGCTCAATCGTGTATTGAAATGGATTCATTAATTCTGGTAATTAACTGTTATTGAAAGATTTGATTGTATTAAAAAATTATCATTTCAATCTTCATTTGTATTCAAATGTATTCGTGATTTTTGCTATTTTCCGAGTCAATTACAAACGGATTCATATTAATACAACATATTTCTAATCATGGATTAAATTGTATTTGTATTTTTAGTAGTTTCGACACTATTGTTTATGTATTCATTTGGATTCATATTTTTGTATTAAATCCCAGCAATCAGAAATGCATTGAATTGTATCGAAAATTTTGAATGCATTACAATACATTTGAATGCGCTATTTGATCTTAAAAGTATTGAAAATGATTGAAATGTATTAAAAATTTTAATGCATGGCAATGTATTTAAATCCAAAAATAATCCCAGTTCATACATTTAATGAAAAAAAAAATTTGCATCGACCGAGAATCGAACCCTGGTCTCCCGCACGACAACTTCGAGCCGTAATCACTCGACCACCTCCTTGCTGTAAAAGATGATGCGAAACTATCAAATAGTAGAAACGTGGAGCATTTATGAATTGTGTACATAAAAATAATCTGCTAAATTTATTACCATATTTTACATTTTTGTAATAATTTGGTTATTGACTTTTGAAAAGAACGAATGCATGTAGATAGTAGTTATTTTTGTTGGTAAAATAAATATTTTAATTTTTTATCTAAATTATGCAATATCTTGAAAACGGTACGAGATACATGAAATTTGACAAAATTGACATAAATCAGGGGTACCTTGGTGCAATGATTCGAAGCCACTGTACATGATTCGAGAATT
Source organism: Trichopria drosophilae (assembly GCA_030407085.1). Lineage (NCBI taxonomy): Eukaryota > Metazoa > Arthropoda > Insecta > Hymenoptera > Diapriidae > Trichopria > Trichopria drosophilae. Next base: position 95,701,203 of record CM059586.1, on the reverse strand, counting down.
TTCGAAATTTTCGATTTCTAAAATTATGAAATTTTTGAATTGTGTACGTCAGCTGAATCATCGAACATCATGGCAAAAGTTCATCAGATTTCACGTATCTCATACCGTTTACGAGATATTGCGTGAATTTGAAAATAAGTGTCCAATAAGTATACAAATATATTTCATTTAAGTGTACAACACTTTTTGGACTCTTGTGTATTGAACGCTTAAATAAAGTGTACCATTTACGACAGAGCACTGCTAAATGTAATTGGAAATTGGTTTAAAATAAACATTTCACATTCCGAATTTTGAATGAAAAGTCATTTGTGGCTTTTATTTTCGAAAATAACTTTTTTGTAATTGAAATGAATAATTCCGAAATGAACATAATTTTAATATTTTTTCACTTCAAAGCGGAAGTTATTTTTTTCTTTTTATAGATTCATTTATATTAAAAACACTCACTGCTTATACAAAAACTGCTCAATATCGGCTTATCTGGGAACTTATTGAATTGGATTTATTCTTTCTTAACTGACCGTAAACAAGTAATTCGTGTGAAGGAATATCAATCCAGGCCGGTACAGGTATTATCGGGGGTCCCTCAAGGTTCACACCTTGGACCTTTACTCTTTATTTTATTTATAAATGATCTCCCCCCGTTATTAAAGTCCACTTCACTCTTGTATGCCGATGATCTTAAGATTTTTGCTACAATTACATGTCCAGCTGATGCGTCAAATATCCAAAAAGATATAATCACCTTACAACAATGGTGTCTCTCTAATAACATGCATCTAAATGCAGGCAAGTGTAAAGTGATTAGATTTTGTCGGCTACAATCACCTTTCTCTTTTCAATATCAACTAAATGGTCAAGAATTAGAAGTTGTACATACTATAAAGGATTTAGGTGCTCATATTGACTCAAAACTCTGCTATAATGCACATCTCAAGATAGTGGTAAATAAGGCATATAAACAATTAGGTTTTCTTATTCGTTCAACAAAATTTTTTAAAGACATCTCGGTTATCATAAAATTATATAAGACATTGGTTTTGCCTAATATTTTATATGCCTCACCTATTTGGACTCCCTATACAGGTGTTGGTATAAAGTTACTTATGTTTAAAATTGGTCGCCCTTTTTCAATTTGTCAACCATTAAATCTATTCACACAGTTAATGACAGTATTTACACCAGAAAGGTTTTATTTGGACAAATATTATCGGAGGATGTTAGAAAACTTTTCTTATATCGTTCCGTTCCATACACGTGTCGCTCATCCAGAATATTAGTTGAATGTAATAGTAAAACGAACTACCATTTTAATTCGACGGTTGTACGTTTAACGAGGAAGTGGAACTCCTTACCACATCATATCACTAATGCAAACTCTATATCTTTATTTATTTATAAATGTAGAGAACTATTTTTTTCATTTTACGAGTGAAAATTGTTATATTTCACATTGTTTATTTACTTCGATTATTAATTATGTTATTTTTAAGTTTTATATTTTTATAATTAATTTTTAGTCATCTATCTATGTACATTTGTTACTACTTAATTATGTATAATGGGGCGGTTAACGCCCGTTTCATAAATAAATAAAAAAAAAATAAAAATTAAAATGAAGAATTATTAAGAATTTGTATTCAAATGAATTCACCACACTTTAATTTTTGTATTGATTTATTTTAAATTCATTTGGATTAAAGCAGGCATTATTTTGCTTAGTCATGTACTGAAATGGATTCATTAATTCCGGTAATTAACTGTTATTATTTATGGATTCGATTGTATTAAAAAATTATCATTTCAATCTTCATTTGTATTCAGATGGATTCATGACTTTTGCCTTTTTCGAGTATTTCTTCTCTCGTTTCGGCAACGATATTATTTATGTATTCCTTTGGATTCATATTTTCATATTAAAATAATAGTGAAGTATTTTTGGATTCGAAAATTTGAAATAGCGTATTCAAAAGCGAAAAATTAATCAAGTCAATACATTTCAATACAATTGTAATTTTACAGTTGGGGAGGAAAAATACATAATTTTGTAAAAATATACAACACAAATGTAAAAATCCTACATTAAACATAGTAATTTTACAGCTTGCGATTTAAAATTACCACATTTAGCGTAGGTTCCATATTTACCACGTTCAACGTTATAAATTTCATCAGAATTTTTTACAGTGTAGCGTATTAAAATACATAAAAATGAATCCAAGTGAATACATTTCAATACAATTCCGACTGCTGGGTTACTATGTATACGTCTTTGATAAAAGGGTTGGAGATATCAAGAGTAAAGGCATTTGAGATAAAGTTGGTAAACTAACACATAAAAAGAATGTGTGCGCTTGAGGATTAATCATTCGCTTAGTCCTAACAGATTAGATAGCATAACGTACAAAATTCAAAGAATTTAATAATAACACTATAGAATAATGAAAACATGTTATACGCGCAAAGAAATTTTAAGTCAACACAACAGAATTTTGGGAAGTAATAGTTACCGCACAGATTCTGACGAATTTGAAATGACGATTACAATTCGATTTCGTTAAAAAGAAAATTTTTATAAACAGATCCAATTTGAATGCACCTTTGAGAATATTTATTCATAATTTCTAGACATTATAGTTATTAATCATTATTTGTAATGACGTATAAACGTTGAAATGGAAAAACTTGGTACTTTTTTCACTCTAACGCTTCCATATTGTAAACAGTGCAAGATACACTAAAAATGCACTCAACCTTTTTTATAGAGCACAAAATTTCCTAAAAAAAAGTCAGCAAGAACCCTAGTCTAAAGTTAATAGATTATCCATGAATAACGCTGAAATTTTGTCGTACAAGTTAATTATGAATATTTTAGAATTTTTGTAAAATATGAGGCATATTCCATCGTTGCTCATGGCTAAGCTATTAACTTTAGTCTAGGACCCTTGCTGACTTTTTTGTAGGAAATTTTGTGCTCTACAAAAAAGTTTGTGTGCATTTCTAGTGCATCTTGCACTATGTTCGATATGGAAGCTTCAAAATGAAAAAAAGTACCAAGTTTTTCCGTTTCAACGTTTATAGATCATTAAAATTAATTATTAATAACTAAATAGTCGGAAAATTATGAATAACTTCAAAAAGGTGTAATAAATGTGTATCTACTTATAAAAATTTTCTTTTTAACGATTTCGAATGTTAAAAAGTTATGTACAATTCATGGGATTTAAGATATTAAAAAAAAATACAAGATAATTTTGTGTATTAAAGATTGAATTAGTTAAAATAAAAATGCTACATAAATGAAACCTGTGATAATTTTCTACATTACTTACCTTTAAGAAACGTTTAAATATATTTCTGACGATGCTAATGCTAGCAAGATATTCAGTTGATCCATATTTGTTTTGTTTAAACAAGTGTATCAAACATTTCGAATCGTAATTATATTTTGGACAATACTATGAATAACCTGTAGCTTCTAGCAAATCTTTTATATCAGATTTTCATCTACTACTGAATTTATTACAGATATTAAGATGCAATGTTGCATACAACAATCAAGAAGCATGCTTTTACTTTTAAAATTACAACACTGACAAATCGTTAATCGCAATTCTTTACTTTATCGAAATTTTAGGTTAATTATCAACAAGTTGCAATAACACGTTTCAAAATGTCAACTCATAGTGTAATTTACTTAAAATTCTGTAATTATTATTTGATAATGATAAAACACATTTTGAATTTTGTCATTACAGATATTAGTGAAAAGTGGAGTTTAATGTTTATGACACAAATAAAGTTAAAAAGTTGATAATTTTAATTGTCAATAGTGTATTTTTTCAACGACTTGTTCCAACCTACCTGCTGTTGAAAGTAGATATTAAACAAATCGATACTTTAAATGAATACGTCGAAAAGTTCTGCAAACTTGACAGCTGCATAAATCCATTAAATTCGTGAGTTAATACGAAAAATTGTAAACTTAATATCGAATTTACTTCATTGAATCGTTAGAAAAAGTATCTTACGAATTTCGAAAGAATAATAAAAATGAAGTTTAGAATTTTTCATATTAAATCTCAATTAAGAAAACTCATAGGAGCGGCATTTTCTGAAATTTTTTTGGAGCAATTACGAATACTTTTCGAGCAATTTTAATATCTTTCAAATAAAGCATTTTACAGTATAATTGCTATATCCAATTGAAATAAGTGTTTGTGTACAATGCAAAAGTTCTATTTATAAAAATAGAACTCGAGTTCTGTATGAATACATAAGAAAAGTCACATAGTAGAACAAAATGATAATTAATATGTACTAACACAACACTAATGTCAGGGAAGTTATTATTTATCCATGAAAAATCACTTTTCACCACTGTATGTAACTGAAACAAAATTCATAAAAACCAAACTACAAACTTTAACTGAAAAAAAATTTTGTAATAGCGAACGTTTTCTCGACACTTTTCACCACAAAAAAACGACTTTTCAAAACAATTATTCTAATGTATAATTTCAAAACCAAACAACTTTATCACAAAAAACCAAGCACTACAACGATGACGTAGAGGTAGGCGTGTAAATTAAGAGTGAGAAAGATGGATGCACGGGGGGAGGACAAAGGATGAAGTGAGGCGTCGAAAATTTTTGATCGAAGGATCTGGAAAATCGGGAAAGAAAAAAAAACATCGCACAATATTCGAAGGCACCAGAAGAGGCTCGAGAACAGGGAAAAACGTTGACACCTACCGCCCTATTGACGATCTGCTACGCTTGACGCGCGACGGCGGTGAGTCGCGGCTGGAGCTTCTCTTCATGTTATTGCGGATCTTCACCGTGATTTTATGTCTATCGTCCCTTGGAATCCCAATCATCAACGCTGACTTTCAATCGGGGTTGCTTTCGCGATCCTGAATTCCCAATCCACAGAAATCCACGTTCGGTATACGCTTCTAATATTGAAAAAAATAAAGCCACGAAGTAACTCGATGCGAAACAGTCTTGCAAATGGCGGCGCGCGTGCCTCTCCATCCCCTGTCTTGCCCGACACCGCGGCCTCCAGCCGCCACTCTCGTCATCGACGACACGGGCGCCCTCTAGCGTCACTCTGATGCAACTATTCCCTAGAAGTCCCTAGGAACATGAATGTCGACCGGAGAGCAGCTTAACCCGTTTCGTCCTGAAATGCCGTAAATTTTGACTTCTTTTCATCAGGTGCTTTCTTAGGGAAAAAATCACTCAATCGTTTTGATATAACCGCACCTATTGTATTTTTTCTCGAACTTCCTAAATCCGGTTTCAGATTGACCATATCTGCCGTCATTTTTTTACTATGACGGTTAAAACATAAAAAATCGTGAATTTTGAAAAAATTTGTTCAAATAATCGTATTTTTGAACAGGAAACCGTGTTCGAATCAAGCTGAATCTCTGTATCTGGTGGATTAAATAGTTATACTAAAAGATAGGATGGTTATTAATTCACCATTCAAAATGGCGGATTCAAAATGGCGGACCTCAGTGAACATTTTGTTGAAAAATTTCTGGACGCTCTAACTGAACAATTATGAGCTTGTTTTAAAAAATGCTAAGAATAAAAAATTCTTAGAATTCGCCGAGAAATATAGAGGATTTTTTTCACATTTTTTAAATGAATTTTTTCAAAATTTTTTTCAAAATTTTTTTCAAAATTGTAATTTTTTTTTCGAAAAATTCTGAACAAAATTTAGTGCATTCTCTGATGAATTCTAAGAGATTTTTTTATTCTATCCATTTTTCCCCAAATGTTGATAGTTTTCGAAAAAGAAAAATCTTAAACTATAATTACATAACAACAATATGGCGGGAACGGAGGATGACCGTTTAATAGATAAGTGGAAAGAAGGGTGTTATTTTGCCTGTTGTAAATACAAAAAACCAGCTAAAATCGGTGTGTGTATAATTTGTGGTTCGCTTTATCATGTGAGTTGTGCATTACGGAATGAAGAGCTAAAAATAATAGATGATATACACATAATTTGTTGTGAGAAAAACATAACCTTAAATGTGGAGCACGTGGATGAACTCACCGATGAAGTAACAAATGATGTGGCTAAACTACGTACAGTTATTGCAATATTAAAATATCAGCTGCAAATATTTAAAAATAAAAACCAAGAAAATGAACAGATACACGAAGAAAAAAATAGCGCACTAAACGAACAACAAGAGTACGAAATTGAATTACTCCGAAAAGAAAATTTGGCGCTTAAAAATAAAGTTAAAATTGTAGAAAATAAACTTGATACCAGCATACATGAGAGAACGCAAGTAACTCCATATAGTGATGATACCTCTAACAATTCATCAGAAATCCTTCAATGGAAGGAATACTCACAAACATTATTACAAAAGCTAAAAACAGAGGAAGAAAATAAAAAAAGTAATCTAGTTAATAATCAAGCTATACGAGAAGAAAATGCTCTTTTGAAGAAATTAAATGAAGAGATAACAGATAAAAATACCTTACTAAAAGAAAAATGTGAGTACCTAAACGAGAAATTGCTCACACTAAAAAACAATCAAATAAGCTTTGCGGAAGTTGCTAAACAACAAAGAATTATCCCAAATTCTGACATATTAAAGAAAAACCCACCAGTAGTTATTGTTAAACCGAAATCTACACAAAACTCCTTAAAAACAATGCGAGACATAAAAGAAATAGGTTGCAATAAAAACTCAAAAACAAAAATTATAAATGTAAAAGAAATATCAAATGGTGGAATAAAAATTAAATGTGATTCAACTAGCGATGTACAAACCTTAACAAAAGACCTGACGGAGCAATTTGGTGATAACTATGAGGTACATACTGAAAAACTAGTGGATCCTTGTATTAAAATAACAGGATTGCAAGAAAACTATGAACCACAAGTGCTAAAGGAAATCCTAATTCAAAAAAATTTTGACAATATTGAAGAACCAATATTACAGGTAAATAATATTATTCATATCCAAAACAAGGGAACGTACACAGCATTTGTACAAGTTGAGGCCCGTATATATGCCCAACTCCTTCTCACAAAAAAAGTATTTGTAGGATGGCAAAGTTGCCCAGTCTATGATACTTTGAGTATAAAAAGATGCTTGCGCTGTTCGGGCTACGGCCATGGCATCAAAAAGTGCAATGATGATTTCGTTTGTCATTTTTGTGCAGGAAATCATGAATCAAAAAATTGTGCAGATAAAACTAAAACAGATAAATATAAATGTACAAACTGTGATAAATCCAACAAAAAACTTAAGTTAAATAGAAGCACTAATCATGCGGCGAATGATGAAAATGAGTGTGAAACGTTCAAATCGCGCAAGGAATACATTATCTCCAAGACAAACTATCCATATAAAAAACTAATCTCTATATAAGGTATGTTCACTAATATTACTGACTTTCCAGGACTTAATGTAAATACTTTGCGCTATCGTAATCATGATGAATGCTTAAATTCTATGAAGAATACAAAAAATTCAACCATCATTCACTTAAATATCAGAAGTATAAATAAGCACTATGAAGAACTACTTCTATTATTAGAAATGTATAAAAACAAATTTGACATAATTGTATGTACGGAAACTTGGCATATACCAGACATACGTATGTATAACATACAAAATTATACAACACTCTAAATCATGGCTGCGTCAATCAAAATGATGGAGTATTAGTATTTATTCGAAATAAAATTTTTATTCGTCATACAGTGGACAATATAGGACAATTCAAAGTATTAAACGTTACAATTAGAACCGATAAAAAAGAAGAGCCCCTAACACTAATAGCAGTATACAGGCCCCATATTATCAATTCTCGTAATTTTATTGAACATATATTTACATATTTAAGAGAAGTCAGCTCAAGTGAAATACTATTTATTGGTGATACTAACCTTAATTTGATGATCCCTAGTAATGATATTGTAGATTACACTAATCAATTTGCGGAACTGGGATTCATATCCCTAATAAATTCCTACACACGATCACAAGGAACTACTTCCACGTGCATTGATCATGCCTTTATAAAGACAAAAAATGATATCGAAAAGATAACTGCTGGAATACTCGAAACGAACATAACTGATCATTACCCAATTATAATACAAATACCGAATATAGAAAAATCAACACGACCTTCCAAAAGATTAGAGTACAAGAAACTAAATGAACACCTTTTAGTGGAAAACTTAAAAACTGAAACCTGGACTAATATAATAATATCTAAGATATAAATTCTGCCACTATTAACTTCATAAATAATTTAAGCAATCATATTCAACGTGCTACTTCTACAATCATATCTCATCTTAAGCCTGCTAAAAAACCGTGGATTACACAAGGAATAATTAATTCAATGAAAACTAGAGATCATCTTTATCAACAAGCAAAACTACACCTCTTAAATGAATACCTCTACGCTAAGTATTTAAAATATCGAAATACATTAACATCGACTATAAAGAAGGCAAAATCTATCTATCATGCCTCAAAAATCACACAAAACAGTAATCCTACAAATATGTGGAAAACTGTCAAAGAAATAATAAACCCTTCAAAGAAAACCAACTCAATCCAAGAAATATTAATCGACAGAGAAAGAATTAGTGACAAATCTAAGATAGCTACCGAGTTCAATAAATTTTTTTCATCCATTGAGGGTACTCAAACATCACAGACCCTTTCTACTGAAGAAGCAAGTCGAGAAATATCATACAAACCGAACTTTCAGCGCATAACACACTCAATGTATCTAAAAGAAGTTACCGAACATGAAATTTTGAAATATATAAATCAACTAAGAAATGATGCAGCTCCAGGCATAGATGAAATTACTTCGAAAACATTAAAGATATGTGGTAATTATATTGTTAAACCTCTTGCCTATATAATTAACTTATCTTTTAAAATTGGTATCTGTCCTGAACACTTCAAAAAAGCCGTCATTGTTCCAATTTACAAAAGTGGAGAAAAAGACTTAATGCAGAATTATAGGCCGATAGCATTATTGCCTTGTGTCTCAAAAATCTTTGAGAAATGCCTTAAAGAACGAATTTGTAGCTATCTAAAATATTCAAAAATATTACATCCATCACAACATGGATTTCAAACGAGGAAATCTACAAACACAGCAATAGCTACACTAACTGAAAACATATATAAAGCATTAGACGAAGGAACACCCGCAGTTGCATTATTCATTGATTTGGCCAAGGCATTCGATACACTGAATCATAACATCTTACTCAATAAACTTGAAATGTATGGATTTCGAGGAAATGTGTATAGGCTACTAAAAAGTTATCTTACCGACAGAAGACAGATTGTAAAGATACAAGATCATTATAGTAATCAAATTACAACAACTTGTGGCGTACCGCAGGGATCGGTACTTGGACCACTATTATTTATAATCTATGTCAACGATATCTATACTTCCGAAATCCAAGGAGACATTATATCTTACGCTGATGACACTGCTATAATATATAAAAGTTGCACATGGACCGAAGTCTTGGAAAACATCCGTACAGAACTTCCGAAAATAAAAAACTGGTTTGCTGCAAATAATTTAACAATGAATATAAAGAAAACACAAGCAGTAGCTTTTGGATGCTATTACGATAGCCTTCCTACCACGAATAAAATAACTATACACGAAGAAAATTGTACACATCAACGTGCTTGCACCTGTTTACATATTAAGATTGTGAATTCCGTGAAATATTTGGGCATAACCATTGACAGCCACCTTCGGTGGGATATACATATGAACAATATTCTTCTAAAACTTCGCTATATACCATGTATATTCTATAAATTACGAACAATTTTAAATATAAAACAACTCAGGATTATCTATTACACTTTAGTAGATTCTATACTGTGAAACGAATCGGAGTCTAAACGATAAAATCCTCTGATCGTCCAAACATAAAAATACATATATGTCAAATTGTAGTCATTAATATTAATAATAAATAAATTAAAATCGTAGATTGGAATCGTTGGGTGCTGAAATAAAACGTCATTATATTATTTGTCATTCAATTAAAATATATTTTTCTTTGAATTTCATAAAATAATTGAACTCGTCATAACATAAAAATAACCACATTCATACCAACACACTCGAGGTCGTCGTTGCAAATATAAAAAATAAGAGTCAAGATTTAAAAAAGTGATCGAGTAGTCGGTAAAATGTATGAGTCATTATATATAAATAAAATAAGTCATTTCGTCAACGAAATAATTTAACGCGAGTGAAATAAATTAGGACGACGCGGACACACATTCAAATTACACACTCTCACATACATACACATAAATAAATTAACACATAAATAATTTAGGGCGTTCCACAATAACATTTCGTATACACTTATTATTTTTTATTTTATTATCGAACGGAAGAGAAAGAGGCTTACTTTTTAGTCTTCTTTCTTCTTGGCGTCGTTCCTCTTCTTTAGTATTCGGTCCTCCATCCGTCGGTGATTATGAATAAGGCTGCTGTCACCTCGTGAACCTGAGTAGGTGTCACACTCCCTCGCGACTACGAGGGAGAGGACCAGCAGCCTGGTGTCCTTGACGAACGGAGTACCGTCGTCAATGCTTGGTGTCCTGGTTTGTATCAAAAATTATATCCTCGCCGCCTCCATTGATATATTGAATTTTGTGCTGGCTGTGAATATTTGCGGGCCCACTGATTTGTTCGGAGCAGCCAGGTTCTCCGGATGTTGAGGCAGCGAGTCGTCCCCAGGAGTCCGTGTAGAAGAGGATGTCCAAATGAGAAGAGTCCAAAATGCGAGATGATTGAGGGATACTTACCAGGTCTTATAATACCTCGGTAAGTATCCCTATGTCCAGTCAAGTCGCCGAGTTCCATTTTTACTGAGAATCGGGACGGGAACTGTCAAACATTTGAATGTCATTTGCTAGACTTTAGTTTGACAGCCCGCCCCTCATTTGAATTTGGAGCGCCTGCGCCCCATTGCGGCGACACATGCGCTCCGAGCACGGAACTCGGCCCGTTGTTGCCCATTTTTAAGGTTGCGCGACCAGGGCGCCGTTGCACCTCTTCTGCGCAGGTAGAGGCGCACCAGCGCCAGCGCCAGCGCCATGTGATTTCGCGCGCATGTCCATTGATGCGCGCTCGGATCCCACGTGGGCTTGGGATCCAAAATGGCCGACCGGCCGGGAAAAGCGCGCATCTCGTCCTTTGTATTTTTCTTAATTACTCGCGTCGATATAAGTTGTAATGGCCCTCTTTCTCTCCGCCGCTCTTTCTCTTCCGCGCGGTCGAGTTAAACGGCTCGTTACAACTGTCATATGGTATTATCGGATGGGGTGGAAGTAAAAATAATGTCTTACAACATCTGCAAACTGTACAAAATACGGTTCTGAAAGTTATATACAAAAAAAATAGAAGATTTTCCACCAAGCAACTATATGCAAATAGTCAAATTCCAACCCTCAAACAAAAATTTTATATTGCTGCGGTGCATCACGGTTTCACTGATAACACCATCACACTTCTATCAGAAACCGAAAATCACAGGATCTCAAGAAGTCGAACTAATAATAAATATAGAGTCCCTAAATTCGTAAGAAGCATTGGAAGAAGATGTCACACATACTTTGCTGCAAAAATTTTGAACGATATGCTTCCATCCACTAGAAATAATTTAATAAAAATGCAGTCAAGACAGAGGAAAAGAAAAATTAGAGAAACTATCCTGTCTACATCAATAGATCTACACTAATTATAATTAATATCTATGACATGCGGCTCCACCGTTTTCTACACCATGTTGAAGACCACACCATCGTCCAAAATATCCTGAGTGCGGACAAGTGATATTTTTCACTTTTGCTCTCAGCGTAAAAATTGAGCAATACATAAAATTAAAATTCCGATTTATCGTGTATATAAAGAAATTTTTTATTTTTATAAAATGTTAACATATATGTACTAAAGTGTTATAGCTCAATAAAGTTTATTTATATTTATTTATTTATTATAATATATGAAATTCATTTCCTCGAAAACTATCAACTTTTGGAAAGAATTGCAAAGAACAAAAAACTCTTAGAATTTATCAGGGAATGCACTAAATTTTGTTCAGAATTTTTCGTAAATAAATTACAATTTTGAAACAAATGTTGAAACAAAATTTCTCAAAACTTCATTTAAAAAATCTGAAAAAAATTCCACTATATTTCTCAATGAATTCTAAGAACTTTTCATTCTCAACATTTTTTTTAAAAAGCTCGTAGCTTTTGAGTTAGATCGTCCAGAAATTTTTCAACAAAATTATGACTGAGAACCGCCATTTTGAAGCCGCCATTTTAAATGGAGAATTAATAACCATCCTATCTTTTAGTGGAACTAATTACTCCACCAAATACAGAGACTTTGGTTGTTCCGAACACGGTTTCCTCTTCAAAAATACCATTATTTGAAGACATTTTTTCAAAATTCACAATTTTTTAATGTTTAAACCGCCATAGTAAAAAAATAGCGGCAGATATGGTCAATCTGAAACCGGATTTAGAAAGTTCGAGAAAAAATACAATAGGTATGGTTATATCAAAACGATTGAGTGATTTTTTCCCTAAGAAAGCACCTGATGAAAAGAAGTCAAAATTTACGGCATTTCAGGACGAAACGGGTTAAGAACTTAATCTCGAAACTTTAACTTTAACCCACACGGAAAGACGTTTTAGGTGATTACGGAATGACTAAGAAACGCATTCTACCGTGCAGTTGGTACGGACGAAAAGATGGAGCGCTCCCGCCGATCGCGTCAGCTATTACAGCTTATCTTTGCGATCGTATCAGCACAACAGCAGTTCGTCCAAAATAGCTCGGGAGAAAAGTATAAATTGTGGACGAAATTCGTCAAAACTAAAGTACATACTTCGGAATGTTGTGCGTTTTATAACTAGAAAAAGTATACAGGTTCAAAACAAAATTTGTTTTGATAGAAACAATACATACTTTATATTTACTTTTATATAAAATATTAATGATTCAAAGTAAATAAATAGATTTCCAAACTAATTACACAACCTTTGTTTCGTCTTCATTCAGTGACAGTTTTATATCGATAGAAGATTTTAGATCTAAAACTGTCCTTCAACAAGATTTTCATCACTGAGAGATAATAGAATTAGAATCAGATTGACCGTAAACTGCTAATTCATTTCTCTGTGATCGACAAAAATTGTTTTATTGTATATTAAGTAAAAAAGGGTAATTGTTGCTTTACATTTATCTATAGCCATATTTTAATACGTTTTGATCTCAGAAACTTGGAGAAACTTGGTTCACGCCGATTGGTTGAAATTATCACCTTCAAAACTGTGAAACAAAGTAATAAGAAATTTAAGGTCGATACGACATTTTGAATTCTATGGTAGAAAGGGGCAATCTCATTCAATTTGTAATATCTTACATTACATACTTTGAAAATGAATTGGTGGTTAAATATCAGATACATATTTTGAAAATGAATTTATGGTAAAATATGAGAAATAACTAACATTGATCATGAAACTGTCAATTCATTTCACTGTGATAGATAAAAATTGTTTTATTGCGTATGAAGTAAAAAATGTAATTCTTGCTTTACATTTATCTATAACCATATTTTTAGATACGTTTTGATCTCAGAAACTTGGAGAAACTTGGCTCACACCGATTGGTTGAAGTTATCACCTTTCAAAATCGTGAAACAAAATAATAACAAATTTAAGCCTGACACAGCTTTTTGTACATTTGGGTAAAAAGTGGTGTAATCTAAATTAGTTGTGATCAATGAAAATATAAAAGCATTTAGAAAAATGTTATTCCCACTATTTCTGATGTAAAATTGTATGCTCTTTCAGAATCTTTTAATAAAATTTTGCTAAAATGAAAAGCAAAAAAGTTATACATGTTTTTTTTTTAATTTATTTTTCATTCTAACATCATTTTCACCCGGAAATTGCATTGAGAAACATGTCTAAGGTAAAAATGTCGTGTCCATGGATCCTTAGGATTAAAACGTACCGTGTTCTAATTTGAATTTCAAGATGGCAACTTTCAAAATGGCGCCTAGAATTAGAAATATTTTTTTATTAAGTACTTTTTGAGTTATAAAGGTTTGAAGTTAACAATTTTTTGACACAAAATGTAGAATATCTTGTAAAATATTATTTAGTTTTCAGTAATCATAACCTTAATACTTTTGTGCGCGGAATAATGAGACCAATTAATTGGTTTAAAGAAAATACATTAATCGGATCCCCCTAATATTTTCAGTAAGAATGCATTTTGGAAACAAATTGTTAACTTCAAACCTTTATAACTCAAAAAGTACTTAATAAAAAAATATTTTATTATAGTGTTTTGGAAAGCTCTCGAGATAAGCTATAAGAATATGCAATAAAATGTAGGGGGTTCTATTTAAAAAAATAAGATTGACCATGAAATGACCTTGAAGGACATGGTCAAGGTCAAAGTCAAGGTCATCATCTTACTCCCCGCTTGAAACCATACAACTTTGCTATTGGACATTTTCTCCTAAGTGCATTCTAACTGAAGATATTAGGGGGATCCGATACTTTTCGATGACCCTGTATGTTTCCAGTGGAGACTGCGGAGGAATGTATGTACATCCAAATATACATTTCTTGCTCCCAATCCATACTTTGGTGAACGAGTGATCTAAAGATGTTACATCAGATAGGATTTGGGAACTGCTTATACTGTTCTTGACTGCGATGAGGGAGCCTCCTCCTTTCTGATGAGCACTACTATTTGGTGATCGGTCTTGTCTGTATATCGAGTAGTCATTTAAACCTAGTTCAGAGTTGAGAAATTCTGGCGTAAGACTGGTTTCAGTTAGTAGAATGATATCTGGCTTGTGTGTCATAGAGAGTAAATTGAGTTTCAGGCTGGTAAGCTTGAGTCGTAGTCCGTTTACATTTTGGTAGTAAGTAGTAAAGTAAGAATGCGAGTTCACAAGTTTTTTGAATGATGTGGTTTGTTATCGATGCCCACAATTGTAGGGATTCCATTCAAGACTTTTACCTTAAGTAGCTCGTTGGGATTCGACTCCTTAAGTTTGTCAATTTCTTTATAAAGAAGACTTATTAGTTTGCGTTGATCAGGTGTTTTGTTCATACCAACTTTAATAGGTGCAGGAAGAGATTTAGATTTGCCAAAGATCTTGAAAACGTCGAATTCAGTGCTGTAAGAGATAAGTAGAGGCCGACTTGTGTTGACTGCAGGTTTACCTAAACGAAAGATATCTGGACTAAGTTGTTTAGTTAGTAATTCCTTGACCTTGGTCCAGTCCGCTTTGTCCTTTTCCTGCGGTGCTCCTTTTGCTTCGGGTGTGTCATAAAATATGACATTTCTCGATCGACGTTCAACATTCCTACTTTCTGAGACGTATTTGGCTTGAGTGAGAAGACTATTTAGTTCGTTCGGAGGATTTAAGTGACTGAGAGTCTCTTTAATGGTCGTAATCTCTTTTTGAAGATTGACTATACATGGTTGATCTTGTAAATCCTGTATTGACGAAATTTCTTGTTCTACAGCCGTTAAGCGAGTATCCAGTTGCGTATAGTTGTCCTCCATACGGATTACACGTGAGCACACATCACTTAGCGTTAAATTGTGAAATTACTACCGAACTTGTAAATTTACATAGGCGGATAGTAATTTTACATAGCTAGAAATACCGGGTTAAAATTTACAACAGCGTTGTAAAATTACAGTTTTCTGGTTGAAATTAACAAGCGCTTGAGTAAAATTACAATTTGCCTTGTAATTTTACACATTTTATATTTTCGGGCATTTCAGGTGAGGTTAGGTTATCTAATCTTTTGTATACGTCAGTATTTTCACGGTTAACCTGTAAATTTTGTAAAATATTGTTGGGAAAAGGATATCATGGAAAATAAAATGATATAGTGCATATGTGTAAGGATTGTATTAAATACTTTATTTTATTTCTCTTTCATGGCATGTTTTTCTTTTACTTTTTTTGTATAAAAGCCGTTAGGCCGTTTATTAATAAGTAAATAAATAAATATATTATCATCAGTTTCAAATTTTGCAATTAAATTTTGCAACCTTAAATTTGAACAACTCTTTTCTTATTTGATTCGGTCTCGTTGCGCTTTGAGTCTCTATAGCACTTTTGCTACTGCGAGCGTAAATTTACAATCTCGAGTTGAATTTTACTTTATAAAATACAATTCTGAAAATAGTAAAATTACTGTTCTCAGAATAGGTAATTTTTAAGACCCAGTCTGGGAATAGCAATTTTACAACTTTTGTGTAATGTCACTATCAGTGTTGGGTCGGTAGTGTACTGGAGGTAAACCACTTCAGTTTTCTACGTGTAGAATATGGCATAGACTACATCTTCTGTTTTCTACACAAATGGAGGTAGTCTACTTCAAACTTTTGCATTTATTTGGCGCAATTATATGTGTACTTTCATAGTTAAAAATCAAACTGAAGAGTAAAAAATCCAAAAAATACAAGGTATCCGTAAAATATTAGTTACAAATGTTACAAATGATGTAAATATTATCAAAACTACTTTTAAAACCTCGCTAATGTCACAATTAAGAAGGATATCTTGTTGTTGAAAAATGCTTTTTTGATTGTAGAAATTAATAACATTTATTTCCCAAATATTATAAATTATTTCCTAAGACAGGAATATAAAATTAATTGGTTTATTACATAATCTTTTCTTTTAAGATTTCAAATACTTTGGCATCTTGAATTCAGGAAAAATTCTTTTTCGTTTATAATGGATAAAAAAAACAATTTAATGAAACCCATAAAACATAAACATTTGAACAGGTTATGTTTTCGAGCATGTTTCAGTATTCTACCATTTTCATGTACACTATAAAAAAAAATCGTGTAAAATTACAGTTGAGAATGGGCTCGAAAATTACCCACTTTCAACGCAGTGGATTTACTATGTGAAACACAGTAACTTTCCCTAAATCTTGTAATATATTACTCGTTTGTAAAATTACCACGTCCAACGTACACTGTAAAAAATGAAAATGAAATTTACAATGCAATGGTAATTTTCAATCATGAAAATTTGGTTATAACACTACGTTGAGCGTTGAAATTTTACCGAAGTGAGGTTAGAGATTTACCGCCGCATTGTAAATTTACGACGCCGAGCATAGGGAAAATACTAGACTGTTGTACTTTTACTACGTCAAACGTAGGTAATTTTTCGAGCCTACGTTGGGCGTGGTAATTTTACAAACGAGTAATATATTACAAGATTTAGGGAAAGTTACTGTGTTCCACATAGTAAATTCACTGCGTTGAAAGTGGGTAATTTTCGAGCCCATTCGCAACTGTAATTTTACACGATTTTTTTTACAGTGTAGGTATCACGTAATTCATTTATAATCGAAATGTAACTATACATGTGTTAATTTGATTTTTTTTCACTATGTGCACTAATGCAGAAATACATAGTACACACGCTTTGTTGCTTTCTTGCACCGATTGCGGTTTGTTTTGCATTCTCGTGGGGGGCATGCAAGGTTAGAAGGTTGAAAAAATGAATCGGGTATTAGAAATTCGTTTATAAATGAAGAAATTTTGGAAATTGTTATCGAATTGTGATATCGAAAGATCATAAATAAAAAAAGATTAATTTTCGAGCCCATTCTCAACTGTAATTTTACACGATTTTTTTTTACAGTGTGGTCAAAATGTGGGTATCATGCCATTATATTATTTTTTAAAATATTATTGCAAAATATTATTGTGAATAATATTATTTTAAAAAATATTATTGTGAAAAATATTACGTAAGTATATTCTGAACACGGACCGATAAAACGAATTAAAAAATAAGTCAGGTTTCGAACTGTGAAAACTAAATTTTTTGTTACTTTGAAAATATGTTATTTTTCACCTCACATATCCCGTCTTGTCAAGTTTCGGGTAAATATTGATAGGTTGGGTATTTTTGAATCGATTAGTGCTTGTGTTTTATGTATTTAAGTTAAATTAATAATAGTTTTTTAATAAAAAATAACTTTATTGCCAATGGGGCACAGTGAAACACTGACGCGTGGAGCACAGTGAGACAATGTTAAAATGTTGACAAGCAAATGTATTTAATGGCACTACATAATTCAGTTTCAATTAATTTAATGGAAAGTCTGTCATTATTATGTTTAGTTTTAATTAAAATTATATTCTGAAGGGAATATATAATGAAAATTAGTTATATTCAAGAATATTTATAAATAAAAATTTATTTCAAGAAAGATATCTAAAGTATTATTTTGAGAATTATTCAAGAACGATTTTAATTGAGATTCAACTATAAAAAAAGATTTTGGTTTTGTTAATTACGCGCATTCATATTTTACTTTTCTAATTATAATGTTACTGATATAAATATTATTACAAACAGATTGTTATGTAATTAATTAGTTCGTCATTATTGTAATAAAAATAAAACATTTTACCTATTGGATTTATCATAACCTGTACGCCACGCACGTTTCATTCCTTGCGCTACTGTGCCCCACTAGTGGGGTACAGTGAACCATAGCGAGATTTTTTTTCAAGCGACTTTTTCAAATACGTTTAACAGATCTATACAAATTATTACAGCTTTAAAATATATCTAAATCCCTACAGAAATCATTAATGCAATGTACGTTGTAAATAAACTTCACCGGTAATCATAATAATTCATTTAAAGATTCTCGTGCCACTGTGCCCCATTCTCCCCTATATCTAAGTATATTATTTTCAATAGAAAAGGTTAGCGCCGCTGTTAAAAAACTCTGCCGAATATCTAATATTTTAGTATCCAGAAATATATTGTTAGACGGATATCTCATGCTTTTGCCTAAAATAATTTTTAGCATGCGCTTTTGCAAGACCTCAAGTGACTTTATGTGCTTCATATAAGTACCACCCCAAGCTTTGATTCCGTAGTTTAGAACGGATGAAAAGAGTGCATAGTAAATTTTAAATAATTGACGTATCTCAAGAATTCTCTTGAGCCTCACAAAAACGCAAGCAAGATATCTTAATTTTCCTATGATACTTTTGGTTTGAAAATCCCACCTAAGATGAGAATCTATCTCAACTCCTATGTACCTAACGTGACTAGCTCTCGACATTTCTTCACAACTACAATTAATGCTGTTAGAGTTACATGTGTGGATTTTTATTTTTACAATAATATTATTCACAATAATATTTTTTGCCATAATATTATATTTTTTTAATATTATGGCATGTAATCAAAATATGAACTCGTTCGAAACTGCCCGCTTCATGAACCATAACATACTAGATGGGCATGCGCTTTTCCATTTCGGCCCGGTCCGTTACCGTGAAAAAGCGAAAATGATTTGTCGGTTCTTCATCACTGTTTTTGCAGCATATTGAAAACGCGTCTTTATTTCGCGAAGAAGAATGCCCAGGAACCAGATGTTTACTTGAAAAATTACCAACACATATACGAAGCGCAAAATATATACGTCATGCAATGAATTTCATCGAGAAAATGCAACAGTTTTGCCGAACGCGAAGGTCGTGAAATGCATTTTTGTCGATTTGTCCATCTCCGTCGATCAGTTGAACAAAAAGTAAAATTTGAAGCCAATTGAATAAAATGTAACAGTCAGGACGATCTCTTTAATTGTGAGTGAGATCTGTTAAATGTTCATTCGTTAAAGTTGACTTCAGTGATCAACATGTAAATTTTCGTTTAAAAAGTGTTACATCTTTTGCACCTGTACATTTAAATATGATTTCAAAAAATCACATCAACCTTGCTACGATGAAACGATGAGTGACTCGATTACCAAGAGTCATTCATACATGTTTGAATTTCTACTAAATCATGTATAGCTTCGACGGAGATTTCAGGCGCAAGCCGCAGCAAAATTTGTCTGGTGCCAGCCAAAATTCCCGTAGAGACGGGAAGAATGCATTGTTACAACGTGCGCAACACGAACGTACCAAACGCGAACAACAACGTAAACGGCACAATGCTGTTCTAAAAATTCAAGCACACGTTCGCAGCTTCCGTGTTCGCCAAGCTGCCAAACGCTACGAGAGAAACGAATTCGATAAATTGCAACAGTTCATCGGTAGCAAGTCGCTCAATTTAGACGAATCTGTTCCCCTTTTGCGAAAGCTGTTATTCTTCTACGATTATGCTCACGACACAAATCGATTAGTTTGGATCCTTCAACACATTCTCAAGCTACACAAAGATGTCAAGTTAAGTTCTGCCGTTTCCAGCGAATGGTATTGGAGAGTGCGATGGATTTTGAGGTTGTGCATGCGGTTTTGTGTCAGAACAGTCCTGTCACACTCGACGCAAATGATAGCGATTCAACTAAGAATGATGGAAGTCTTCACGATTCCGGAAGATACCAAAAGAATTCTCGGAGATAACACCGACCTACACTTATTGGGTATTTTCGCCTACTTAGTCCAGAACAAATACTTCGAACAAGTCAAACAATTAATCGATGCAAAAGTTCCGCCAATGTTGGAACCTTCGCCGATTCCTCCGACCCCAATGGCCAAATGGTTTCTCGACATGATTCAACGTCCCTTAAGCATTGTGAATCGGATGGAAACGTCAAACGAATTCAGTCTTCTCATCTTAAAAGAATTATGCACCAGTATTCTTTCCCCCAGGATGAGCGAACCGATAATAAGTTTCGTTATTCCGGCGCTTCTAGAATTTAAGGAATTTCCGTACAACAAGTTGATCGACTGCATCAATAAACTTAACCCCCCTGCGACTATCAGTCTACTCTACTCCGTTTTACTCCTAGAACCAGGTGGATATTGTAAGTATTTCATTCTTAATAACTTTGCACCAATAAAATTTACATTTTTTATAGCGCCAGGAAAGTCAAAGACAACTTTGATCAACTATCTGCAAGTTCTCGCCGTATTAAGTACCTTAATAAATCCACCGTCTGCACAGAAACAGGACAGGGTTAGGTTAGGGATGGACAGCGACAGCGATACAGAAATGATCGAAGATATCGACGCAGATGTAATTCGAAAGTGTATCGGAATGTTAAACGAAGAGAATAGAGTTCATGGAATTCTTGTGTCTGTCGATCAAAGTGTAGATCCTGTAGTGATGCAACCGTTGTGCCGACTCTGTCACAATTTACTCATAACCAACAAAAGTGCCATTCACAAGTGCAAATTACTGTATATGCTTGCGTTTAAACCGACATTCTTGCGACAACTTTGGAACACTTTGTTAACCGTCAGTCAAACTTCGCTTTTCGGCGGTTCCACTCCGTACCTTCAGATTATATCTCGCGGCATTTCCCTTTCGTTGGAAGAATCCACAAGTTTCGTTCCGCTGTTAGCAGTGTTTTGTTCGTTATTTAGTTTGTTGATCGCAACACTACACGATACTGAATTCTTCATCGAACCTTCCGAAACAGAAATCGATAATCGCAGCCAAGCGATGCCTTTCACAACCTACGATTTGGTGGTGTTAACGACACATTTGAAAGGTGTTTGTTTAGGATTAGTAGAGCTGGCGTTTCCGGATTCGAGACCTTCCATGAGAGACGATTACAAAAATGCTGTTCTCGGTTCCGTTCCTGTTATGTCGTACCAGAACACGCAGATGTGGTCGCATTTGTTTAAGGTGACGGTTAGTTTGTTGCGTCAATTGCACACGAGAGACCTCCGAAGACAATTTTGTCCAGACGGTCATTGGATAGCTTCGAATATAGTAATTCCACTCGACAAGCCGCAAGATTTCACTTTGCGACGCAGAAGACGGCGAAATTATGTTCCCTTTCAAGGGTTACAGGCTTTTACGAGGGAGGAAATCAGAGACGGTCCGCCGATGTCAACGAAAGAAGTGCGAACTCTAACGCTTTTGAGGGAAATTCCATTTGTGGTGCCCTTTAATGACAGAGTGGTTCTTTTTCAATCGTTGATCAATCGGGACAAGATGGAACAGCAAGGAGAATTGGCACACGTCATGCAGGGTCCAGCAATTCATATTGCAGTGCGTCGTAACTTTTTGTACGAAGACACTTTTGAAAAATTGTCACCAGATAACGAGCCGGAATTGAGGCTTAAAATGCGAGTTCAATTCTTAAATACGTACGGATTACAGGAGGCTGGGGTGGACGGCGGTGGACTTTTTCGGGAGTTTCTTACGGAGCTTCTGAAAACTAGTTTTGATCCGAATCGTGGCTTCTTTAAACTGACGAAAGATAACATGTTGTATCCGAACCCAACGGTTCATTTACTCGTCGATGATTTCCCGAAGCATTATTATTTCATCGGTCGAATTCTGGCAAAGGCCAGTTACGAGAATTTATTGGTGGAGCTACCGTTTGCGGAGTTTTTCCTTTCGAAAATTGTCGGAATGCAATCGGATGTGGATGTTCACCATTTGGCTTCGTTAGATCCGATAATGTACAGGAATCTTTTATATTTGAAAAGTTACAAAGGAGACGTAACGGATTTGGGTTTAGACTTTACGGTTTTGTTGGACGAACTTGGAGAGAGGAGAGTCGAAGAGTTGAAACCTGGCGGCGCTAATATTCCGGTGACGAATAATAATCGGATAGAGTATATTCATTTAATGGCAGATTACAAATTGAACAAACAAATCAGGGCTCAGTGTTTTGCGTTTAAACAAGGAATCGGAAACGTTGTGCCGTTAGATTGGTTGCAGATGTTTAGCAATAAAGAATTGCAGGTTTTGATCTCAGGGGCACAAATTCCGGTCGATGCTGGAGACTTAAAACAACATACGAATTACGCTGGTGGTTACGCCGTTGATCATCCGACGATCGTCTCGTTTTGGAAAGTGGTCGGCGAATTTAGCGACCATCAGAAGAGTCAATTGTTGAAGTTTGTTACGAGTTGTAGTCGACCTCCGTTATTGGGTTTTAAGGTTAGTTTAATTTATATAAAGTTTCTGTTAAATGTTTAATTTTAAATTTGTAAATTGCAGGAACTCGATCCTCCGTTCTGTATACAGTTAGCTGGCACCGACGACCGCTTACCGTCATCCAGTACCTGTATGAATCTTCTGAAACTTCCAGAATTTCGAGACGAAAATACTCTTCGCGAGAAACTTCTTTATGCGATTCAATCGGGAGCTGGATTCGAATTAAGTTAGAGGAATTTTCCAATTTTATATGTGGTGTGTAGTGATAATGCAACGGTTTGTGCGTAATCATATCTTTGATTTGTTTGAGAATTTATAAAGAACGTTTTAAGTAACGGAAAGTTAATTTTATTTGTTTATGTCGAATGGTAACATCTAGTTATGTAGCGATGCGATAAAGTATCATTTGGATCATACATTTTTATGAAATTTCGTTACTTAAACAGATTGAACGTATGAAAACAGACAATAATAGGTGAAAAGTTGCGTTCGCACTACTGGTTAGATATGGCAACGTTCCGAATGTGTAAATATATTTGTAAAATACGATGTGCAAATATTTTGGTGTTGCAATAAAGGGCTTATTGTAAGGGACATTTTTCCTGCAACCTTTTCATCAGAATGGGAAGAGAGTAGACGATCGAAGAACCATTTCCGTTCCAAGTATCGAGAAATCATTCGTGAATGTAGTTTTAATCGATTGTAATTCAAGAGTAGTTTTAAGAATTATTTGTAGTTTGTACATTTAATACGAAAAATGATGAAATTTTTAAGATTTCTAGAATTTTGATGACCAAAAAAAAAATATTTTCAACTTGAATCTCGGCAAAAATGACTTTGTAGGTACGAATCAAAATAATTTCATGAAATGAAATAAAATGAACTAAACGTTCCCTTTTAATTTATAGAAAAAAATGACGAAATAAATATTCTACAAGAATTCTTTATCTGAGCAATGAAAAACATAAAAAGTTAAAATTTTCAATACTCACAACTAACCTAAAATATCAACCTGACTCCTCAACGATACTAAAGAAATGTTTGAAACTTTGAACCTAATTTTTGTTCTAAATATTAAATATTTTGCATTAACAGCAGATTCATATTCAAGTTTTGTACTTTTTCTTACGAAATGAAATGAAATTTCCCTCCAAAACTCAGCAGGTAAAACAGAGAGCACAATTTCTTGTGGTTACTAAACCGTTTTCTAGATGTCGCCATCATTCACTTTTTCTTAGAGACCTAGAGATATAATATAGAGATAGACTCTAGTTACTATTAATCCACCAGCAAGTTACTAGAGGGTCTCTACTTTTTCTGCTTGTCAAGTTTATCACGATTAACTTTTAATATAATTACTTAGCGGTTATTTATTTATTTATTTATTTATGAAACAGGCGTTAACCGCCCCATTATACATAATTAAGTAGTAACAAATGTACATAAATAGATGACTAAAAATTTATTATAAAAATATAAAACTTAAAAATAACATAATTAATAATCGAAGTAAATAAACAATATGAAATATAACAATTATCACTCGTAAAATGACAAAAATAGTTCTCTACATTGATAAATAAAAAAAGATATAGAGTTTGCATTAGTGATATGATGTGGTAAGGAGTTCTTCCTCGTTAAGCGTACAACCGTCGAATTGAAATGATAGTTCGTTTTACTACAGTAGGACCTCTCTTATTCTAATTAGTAAAGTTTCTCAAGATGGCGCCGACCTCTCTTTCTAATTTTCCCCTTACCCCCACTTACTTTGCTTGCGAGCTTGTGATTCGTGGACAATATTTTTCGTTGACTTTTCATGTCATAGTGGGAGAAGACTTGTGAGGGAACGATTAGAATAAGAGAGGCTGGACAATTAGAATAAGAAAGGCAACTAGAATAAGAGAGGTTCGAATAAGAGAGGTCCTACTGTATTACATTCAACTAATATTCTGGATGAGCGACACGTGTATGGAACGGAACGATATAAGAAAAGTTTTCTAACATCCTCCGATAATATTTGTCCAAATAAAACCTTTCTGGTGTAAATACTGTCATTAACTGTGTGAATAGATTTTATTGTTGACAAATTGAAAAAAAAACAGAAGCATCATGGTAGTCATGAGAACTGAATGCCATAGCCCGCTAAACAATATTCCGTTACAGCAACATCTTTGAAACGTCGCATTATAGCCATGCGACCAAACTTGTTTCATTGCAAAAACATTTTTGGGACGTCCTTGGAACCAGAAATGTCCTGCCACATTTACGGTTTTTAAATAACGTTTCATTCGTAACGTACCTGCGACGTTTGAAAACTATACATCCAACGTTGTAAAAACGTTACATTAAACGGTCATAAATAAAAATTATAAGAAATTCGACGAATTATTTTATTCAATTCGAATTTTATTATTATTTATGTATCGTTAGATATGTTATGAAAGAATGTAGTTTTATAATTTTACTCGCAAATAAATCTATGAATCTAAGAAAAATCCGTCCCGACCGAGGATCGAACCCGGGTCTACCGGTTACAACGCTGACGTCTTAACCACTACGCTATGCTCGCATACGTAATACCATGCGAACGAGAGCTCTTATACTCAATCGTAGAAGGCTTCTTGATAAATGCGGGTTTAGTTTAAACAAGATATGTTTAATTAATTTTGTCATTTCTATATTGGGAATAATAATATTTTAATATTATTTGACTATTTTGTAGTAATTTATTGTAATTTAAATAAATATTTTTAAGATATCCGTATAGTATTTTTTTTTAAACGAAATGGATTAATAGACAATGTTTAAAAAAATGTAAAGTTAATTGACACACGTATATTTTACAAATGCACTACTTGGAAATAAGTTATGAAATTACGCGGATATTAAAATTAACACAAGTGAACCACTTTTTAAATTATGAATTAAATTTAATACAATTTACATTAAAAATAATAAGGTGCGAGTTATTTTTCTGGACAAGTGACGGAAATTTACAAATTTTGTACATAAATATATTAAAAGCGAACGAGTTTTTTAAAATAAATACACTGTATATATAAAATGCATATTCTCTAAATATTACAAAACCCGTTTCAATTTCAAATGTGAAGTATAACAATAGTTAAATTTCACTTCATTGCAGTCTCAGCCTCAAATTACTCTATATTTTAAATTAATTTTTGTAGTAATATTACAAAAAAAATATTGAATTTAATGGACATCAATGTATTTAAGTTACACACGTATAAGAAATAAAAAGAACAAAATTAATAATAGCAAATAATATTATGCACCAGAAAAAAGAATAACTATAAGAAGAAAAAGATTGCATGTAAATCATGCTAATATACGAAAATAAATGCTGCATTCGAAAGCTTCCGAATCTTGATGGCGAAGTCTGAGGTGGAACCGGCCGAAACGATAGAAGATATGCAACAAATCATGTCTACGAAACGTAGCATTCGTAACATTACATGAATGTTACGTTAGTAACCTGAATGCGACGTTTTAAATTTCCTTGGTGATTTTGTGACGTTGCAGAAACGATTCCATAAAACGTTTTTAAAACTGTTATAAAGTGACATTCTGGTAATGTTACGCATTAGCTTTGTGTATTTAGATATTGTGCAACGTCGTGTAAACGGCATCAAGAAGTTGTTACGAAACGTTACGTTTTTGCCATAAATGGGATAACATGTAACGTTTCATTTACGTTACATGTTTAGCGGGAGGGCGACCAATTTGAAACATAAGGAAGCGCAAAAACCTATGCTGCACAGACTCTAGTAACTTTATACCAACACCTGTATAGGGAGTCCAAATAGGTGAGGCATATAAAATATTAGGTAAAACCAATGTCTTATATAATTTTATAATAACCGAGATGTCTTTAAAAAATGTTGTTGAACGAATAAGAAAACCTAATTATTTATATGCCTTATTTACCACTATCTTGAGATGTCCATTGTAGCATAGTTTTGAGTTAATATAAACACCTAAATCCTTTATAGTATTTACAACTTCTAATTCTTGACCATTTATTTGATATTGAAAATAAAATAAATTATTATTATGATTAATAATAATAATTGGTTTATTGGCTATATCAACCATTTTATAAACTTTGCAAAAATAC
Source organism: Trichopria drosophilae (assembly GCA_030407085.1). Taxonomy (NCBI): domain Eukaryota; kingdom Metazoa; phylum Arthropoda; class Insecta; order Hymenoptera; family Diapriidae; genus Trichopria; species Trichopria drosophilae. The sequence continues at coordinate 95,674,049 of CM059586.1, read as the reverse complement.
GAGGTCTATCTTTTTAAAATTCAATGAAAGGTCATTTACTAACAATAAGTTTAAATTTCAGTTTTCGAGGTTAGGTGAGTTTCCGTGGTTCGTTATTGAAATAATAAGATCAAATTTTTAATAAAATGTAGAAATGAAATTTTTTGAGAAAAAAGAGCTTTTTTTATACAAAACATTCATTTCACATTGTTGAAAATACAATTAATCTTATTCGAAAGCCTGGAACGAAACACATTAAAGAAATTTTTGAGAATACAGTAAACGCTCTCAATAGTTCCGAGCAACGCGGAAAGGGGCAATGTTTTTCCAAAAACGCGGGTTCCCTCACTTTCTTCTCGCCCGCGGAAAATTTTTTGCGTTTTATTGCAAAACAGTTTTTACAATAATATAATTTACAATTAAAACTTCTATAATTGCGAACTATATAATATAAAACCCCCGGCCTGGGAACAAAGTTCCGAAAATCAAAACTTCGAAAGGCTAAAGTTTCGATATTGCGTGAGTCCAAGGTATTTTAATTTGCTTTCTTTTTGCCAAATTTTCAAAGACAAAGTGAAGAAAATCACGCTGGATCCATGTTATATCGAAATTTTGGGCTTTCGGTATGTGGATTTTCGGAACTTTGTTCCCCGGCCAAACCCCCGAGCAACCATTTTCATTTCGGACATGCAACGTTTTGTATTTTTGTCCGCCATTTTGAATTATGAAAATCAAATGTCATATTCGTAATCTGCGACCCCGAAAACCACCGAGTAATCAGTTTCATCTGGATCAAGAAATTTTTTTGCATTTCAGTCGGCCATCTTGGAACCGCCATTTTGAATTCCGAGTATTGGATAGAAGATAGATACTGTTACAAATAAAAAGTGTACAACAATATTTATAAATAGCTAATAATGTCGGAAATGCTATAAAAACACTATAATTCGGCGAAAAATCCGCCATCTTATATTTTGCATATCTGATTATGTCAACTTTTAGTCAAGCTCATTATGCCACCAGATCCAGGTCTTTGAAATTATCGGTAAGCTCAAACCTATTGAAAAACATGAAAAATCGACCCAAAAATCGAAATTTTCTCTTTTTTTTTTGCCTTTTCGCCGCCATATTTAAAAAATGGCTGCTCCTAGCGAAAAAGGGACTTCGGATTCGGAAAGAGGAGGGTTGAAAACTATAGAATCTAAATATTCAGAATTATTCATCGTTAGTTTCTATAAGAAAAGTGACTATTAAAATGTAGTGAAATTTACGGCATTTTGGGCGGAAACGGGTTAATAAAAATAAAATTTCCACGATGGCGGAACGAACCTCTTCAGATATATGGTAAAGTTTCCAACAGCAGCAAGAAAAAAATTGCATCTTCGGAAGCTTTGAATACTCATATTATATCAGGATCACCTGTTTTACCTTCATATTTAGTTACTCAATGCATTCATCAAAAATGAATTCTAAATTAAAAAATGATCATGGAAAAAACACATCCCGGAAAAAATTTCGCCGCTCGCCCCAAAGTATCATTTATACTTCTAAGTACGATATCTCATTATAAACACACAACAAAGGAACAATTCATTTTTTATAAATAAGTCCAAAAAATATACTTTTACACTGAGAAAAAGGATCGTTTGTTGTAAAGAAATATCATTCAATTGAAAAGTTGAAATTGTTTTTTAATGTTAAAGTATATAAAAATAAAGACGATTCATTTAATATTAGCATTTTATTTCTTACATCTGAATTGACCATTTGTTAATATAGTTAAGAAATGTATACTTTGAACTCTGCAGATGCTTAAATTCACAAATAAGACATGGGACATGTGTCTTAGACGATGTATTTGTTTATAAAACGCGGATATTTAAGACGACGTATAAAGAACATCTTCAATTTATTTATTTTCACAATAACAACCACCGAATTACAATGGCACTCAATCGTTCTTACAAAACAAAACAAAACATCCGTGTTGTCATTTGAGGTTATGTTACGATGCGTTGCAACTCCCACCATTATATTCTGTAACTATTAAGAAATCATTACTTTATAGCTACAAACGTATAGTATACAAATGGTTTCTTAACTATTAAGAAATGTTTGGTTACATTTAATAGTTATTTCTTAAGATAGAAAAGGCGTTGTTTGCACTAAAGAAATGTTAGCTTTATATGAAATAAATAATTATTTCATACTTAAAAAATTATTCGATTCGCCGTATTTAAATGTACGATTTCTTAACTATTAAGAAGCCTTCTTTGTAGTAAACAATCCTTTCCCTCAGTGTAGAATAAACATATAAATAGTGATTATGAAAATGCCAAAATGACAATATTGATCAATCTGAGAACAAAGTACAGGAAAATTACTTAAAAATTTGGTGTAAAAATTACATTTCTCGATCCCAAAGGTGCATAAAAGAACGAAAAAAGAAATATTGTGCCTCGAAGTGTGTAAAATGGTGTAAACAAAGACACCACATATGATATTTTACAATCAGTATGATCATAATGGAAATATTTGAGATTCGTCACTTCGCCCTGTCTTCCCCTACTAAATATATTATCAGTATTATATTAAATTTTGTTGTGTTTGGTATTACACTTTCTATATTGCAAGCCTAGAACAAAACAAAATTACTATGAAGGATACAAGACGGCTATTTTGCATTTTGCTTAGCGGAACTGTTGAGAACAAGGTAAATAAAATTCGAGAAAAAAACATTCCAGATCAGTAGAAGGGGGTGTCCGCTCGACAAACTGAGGAAGAGGAACTATTGAGAGCGGCTCTATTGAGAGGGTCGACTGTATTTTTTTATTCCGATTGATATAGATGAAAATTTTATGTTTCAGAAATTTGGATTGAAACGCAATAACGAGACTCTTATTCAGCAATAGTTTTCTTCGACCGTAGGTAAAACAAAATACTCCTTACTGTGTTGTGACGGTCAGTTAATAAATACAAAATATGATACAAAATAATTACAATACTTTCAAAACATCTATATGTATATTAGGGTGGTTCACAATTGCGAAAGTGCCGCAAAAAAATTCCCAATCAGGCCAAATCGAAAGAGAAAAAAAAAGAAAACTTGTTGTCTCTTGACAAAAATCCATTAAATGACATTTAGAGGTCGCTCAAGCGGCTTAAAGTTTTACATTTGATTAACATGGGAAAAATCTAACGTTTCCATTTTTATTTTTAAAAGGCTACAAGGAGGCCTGGAAAACATTTTTCTTCATTTGGAGCTCAAAGCTGAGGAATTTCTGAGTAGACATGAATTTTTTGGAATATTTTGTGGACTCTGTTATCGGTCAACACAATTTATATAGGATCTCTATCGATGGAGGGTCTATATAATTTAATAAAACAAATACTTTAGTAATTTCATTAAAACAAATGAGCATAAAATAAGATAAATCAATTAAAATACGTTAAAGCTACTTAAAATTGTTCAATAAATTATAAAAACAGTAAAGTGATACAAAAATCTTTAAACGGTAAGAAATTACATTCGTTTAAAAATCTGTAAATTCAGCAAATAATTATTTGCATCGTTATAATCGTTAAAAATATCCCAAAAAATTCATGTCTACTCAGAAATTCCTCAGCTTTGAGCTCCAAATGGAGAAAAATGTTGTCCAAGCCTCCTTGTACCCTTTAAAAAATAAAAACGGAAACGTTAGATTTTCCCATGTTAATCAAATGTAAAACTTTAAGCCGCTTGAGCGACCTCTAAATGTCATTTAATGGATTTTTGTCAAGAGACAACAAGTTTTCTTTTTTTTTTTCTCTTTCGATTTGGCCTGATTGGGAATTTTTTTGCGGCACTTTCGCAATTGTGAACCACCATAATATAGGGTGTCCAAAAACTGAGTTACGATATTTCAGGAGGCGATTCTGCATGATATTTCAAACCGAAAATTCCTGTACCAAAATTGGAAATGAGGCTCGGAATTTGAGTGAGGGGCCATTGAAGTTTAGAAAAAAATTAGTTTCTTTGCAATAAATTGACTCGCTTTTATGTTATTTCAATGAGTGTGGGCTAATTTTCAAGCTCTTTTTAAGCCCTACAATTCATCTGTAAGAGCATTTGACCTGGGATGAATACTTGTGAAGTTATGGACCCAAAAATAGGAAAAAGCCCTATTTTTGCGATTTTTTGCATAAATGTCCCAAGAAGAAGTTGTAGACTCTACAATGTAGAGTTCGAAAAGACGAAGAAATTGCCCCGCATACGTTCGATTTCGATAAAAATTGAATCCACGGGAACACTTTTAATGTCGTAGAATTGGCGAAAAACTCGCTTAGTACTTACAGTGCGCGTTTACAGCCAAATCTACGACGTTAAAAGTGTTTCCGCAAGCTATGAGGGGGAAAGTTCTTCATGTTTTGGCGAAATAAATTATATGTGAAAAACCTCAAAAATGTATCTTTTTTCTAAATACATGATGTTGTAGTGTAAGAGTATATATAATAAAAAATAAGTTAACAGGTCGGTTTTGTCTTACAATTTAATTTGATGAAGTTTTTCCTCGACCTTTCGAACAAACTCGTGTTCATTTTCAAGAGGTTACTGCAGTACAACAACAAGTTACATAAATTAGATTAAAATTACAATTATCGTAGTAAAATCGCCATTTCTGATGTAAAATTACATTCGGATTTTGCTCTTGCATTTGAAAGTTAAGTAATCTGTAAAGGTTATAATAGTTATTTTCGATATAAGGCCGTAAAACCAGATTTTACAACCCGTATGCGATAGCACCTTTAGCTATCGCGTGTGGAACATTATTTTTTGTAATTGTGTGCGTAAAGGTAGTACGTAAAGTACTTTTGATGCCTGTTTTTCGGGCGTAAAGTTCACTTTTACGCAATCCCGACGACAAAATTCGTAAAGTGAACGGTCGTGCGCAAAGTTGTACTTTAAGCACTCAACCAGGCATGAAAACTTTACGCACTCTCTTTACGCACCCAATTACAAAAACTAGGATACCTAACATGGGTGTAAAGTATAACTGTTACGCATCGGTCGGGAATTTTACACATCACTTGGCGCCTCGTATGTATAGTTCCCGCCCGGTGCGTAAAAGTACACTTTACACCCTTGTTAGGTAATATACTATTTCGGTACTGAAAGCTGTAAAATTCGATTTCGCGGACTGCATTTAGTCCGTATATGAGTTATGTTTTTGACAACGCAGATTCATGTTTCACGTGATCCGTAAAATCGGATTTTACGGCTATAGTACCGAAAATATATTTTGTAGTGTTTTAATGGTATTATTTATTTATCTTTGTGTTACATGCAAAGGGTTTCAGGGTACAAAAATAAATGATTCTTCGAGAAATGCATATAATTTATTAAATTATAAAACGACATAAACACTTAAAAAATAGACATCATAGTAATTGTTTGTTACATAAAAGATATCCAAATGTTTATAAACTTTATGCGCCGATCACACCATTTACATTAATATTTTGAAGTTTTCTAGAAAAAGAAAATACTTTTCTGAATGTTCTTTGATCTTTTCTTATTCTTTACACTCAATTTTAAGTTTTTAATAGTGATTTTATTCATTCTTAGGTTTATAATAGTGATATATTCATATTAGATCGCCTTCACGCGATTTACTCTCACTCGTTACACGAAATATTGTATACTAAAGGTATCTGTGGAAACAATAATAAGAATAATAAGATATATCTGTAACATGAGCTACTCTACACTGTAAGAAATTTCTGTAGCAATTTTCTGAAACATGTTATTGCTTTATTATATTTTGTGTGTGTTTTCTATGATTTACTGTTCGTCGTTTGGGGAAGACTACCCTGTTGTTAAAAATAGAAAATTTAATAAAAACAACACTGTTTGTAAATGTGCAGTAGTGTAGAAAAAATACGATATATATCTATTTATTACCTTCCTACTAATAAGAATCAACGTTATACAATTCAACAATATTCGGATGACACTCGTTGTAAACTACTGATGGTTGACCGAGGAATCCTTTATGACCGAATGAAAATTCCACTTCTGCAATGGGTGCGCGGTCGCACCTAGCGTCTACAAACCAAAGTAATGTCACCGTGTTTCACTGATTCCTTCTGAAATTTCTGTTACAGTTTCGTAATTTTCTGATAATATAACGTAATGGTTCTTTCTGTTACAGGATTTAGTAAAATTTAGTTACTTCGGTAACATAAAAGTATCCGAAATTTCTGAAGATTTCTAACAGTGATATATTCAGATTGTACGTTTTCATCCTGTATATCAATATACTTTGAAAAAAAAGTATAATTTAAAATATATTTAAAGAAATCATTCATTGAAATCGAGAACATGAAAGGTTATGTTAGCTGCCGAAAAATGTTTTTCGTCATACTGACAATTAGTGTAAAATTCCATTTTATAATCTTTTTTGAGTAAAATATGTTAAAAGTTTCGTAAACCTTTGGAGTTGCAAATTTTTAGATATAAACTCGAATTTTATACCCGGTATGATGAAAGAAATAGTTTCAGCCGAAACGTTGATCGCTTGCGGGTGTTAAAATTCAGTTTACGCCCTTGATGCAAAAAAAACTATTAAAAGGAATTTTCGAAGTGTCTAATGTCTTCGATTAAAGTATTTAGAATCATTTTTTTAGTGATATATTTTTAAGAATCTAACAAATAACTCTGATGAAAGGCATATTGCGTATATCGGTTTGATCTGCTTTATCTGCCATTAAATCCGATATTTCTGTTACAAAGCAACTCGCGTTAAAAACAAATTATGAAATATTTCGCGCATAATCGCAACCAAGTGTTCAATGCCGCAATGCGTCAAATAAAAGTAACGCAACATCTGTATACGCCGATAAATATGTAAATATTATTAATATCAAACGGTATCGTAAAAAGCTATAAATTATTCAGTAAAGTATACCTATCACCGACATGCTATTCTAATGAGGAGCAAACAGAGAAAAACAGTTCAGATTCTTGTAAACCGTTCCGCAACTGGATAAAAGTTACGCAACAACGTAAGACTGTGAACTCTGTACTTCGATCTGCTAGTTTCCGCACCAGCGAGCATTCGTTACAACTAAATCTATATGCGATTTACGCGAATGAGTCATCGATTTTCCGGTTATTAGATTTGCGTAATTAAAAAAACACATTGTAACGCTCCGTCCCGTTAGCTCACTATATTGAGCTCTATTCTAAACGCACACGCTCGTGTTCATATTTTTTTTGAGACGCTCCATCACGGCGTTTCAGCAGACAGATCGTTTCAGTCTTTTCTTCACGCTTCTTCGTAAATTAGATTAAACGAGATTGATATTTTTATAGATCTTCGATACAAAATAACCTCAGGTAAGAACTCGGCTTGTAATGGTAAGTAAATCAGACAAGCTCGTGTCAATTTCACAGCTTTTACAAAAAAAAAACACTCTAACGGTGTTGCGAAAGATATATTGTATTTGTATATAAAGCGAGAGAAAGGGGGTAAAAAAGGTAGAAACGATTGCAACATTTAATAGTAGAATTAATAAAATTATAACTCACCCATACAGCAAAATTGAAAAGAGTTTAGAATGATTTCGAAATGGGCTCTAAAAGAAGTCAGGCGTCCCACTTTCTGAGGGTTTTCTGAACATGAGTTCAGAAAGTTGTCATGATGACATCATGTTCAGAAAACCCTGTATTCCGAACGAGAGCAGTTTGTTCTTAAATCAGAATTTAAAATGATTGAAAATAGGAAATTATTCAAGGAGATCTACTAATAGGAATCAACTCAATAAATCTGAACACTTTTCAATATTTCTGAATCATTCTTCGTTTGCTGAGAGTTGTAGTTGACTGAATGTTACCTTTACAATTCAAAATTGTACATTCTAGTAATGGTAATCATTTTTATCAAACACTAAGGTTATGAATTCTTTAACGACTATTTTACAATAAAATTCAGAAATATTAAAAATACCTATTTAATTGTAAAACTGCCACATTTGAGATTTTAGGTTATGTTTACGATGAATTTCGATTGATGAGTCCAAGAGAATTTCAGAATCTTTTGTTTCTACGTTTGCAAAATATGGTGATGAAAACGGCCCTTGATACGTACGTTTTCAAATTACGAACATACCAATCTTTTTAAAATATGGACGGAGTCTTCACAATTCCAACAGTTATTTCACATTATGCATGTTTATACACTACTGATTTTACCATCGAGAAAACACGTGACAGAGAAATGGTCTTACATAATGGTCATTTATTAGAAAGATATAGGTTAGGTTTCGTTGTAGTGATTCTACGACAATAATATTTAACTATTCAATATTATTGTATGTATCGTATTCTAGGATTACATATTTGAATACTAGGAAATTATAAATGGGACAATATTATCTGGTTTACTAATAAGAATAACTATCCGAGACAGCAAAATAGAAAAGAGTTCAGAATGATTTCGAAATATGCTCTAAAAGAAGTCAGATATTAATAATTTGGAACTTACAGTATGCAGAATTCGTCAGTAGTTTGTCAACTTGCGAGAATGTTTTTGGCCTTAATGCGACATCTATTCGAGACAGGGTCAATCAGATGGTCTTGCGATTTACAAGTGGACCAATGAGCTATCCCAGTCAGCAAGTTGATTTCGGAAAGAGCCCAGAAAGATAGAAAAAATCTCTGACCTCGTTAAGAAAACTCAAAATGATATCAGAATTATGTCATAATGTGGTCAGATGACCCACTTAAAGGTGTCATTATATAGTAATGGCATGAAGACCTCTTAAAGCGGTCATATTTTTAAGACCTTAATGAAAATGATATCATAATTGTATCATGAAGTGTTCAGATGACTAAAGTAAAGATATCATTTTGTTATTGGTCTAAAAATACCTTATAGAGTTCAAATTTCTATGAATTTAATCGGGTTGAGCTAATCAACACTTGTAGGCTCGTTTTAACTGGATTTCAAAAAAGTTTGCATGACAATTTACAGGGCACTATTAAATTCTCATTTATGCAATGTAAACTACGTTCAAAAACAGTCAAAACAAGCCTACAAATATTGCTTAGCTCAGGCTGATTAAGATCTCAGAAATGTGACCTTTTTAATTGTAATATAAACCTTTTTATTTCATTAGACATTTTTAAACATGTTAATATATAATTTTGTATTTTATTTCTACACTAACAAAGAGCAACTGAAACAATATATAACAATATATAATGTAACCTCAAAGTATAAACTTTTCTTAATACTCAAATACTAAAGACCTATTTTTTCAAATAAAAAAACCAAACTTTTAATTGCCTATAACTCCAAGAATTTCGTAACATTTTATTGTATAAATAGCTACCAATTTGCAAAATTTGTCATTATTTTTGAGAGATTACTGCGATTCGCTAAAAAGTTCTTTAAAACAATAAGAAAGTATTCCTAAAGAAATCTTTGGAACATTTAGGTCTAATTTTATCGCAACTGGAAAGCAGTAGATAAAATTTTGCAATTCATACAGGTTTTCATAAGGATTACTTTGGAATACTTTAAGTATTCATTTATTGAGGACATTCGAAACAATATAACGAATTTTTTATTCCGTTCCTTTGTCCATTGCTGAGTTCTTAGTCATACTACAGCTGCCAAAACTTTTGTTCTGTTTTAAATTCTTAATGGTGATGACTAAAACAAAATTATTATTGGCAAACATTTGCGTATTGTTATGGCAGTTAGGTAAGTTAATTTTAATAGTTAATTGGAATTTTATAAATACGACGAATAGAAAACCTTACAACTTCCTAGTTGCTTTTCTATGAATTGTTTCATTATCTGTTTTATTCTTACATCTGTGTCATCCATTCCTTCGGTTATCTGACGCAGTTTCTATTTTTGTTCCAGTTTCACGCGATTACGATACTCGTCCTTTTTTCATTTCCTTACCAAATTTAAGATTCTTGCCAATTATTCTATACATCGAAGTTTTATTTCTATGTTCTTTACTTCTATGCTATGCAGTTGATCCTTTAAGATCCAAATCTTAGACAATGAAAAATTATCTCTAAAAAATAATGACAAATTTTTTGGCTGAACAGAACTTTTGGCTGGCAGCTGTAGTAACACTAAGAACTCAACATTGGACAATATCCTAATAAATACAGGAAATAAAGAATTCTTTATGTAGTCAATAAATGAATACTTAAAGTATTCCAAAAGTAGTCTCAAAGTAATCTTTATGAAAACATGTATGAATTGCAAAATGTTATCCACTGTTTCCCAGTTGCGATAAAAGTAGTGTAAATGTAGTTCAAAAGAATTCTTTAGGAACACTTAGAAGTTTCGATTCTTATTGGGTATACATGCATAAAAGAATTCTTTATAAACACTTTGTTATGGTTTTAAAGAACTTTGTAGCGAATCGCAGTAATCTCTTAAAAATAATGAAAATTTTGCATATTGGTACCTTTTGATACAATAAAATGTTGCAACAAATATTTTTTTTTAATACAAAATTCTTGGAGTTATAAGCAATTAAAAATGTTGGTCTTTTTATTACAAAAATAGCTTTTTAGTGTTTGAATTTTGAGAAAAGTTTATACTTGAAAGTTGTGAGTAAATGTCTGTAGTTTAAAATAAAACTTAACTCAATACAAAGAACATTACTTTTCCATTGTTTATTTAGTAATATTGTTTAAAATAATTTTGTAAACTATGAGCTAGATGATCGAAAAATCTAAAATAAATATTTTTGAGCACTTTGAACATTACTATATAATACAAAAAATTTCAGAGTAATATTTTGCTTCATTTTTGAGAAAATGATTTTTAAAGTTTAGCGTTTTTTATTAATAATAATTCACCAACATCCAATAATTTCAAAAATTGGATAGATGTGATATAAAAAATGTATGAACTAAATATGTAATTCAGTATTATAATATGAAATAAATTTAATTTAACAATAATTAAAATACATTAATAATAGTGTAATAATAATTGATAACAGTGACTATATTCTTTATATATTAAAAAACAAAATAATTTATTTTCTCTTATAAAGTTTTTTACTTTTAAATTGATTCTAAAATAAAAAATAATGAAACAAACTCAGCAATAACAATTATAATACTATCAAATTTGTGCATATACAAAAATTCTTTTTTAATTTATGAAATTATTATTTTTATTGTCAAAATAGCAGTTTCATCCCTTCCGCGAATTTGAATAGAATTTGAATAGATTCGAAAGTTTGCAGGGTGGGGCAGAAACCCCCTCCCTTTTTTGGCTAGCCTGGTTTTTGTAAATTTATTTAATTCCATTGAAGCATATGTGACAGTATAATTTATATAGGAAATTGTAGTATAGAGATAACAAAATAGTTGAACCTTTTAATAAAAAGAAAAACGGATTATTACACAACATTCTTATTCTTCTTAGTAAACCAGGTAATAATATTGTCCCATTTACAATTTCCTGGTATTCAAATATGTAATCCTAGAATGTGATCCATACAGTATTAAATACTAACCTAAACTTAACCTAGATCTTTGTAATAACGACAATCGAAAACGCCGGACGTTTGTTTAATTGTATGAGGTTTGTTTATTTTTAAATTGACACTATTTTCGAATCCGACAAGAGTATTGTCGTCGTAATTGTTATTTTTGGATCAAAGTTGTAAAAAAAAAGAGTATTACGCTTCTAAGACTTTCCTAAGTATGCTAAAGTCTAAAATTAGCATTTTTACACTAATTGCAGCAAAGAAGATATTTTTTCGTTACAGGGGCGTAAAATACACTTTTACGCCCGTCGCGTTCAGATGACCAGAACAATATTTTTCGTCATAGTGCGTGTATGAATGTAATTTTCGAAGGGTAAAATCAGAATTTGAGGGGAGAAACACAGAAATTGTATTGAAAACAAATACAAAGACTTTTCAGTTATACATTTTCTTTCATTTAAAATTACATAATAATGTTTTAAACTTTTCCCTCCTGTCACAAAAATGATGCCATATAGAGTAAGATGATTCTACAGCTGCACACTGATTTTTTTATAATACTTTCCTTTTTCGTACATTAAGTAAATGTTGATAATAAATTCTATATACGATGAATATTTTTTTTGTACTTAAAAAATGATGAAATTACCAAATTATATTACTCAACATTGGACGTTGATAATTTAATTACACGTTGTAAACATTTATTTTATACGATCATATAAATATTATTATATATATTCAATTTTAATACTAGGGATGTCGCAATGTTCGCATTGTTCGCTGCAAATTTCATATCTATCTTTACTCACAGGCAATCGCGGATTTTCATGAATATTTTAATTTGAACAATTAAATAGAATTACTCGGTAGTTGCTACACTGTCCCATCATTTTCCGTGACGTGCGATTAAGTATTAAGCACTACCCTCGATTCGAACGGGCTTAATCGCATGTCACTTTTGTAGAAAAGTCAAAAAATGGGGAATAAGCGTATGCGCTATCTCCGTCCGACTGTAATACCGCCTTTAGACAAGATAATCGCTCGTTTGCGAAAGCATTTCTGGAAGGTTATGACACACTGCATGCCGTTCCATTGCCTATGTACACTTTGACAGCGACGACTAGTATTATTGTTGCTCATATTGCTACACGTGTCTCTGATCGAATGGGTCCAAATGGTCCGAGTTACCTTTCGCAATTTTGAACTGCACCTACGCCTTCCACCACTTTGAAATATTTTAGCTGCAGGCTCACAGTTGATGTTTGTGTCCGGTATGCTGAAATTATTTAAATAAACAGGATATCAGACATTTTGAAAACGTAATTTAAACAAAAATCGTTTAATAATGAAATAATCCGTTAATAATGGAGGTCACAAAAATTTGTCGTTCTCTGTACATAATTTCAAAAACATCAAAAGTAATCAATTTTTTGGGGTATTTAACCTCAAATATAAAAAAATTCTGAGCAGATTCGGATTCTATGCACAAAATCACTTCGGAAATGGTACACATATAGTGTCTTTCCTTATGCGTTCTTCGGAAGAGGCGTCCATGTGCGTCCACAGGGAGGGGGAAAGGGTCCTCCTGAAAATAATCCGGTGAACGTTCATGGGAACGTCGATATAATCTTGGCGGTAAACACCGAAAATAAAGTAGACCCGGAATACTATTTGTGGAACTAAGATGCAAAATTTAAGTGGCCTAGTCTTGGTCTTATTATCAATGAACATTAGTACACCTACACGGAAAAAAATTGTCTGTCTGGGTTCTTCCCAAAAACCATGTGTCTGTGATAATCACAACCTTCTTTTGTTTGTAACACAAACTTTCCTGTAATTGTTACTTATAAGTTTGGGTTTAACACAAACTTCTCGGTTTGTGGTTTCTGGGAAGAACCAAGACAATTTTTTCCGTGTATAGAAAATATCCCATACACAAAGATGACGTCTTTTCGGAATTTGTGTGATGGTTTGACACTTGACATATACGATATCTACCTCCTAAGTGTATAATATACCAATATACACCATGAAATTCGTAAACATCTTTTACTTCTCTACCATAAAAATGGGGGAACCCCCTTACAAAAAAGCTGGCCACGTTTTAGTAAGTTCCTTTACGGATACCATGATCATAAAGGGGAACTATCAACATTCCTCCACTTCTAAGCCTATTGCATAATGGCAGTCACGAATGATTCCGTCATGGACCATAACGGGGGCTTTTGTCGATTGTTGTGTAAAAATGTCTGACAACGTATCTGTTTTAAAACCGCGTGCTTCTCATGCATTTCGCGCCAAGTTAAACACCGCTATAAGCCCGTGCTTAAGACTAACTTTATATACATCCCATGGTCATTTGGCGAGACGCGGAGTAATACTATGTTGCAATGAGAGACCAAAGAGAACACGAACCGACAAATAATTTATGCAGGCAATGAATAGCCAGGCAAAATCAATTATCGATCGCAGCACGTCACGTGCTTTCGTGAAAAACGAGTCTTTTTTTCATCTTAAGCTAAACCTTGATGGCAAACTACTTGAAAAAATCCTGACATTTATGTTGGACGTCACACATGTTTTATGGTGTACTCGCAAAATGCTCTAATTAGAGGCATGTAAGTAGCTGATTGGTCGAACGGGCAACAGATTTGAGAGATAAAATAATTCTTTCATTTTCCGTGTCATTACAGCTATTTTAGTCTGAATCTATACTGAAATTATTAATAAGATTCGATTCAATCTCATGCAGTTCTAAGCCGTCGAAGATGAGTGCGGGTCAAAACACCGACAAAACTAAAAACGCCGATAGGTCAAAAAAACCGATAGTCATAAAACCGGTAGTCTAAAAGACGACACAAACCGGCATTTCGATTGTCGACTTTTTGATTTGTCAGTTTTTCGATCCTCGAAAATTACTACAAGAAAGGATCTGTTAAGAAATTGTCGACTCTAGATAGTTTACTATCAGTATTCAAACATTCTGAAAATAAATTTGCAGTATTTTTAATATTGTACGAGGGTGTGGGTCGAAAACCGACAAATAAAAAAGCCGACAGGTCAAAAAACCGACAAAATAAAAAAGCCGACACATAAAAAAATAGACGAGCGGAGATTAATTTTTTGTAGTGCTGTTTTTTTAACTGTCGGCTTTTCGATTGTCGGTTTGTGACCTGCACTCTTGCAAGCTTTTGTACGTTAAAGAAACCATTCCTTATTCAGGTTTGATATAATCTAGTGTGTATTGGAGGACAAAACATGTTACCGAATGACGCATTGATGGGCTCGCTTACTATCTTAAGATGCAATGTACAAAATTGAGAATCTCAGGAGTGTAGGTTGAAAAACCGACAGGTCAAAAAACCGACAGGTCAAAAAACCGATAGTCAAAAAACCGATAATCGAAAAGCCGACAGTCAAAAAACCGCCACAAAAAATAGACACATCGAGGGTGCGTATCGAAAAAACCAATAAATTAAAAAACTGTTAGGTCAAAAAACCGACAGTCAAAAACCGACAGTCAAAAACCGACAATCGAAATCCCGATCGTAAAAAAACCGAAACTTCAAAAATTGTCAGCTTTTTTATTTATTGTACTCATTAGAATGTATCGTACTGCTATCAAATGGTTATAAGAATATATTATAAATCGTTACATTTACTATCAATTATTATACAAAAATCCTCCACCGTAAGACCACAATATGGACCGAGTGTTTCTCCGCTCGTTTTAGAGGTAACCTAAAAAGACCAATAAAAAATCAGTTTTTAAAGACATAAAGGCTTTAAAATTGAAGAATACGATTTTTCTCATGTTCAGACCACATTATTCTGATGTATTTTGACCCGCTGAACACGAATCAGTAATGAAAAATGGAGATTTCTTCGCTTGTTTTAGAGGTAACCTAAAAAACCAATAAAAATATAGCTATAAAAGCTTTAAAACTGAAGAATATGACTTTTTTCATGTTTGGACCACATTATTTTTATGTATTTTGACCCGTTGAATACGAGTCTGTAAAAAAAGTGTAAAACCTTATAAAAACACATAATTATAAATTTAACCACATGGACTAGAATTTCGATACACGTATAAGTGAAAGAACCTTTTCAGATTGATTCGATAGGGTATCCCATTCGGGTTATCGATATTTCATGGGTGATGCAAGATTGTGAATCGGGACCCTTGGTTAGCCAGCAGGTTGAATTAGGGGTGCCTTTCTATTGGTGATTGCATCATTTTTCGTTAAACACCCCTATAGACAGGCTATTCAATCTACTTCAAAGAATGTATCAAACACCCCCTGTATTACTTCGATTTTCTGATTAAAAGAAATAACGATTTGGCGTTTAAATTGTCAATATAAATTGGCAATAAAGATTCGATATATAAGACTGGTATTTACATATACTTAATTAAATTATTTGTAAAGATGAAAAACTTGTCTGTATACTTTACTGCGCCATCGACGTAACTCATTATTAATTGTTGCACAATGTGTATTGCTACAAAGTTATGGTGCAATTTTGCGCCATTCAAATTATGTCCGCGTAAAGTTTCAGGAACGTGAATTGAGCATGATTCAAACGTTTGTGTAAAAATCTTATTTTCTCACGAGCAATTTGGTATTTATAAAATTTTATCTTTTTTCTCATTTATCAAAATGCGTGTATTTTGTTATTGTATTTATAATTAAAAGTGATAGAACCTAAATAATTATTAAATTAAATAATATATTAGTTCTTCTAACTTAATTATAATTTCGATTCAATAACATTTAGTCAAATTAAAACGTAGATGAGAGTACTCAACATTTAGTTGCTAACAGGTAATTACAGATATAGTAAATAGTAATATTTTTTTCTTAGCGTTTCTTAGTGTACCAACTCAAAATGCAAAAAAAAGAAATTCAGAACTTTGCAACGAAGATGAAAAAAATTATTCGTATGAGCGCGGGTTCAAAAACCGGCGAATAAAAAAAAATCTGACAGAGCAAAAAAGGCGGCACATGAAAAACATAGGCACGTCGAGGGTGGGGGTAAAAAAAGTGACAAATCAAAAAGCCGACAGGTTAGAAAGCTGGAAGGTAAAAAATCGACAGTCAAAAAACTGACAATAAAAAAACCGACAATCGAAAAGCCGACAGTCAAAAAACCGACAATAAAATAACTGACATTCAAAACGATGACACATAAAGAAAAAGAGACATTGAGAGGGCGTGGGTCGAAAACCCGATAAATAAAAAAGCGATAAGTCAAAAAACGATAGTCAAAAAACCACCAATTCAAAAACTTACTGTCCGTTTGTCGTGTTGTCTGTGTCTATTTTTTTATGTGTCAGCTTTTTGACTGTTGGCTCTTCGGCATTCGGATTTTAGACTATCGGCTTTATGAGTGTCGGCTTTATGACTGTCGGCTTTTCGACTATCGGCTTTTTGATTCTGGGTTTTTCAACCCGCACCCAAATTGATAATTTCTGTATGAATTTGAGAAATAAATCTTTCTCAACGACTCCAAAGTACAAGAGGCACAGAGATATGCAATTAATAAGGTCTGCAAAGTTCTCAAGTTCCTGTTTTTTTGAGGACTGCAACCCTACCTTTTATTACGTCATGCGCGTGTGGCTGAGTCATGCCACGAGTGTACTCCGTAGGGTCCCATAAAGACTTTTCGCATCTGTACGTCGTTAGTCCCGAAATTGGCGTCGATCTCTCTCGGACAAAGATAGAAACAGAAAGTTTCTGGCTAAAATGGTGCGAGAAGTTAATTTGGAGCAAGGAACGTCGCTGAATAATTTATGCAAATCGAGCGTTTCGAAGAATGTTTCATTTGTTCGCGAGCAATGTCGAGCGATACTTGCGTGAGGGATGCAATTAGATTTTTATTCAGAAAAACGACATAATGGCGAATGACAATTGATTTACGAGCACATTTTACGAGTATTTAAAACTAGGATTGTTTTATGAATTTTTAAGATGGGTGACGCAGCTAAACGACTGGATTTCTGTTTTTAATGTGCAGATTTAGTCCTAATTATTGGTATTGTATATGGGTGTGACGGTATAGTGATTAATAAACACTAAAAATGAAAATTCGGATATTGTGTAAGTTTGTAAATAAAAATTTAGGTTATGTATGAATTAGATTGTTAGGTTATTGTAGGCTAATATAGTTTACTACAATTAGTTTATTTATGTAGACAGTACAGAATTTGTGGCATAACACTTAATCTGAAGTGAATAACATTTATTCTACATCACTTCAAATTCGTTATCGCCTTGGATATTTTTCTAGAACACTACAAAAAAAAAGAATGATTGTTACCCCTTTGACCTTCAATATCTCAACAACTGGTTCCAATTGGTTATTTTGAGTGTGTATCGAAAATCTGACAAATAAAAAAGCCAACCGGTAAAAAACCGACAGTCATAAAGCTGACAGGTAAAAAACCGACAGTCATAAAGCCGACAATCGGAAAACCGACAGTCAAAAAGCCGACACATAAAAAAAGAGACACACATCGACAAGCGGACAGTCATTTTTTGAAGTGTTAATTTTTTTACTGTCGGCTTTTCGATTGTTGGTTTTTTGACTGTTGGTTTTTTGACCTGTCGGGTTTTTGATTTGTCGGTTTTTCGATCCGCTTCCATGTTGTTGAGCTGTCTAATATATTATTTTAATGCCGAAACCCAATAAAAATCACGGATGAATAAATTTCCTTTATCGAGTAAACAAACAAATTTTATATTATGACATTGATTCGAACGTATATAATCAATTAAACTGTGGTACTTCGTAATGGTTCACGTTACGAGAGCAATGTATTGTAGAAAGGTTTAAAGGTTACAGTCGTAAATACGAAATCAATTTTCATAATTGCAGACAAAACACGCGAAGCAATGAGTGGAGATACGTCTGAATTGCGTCAATTGTTTGGGTACACGAGGTTTCGCAATCAACTTGTTATGAAAATTACGTTTTAAATTTTAAATTAGGTCTTTTTGTTCACAATAAATTGGCATAACGTATTTGTGACACTTTTACCTTTCTGAATCTTATGTTCATTATTTTATTGGTTCTGAAAGCATGACCTGTTTTTTATCTGTCCA
Source organism: Trichopria drosophilae (assembly GCA_030407085.1). NCBI lineage: Eukaryota > Metazoa > Arthropoda > Insecta > Hymenoptera > Diapriidae > Trichopria > Trichopria drosophilae. The sequence goes on along the minus strand of CM059586.1, from coordinate 95,655,444 downwards.
ACAATTTTGGGTCCAACGGAGATAAACATGCACATTAATCTGCGTTTTGCCAAATTGCGAAAAAAAATGTTTTTTTGCATTTTTAAGTTAGGATATTTCAAAATTGTTATATGATAGAATTACGAACAGATTTGAATTCAGCACATCGAAAGCCTTTAAAAAAGTATAGACCTGTTTCTGGGTAAGGAGATCGTCCTTATTTTGTTCGCTGTGTTTAAATTCAAATTTTATCTGACGAAAACAGAAATTTTTTGGTTTTATATAATTTTTAGGTCATATTCGGATTGTGCATGTCAAAAACCACTAACACAGTTTTTATGGAAATCAGAAGTAATATACCGAAAGAATTTCGAATTTCCTGGTCGAAATTTTGGGCCAATCGTCTTCCGGCCTTTCTCGATGCGGTAATAAACGGCCACATTGGGGCCACGATAGAATTTCAAGGCTGCAAACTCGTATTACAGTGTTTAGTTCTCTCGTTACGACATTACGTCGTTGAGCAATTCGATATCGTTCACCCGCTACTCGTAAATTCGCGTTATCTTGCTATCTGTCGACGGGAACAAAGACCGATTTGCCTTTGTATAATTGGCGACTCTAAAGAAAGGTTCGTTAAACTGTGTCTGATTTATAATAGAGTGGACTAAGACTTTTTGTCATTATACTACGAAATTTAGCAGTAATGAGCATTCTGGAGCTTTTTATGAGCTTCCAATAATGAGGACCTATAAATTATTTTTGACAAGTCTTAGGCAAGTCCTAAATGATTTTAGTGTTTTATGCAGCTGTTTTAAGCTTAATTCACTGGATTAATAGAAAATATCGATTCAAATACTTTCTTGAATATAAATTTCATGAATGTTTTTAATAAGTACAAAAGTAGTTTTCCAAATGAAAGTAACAGATTATTTTAGAGATACTTGTACGTTCTTTTGGTAAATAACTTTCATCACGTAATAAGTACCGAACAATAACTTAAAATGTTCAACGAATAATTTGGTCTTGATACTAAATTTGTATTTAACTGACTTTAATTCAGTATAATATACTAAAAATTTATTCTAATGATTCAACTATCAACCTGTTTTTAATTACGAAATAGTTAGTGGTATCTACTAATATTTTTTCACCAATAGTAATGTTTTATTTAATAATTATGTTTTGAAATCATACTAAACTATTTAATTGTATTAAGAGTACCTTTAAACTCGCCTGGCAATCATTTTCAGAAATTTTGCTTTGTTATTATTTAATTAATTACAAAGTACAAGCTATATTAAACTTAGATAATAGGAGTATGTAAACACTGATTATATCAAATTAAATTTTGTTAACAATAATGCAGGATTTATTTTTTAATTCACTTTTTAAAAAAATAATATATTTCTATATTTTCAGTGCAATTTGAATTTCGAAACAAAGATAATGCAACGTGTAAATTGACGTATTTGTGCTAATGGGAAATAATATCAGTTAATTCGTCTTGTTTATATATTGAATCTTAAAGGGAACATATTTCAATTATTACCAAACGTTATACATAATAGAAACGTTGTTTACCAACATTTTATGGTTTTCAAATTTTATTCATTATCTTAATTAAACTCTGTTAAATCTTTAGATTTAAGATAATAAATGTAATGTAACCTAACCTGCAATAGATAGATAATAAAAGAAAAATATGAATAAAATATAAATTATTTTCAATAGATAATTATTTTTGGACACTATGGGTACATCGGACAATTATATATGCGCGGAGCCGTTTTTCCCTCTCAGGACAGTATCAATTGTAGAGAAAGAACGTAAACTACGTGTAATTAAGGTGAAACTCGAACGTGCAAATGCTGAATTGACAGAAGCATTATTAGAGAAAGCACTGTTAGAAGCTCAATTAGCAAAAATTACCACAGTGGAAGAAAGCTTAAAATCAATATCAAAGCAAACAAATCCAGTGAATGATATAAAACAAGAAATAATTGAACAAACAGAAGTGATTGACATTAATTACGGTACATAAAGCAAATCAAGAAAAAATGTTCAAAATGTTTTTAAGTTTAAATTATTTATTGACGAGACGAGTAAGAAGATGAAGAAAGACAATTTTGTTAACTTTTCAAAAGTATATTTTAATTAAATTATTTCAAAATTTTGTTATAAAAATGGGCGCTTCTTAAATACGAAATTTGAAAGACCTGTTGAAATTGACAAATTCAGAAGGTATTGTATTTACCTCTAATTACAATATGCGGTATTATTTTTTTTACGTCTATTTCTTTTATCTATTATAGATCTGGAACAAAGTTATTAACGTAGAGGTTTGAGTCTACAAAAGGGAACTAATCGATTGACCGTCTGCGGTTGTATTTGGTATTTTATAATGAGAACATCAAACATTAAAAAATATCTTTAAATAGACATAAATAAATTTTTTTGTATGATATACGTATTGTGAAACGATAAAAACAATGAAATATAAATGTAAATAAATATTTGATTGAATCTTCAATTTATTACCCTTGTACGAATTGGTAAAACGCAATAATATCAGTGGAGCGAGAACCGTCCCACCGAGGGGTGCTACGTTGTACCACGACTTGACGTAGCCGTGTCTAGTGGGACAATGACACAACCTGCTAGGACATTCACGGCACCATGATAATTTTCTTGATTGTTTTTGTTATTTTGCGTTTGTGTTCTATTTATTATTTTGTTATAATGTTATTACATTTATCATATCTTGTAAATTTAGCACATTTTCTTGTTTATTATTTTTATGTTTGTTTAAATGGTGTTTTATATTTATTTTTTATGAAAAGTATTTTAGACAGTTATTATAATCTCCATTTGACATTGCATGAGAGAGACGAATGGAGCCCTCTCTTTTTATATGTTCTTAAACTTTATATTCCTCGAAAGTACTTCATTGTTTATTTACATTGTTTTTCATATTCATTTTGTACGCTATACGCTATGCTTATTTCTTGCCATTTCAAATATATAAACAATTTTGTAGGTATTCTGCCTCATACTTCTTTTTTCTCTCCTTCCTTCTTTTCTCTTTATCATTTTCCTGATACATTTTCTACTTATTTCACTTAATACCTGCTCTTCTTTTTCTTTCAAAGTAATTCCTTCGCTCTTCCAAAATCCTCTTCTCTTTTTCTCATCTATATTTATCGTAATCACATTAAACCATCCTTCCCTTACTAACATCACCGCTATCTCTATCCTTTTCCTTTTATATCCTTTTCATTTAAAAATGCCATTATATTTCTCGCTTTAACATCTACTTTGAACTTCAATTCCTAACCCGTTTTCTTCACTCCTTTCACTTCAATATTATTTTTAATCGCCTCTCTTCTTTTTTCCTCTTTTATTCATATGTCCTCTTCCTCTCTCTTCTTCTCTTAACTATGCTTCACCTTTCATTTTCCTCTCTTCTACTTCTTCCCTCTTCCCTTCTCCATTAAATTTTCTACTTCCCTCTTGCCCGGCACGTTTATTTTTTTGCATTTCTCAAGCCTCTTTCATATTTTCTATTAAAACTCTGATTTATTTATTTATCCCGTACACGGTAATTTATTCCGTGGATATCCGTATAAGGGCCTCTTGACGTCCAGAACATCCCGGATATCCTTAGGGTATCCAACGAATATCCAATTATATATCCAAGAAAGTGGAATTTTATATATCCCTAGGATATCCAGGCAATATCAGATGATGTTACTTGGACATCCCTATAGAATCTCTGGTAGATAACCTGAAGAATATCGCAGGGATATTTATGGATATCTCAGCAAATAAAGGATATATTTGACAAATTTACAAACTAAATACGTTGTTTTTGAAATTTTTATACTATTTTGAATAATACTTTTAGACTCCGATTTTTACATAATTCAATATAGTTTAAAATCAAAACCGAGATTTTTTTACCAAACTCGGATTTAAACCCAATTGCTAATTTTTTTAATGACATAGAAAATTCGCAATTATCAGAAATTTGTAGATTAAAAATAAGTATTTAAATTTAAAAATTACAAGGCGGAAATCCAACAAAACTCGAAAGGTTAGAAAAAAGGGCAACATTTGCTCTCGAAAACGTCCACAAAATGAATAGAACCTTACGAATTAAAACACATAACATTCCTAAAATCGATGGCAACGATTTACAAATTCGAAAATTTGTGCCGTGTAATCCTTGGCCGCAAACTGGAACTCTCCACTGTTGGTTGAGGAAATTATCGGAATTTCTGAAACTAAGAAATAAAGAAAATCACTGCAGCACGAAATTATGTAGCAAGCTACATAAGAAGTTCCCAGTTTACACCCCATATATAACACGAGAAAAGTGCGCAGAAGTTTTATGTCAATGTCAATTATATTATTGTTTGTACTCTACGTATTTTTCGCATAGGTTGGAAACTGTCAAAGAAATCCACGTTCCTTTTTTTCGAAGCGATGGAGGTAACAACTATACCATGGTAACAACCATGTAACAACACATGTGCAGCGTGTTTTGACAGTTTTCCTCCAACCTCCGCGTAAAACGCATCGTTTTTCAAAATAATGTAGAGATTGAAAATAAAAATTCTGCGCACCGTACATGTATTCTGTGTAGTTTGTGAAGCAGATATAATTTCGGATTCCAGAGATTTTCAATTTCTTAGATGCAGAAATCACTACGAATTCCTCAACATCAGTGGACGCTACCAGATGGGTTTCAGTTTGCAGCCAAAGAATGCTTCGCACCACTTTTTGATTTTGGAATCCTCACCAATGATTTTAGAAATGTTGTACCTTTGTGTTGGAATGTTCCATTCGTTTTGTAGGCTTTTTCAAGAGGCACTATTGGGCTTTTTCTAACCTTTTCGAGACACCATTCGCAAAGTTCGTTTTGGTGCATTGTTGCCTTGAAATTTTTAAATTTAATATTCTAGATATCTATTATGTTTGAACCCAAAAATATCTCGTCTTGAGATGTCTCATGGATGCCTTATTTTTTATATCCCTTGGATATCTTAGAGTTATTTAATGGATAACCGTAATTTTTTCTGGACATCCTGTGGACATCATGGGGATGTATTTTTCTTATACGGGAGGGATAATCCGTGGATATCCTCTGGACATCTTCGAAGATATTGGAAAAGGAGGAATTTTTTATATCCCTTGGATGTCCTAATGATATTTAGAATATCCTCTGGTGATCTCAAGGATATTCGTATTTTTTATTGGATATCATGTGGACATCCTGAGGATATATTTTTCTTATACGGGTTCTGCCATTCTCCTATTTTTCCCTCTCCTTCCCGTTCTCCCCTCCTCTTCGTTCCCTACTTTTCTGCACTGAATCTTAGGCTGTGAAATTCCGAGCTTTCCCGCTTTATTTATTTTTTCAGTCGACTTTCGCGGCACAAATAATTTTTCTTCAATTATCGCTACTGTTTTCTTTTCTATTCAGTCTCCCCCAATCTTCTTGGACCTTTCGTTTGGTTTTTCATATAATACATATATTTTTTCATTACAACTTCTAATTGTGCTACTCCAAGTGTCTCATGTACACTTCTATGATTTCCCCTATTTCCTCTTGACTGACTTCTAACCTCACTCTTTTTCTGACTTTTTCTTTTGATTGTTCATCAGTTTATTCGTTAAGACAAAAATACTTTCGCACCTTCGCCTCAATCTCTTTTTAACTTTCTTCTTCTCTTCTGTTGGTCCCTGACTCATTATTAAAGTCCAAGCTTTTAATTTATTCAAGTTGATGTTAGTTAATCGGTTTCGTGACTCTGGCGGTAGCGCACTGGACTACATAGTCGTAGGTCGTGAGTTCGATTCCCGCCTAGGGAAATATATTTCGAAAACGATTTTCAAACAGCAGCCCGCAGTTCGTAAGACGAGCCACGTTGTTTGTTTACTTTTCCTAATCTTGTTTATCTGTCGGAAATCGACTCATGACCGCTGCTATACTTGTAGGTTTCTGCTATATACAAAAGTCTGTAAAAAGGGCGTTATCGTTAAAATAAATAAAATCAAGTAAAAATTCATCAAGGATATGTGTCCAATGTTCAGGGAATTTTATAAATAATTACAAATAAATTGTTACTTATATACTGACAAATTATCTTATTCGTGAATTTAGAAAACGTTGCACCCGCAGTAGGAAAGAAAAATTTATTACCAGGAGTGCATTTATAGAAAATATGACTTGAAAAGCTGATGTATTGAACGCTTACCGCTTGGTGGCCCTTGGATATCATGTGCACTGTCATAAGCGATCATTCCCGCATGTGGTGAAACACATTTCATCCTCTATATAAGTAATGAGCGCTTTCAATGGAATCTACGAAAATGTGTTGACGAATATTTGTCTGCTTATAATACGGTTTATATATGTTTTAGATGAGACTAACGACTAGTATTTTCTTTACATATTTGTGACCAATACTTTAATTATCAATTTAAAAGTATCAAATTTCACTTATGCTTAAAGTAAAAATTCATTAACTAATTTTAGAGTGAAATGCTTACAAATCTAAATTGGCGCCAAAATATTTTTATAGAACCTTTTTAATTGGCACGTCGAGATGAAACCATCTTTGAAGATACAATATAAACTCTTTTATTTCCCAGCCGACCAAATAAATCACACCATAAACGTGACAACAAAACAATATAATAAATTGTTTTCGTGGCTCAATTTCTTAGCTTTTCGATTTCGTTTTCGTGCAGCAGTTTGTTGTTAGTAAAACGAGCTACGTTGTTTGTTTACATTTTGAAAATATTGTTTGACCGCGGAAATCGGTTCATGAACGCCGCTGTACTTTAATGTAGGTGTCTGTAGTTTCCTACACTTTTGACAATTGTGAGGTATGGCGCCATCTAGTAAGACGACCTACAACTCTCGCAAAACCTGCCAATGATTACTTACATATGTAACATTTTTGTAAAAAGGATGATTCCGCCGGTTCAATAACAATAAATGAATAAAATAAAGAACTATGTAACCCAAAATAAACGTTCTAAAGTCTACTGTGACATAGTTAAGTTTCATGATTAAAAATATCATAATAAAATATATCGGTCGGACATATCGATACCTTCAATAGAATTTTTCATAATTTTTGCATATGATGCAATTTCTTGGTAATTATCTCGTTACGCCTGTGTATTTGTTTACATTTTTACTAAAATTAATATTTACAATTCACCGATAATTACCAAGAAATTCCACTATATTTATTTCAAAATGGTCAAGAAATAAACTATCACTAATTATTTCTACATATATGTAGAAAAATGTAGTTTTTATCGAATTGTCACTTTTTTACATTGCCGTTGGCCGTGCGCCAAAATTCCAATGACGCGGTTACGGTCTCACTGCGTTGTGTCCCACGATTGGACGCGGGTGTCTCAATAGCGGGGCAATGGCACAATTTTCTGGGACGTTCACCGCACCACGATAAATTATTCTGATAAGCTGGACGTTTTCTTTCCTGATAAAAGTGGACAATAACTACATCACCCAAAACTACTAATTTATTCTTGTGATTACGAGCATGACAATAAAATTCAGCGGTAAGGTTGCAGGCGCCATCTTGAAAAAAGTGTCCAAAAACAGGGTTTGTCCAGATTTTTGCAAAATGTGTAGTAGATAAAAAAAGTTTTAAAAAAGGGGCTTCAAATTACTGATTGTTCAAGAGGATCAAATGAAAAGTGCATCAGCTCGAACGGTTAAACGCCTCTTGTACGTTTCCGCAGAGGCGATCACGTGCGCGCGTGCAACGTGCCGGCTGTTTGTTGGGTTCATGGCCTGCCTCTATACCTTGCCACTTCGCCTATGGATGTTGTGACATAATAGTCGCCGCTTACGTATAGCCTCGGCGTCCGTGCTAATAGAACGCACACATAACGCATACGCAACGGCATTGCCGTTCAAAACTTTATTCCCGGCCGATTTAATCGATTTGTCATAATCGCCATTTTTTTACGGCTACCGCAACAATTATAAAATTTCGCGTACTTTCAAAATTACTCGAATTTTATTGCCGCAATTACCCACCTTACGCTTAGCAGCGCCGCTAAGCGGGCCGATATGTTAATTAATTTTATTCTTCGTCTCGCGAGCTCAATTTTCAAACGGACGCTTAGGATTTAATGAAGAATATTTTATGTCGACGGTTATGCAACGGACATTACTCGGCATAATATTACAGTTGTATTGATTAATTACATAACCTAACAGACCTAAATAAGAATCAAGGTAACGCCGTAATGTAATCGCGTGTAAAAGTAATTACCGCAGGATATGCCTCTACATAATATTATTAAATGTACAAATAGACGAATAATTGCGATACGCGCGACTGCAATGTAATAAAATACGCGAAGGGGAATTACAAAATCGACATTTTTATTTTGATAAGAATTGTTGGCGGTCGAATGCATTTGAATTACGAACAGAAAGCAGTTCTATACTTATTTATGTATAGATCTTTATACAGAAATTTTCATATAAATGATAATTTATCATTTTCTCCACATTTTACCGTGTAGAAAAGCAGAACTTTCCGCACAATGTTTGAAAATAGTATATTACGTTACAAGGGCGCAATTACCGATCTTCGACAAATGCAAAGTTTGTCGCACGAGCGAAACGATGACAACAGTTACACTTGTCAGAGATCGATATATCGTTCTTCTTGCATACGATATTTTTTAATACGACTATCGTGGAGCTCCGCAATTCGCGCCCGAAGATTTCACTACAGGGCGCAAAATCGCTTCCTACTCCCGGAGTGTCAAAAAAAGTATCAACAAAACAAGTGTGCGCGTTATGGAGTTCTTACGTTGACGTATCGCATCATATGTAATACACAATTGGGGAACTAAATCACAAAGCATACCTTTTAGAAAAAACAGAAGGAAAAAATTGTTGGACAACGAAGCCGAATTTTTTCTTTCCCGGAACCTTAACGAGAACCACGGTGCAGTGTACGTTGCGCACTTGTGCGTAATTCAACAACGCATGGATCCGCAGTGCGGCGCAAATGCATCTGCACCTTAAAAGAGAAAAAGACACCGGCCGGTACGGCACTTCCTTTATGGGGTGAGGTATTTTTAACTCGCCTCGCTCCCGTTATTTACGGCACGCAAAAGCGGAGTCCGCTTCTATAGGGTGCAGTCGTAATCGCGCGAATACACTCGCAATTCGCGATCAAAGGCGATGTCCGACGATCTCGCGAAAAAAGTGCGGCAGAATAAAATCGAGCGAAAACATTTGCCGCGTGTTGAATCGCGAGCGCGCGACCACAAAAACGTTTTAACTGCCGTCGGGACAAGCTTTTAAATTCACTTTTGCGAATTTAGCGGAACAAGCACTTTCTAAGCCGTAAAAATAAAAGCCGAGCTCCCGCGGTAGAATTTATTTAACGTCTTGCCACCGCTGCGCGATCGGTAGAAAATGCCGTTTCGAATTGTCAAACGTTAATTGAATTTCATAATCACTTGAATCACCTTTAAAAATTTGGGGTTTGATAATTTTGAATATGCCATAGAGCCATTCCTGCCTTTTCCACAAACCATTTTGAAAAAACCATTAATGAAGGTGCTGACACTGGCAGATTTTCCGTTTAACCTTTTTGAGGCCGAACAATTTATCCGCTCCGTGACGCCAGTATCGTCCGGGAACCCCCACTCCTCGTACGCCCCTCCTACTTTCACTCTTCACGCTCTTCATGCTTCAAATACGAATATCGTAAATTCCGATTATTGTGGGGGTAACCAATAGATACTAGCGTAACTATGAGGATTAGTACATCCCGGCTTTTTTACTTGGTTGCAAATCTTAACTACTGAAGTGGAATCCACAATCGTTGTTATCATTAAGGTACACAATGCCATTATTTTGTTGACATTAAAGGTGTTTTATCGGTTTCAATGAAGTCAAAAGGAATTATTATTTTGCGTTGTTATGATCTGGGATCTGCAATTCAGATATTGTTGACATTGATATAGATAATAGACATGCAAACATAATAGAGCTATTTAACCAATGTAAGGAATGAGAGCTTGATGCTCAGGAGTTTTTGTGATCATTATTACCATGATTGATCATCACAATGACTAAATAAGGCCTCACTGAGTAGTAGTAACTCAGTGTCATCATCATTATTACTACTATCATGGCGTCATAGTTGATGATCATATATTATCATGATGTCATAGCAGTCGCAACTTGATGTTAAGGTGTAATCATCATAATTGCATAGACATCGTTGATGCTATTATCATAAGATGCAAGAGGTTATTGATCTCACTATTTGACCACTCACATCAATCATGTCAATTGCTATATTATCATAATTATTGCTATAAGATTCGCAGAGTAGACTGTTTTTAGTGAAATTTCGGGTCTTAGTAGTAGAAGTATTCTTGGTATTTGTATGGTCATGAGTGTTTTTTAATGCTCTGATGTTGCGATTGCTACAAACTTCATATATTATGATTGGTGTTGAAGCTAGCATATTATCAGTCATCGTTAAACTCTCAATTGTTGCTGATGGCCAGTTAGTGTTGCTCAAAAGTAACTTGGTGTCATTCACCTTCGATACGTTCTGCGTCATCAATAAGATATTAGACGACGTTATTGTTAGTCACTTTTGGTTGACTGGTTGCATTCATCCTAACATTGTTGCTATTGTTGGCAACATTACTGCAGATGGTCTTGCCAATGGAATATTTGATTATGTTATAATTAACACCATTGTCTGACTTCCGTGATGTAGATTTAATCGTAATGATTTAATCGTTTTGATGTAAAAACTGACTATATTTGAGCCATTTTTAACGTCTCCGATGTTTTCATCACTATCATCATCACTGTTATGACCATGATGCAAGGAAAAAATTATATGCCTGTTTAATACATATTGATGTGGTTATCGTCGTCATTGTGAAAACATTATTACTGCCTACGCTACACTTGATGTCGGGATGTTTGCGTAATAACTCGAAGTACACGAATGATGCTTTAATGTAGTCTTAATCCTTATCAGCATTTCTATAACACCTAAGTAATTTACCCTTTAAAAATTGTGAAAATCTTGTGACATGATAGTTGTCAATGAACCCGAATTTTATAAGCCATCTATTTTCAAAATCATCGGTTCCATCTTCCACTTTGCGCGTTAATGTTAATCATCTTCTCTGAATTGCAAATGACAGATTGATGTACATTTTTCAGGCTGTCTGCATCTACATATTCGCGGTTAGCATAATGAGAAGCATCAATGCACCTGTTGTACGCATTAAAATTTTCTCACATTTACGAAACAGTGCAATTAACGAAAGACAAAGCTCATGCAATGTGCAAAAAAAATTATACACTCCAAGCATTATTGCGTACAGTAATGACTCGAAACGGGCGTTGCAGAAATCGCCGTCCTTCTCGGTTCCACATAAGAACATTAGCATTCAACTCGCATTTGCAAATCGCACAAATGCCGGGGTGTCGCTCTTATGTAATGCAGTCTTATGTAAAATGCATAATTGTTTAATGTTTCCCGTTTCTCGATGTGCGACGTTGATTGGCGGTTCGATCAGTTGCGATAAACTTTGTCGCCTCACAAATTAACACTTTGTACCACTTTTTTGCGACTACGGACTAATTGTCGCAAATTTGCGTGTTTTTTTAGGGCGTTGCATATGAATTTTGAATTGGTTTCTAATTTCAAACGAATGACTCAGCGATATTGCATGGGAGAATGCATAATTTATTTTGTCCATCTGAAGTCTAATGTATTTTATTTCTTCATCTTATTTTCTGAACATCTTTTCGTCATTTCTTCTTGATCAGGATCGATTTGCTCAAGCATTGTTTTTCATGTATTTTAATATTTAATAAGTTAGAAAACAATTCGTTTAGTTTAGAGGTTCTACTTAATATATGGTTTATATATGTTCAACAATATTGTGTAACTTTCGATCACGTCATTATATCATAACGTTTCATTCCGTTTAAAATTCAGACTGAGAAAAAAGACATTTCAATAATTAATGAATGACGTAAGTAATAAATGGGAAAGGTAACTCGAAAGCACGAAAAAAATAATTAGGTATGCGGCCTAATGACAATGACATTATCACCTTGCATATAGAATTGTTCCGCATGTTACATGCATAACCTCGGTTATCTCACTGGGTGTGTACCCTGTTACATTCGCAAACAATGCATACGCAATATCACTTTAATATTCTTCATATTTCTTGGAGAATTTTCTAGTAGGTCGAAAGGAAATAGTACAATTACTATTTAATAAGAAATAATATAAATTACTTCCGTGAAACACTAGGTGGCGCTCAAATCCAACAGTAAATTCACACCTTATGAATCAACATAAGTGTTAGCGCCGACTACTACGTGTTTCGAAAGATGGCGCAGTAATGTCATCTCGCGGACAAATATATCACTAGAGCCAGGAACCGCCTATACCCTCTACTAATGGTTATCAATATCAATATACAATGGCTGAATTTCCATAACAATTTGGTGGGTCATTTTTTAAGTAATTTTTTGCATTGAATACAAATTCGGGATCCAAGTTGCCCGAATTATTTGAGATTATGCGACAAAAAATCATTTTAACACTAATTTTTTACAGCCTTACAATTTTTGATAAATTTTCGTTTAAATTCCTTGAATTCGCGATGGTGCCAAAAATGTCCCACTTTTCTTTAACGTGGCAAAAGTAATTTTTCAACTTACGAAAATGGAACGTCACTTTAAACCGACGTGTATGAGCGTCATTACACCGATTCTTTCACATCGCCGTTGTCGAAGGAAGCGGTACAAAAAAGGAAGGAATAAAAAAAGCTTCGTCACGCATTTTTGACAATTCGTGTCGGTCACTCGTCCGCTGAATTATGCAGGCGCGAGTACAATTCATTGCGGAGACAAGATGAATGGTACCGTTTCGTGTACCACATTTACCTGGGCGAGTGCAAGAAGACGAACGGGCATAAGGGCCAATAATCCTGGCCCGTGCAACGGTACCAGGTGTATATGGGCTACGTTGGGGTTTCGGCGATGCGGAAATGCACTTGCGTAACTCGCAACACGAAAAAAAACATGTACATTCTTACACACTTTTGCAAAGTCCCCTTCCTCTCTTCACCCATACAACACAAGTACACTCGACCCCAACGCCGGAATATTCATTACGATTTTAATCAGTCCTTTGAACGTAATTGCAGAACGGTGCATTGGCTGACCTAACCTCGAAAGCGATGCGTTACGCAATCCTTCCTTGCATTGCACATCAGGCTAAGACATTATATGTTTGCAATCGCTTTAAAAAACTGATATTAACAAATTAATACCGTCGGAATAGAAGCTTTTAATATTTTTCTCAAATGCTATTCTCTAAGCAATAAATTAATTTTTCCCAATGAAAATCTATTTCCAATGTTCTATTTTCCAGAGTTGAATACGGGAAATTCTACGAGACTTTTAATACTTCATTTTAAAAACCATAAATAGTACTTTTCGGTCCTAGTCCGTAAAGCTGAATGTTTTATTCTTTTTAGTTCGTAAAATGCGATATTACAAACTGGTATCCGAAATTTATGGATACGTGTATTAAATAGTACATTTTGGAACTAGGGAGCAAAATAGATGGTTACTGACGAGTTCGAGTTTGATTCCTGAACAAAGCGAGTAAATAGGGAGCAAAATGTAATTTTGCGCCCGGGGTGTTATTTGTCTGTTTTCTAATGGTTGTTAAAGAACAATTTAAGAAACGAAATATAAAAATTCTAAAATTCCAGTTTGAAATAATATTTATTTCATTGTTTTAAATATTATTAATTATTATAAAAATATACTTTATTTTAGAAAACGTTTTTCCTCAAGAGTTTGTTATCTAATTCAGATCACGGGAATGATACAATCGCCTTTGCTAAATTACGAATTTAGGTTTCAACTATATCCATTTAACATGCAACGATCGAAACACGTCAAGCATCGTAGAATTAATGAGTCTATTGACGTTTTGAAATTTGCATATAATGGTTTATTTTTGTCAAATATTAGCATTTCAAATCAAGAGATAAATACAATTAACGGCTTTTTAACTTATGAGCGTTCCGATTCTTTGTGATTGATTTTATAAACAAATGTTTATTATTTTTAATTTATTGATTTGATATTGTTATTTTTATTTAACAATTGTTGACGCATTTTGCTTTACATGGGTTTATTTTGTTAGTTTGTAGGAGGTTTTGGTGTCGCTGATTCCGAATTTGTTGACAATTTTCAACGAAATTTCATTCATTATTTTTTTATATTGTCTTTAAGAAACAAAAATTCGAGAACATAGCGTCCGACTTAAAATTCCATGCTTTTTCAGGATCTGGTCATAGAATTTGTTCAGACTCCATGCTTAAAAAGTTATAAACAATTTATTACAAAAAAACGTTTTAGCCTGTAAAAGTAATTAGATATAAAATATATTTGTGAAACAGGTATTGTTTCGAATTCTATGGAGTTGAGCATCCAGCAAAGGAATCAAAGACAAGTATGAAACTAATAATTGTTAAGAAATTCAACATGGTATGAATTCTTGTCACTCTATCCAGCATGTAATTGTAATTAATGGTTGGTATTATTTGGACTGAGTAATGTACTGCAATTCATTTGGTAGGTCGTTCAGACCCGACAGAATATCTTCCTCATTTCTTTAACCGTTATGTTTCACGTTCATAATGGCAAAGGTAAACGGTAGCCCAATACGGGTAACACTGACATAAATGCTCGTGTCACTGTAACGATGACTAATTTTTGGAAAATAAAGAGTAAGTATCCCCATCAACGGACTGTAAAAATGTTATTGCATTTTGGTGCAATTCAAGATAAAATGTAATATATGGCTGCTTTTGATAATGTTTTAAATTCATTAATTTGTTTTTACTACTTTTATTTACACAGTGGAATCCTTTGTTTGTTTCCTTAATGTCAACAAATCATTTCATTTCAGAAAAATGGTTGCGAGATATCATTTCTTTAATTTATACTTATTTTGAGGCAAAAAATAGTCAATACTAATACTGAATGTGCTAATAATCTCGTTTCTACTCTTCGTGAAAATGGTGAAAATCCTTTAACTTTCCGAGTTCTAACACTTGGTCAAGGGGCTCACGCTCCTAATACTTACGAAAATTTGGGACACCTGTATTGTGGCCAGAATGTGACGATCATGCACACCGCATGGTGCCGCCTGTATCTACTGGAGCCCTCCCACTACCCCTGATAATCTCGAATATGCACGGAGATAGTCGAAGATCCCCCACAGAGCTAATGAAGCTGTTTTTCTCACTGGATTTGATTCGAATTTGCATTATGTAGTATAACTTTAAGCATTGATGGATGAATTATTACAAATGAAAAATGTTTTTAGACTTACAAAATTGTTTATTGAAATATTTTTGGTATCGTTTTGCCTTGTTTCTAAAAATGTTAAATTCATATAAAACATAAAGATATCAATATGAACTACATTAATTGTGTGATTCACGAAACAAAGTATTCATAATTTCACCTCATCGTTTCTTAAAAAGGGTCATTTATTTAACATTTATTTAATAATAATAAATAACATAAGTATCCACGTAATAAAATCAAACGAATTTTAACCTATCTTGTAAGTACTAACAGTTACTTCATACATAAATACACTACAATATAATACAATTTACATCTTTATAATAAAAATATTTAAGTAGACTACGAAGTCCTAGGTCGTGAGTTCGATCCTTGTTCCGTGAAAAAATTTTCGATTTTTTGTTCAGCATTTTTGAAATGATAGCATTAAAATACTTTGATTACAGTTTCAGGGACTCTACTGTACATAGGAACACCTTTCCAATTTCCTTTACAACATAATAATTGCAAAGAACATTACGCGAAATTTTATTAATACAGTAGACCGTCGCTTATTTGGCCTCTCAGGGGAGGTAAAATGCTCTCCCGCTTAAGTCCGTCTGACGTTACACCGCGCCTGCACTTCCAAATCTTACATACTTACAATTGAAGAGTGGGGAGAAAGGAATTGAGGGGAAGGCATAATACGCGATGCATAGGTAGGCCAAATAAGCGAACAGGCCAAATAAGCGACGGCAAAATAAGCGACGGTCTACTGTATTATGAAAATTTTAGCCCGGGAGGCGAGCAAACATGTATGAAAAAAGAGTAGAAAAAGGCGAAGGGAGAGATATTTTAAGGAATGTATAGTGGGTCCTGCGAAATTGACTGTCGTTCGTTCCGTCGACCCCCAAAATTGACTGCAAGTTACGAAAACGAGGGAAGTAGAGGTGATCCCTACTTTATCATACATTCTTAACCTCGATTTGTCAACATTTTTATTAGTTTCAATCAATTGCCCACTTTTTGTTAAAGTTAATGAAAAGTGACTGCAATGATTATTTCTTGTCTTTTTATAGATAATACATCAAATTATTTCCCAGAAGAGTGGGGAAAAGCGTTTCCCCTATGGTAGCTAATTTTATGAAGGCTTCCGCCAAGACAATTCGGCAAGTCGGTCAATTTTGAGAGAGTCAATTTCGCAGATTCTACTCTATAGAGGAGAAGAAAAAAGATGAGAGAGTGGGTGAAGGAGAGTGTAGAGAGGAGGAATTCTCTATGGGAAATGAGGGAGTGTGGAATGCATATGGAGAAACGGGTGGACACAAAAGAGAAGTAGCTGAACAAGACAGAGAGGACTACCAGTGAAAGGATTGAGGTTATGTAGGAACCGGAGGACAGAGGTTATTCCAAAAAGGGTGTGCAAAAGAAAGGAAGGGAAACAATTATAGAGAATTGCAAGGGGTAATAGAACAAAGAGGGAAATCGACGTATTAAAGGAGGACGGAAATAAAAAAAAAAAAGAAAAATGAGGACGAAAGAGGGTATAAGGATGACAATGATGGAGAAAATAAGGAGAGAAAGGTAGGGAAAGAGAGCGAGAGAGGGAGAGTAATGTAATGAAATAAACAGTAGAGAAATTTAACATTATAAATTGGAAGTGTGAAACATTAAATTAAATAAAACTAATAATAAGTATAAACCATATTTTTATACAAATGATTGGTATTGTTTAAGGTTTCAATTCACAAAGTATTGAGTAGTCATAACCTCAATTTTGTAGCTCTATTTAAATACCTATTAGGCCCATGTCATTTTTTCCCTTTCGATATCATAATTACCTTACTGTGTACACTGAGCTAAATATGTAGTAATATTGACTAAATACATAGTTGCCAGTTAGCAGACACATATTGAGTAAATTCTACTACATTTTAATTGAATTGATTAAATATTGTTAAATCGATATCATGACTAAGATGGAACAACTAATATAGCTGAATTGACTCAATATTTAGGTGCTAAGGCAACCACAAATTTGGTCAATATTACTAAATTTGTTTTTCAGTGTATCATCTATTTTCTTTCAATATAAAGATCGTGTAAGACCATCTCAGATGACATAATATTTTTACTAGCTTATTATCTGTCCAATTTTGCTATAGTGATTGAAGCAATCTAGATTGTAGTATTGTTATTCCTCATAAAAGATGGCTACCACCGTCATGTTGATCGTCCCCTGTTTTTCTGTGTATATTGACATTTCTTGACAAGAAAAGGATGACCAAAATCCACAATGAATGTTAGAGTCATGACGTCCAACAAGTTGGACATAAAAAAGTTTGTATATTCTTCATCATCCCAATTTGGACACTTGTGGCTTTTGATCCCAGAAGGCAAGTTCAGACGTAACTGGTAGTGGGTCGGACGTAACATTGAACGGGAGATTCGTCCTGACGTAACAGTGGGACACGATAGGTCTTGCAGAAACGAGCGTCTGCCATTGCCATTGGCTCTAAGTAGGTTTCTGGAGCAAGCGCAAATACCTTCGAATGTCTGGTGCGCTCGCGCGCGGCTCAACCGACCGTGTTCGGTCGGCCCTGTTTGCCGGAAAATGCACGATCCGGAATAGAGACGACGATAATACGTGGTATTTACGTTTTGAGAGAGATAACACAAGGCAAAATTACACCGACCGTCGTGGACGGAGGCTGTAACTGGGCCAAGCTATCGACAGCTCGCGTTACGCGATATCCGATCTTGTTTATTTTGTACGTAGACACGGTTTTACGTCATGGTTACTTTCTTACGGGATATTGCCGTTTTTACCCAGTCGGTGATGCCATTGTACGACCAAGAATTTACGTCATACCCGCTAACACGGTTACGTTCGAAATCAGTTCCTCAAAATATACTCGTTAACCCTTTTTTTTTCAAAGGTTTGCTTAACGCTACTTTTGAAGGCTTCGATATTTCGAGATTTGTGGAATAATATGTCGTTATTGGCACAGTAGGTCAGGAAACTAGGTTATAATATGATACATTAAATATCTTTCTTCGCGTGCATTTAGTAATCTTCAAGTTCGAGGTTTCGCCACGAAAATCGACGGATCTTTTCGGAACATGTAGAAGTGTTCTGGATTACCTGTGAAGAAACTTATGTACAATTTAGTCCCGGTATAATTGTGTCTCGCTATATTTACGTTCCTGCATATTTGCTCGGTTCCGTCTCGTTATATTTACCGGTTACCGTTCTATTTTTCTCCCACCTTGCGGGCTGGGCCCTTCGCAGGACCTGCTATGACGTCACGAACATAACGCGACTAAGGGGATTCGGGGATGCGACGCACCCCTCCTTTTGGTAAATATAACGAGAGGGGAGGGGAAGTCGCGGAACCGAGTGGATAAATATACCGGGACTCTACAGTAGAGAGTTATTAATTTATCTTTTTAGATAAATAATGTTTTGTTGACAAGGGTTTTGTTTAATTTATCTAGAAAAATCGCAAGTAACTCAAATTCACATTTAAGTATCTTCGCAATTTAGACTAAGAACTAGACTAACAATTGTTATAAATCCCTGATCAAGTTCTGATCAGGTTGTCAGAGCACATATCACTGTTTGATAATGAATGTAACATCACGCAGAGAACATTTGTAATTAAGACTATTAAAAACGTTTAGTCAGCTAAAATGTAGTAGAAAGAACTAAATGTCAAGTAGCATTTGCGAAACATAGTTTAGTTTCTATTGATGTTACTAAACAGCTTACTGGAAAGGACTTTTTGTTTAGTAAACTAAACTAGTTACACTACACAGTGTTCGGCTTCGTTCGGGTCCTTCGCTCACACTCATCTGTAAAGTTGTATTTTACGCACAATCAAAAAGCTCACAAATTGTACGCATACCAATTACAAAAATACTCGATACTGAGCGTAAGAATTTGATTTTAAATAGCGTCCCTTCTAATCGCATGCTAAACCGCGGTGCGGAAAGTAGTACTTTACACACTAGTATCGAAAATTACTATTAATCATTCTTGTCTCTTGACGCCATTTTAGTAATTTTTGCCGGTCCGGGCCAGGTCACGCTTGACGCCAGAAAAGGCGTCATGTCGGCGAAGTGGTTAATCGCATAATTAATTATTATTAATAAGAGTAGTCTATTACTAATATTACGTACTAGTATGAAGTACTAGTAATAGAGAGCAGGGTATGTTTCCGTAAGCATTACGTGATCCAGTCTTGAATAAACTACAAAATATAAAAATGGAAGATGAAATATGGTGAACCCAACGATATAAAAACTTTCACAAGGGATGAGGGTGATTTTTATGTATTTTGACCTGTAGAATCCGAATGGAGAGCTGAAATTTTCTGAAATGGTCGTTTCTTTGTTGTACTCTATTGTTTAAGCAATATATAAAACGTTATTTTTGCGTTCCCGGACAAAATGTTAGAAAGGAGTGTATAAATGATTTTCATTTTAAATTTGCCTAAATTTTTTGAAAATTTTTGTCAGGGGACGCAAAACCACCTTTTTTGTGTTGTTTAAACAAAGACTTGTAACAAAAAAATAATCTGCCTACTTTCCACGAATTTTGACCTCCGAATTCGGATTCTACTAGTAAAAATAGATAAGAATAACCTTTCTCCGTTTCTGCATATTAAAACATCAATTTTTTATGTCTTACTCATTTGTGGTGGAATTCAGTAATAAACGTGCCCTCACTGCAGTGTTGCGAATCTGGCGTTAGATTATGAAAAATCAAAATGGCATATCCAATATGGCGGATCAAAAGTTGGAAACATTAGAAAATTATTGAAAAACTCGCTTCTCGAGGGTTTAAGGGTGATCGACTACGAAGCTGGTGTCAGATTCTTAAAATACAAAATGGCGTATCCAATATGGCGGATTAAAAATTGGAAAAGTTTGCGAAATGCCATGAAATGAATTTAGTACAAGATTTTAAAAATTAGTAATACCATTGCCAAGGAGAATACGTCATAAGAAGACCCGGCACCTTCTTATATCTAAACCGTCATTTTTAATTTTGAAAATCTTACAAGAGATTTGTGTTCAGCGCCCCAAAGATGTGCATCTACCTATATATTATTTTAATTGCGTGACTAAAAGGGTTAACTATTATGCGCAAAATATGATATTTTATATTTGTATTTATTTGTTGTAAAGTATATAAAAATTAATTTAGGCTACTAATTATGTCGTTTTTAAAAAACAAATTCAAATGTTGTTACTATGTGTACTTACAGCATATTAAGTCTTGACATCATTAGCCGAAATGAGACCTCCTTCACGATACTAATACGCAATAATTTTAATAACATGGAATTTAATATTAGTAATAACGGGTTTTTACATTCGATATCAGCATTAAAATATTATACGACATATTCTTATTTAATACACAGCATATAAATAAATAAAGAAGGTAAATATATGTTCGTATAAAACTGACTTGTTGCAATCATTGATGGAGGAATGGCAAATTGTACCTTAGGATCGCATCACTTGCTCAATAGAATCAGTATACCTGGACTATGCAATGTGCAATTGCTGACGAAGGCATAGCATTTGAAGCAGCAGTACAGTTGTAAGATAAATAGGTATTTCTTTTCAACTCATTGCCCAAGAATGGGAATGTATTGCGAATTAAATGAAATAAATCATTACAAAAGTCGTGAGTCATTTTTTCGAATTCAATAACCGTAAACAAAGAAGTTTAATTTTGATATTTTAAATGTCTTTCAACGTTGTATTTTGAAAAACTGTTTTACATATATTACATGTATGACAAGTTTATTGTGATCCAAATAATATCAAAGTAGCATGGAAATTAAATCAGGTGTGAATGACAGTGTTTTGAGAAATAAGTTTTCTCAGAGAGCACTAGGAGGCGCATCAATCCATGAATAAAATTTATCAGAGAAAAACAAACAAACATGACGAATTTTATTATAGCTCATAACTCTTTATCCTTGTAGGATTTTCAGTCGAAAATTTCAGAACTAATTTGGCGGTTTCCCTCCTTGTTTAGCAAAGCGACTCGTGCCTTAAGACATAGGTTGTTTGATACAACAATATTTGCCATATTGACTCATGAATTAATTTTTGTTTCATTGGGTTTTATATAAGTTATAATACAGTTCATTTTTTTTAATTATCATATCAACGGGCGGTATCGCCCTTTTTAGAGAATTTCACAGACAATATTTATTTTTAACACTTGCGAGAGCTGCAGATCGTCTACACAGATGGCGCCATACTTCACATTTGTGTATGAAAAGTAGGAGCTGCAAAAACCAACTCCAGTACAGCAGCTGTAATAAGTAGATTTCTGCCAGATAAACAACAATGCATAACGTAAACAAACAATGTGGCTCGTCTTACAAACTGCGAACTGCTGCTTGAAAATCGTTTTCGAAATTTTGTTCCCTGGACGGAGATCGAACTCACAACTTACGACTCCGTAGTCCAGTACGCTACCGCCTGAGCCACTAAGCCATTTTGTTTACTTATTTTTTTACATTTTGTGCAATAACCAGATTGTAAAAGTTTATGCAAGAATGTTATTTTACATACATTGTATATTTTCATATGTTGATCATATTTATACGTACTATCTCTGCACGTTTTCACACACTCCGCAATGCCTTTTTAGTACAAAATTATTCGTGCGTTTTGTTTTTGTCAATTTTTTGCGATAGTAGTACACAATAGCTCCGGGTGCACTTTTTACGTTACATGGGCATTTTTTATATTATAACTCTTTACAGCGTAAGGTTAGCACGTAAAGCGTCTTATTTAGTTAATTATTAGGGGAGAGAGAGAGAGAGAGAGAAACCTGGGCTTTTTGAAATTTTGTCGAAAAGAAAATTCTCTCCTGACATACAATATGTGATTTCTGAAATATTTTTTAATGTGGAAAATGATGGTGAAATGTGTTAAAATTTGCGTATTCGTTTGCGAATTTGTTTACAACAAACGAAAATATTTTTCTTACTATTGGAGTAACATCTTTGACAGATTTTCTACCATTGGAATAATTTCTTGACTATGTTGTAGTTTCGCAAAAAGTGAGGTTAAATGTATAAAAACACGGAATGTTTTTCTGCAAAACAGAAACTTTTTATTAATATGCCATAAGTTATTGTCAAAGTATTTTTTAGTGCTGAAAACGATGTGGCCCTCTAAATTCGCCAACTACGTCGCATTTTTGGCAAATGTAGGGTTACATTTTTAAAGTCTGGTAATATTTTGAATTTGTTTACAACAAAAGTAAATGTTTTTTTAATAAAGGCAGTCTCATTTCCCAAGTACAGTAGAGTCCCGGTACATTTGCGTCTCCCTATATTTACGTCCCAGCATATTTGTCCAGTTCGATCTCGTTATATTTGTCTTTCTCCGCCCGCTTTTTCCCCCACCTTGCTCGCTGGAACCTCAGGGAGGGCCTGCTGTGACGAGGAGAGTGGGAGAAGCGTCCCTCCCCTTCTTTTGACAAATATAAGGAGACGGGAGGGGAAGGCGAGGAACCGAACGGGCAAATATACCGGGACTCTACTGTATTTTGTCATACTGAATAATGATGTTTGCCGTAGAATTGCTCGATCACGTCGCATTTTCGTAAAAGTGAGATTTAATTCATGAAAGTCGGTGTTTTCAATCATATTAACATTTTTTTTGTAACACAAAATTAATATTATTATATATTATAATATATATAATAAAAGCACTTAATTTCATGTTTATTTCATTAAAGAATTTACAAAGATAGAGAACGAATTGAATGAATAGATATTTTTTATTTTTTAGGCACATTTCAGCTGTGATATTGTATTAGAAAATTACAATTAATGAATGAATTTATTCGCGTTATGTTGTAGTTCTGAAATAGTATCATTATTTCAAATTTTACTCAGAAATGTTATGTGTAGAAAAGTTATTTTAAACAGTTAAGAGAGAATTGTCCGTAGTGTTCCCTGTAATATCAATGGTGTCCCCAATTTTCTAATTCTTGTTCGTCAAAAATGTTTAACTCATTATAAAAGACAATAAATGTATTATATACTTCTCATCTGATTATTTCATTTTAATACCCAAGTATTACCGCAGTTTAAAAAGTAAGAATGTGTTTCAAGCAAAAGTAAATGAAAGCAAAAATAGTTTACAATTTTTTCTTGTCATCTGACAACTGGACAAAAATACCTTGGACTTTACTGAAGAAATATATGTTTTATTATATGTTGTAATGTAAAAAAGGTTTTTTTTTTGTTTATGTATTAATTTTTTCGACATACAAGTTAACTTAACAAACAAGATAAGAGAAGTATAAAAATTTAGTTTCGAATATGAACATAAAATTTCCTTTCATATTCTTTAGACGATTGCTGCCAACAATGTAACTTATTTATTGTAGCCTTGATTTATATTAGTTATTCCTCCTTCTGAAAATAATTAAAAAATCAGAAACATCGGGATCTCTAAGTCAAACGACCGAAATCGCAACATTATTTATTGTTGAATTTCATTGTTGAAAATTTTCCAAGCGACTCTAATAGGCTGTACCAGGATTATATGTTGAAAATGTTAAATTGAAAATAGAAAAGGTTTTGAAATCATATCCAGTTTTTTAAGAATTACTTCAAATTGAAAAGATACTATCATAAGAGCCATCGCAGTGGTTTTTGATACTAATCTGTAAAGTACCACTTCTAAATGCTCACGTGAATAAGCATTCGCATTGGTAGAAATGTAACAAGGGCGCAATTTCCGATCTTCGACGAGAGCGAAGTTTGTCGCAAGAGCAAAGCGAGGGTGACAATTACACTCGTCGGTGATCGATTTTTCGTCCATGTTGCATACGATATTTTTTAATACGACGGGCGTGGAATCGGCAATTTGCGTCCGAGGATTTTACTACAGGGTGCAAAATCGAGTTCTACTCCCGGAGCGTTAAAAAACCATTTTCGCACGTGCGTCGAACAGTAGTTGTGCTGCTACAGTACCTGTGATGTGTTTCTGATATATTAAATTAATAACTTCCAATGTAATGTAGAGCTTATTATACTATGATGTAGAGTGCATTAGCTCACACTATCCTACAAGGCATTTTACTGTAAGATATTATACGGTCTTATCCAATAATGTACAGTAATCAACATCTAAAGTATCTTACGATGCATTCCATGTTAGTACATGGGAGAGTATGCTACCGATACTATCGCCATAATATTTTTCTCAAACATAACCACAATTTCTACCTATTACCCTGCCTAAGCATATTTTAACCGTTTACTTTCAGGATAAGCACCTGATGATTTCCACGGTTAGAAATGACTTGATGAAAATCACAACTATCCGTGAACCTTATTCAATAGTCCGTGAATGAAATACGGCGAATGCAGATGTCGAGCATCGCCCTATAACGAATCTCCCCAGGCTACTAGTGTAGGACATCCTACACATGTGTACTATGTACACGGCGTGTTAACTATCGCGACTGCATAAATATACACAGTACGAGATGGCACATTGAGTTGGGTGTTGAGGAGCGGTTACATCACGTTCGTAGTAATTACGTAACGAATATCCCGCACGACGAGTTAACGAGCCGGCGGCATCTTGTACATAGGGATCTCGTATTTGTGCATGTGCTTGTCGGTGTCTGTGTGTTTGTATTTATGTGTCTTTGTGTGGATAGAGACACAGACGGACACCAGCCCCGGAAATTAGACACTGAAGCGACCGACGCCGCCGACGCTCAGCGATTCGAGAGAGACCGATGACCCCGACATTGCGCACGCCGGTCTCGGTATCACTCTT
Source organism: Trichopria drosophilae (assembly GCA_030407085.1). Classification (NCBI taxonomy): domain Eukaryota; kingdom Metazoa; phylum Arthropoda; class Insecta; order Hymenoptera; family Diapriidae; genus Trichopria; species Trichopria drosophilae. Next base: position 95,630,180 of record CM059586.1, on the reverse strand, counting down.
TTTCCGCTTATTTTTAACCGACTGCATTTACAGCTTTTCGACGGAGATTAGATAGTTTGTTAACAATGAGACTACATTTTTTGCGGCCATTTTGAAAAAAAATTGGTAACTTGAGGCCTTTTTATTTGTTTGACGAAATTGAATTTCTCGTAAAAATTGCTGGAGTCATGAATGTCAGCAAATTTCAGGATGTTGTGATGATCTAACATCAAATTTTTCACGAAAATGTATTATAATCATATTTTAAATAAAACAGTTTTGCTGGACTAACCAAATTTTCGGTATGATGAAATATTTTTAGCCCTGTGTCAGAGCAATAAAACCATTGCTAATGTGCTAACATCCTTGACTTCAGAGGACTTGGTGATTATTTTTGTGAAAGTTAATAGTTGAAATTTATATTACTCGGAAGTTTGAGATTCAAAATACACGGAAAGAAAGAAACACGACCGAGTCCTGTCTACGCAGCACTGGTTACTGCGTGGCCAGTTCGGAAATACTTTTTATTTCAACTCGCTATAACTCGGTCAATTTTGAGAATTTTGAAACGAATAAAAAATGAAATTGTTCATTACAGTTTCCCAGATCTAGTGCAGACAGAAAAAATGATATATCTTAATAAATCAAACAGTTATTAATTTTTTAATGCAGAACTGCGAAATTTGTGTTTTTATAGATTCAGGCGTTTCGTTTATCGAGTGAATTTCAAGCATCTGAAAACTTTCAGCGAGAAAGTTGTTCATTAAGATATGAACAAATTTTCTGGAAAGTTTCATCTCAATTTCATTAATAGTTTTAAAACTAATGAATGTTTAAAATAGATAGCGGCCGACGGCCACCGCGTCATGTGTGCCACGGCGATGCGCGCAAGGCCACAGCCAACATTAAACATTCATTACTTTTAAACTATTAATGCAATGGAGATGAAATTTTCCAGAAAATTTGTTCATACCTGAATGAACAACTTTCTCACTGAAAGTTTTCAGATGCTTGAAATTCGCTCCATAAACGAAGCGCCTGAATGTATAAAACACAAATTTCGCAGTTCTGCATTAAAAAATTAATAACTTTTTTATTTATTAAGATATATCATTTTTTCTTTCTACACTAGATCTGGGAAACTGTAATGAACAATTTCATTTTTTATTCGTTTCAAAATTCTCAAAATTGACTGAGTTATAGCGAGTTGAAATAGAAAGTATTTGCGAACCGGCCACGCAGTAACCAGTACTGCGTAGACAGGACTCGGTCGTGTTTCTTCCTTTCCGTGTAGTGTATCCAAGCTGTCTGACCAGAGATGAAGTGTTTAATCTGGCTGAAACTAGGTACTCCAGAGTTTTCGAAGTTGGAGACTAAGTATCTGACCCTAGATATTGAAAATTCAATAAGGGGGACACAAAATGTCCAATTGAAATGTAAAAAAAAGTTGCTTGGTTCAGCTCAAACTGTGTTCTTATATCGCTGATATAACCATATACTTCTAAAATTTAAAACGACGGATCCAAGGTGGCTAACTAAAATAGAAAAATTGCTGGATCGAGCTGAAACTTGAAGGAGTTTACGAGGTCGCGCATTACGAAACTGATCTTAGATTTTCAAAATTCTGAATAGTGAAACATAAAAAACCAATAAACAACCACTCCAAAAACCTTCAAGTAACAAATTATGTCCGGATCAAACAACTTTGCATTATGATCATTAAGCAACAGGTATGAATATGAATTTATTTTGTGCAAATAAAAAACGTATGGCCTTATGATCTTGATTAGGTCATGATCAGACAATACCCGACCCAGGAACTCTAGAAAGAGGTTCATCATATTAAATAAATACTAAAAAGACTATCATGTCATCTATCCTTAGGTTTTAGAAAATAAATTTATAAATGTTAAATTTATAAAGACAGGTTTCGATGTGAGGAAACTTGGCATTTGAACAATGTAAACTACAAGATGGGACCCGTTTTCTCTGGAATGTGAGACACGCTATACGATACTATGATTGCGTTGGGATAACTAATAAACAAAAACACAGTTAAAATTACTGTAATATCGACATGCTTAACATAGATTCAATTAGATACACCCGCAACATGATAAAGTGTGATAAGTTGTCGGTATGATTGGAACGTTATTACTATGATCCAGAGGTTTAATACATAGTACTGGAGATCGCATTGCAATAGAGTACAGGTAATAACCCACATAATAATATGTGAACAGTTGCAATCGCGATAATCTTGATTCTTTCTTACCGATATCGAACGCTTTTATATTCGATTACATCTATATTGAAAAAGAATGCAAGCATTTTATTTTTAAATAAGCATGTACAATAACGCATTAGATATTAATGTAAACATTAATTTATGTTATTGAGTGAGAATAAAATTGTAATTATAGAAATGAAAAATGTAAAATGTTTTACTATATTACAATTCTTCTCATGTGTACGTCACACTACGCTGACTTTATAAACGGTAGTTCTCATCACTTGCGAGAATGATTGTGATAATACATAAGTGCTTGTGGATTTGATGCACCACCATGCGGCGAGTGTCGGAAACGTTCACAGTTGTCGATTGCCAGTTCAAGATGCCCTCTTCAATTATGATTTTTAATTATGGACCGTTCAATCCTGAATTTCTTCATAAAGAATACTTTAGGACTACATTTATCATTACATTTATCTTCGGCCGTTAACGATTTTAATTCTATATTTTATAAAAATTATTTTCGGAGTACTTTGGACTACTGTAAGTATTGATATCTTGCGGGCGGTCAAGATTACTTAATATTACTTTTTGTACCCAGGTCGTAAAATAGAGTTCTTTCGATTACGAATATGTAAAAATAAAATCTATTAGGTTAAATTAGGTTTGAATGTATAAATATACTGTCTATATATTATTTGTCATTGACTAAAAGATAATTTTAATATATTAAGTTTTATTCAATGTTGTGGTGATTTTGTATCATGAATTTTTTAACATTTTTTAATTATATTTCCTATTATTCATTGCAAAATTAAAACTTTTTTCCGCTAACTGACGTGAAATTCTAAAATTTCTGGACTTGCGAGAGACTGCACTACATGAGCGTATTCAATACGATAATGCGCCAATAAGCGGAGAACGTTCGAGACATTAACTTTAAAATCTGCAGTTACACCACGACCATCGTTAACAATTCAGTTAAAAATGGCTGCATCTACCGTATTATACAATGATTTCGAAACAGTTTTTAATCTTACTTTTAAGTAATAGTGAAAAATCTCACTGTATTCGAAACATTGAACCTTTCAGTGTTATAATTAGAGTTCGTCCACCTCTAAAAAGGGTATTTTCATTTTACGCTAAAGTAATTTTGGAGTGTGTAAATAGATTGTCTAAATGTAAAGAAATTATGTTATGAATTCAAAGTCAGATAAAAATGGTTGAATTAGAAAAATCAGATCTCAGTACACGGAAAAAACTTTTCTTAGAAATTTCATCATTCCCGATGGTAATTTTGGGACAGACCTGTAGAATGGGGAAAATTTCCATTTTAGGTAAAAATGACCGGAACAGCGCAATACGTCCCGGGATGTCCTAAGGAGCTCCTGAGAACGTCCAAATGTCCGTTGTTGGTCCTCGGGAGCTCCTCGGATATTTATTGTTCTTAGTTCTAAGAACTTATATAGTTACTTTTGATCTTATTTCGAAGAATGAATGGCTATTCATATGCAAGTCTGTTCTAAAATTACCATCTAGAATGGTAAAATGTCCAAGAAACATTTTTTCCGTGGATCAAAGAACACCAATTGAATGCAGGCAGCTAGTTTTCATCAATCTAATTTCAGAACCAATTTTAATTGCTTCCTTTACAAATATATCATTGATATTCCGAATAAAGAAACAATTTTTTATATTGCAACGCAGGAATACTTGTCAATTAGCAACTTCCTTCGAGAGACTTCATTGAAATGGGCAATCGCGGAAGGCCGTCTGGTTAATTTAATCTCAGTGGCTCTGCGAGGAAGTGCTCGGCGTCAGAACCACTCGACAAATAACGGATTGAATGTATGTCTGAAGGGCGAAAACATGGAAAGGTTTCGAATGCAGGGGTATTGAATCTTGTTGGAAAAACTCGAAATGGTTGTCGTAAATTCCGCGATGCGTTCACCTTCCAGCGATTTGCTAGTGATTTGTCACCTGACGAGATAATGCTTTAGTTTATCCACTCGTTTTCGAGGTTGTCTTATTTTTTGCGAATATTCCGTGTCGTATCTTGATCGCGAGAGGCCGGAACGTAATGTTCGTAAAATCGCCTGTGACTTTGCGCTTGGCCTTCGGGCGAATCTAAATCGCTCCAACGAAAGAATAAAGGAGCGAGGAAGCAGGTGTGCTTGATTGCAAACGTGGGAAAGGTCAAGAATCCAATGCGATCGAATTCTCAGCTTTATCCAGATAATTTAAAACACATATAAATTCCGAAAACCTGAGAAATTCCAAACAAAGTTAGGAGTTTGATTCTTGAATTTTATTGGTTTGTTGATCGCAAACAGAGAATGCACCTATGTGACGTCATCTTTAAACTATTAAATAATATACGTAAACACCGACCTCGGACCTTGGTATTCATTTTTATTATAAACATCGATACTTTCCTTATAGTTTGCCGGTAATTTAAGAAGTATTGAGTATCTTCCAGATTGATATGTAATTGTTGGGTGACTCTTTCGGTGACTTTTATATTGTTGCTAACAATAGTAGGTCACTCTAACTATAACTGTCCTCATTGTATGGTTTTCTTTTAGCAACATGCTGAAGAAAGACCCGCCATCCACCCAGGAGAGAAAATTTAAACTAATGTAGACAATGATCAGGAATGAATAAAAAACTTATATAAATAAACCCATCTGGTACCAAAGATTGTTGGAAATTTTACTACTGTTTCCTAATGTATGCAGATATTGTTTCTGATTAGCTGGACCTAGATTATCTTATGTTATTGGAAGAAACCAAGTTAAAAAAAATTGCATTTATTCAGTGGAAAAGTAGAGGTGAACGAATTGAAATGGAATCTGAAGTTCTACATAGTGTAATTTCGTTTTAAAAAGGTTGGTAAAAGAAGAAGGCTGTGTGTCACATTCAACTGCACATATCTCCGACAAAAAATATTGTATTGATACAAATTTGTTGGTGTTTTAAAGATAATTTAATGCGTTTTTATGGCAGTTTACTAGAATAAAGGTAATTTCAATTCCATAGCAAAAAAATGGGAAAAACATTCGAAAACAATTTTACCTCAAAAGTCATTATTCCATGTTCTACTAAATTTTATTTACCTTTCCGTAAGTCCGTAAGTTTTGTTTTTGAAAGTAAAATTTTCTTTTTGCCGTTATCCTATGTGGACACTATTTTTATAACGAGCAATCAGAAGTATGCTGATTTTTTATATTAACATACTACGAAAGGTTCATGCGGGCAAAAGTGATTGTGAGGCATAACCGTCTCCGTCGAAAACATAAACAAACGGACAAAATAGAAAATAAGGTCAATACAATGGTATTAGGAAACGCTTTGCTTTATTTACAAATTATGGTTCTGCGTTATTTCCAAAAATCTAAGTATTTATTATTTATTATGCCTGTTATTGAAAATAAATCGCATCGACAACACGGAAATATTATGATGATGCTCCAGAAAGGAAAATAGAAAAGAGTTCAGAACGATTTCGATTCCGAAAATGTGATTAAAGACATAACCATGTATGTGATATGTGGAATTCTTTGTTTTCTTCAACTATAACTCAATAGCACTTTTTTCGGCAGAAATACGACGAAATTTATTTGCAATAGTTTGCTGCGATTGCTGCATGAAAAAGGATTGTGTAAAGTTCGGTATGTTTGTAATTTCTGTAAAATTGCAGTTACAAAACGTTTTTTTCGTGCTAATTGCCTGTATTTCGACAAAAAAATGTTGAGGTGAGCAAGTAACAGCGCCATATAGTCGAATCGGTAAACAGTGGAGCTATTCATCATATCTCTACACATTTAAATAATTTCCGTAAATACAGTTAAATATATTCCAAATTTTCTAGGTTAAGTTTCTAGGCGCCATTTCATAACATAACCAAAAAAATTTCAAAATTAAGTAAGTACTTCCAGCCATGGATAGTTGATTCGTCTCGAGCAGATATCGGAACAACAAAATAAGATAAATCTAACCATGGCGCTCATATCGCTTAGGTTAGGTCAGGTTTATAAATTTAGCCCATTGCATCATCGGTATGGCACAGCGACGTCGACTGTCTTGCCGCTACAGACAAAAAACAAATAATTGAACCGTGCGACGCGTACCATTCGGCGAATGTTAAAAGCGGTCGGCAAATTTTGAATCTGTATACATTCGTCACTTTGCATGAAAAAATAAATCATTTGAATGAAATGCATCAAAACTAAACGTTACCAAATCCACTGACCCTAACTTTTCTTGATATCGATGAAATTTTATTGCGTCGTTAATGTTTATAAGAATGTTTTCAAAGTCAAGGGCATGGATACAAATCTGATTGTTTATCAGTCTAGGTTATCATACTATTTGAGGTTAGAATGAGCGGTTCCAATAAATCACTGATTAAATACCGAGCTATAATCGAATGCAGTGAATTACTGATGAAAAAATGTGCACATAATATAAACCTCCGATAACATCCCAAAAGATAAAAAATATAATGTAACAATGAATGAAACGTCGAATAAGAACGCTGATGAAATTTTAGTCGCAACTGCGCCATATGTGTTAATACGCAATATCCGGACTGTATGTTGCATCTCGTATCACCGACACTTACGACACCCACTCGAAAAGATGACCTTGAAACGAATAATTTCGGAGCGATACGAAAAAGTGCATTATCCTCTGCCGACGAAAACAGTGATAATCGAATTCGCACGTAGGCACAATGTAAATAACCCCTTTAATCCGAGCGATAAACGAGATTACCAGACCAGCAGTTATTGAACTCGGTTTCGTGTTTTTCGTCGAGAGGGTGCTTTCGTAACGTCGATAACTTTTCGCAAGGGCAACGAGAATGCAACCTCGAATAATAAACAAACGTGTATCGAGGATCGTCTTTATCTGTCGATTGGATAATTGTCGCAATTTGAGTACTTTTGTCGGAGACAATAAGATATACCAGATAACATTTTGTAGAAAGTCGGACAACAAGGAAAAGAATTTGCGTTTTTATTCATTCTCGAGTTTGAGTGGTTACGTAATTTGAACGGATATGAAAGATTCGAAATGCCGATTACGCGAGGTGACGTAACACGCGAGTTTCGACTAGTGGACTATAGACTGAATGATTGAATTTATGTATGACGTCATTTATCCATCTTAATAACTTATGTATTTTCGCGTATCGTTTGTTTGAATAAACTACTGTTGACGCGCAAAGACCCAAAACAAGGTGAAAGTACGGGTGAATCAAGTATGCGGGTTGCCAGATGTGAAGTTGTAAAGTCCAAAATTCATACTTTGGACCTACACAGTTCACCGAAACTATAATAATTGTTACGTCACTCTGTGTGAACTAACCATAGTGTAAATCATGGAATAAGAAGAAAAGTATAACAACCGGGTGGTTGCGCAGAAGCAATCAATCGGCGTTGATCTAAATTATTGGTCGGTTGAGGTAGGGACCAGTTATAATAAGAGAGGTATGGAAGCAACCAATCAGCATTGATCTAAATTAGTAATTCCCCTTCCCCAACATGCGCCTTACTAAACGTCTCTTATTATTGCAGATTACAGTAGTCCCCCTCTTAAGTCATATGCTTGAGGCAAACAAGATGGCGGTGCCTTCCATTAAGTCATATTTCCCCTCCCCTCCCACCATTTGAATTTCCACTTGTCACATGCGCATACACACATACAATAGTACAGCGCGAGCCTTTCAACCAGCGAATGGTGGGAGAATCCCTGAGGGGAAAAATCTGACATAGAGGAAGGAAAATATATGCGTTGGGGGAGGGGGGGGGGTTACTTGACTTAATGGGGGAACTACTGTAGTTCATTTTGAATGTTCGAATTGATCCCCGATACTCCAAAATAGACTTTAATAAATTCAAATTTTCAATACGCACAAGTTCAAGCTCTGTTTCACAAGATGTATTGACTTGTATTTAGCCGGATTAAAATTTAAGAATTCGACTTAAGTAAATTGATTTTTTAAGAATTAAATATTTTAATAATTTTTACGTTATTATAATTGATTGAATTTAAGAAAATCTTTGCAATTACATTTTACATAACCTTTCGAAAAGAGTGTCACGATACACAAAGTTAATTATTAATATTTATAGCAATAGTAACTACGTCGAAAATAATTATTAAATATTTTGGTGAATATTGGATCGGTTTATTAAAATATCACCGTCCGTTTGCGAAATAGTTTCTATGAAATAGACATATTTAATCAGATTTAGGTAGCATCAAGTTTTCCCGACAACGACGCGAATAACATTTCATTTTGCATTCTCCGATAAGCGACGGGGATGAATGTATTATAGTTAAAAATGGATGGCTTGAAAAGCGGGGCGTTAATGTCTCGCAGACGAGTTTTTGTCAGAATTTAATAGTTCCACACACCTCAATAAGGTGTGGTATTAATGAACATTGTGAATATTCTCAGAAATATTCCTTATTGATTGGACCGATTTATCAATTATTTGTAGCATTACTCGTTTGTGAAACATTTGCGAATTCTCTTCGACTAAAGAGTGACTTATATAAGTCACTATGAATTTCATTCATATACGTGAGAGTATATAAGAATTTAATACGATAGAGGAATATTATATTAAGATGATAACAAAGTGTTGTTTAACATTTTACAATATTTTATTCACGCTCGTCGATTAATCGCATAATACAGTAGTCCTTCCCTTATTCTAATTTCTCATATTCTAATCTCTTCTCTTAGTTTAATTTTCTCCATTCCCCTATTCTAATGTTTCCTACTACTTTCCTTAGAAGCACATATGACACATAACTGCGCATGCGCTGCGAAAGAGAAAGAGAGAGAAAACATAAAACAGCAAACGTTTAGTGGGGGAGAGGAGCAAATTAGAATAAGAGAAGGACTACTGTATTTGGATAAATTTGCTTCCCCCTCTCCGTGATATAGTACTGAGCGCACCGATGTACTGCACCTCCCCCCTACTCCTACCATATGACTTATCAGGCATGGAACGTGGGCAGTAGCGCCAGCTTGCAGTAAAATGATACATTACTCAAATGGGGAGAAAGTCATGATAACATATGCAAGAATTTATTTATTTATTTATTTATTTATTAGAATCATACGGGCGTACACGCCCATTTACATAAAAAGTATAACAAAAAGTTATGGCGCATAACATACAAATAAAAGTAATTGAAAAAATCAGTAATAACATAAATCTAAAGAAATGAATAATAATAATAAGTAACAAAAATAATTAACATGATTGCCTACAGTAAATAATAAATCTCAATTTCATAACTAAGTAGCATTATAGTTCTGTAATAACAAATTTCTACAGCGATAACGAAAGGTTATATCCGAAACAATGGTAATAATATTCTTTGGTAAATCATTCCAAAGGCGAGTTAACCTAAATACAACAGAGTTAAAGCACCGATTAGTTCTACAGCTTCTTTCCTGTAGAACTCTAAAATTTGCACTAGGGTAATTTATCTCGCGTTCAACAAAAAGATCAGTAACAGATGCTGACAAAATTTCCTTTTTTTAGAATTTTCCGAGTTAATATAACATCGTTAAACCTATGTAGAGATTCAATGGTTGGGATCTTGAAAAAAGTCGATATCCTAGAATAATCATGCGAAAAATAATCAAATGGTTGACGAGTTTTGTATGCGAGATACCGAAGAAATCGTCTTTGTACAGATTCCAACAAGTGAATATCAGTTTTTAAGTACGGAGACCAAATGGGTGAGGCATACAGCAATTTAGATAGTACCAAGGTTTTGAAGATATGGATAATGGTACTGGCATCGGAAAAAGAACTAGTTGTACGAATTACAAATCCTAGTTGTTTATAGGCACTATTCGTAACAAACGCAAGATGATCTTTGAATGATAATGTATTGTCCATTATCACTCCAAGATCTTTAATAGAGTTTACAACTTCAAGAGTTTGGTTATGAAGAACATATTGAAACGAATACTGTTGTGACTGCGATCTACAAAACCTTAGTACTTTACATTTTTGTATGTTTAGCGAAAGAGCATTAGCCTTACACCAATCTAATAATGAGTCGATATCTCTTTGTATATTTGATGCATCAACTGGCGATTTTATAGTGGAATAAATTTTTAAATCATCTGCATAAAAAACGTGATTACTGAATTGAAATACTTGGCTAAGATCATTAATAAAAAGAATAAAAAGTAATGGTCCCAGATGTGATCCTTGAGGTACGCCAGAGGGAACGTCAAAGGAGAAAGATTTAATCCCCTTAAGACGCACAGTCTGGGTGCGATTTTGCAAAAAAGATTGGATCCATTGAAGCAAACTTCCAGTGATGCCTAGGTTAGCAAGTTTACGAATTAATACTGTATGGTTTACAGAATCGAATGCCTTGGCGAAATCAAAATATATGGAATCAACTTGATACGAGTTCTCACGAGCATCATTTATAAAAGATGTAAATGTCATAAGATTGGAGACTGTAGATCGTCCCTTTACAAATCCATGTTGAGTTGATGAAATAATAGTAATAAAATGGTTACTTAGTTTTTCAGTAATAATGGCATCAAAGAGTTTCGGAATTGTACTAATAATTGATATTGGCCTATAATTGAAAATGTCTTGCCTATTACCATCCTATGATTTATTTTGTTATCAACTCCGTAAAAAGACATTTTTTTTGTATTTAGATATTATTTTCTTGAATGTTATTTGTATATTCAATAATATTTTAAAAAAATGTAATATCGATATTATTGTTTCATTAAAGAAAAATATTTTTTGATATTGAAATAATTACTTAAGTTTTTACATTTAACATGAATTTAATTAAATTTTGTAATATATCGAAGGTAGTTGAGTATCTATCGTGCGAGCTACTTGATTAAAATAATATTGAGTAATAACAATATTATTATACAGAAATTCCACAGAAATTAACACAGTGGTTATATTTAAATTCGTAATATTTATAATTCCGTACGTATAATTTAAATTTTGTAGATAAAATGCACAATGCAATAATTTCTAATTTTTATAAATATTAAATAACTCTAATAAGCTTTATTTTGCAATATTTACTTATTAAACGACGAAGTTTCTAACAATTTACATAATAATAACATTTTTCAACTTATTACTTGAAACATAATAAAAATTTAATACTGTCGAGTTTAATTTGTATTACAACGGTAACACAAGAAAAAAACTCGAACTTATTCATAAATGTAAATCTCAATTTGGCGCACGTGCCGTCTTGCACGAGTATCCAAGTTTATAGTCACTAAATAGTAAAGAATCCTGATTATGGAATGTAAGGAAATGGGAAACAATTTTTTAGTGTCAAATTTTTACAATAATATGCAGATATATATCACTGCGTGTATCCGTATTCGACTACTTTAGAATCACGTTTATGACTGAGAATTTTCGGAAATAAGTGAATTTTATTTATTTCCGCAATTCCTGTGTCAGTTCTTAATTAATGCAGTTGGTATTTTCTAGGAAACTATCTACAGTACTTAAAATTGCCTTTACACAGCCCGAATTTTGAACATTTTATTTAGTCATCTTTAGCTTATTTTTTTTGTGGAACTTTCTGTATTATCGGCGGAGCACTTAATAAGGTAGGAATTTACGCTGAAAATCGAAAATTAAAAATGTCTGAATCAATTTCACAAAATTTTTACTGTGAAAGAGTGATTCTAATTGCTATACTGTAAGGCCATCTATCGAAAACCACATAAATTAATTAGGAATTGAACGAATATTATTAGAAATAGGTGATTTTTACTTATTTCCAGTAACTTTTAGTCAATTCTTAATTAACTTCGTTGGCACAGATTTCGTATATAGAAAAGAGAATCACACATACAGAGCTCGAATTTTGAAAAATTGATTCAGACATTTTTAATTTACGTTTTTCGGCGTAAATTCCTGCATTATCGGTGGATCTGTTTAGTACCCTCTTACGGGACAGTCACAGCGTTTCGGTCGATAACATAATTTCCTAACTTAAAATATCTAAATTAAACATGAACTACATACTTACACTTTCAAGTCCACATGGATTTTAAAGTTATTTTACACATATTTTATGTATGTACGGCTAATTTCGATGTAATATATTTAGAACTAAGTGAGAATTTACAAGAATAAATTTCTGTATTAACACAATCCGCTATCTACGAATTTTCTTTTTGGGAATTTTCGATCATATTTTTTATATAAAAAAGTTTGTTTGCTTGTCGACGTGTGTATTTTTTTATGCGTCTTTTTTTACTGTCGGTTTTATTATTGTCGGTTTTTTACCTATCGGCATTTTGATTTGTCGGTTTTCGACCGACACCTATCATTTTTATTATATTTTAGAATATTTTTATAATTTCACATTTTTTACTTTTATTAAATTCTGTTAAGTCATGAAGGTTTGACTTTCGAGTCATTTTATGGCAACTTTTCGTTGGTTTTCTGATATTTGCGAATAAAATGATAACCTGTTTCAATTTAATTTAAGCAAAATAGTTAATGTAAAATAATTTCTAAAATAGCTTCTTATTACAGTACAAAAAAATTTTAAGAGAAATGAATGCAATCAAGAAAGTTCAATTAAAAACCCATTTATCGGTGATATTAATGGGGTCGTGTTAATGCAGCGACATGGTCAACAATCGTTACATTACATTCGCCGCATTAATTGCAATTACGTATTCAATCATATTTTTTTACATACGCTCACATAATTATGAACTATTCGATCAATACAGCAGTGCCATTTACTGCAATAAATATTAAAATAAAAAATAAATATGACGAGTGTACTTATTATTTATCCCTATACTATTTTTGCACCGGGTAAAGTAAGACGAGTTAGAAATTTTTTATTATTAGATCTCATCTGATCTTTTCTGCAAATGATAAGATCTTGATGCTGATGTGAAGCCTTATTTTCTAAATATCTATGCTGTTCAATGTATATTACTGTGGTTACGTTTTAATATCAAAACAAGATATACAGGGTGTCCCAGAACTCCCACATAATATTACATAGGGTGAATCTTGACATCATTCTGAGCAAAAAAGTTTCATACCAAAATTGGACTTAAGCTCAGAATTTGAGTGGCGAGCCATTGAAGTTTAAAAAAAAATAATAGTTTTTTTTTGCAATAACTCGGCACGTTTTAAAGGTAACGAATGATGACTGATACCTTGTATAGCCTATGATCTGCAACGAATATTTCGTCAGTTATCGACATAAAAAAGGGTAAAAATGGCCTTTTTTGCAATTTTTCGCGTCTAACTCATTTCCGTAAAATGCTAACAAAATATCATATACAATGGCGTTGTAGATCTTGAAAAGGCGAATTTGCCCCTTATACGTTTCGTTTTGACAAAAATTGAACGCGTGGAGAGACGTTAAAAATCAGAAAATAGGCGAAAAACACGCTTCACCAATGTCAAATCCATTTTTCGCCAGTTTTCTGTTTTTTAACGTCTCCCCCACGGACTCAATTTTTATCAAAACGAAACATATGAGGAGGTGAATTCTTCGCCTTTTCAAGCTCTCTAACGTTGTTTATATGACATTTCGCTAGCATTTTACGGAAATGAATTAGACGCAAAAAACTGCAAAAAAAAACATTTTTGCCCTTTTTAGGTCGATAACTGGCAAAATATACATTGCAGGTCATATACTCTATAAGATAAGTTGTAGCACTATAAAAAACCTTCAATATCAGTCATCATTCGTTAAAGTAACATTAAAACGAGCCGAGTTATTGCAAAAAAACTATTATTTTTGTTTAAACTTCAATGGCTCGCCACTCAAATTCTGAGCTTCAGATCCGATTTTGGTATCAAACTTTCTTTCTCAAAATGATGTTAGGATTCACCCCCTACAATATTATTCGGGAGTTTTGGGACACCCTATATAAGCATTCACAGAATTTTCAGAATTTTGTTTGGAATTTAGAATTTTTGTAAATTTATATTTATTACTTTAACTCATTAACATTCACAGGAGGTAGTTTTGTCATTTGACATTTTATTTCTTTTTTTTGAGGGGTTGTCTATCTAATGGTGATGGTTAGAATTTTGCAAAATGATTTTTAACCATGGAAAAATTTTAAATTAACCAAAAGAGTTATGGGAATTAGATATGGTAAAGAGCATTAAAAAAATTGTCTCTTAAATCAGAATGGCGACTGCCGTGACAATTGTCTTCTTACAACTTAACAATTTTTTTTTTAAAACAATAGAAAATATTTAGAAAACATTTTTTACAGCGTCTTAGAATTGAGCAAAGAATACACCACATTTTTCAGAATTTGATACAATTTCTCCAATTTATCAGGAAACACAAATCTTACACGAATATTCTTAACAAAATTCAGAATATATTCCATGACTAATATTAAAATATTATTCTTCTAACATTTGTTCTAAAGTATACAATTTTACGAGATAATTTGTAATGGGTTAAGGTAAGATAATTGTAGTGTAATTTATGTATATTTTTATTCTTTTCTTAACTTTCATCCAGAATAACTATTATGTTCGGTTATTAATAAATACCAAAATAAGTAAACGCATATGAAAAATCTAAATTTATCTTTGGACGAGAACAAAACCGATGACGTAAATATACTAAGTAGTATTATAGCAGTCTTAAAGAGGGATATGGAATTACTAAAGGACACACATAATTCTAGTATCACTAAATTAAAAAATGAACTCGAGCTACGAGACTCCGAGGTAGAGCAACTGAGAATAGAGAATGGAAAAATGGTGCGAAGACTTAGGCTGACTGAAAATCAACTAGATGAAAGCATAAAAGTTACTCCGAAAGAAATCTTTGAGACAAAAACAAATAAACTGCAAGAAGAAAATGATAAACTAATATTGGAAATAACTAAACTTAAACAACAAATACAAGTTAATGAAGACCTTAATAAATTGAATTTAAACGATGTAAACATGGACAAATTTAACCATATTAAAGAAAAAAATGAGTTGCTGGAATCACTAAATATTGAAATCTTAGACAAAAACAATCTTTTAAAAGACAAAATTTCACTCTTAGAAGATAAAATTAAAGCTCTCCAAATACCTTCCGTAACTGGTGCTTCTTATGCTGCAATAAGCAAACGAAATTTGAACTCATCAGACAAGCCATCCAATACGCCAAGCCTAGTCATCAAACCTTATCAAAAACAAAAATCAAAAATGACGAGAAGCGACATCTTCACTATGGTCAGACCAGACCAACTAAAAACTGGCATAAATTACATAAAAGAACGTGATAATGGAGATATAATTGTCAAATGCAACCGCCAAGAGGATCTTGAGAAACTAGAGGGTCCTTAAAAAAAGTTGCTGACAAGAGGTATGAAATCAAGCGTAATGAGCTACGGAAACCAAGAATTAAAGTAGTGGGCTTATTAGAGAATTACTCTCCGGAAGAATTGACACAAATGGTAATAGATCAAAATTTGCCTGACTTAACTACTAATGATATTAATGTGGTTTATGTCAAACCCCTACAGCAACAGAGTAAATCGACTGTTTACCTCGAGTGTTCCCCAATAGCATTTAAAATGCTCATAGAGATGAAAAAAATCTATCTAGGGTGGCAAAGATGTCCGGTCTATGAGGACCTAAATATTACCAGATGCTACAAGTGCTGTGGCTATCTACACAGTGCAAAAAACTGCCCGAATGATAAATTAATGTGTGCAATCTGCGCAAAAGAAGCTCACGTTGATAGAGATTGCCCTGATAGAGATAACATAGAAATTAGGAAGTGCATAAATTGTGTTACCTCAAACAATCAGAGGAAGAGTGAGTTTTCAACAAATCATGCAGCCGTCGATATTGACAAGTGCGAAAGTTATAAAGCATTGAAGCAGTTTGTTACACGAACGACTAACTATGGATAACAAAATGAGGGAAGCGAGTAATATTGGAACCTATCAACTACTAGACCTCATCGAAGATAACTTCAAGGCTGTGAAACTCAATACTTTCGAGGAATGCTCAGAACTATTAGCATCTGGTAACAATTTATCTATTCTCCATTGTAATATTAGAAGCTTAAACCAAAATTTTGACCAACTGGAGGCATTACATAACGCATACCTAGGAAAACTCGATATTTTAGTTTGCACGGAAACGTGGAAAATTGGAAACATAAATTTATTCACTTTAAATGGATACGAAGCCATTTATAACGAGGGTAATGCTAACCAGAATGATGGGGTAATATTGTACATCAAATCTTCACTGTGCTACACTTATGAAATTGTGCACATAGGGATTACAAAAGCAATTAAACTCCAAGTATCCAACACTCAAGAAGAGCGGAAAGTAACTATAATTGCTATGTATAAATTGCACGCCGTCAACACACAAACTTTCATCGCTAACTTACAGGACTACCTAGAAAATCTAGTACTAGAGAACATCATACTAATTGGCGACCTAAATATTGATCTACTGTCGAATAATGTGGATAGTGAATATTTTAAATCTACCATGAGCTCGTTTGGTTTTATTTCCACCATAAATGACGTAACTAGACCATCTGGTATGTATGGCACTTGTCTGGACCATATATTTGTGAAAACTAAAGATCCTCTAAATAACTTAACATCTGGAATTATACAAGTGGAAGTGACGGATCACTATCCTGTTATGCTAACTATTTCTAACACGCTTAAACATGACATAAATAGAAACTTAATGACAGAGACCAAGCGTAAGATAAATATGGAACATTTGCACAAACTGATAGTGAACGAAATGTGGAGTGACATATATATTGCAAGCAACCCTGACGCGGCTACAGAAGTTTTTATAAAAAAACTTCAAAATTATATAGATTTAGCTAGTTCATGCTCTCCAAATAAAAATCTTCGTAACAGAAAACCATGGATCACATACCAATTAATAAAAGACATGGAAACCCGTGACATGATGTATCAAAAATGGAAGGATTCCCTTCATACAAATAACAAAATAGAATCTAAACGTCGCAGAAACAAGTATACATCATTCAGGAACACCCTTAAAACGCGCATCAGAAACGCCAAGCTCAACTACCAGATGTCACAAGTTCAACATGCTGGAGAAAATCCAACTAAACTTTGGAGTGTAATTAACGGAATTGTCAAGAATGGTGCAGAAGCCGGAAGAATCCATCCCGTTAAACTGCGAGGTGACAATGGAATTGTTGTTGATGATAGGCGTATGGTCTCGAATATCTTCAACAGCTTCTTCTCCACGTTGGGAAGTAAACTAGCGGAAAAAATCAAAAAACCGTCGACAATACCTGCTCATTCCAGGCGTCTATGTGACTCTATGGCCTTATTTAATACCACATCCTCAGAAATAGAGTCCATACTTTCTTCACTAAAGGATAAAAAAGCATCTGGCCACGATAATATTCCGACCACAGTATATAAAAAATTTGCCAGATGGCTGGCACCTCCAATCTCCTTTATTATTAACATCTCATTTGAGTCAGGAATATGTCCTAAGCATTTTAAACATGCAGTAGTCATTCCAATCTTCAAATCAGGGGATAAACTAAATGTATCTAATTATAGGCCAATTGCCCTACTACCAATTATTTCAAAAATTTTCGAAAAATGCTTAAAGCAAAGAATCTCTAGTTTTCTCCTTACGAGACATATCCTTCACAATCATCAGTACGGATTTAGAAATAATATGTCGACTGAAATGGCTATTGCGGAACTAACTCATAAAATTTATATGGCTTTGGAGGATGGTCAACCCTGCCTAGCAATATTTATTGATTTAGCCAAGGCATTTGACACTCTTAACCATGAAATCCTAATAACTAAATTAGAATCTATCGGACTAAGGGGTAAAGTGCTAAATTTACTAACAAATTATCTACTAGATCGTTCGCAATGTGTCAAAATAGGGAATTATTTTAGTTGTAGTCATAATGTAACATACGGAGTACCTCAGGGATCAATATTAGGTCCACTTCTATTCATAATTTATGTAAATGACATGTTGCAAATGTACAAAGAGGGAGAAATTCTAGCGTTCGCAGATGATACCGTCCTTGTGGTTAAGGGAAAAACGTGGGATATGCTGGCTAATACAGCCACTGAAAAGATGAGCACCATTCAAAATTATTTTACAGCTAATTACCTAACAATCAATTACAAAAAAACGATATTTGTGCCATTTGGCTGCTACAAAGACAGCATTCCACAAGATTTGAATATTAAGATACACACTTGTAACTCTAATAACACAAATTGTAGCTGTCATGATATCATGCGTGCTAGTCATACTAGATACTTAGGAGTTGTGATAGATTCTCATCTTAAATGGGATTACCACACTAAAAGTGTCGTAGGAAAATTAAGGTACCTCGCCTGCGTTTTTGTGAGACTTAAAAAACTTCTTGAGACGAGACATTTGTTTAAAATTTACTATGCCTTGTTTTCATCTATACTAAATTATGGAATCATAGCTTGGGGAGGTGCCTACTCGAGGCATATAAAGTCTCTTGAAGTCTTGCAGAAGCGCATGCTAAAGATTATCTTAGGCAAAAGTATGGAATATTCGTCCAACCGCATATTCTCAGATACCCAAATACTAGATATCCGACAAAACTTTCTAGTAGCGGCGTTAACTTTTTCTATAGGTAATAACCTACTACAATTCACCAATCATACAGTTGACACAAGAAGAAAGAGGAAAAGAGTTGCAATCATCCCTAATAGGAAAAAAGAGGTAGCGAGACAGTGTTTTGATTTCGTGGCTGCCCGGTGCTACAATTTATTAATGATATACAATCACAACTTTGGTAAAAATATTAGGAAAAAAATAAAAAATATCGTAATATGTTATCCGCGCATTAGCAGTCATAAATTAGTAAATGGAACTCTAAAAAAAAAAAAAAAGAAAAAACAAAACTAAGCAACATAAAAATAAACAAACCCCCCCCCCTGAATTATCCCTTGCGCAACTTTTCCCTTTTTCCTTGTGTAAACTCTATGTAAATAATTTATAATTTATAATAAGGATTAATCCGTGCAATATTATATTAGCGTGTAAGTTAGGCTATTAATTTTCTCCAAACGTCGGAGGTTCTGTATTCACAGGACTTCTGACTCCGTCGCGTTCGGGCTTTGCCTTGCGATGAAGACTTACTATATTTTGTAATATTATTTCTTAGTATTGTTATACAAAACACTGTAATGACATGTCGGAGAATAAATGTTATTATTATTATTATATGCAACATATTACATTCGTGTACTATGATAATTGATTAGTTATGTAATAGTTTCCACTAGGATTTTTTAGTTATTCGTTTCAATAATTTTAAAAGTTGAAATAGTTTAGTGCTTTCATTGTTTTTCGACCATTCTTAATATCGTCTTTTCAATTTTTCTTTTAAATGTAGCTCAAACAGAAAAATTATGCCTTTAAGAGCTCTACAAGACCTCTCAAATATGAGGTCTTATTTGAGAGCTTTGACAAATAAAAGCGTAATATAAATGAAAAGCAAATTTCTGAAAATTATAGATTCTTTTTTTTACCTTACTTCTTAATTAAGTTCCTTTTTTCCGATTGTATAGTTATGTATTTGGTGGTGCTTTCATTCAATAAAATGGGGATGGCTCAATAATAATATAAAATTGTGTTAATACTTGATATATATCGTAAAAGCACTAATTTTGTCATTGTAGTTTATAATCTATCGGTGTGCGTATGAAGTAAATATCGCGCGATCTCATTTTCGGATTCAATAGCCACCTAGCGGTCTCGAGAAGAAGTACAGATCTCAACTCTGGGAATCCCTTTACTAAAAGAAAGATCGTCCAAAACTAGACATATTTAAGACCTCTTCGAGATTACGATGTTAAGAAGTCCTAAGTAAGACATCTTTAGCTCGTTTTATAGATTATCATAATTCGGACCTCTTCAAGAAGACTTTTTAGAGAGATCTTTGGACGAAGTCCTGGACGACCTCTTTAAAATGTATGTGCTGTATGGGTAGAAAAAATACCCATCTTGTAGGTAGCTCTCAAAGAGGACTTTAAGAGGTCTAAAGGTATTGCCAAAAAGATTTCTTGAAGAGCCCTTAGTTTTGCCGGTATGAAAAACAGAACTAGTCTCACGAAGGAGCTCTTATTTATGAACTTTGATATTCACTATAAAATAAATAATATAATTAATAAGTTTATGTCTGGCAATTATTACAGTTAATGAATACTATTGAAATTACTATTTAAAGAAGCGAGACTTCTTTAGGGATTCGTTTTTAAGATTCTTTCTTTAAGAATTAATAGCACTTTTTGAGGTATTTCTAGAGATATTTTTGGAATGATTTCTAGATGCGCTGTATCTACTAGATGTGCTGGTTGGGTGAGTAATGTCCAATAAAAGAATGTGTGATTTTGTGATATTTTATAGGCCAAGTCATGTCACAAGTGTTTATTATTATTGGGGATATCTTTTGTAACCCTAATATTGTCCGTTTGAATTGTTATAAATAGAGATAAAATTGAAAATAAGTGATTTACGAATTAAATAATCAATTTTATTAATTGAAGCCACAGAGAATAAAGTCTATAATTTATAAGTTAATATACATATATTATTAATTTCTAATTATTTAAAAACAAAGCATCTCATATGCTTATAATTATAATATAATGAATAGAAACAAAGAAAATAAAAGTTAGCGTCCATAATTGTAAGGAGTATAGTTTAAAAAAGAAATTAGATAAAAAATTTTCTAGATATTGACAAATGTCTTTTTAAAAATTAACAATTTTTTCATCGAAATTTTGAAAAAATTTGAGGGAATTCTTAACCAATTCTATGACGTTTTTGTTCTATGGAATTTTCTCTAAAATCTGCAGTTTAAACTGTTCTTTAATTTGTTAAAGAACACTCAAGTTTTTTACAAAGGTTTTAAGTAATTGTTTTCAAAATTACAAAATTTCGAAAAAATTTGTAATATTTTAATCTGAAATAATTTTAGGGTGTTCTTTGACACATTCTGATCTTAATAATTGTTCTTAGAAAATGTTCTCTAAAGTATATACTTAAAAAAAATGTATTTTAGTTTTGACAATAAATTTGTCAATAAATTTTGGGTCTGGCAACTTCCGGTGCCTTAAAAAAAAAATGATGAATTTTTCTAGTAAAGTTTTCATTATTTTTGTTACAGCAGACATTTTATCATCAGGAAAAATTGGCTAGAAATATAAAAAGTATGTATTACAAAACAAATAATTAGTTATTATTTAATATTTACGAGCATAAAAATAAATTCACTTGATTTTAATGAAGAGTAAGTATTTTGCGATGTTTATCGAAAGAGAGCGTTTTTATGGCCTACATATTGTTTTACACCTCCACCTGAATGCCTTTTGATAGGTTCTTCATAATCTATTTCAGATCTAAAGAATTAATACGCAATAACTATTTCTATACTCTATAATTATCGCAATCAACTTTATAGTAGAGTAACCATGTCCTAAATACACGTTTTGTGAAAACGTAATAAGCTCAAGTTAGCATCTGTTTAATATCGTAACTATTATTGATAAACGTAGTTGAGTGCGGTAATGTTCCTCAAAATCGACGAAGCGTGCACTTGCTTCATTCAGGTATTCGATTGCAAGTTGTAAAAAGCAATGCGGTAAACGGAACTTTAATGATACCTCGCAACATCGACGAACGGGTGCTACAAGTGCAGTTAGAATGTTAATACCGCACTTACGTAATTTAATGCTGAGTAAACCAGAAATTTATTACCTCGTCGTTAATTAGTTGCCGCGATCACACGAGCAATCAGCAGACCGATTCTCTATTTGCAAACTCGATGAATTCCATCTTATATATAGGTGAACGTTTGGCCCTCGCAAACGTCCGGTTATAAATTTTGACAGAAAAAGATATTTGATAAAGGGTAATTGCTACGATGATCTTTGATATTTATAATTACTTATTTAATTACATTTAATGAAGATTATCTTGTTTGTATTTTAACAAATTACATTGATTATTGTAAATAGAACATAAAAAATAAATAAGTATAACATTAATTCGTAATGCAATTAAGTTATTAACTCAAAAAAGTATAGTATAAGTTATGTTTGCCAGATGGCGCTCAAACCCAAAAGTAAAGTTGCGGTCAACATGTTATATACATTAGCGACGAGTCGTGTGATACTAGCACACAATTCTGCTAAACGTTTAATTTTACTTTTAATCCTGTATAAAAGTGAAGTTTATTTTTTAGAATCATCAATTTCTTTTTTAAGATCGCCCCAAATGAAAAAAACCTAAATCACGATTCTGTATTAGCATAGCACGAGACGTCGATAATAATCGTAATAATAACATCAGAATAACAACTTTACTTTTTTGTTTGTGCGCCATCTACCGCTTTTAGGAAATAACATAATCTTGTATACGTTATTTTGTTGATATTATATGACAAGAACAATTGTTCACCACGACAAATTATAAGCAACATTATCAGATATTTTTTTGTGGTGCAAGTTTCGTCTATGTAATGAGTGATATTAGGCACTTGATGTTTGATTTTCAACGAACGAATTCCAACCCTCGTAATATACTGCCCCAATATTGATTTTCAGTGTTTATTACCGACCACTACTTTGGTTGCTATTGTCGAAAGTAGGGTTAGATACTATGCTTTAAATTAGTATTGCAATTAATTGTGATGAGATATCTTTGCAATTCAAGCAAAAACTGAACTAAATTAAATTTAAGTTCTTGGATTAGTTTTTGAAATTCCTGTAAATGAAAAATTTGATAATGAACATAAATATCGTCAGTAGTTATAAGCGGAAATTTTTATATTCAGAAAGCTATATATTACAGAAA
This sequence comes from Trichopria drosophilae, assembly GCA_030407085.1. Taxonomy (NCBI): domain Eukaryota; kingdom Metazoa; phylum Arthropoda; class Insecta; order Hymenoptera; family Diapriidae; genus Trichopria; species Trichopria drosophilae. The sequence goes on along the minus strand of CM059586.1, from coordinate 95,607,029 downwards.
ATTTGCAATAAAGTTGTGACATGATTTCTTCATCGTTTCCAGTTAAGATAATCAAGATTTCTAACGATGATGTTATGCCTATATTATTATTTTCTCTGCATTACATAACCTCAAAAGAATTATAACTTTTCTCTGGTGACACCAACACGGAAAAACTATTTACGATGTACAGGAAGGCAATTTGACGATAGAAATGATGTTAATAAATCTGCAAGGAAAACTCTTCCGAAGTGCGGAATGCAATTTACTTTGGAAATACGCGATGCCCTTGAAAATACTCGGACTTATCAAGGTTTCGTGAATTGTTTTTCTGTTTACACGAAGGCATTCCCCGCGGCTGTTTGTTTCAGAAAGTTCTTGACTGACGAAAATAATCAACACCTGGAATTCGATAAAACCATTATGGAGATGTATACAAAGCAGGTCATTGAACGCTTTTTCGTCTCACTCCCTTTCGTTGTCAAATCGCGTACTTTATCGTAATACAAACAATTCGCGATGCACCGAATTGCGCAACAAATAAAGTCACGTAGTTGTCATGCCCATGAACTCGAAGCTTCTGATATGATAACTACGTGATTAGATGTGTTTGTTGATAATTCTATAATCGTAAATTCGTGATGAACATCCAGGAAATTTCAATTTCTCTATTAATTATTTGTTTATTAATGAACGGTAATTCCATTATAATATTTACGGAAATACATCAAATCAATTTTCTCAAATAAAACAATTTCTGAGTGACATTCAATGTTCTGCACATTTCAGAATTTAATTCGATGTACATCATGCAAACGGTGAGTCGTTATGGAACGAATTATTTGGAGTGTACAGTATCTCGTATGACTAGTGCTACGTCACGTGACAATCTGTAGCACCCAACTAATCAAGCTTTGCTTGAAATGCGGAGTTTAAATGTCGGATAAAATTGTAGTGATACAGAGCATTTTGATTTTAAATTTCGTAACGAACAAATAAACGTATTATTTATGTCGTAATATTCTACGAGGAATTCAATGGAAATCTAATACAAGTTGTAAAAATGTTTTGTTGTAAAAAGGATTTTTAAAAATTCATCGTAATTATTCAGAATATGTTTTTCTACCTTCATTGAAGTTTGTTTGATCCTTTAATTAATTTACTGAATTTTAATACTACATTATGCAACTAGTGAGCAAAATTGGCATTTAATAATAAGTGGGTGGTGATTCCGCGACGATATATTCGTTTAGCTCAGTGGATTTCAGTGATTCGATGTTTTTCTTTATTTTTGACCTTTACACGACCTTCACTTTGACCTGGTGATCTTGGATTTGGATTCAGTAACCCTAAAAACATCCTAGAGTAGAGGTACACGACATTTTAATGTTTTTTTTTCTAGATATGACCTTAACTTGTCCTTGATCTTGACCGTAGGAGACAAACTGAGCAACACATTTCAGCCTTTAGCGACCCAAAAACGTGTTAATGAAGTGTTTCAGGACGATTCAATGATTTTTTTTCTATTTATGACCCTGATTTGACCTTAATTTTGACGTGATGTGGACAAATTACTGTCGGATTTGAATTCAGAGACTTTAAAAACATATAGATATGGTGGTTTCGCTTGGATTGCAGAACTTTTTTTCTGGGTCTGGGTGTAACTTATTCGTAATCGGACTCCGGGAGCCCCCTAGTACCTACGATCATCGAAAGTGAATAAACATTTCCATTATGATCCACCACATAAGATTCGCCATTTTGAATTTTGGGTACATAATGCCATTTTATAACTTTTTTTCGAGAAATCGAATTTATTTCATAAAAGCACAATGTTTGTCTTTGTTTAATTATGTTAACAATATTAAAAACAGAAGATATTATTATTGCATAAAGAAAGAACAAAATAAGATTATAAATCGATTTTTTTTCAACTCCGGTCAGAATATCTTGAATTGAACTTTCTTATTTTGACGGTCATTTATTTCGGAAGGATGGTAAAATAAAACACCGATTTTTAGTAAATTTCGAATATTTGTCAAATTTTCGAACTCTTGTGGGTCTTCATCAGGACTGATGACAATTTGATTATAACTATCTATACGATCGAAAGAAAGATGAAACTTCCTAAAAACTACATAAAGGAAAATAAGGGGGAAAAGCAGTATATGTGCAGAAGCTCTTTACTATTTTATGAGATAGTCAATAACTAGATACAAATTAATTCAAAATACGTATTAAATTAGCGAACTGTTTACATTCCTTAAGGTGTGTTGTTTACGTTTCACGGTTTTTATTCTTTTCATTGCCCGTGGTTCTTGGAAAAATGGTACCTCGCTATTAAATATAGAAGACAATAATCAGTATTACACAAATATTCGGATGGTGTGGATCGCCCGTCTGCATTGTGTATGTTTGGTAATAAAATCACTCTTTCCCGTTCGTTTATAATTATATTGTTTTCTGACTATAGAATCGGATTAAATTATATTAAGCAATTCAGTATAATTAAGAAGAAAATATATGTGACGATGATGAGCATACAAACGGTTACGAAATACTATTGATGAAAATGTTAACGACAATAATAACAATAACAGTGATGATGATGATGATGAAGACGTCGACAACGATGATGATGGAATGATGACGATGATGATTATGATGATGGAAATGATGATGACGATTATACTCGTATTAAAACTGATGAACAAAGTTCAATCTTTTTCCTTATAATAGTTACGCTCAAGAAACATCTATTCTAAATCTACAGAAAATGGATAAAAATTGAACAGAAACTGCATAAAAATATCCAGAAAACTTTTAAGTTATAAAAAAACATAACATTACCTAAATTATCGTCTAGAATCTGGACGAGCAAGTATTTCAGTTGCTTGGGTTAAATATTTTGGAACAATGGCCACATTTTTCATTTTTCATAAACTTGCCAGTTCATAACTTTATTAGCCAAACAGTGCCTAATATATTTAGACCAAATTTCTACCAGGGCTTCTGTACATTGAATTAATTTATTTTACAATTTTACAGTTAATTTTCCATTCGGTGACAGGGATCCATTTTTTTCGGGTTTATCTATGAAATTCTCTGTGGAGAATGACATTAAATTTAAAGTATATACATGCCATTGTTTTTGCTCATTAATTTAAGGTTTGACATTAACAGTCATTTAATGTTTACTAAACCTTTTAGAAGTCTTTTAGTTTATCCGACATAAATTCTTTTGTCCATTTTATATGGAATTTAGTACACACGATACTGTAACTTCATCTGTAAATTCGTCTGCGTCTTTTATTATATTGAAAATTGAGGAAAGGTTTCATTTTTTAAACGAACTTCATTATTGTGGAATCGTCTTGCAGATTTACCACGGATTTGTTCGGACATCCTGGAATATGTGGTAGACTCAACTCATGAGATGATCCCTTTCAAAGGTTTTTTAAAGTGATAGTAATATTTATTATTAGTAGATGTTTTACTATTGTTTAGAAGATGATTCCAGTCGTTATCGCTTAAAATCTGTTTAACTAACTGAACAATGGTGTTTCTACACTTTGGACGGGACAACATAACCGCTCTGTCGACCAGATCTTTGATTAAACTAATTTTTTGCCATAATCCATGATGTCAGTAGTTAATAATTTAGTTATCTTCCAGCCCTGCTATTTTTATGCTACCAGTATGTGAACTTCTACATCGAAAAATGCGATTTTACAGTGTCTTTCTAATTCATTTGTGATTTAACTTGACCTGACCTTGATCTTGACCTTATATCGACAAATGGAGTCGGTTTCAGCGATCCCAAAAACATCAGGAATTGTAGTGTTTCACAACGGTTCTATGTTTTTTTTCTATTTATGATCTTGATTTGACGTGTTAAAAACATATAGATATGGTAGTTTCACTTGGGTTGCATAAATTTTGTTGTTGTGGGTCTGTGCTATTGAAGATTAAGTTCCCGGAAATACAATACTTTAATACCATTGAACTTTTACCGTTAATAATGATACTGTTGATGGCATTGCTGATTTTGACAAGTGCATTTGAAACAGACTTCGCTGTTGAAGAAGCAACTAACTGATTTGGTTACAACATAAATGCCCTTGGATAACTTCAAATCATTGAATAAATTATTGTTGACATAACCAAATATCTGGTAGAAAATATAGCTGAATAAGATAATGCTAACCTTGAAAATTATTCAGAAGAATGTAAATCATCTTCATATACAACCTATCAAAATAAATAAGTGCAACAAGTTTCCTAAAAATGTTGTTCCCTTCGGAAGTTTATCTTAGATTTTATTAGTCTAAATCTCTTCATTGACTGGCTGTTTCATAGAATTCTACTTTTGTTTCAATTCTGCCATAGTCTGTTGTTTCCGCTAAGTACAATGCTGCTAATCACAGGCAGGAATGGTCAATTTATGTTGTGCGAGAAGATGGGCTGGTAGTTTCGGGCGTAAAGGACGTAAATTCATGGGGTGATTTCGAGGCATTGTGCAATAATCGTTTGAACTCGGAGCTTGTATGTACTCGCACACCCCGTGCACTCTAAACTCACCGCAAAGACCCGCCGCAGGCGTCAAAGCCGTTTGGTATGGCGGGCGGTGGCGATTTGTGGTGTGATGCGCACGTACGTGCATTAATTTTCGGGCTCCACGATAATATTTGAGTAACTTTGATGGGCTTGACTTATTACTTTTTTGATACAATTTTCAGCTGTTTATTAATAGTTTCAGGCAAGTGAATTGCGATAGTCAAACTAGTAGATTAAAACTCATTATACGTGAGTTGGTAAAAAACTACTAATGATGGAGTGTCATGGAATGTGATGAAAGTCATAAACTACTAATTCATTAGTAATTACATCATTCCAACACTTGTGAGAAGTATTCCGTATGACACTACATGTGCGCCACCAAGCGGTGAGAGCAGTACAGTAGACCGTCGCTTATTTAGCCTCGTTGGGACTGGACAAGTTCCTTCTCCGTCGCTTATTTGGCCTCTCAGGGGAGGTAAAATGCTCTCCCACTTAAGTCCGTCTGACGTTACACCGCGCCTGCGCTTCCAAATCTTACATACTTGACAATAGAAGAGTGGGGAGAAAGGAATTGAGGGGAAGGCAAAATATGCGACGCATAGGTAGGCCAAATAAGCGACGGCAAAATAAGCAACGGGCTACTGTATATCGTAATTACAATTGTCTGCCAATATTACATTTTAAAATGGTTTAGGCAAGCGAATTGCGACAGTCAAACTAGCAAATTAGAACTCATTAAACGTGAGTTGGTAAAAAACTACTGATGATGGAATGTCATGGAATATGGTCAAAGTTATAAACTACTAATTCATTAGTAATTACATAATTCCAACACTTGCGAGAAGTATTGCGTATGACACTACGTGTGCACCACCAAGCGGTGAGAGTTGTATATCGTAATTACGATTGTCTGCCAATAGTACATTTTCAGATGGCTGTTCTTCTTGTTCCATGTGGTTTCTAATCTTACTTTTGATTAGTGAAAAAGTTCACTGCATTCAATACAATGAACATTCCATTGTTGCACAAGCGTCTATTCGATCACCTTTAGAGTATCGACAAATTATTTCTCATGCAAAACAAGTAATACCAAAGTAATTCATGCGTAGATTCAATTATGGCAAACAAACCATCAGTGAATTCATACACTTAGAATGCCAGGACTCGACCAACCGACATTGTGCAACGAACCGAACGCGAGTTCTTTGTTCTGAATTAAGCGGCCAGTTCCGAATGACGAGGCCTCAGTCGGTAAGTATGTATATGGCGCTTCAAGCGGCTCGAGTCTCCTCACGTATTTTTTAACCCTGAATGCGTTGGAGTTCGACGGCCGCCGCAACGTCGGCAAGGTCGCGCATGATGCAAGAGTGTATCTCATCGCGGTCCTCATACACGCTGGCCATTGTAACGAGCGTGACTTCGAGACGGATATGCGATACGCACGCACACCGAAATTGCACGTACTTACGCATGCGTACGTGCGTACATCTTCTTGGTGTCTTCCTATCGCCTTGATGGTAGCCTCTAAAGTCTCGCGTAGTGGAGCATCCGGGTCTAACAATGTGTGCGTGTGTGAAATACGCATGAACACGAGACCAATCGCATGCCAAGAAACAGGTATAATGAAAATGAGTGCGGCTTCCGGAATTCGACGTTTCGGATTTGAATAATACAAAATGTTTACATAGTCACCTATTCAACGCTTGCTCTTAGCAATACTCATACTGAAATTTTACACTGACTACAGTATTCCTCCTCTTAAGTCATCTTCCCTTAAGTCATATGCTCCACGTAAGTCATAACTTTATAGGTTATAAATCCTGATGCGTTCCCCAATCACGCATTCTGTTTAACGGTAGCTCACGTAACATTTTGTATAAATATGTAACTAACAAATGTACCCAAAGTACCAGAAAATTACATTGCAAAACCATTGAAATTGAATGTTATGAAATATGTTATGACTTAAGGGGAGATGCCGCCATCTTGCATTCCCCGACTGTATGACTTAAAGGTGACCGCTCGAAATGCCCGACGACAAAATCCCCGCGACAAAATCCCAAAGTACAATAATTTCCGAAGTCAAAATCCTCTACTCCTATAATCCCCGATTTCAAAATCCCCTCTCACAAAAAACTCTGAATTTACAATTGAAGCTGTATTAAAAGTTGATATTGTTTATTTTTTATTTAGAATTAAGATATATTATAAGGTTAAGTTAGGTTAGGTTATGTTAAGGTAGGTTTGGTTAGGTTAGGTTAGGTTAGGTTAAGGTAGGTTAGGTTAGGTTAGGTTAGGTTAGGTTAGGTTAGGTTAGGTAGGTTAGCTTTTCTATGCTGCGGGATAGTGAAATCTTCCGCCAATGTTGTTGATCTTTGGTGGGACGCTTATTGTCCGAAATTGTACTACTCGAGAGCGCTACACCTTTATACTTCCACCATGGACTGAAGTAACTTGTAATAAAAGTAGATGTTTTGAAAGGTGATTTTGGTGAAGAAGGGGATTTTGAATTCGGGTGTTTTAGTGGTAGGGGATTTTGAACTCGGGGATTTTAGTGGTAGGGGATTTTGAATTCGGGGATTTTGTCGGGGGGATTTTGTCGCGGTGATTTTGTCCTCGGGGATTTCGGACGGTAACCGACTTAAGAGGAGCACTATACTGTATTTGAATTATCAGTGCGTATGAGGCTGTCAACAGTGGCTCAATCGATAACGTAAATTCCTAATCTAAAATATGCAAATTAACCTTCGTCCTCAAATGATATAAATTTTCGCCGTTTTTTAGCTAAATAATTTTCGTAGAAAGGGTGAATGAATTGTTATAGGTTTCAAGTCCGCTTTTCCTGAATCTGAAGTCGTTTTTCCAATATGACGCCCAGAAAGGAAAAAAAACGGAAAAAATAGTAGTTTCGTAAATTGAAATGCGTTTTTTATATGAAACCGTAGTCCAATCGATTATTACTTATAGATCTGGTGGAGTAATTAGTTGTACCATAAGATAGTGTATTGCACATCCTAGCGCATCAAATTGGCGGCTTCAACACGGCGGCATTTTTAACCAATTTTTAGTTTTTCAGTTGTAATACTTTTGTAAACGAACATACATTCGATACGAGTTGATAAAATATGACTTTCCACAGCATCGATCACGAAGCACTTTTCAAATTTTCAGAATTCAAAATGGCGAATCCAATATGGCGGTCTAAAAATCGAAATTTGTATAAATTTTTACACAAATGTGTGAAGGGTTTTCGAGGTTCTTGATCACAAAACCGTTGTCAGATTTTTTAAATTCAAAATGGCGGATCCAATATGGCAGACAAAAATCCAAAACTTTTATCAATTTTTGTAAAATCGAGTGTAGGTGGTTTTTTGAGGTTTCTGATTCAGAATTCGTTGTCATATTTTCGAAACCTAAAATCTCAAAAGGACTATTGACCATCAATAGTGATGCGATATTACTTCTTCAAGAGTGACGAGAAAGTACATCTTCGCCTACATGTTGCCTTTCGAACCTCTGACAACGAATTCGTGATTAAACAAAAAATGGACACAAAATATCCACTAACGAATTTCCGGAGAACTCAGAAACCCCATATACAAATTTTCGAATCAATCGATGTAAATTTCATATTTTTAATTCTAAAAATCTAACTTCCTAACACAGGATCTCAAAAAAGCCCCTAAATGAATTTTTTACCAAAATTTCAGTTTCAACCGCCATATCAAATAAGATCTGTCATTTTTAATTTAAAAAATCTGTCAACAAATTCTGAATCAGGAACCTCAAAAAACCACCTATACTTATTTTTACAAAAATTGCTCAGTTTTTAATTTTTGTCCGCCATTTTGAATTTAAAAAATCCGACAACAGATTCGTGATCAGGAACTTGAAAAAACCCTGTATGCACATTTGTATAAAAATTGAAAAAATTTCAAATTTTTGACGGCCATATTGGATCCGCCATTTTTAATTCTGAAAATTTGAAAACTGATTCGTGATCGAGGATGTGGAAAGTCATCTTTTATCAACTGGTATTGAATGTATGTTTGTTTACAAAAGTATTACAACTGAATAACAAAAAATTGGTTAAAAATGCCGCCATGTTGAAGCCGTTAATTTGAATTCTAGGATGAGCAATACACTATCTTATGGTACAACTAATCCCTCTGCTAGATCTAAAAGTAGGAATCGATTGGACTACAGTTTCATATAAAAAAAGCATTTCAATTAACGAAACTACTATTTTTTTCTGTTTTTTTGCCATTCTGGGCGTCACATTGGAAAAACGACTAACGATATTGGAAAATGGACTTCAGATTCAGAAAAAGCGGACTTGAAACCTATAAGATATGGACTTGTATAAAAAGTCATTCACCGTTTCTATACAAATTATTTAGCTAAAAAACTGGGACAATTTATGCCATTTCAGGACGAAACGGGTTAAAGAAAAACTACTAATGGTTTCAAGTTCATTTTTATTTCAAAGCTTCTGCATTCATTTTTTATACATGCATGACAAATTTCATCGAAATCGGTTTAGAAACAAGCAGAGATTCGCAAGAATAAAGTACTAACATGGTACGTGCTTTTACCTACGAAATTTGTTCATGAGTGTGTTCTCTCGTTTCTGAACCGATTTCGCTTAAATTTGTTGCACATTTATAAGAAAATGCGTAAGAAAACTTTAAAATCTTAATTCACTTTTTACATGAAAATACTTCGACGGTAAATAGGAATTTTATTAAACCGCTAGTATTTAGTCGATAACAATCACTTATGTATTTCTGAAAATTCTTGATCAGTTTTCAATTAGCATCTTCGGTATTTTCTAGAAAACCGTCTGTAGTCATTAGTATTGTCTTTACAATGCTCGAATTTGGAAAATATCATTCAGTCATCTTTAATGTGCGTTTTTTAGTGAAACTTCCTACTTTACCGACGGACTATTTTAGAAGCCCTTCAAGTGGACCTCGAATTTTCTGTAATCGGTGATTATTACTTATTTTTGAAACTTCGCAGTCAATTCCGACTTAATTACTTCAGTTTTCCTAAAAAAATTACATTTTCAGTGCTCAAATTCTGAAAAACATATCCCGTTTTTCTATTTGATTTAAGATAAAATAATTGGTGAAGTATCTTGTAATGTAAACTAATTATATATTCTATAGAACTCTTAGTGATTGCGATTCTATTCTTACGTAAGTAAATGGCAGTCATGAAACAAAAGACAATTAAGTTTTCAAACGTTAGTCACAAGCGTATAATTAAAAACTGTCTGAGAACGTTTAGAAAATAGTTTATTCCAGGTAAATACGCGTGTTTTTAATTTCATTCTGAAATTTGCCTTGCAAATGTATTTTATATAAATCATTTGTGTAGAATACACTGTACTACCGATTAATAAGGAAGTTTAATTTACCGTTAGTATAGCAGCATTTACTTACACAAAAATCTACTTACGTCAAGCGAAAAGTGGGCACTATTAGTTAGTAAGTTTTTATACCAGTATACAGTACAAAACTACGAATTCGTTAGTAGAATTCTACTAATATAAAAGTAGACTTAACTTTTTTAATAGTGATATAAGTGGTAACAATATAGTCAGTTTATACTGCGCTAATCAAAACTTAATCTTACAATGTTTTTTTATGTACATTTTCCGGCTGGTTCTTTTTTGCGCTGAACATAACCTAAACGGAATCGAAATACACTTTCATCTAAAGGTTTTTCGATATAGCAATAAGTTATTCATGTTTTATTATGGTGAAATAATCGACTATCCTTGAACAGAAAGACTAACTTTCATATAAAAGTCAAAGTATAAAAGAGAGTTACCAAACCAAAACGGCAAAAAGCTCCTTTTATTACCGACAATGGTAAGTTCAATTTTCACGCTTTTGGTAAGGTTACGGCACATTTTAACTCGACATTTGTTATAAGATTTGCAGAGTAATTTTCTTCAACGATATTTCATTCGAGGCGAAGACATCAATAGTAACCAACGGGTGTACACAAATTCTTTGGTAGTTGTAAGCGAATTCCTTTTAGTTCATAGCATAAAGTGTCGACAGTGACGGTAGTAACTGCACGACCTTGTGTGGCATCTTACTTGTTCTAACCTCAAAATCTCTTTGCATTTGTTCTACGAGTGATTGACAGTAACATATTACAGATGTAATCAATTATATAATTGTTTGTATTTATTGTTTGTAGTATATTACTTGCCTTCAAGGAGGAGCAAACATGACGAAATCCTTCGACCCCGGGAAAAAACAACGTTCAGCCATGATATGCAGCGACGGCCAGAAAACTCGATATTATATAATATTCTTTTCAAAATGATTCAAAATGAATTTTGATCTATGTGTGAAATTTGAGAATGCTTTGTTGCCTTTACACAACAAATTTTTTCAACATATACTAGACTTCTCAAAGTTTACAAAATTTGAAATAAATTTATATAATATTGATACATTTTTGGGATTATGACAAAAAAACAGTCTACCAATATTACCCAAGCTAGTGTCTAATTCTAAATTACTGTGTCAACTGAAATTGACTAGATTCACAATCAAAGCGTTCCACTGTCATCAAACTCAATATCACGTGATTTGAAGCTGTTGCTTTCGATATCTAAACATTTGCAACCTCTGAACAGAGACATTATCCTCCGGCAATGAAACTCTTATTGACTCGCATCTACCGTACTTAACATGCGTTCTGCAACACGCATGCGTTTTAGGACAATGTCCATCAATTTCTTCGAATTTGAAATGTTGGTATGCCGGAATACTAAAGTATTTCCTCTATTACCAGGAAGCATTGATATGTAGGAATAACTTATTCCGAAAAAGTAGGCGGGATGCAGGACGGTTTTATTCTGGGAAGTATCGTGTCCTATAAATCCTGTATATCTTGACACAGATGGCGACTTCGTATGATTTATGCAACATACCGACGAACTATAATTATATCTTCTTTTGCTTCTCAATGAAAATAATCGCAAAGTATGTGAGGGAACTCGAAAACACAAACATTTTTGCAACTTCAACTTTGCTGGTTTAGATTTGGTAATTTAATGATCTTTTAAACTGTAATGCCAAGCTTCATGAGGTTAAGAATGTAGTGTAAGAACACATCTGGGATAGCTGATAAGGTAAAGTATGACTTTTTCATCATAAAATTGATGTCAAAACTTTAAATGCGTTTTTCTCGAAACATTGATTTTACGACTGGCCCAGATGATTAAAAATTTTTCAACAAATTGTGTTTAACTGAAATTTTAGTACGTTATTCTAAACACCAGTGGCTATCGCAGGTAGCAGAATTGTATTTTTCGCTTTTAAATTCCCACTCTACAGCTTTTTTTTTTAAGTCAAATAAAGTGTCATCTTTTTTCAATAGTCCGCCATTTTGTTATTTTTTAACGAAAATGTTTAATTCTGCTACCTGCCAGAGTTACGAGTCTACAGAACAATATTATATTTTTATAATAATAATAATAACAATAATGTGGTCTTTATGGAGCATAAAAGTAAATTGCCCGATGGATGGCAAGATCTTAATTACAGCTTGATATAGTGTTACATAAAATACAGAAACTTAACAAGAAAAGACAAAAACCTTAATACGATATTGAAAATAACAAGCATATGACAGTATTTAATTTATTTTTAAATCTATTTAATCGTTATAATATCTATGTGTTAACCACATTTTGTAAATATCTTAGATCATTTTTACGTTGTTTTAACGCGCGCAAATAGCATAAATCAGTTAATATGCGGATTGAGAAAAAAATGACCTCCGCAAGGATCGAACTCGGCCCTCTCGCTTACTAACCACTACGCTACGCTCGCAATTGATATACTACATGAAATATGGTAAATTAATTATTTATCCAAATTTAATATGACCATTTGGTTTTTTAGACTTTTATAGATAATTTTGCAAACAGTTTTAACCAAAATATGTGTCTAAAGATTCGTTCCAACAAAAATCATACTCTCTATGAAGAAAGTGGAACTGTAGGAGATGTTTTTTATTAATATTTCAACGAAATACCGAATTTAACAGGATCAATATAATCGATATAAAATATAAAGAATTCTTTCCTATTGGTACACAACCGATTTGTTTTATTCAGAACATTTTCTTAATATAAGTGAAAAAAGAACCATCTTGATAAGCTTTTAATTCTATTATTAATATGTTCTTATTTATGTTGCATCATCCGTGATAAACAACCATCGGCGTGTTTTCACTCCAATGAAGCTCGTATCACGACGCGCCGAGTTTTTTTAATGCGAAGTAAACGACCTCCACGAAGAGATGTCGCAGTATCCCTAGGTCAGTGATCAATATTCGTCCATCTCATACCAAACCTCGATTGAATATAAAATTAAATCAAGACCGACAATTTTAACAAGATATTTCCAAATATTTTCACGTCTAGTTTCGATTTGAAGGTTTTTATGGTTAAAAAATCTTCAGACTTTGGAAAAATTCTTTGAATATTTTGAAAATTAAATTTAGTAAATTCGACTTTTAAATGTCTATAATTCTACGATTTCGGTCCCTGTTAAGGACGTTTACTGATTGCCACTTTGCCTCTGTGGTCTCATTTTCCGACTATCGAGACCTGCTAGTGGCGTGTCCTTATATCATTACAGACACTAACTAGAAAATGGAAACATCACATCGGTGACGATACTAACCGATAAACATGATTACCAATACGTAATTGCGTAGAATATCATCGTTTAAATCACAGCTTGCAAAATTAGTGATTTTATTAGTAGTTTTATTAACTGAAATACCAATCGTTTATGAACATCTTAAAAATCATATTTTTTAGTTTTCTGATATTAAAAAAAACAAATTTGTATGCAGTAAGAGCAGTTTTTCTTTTATTAGCAACAACTCCATACTTACTCTGGATGTTATCATATTATTCTGTTTTTTTTAGTTGGATTTACTATTTAAATAGTACGCTGGGCTACATAATTTGTCCATGTCAATATTTAGTAAAATTATCTAAAAACAATGGCTGTGTCTTATTCTATCTAGTTAGTGGCTCCAACTTGTTCATTCTTTTTGTGTATTAATAAAGTAATAATTTGTATGAAGCAATATAGTTTCTCCTCTGACCGCTAGAGTTGATCACGATCATTATTGGTTTGCATTTCGCGATAGCTACAAAAATGGCTTTCAATGTTCTAAATGTGATAGTTTATCGTTATATGTTTAATGTGAAGTTCCTTTCGGTTTTATTGGTAAAATAGGGATTAAAATGTTTTTTAATTGAAATCTTGAAATTCCAAGGGCTTAATGCGTCTAATAAATACGAAATAATTCACAAAATAATGTCAATCAATTGTAATCCAAACTTAATTGAACAAAATTAATTAAAATTAAAGAAAAATGTCTAATGTCCCAAAAACAAACATAATTTTGTTAAATACAAATATTATTCCACGTCCGAAAGTCTTGCTAAAATAATTAAACTGTTTATCGTAGTAATATCTGGTGTAATTTTTTATTTAACCTCGAATCGTTTGTAATTACAGTTATATTCATGAGTTAACATCAGTCATCCTAGAATCCATATATAAAATTATTACGTGTGAATGAGTAGCGATTTGTGGGTGATGTAATTGAGGTCGTATTGAAACTTAATGTATGTGGAACTGAATAAAAATCCTTCGTATCTTCTTGAATTCAACGACACTGAAAAATTATTAAAATACCTTGGGTATTAATGTTACAGACTGCAATAGAGGAATCAATGGTTAAACGTTTTAAAAAATAGTTATACATTGATTTAAGGTTCAATTAGGCATGTTTAACTCGTGTTGAGGATTTGAGTTTCTGATTAAATGTCATGACTAACCTTGATGATTAGTATTTCCCTATTGTTGATTCTCTTAAATTTGCAATTTAGGAATTTCTTTCCATACATTTATACGAGTAATAAGTTAAACAGGCTGACATAATAATTAAACAATGATTTTTAACATTAGATTAACATTGTACATACATGTTAAGAAGTTGTTTAATTACTTCGCAAAATTGTCTAATACGCCAGACTAATCGCGTGTCACACGACACAAAAATGAGGAAACGACAACCATGAACTAGTTCACTTGTTCTGAAAATTATGTGCAATGTGTTTATTTCTATTTGTCGTAGTTTCGGTTAGAAATATTAATTTTGAAGTACATAAATAGTAAATTTAGATTAAATGATAATTCATGCTTAGAATAAAGAAGAACATTTTCGTTGAAAACACGAATTTAACAGAATAATGAAGATGGACTTATTAAAATATGTTTTTAATTTTCGAACTGTTTTTTTTATAACGTAGAAAAAATTCGTGTCGTATTGAATGTATTGCAAATTATTAGCAATGATCGAGGTGAAATCTGGTAGATTGTTTTTTTTTATTATTGAGAAAATTAATTTTTTGGGTGTATAACATTATTATTTTGACATTTTGAGCCGGAGTCTTCGAAAATACGATTTAATCAAAAAATGATCATAAAAAAGCATTTTTTTTTAAATTGCAAAATATAGTAGGAAGGGGGTGTTTTCAAAATTTTCGTGGCAAATGTCTGGATTTTTTTAATCATAAATAACAAAGTGGTCTGTGCTTAAAATTGACAGACAAAAACGGACAAATTGGATCAATAAGTGTTAATTAAGATATTTTTTTAGTGATTTTTGGAATTAGTAATATTAGAAAAAACATAAATTTTACATTCCATTCTAATAAAGCTGCCCAGTGATAAATAATTGTTGGATACAATATTTGAGTACCACATTATTGTCAGATAAAATAAATAAGATTTTCACCAGTTTTATTTAATGTCGATTGTTTTAGATACATACTATACAAGAATTTAATTTAGAATATCTTAAATGTTTATATTTTTCTATTTTATATTATGACGAAAAATGTTCACAAAATTATTATTATTTATTTAACTTCTGTATCGCAGTCGAAAATTATTTCCATTTTTACAAATTTATGTTGTATATAAAAATTCTTTCGTATATTGTGTGGAATAAATGTGGTTCGGGATAAAGATGTGTTTCATGATGGGACTCCCGGTTAGATAATACACAACTTGAACGAGTCTGATAGACCTTCGTATAATGGTGTTCGTCCGGTTCTGTCAATGATGACTTATTTAAAGCTCGAAAACATTTCACTTACTTTATATCCAATTCCTCATTTTTCTTTTGATACTGTAAGTATTCTAGTAAGAGTAAAAAATGCTTTGATCCTTTCTCGAGATTTTTTTACATTTTTTTGGATTCATTAACATTCAGTTTAATTTTTAATGTAAAGATTGAAAAAAATGACATATCACTCAGAGCATAAAGTTTTTATTAACAAAATTAAATTGGTTTTAAACCGGGCTTATGACCTGCCAGGATGTTTATAAAAATTACATTAGATGTTAAAATGCTATAGTTTGAAGATCTCTAAACATTTCTAACTCCTTGCGTGTAATCACTTGGATTCCCAAACGCTCGGTTTTGTTAAGACATCAATAATCGCAACCAGTAATAATATTAACAACAAAAAAGAAAAATGGCTAAAGATAAAAAATAATAAAAAATTAAAAAAATAATAAAAAATTTAAAAAATAATAACGACATTCATAATTATAAGACTAATAAAATTCTATCATAACAACTAATGCAATTTTTCTAAACATCCTGGTAGGTCATAAGCCCGGTTTAAAACCAATTTAATTTTGTTAATTCCCCCCAAAAAAAAACAAAAAAAAAACCTATTATAATAATAAAGTTTTTATTTTAAATTGCACTTTACCCTAACTAAACAAATTTTTTTTTTTCAAATTCTTCGGTTTTCTTTGCATCTATCTTTGTAATTTTGTAACTTATTAACAATTAATACGAGTTACGTAATTATTTCATATAATTTTATATCGAATTAAGTTAATTTGTGTTATTTTTAGCTTTTATGAGCACACATACTTTTCATTACGACAATTATTTATTGTCTTTTTATTCTGTTAATGCTAACACAATTAATAGATTTAATAAATAGTCTTGGTGTCTTTTGGTCACGTAAAGAATAGAAATTAAAAATAGTTCAGTTTAATAAAAATTTAAAAATCAAAAGAAGAAAACAAAATAAACAAGGGTCAATAATTTGAATGGTTTTTGTAATATAAATAATAAATAAATGTTTAGCAACGTTTCGACTCTGAGTCTTCTTTAAGGCTATATGAAACGTTACTAAACATTTATTGATTATTTATATTACAAAAACTCTCCAAATTATTGTACCTTGTTTTTTTTTCATCTAATTTTTAAATTTTTTTAAAACTCAACCATTTTTAATTTCTATTTTTTATGTGACCGAAAAACACCAAGATTAGTTAAGAATATATTAATTTATAAATCGGTCGAAAATGAAAACCTTATCAAATGTAAAATAACACCTTATTAATAAAAAAAAACACAGAAGCAAGAAATTACCTAACATTTTTTTTTATTTAAACATTTTTACGATTAAAATTATGTTTTTAGTATAAAATACAATTCGCATGTAATGCACAATAGTTTTTGTAGCGGACGTTATGAATCGCATTTTAATAAACTGCCAAGGTTGTGACGCAGATAAATCAAATCTCGCGAAATCCATAAATCAAAACAAAATATAAACGGTGCATATATATTTAGTTACATGTACACAAAGATCATTCACGAATTTTAAAAATCGTATTGTTATGGATTTTTTTACTGTTACTGAATAGCCGTAATCAATTTTTTTTGCATACAGATTTGCCCACATTTGTGTCTTTCTTGCTAAATAGTTTTTATTACAAATGAAGGATAACAGTTATTTTTCAGAAAAATAAAAGTCTAGTTTCATTTAAATTATTTTTATAAAAAAATTGAAATATCCTGAATGAACATTTTTTAAAAAACAGGATCTAAAAAAGTTGAAGGAGTCACTTCTGACGTAAAATTAACTTTTAGAATCTTTCATGACATTTTTTCAAAAAATGCAACCATGCATTTCCTACTTTTACTACAAATAAACATATTTTGCAAATGTGTTTCTTTTTTAGCTTGTTTTTTATACTAAAAACGTTTAAGAATTTTCGCTTGAAGTAAAGAAATCGAGTCCTCGACTTGACTTTAAAATGTGTTTACTGTATTTTAAAAATAAAGCATCAAAACGTCGGCTCAAACACGAAAAAACCATCGAAAAGTTCAGAAATTTTTTACTTCAAAATTATAGACAGTCGGAAAAAAGCATTAACGAAAAAAAAATTTCGTAGAATTTATGAACACGCTAAAATTTTGTAGATTTCTTAAATATTTTTTTGATTTTTCAACACCTCGAAACACTGAAAAATTTAAAAAAAATGTTCAAAACATTTTGTAACAATTAAAATTTTTGTTTAATAACATTTTCTCCGAAATTTCACTACAAAATGTCTCAAATTGTTGACGATTACTAAGGGTACTGAGGGTACTAAAATTTCGGGATTTTGTAAAAGTAAAAAATTATTCAAAAATTCTATGAAATTTCAGCATATTTGACCAATTCTAAGAACTTTTTGAACTGTAACAATTTTCAAATAAAAAATGTCTTTTCAACGGGTTTTTCGCGTTTGAGCTGACATTTTGGATGTTTTCACATTTATTTTCAAAATACCTATACACATTTTAGAGTTCAGTTTCGAGGATTCGATTTTTTTTACATAAAGCACGAATTCCAAAAAGATTTCAGAATGAAAAATCGAGATCAAAAAATTAATTTTAAAAACCCATGTTGGTTGGAAATCATGTATAGTTTTTCACATTTGCATTTTTTGAAAAATCTAATAACATATTCTGAAAGTTGACTTAATTTTACGCCAGATTTGCCTCCTTATACATTTTTTAGATTGTTTATTTTCCCAAAATAATATTCTTTAGTATACAGTAATAAAATTCTATAAAAATTTTAATTTGTTTACTTCAGTTACTTAAGTAACTTGAAATTTAAAAACACTCAAATAAAAGGTCAGATAAGACCATTTATTTAAAATTTGCAAGTTTTTTAATTTTCTTTTTGAAGTTTGATCAATTTTCATTTACGTAATGCACCGAAACTCAAAATAAACACAAATAATGTATGCGTACATTTATTATAATACTCCCCATAAATATGACGTTCATTTAAAAATTGAATAATAACGTAGGCCGACATAATTTGAGCGACCATCAGACTCAAAAAGTAGAAAATGTTTTCCCGAAGGTTTTTGGTCCAAATTTGGTTGTCAAAAATTGGTCCAATAGGTGCAGAATCCAAATCTGACCACAAAAAATCCTCAACACGTCAGGTTTTAGACATATTTTATGCAACGTGAATAAGCGGATGTTTATATATATTAAAAAATAAACAATCGATTAAACACAAATTTTATTTGGGATCCATATAATGTCCATTTTAATGACATTATATTCAGTTTCTCATCAACAATTCGCAAAGGACGTAACTGAATTTAAACAATAATTGATTGTACAAAAGAAAACCAATAACATAGAAGTGTGTTCTATTACAACAAAAACTAGGGTAATTTTTTTATTTTGCACCTGCTACACTTAGAGTTATGGCACACTCGCATTATTGAATGCATTTTATGTTACGTAATTATGCGTTAGGTAGATACTGTAGAATTAAAGTATACTGGAAGGTTAAATAATAGTTAAGTACCAACTCGGTAATGACTAGACAAGACATTGCTATTATATTATTACGTGAGTTACATTTTTATCATATAATTAACGCTTTCGCACCTAAAGCATTTCAATAATAAACGTATTTAATTTCAATTTACATTTGGTTTTGCCATTTTAATTTTTAGTATTTCTTAATTTGTTTTGTTATATTGTAAAATAAAATAAAAATTTACTGACACAATGAGCTGAAACTTTTAGTCAATATGTTTTTTCTTTCACAAGTGATGACTTTCGCATAAAATTATTTCCATGATGAATTAGATATTAACATTCTAATCAAAATATTGAAATTAATAGAAAGATCATTAATATGTAAGCATTCTTAAATTCAAACGCTGTCAATCTTATTCGTATTAATATTAATAATATCAGTGGTATTTATATCATTGTACGAACTTCTCGTAGTTCTAAAATTACGACATTTCTTTAGGGAAGCTACTGTTAAAACTGATTTTGTTTAATAATTGATGAATTCTTAAAATATGTTAACATGTTGGACTTTTGAAATTTCTTATTTCATGCGAATTTACATGAAATTGAGAAATGTATGTAAATAGAAAATAACCATTTATTATTAATGTAAAATCATTTCGCTCATTTAAAATTTAATGCTTGATGTAAATCATGAAAGAAAACAAATATTAAAAGTTAAAAAATAGTAATATATACACTTTATTTAATAAGAATTTTACTCATTTTAAATTTGGAAGTACAGTAAAGTCCCGGTATAATTGCAACTCACTATATTTTCATCCCAGCATATTTGCCCGGTTCCATCTCATTACATTTACCTGCAGCCGCTCACATTTTCCCCCACTTTGCGGTCTGCGGCCTCAGGAAGGGCCTGCTGTGTCATCACGTGCATAGCGCGATTGAGAAGAGTGGGAGAAGCGGCGTCCCCCTTTTGACAAATATAAGGAGACGGGAGGGGAAGGCGAAGAACCAAGCAGACAAATATAACGGGAGTCTACTGTATAAACATTCTAAAAAAATTTCACTTATTATTTACCGTTTGACAAATGCAAGCAAAATGTTGCAATATTGGCACATTTAGTATAAAATGAATTTACTAACTAAAATTTGATAAAAGATCTACAATAAAATTTATCAGTTTTGAACTCAATATATTTAGATTATCTAAATTACATTCTTAACATTTGAAAGGAAGAAATAAACCACGAATAACATGATATTAATTATGATATTAAACGCATCAAAACATTGTTTGTAAATACAATACAATTTATGCACACAACTTTTAATTTATTGATTTATTGCACTCTTGAATTCGCGGATCTTTAAGGAGAATGTAATTCATTAACTCTTATATGAATAATTCGTTGTATATTTAATAATAAGTAATTTTGGAATATTGATAGAAAAGCTGAGAATCGTCCAAACGCCGGTGTTTATTGTTAATTCATATATTCCCTTTTCAACTGTATCGATTACTTCACTTTTTAATACATCTTCAATATTAAAGTGTCCTGCATTTTTTATAAACGAAAGATAAAGTTAGATGCGCTACATTCCATAGGATTTCTGTAATACATTCCTCAAACATAAATTCAATGTTCCAGTTGATAGTTTAACCTCTATCTTCATAAATATTTTAATCAAGTGTTGTTATTTCGATTTCTTTTAATAGTAATGAATTTTTGACTTGTTTGTTTTTTATTGTTACACATTGGTCACCGAGTAATATTATTTCAGACAAAATGAATCCATAAATCTAGTGTCTTAAAAGAAATTTATCAAAATATATTATTTGAAAAATATTTTCTTGACACATTTGGCGCAAAATGCCTATTTCAATCTGAAGATGTTGTAGTGTACATCTTTACTCTTATTAGAATCTACTTATTAGTTCTAAAAAGGAAAGAGCGAATATACGTTAGAAATTTAAAATTATTCTTTATACATGCAGAAGAGTCCCGGTATATTTGCCCGCGCGGCTCCTCGCCTTCCCTTCCCGTCTCCTTATATTTGTCAAAGAAGGGGAGCGCCGCTTCTCCCACTCTCCTCAGTCGTATTACGTTCGTGACGTCACAGCAGGCCCTTCCTGAGGCCCCAGCGCGCAAGGTGGGGGAAAAAGAGTGCGGCTGGGACGTAAATATAGCGAAACGCAAATATCTCGAGATTCTACTGTATTTATATAAATAAAAGCCGCATATATTTTCTTGACTATATTTTACAGTAAAAGATTTCAGGAAATGGTGTCATTTTTTTGTCTTCTAAACGTTACCACTCCACCTAACTGATTAATTATTTATCAAATAAAATATTAAATAAAACACTTAAAAATGGTACTACAGTATTTGTTTTATTGCATAAACGAAACTTTGTCAGCTCTATTGAGATTTTAATTTAGTTATATGACGCTTACAATAATTATGACAAATTTTCAATTAACACTGACTTGAAACATTATAGTGTTATAATTATGTAACGCATAAAGCACACGGAGATTACCAAAGATCAAAAGTGTATGCCATAATGTAATTTATATAAAAGTGATGTCACAATATGGCATAACTCGTTAACGATACAGACGAACTAGAAAATGCATAATGATTTTGAAACATTTTATCGATTATACAGACCGACAAAAATTAGAACCAAGAATCGGACAATACTTTTCCGAACGTTTTTGGAATGCTGAATCTTAATCTGACATGAACAGATCCGCAGCACGCCTTTCTGCTCTATTTAAAGTCATTTAATACAAGTAGAACATTTTATTTTCCGAATGATCGCCATAGTCTCCAAAGGTACTTTTTTCCCCATCCAAAATCTATTTTGAAACATAAAAAGACTTAATTCGTCTCTGAGAAATCATCTGTTCAATTTAGTGCTCTTAGCAATTGACTTTCTGCCTCTCGCAGGCAAAACCGAGTACAAAGACCATAATATATACACCTTTACTTTATTTAATATATGTCTTAATCCATTTTCTTCTTTCGCTAGTACCGCCACGGCAACTGCATATTCTAAATACCACACTTTCTCTTTCCCCATTTTTACTCATCCTCTGCTATTTTTTAATTCATCTTCTATATCCGCCACATATATGTATGTTAAACAATGTTGGAGTTAATGGACACCCCTGTATCACCACCTTCTCTAAATTTTTGGACACCTTCTCTCATATCTTCATCCCACGTCTTGTCTGTTCATATATTTTCTTCAATCTGTATATCAGTCCCTCACTACCCCCACTCTTTCTCGTCGTGTCTCATTAAACATCTCTATCTATTCTATCGAATGCTACTTTTAAATCCATGAAAAAAACACATTTTCTTCTTATACTGCAATCTTGTCGCCACTATATGCTTCACAATATTTATATTTTATAATGTCCCATTTCCTTTTTTGAATACTGCTTGTGACCTACAACATCCTTTCTTCTCATCTATAGTTCTTTTACCATTCTCTTACAGTAGAGTCCCGGTATAATTGCATCTCGCTATATTTACGTCCCAGTATATTTGGCTGGTTCCGTACCATTATATTTGTAAGTCACCGCTCTCTTCGCCGCCGCTATGTTCCATTCGGGTGTATGTACTGTCGTATTACCTTCTTTTGCGGGCGTAAAATGGCCATTTCACGACCCGGATATTACATAGGGATTTCGCTAAGTCATCATTTGTAAAAATGGCCACTTTCACATCTACCAAATCGAAAAATATTGTTGGTATCCTCCCTTGGAGGTGTAATCACCAACCGAGGCGTAAAACTCTTCTTTTACGCCCTTGATCTGAAAAGTTCTATTACTAAAGAAATACTAAAACTAATTTATCAAACTGTCCTAATACATATTTAGGTGCATTCCATAAAATTGATTTCTATTTGAACCTCGAGTGGTTCAAGTCATATTTGGAGTTTAAATAACAATCGAAAGTAGACATTAAGTGTTTAAACCCCATATTTAATTACAGTTAAACGCCATAATGAACGAAATGTTATTACATCGTTAATAATGAACAAATTAGCTTTACAGTAAAGATTGTAGGTTAACTGTTAAATAATTTCTATCGGTATTTTTTAGACCTTTCATCGAGTCATAATATCTCATTCATAAAATCGGAAAAGCACGCATACATGTTTCATCATCGGAGTAGTATGAAGAGGGCGTAAGCCCCTGTATTACGCACGTAACCTCGTACGTTCATAACGCGCGTAATAAGTAGTTAGGTACCTATATAATCATCAAATCTTTCCCAGGTAACAGATCATAAAATATTTATTTACAAGTTAGATAAGTAGAAACAAGTAGCTTTTAAAAAGGAATGAATGATCCATGAATTCTTCTATTTTCCTTTTTATTTTGCACATGATTCATTTATGTACTCCTTAGGTACATGCGATTTCGATTAGTCGAAACTCGTTAAGTTAATTGAAAAGTGCATCAGATAAGGTCACTGCTTAAATATTTAAAACATTGGGAAAGGTTAATTTTTAACATCATATTACAGAAATGATGAAGCTTGTAAGCTTAATGTGGGTCAAGGCCTCAATCCATCGGATCATGTACCGAGAATCTTCGTGAGTGCAAATAACGTCCTAACAGGTGTGACATCATTTAATCCAGTGATAAGACCGATCTAATCTATCGATGTCGGATGTGTCATAAAATATGATTAGTTTGTAATCCAATATGCTCTCTTAATTAAAAAAGTTATATATAAATTATATATAAATTATGTATAATCCACTAGGTATATCATTTATATATAGAATTGGGCATATGTATTCTGCTTTACATCATTAAATAATTTTTGGACCATCGAAATTTCTGCGAGATGACGATAATGATGAACTTTTATTCATTTTCCCTACTTTCATGAGTTTGGTCGCTTTTGAACTCATTAAATTTTTATTATGAACGAGTATTTCAATCAAGCCTTCAGTTTTGTGTTTATTATTTACTTGATTTAATCATTTTTAATGTTCTATTGTTTGGTTTATCAACTTTGATGAAACATTCGATAAATTATTTTTCTTTTCTGACATTGAATTTCCCATGACTTATCTTGGAAATTTCGTATTCTTTAAGGTGCAGATCTTATTCGATTTTTACTATTAAAATGAATGTGTTCATATTTATTTCAATTTATTACCGAACAATCAAAATATTAACTATATTGTCTGATTAATTAGAATATTTATACCTAGAATTTTTGTCCACGTCATGCTAAAGCTAACGAGGATGTAGAACTAAGTGGAATCAGTCGTCATTGGTCAGACATTTGAAACGTTTCCAGGCATGGACAGCATAAAGAAAGCATGAAAGTTATTTGAATTGAACTCAGAAGTAATAAATAAGCCGTTTAAAGCAGTTGAAATGAAAACAGTCTTTCTTTCTTAGCAAACACCAATGAATTATAAACCATTATTCGACTTCAAACTAGTTTAATGTGCTCATTCCATCACATATATTAGTAACAATGTTCAAACATGAGTTATACTTTTGAACTATGCTATTAAATTGGATGAATGTCTTTTATTTATCTTTCAGTGCGAATTTCGATTATTATTGTTATTGCATAGCTGATAAAGATACAATCAATATTTTTGTTGATAATGTATGTAGGTGGGTTAAAGATGTTTTAGCTCATATTTTTGTGGATATGACGATATTCTCATAGGCACGTCAGGCATCGACGAAAAACGATGAAACTTTTGCTAAATTTGACGATCTTTCGATTTTAGGATCCAACACAGATTTTGCAAATGCAATTTTGAATTCTTAAGATTGCTTAGAGTGAAATATCATTAATTTATATATTTACAATTTAGTCAATTACAATAAATTTCAACTGAATGACATAATTATCTGATAATTCTACTTTTTCTATGGAATATTATAGTTGAAACTTCAACATCTACCATGTGATCTTAATGAAAGAGATATGTACTTAAGACTGGACTACAAATATGGTACTACGGGAAATTTCTACAGGAAACCATTAGAAGAGTGAATTCTGAAATTGATTCTCTGGTAACCTGGACATGAGAGTTTGAATGTACTTTAAATCAAGAAAACTCGAGCCATCATCATAGGTTCTAATACTAAGTAGGCCCTATTCAAAATTGTAGCTCTTCTGAAGGTCCATTTTACCCTTTGTCGCCTTTGTTATCATGATTGACTGCAAACAAAAAACTGATGTTAGTAAATTTCATCATCCTCCACCATGTAGATTATACTTTGCTATTCGCTGATCCTTCGGCTTATTGCAGTCTAACTTCCTACCTCACGAAATGGCTATCAATCTTAGTATCTTGCAAACAATTCTCAGTAAGCCTTCCTACCATTGAAAATCATCATATTATTTTTCTGATAATTACCTTGAATCACTACTTCTATACATTACCTCTAAATTTGTCATACGGATTGTTATTCAAATTCTTTTTGGATCACTCTTCAACAGTTGCGGAATAGTTTATTTGGTGTATTTTGGAACTTAAGAACTTCTTCATCATCAATCCCTTATCAAACTTCTCTTGTATCATCATTTTGTGAAGAATAGCTAAATTGGTCCATTCACTTCCATCGGAACAGGGGTTTATAATTTAAGATAATTGATGTTCTAAACTAAGACAGCCGTCATCCCAATAGACGAACTAGTAATCTTAAACTTCTCTCAATGCAGGGAGTCGAGATCGGACATGTCTATGAGCGTTCGCACTGAGACGGTTTATACTAGCGCCACCTGCGGAGTGCTTCATTATGAAACAAGATGTGACAACGGGATTATAGGATAGGAAGTGCCTGGAATTATCGTGATTATAATTAAGACATTTCTTACTGCATTTACGCAGTCCTTGCATTGATAATGAAATTTTAGTTGCATTAAGTTATTATTGAGTCAAGTCATGTAATTTAGCTCACGTAGATCGGATCGAGTTCCTTTCTCCTAAGGGCATACGTGGATCAGACGCGTGTCTGAGTCGAGGAGCACGTTGACGATTGTTGCGTGGACATATCGATGCACCGAGTGGACGCGTGCCGTCACCCTAATGAGCGGTAAGTCAACTTTCCGACTTCCCAAGAGTGCTATAAGTGTACTCCAAGTACTCGCTAATAATAAGGTAGTAAGTCGGACGCGTGTAAATCTCGACCCGTGACTACCGCTGCATAGTTCGCCCACTTACCTTACACGATCGAGCGGCTTTGCATTACGTAACTAACGTGTATCTCGCACGTAATAACCGCAATGTACGGATTATCCTACGGTGGCCTCGGGCCGTTGCGACATTCGGGGAGAGAAAAAAAAAACGGGACTAGGTCGAATCTTTATTCATGATTATCGATTGTGTTTATAGCGATGCATTTTCAGGAGAGACGAGCATCTCGAAAAAAGTCTCGAGTGATCCAAGCGCTTGCGTTAGATGCAACAATATTTGCTGAACGTGTATGCAAATAATTGTCGATGGCGTAATGAATAGCATTGATTAGCTATTTATAACCCAACAAATTTGTGTACTTTCGTAATTGTTGAGGTATCGTTTCTCTTTTGCAAGCGCCTGACATAATTGTACCAATTATGCGACGTTGTTTGTTGATTTTCTATAATTAGCCGGCGATGTTAATAAATTATCGCTGTGATTTATGAACATTCGCGTTGTTTAATTTTTCTACAGTGAATTTTTAAAGGAATATTAAATCATAGTTTGTATTCCACGAGATAAAAAAGCTTAGTCAAGACACTTTATTTAGTGCAATCCAATGTATTTTAGCTCACTAAATTCGGATCCGAAGTTAGGATGTCAGGTTGGGACAGATTCTGGAGAAAACTCAAAAAACTGCTCAAGAACATTGATTTGGGACAAAGAAGATAAAGTTTATCTGTTGAGATATTATGATACTGCATTTCTACGTGATTTCCGCGCTAAATTGTAATACCGTGATAAACTTTTCAGAATAGCTCGAATTTTTTATAAAGCTAAACAAAACTGCTTAAAAATACGGATTAAAGGCTGAAAAGTAACTGAGTATTGCAAAAACACTGCGGTTGAGTATTTACGCGTGCTTTTTGATTATGAATTCGAATCCGAAATTTGAAACATTGATCAAACTCTGCCAAAAACTAAAAAAATTGCTCAAAATAGGAAAATAACAGAAAAGCTGATTTGGATTTCTACTAGGGAACGGTCAGTATGATACTTTTCGTATTAAGGGCGTAAAATAAAGGTTTACGTCCATAATGCGAACAATATTTAGCATCCGGGCGGAAAATTCAAATTTATGCCCCGAATCTTGAAGTGGGATGGTGACTCCTATCTCAGCCATGTAATTTTCGAGAGCGTAAAATTGGATTTCACGACCGGGAGAGCAAACAAATTGTTACTAACTACTTTTATCATATTCTGTTAACAATTTTACGATGTTACTCCAATAGTTTTCGTAAATTACGGGTTTCTATAATAGAGTAGTTATTGTACAAATTGTAAACAACAAAAAGTTTATTGACGTGTATGTAATTCTAGAGGAAAGGAATAACTTGTTTAGAATTTCAAAGATTTCCCTTGTTTTCATGAATTTAATTATTTGTAATTTATTGGATACAGTTAAGGAAGTACATTAAATTCGTTAGTTAACATGAATTATTTATATAGTCTCCACATTAGGGTTAAAGTAACATTTAATAAATTAACAGACTTGTTACAGACAGACAAAGATTTGAAAATTTTAGTTCGTGGACAATAATGAAAGACTCCTAATTCTTGTAAGTATCTCGAATACTTTTTCATTTGCTGGAATGATGTTTAGTCAAGACGTATGTTAGACTTTACTTAGCAAAAAGTAATTGCAAAACTGCACAGTTTTTGAAGGAAAATAAGTCGTGTCTGCAATAAAATTCAATAACAAGATTGTCTAATCCATGAGTTTTTGTATGAGAAAGTAAATTAGATAACATTATCGGCGAAGAAATATATAATTCTCTTAAAGTTTGAACAAAAGTTGTTGTAGCTTCATTCTACTAAATTTATCACGTGTGAAGTTCTAAAAGTCATCTTTTGTCTATCGTCGTGCTTTGACTTGGAGCCATTTATCTCACTTCGTGTATTTGCCCAGACTAAATGATATACCGAAATAAATATCTAAATGTATTTAGTCTTCGTTCAGTCGCAACAAGCCAATCGAAATTTCGCAGTGTATATAAATAACTTAACGTGTCACGCTTAGCGCTTCGAAAACTAAAAAAGTTAAATATTTGGGATTCTTGCTAATTGAAATTTGCTTTCAGTTAAAATTTTGTGATCGAAACAAAACGTTTTCATATTCGTCAACTAGTGTTATATGCCAAATTTAAAGTTATTCTAATATCTTTTCTTGGTGCTGCAATCACTTTAAAAAAGAACATGATTTTTAATGAATTCTGATACTTTTGTCAAATTCGTAGTAAATTCATTTGTAATATAATGTCGAGTATGATTGTCCACATTTCAAATTGTTAGACAAAACGTTTCCACAATTATTTGGGCATACGAATGTCATCTTAGAAAAGTCACAAATTTTACAGCGTCTTTTAAAGTTTAAAAATGAACCGTAATCAGTATATTGACCATTCTTAAATCAATACATATTTGGATTGCGATTTTTTATATTACTCCTTACGTTAGTGTGGTCATTATTTTACAGTAGAGGTTTATACTCGTTGCTGGGAATTTTCTGTAAGTTTGATATGATTCTGATCGGAATCTGTTTGCATTTTAGACTGGAATACTTACTGAGGGATCGTGGTCAGAATCTGTATTTGCTCTCCTTGCTGCTGAGTTGGGCAGCGATATGTCCCGCCCATTGTCACGTGATCTGCAGCAGGCCCGGTTCCACCATACATTAGTCCAGGCCCTGAAAATCGATTGTGGAGGGGAGAAAAGCACGGCCCACACAGTCCGTTGGAGAGGGGAGAGTGGAAGTGGGGTCAATGGGAGGGGATGCTATGTAGTACCTTTTAAATCACGGTATTCGGCAGCTGATAGAAATATGAGTGCAGTGAATCATCTGCAAGATACTGGCAGCTGCTACCTATCAAAAATGGGTCAGTACTGACAATAATGCTGGTAAAGTACTGATCCAGAACTGGTGGCCAGTAATGTTTGCCGACATTAAATCGGTACTGTTACCAATACCGTCAAAGAACTGACCTGGTACTGGTAGCCACTGCTGCATGCGGTATTAAATTAATGATTGCTGGAGCTTATATGACACAATACTGACTGCCAGTACTATTTTTTGAATATTATTACTTTCCCCCGATAGAACTTAGTACTGACAGTATACTAATTGCCAGTATTACATTTTGGTAGCAAATAATTGCTGGATTATCATTTGCCATTTTTAATTTGACTATTTCACAACAAATTTTAGCGTAGACATTAGAAGCTATTGTTTGTTTTCATTCTAGATGAAATGATTGCGAAGTCTTCCCGTCTGCGAATCGCAATGATTACACTTAATATGATTTCGTATGAGGCATTTCTTGTTGGCGGAGTGCCTGAACTGCTCCGCACGTGTGGTTGGTCTAGCACGAATTCCTCTTGGTTTCGATGCTTACACATAAATGACAACGGAATATGTACGATTACACGTCGCAGCTTGGACGTGAGCGAGCGCCAGTAGTGGTCACTCATAATAATAACAGCCGGGCGCTTGGCACGTGAGGGCAAAAAACGTGGACGTTACACAACATCTTACACTTAATGATTTATTTGTTTATAATTTGCTATTTTGCTGATTTGTAAAATGTGCGAAAATTAATTTTGATATTTTTGGGAGATGGGTCATTTCTTAAAATGAAGCTCCAAAATATATTTTCTAATGTTAAGGGATATATTGTACCTACTTAAAAGACCCAATCATTCGGATGTAGACAGGGAGTGAAGTAATAAAAATGAGATTATCTCCAAAAAGACCTAAGAGGTCGTAAATGTGATAGTTTAAAAAATGAGCTCTTAAAGAAGTCTTACTTGTGAGTACCTAAAATATAAATTCACAAGAGGGCTTATGTTTAATCTTAAATTTATTCCATTTCGGATCATCTGTTTTTGTAAACTCATCCACAGTTTTGTGATGAGTATCGTATATGGACACTAGATGGCGTCCGAGTACTAAATTGATCACGCGCGATATCTACTTACTTTGCAAGTCTTCCAGTGAAAGATACGAGTAATGCAAGTATTAGTGCTTTTACGTTATTTAATACATAAATAAAATATTATTACCCATATCAGCAACAGTTTCGTTGGTTCTTATTGGTCATACTGGACTTTAGCGTCTTGGTTTAGGTATTGCACACAATCCAAGACCAAGACAATGTTTATAAAAGTGAGAGTGGTTTTAAACACCAGTATTGTCCTTTTTTACCAGTTGTGTCATTTGATCGTGAGGAATTCCACACGCTAAAGAAAAAAATGCGAAAGGGACTGTTAATTTTAAACAAACAAGTGTTTTATATGTTTAACACTGCATTTTAATTAAGTACATAAAGTAAGGTTAATATGTGAATTAAATTAGACAAGAAATTTAAAAAATATGAATAAAAAAAGTCTGTAAGGAAAATACAAGGAAAATTAAAAAGGCAAATGATATGTAAGAAATGCCATGAAAAATGATAAGAGAAAATAGACAATTTGTATTTATGAGTTTAAAAACAATTATAAGCAAATTATATTATTGTTGCAAATAAGGTAAATTTCTTAAAATTGATAATTCTTATTTAACCGTTACGTGAAATATCGTTGTGATCGGAAATGTATGAAAATAACGAACGTTCTATGAAAGACATTATATAAATTCAAGGATTCTTAAATAATATGTCGATCGTAGAAAAAAATAGAAGACGATAGTGTTTACTAAGAATCTGATTACGTGTAGACATAGGAAGGACGAGGCAGCAGGCTTCAGGAACGAATGTTCTTGAAATGTCGAAACCTTGGTCTACCGCTCGTATATTTTCTGCAACGTGTCATTTCCTTGCAAATTTTAATGTTTCGGATTCTGAACACAAAAGAAATAACATTTATAGACAATTTGTCAAAAATGAACTTTCTTTGTTGTTGTGGTTATTTCCTAAGATTTTTGGATATCTCAAACATTTTTGTTTATTATTGGAAAATAATAAGTAAATTTTTGGTAATGTCTCCCTTTTTTTAACCGAATGTTGACCAAATCTGTTCATCTTTTATTTCTGGCCTATCATGGGGATATACGTGTCAAGCCTATTAGGAAGTTTCTTAAACTGATCCGCCAGGTGGCAGCAGTAAAAGCTGGCACTAACATGGCCGCTGTATATTCGTTTGTTTACATACAGTAGGACCTCTCTTATTCTAATTAGTAAAGTTTTTCAAGATGGCACCCACCTCTCCTATTTTAATTTTCCCCTTACCCCCACTTACTTTGCTTGCGAGCTTGTGATTCGTGGACAATATTTTTCGTTGACTTTTCGTGTGATAGTGGGAGAAAACTTGTGGGGGAACGATTAGAATAAGAGAGGCTGGACAATTAGAATAAGAAAGGCAATTAGAATAAGAGAGGTTCGAATAAGAGAGGTTCTACTGTATCTACGAGTGAATACCATATGCCGGTTCGATCCAAAAACTGAGAATGAAAATGGTAATATAGATTATGGTAATATGAATATTGCAGATTTATAGAAATTGTTGAAAGAAAGATGTGAGAAAGTGACTGGAAGAAAAGCTGAGTTGGTAGAAAAGTATAAATAAAGTGTAATAATAAAACATCCTTTGGATTGAAGTGCTAAATGCATAAACCATGTCTCGAATTTGAAGAAAAAAAGGTTTTATGTAAGTCTTTTCGGTGCGTAAAGTAAACTTGCGCGTAATGTAAACTTTACCCATTCGATTATAATTTACGCACGAAAAAGCCGTACGTAATAGTATTTTTCGATACTAGTGCGTAAAATACGATTTTACGCACCGTTTTTAACATGCGATTAGATAGGCCGGTGCTTAAAATCGAATTCTTATACGCACGCGTGTCGAACGATATTTTTCGATATACTATGCGTAAAATTTGTGCGCCGTTTTTTGTGGGTCAAATATGATGTTACGCACGAGTGCCCGGCGCCGCCGGGCAGCACGAGAGGGGGGGGGGTCAGCAATAGTGCGTAAAATCGTATTTTACGCACTAAAAACGGTGCGTAAAATCAAATTTTACGCATAGTATATCGAAAACAATATTTCGGCACACGTATGTGTGTATAAAGTTCTTTACGCATACGCCCTTGTATCGAAAACTACTATTTTGTTTTCTTCCAGCCACTTTTTTCGTTGGTTGATATTTGCCGGAAATTTAAATCGCATTTTACCCTTACAGCTCTATATACTTCACTTCATGTACGGAGCAAAATTTTCATCGTCAAGTCAAAACCAGTGACAAATTTACCCTAGAATAATCGTGCGAGCAGCACCATCTTCTGTGATTGTACCTGAAATTATTAATTCCTAGAAGACACTAAAAGTTTAGTGCCTAGAATATATGTACTTTGGCTACCGGCATACATTATATTCACTACTTCACATTATTTGGTAGTTACTCATCTGTGCCTGCAATATACAATGTACCGTCATCAAAAAAGACGAAGCCAGCGCCAGACAAATTCCGCTGTATGTATGTGCACGATGAAAACCGGTGAACATTTTTTTTCAGTGTATACATAAAAAATGTTTAGAGATCGTTATCGATATACAGTACGATAAAAGCAACGTGTGATGTTATGTATGATGTTTGTAAAAATACACACAGCAACATGGCAGTGCCAGCTTCCACTGCTGCTACCTGGCGGATCAGTTTGTCAAAAAACTTCGTAATACGAGCTGTCTTGTTTAGTTCTGTTTTTATCTATCCCTGTCATAGTAATATGGCAATAATATAATATTTTAATCAAAGCATAACATAGCAAATGAAGTAAAGATACAAAATGATAAGTTTGTTAAGAAACATTTCGCATAATATAGGGTTAAATTCACGTACGATGACAAATTAAAAAAAAAAAAAAATAGGCGAATTAAGTAACTGAAAGAAATAATTCATTTATTATAGTAATACAAAATAAGGCTATTTTTAATTACCGAGTAAACAGAGCAGCGGTATTACCTTAATTGTACCGCTTAAAAATACCGAATGATTCGGAATTTTGACGTAAGGGGATTCTAAAGTGCTCCGCCGATACGGTAGGAATTTTCATTGAAAATCGTAAATAAAAAATGACTGAATCGGTTTTTTAAAATTCGGATTTTTTTTTACTATCCAAAATTTCGTCTGTATACAAAACAGATTGCAAAAAATTCTTGGAAATTTCAACAAGTGACAACCAACTAGAATTTTTATCAAATTGTTAACGGGACAGGGACCACAACCTCTATTATTGAATCAAGGTTGTTTCGCTTTCACTGCACAGAACGTTAAGATATAAGATCTGAATTACATCACCGCTCAAGACCCGTGTAATGTTCACCTTTTGATACAATCGTCCTCCGATCGGCGTTCGAAAACGTGATTAGCGATTTGTGATTAAGCAAAGCGTGCAGCAGTTCACGGCGAACTATGATACTTTATATATACCAACAAAAGAATGTTTTTTTTTAATCTCTGTTATTGCAATTACGGTACAAAGCCAGCACAGATATACGATTAAAAATAGTCTATGTATCGTGGTTGCAAAACCTATTCAATTGCAAATTGTAACTTCATTTCAACAACGAGTATTGTGACGGCGTCGAAAAAATACGCGCGATAATAGAATATTAATGGATTATAGAAAGCGTGTAATTATTAAATAATTGCAGCTTATTACGCTTGGTGCGAAGGATTAATGTAATACTGCGTTGCAAGTGTCTTGAGATATTAAGTAATTAGCGGAGATTGAAGATTAAGTAATTAGTTATTCAATTTCATTATAGTGATTGATTAACAAAAGGAAATTTTATTTAACTTTTTTTTCAACATTTCGAAAATGGAGATTAAAGTAGCTCAAGGCAGTTGTCTTTTTTATTGTTATTCTATTAGGTAGATCTATTTTAAATTACAATTAAAAGATTTATTTATCGTGATATATAAGATAGTTGTTGGGTATTTTATTGCAACAGGGGCTTATAAATGATAATTACTCATAACTAATTCATGCAATCTTTATGTAGGATTTTGAAATTACTTGCAGAGAAATTAATTTATATATTGATGGAAATTTCTGAAATTAATATGCAATGTTTTCCACAACGTGACTAGAATCGGGAGGTGAATGTTTGTCAGATATTCATGAAACGACAATTATAGAGGTTAGATGTTTGCACTTTTAAAAAATTGTAAGGTAATTGAATTTCCAAACATTTATTGGAATTTATTTATAAAAGCATCAGAAAAAGATAAGGTCCCTTAAAATGTCATATTGATGAGAACATATCATTTGTTGTAAGTAGGTCGACAGTAATAGTAATTAGAAAATAGAATGGTTTATTTATTTACTGAATATATTTTCAGAAAAATAATCTGTGAAAGGTTTCAATACAAACCATACCTACATTTTATAAATGAGTTAAAATAATAATTTAGGGTAACGAAAGATAACAGACATCTTTGAAGTAACAACAGTTTGAGAAGCAACGTTTTTTTTTTTGTAAAATTACGGTTTGTCCATTAAAAAACTACTTACATTGAAAAATGGTATAACAGAATTTTTCCGACAAAATTTGGAGTGTCTAATTTTTTAAATGTTGTTCCCCTTCTTAAGTTTAATATTTGAGAGTGACGTCCATGGAGGGGGGAGGGCTATTAACTGGAAAAAATTGATATTTCAAGTTAAAAAAAGAACAAAAATTATGAAAATGTATAGGGAATAGGGATTGTTTCATCTTTAAATAAAAACTTGTTCAAAATTTATTTTTGTTATATTTGTTCGAAAACTAATAAAATCAGGTATATTCCAAACCCTGCCCAGTCGAGGCCGTTTTAGTAATTACTTTTGTATGTTAAATTTAAAAATCTGAATATTTTAATAGTGCAATACTTGGATTCATCTTTTACTGAATCCTCTTAAATTTGTCCTTACGATTTATAAATACCAAAAGATAATACTTAAAATTGACCCGTTAATTATATGTAATAATGAAATTGAGAATTTTATACCAAATTTATGAGATGATCCAATCCATAATGTTATTATAATTACGGATGCTCTATGCAGTTCAAAAATAATCACGCCGCATTAAAATTAAAGTAATCAATTAAGAAAAGTAGCAATTTATCATTTCAAAGGAATTATCCCTTTGTAGTTTTCGAGTTCTCTTAGTTCAGTGCAGTGCCAATTAGTAAAAACACGCGAAAAGACCATTGAGAGTCTACTTTTGAGTATCCTCTTTCAAGTGGCAGAGATTTAAATGTCAAAAAATTAAAAATTTGCTAATTGTTTTGATTTAATTTCGAAAATATGATTTTTGTTCAAACGTCTTTTTACCGGGAAGCACATTTTTATATCTAACTTTTTAAAATCGTGTAATTGCACCTGGAACTGAAAAGTTACGGGCTAATAAATATTAATTGCTTTTTTCAATTTTTTTTACTCGAGTTAAGTTCATGAAAAAATTATATTGAACAAAAAATTCTTCAGAATAACACAGAAGATGCATCTGAATTATAACAAATATTTTGAGTGATTGTTATGTTTTTTAAGAAACGGCAAATTCCAAAAACATCTTTAAAAATGTTGAAAAAATTTATTTCTTAAATGAAAAGAAGTAATTTTTACGTAGAAAACTTTATTGTGTTGTCCGCTGGTTATGATCACAAAATGATAAAATAAGTAAAATTATAAATAAAATTGTTATAATTTCGTAATTGTTTACACCAAAGTTGTAATAAATCTTACCCACGTATTTTCATTTTTAGTTTTCATATAATTAGGTTTAAAATGTTACACGGCCTTATTTTGACACTTTATTTTTATATTATTTAACTTCATTTATGATAACCTAACCTAACTATTTGTCAACCTATAAAATACAATAAAAAGCAAAATTATTCGAGATGAACATCTGTCACGTGATCAGAATTTAAAACATTACTTTATGTCGAAAAATGGCTAAATGATGTTAAAATACACAAATAACCGCATGTATAATACTGAACATAAAACGTAAATTTATAAAAACTATAAATATGTATTGACATGGCTAGATTCATTAACCCTTTGATATTATAAAAACTGCGAAATTGTATGCATTTTTTATTAACTTGATGATTTTTATGATCCTAATTAATAGTTTCTTCCGTTTTTCGCTAAACAAATTGGAGTATAAACTACGTCTACACTGAAGCGATATTTTTTAAAACGACGGGCGTGAGGCTCGATAATTCGTGCCCGAAGGTTTCTCCCTAGGGCGCGAAATCGAGCTTCGAGCCCGGATTGATAATTGCGCCCTTGTTGCATAAGTTACTATTTTCAGTTTTTACACATTTAAGGAACCCCCTCCTCCACTCCCCTTCTTTCCTACCTAAGTTACATAGGGAATATTCTCATAAGCGCCACTTTTTAATTTTCACTCAAAAAACTACAATACGAACTCGTTTTATATTATAACTAAAAGCTGTTAGTAAACTAAGGAGTAACAAACTAGTCACAGGGTCGAAGTTTACTTGTGTTTTAATCGATTAATGCATTTAATAATTTACGACATCAATTTAATGACTTTTTTTTAATGATTGTTTTTAATTGATCAATTTACAATTTGGAAACTTTCCTTGTGAGTTGTTTTTTATTTTTTCTACGAAATTAAGAATCCTTATTCGATTTGGCAATATATCTTTAAGGTTTGTCATGTTTTTATTAAATTTTATTTAATTAATTTATGAAATTTCAGAAATTATAGTAATTGAAGAATACCTCAATAAAACTCTTCTTTTTACTATGGTTTTTTTCTTGTTTAAGAATTAATAATATTTTTTATCTCTATATTTTGTATTTATATTTTGTATTATATTTTTGTATATTTTAGTTATGATTGTTGTACAATCTTAAAAATCAATTGCTTGTCTTGTGTATCGATTATACTTTTTTTACTAATTTAATAGCTTACTTTATTCGTTAAAATGTGTGATAATAATTGTTAGTAGGAAAGAAAAATAAATTTAGAGGACACATCTACTTAAGTAATATCTTAATTAAATTCCATAATTTGAATGCTCTATTATACAAGGAATATATTTAATTTAGAAATAAAACATTAATTTTGTTTCAATTCGCTATGAAATTATACCATCAATAGTTGGTTGATTTTTTACTGCTAACATTTCTCTTTATTTGCATATATTTGTTTATTAATTATATTAGTAACTAACCAGTAGTTAATCCATCTTTCTAAAAGTATACACACGGTTAGATTAAGTAAGTTAACGTCAGTATTGGTCAATAGTTAGTACGTACTTTACGTGATGAATTTCTTTTTACTTCTTTTAGCTGTTACCAGTTTCGTTTTTTAATCAAACCAATAAATTAAACAGTGTAATAATAGCGAATCCAGGTCTCTAAATATTACGACACAAAATATTACGCCAAAATATTACGATAAAAAATATTACGATGATAAAATATTACGGTATATTACGAACAAAAATTTGCTAAAAAATGCAATCAACTCTTTTCATTAAATACAATACTTTATCTTTTTTATACTTACTCTTTTCTTCATCATTCGCATATTTTCACAGCCACTTATTTTTAGTTGGACTTATTGTTATTATTAATATTACTTTACTTTATTAAATGTTAATTGTGAACTTAATTT
Source organism: Trichopria drosophilae (assembly GCA_030407085.1). Classification (NCBI taxonomy): domain Eukaryota; kingdom Metazoa; phylum Arthropoda; class Insecta; order Hymenoptera; family Diapriidae; genus Trichopria; species Trichopria drosophilae. The sequence goes on along the minus strand of CM059586.1, from coordinate 95,568,908 downwards.
TAATTCGTGAAAAATCTACTTATTATTGTAAATAAATATTTGTAAGAAAATGTATGTAGCCTAAAGGTATACGCAGTGTTATGCTGCTACCAAGGTTTAATAAATTTATTCATATTCATATTCATAAAAACATGAAATAAATTACAAACGATGTAGAACATGTAACTTTGGGGTTCTGCCGAAACTTTATTCCTATATTTAATATTGAGTTATTAGAATTTTTACATCAATATCGTTTCATACTTTAATAGGATGAGCAATTCCATATAAATATTCATAAATATTACAAACGGTATTCCAACCGGTAACAATGGCAAACAAATATAACCTAACCCACCTAACCTAACCGAACCTAATCTAACTTAACCTAACCTAACCTAATCTAACTTAACCTAACCTATCTTACTTGTATTTTTGTGAAAACTTTATGAGAGTGGAAGTGCCCAATGTTGCACAATATCATAATTTACAGGTACAAACAATACATTTATTTTATGATTCGAAAATTTATACATACTATTTTTGCGGCATAAAATTTTGTTGGTATAATATTTTTTATGCGTAATATTATATGGTATAGTAATATTTAGATCATACACCATAATGGTTTTTTTCGATTGTATTTAACTAAATAAAAAACATCACCTTCAAACTTAAGAGATGCATCAGGATTTCACGAAAATTGTAAACAGCAAATGATTTCTCCATTAGATAATTTCAATTTCGTTGGCAGTGTTCACAAAAATTCTTCTAAATTTTCTAAAATTACTTTGAAAACCAAAAATTCGACAAAAATCAAATAGATTACAATATACCATCAAATATGTTTGTTTAAAAACGTCATCCATTAAATATTATTTAGAAATTTCTTCAAATAATTATTATAACAGGTGACTGATGGTATCTGAACAATTATTGAACAATTTATTGTATATAAAATGTTATAACCAAATTTTGTCTTATTTGTTAAAATGGTGACCCTGATGGTTTCTCATAATTTCGGGTATAAATATACCAACATTAGGGCCCGAACGTCACACTTGACAAGATGTATTTAAATAAAGAATTCTATTTATTTACAAAATCAAAATACAATGTGGAGGACTCAGTTTTCCTGATTCTATTGAAACTGCATCTTTTGTAAGCATTTCGTAACATAGCATAAGCCTGAGTATAATACGTGGTACACATTACGAGGGCGATTTTCCATTGCCGAAGAGATAATTTTGAGTCTCGAGGAGGAAATTAGCGATACCGACCGAAACAAAGAAATGTCCCGAGGGCGTTTCTAGATACTTCCGAGGGGCCTGCATTTTTGTACGATTTTTGTCTGGGTTGGAGCGACTTAGCAAAACAGGCCAAAGCTGCCTGTGATTTATCCATCCGTCTGCGTTTCCTTCGTGGATGTTGCATTTCTTATGTACTCCATTTTTTTTCGTCGTATATAAGGCCCGCATCTCTTTCTTCCTTTCTCTAAAAATCTTTCTCTCTTGCTCGCTTTATTTTCGTACTGCGTTAATGACATTCGCGAAACGACCCCACTGCATTATTTTTAACCTGATGGAGCGCATATTCACCATTTGCAGTCGACTTATGCTACGTTTGCCCTACATGTGGGGTCTAAGATGCAATTACTGCTCCTATCGAAAGGAAATTGCTTCGAATTTCGAGAAGTCCAAACTTGGAAAAGACGAGTTGAATCATATGACGTCAGATGGGTACATCTGCAGTTGAGATTATCCATATCAGGATTTACTGGAAATAATCAGGTCATTAGTACAACTGAAAATTTAAAAAGGGAAAAAGTATTAACAACTCATGTTTACTGCACTTTTTGTTTCTGACATAAATTACAGAGGAAGAGAGAATCATGTAGGTATACTTTTTAGTATTACTACACACTAAAACTACTCACCCGTAGTGCCGCCGTTTCGAGTTATAATGTCTGAAAGGGTTAAAAAGCTACTTTACATCGTTGAGCTAAAAAAGTATTAGATTTAGGTAAAAATAAGTAAGGCGCAAAATTGTAGGTAATAAAAATACGTAAAATTTTATTCACAACTTTAAACAGTAATTTGCGCTAACTTTACACGGCAGATTTCAATATTATTTCTAACGACTCTATATATTGCATACAACTTACAAAGAAACTCATTAATCTATTATAAAGATTAATACCATTTTTCAAAATCGTAAACATTTGTGATATCTTTGTAAAATTCATTCATCAAATTGGCGCCCAACTGTGGATCGTTGAAAAATATTATAGATTTCTTATAATATAATCCACAATGAACCTATAATTTTTTTTTGGCTCATTTGCCACGCGTATAATATAATGAATAGTTGCCAACATTCATATAAAAGGGACAATGTCATTAGACAAATTTATTCAAAGCGCTAAATACGTTTTTCTTTATCATATGAAGAAAATAGAAAATTACATCGTCATTGGGTTTGATCCTCTGCCAAAAATGTCTTGCGATAGTTTTAAAATGGATCAAAGGAAGAAACAATGTATATTCTTTATCTTAGAAATAAGTGTTAAATATAAATCTATTGTTTATATTCTAATACTGTTGAAAAGTGCGGCACATGTGTACATATTTTAAAATGCTTGTAATAACACAGAATTTCTTATAACATGAATCTGCTTTAGCAAATTGCTTTCTTATACCAAAAATAAATATGTGATATTTCACATTTTAGTTTACATTTGAGGAATTACTCCTCAGAGTTGTAGGATAGCGTTCTATTCTATTCCAGAGCTTTGAAAGGGTACCTTTGAAGACATTTGTTTATGAATGAGCATTTTTTTTAAATGTGAAAACTTGTACAATTTAACTGCAGAAACTTCCAAAAGTGTAACAATCGTTCGAATTCTGATATCCAGAACGCTGTGAGAATGCTGGCATAATGCCGAAATCTCATTGAACATGTTTTCAGCAAACTAAAAGGTGAGTGAGCTATTTGTCCTTAGAAACATATTAACTACTTTACTACTACGTTCTCACGTAATTGGTCGGAGCACAATAAAAACTTAAACTCCAAACTTTAAGTTTAACGTCGTTCTATACTTTTTTAACCGTATAAACCTTTCGAGATTAAATTCTTATTGTGCTCAAATCCAATGCTGTTATTATGACGTGAAAATGTAAAACTTTTCTTGATGTTCGTTATATATACAGGCCACATGAAATTCGTGCACCTGTGGGAAAGTATGTTTACACTTGTTTCAGACAGAGATGTTTTGCCGACAGCGGTACCAGGCGTAGGTTTTTTCTCCGCAATTGGTGGTTTTCCCTACGCCATTGCACGCCGGAATGGGGTATCTCGAAATGTAGCCGCAACTTTTGAAATGTGTGTTTTTCTTTATCGTAAACTGGAGATGTGTGGTTCTTTATACCAGACATCGATCAACTTTGATCATATTGATCAGTTTTTTAACCCTGGCCAATTACCGCATGTTCTTTCATGTTCGTACATGGGTTATTGAACTAGCGTCCAATTTTCTGGAATTCAAAAAACAACATCTGTATGTGCAACCAGCAAATAAAATACGCATTATTGTCTCGCATGGATTTTTAACAGGTCGGCGAACTGCACCAGTATTATATGCGTTGACAGTTATGGATAGGCTTGGCGACATCAATCTTGTTTGCTACGCAGACGGTTGGGCTTTAGCATTATGTAAGTCTCTCTAAGCGGATACTTTTCGCAGCTCCACAGTCTGGAGACAAGACGCTACTCGAGAAAGCGTGGACGACAAAATCTAATTTTGTCCCTAAGAAGAAAGAGCGTCGAAAGTCCGGGTCTACTTGCTCTCAGAAAAAAGAATTTCGTTTAATGTCCCAAGATGGATGCCCTCGAATACGCCGAATCGAATATTCTTATCCCCTTTGAATTTTTCCTTCGAGGGTAACGCGATATCCTCCTTTTGCGCTTGAAATATCGGCGGATATGTTAGATACGAGATTTTGGAATTTCATTATTCTTTATTAAATTCCATCCTTCTTAAATGGACTTTCGATGTTTTCTCAAAATGTTCAGTGTTTTGGACAGTTACCGGTGAGAAAATTTTTCAATGTTACTTTCGTTGGTTAGGTTAGGTATGTTACTATCTTTATTTATATGGGATTGTACGCAACTTTCAGCGCTGTAACTTGTTCCAAACGCTGTTAAAAAAATTGAAATAAGTGCAGATCGGTCGTTTCGGACCTCCTCTTACGATTTGATCATTCTTTCCCAAAAAATACCGATTTTTTCGGCGAGTCTTTGCAAGAATCGTGTTATTTGGCAATAAACAGAGCAACACTAATCACTGCAAAACTATTTTTTGTTAGCCTTTTCTTCTTTCGTCAGATATTTTCCAAAACACGAAATTACGGTTTTGAGGTGTCATCTGCAATTTGTAATTTTGCATTTTCTCATACGCGTATTATTTTATCGTATAACGAACGAAAATATAAAGAATATCTAATCTCATAATGGTTCATTGATAACCTCACATTGTTTTCCATATAAAACCAATAGTAAAATAACTTTTTCTGGCCTTAAATATCTCCGTTTAAGTTAAATCTTTTGCGGTTGTTCGCATTAGAACGACGCATTGTTTATTTTTCCTTTGTTTACATTCAGTATGTATGCCGTCTTCCCAATAAATCATTTTGATTATTAATAACCTCACATTATTTATGTAGGAATGGGTTTTTACCGATTTTTGTCTCTTTTTTACTGAATTTTCGATGTTATTCTCTATAACACCATAAGACACAATTTTACTCTTTGTTTGCCTTTGACCGATATAGTTAATTTCTACATTACTGAAATAAGTAAAGATTGACTGAAACAATATATAGGCAATATCCCAGTGTTTAAACAGGTAAAATGATATTAGACAAAATGACAATTAAAGTTTAAAAACATAGTTAATGTAGTTTTCGACTATGAAAGTTTCTGTTATCTATTTTCGGCTATTGCTCCGAAATTTGTTTAGCCATTAGTTAAACGTCACGCCAAATTTACATCAAAGCAATAAACTTATGTTTCAATTGCTTCATTTTTTAATACTTTAACTAATTTAGCAATACGGAACAGAGGATACGTCATGTTCTATATATAGACGAATCTCCTGTCTTTTAGCAAGGGTTTTTAAACGGACGACCCTCAGTCATTCTTTCAGAGGGTGAAATATAACGTAATTTCTTAAAGGTTCAAACATACGAAGTAATTTTAAGCATCCCGTATTTTTCACCTTCGTCTTTATTTCGGAAGAGAACATTTTATATTAGCTCAGAATTATTGGAAAACGTCTAGGAATAATGTTATAAATCGATAAATGCTTCGAGTCTTTCTGTAAAAAGGAATATTCGTATTAGAGGGAATTAGCAGTTCAAATTCATCTGTAATAAATATAATGGACGTTAATAAATAAAATAGATTTTGACAAAAACTGAAAGACAATTCAATATATTTTGTATAAAAATTGATCCCAAGATAAAATATAATTATATGTAGATCTTACTTATTTAGTATTATGAAAATATTAAGAATGCAAATCAATTTCCTGGTTGTTTTGGCACTACACGTAAAATATTTAGAAGACTGATGTTTTTAATGATTTGATGTTGATGCCGTTTGACGAATTCAAAAGTACTCCGAAATAGTAGCGAAAAAATATTGTAAAATATCCAAAGAAAAACATGAGAAATTTATCAAAATACATGGACTTTAAAAATATATTGACACAAATGAAATGGAACACTATTTTGAGCATTATGGAACCGAAAGCTTAAATATTGTTCTGTATTTATCATATGTATTGCTTAATGTATTATTTAATATATATAGTCACAGTAATCAATGTCTATGGTTACTGAACTTTATTCTTTTATTGTAAAATGTATAATAATGGTGTCATTCTGTCCCAATAAGAACTTGATGATTCAGTTAACGAATGTTATACGTAAAAATGGTATAAAAATGGTTTACGTATGTGGTTTATGGGATAATCGACTATAAAATGGTAGTATAAAATACGTTTATTGATGACGTTTTAAATACGTATATATAATACCCTACGTTTATTAAACGTATCAATACAGTTTATGAAATACAGTATTATATTTTACGTATGCAAAACATAAAAATAGGTAGGTTTCCAAGTTTAATAAACGTATTTGAAAAACCTTTATAATATATGAAAATATAACCGGTTAAAAGTTATTTTATACTACGTTTATTATCAGTAGATATTATATCTAAATAAAAATTGTGATATATCCGATATTTATATCAAAATATTAAGTCTGTTATTTCCTTTCACAGAATATAATGCGAAACGTTTATTAAACGTTTAAAACCAACCTATAAATGTCGCAATTGAGTTTATGTATTTAAAACGGATAAAAACCATGTAATATACAAGTTTAATAAGTGGATTTGACAAACGTTTATAAGCTATGAAAATGTAACCGTTTAAAAATTTAGAAATTTAGACTACGTTTATTATTAGAACATATTATATGTTTATAAAACATCTGATATATGCCATATTTCTTATCAAAATATTAAATCTATTATTTTCCTTTCCAGAATATAATGTCAAACGTTTATTAAATGTTTAAAAATTACGCTTGAAATATCGCATCTCAGTTTACATACATGTCGAATAAGAGCATTTAGAATATACGTAACTTATAAACGTTTTATATCCTACATTTATATTAGAAATTAAGCGTTTATTAAACCGTCCAATTGTCATTGGGGTATATATTGTATTCATTTTTTCGGTTAATTTTCGGTTTTATGTACGTCTATTATACGTAAGTTTGGTTTAAAAATGGTATATGTATGTGATATAAACATTTATTGGTAACATGTTTATATACTATCGTTTACAGTACGATTATCATATACGTTTGTAATACGTTTGTATTGTACGACACGTATTTTAAATGTAAAAAATCCTTTATGAAGAACCATGAATAGCATACGTTTCATGTACGTTTTGTAACGGTATACAGCTTATATAATATTTTACATAAATAAACGCATATAAAAAACGTTAAAATGAGTTCAAAAATATTCCGGTTATAACACGTGTGCATAATTCAGTTTAATATTTCTTTTCGATATACGTTAATAAAACGGTGAACTTTTGCCACCTTTAAACCGAAAATATTTGAAACGTTCATTATTACACGTTTACTAAACGAACAGTAATGTGATCTGTTTAATTAATCTATATGACGATACTAACGTTTAATACACGTTTATTACACGTACAATTTGGTTTAAAAACGGTATAGGTGTACAAACTGAACGTTTTATGATTAAAGGTGAAGGATAACAGTCGTATAATATATGTTTATGATATACGTTTAAAATATGTGTAATGTATTTATAATTATTTTATTTTATTGATTATAGGAATTCAGCAAAATCACACAAGAAAAGTATTGCTAAGCAAACTTCTTTTTTAGGAATATCTTCGGGTGTACTATTTTAAGAAACCTTTGGAATTTCGTGGCTCGATGATCCGAAAAGGTGGAATTGTTGGCCCGAGGTGAACTAACGGTTCAAAAAATGACCGACAACTGTTAGTTTTAACATAGTGGCAATTCCGACGAAGCGCGAACACGGTCTTCGTGTGTCAAAGATATCTAATGTGTATACTCGGTGTCTAACGGACTATAGAAAAAAAAAGAGAGGATCGAGAAGGAGGAGGAGAAATGGCTTGTTAGACGCGCCAGAAAGGCCTAGACATAGATGCCCATCGTCCATGTAATGCAAATTCTATAACATTTCGTAACGACGGATTAATTGACTGGCGAGTCGGACACGCAATTACGTAATTTTGAAGGTACCGAGGTCTTTGTTACGCTCTGACGTAAGTAACTTAGACGCGTATACGCAACTCCCACTTGTTTTTTTTTCTGCTCTTCCTTTTCGTTCCTGTTGTAACCATTTATGAAATCAGATGATAATTGTGGAATGCCATTCTCGGTAACCAGCCAGTTTTGCCTAATGCCAACCTATTGTCGTAAGTTCAACGTTTCATCGAGTGTTTGTCTTTTTAAGGGATGTCGTCATCCAGCGAATCCAGACAGGAATTTAATTTTGGGTCATGCTTTATTAGATGATAAGTATTATGTTATCAATTTAAAAGACAGTTCGTGCCCTGGTAGAGATGGTCACGAGAATCTGCCCAGAATTATCCTAGATTTGTATGATCTGGCTAGAAACTACCATACTGAAAATTGTTATATGATATATCATATAATATGTCATATGAGAATTTGTCTTATGACATCATATGACATATCATATGATATATGAATTACATTTATTTGGTTCTATAATCGGATATAAATATTCAACAGGCAATAAACAGCCAACCGCCTTTATTTTTTTTCGTATCCGACTTCTTCTCCTTCCCAAAAGTCATATAAAATGTTATATGATCTCCAATATGATATGTCATATGATTTCTCATGTGATTTCTCATGTGATACGTCATATGATATGTCATATGATGTCATATGATATCATATAGTGTCATATGATATGTCATATAATATGTCATGATATGTCATATGATATGTCACATGATTTGTCATATGATATGCACATGGACATGATATACAGCTGACAATTGAACTTATGTGAGATAAGTGGGTTATGAACAAAATTGTGTTCTGAAATCTGATATAAAATCTAAAGTCAATTCATATGTCTTATGATATGTCATATGATGTCATAAGACAAATTGTCATATGACATGTCATATGATATATCATATGACAATTTTCAGTATAGGGTAGTTCTATAATATGGGTAGAAATCCTACTAAAAATGACATGAATTCTGGCGTAAATCTACCGAGACGCGGCACATTGAGACAGCTAATATAGTTTAACATGCAAGCACCTACAACTTACCGAACTCGGAGCGATTCGAGAATCTCGAACACCTCTCGATCGAACTCTCAATATGGCGGCTTGCTCTCAGCTGATTCGTCTGCACCTGATGTCGCTATTGTTTACAAAACTGCTGTAAAGATCTAAACTTCATTTCGAAAGAAAAATCGTTTACATTTATAAGTGCTCTTTTTGTCGAATCGATTGATCCTTGCCTATTATACAAATTTCATATGATATTTTCAGTTTGTAATTATTGCTTTATGTCACTTTAAATATATGTTAGTGATCTTTCGTGTAGAGTTCGTCCATATTTCTACATAGAGATATAAGAAATCTCTATGTATTTCTACCGAGATTCTACCGAACATATATACCCAGCCGTTAAAATATCAACCAGCCAAATCTCTACCAGGTGGTTATCAGTATTTGGTCAGTCTGTAAAACACTGGTCAGTCTGTAAAACAGCTATTGCTGTGGCTCGCCCTTTGGCATTTTTGTATTATTTATATCCTGTATTGTTTTTGTAATTGCCAATAAAGACATGATTATTATTATTATTATTATTATTATTTAATAAAATTAACAATAGTTGGGTATTTGAAAGATTTAGGTCTTAAGATAATTCTGCAAATTATTAAGTTGTTATTATGAAATTACTAGCTAACATATACCACTTTTTGCGAAATTTTCTTCTTAATCTTTTATATTATTTGTAAGTTTTCTAATTTTGATTTGAAGACTTGTCTTCTCCAATAGAACTGCTCTATAAATTTGAAAGATCAATTTTAGAATTCGACTAATACAGTTATACCAGGTTCAGTTTAAACAATGAGTGGTGGACATTAATTTGGCACAAAAGGATTTTTGGAATTTGTAGCTTATAGGTTAAAAAATATAAATTTAATCGATTGTTATGAATTTTTTTTTAAGAAACATATTGTTTCTTTTAATGTTCCGTAATCACACCGGATAGTACTCATATTTAGCTTTAAACCCCACTTTTTAAAATATTCGAAGTAATTTCAAATTGAGTATATAAATTTGAAATCAAATCTTCGAGTCATACAATTTTATCTACTTTAGAGCCTACATTAAGATTTTTCTGGTCGTCAATTGAGAATGAAACAGAAAATGATACTTCTTGGAATCAGAACATAACAAATTCACACGACAACATAGCGAAAACTTTTTTATTAAATGTAACAAAAATGCAGTAAATATTAGATTCGAAAAATAACTTAACTTAGGATTCATTTAGTTAGTCCACAGTACAGTTCGGTAAAATTAAAATTATATAGTCACGCGACTTATAAAAAATATTTTCTTAATTTTTAGATTGATACTCATCGATTAAAACAGTTCATTTTATATTTTAAAAAAAATATATCAATAAAAACATAGAAGGCCCTGACGAACACCTAAGGGATTTTCAACTGAGGTAAATAAAAAATTAAGTTTAGTATAAAATTTAAATAAACTTATATTTAACCTTTCTTTCTACTCTGTTGTCAATAAGAATGGTTCCCTCAAATATACAGTTTTTTTCAACATTAAATCATTCATCTACAAATATTGTACCATCCAAACATTTTTCCATTTAATTAAACTTATTATGTATAATATTTTAGAAAAACATAACATTTATGAAGAGGACCTAAACCTAAGGTCGAAAAGTCAACTCATGGTTTAACACCTGTTTATTTACTATCCGTTCATTCCAAAAAGAAACCTACTTTTTACACAAAATTTTCCACTTAAGGAAACTATACCACGGATAAGAAGATTTTATTATTGGAATCTATTTGAAATTCTTGGAATCTATTTGAAATTCAAAGGGCACCTTTAAAAATGGATTTATACCTTCAATAAAACTTCATCTGACAAGTTGTCAAATACAAACAGTCTCAGAATAGCTTATTACGTACTCAATGTGACAATAAACGGTAAATAAATAGCGCAGAGATAAAAAAAAATTGACAAAATAAAACCTCGCCTATTTTCAGAAAATAAGATTACACGTTTGCAACGTGGGTATTAAAATCGAGATTGTTTTACCATATGACGTAACCGATGCTTCCTATTTGGTCCTGTTCCTCCTTTTTATTCCAGCAGCACTCGATTGCATCGCGATTTACAGTTACACGCGTTCCGTATCTTTGGTGATTTTGAAATTAGTAGTCGCTTCGTAATTTAATTCTGATATCGATTTCGAACGATGAAGTTTCATTCGCAATTATCGATAATGAAGGTAGGCCAATAATGTAATTGATGGCCGCGATGATTTCATTTTATTCCGTATGGATGGGAACGGTTTTTGTTTATTTTGCATGTTAAGAAAAATAACTAAACCATGTTTTAAAGACTTATTTCCTTCATAGTTTAAGTGGTTATAGTTTGTGTCGATGTTCTTTGTGATTAAATGCTAAGACGTGAATATATTGATGGAAATTCAGGATTTATCTTGATTATTTATCGCTACTAGGCTTTAAATTCTGATACTTTCCAACCAACATTCTTTTAGCATTGTTGACAATAGTTTATTTTCCCTTCATTAATTTGAGACATATTACGCTGATGTCCATAAAAAAGGATGGTGCAATCGAAGCAGTGGATAATACATTAATTTTGTTTTAAACCATACAATGTTTGAGGTTTTTGTGCGATTTATGACAGGTTTCTAGAGTATACATTTTATTTGATATATAGATGCAAAATAATCTTTATTAACAAAGATGGTTATTCATTTAATCCACTCCTACATTCCTGAACCCAAAACATTCACTTCGTAAAACTTGCAACAATAAAATCGTGTTGATTATTCCCATCCTGTAGAATTCCTTCAAACGAAGATCTTGAAATTAAAGGAAATTCCAATTACCCTACAAAAAATATCACTTACATAATTCTCAACTAAAAATCCATCCATTATAATACTCGAATTGGGATGAAATCCCCACTGAGGTAGGAAAACTAACTGATATTTTCTCAAAGTAATATGTAACTATTTGATCATTTTACTAGAAAAGACGAAGTGAATTTCAAGGTACATCTTCACATGTAATTTGCAAGGAAGCTAATGTGTGGTGATGTACTACAATAACTATAATTTTTCGTTTCAACTCAGAGACTCGAACAACATCCTAACCTAACTTAATTGAAACCCAATTTAACCTAACTTGAGGGTTTGTTGAAGGGGGTTTTAGTTGGTGGGAGTCCGATACTCTCCAGAGGAAGAGCCCTGGGGGTCTATGATGGATTACCCCCTCTTAAAAAAAGTTAGGTAGGGCTGGGGGAGTATAGGTAAGGTTACGATGGATTAGGTTAGATTATAATAGATCAGGACGTTGTTGATTACAGTAGTTCCTTATCAACAATGGGATACGTCCTTGCAAGTTAGGTAAGTATAATACGCGCCTATAATAATGCATATATATGGTTGGAGGATGAACTTTGTGGATAGGAATTTGAAATTTTCGGGTTCGTTGGAGGAAGGAGATTTAAAAATCGATACAGACGACCATTATGACCATGAAATGTTGCCATCATGGATTTCAAGTGGTCACCAAATCAAGTCCAGCATCCGAATTCGCGGAATTTAGGTAATCGGGTCTAATAACGGAAAGGCAAACAACAATCGGCTGGAAATTAATGATCGCGGGTACCGGCGTTGTCGACTTCGACCGCGGATCCCCGCTCAATTGCATACATGTGATAAAGAACGTAACCCACTAACGGAATTAGAATGCCCGCCGCCTCCATTTGTCGAAAGTACCGTATTCGCGAAGGCTCGCTAACAAACTCCGCGAGATTCGCGTGGGCCGGATCGGACGGAAACTAGCTACTAATCGATCGAAGATCGACTATGAATCAGACCAAGTCGTGATCGGTAACGGTTGGTGCTGTCCGTTACATTGTGCAACCCGTTAAGCGCCCGGAACCCTCTGCCTACACGATTGAGGCATAAGCGACATTACGCTGCACCGTTCAGCTGATAAGTCTTGGCTCACATTTTCCATTGACATGTCGTATATGGGAATTTTCGACTGATAGGTCGTATTTTAGGTATTTCGAGAAGACGACACTGGGTAAAATGCGATTCTATTTTCGGTCTTAGTACACCGTTCATCTCATTCATCGTATTTCAACGATGCGAACGCCATAGGCAACAACCATACTTACATAAATCTAGCCTTAAGCGAAGAGAAGTTTTCATTGCAAATATTGGTGATCAGTACAACCATGCACTCAATAGTTATCCATCGAGGTATTGCTGAAAAAACGTAGGTGTATTACATGAAAGAAATGATCAATTCTATAGATTATTGTGACGTCAAACATGAGTGCCAACATCAGATACGGTTGTGACGGCTACAGCAATATCCTGCGCAACCACTTTGTTGGTGATCGGCACCAAATCCCTGTTGCGCTACACTAAGATCTAATATTAGAGGCATCATATCATTTTTGGTTAAAATTACAGTAGAGTTCCGGTATAATTGCGTCTAGTTATATTTGTCCGGTTCCATCTCGTTATATTTGTCCGGTTCCATCTCGTTATATTTAGCAGTTACCCCTCTCTTCTTCCCCCACATTGGGAGTTGGGGCCTCATGACGGGCCTGCGGTGACGCAAGGAACATAACGCGACTGAGAGGAGTGGGAGAAGCAACGCTCCCCTTCTTTCGGCAAATATAAAGAGACGAGAGGGGAAGCGAGGAACCGAATAGGTAAATAAAAATATAAAGGGTTAAAAGCATTGGGTAATTTTCCATCAGCGTATGTTCGTGCTTTTCAGACACGGACCACGATTTTCGAATATAAGAAAAATGTAAATCCAAAGCTTCACTCAAAGCCACGATGCAAAATCTAGAAATTTCTCTCGGCGTAAGAAATGTACCTAACTTAGTTAGGAGGTTCAGTTACTGCATTTATCTTAAATATGAATTATTTCAAAACAAAAAATAGTGATAATTATGTCAAAAGTTTCATCGTGACAAAAGAAACATCGAAATAACAAAATGATACAAATACATGTAAACAAAAGAAAGGCAAACACAATTTCATAACAAATGTTTAAATTTTCATTCATTGAGGAGATTTGTCTGGAATAGAAATGTTCGTTCTAGCATTGACTTTCTCCGAGTAAGACCCAGCTTTCTGTCTAATCTTAAGATAATTCCGGTTTGTCCACGGTATGCTAATTCCAATGCAAACCGGATGCAGTCCAAAGCGCGATTACGGAGTGTACTTGTTGTTCATCGCGAGAAACTGAGAATGTATGTCGCATCCATCATTCGGTTTCTGATGGATCATTTTATTTTAGTAATAATAACAAAATTATGGTTTATTAATGTAAGAGGTTCTTTAAATTAATTTACATTTTTTAATTTTATCACTAATTGTAGATCAGAAGACATTGAAAATATTTTCAACGGAATCTTGAGTATTTTAAACAAACATTTACCGGATCCGATATTGGATCCCCTGCGCAGGCCTTTGAACAAAAAATGGCCTTCCCACTATGACTTACGACACCTGGGGACATTTGATGTACCTACTTGTCTATTTTCAGTTGACCACTTGTACCGTTTTGATAATAGTTGTATGATATTTTTATGTGAGAAAACGTAGCGAATATACATGAAAAACATGCCGCAAGACCAAAGATGAGAAAGTTTTCAGGGAATAAGTTTACTGCTGAATGAAAAACTTCAAAAGATTTGAAAGATTCAAATATAAAAAATGTGACTATGGACGCCGTTTTCAATTATGTGATTTTGCTCTTTTTAGATGTTTTCACGTTTCTCAGCACGATTCTGAAGTTTTATACGACTACGATTGAAAAACTTATGTTTCAGGAGTTTCATTCAAATCTTCGATTTATAGAATGAAACCCGTTATAAAATTACATTTCCTAAGAAATTGTATTTATTTCATTAAATTGCTCATTTAAGCAATATTCCCAGTATTTTAGGACATTCTAACCTTGAAATTCGGATTGAGGAGGTTGAAAAACGTAGAATAAACATGGATATAACCCACAAATTTTGGCCACGACCAGCATTGGTGTACCCGTGACTAAATGTACATCTGAGTCTATTTTCCACTAAAAATTATTGAATTCGTCAGAAATGCTTGTCAGATTGTCGTTTACTTAACAATAAAAGAATGGTGGATTAAGATTCAATTCATTTAAAGTGCGACCAGTTACGTATTCAAGGACTAAATTTCCGAGAACCGGAGAAAGCTCAGGCAAGCCCGCCGAAGTGTTGTTTGTAAACATTGTTGTGGAATTTAAAATAAGTTGCGTCCAAACATGTGTGTATTGCTATGATAAAATCGTTTCGATCTGTGTACATTTATTTTGTATACTATCTATTACTAATTATTGGAGATACTAGTAAACATTGTAATTCCATTTAAGGAAATTAATTTTTGATTTTTAGATATTTTCACGTTTCACGTTTCCTGCTAAAACCAAGAATCTTTAATGTCGGTTAAACTGTGATCCAATATTTTTGAGATGAAGTTAGGTTAATATTTCGGCAGTTTTCATGTTGAGCCATTAATTGTTGAAACAATTATTCTTAACGGATTTCCGTCCTTATGAATTTCCGAAGTTCATAGGCTGGAGGTGTGATGGAATTTTTTACTATGAACATTTTTTTAATATAGTTTCAAGTTCACAGCAACGTTGACATAATGTACTTATTATTTATTTCTTATTACATTTATTATTAAATTAGATCGCATTAAATTACCTGAGTATACCAAAGCTACATTTACATTAACTAAATATCACGGTCGAACAAGTATAAACTATGCTCAGATTTTGTAAATTCAAAATAATAAAAACTGAAATTTTATGCATTAGAGGTATCATATAAATTTTGGTTAAAATTACAGTAGAGTCCCGGTATATTTGCGTCTTGCTATATTTTCGTCCCAGCACTTGTGCCCACTTCCGTCTCATTATATTTGTCTGTCGCCGCTCTCTTTTTCCCCCACCTTGCGCGCTGGGGCCTCAGGAAGGGCCTGCTGTGACGTCATGAACGTATCGCGACTGAGGAGAGTGGGAGAAGCGGCGCTCCCCTTTTTTTGACAAATATAAGTAGACGGGAGGGGAAGGCCAGGAACCGAGCGGGCAAATATACCGGGACTCTACTTACCCAATTTCATGAAACTGGTTCAGAATGGATTAAAAATATGTGTGCCGAAAGAGTTAATGAAAAAATCTTGTTGTAAAAACAAAAACGTCTCGTGTTTGTCTTTGCTAACTCATTATAACCCAGGTATATGATACTTTTGTTTTATTTTAATAATTACATTAGCTTTTAGTTTCGGTCTAGTTTTTTCAATGAAGGTTAATAAACTGATCAACAAAATTAACATAAGTTACTAAATGGTAATATTGTCCTCTTTTATTATTTCCATGAAATTTTGGTCTTTAAATATAAAAACAATCCAATCACTGCATTTTTAATGTGAATCTATTTTTGTGTTGACAGATTGGAAATATCGAGTGATTTTACATGGTTGGTATATATAGATTATTTTTATACGATTTCATAAATAAGGCTGCGGTTGAAATCGTCTACGAAAATTCATACTTTCAGGTTTAATTCGGTTCATAAATGATGAGAAATAATTTTAATAATACTTTGGACAAAAATATCATCAAACAATTGGAAACAACAAAAAACATTTAACAAAATAAAATATTTAAAAAGAAAGTAAAAAATTCCAAATATTTTGAAAAATCCAACAAAACCCTCGAAAATATTTTTATAAAATAAAAAAAAAGACTACAGATTCATGAAAATAGTAAAAGAGGACAATATTACCATTTAGTAACTGATACTAATTTTGTTGATCACTTTATTAACCTTTATTGAAAAGACGAGACCGAAACTAAAAGCTAGCGTAATTATAAAAATAGCACAAAAGTGTCGTATACCTGGGCTATAATGAGTTATCAAGAACAAAACACGAAGCGAAGCCTTTTTTTTTTTACTTACAGGTCCAGAGTGCAAAAAGGTGACCATTGGTTACTTCCATGCAATTTATGTCGCCAGTGACTTTTGTATGTCAAGTCTTTCAAAATGATAATTGCCTGCGGTCAAACGTAAACGATTAACGTTCCAATTTCGAATATACGGACAGTTTTGTGAAAATTAAGGCGAGATTTCGCATTTTTTTATGAGGCTGAATTTCAAAATGAAAGTAACGTGTGTCACTGGTTGAGTATTGAATCGTTTCACGCGAAGGATTTCGAATCCGAAGATGGATGTGCCAGGAGAAGTGGCTCGAGGAACTTAACGGTACTTCTCGTGCCCAAAAGGCCGCACGATATTTTGGCATTCGGGGGACCCTGTCCTGCGGTCATTGGGTTAGGTAACAGTTTTAACGGATGGTCGCTTACGCGATTTTAATGCTCGCTCTTCCATTTCCGTTATCGTCGTTACTCGTGATCCCGTTACCAAATTTCGTAACGACTTCTGGTCCCCTCGGTCTCGTTAATTGGCGGTTTTAATAAAGTCGGTTATGTGGATCCCGCAGCTCTTCCAGATAAACTCTATTAGGAAGTCGTAAAAACGGAATCTTTTTATCGACCAGGATTTTATTTATTGGCTGTCGTACGCCTCCAATTCGCGAATCATCTTCCGAAAATGACCAGCTCTTTGTCTTTATGGAGAACCGACCGTTCAAGGTATAAAGATGATGAAATTCGTACCATTTATGAATGAGACTACGTCCAGATAACCAGTCGTAAATTTCTTAGGGTCAAAGTTCACTCGTTATGAAGAGAAGCTCAATCTATTGGTCGTGATTAAAAATAAACCTAACATTTGAAAAGAGCTCAAAAACCATACGGAAAAATTGTTTTTAAAAACAGTTTAAGGACTTCTGGGCGTATGGATTAAGACAATTCTAGTTATTTTAATCAAAATTTTTTTTTTACTATAAACAGAAAATGTTGACCAAAATAATGCTTCTTTACTGGTAGCGTACATATTGCTTGCAATTTTCTATAGTTATAGAACATCATGTTAAAATAATTATTCTGTCTACGCGCATGTGTGTTAGTTGAGCCTTCTTTTTTTTAAAGGAGAGGAACAGTTACTCTCTGTTCCATCAAATAGATTCGCCACATCGGCACTAGGCGCTGTAACGATACAACTTTCCTCTCGTGACTCTCGTGGAACAAATGGATTTGGTCATAAGCGTTAAGCGGAATTAATCTCAATCAGAATCTGGTAATCAGAATTTCTGTTTTTTTTTTGTACTAGAAAAATAGGACCTATTTAATATATAGTTTCTGGTTATAATAACCGGATTTCTGTTTAATTTAGCCACGTGTTTTTCGGTGAACATTGTTACACCGAATGGAAACTCGACCTTCACCTTTCTAACCGTAACACGATGCACAACCAAATGACCTTCACCTTCGTCATAAAACGAAGTACTTGAATTCTTCTCCGAATTATTCTTTTCAGTGTCAAATAAGATTCCTGAGGAAATTCGGCTTGTAAACGGATATTACGTGTCTTAATCGAATACAAACGGTAACTCGCAATCGAAAGGCTGCCGGCAGCTACGTAATAATCGTAATTGCATCGAGCACCTGCGCCACTAAACGGGCATCCTTGTTGCATCACTCGCATGGCGATGCATTCTAAACGTGCAGCCTACTTTTTATCGCCGGAACCTGTGAATTCTCAAACGGGTAGCATCGTCGGTGCAACGGTAATGCCGTTACGAGACAATCCGGCGACAAGATCAGCCTTTGAGATGTTGCATCCAGAAGTCCCGATGCGCTTCGAAAGAGATCTCACCTTTGCTCCGGATTGCACGGTTCGTCGATACAAAATGCGCTTTCGACCGTATCCGGAGCAACGTAATAATGGTAATGCGTTAAAACCAAGCGAAATGCATTTTCTTTATGTTCTTTTAGGTGGCGGACGTAGAAATTTCTAATCATACGCCAGCTTGAACGTAATTACTTTGACCCTCGTTAACATCGCTCGGAGTTTCAATTGGATGACTGAACCATAAAATATTACCAAAATGAAAAAAATGGGGATTTAGGTTTTAAAACAATTTTGGATTTTTTGACAGTTTAAACAATTTTTTTTAAAGAAAATTTAACTTTTGCGTCAATAAAAACCATTATGATTTATACGTTTATTATACGTAAATTTGGTTTAAAAATGGTTTAGTTATATGATATAAACATTTATTAATACGCGTTTTTTAAACTATCGTTTAATGTACGTTTATCATAAACGTTTATAAAACCTCTAACCCAATCAGCATATGTACGTCCAATGCGCCTACAATGTATGTCCATTAGAAGTCTGGTAAAAAAATCGTTTATGATGTACTACAAATAGTACATGTTTATGATGCGTTTAATAAAGGTGTAAGATTGGTTATAAATATACGTGTATGAAAGACGTTTAAATTTCCTCAAAAATACTCCGGCATTAAAACACGTGTACAATTCTCTTTAATATTTGTTTTTGACATACGTTAATGAAACGTTGAACCTGTACCGCTTTTAAACCAAATATATTTTAAACTTTCATTACACGTTTACTAAACGAAACAATAATATAAACCGTTTTATAAATATCAATAACGAGACTGTCGTTTAATATACGTTTATTACACATGAGTATGGTTTAAAAATAGTCTAAGTATAGGATATTTATTAGTATGAATCTATTAAACTGTCGTATAATGAACGTTTATCGTAAACGTTTATAATACGTGTAATCCAATCGGTATATGTATGTCCAATGCACCTTCAATGTACGTCCATGGGAAATCCGGAATTCGTATGTTTTAACTCCGATAAGTAAAAAAATCGTTAATGATGTACTACAAATAGCATACGTTTAAAATGCGTTTAATAAAGGTGTAATATTGGTTATAAATATAGGTACATTAAAGACGTTTAAAGTTCCTCCAAAATACTCAAGTTTTAAAACACGTCTACAATTTGGTTTAATATTCGTTTATGACATACGATAATAAAACGTTGAACCTGTACTTTTAAACGGAAAATATTTTAAACGTTCATTATATGTTTACTAAACGAAACCGAAATATGAACCGTTTTATTAATATCGATAGATACTGTCGTTTAATATACGTTTATTATACGTAAGTTTGGTTTCAAAACAGTATATATGTACAATGTGAAGGTTTTGTGACTGTTTAATTTAGTTGAAAAATTAACATTTTTAATGTACATAAAAATAAGGCTTTATTTTTAAGAATTTTTTGATAAAAATTACGAATCTGACTTTTAAAAATAGCGGATCAAACATGGCTTCCTAAAATGATGAAATATTTTGAATGTTCGTGAAATTACTTGGTATCTTATTATTTTTCAGGTCATTTATTATGAATCTGGTGTCAATTTCCTTAAATTTAAAATAGAATTTTCTGAAAATTTGTTGTTATGTTAATAGTTACTAATAGTTGGACTACGTGAATTCGAAAAAAAAATGAATATTATATAGTATTTAGAACACTATTTAAAATGGCTTTAAGTTACAATGAACATTGTCCAGGTCATCGCAGTAGTATTAGACAAAACATTCGTTAATCGCAGATTCAATCGCTGAACGGAAATGATTCAGCGTGTGACTGTCTTTTTTCTAATCCATTGGCTCGAATTCTATTTTTGATTTAACCCATGAAAATAGAGAAGAATCGTTTCGGCATCATACCGTTAGGTCCCGTTAGTGTTAGACGAATAGATGATAAAATCAAGACGCGGCTCGCAAAGTGATGTAAGACGAGTTCACAATGTTTGAAACTGTATTACTAGGAATTATATAGCTAAAATAAGACAAGGGTATAATGGTTTAATTATGATTAATTTTATAATTTCTTATTTTCTCAAAACGTGTAAAATTATAGTAAATCGTTTTATCGCTGTACTATTATCGTTATTCAATCCTTTTTCCTTTAGTATTATTTTTTGAATAATTTTAATGTTTTACAAGTATGAAACAGGGTTCAGAAATTCGAAAGACCATTAATATCAACTAAGAATTGCTGCAGCCGCTATAGTCAATAACGGGTCATGATTATTTGTCAACACTCAGTGGCGCCGCTATGCGGATTACTTTCTGACATTCAGGCTTCAATAAGGGCGACACATATTGCCATAGAATAATATAAGGAGTGTCACCGAATGGATTTTATATAATTCAACTAATGACCATAAATTGTCATTTATTTTCTTAAAAAATGTACTAAAAAACATCGAAAATGATTTAGGCTGTCGTCTCAACAGTTCCGTAATTTTTACTATGCAATTTTTTGTTTATGATGTTCCAACACTTTTATAACTGCCAAATTTATCACTCAACACTAAATTAACATCAATAAAAAAAGAAGAAAATGATGGACCTTAACGATGTTTGCAAAAAGTCGCATCGCGGTTTCGTTTGATCAAGATGTACGACTTTTTGCCAAGAGGCGAAATGAGACTTACATGCACGTGAATCGTGCAAAAGCGACAAGTGCCTGGGGAACAATACGTCATAAAAGCTGTCGTGGTCAGCGGCCATTTAACCGGCAGCTTTTACGTGCTGAGAAGTGGATTGCCTAATATTTCGTGTGTTCCGTTACAAACGCCTTGCTTCATCTCGGTCGTTGGCGCTCTAAGTGCATGGGCAGTGCCAAGAGGAAGTCGATTGCTCATTTTCTTACCTAATTCCAAAACGCCGTTACACTGTTGCATCTGTCGATTGATCAATGTCTTACCAAAGTGCTCTGATCGTTACAAGATCCGTTGTTTTTTCATAATTTTATTTCCTATTGCAAATTACTTATCATAATATTGAATCGCCATCAATTTAATATTTCCAAAAAGTTGTTGCGACATTGTTCTGAAAATTCCACTTTGATCATACCTGGACATCAAACATCCTTCATTTGAGTTTGATCATTATAGACATATTACGAATATCTTTGAAGTTAGTGAAGACAGTTAATTTAACAATAATATAACGAAATAATGAAAGAAGAGTATTATATGTATTTATAGAATTGTTGCTTTAGTGATTTTTTAGATTATTTCAGACAAGACAAAGACCAAGTCCCACCAATCAGACCAAGACCATTTGCAATACTCTCGCACAAGACCAAGACTCACTTCTAAAAGCATTGCAAATTTTGTCTTGCAAGACATTTTTTCATGATCGAGACCGTAAGTGCAAGACTAAAGTCGAGACCTTCTGGTCTTGGTTCAGGTCTTCTTTTTAACATCTTTAATTAATTTGGGTGCCATAGCATAGACTCAAAGTTAACAAAAATATAAAGTAAAGACACTATTAAAACCCAACGGGTGAAAATAGTCGCAACGTAATAAATTCTACCTAGACGCTGAATCAAATATTGCCGCTACAAAGTAAATATCGATTTTTATATTTGTGGAAATTCAGACAGCACAGCCATATCGATTGTAATAATTTAAAACTTTCACGATTCCAATAATTGAGTTTCTTCATTGATGCCAATCCTAATTCAGGATTTTTTCAGTCATCCAATTTCCAATAATAAAATCGACTTTGAATTTAATTTTAAATAATTGATTTTAATTCGATGTAATGAAATTGATTTCAAAAGGCTGCTGTAGCTCTATCTCTCTATCTACCTCTATTTCTATCCTGATAGTCAGATGGAAATCGAAAATGTCTCGAAGTTAACGTTCATAGGATCCTTTAGAAGCAGGTGACAGGAGTAGAACAGAGTTTCATCATGCATCATTAGTAACGAGCCTTCAGTTCACTGTTCGGTTTGCTCGAAACTTCCGCTTTGGCCCCGAGCCAGGTAATGAATGAACGATATTATTTCTAGACTTTGCGAGCTTCAATTTTATGTTTATATGTGATAGAACGAAGGTAAACGTGTTAAAACGTGATAATTCAAGAATGTGGCAGGTTCATTGTGAACATAGCATTAATTAGTAATCAATAGGTAATTGAAGAATATTTCATTTTGTGTGTTTTTGTTTGGATGAATTGGTGAAATATATAAAGGGTATAGAATGGGGCCGCAAATTAATTTTGATTTTATATTGAAATTGTTGAGTTGTGTTACTCGTCATTTAAATATACAGAATCCGTTGTTTAATGTGCAACTTTATATTCTAGGCTATCTATACGATGGTACGTGTTTATTGTAATACCTTTGAGCTGCGGCGTAAAATATTACAAAAAATACATGTTATATACATCATATTCATTTCGTAATAGCTTGATAATATTATAAAAGGAACACCTAATAATATGTGTCGTATGAAATATTAGACTTTAGATTTTTAAAATTTATTCGATTTATCATGGATAATGTTATTTTTCATACAAGTAAAGAAAAAATATGAAAAAGGTTCCTTGGCTACATTGAAAAGTTACTATATCCTAGAGATTATCAGGGATGTATTAAACAGCATTAAGATATCTAAGGGGTATAAAATATCTTTTTACGTGCCCAGAAGACGTCCACGACATATCCTAAATGTAATCGATATGGGACTGTTTTTTTTTCTAACATTAGATTTGAACGAAATGCATTCTAATTCAATGTCGTTTAAATGAGATTAAATTTAAATTGATAATTATCAAAGCAAGAACAAAACGATCTTCCTACTGAAGGAAGATAAGGTTAGAAAACATGGAATAGGGCACTTCGAGGGTGCTCTGAACAGACATTTTCAATAATAAAACACTCCGTTCATCAAATTGTCGGTGAGGAAGTCAAATAGAAAAGCTGATACCCATCAATATTCTGTTTAGACAACTGACATTTAGAAAATATTCGGGATTTCTATACTGTAACTAGGAAATAAACATCCAAAAACAATTCATGGATCAGAGTTCATTTGACTAACGATTTCAGGAGTGGAGAATTTTCTATTAAAATTTCTCATTTTTTCAAAGAATGTCTTCGAGGAACACTATGCTGCTGTTTTTCTAAACTGTTCTGTCATTCGAAGCTTACAAGGAGTGGTCGTCAAGTGCCAATCGCCGATCTTGAAGGGCAGAAATATTGAAATCCATTAGACGCGTATTTTTTTTTTAGATGTCAATGGTCTTTTATTTACAAGATATTAGCAATAAACAAACTTTTACAACGATATGAAACTAAATTATAAATAAAAATAACAAATTCGCCGAAAATCGCTCATGCGTGACATTTTGGTTGCTGAATTCGAATCCACGATAAAAAAGCAAAATAAAAAATGGCGGATCTAATATGGTAAATATTAATTTATGCTTTTGGAAGTTATCGTAATCACTCGAAACTCACTACTCGTTTTTTTTGTTGGCTGCTGAAGATGAATCTATGACTAAAATTGCAAAATTCAAAATGCTGGATTCAACATGACGAATGCTAATTTGTCCAAATTTTTACACTTATTTCGGTTTAACAAAAGCATTTTAGTGGAAGTTCCAACAATAACTCAGGCTTCATATTTCAGGATATAATTTAAAATATTTTTTGAAATTACAACTTTTTTACTCGATCAAAAAATTATGGTTTCGACTCATGCGATTTTGATAAAGCATCAGTTCGGTATCAATTATAAAGTGACCCGAAGTGAATTCGTTTTCATCTAGCTTAGATCCTAAAATATTTCTGAAAAGTGATGTTCATTGAGCAAATTCTAAATATTATTCAATATGTTATGCAAAAAACTTCAAAGGAAGAGTCGCGTGTTCGGTAACGATTTCGTATTACAAGAAGTTGACATTTTTCAGGATATCCCAAGATTTTTTGAAATTTTTCAAAGGTGTCTTTCAGATCATCCGGTTTTTGAGATATCCAATTAAAAAAATCCGTCTATTATAGAGATAACCTACACCTACACTGAGAGAAACTATTTATTAATAAAACTAGTTATTTCAACCATGTCGGCAATGCGTCGAAAAATTCCCAGAAAATCGAACGACTGCGCGTGTGCATGTTTACCTCTGTTTCGAAACTCTAAATGCGTAAATTAATAATCCCAACATTAATATTTAAACTATTAACATAACGAATTTAACGGAATCTAAGATTACGGTAACTTCAGGATTGTAGAACATTGTTACACAAAAATTAAAAAATCATTAGAACCCTTTTCGTTCTGTATATTCATTTATGTTTTGAAAAATCAATACATTGAAATAAAGATAAACTTAAAACATCGCTACTCAAATTTATAGTACACCTATCTTGAAAATCATAAAAAATCTTTAAAAATAACATTGTTTTCATTTATGTAAAATATATTGAAAAATTTTTAAGATAAAAGTTGTAACCCTCTCAAAATATACATTTTATGTTTAGTGCATTTTTTATGAACGTAGGTAAATTAAGGTTACCTCTCAGTTTTATTGCATTCATGGTACTCTTCGTATATTAGTGTGCTGAAAACGAAAATCGATATGGGAATTTGAGCAACTTCAATCTACATAGCAAAAATCATGAAAAATCGATAAAAATAAAGATTTTTCGGAGTTTTTCTTGTTTATTTTCGGAAAAATTGGAAATGTCGAAAAATGTTTCCAATAACAGTTGTAGATATGCTTACAATACATATTTTAAATCCATTATTTTTGTCCGAGTTTTCAATATTTAAAGAAACAAACAAGGTAAGTGATGAAAAATCGACAAAAATTAGGATTTTTCGCAGTTTTTTTTGCTTATTTTCCAAAAAATTGGAAATGTCGAAAAATGTTTCCTATAAAAGTTGTAGGTATGCTGACAATACATATTTTAAATTTATTATTTTTTTTCTGAGTTTTCAATATTTAAAGAAATAAACGAGGTCAGTGATGAAAAATCGACAAAAATTAGGATTTTTCGCAGTTTTTCTTGTTTATTTTCCAAAAAATTGGAAATGTCGAAAAATGTTTCCAATAAAAGTTGTAGACCTACTCACAATGCGTATTTTATATTCATTACTTTTTTTCGGTGTTTTCAATATTTCAAGAAACAAACGAGGTAAGTGATGAAAAATCAACAAAAATTAGGATTTTTCACACTTTTTCTTGTTTATTTTCCAAAAAATTGGAAATGTCGAAAAATATTTCCAATAAAACTTGTATATCTACTCACAATACATATTTTATATTAATTACTTTTTTCGGAGTTTTCAATATTTCAAGGAATAAACGAGGAGAATGATGAAAAATCATAAGTTTGATGATTTTTTTCACGTTTTTCACCATGAGAAACGTATTTGCGCCTATTTTTTATATGATATTCTATTTCAATGTGTCAAAATACGCAGGTCTCCATAGATATAATGAGTTTTCGCCAACCCTGACAGATTTTTTATGGTTATTATACAATACACCTATAAAAATGATATAGTTAATTGTCATTTTTCTCAGTTTTTATTACACTAAAAGTGCTTAAAATATAAAATGTCTAGTTGGAGATCTACAAATTTTCATTCCGCACATTTTTGATAATAAGCGAGAAGGATTCGAACTACCGTAATTTTATAGGGTTTTCTTAATTTTTAACCATCTAAGTTGTATTGTGCCCATTTTTGCCATTATATTAATTTTTATTGTATCGAATAATATGAGAAATTTGTATAAAATGGTTTATAAGTGTCTTGGAATCGAATTAAAACAGAACATTTTATTTCTTTTTCACCTTTATTTTAAATCTTATTCAAGCACACTGCGATAGATGTTATTCTAATAATTATTATTAATAATTCACAAGTTGCACAATTATCATTAATATTTTGCAGGTTGCTCTTGGCTACGAGAAAATTAAAAAAAAAACACTGTAATTTTCAAAATTTTTTTTGCAAAAATACGTAAAAAACATTTTTATACACATTTTTCTTTGTTTTTCACAGAATTTGTTGTCAAAACTCAATTTTATTTCTCCAAACTGTATCTTTAATTTGCTAATGGATCTGCTAAGAAAATCTGCCACACGATATTTTTATTATTAACAAAATGGCGGTGAATACCACGAATTATTTGTGCGTTTTTTAAAATTAAACTACTTCTGACACAAAAATAATTCTATTTGAACAAAACACTGTGTTGATGATTCCGAATTTTTTAACAGATTTCCGAAATTCAAAATATCAGACAGGAAATGGCGAGCCCAAAATATAAAGTATTCAACGACCTTTGTTTTTTTCCATCTTTGCATCTTTCTCAGTTTACTGATCACGAATTTGTGATCAGATTTTTAAAATTTAAAATGGCGTTTCCAAGATGTTTTGTGTAAAAAAAAACTTCCGGAGATGGTGTCCGTCGTTTTGAAGCCGCCGTTTTGAATTTTGAAAATCTAATCATCAATTCGCTGCAGCCCAAAAAACGTATAGAAGAATATATAATCCGTCATATTAAATTGAACCAAAAGTAACATCAGGTTTGGAATCAACGACTTCAAAAACAGATTTTAGTCCTGCAGAATAATATTCATATGAGAAATAAACGATAAAAAGGACGTAAGTACCAGTACGGTTGGCGATTAATGCTTTAAACAAAAGATTTAATACTCCGACTAAAATTTGAAATTAGGGGGAAGTAAATAAAAAAAAATAATGAAAAGTTACCACCACTTAAATCCTTATCACAATTTCTATCACGTAAACAGTACATTTCACGCATGGAACGAAGCAAATTCGAACACGGAGGAAACGTCGAGTGAAAATATTTGTCCGACTGGAGAAGTCATTTATCGCGAAAACAGTAAATATTCAAACATGAAATATGCATGAAATTACTAGTAAGTTTCTTTCCACATGGGATCGCTTAATATTCCGAACGTAGTCGAGGCTGCGAAAAAAGGTATACATGTAAGATTAATTGTGTCTCCCATCGAATCTGAGGATGCTCTCCCCTCTCAGGAATATTAAGATACGTCGGAAAGATCGGCAATGATGCTAAAAATAAAAGCTTTGTTTCGCTAAATGTATCCTCAAGTAAGGTGATTTCATCGAATTTGTAGTTTTGATTCAGGAAAATTACGTCGTCTGCTGTCTAAAGAATAAAGGCCAACTTTTAGCATGGACGATCCAGCAGCTCTTCGTGTTTGCGAAGGATTGATCAAGTTTATAGGAAGCGATTTTGTCGCTTAATCGATCACCAATAACAAACGATTAATTAAATGCTAAGAGCTTAAGACGTTAAAACGAACGCCATTCTTCCGCATTAGGACCTGCAGCTGTTGTGACGTGAGGTATTGCAGCACGTGCATTACATTGTCATCATGCCGGTGTCCTTTGCGACTCGTGACCTTTTGGACCTTCCGTATGAGGTGGTCGGACATCGTCCTCGAGTTGCAGGAAACGCCGTTGTAACATCGTTCAAAGCTGCCGTGGAATTTTATCGAAACGAAACAACACTGCAGAATTCTGAAATCGTGCCTGTTGCATTTGAAAACAGCGATAAAGATGCATATTTATGACGGAAGTGCCCAAGTTGACAGATATCACTCTTATGGAGGTATTTTCCGATATCCTTTGTTGGCAAATTAAAGATGTTGATTTTGTAAGAACGTTTCGCTTCACGTCATTTTCTGTCGATGATGTTTGTACCGTCGATATGACGTTTAATAAATATGACGATAATAAGAGATTAGAAGGACGTGCATTTGGTGGCGATGATCTGATGGTTGTATAACAGTCAATGTAACTAATTTGACATAAACCCTCAATTACATTCAATAAGATTGGTCAAAAAGGAGGAGTTTGGTTTTTTAAGAAGAAAAACTCTTTTCATTTTATTACATTTCTTTCATCGAAATTCTTTTTTTAAACAAACACTTTTTAAGGTATTAAGAGTAGTGTTTCTAATTGTCAGAGTTTGGTAACGAGAAAAAGTAACTTAACCTCCCTGTTTAAATGTCAATTATATGATTCGATATTACAATTTTTTTTCTAAGTATACATGTTTATTTTGGAATATTTTTGTATGGTGTATTACAATAAAAAAAATAAGCATACTTTTAGTTTTTTTTATTAGTTTTTATTTTTTTACGTATTTCTATATAAGAATAAATCATATTGACAAACGAGTTTTTAACTTCATAAGAGAATTCTTTAGGTAATTTAAAATAAGAAGAATATAAAAAATTGCATGGAATTTGGTTCTCTAAAAGATTTTCAATATCATTGTATGTTTTGTTATTAATAGAAGACTTTTATTTAATCACTACACATTAGCAATATTTCAAACATTTTTCCTATAGATTAGTTATTTTTATATTTAATTTGATAGAGATGATATTGCTAATTAGTAGGTAGGTATTATGGTTACATGTCTAGTCAACACAAAACAAACTCAACTTACAAATTCAACATTTTCAATCTCTACATAGTATAATATATAAATTAAATTTGATTGGAAAAATCGTTCTACATTTTGTATAAATTTAATATATTTTCTTGTGCAGATATTAAAAAGGTCTTTTTATTTTAATATCTGCAAATGTTATACATCTATAATGTCTTTTCATTGCCGACACTTTTTATATCAGCATAAAGTTCTGTTTTTATTGTCGATATATTTATTTCAATAATAATTATTAATAAAAAGTCATGCAATGGATGAATAAAACATTTTTTTTCCTGGCCAGGTCGGTTTGTCAAAATGATCAGATTTCAAATCTCGTAATACATAAATTTTAAATATTTTTATTTGCAGAACACACATAATAATTTTGTTTTAATTTTTTTTCAATTTATCGTACAAATATTAGCGATATTGTTTTTCAGATTTGTTGTTAGTAATTAAACATTTGTAAGTTAATTAATTATTTTTATATAATTTGATAGAGATTATATTGATATTTAGTAGGTATATTGATGGTTACATGTCTAATCAACACAAAACAAACTCAACATTTTCAATCTCTACATTTGACAAACTCAAAATTTTCGAATTCAACATTTGACTAAATCAACAAATAATATAAATAATATAAAAAGTTATTAAATTATTAAAATGTCATGTACATTCAACACAATCGTGTTACATTAACACATACCATTCAACAGCATAGCCATCATTACATGACATAACCTAACATAACCTAACATAGCCTAACCTAACCCAACAGAAATACTAATTTAATGGAATATTTCCGTGGTCAAGCGCACAATATTCATTAAATTCATCAATACAAATTGATATCATTCATTTGTATTATTGACATTTATAAATACAGATTTAAGATTTAATTTATTTTACGATTAATGTTATTACAATAAAATAAAATTAATGTTGAATTTGTTAAATGCTGAAATTGCAAATGTCAATATTTCATAATGTTGATTAGACCTACTACCGGTATTGATATGAGTGATATTGAATAATATGAATATTATTTAATAATTAGGCATACATTGACAAATATGTATTTGTTACAGGATTAGTTGGTTTTATTTACATTACTTGCGAACTTTTATCGAATATCTCCAAATATTTTATTATTGTCATGATAATAAATACTGACATTTTTTTATAGGCTACTTGATTTTTGTTTCTATATTGATATTTTTTATAACTTTCTTGTTACTTTAAATCTCATACATTTTTGCCTCTTCATCTTAATTTATCTTAATTTATCATGTTCTTTCTAGAAATTTTCATCTCGTTTTTTAATAAAATTAAGTTTTTTTAGGTTAGTAGTTTATTTAAATTATTTCAATACTTATCAATTATCGTCAAATCTGCTTCTGTTTTGTAATGTTTAAATTTTTACTTTCGAAATTCGGACATTTTTACGTCTTCAGAATTGTTTATTTCAGTTTGAGAATGTTTAGGATATTAAATTGTATATTCTCATGGAACTTAATGTCTTATTGGTTCTTAGTTTGATGTTTTCGATACCAATTTTGGTACATTGGTGTGAAATTTTGAATATTGTCAATTTTACAGTTATTTGTCAGTTTGTATTGAAACAAAAAAACTAGATTGTTTATTCCGAACCAATAGATGACGGCAAGAATTCAGACTAAAATTCCAAGAATATTTATGTCTTTAAACCATTTCTAAATTAATCAAATATCCAAGATGCCAAAATGCCAAGAAACAGTAAGACTTATTATTTATAAATTAATTCGATTTGTATATTTTAAGATTGTTAAAATTTTCGTAATAAATTTCATTTAATTGCTATACAAATAATATACAGACTTATAAGTAAATTAATTGCTGAATTTACTCTATTCAAATTTGAGTTATATCTCACATCGTTCTGAAATCCTTTTAAACAATTTTGCATCAATTTTGTACCGTAAAATAATTATTACCTTCGTGAAACGTATCAAAATTGTTATCATCAGCACTGTTATTTTTATTAAGATCTAAGAGGAAAATATATCAAAGTGAATATGAATGAAAAATAGCCTTCATTCGGGAAGTCACGTTAATTAAAATATTGTGTCCAAACAAATAACGAAATTACAATAGTAACTTAGAATCAATGAATGCAGTTTACTACAGTTGAGAGTAAAATGTAATATAATTCAGCTGGTGATATATTGTGTATATAAAGGATTATATTTCACTATCATATATATTTTTAGCATAGTGCTATTACATTTAATTTTTGAAACTGCGTAGTATACATTCAGTCTCTAGGACTATAATTATCTGCGCAGAATGAAAAAATGTCCTTAATCGAATCATTTTATGAAAGTAAAACTCAGAATTAAAAAAAGTAGTTAAATTGATTCCTCGAAATCCCGGAACAAAAGATCCCTGAATGAAAAGGTGTAATAACATAAATAGCCAATAAATAACATCTGAGAACAAAATAACCTAATCTAACCTAACCTAACCCAACCCTCCTGATTCGGATCAACATTTGTATCATCAGCACTGTTACTTTTATTATGATCTAAGAGGAAAATGTACTGTAGTGAATATGAATGAAAAATAGCCTTCATTCAGAAAAGTCTTGTTAATCAAATCATTGTTTTCAAATAAGTAACGAAATTTCAACACAACATATCCTGGAATAATCCAAAGAGCTCCTAAGGACATCCTGAGACGATCTTGGGTTGTATGTGATAAGACCATGATATTGTTCCATTTACTACTAAAGCAGAGCAATAAAGTTAGTCAGATATTAATAAAATTAATGAAACCTAAACAACTTTTGATTACATAGAAAAAATAATTATTATATGGTGTATTTTACAATATTCTGAATGGAAAAACTAACATTTTTGTTGTTATTTGTACTATTATTATAATTTACAACCATTTATACAGTACGTAGTTTTTTAAAAATGTCATGTTTAAAAAATATTAAAAAATCAATTAAGAAAGGAATTACAACATTTTTAAAAATGTTCAACAGGAAAATATATACAAAAAAAATAACGAAAATATCTTTCGTAAGATTAAAATCGCAGTAGAAAAGTGACTCACTGATAAACTGGCGAGATTCTAAACAGAATATGTGATACATCTCTAGTAAAATTATAAAGTACACTCATAAAGTAATGTGAGATTGAAAAATATTCAATTTTTTAAAGATTAATTGATATAAATCGATCAAAATGACTGAACAATGATTGCAAAAATTGACAAATTTATAAAAATTCAAGGAAAGAAAAAACAATGATTTGAACCTGTATGCTAAGGTGTTAACAAATTGATTATTACACTTAAATGTGGAATAATTAAAAAGAGACGAATCAATGGAAGAAAGTTGATGAAGAAAGAAATGTTTGATCGGATTTGATCAACGGAATCAATACCCTTATTCTACAATCAAATTATTTGGTTCTGATAATCATTCGGATATTGACAACCCAATCCGTTCAGTATTTAGTAGCCAACAATTTAGTTAATTCAAACTGCTATAGTTCGAAATAGTATATTGTGCAACTAAAGAGCAAAATATGTTTTTGCAATTCACATGAGTCTCCCTGTTCTCCCTTGTTATACATACTATTTTCTCAGCCGACAGAATGCATTTTTCATCACACTGGGACGAAAGCAGCAACTTTCCTCGCGCTTGCGGGAGCATTTTTCTGTCATGAAGAAAAATCGTATACTTCCCTCGGGAAGTAAAAAAGAATGCCTCAGACTACATGTTTTTCACCCTCGGCTTCACCTCGGGTAAAAATTACACGCAGTCTGAGGCATTCTTTATTTTACCTCCCTCGTTGCGTAATATACTATTTGCTCCCTCGATACAGGTAGCAAAATAGTATTTTGCACCCTAGAGAGAGAAATGCAAGTTTTCTCTGGCGATATAAGCAATAAAGTAGTATTTTGCACTCAGAATATGAGAAATTAAATGTCTAGCAGTAATGAAAACAAAATTAATAATAATTAACGATAAACAAAAATATTTATGATCTGTTGATAATATTGATAACAACATCTAGAATGATGGCGCTTAATGGTGCAATCTTAACACTTGGCAAAAATTCAAAATTGTTGGCGAAAACGCGTGCTAAGGCATTACACCTGTGTCATAAATTTCCTGGGAATTGGCGTCGCTAAGACATAATGACACCCAGCGGTCTGTCTAAACCATAGTGTATTTAGTTTCGGACAAGTCACTTGATTGCAACTGCAGTTTAAAGTTTAAGACGACAGCCAGGAAAGGTGTTGCCCGCTCATTTCGCAATTGCTTAGTTTCAACTGTTACGTGTTAATTATATGTTATTTCAATCAACGGCTTAAGAATATTTTTAGATATGAATAACCAACGTCATTTTCGAAGAAACTGGTTAATTAGATGACGTTTTCGACAAAGTGTCTGTACTGTTATTCAAGAAACTGTCATGAATGGCACAAATAACCGTATTATTGCAAATTTCTTTTAATTATTTGAATATAAAAAGAACACCACCGCTGTCTTAAAATTAGTCTGGTAATTCCCAATATTATAATTTCATAACCTATAACTTGTAAGTGCAACGATGACTCATTTCTTTACATTAGCAATCAGAAATTATTCAACAATTTTGAAACACTCGTGGTAATAATAGTTTTTATCTTGTGTATTATTACATATAAAAAATTGAAACTCCACTGTTAAATTTGACCTCCGCACAAACATAATAGTATATTACGTAACAAGGGTGCAAAATTTAGTTCTACGCCCGGAGTGCTAAAAAAAATATTTTGGATATGTGATGGTTAACTCGAATTCCTATATTTTATAGGATAATTTCCTCAGGGTTTTCTACACACAAATAAAGTTTTCCTTAAGAATATTATAATTTTATAACCTTTCAATTTGGCTTCTTAACTTGGTGCACAGACCAGTCGATTTTCTGACGGTTTTCAGTCCTGTTTCTTGAATGGCAATTGAAATGCAATTCTACAAAATTTATGAATATTAATATTGAATGTTTGGAAATTGTTATTTGTTACTTTTACCAGTTTAGAGTAATTCACCATTTTGTATATTTTTCCTCAACTTTACCGCAGGTTTGTAAAAAAAATATCAGTAACCGCAATTGTCTGTAT
The DNA here is from genome assembly GCA_030407085.1 of Trichopria drosophilae. Taxonomy (NCBI): domain Eukaryota; kingdom Metazoa; phylum Arthropoda; class Insecta; order Hymenoptera; family Diapriidae; genus Trichopria; species Trichopria drosophilae. The sequence goes on along the minus strand of CM059586.1, from coordinate 95,534,496 downwards.
TGATCATATTTTCCTTACAAATTTAATTTTTCATCAATTCCGAGTATGATTGTTTGTTAGTTATATTTAATATGTGTCGAAAAATTCTTTACTATTATTTTTAAATAAATATTGCACTAACTACGATGTATTAACAATCGAGTAGTGCAAAGGAATTTTATATAGAAATTAAACAAAAATAAATATTATCAGTCAATTATTATTCGACTAATAGCTGTCTAAATGTCCAGGTAAAAGTAAAATTTATTGAAAAGGTTTAATTTTTATTACATTTTAAATAGAATTAACATAAAGTTATTAGATTTCTTCACTTAGCTTCGTATTTTAATTAGAACCTACTAAGTTCAAACTAAACAATAAAACCTACAAATTATCATGGATTTTTATTATTTTTATGGTTAATAATGACTACAGTATTGTTTTTTTTTAATGAAATTTTATCATTTTTGTGTAATTCAGGAAATTTTTATTCCATTTTTTTTTAAATGTATTATTTAACGTTTGAAATACTGTTTACTAAGAAATTTTAATACATTTTTCTTGTAAATTTGACTTAACTAACGCCGGTCAATTTTATTTTAGTTTGTTATGGGTATTAACTAGTAGTATTTAGTTTGTATTATGACCAGTAGATTTTTATCAGATCTTGCTTTTGCAAGATGTAAATGTTTCTACTAATTATCAAAAATTTACCAAATATCGTTTGTAGTTATAATTTAAAAATATTTCTTTTAAAAAAGAATACCAAGAATATATACAATATCACATTAATTACCATCTTATTTACGTAATAATTTCTTTTGTTTGTAATGTGCGATAACAATTATATAATAAAAGAAACAAATATGAAAAAACTGAAAGATAAAGTTTTTAATAATGTACAGTGTGTAATCACTGCCAAATAAAACCCAATCAGCGAATACTAATATGTTTTAATTCTATTTTGTTATAATTTATCAATTCGTTTAAGGCAACAATCTAGTAGTGAAATAATTTTCCGGTGTTGAACAAAGACGATAAAGTCTGCGTAGTAAAAATAAACTAAGGTCGTCTGAGTTTTCAAAAATAAATACAATGCGCTGTTTACTTTCATGGATCAGATAATGATAACCTCAACATAATAAACACTCATAAATGTTGCATAATCGTGTACAACAAATATGACATTAGCTTCTCGTGCAATTCGTTACCAAATCGTTCGTCACCAAAATTCATTATTATATTTTATTTGTAATAATTTTTGAAATAATCATCATTTATGTCATTTTTACTCTTCAATTTAATAAAGTTATCCAAAAAAGAATATGTTAATTTACGGTAATAAATTATTTTTCAATAAAAAATTTGCTATTTTAATTTAATTACCTTTATAGTAAAATGATTAATTTAATGACTTTCGTAGTTAACCACTTTTCCTTAAGAATAAAACTGACCCTTTAATGTATTTCCCTAGACATCAGCATAAAAATTAATAAAATTGGAAATCAAGTCAAGCCTTTTAGATTTATTTATCGCAATCAAAATAAGGAAATTTTAGTTCTGTTTTGTTTTCTAATTCGATCGTGAATAAAAGAAATGATTGTGCAACTGGAGATGAAGCGAGGAAAGAAACATTTGCATTTAAAATGTCTGTACGATGCGCACTGCGCCAGTGACGCATACAGTACAGGAAAGATGTCCCAATTTGAATGCATAATCGGTTCACTTTAATTTTAAACATTTTCTGACCCATTTTTTTTTGTTCGAAGGATGCTGCGTAAAAAAATCGTAAAAATAAAAAAAAAATTGCGCAGATTCCGAAACATTTATCTTTACATTTTTTTATGTCTTAACTACAGAATTTGTGGCCTATTATAATTTTGAAATTTCTCATCATCTTGATAATTATTTATATCTTATTTTTATGAACACACGCAACAAAAACCATTGCTATCAGCTTTGATTACGTCTTAGTTAGTTTGAGTAATTCAATAAATCCTCAACTGCACTTCATCAATTGTATTAACCACTAAGTAGATAAAGCAATTATGACAATGTTTAACTGAATGAACTTTAAACTATGTCCGTTTAACTAGATATTTTAGTAAATGTTTATTACTTATTATTAGCTGAAATTTAGCTTTAAACTAGTATATCAAATATGTACATATTACCACATAAATTCCCGTATATAATATGTTCCCACAAAACGTGTTTATATTAGGCGAGCAAAGATGTTTTAGATATGAATTGTATGTACCTGTTGGTAAAATATTCTACCTATATGATCTCACAATTGAGAACATGGATCTTAAAAGGGGTCGCGCTCTCAAACGGTCGGAAAAGTATTGTCCACGCGTAACAATGAAATCTAAGGGAGACTTTATTCAATAAATGTTGTTTTCTTGAACTCGTCATATCTCCTCAAAAACTGCATAAAAAATTCTGAAATTTTCAGGGTACATGCACAAGATAGTAGCGAAACAGATAGGTGAAGTTAAGTTAACAAAATATCTGCCGAATTGTTAATAATAATTAACAAAAGTAGAAGTAAATTAAATTCGCCGTTTGCGAGCTATATCGAGAAAAAGTGTGTTACAAAATTTACGTTAGAGAAAACTTCTAGTGGGAAAGTTTTTCGTCCATGTATGACGAAGATTTTTGCAAAGTTTCAAATTTTTTGAAACTTAGATGCGTTAATTATACGTTATTATCTAAAAAACGCATGGGGCGCTGATGCCGGCGATTCTGCACGCTTCATTTCATACACCACATACAAGGAACATACGAAGAACAAAACATTCTGTATAAATTTATGTTTGATATTGATTATAAATTAATACTTATTAGTTAATTAGCAAATTATAGTAGATTAATATAAGATGTAATATTTTTAAACTTTCCGCCTCTTCTATTATACGACAACAATGTTTGACAAGTTCATGCACGTCGAGTCCCGTAAGGTAAGGGAAGTCGTTTTGTCTTATGAAATATTGTATTTAATATTATAATAAGTATTTTTCATTACGTGATCAGTAAATTTTGTTTATAATGAGCGACAAAAACAATAATTCAAGAAGAACGGGAAGAAAAAGCCATAGCGATTCCTGTAAACCTTTCATGTCTGAAAGGAAATAACTAATCTGCGTTGAAAAAGTTCTGTACATAAATTAAAAATACAACAAAATATTATTAAGTCTATAAATAAAGTAATATTAATCATAAATTTATACAGAATGTTTTGTTCCTCGTATGTTCCTTGTATGTGGTGTATGAAATGAAGCGTGCGGAATCGCCGGCATCAGCGCCCCACGCGTTTTTTAGATAATAACGTATAATTAACGCATCTTAGTTCCAAAAAATTTGAAACTTTGCAGAAATCTTCGTCATACATTGACGAACAACTTTCCCACTGGAAGTTTTCTCTAACGTAAATTTTGTAACACACTTTTTCTCGATATAGCTCGCAAACGGCGAATTTTCGAGCTCATTAAATTTACTTCTACATTTGTTAATTATTATTAATAATTCGGTAGATATTTTGTTAACTTAACTTCACCAATCTCTTTCGCCACTATCTTGTGCATGTACCCTGAAAATTTCAGAATTTTTCATGCAGTTTTTGAGGAGATATGACGAGTTCAAGTCAACAACATTTATTGAATAAAGTCTCCCTTAGATTTCATTGTTACGCGTGGACAATACTTTTCCGACCGTTTGAGAGCGCGACCCCTTTTAAGATCCACGTCCTCAATTCTATTGACAAATTATCGCGAAACATATCAATAAGAGAGAAATATAAAGGTTTTATATATTTTAGTATAAATATGGTATTGTAATAATTCAGCCCTTTCATTTACCTTAAATATATTTATACATCATTTTCAAATGCTCTTATTCGACATGTATATAAAGCGAGTTTATACGTTTTACAAACGTAAACTCAGATGCGATACTTCACACGTTATTTTTAAACATTTAATAAACGTTTTGCATTATATTTTTGGAAGGGAAATAATATATTTAATATTTTGATTATAATTATAATATATTTTAATTATATGGCATATATCAGACGTTTTATAAGCATATAATATGCTCCGATAATAAACGTAGTGTAAAATCGTTTTTAACCGGTTATATTTTCATAGATTATAAACGTTTGTCAAATACGTATATTAAACTGGTATAGTACATGATGTTTATACGTTTTAAATCCGTAAATCCAATTGCGATATTTATATGTTATTTTTAAACGTTTAATAAACGTGTCGCATTATATATTCTGCGAAAGAAAATAACAAACTTAATATTATGATATAAATATGGTATATATCACAAGTTTTATATACATATAATATCCTCTAATAATGAACGTACTGTAAAATCGTTTTTAACCAATTATATTTCCATAGATTATAAACATTTTTCAAATACGTTTATTAAACTTTGAAATTCAACGATTTATATAAGTTTTATATACGCAAAATATTATAATGTATTTCATAACCTATATTTATACGTTGAATAATTATAGCGTATTATTCGCTTCGTGCATGGCGATGGAGGGGATATCGAAATTGACGACAGCGCTCAGCGTGGAGATTTTTGACAACTCGCATCTGTAACGTCCGAGCTTTTCCATTAAAGTCAATGTAAAAATGCTCTTATTTATTCGTTAATTTGAGATATTTTAAAGTTTATTTCGATCTGTGTTAAGTGTTGCAAGTAAGTTTTATGGTTTAAAGAACCATTTGAAAGGGTTCATTTTATTATATTGTGCAAAAAAAATGATTACTCCGAGTTCGAAATTGTATAGAATACAATTCATTATTCAGCTGAAATATATTTATATTTATGTTTATATTGTAATTTTCCATTATTAGTAATTTAGTTAATACATAAACATGGTATTTTTCTTATTTCCAATGTAACTTTGTACGGAGGAAGAGTTTGCCGAATTACACTGGAACGAATTAATTTATGCTCTGTACATATTCCAAATACTTCTTCTACACGAACTACATATCCTACAGCCAAATTTGTTCCTACTTCTATACTTATTGGATTAAAGTTTATTGAGTTTGTGATTGATTCAAACCCAGTTCGGATTATCGTATTCATTTCAGCCCCTTAACCTCGTTTTGTCCAAATCAAAATGATTCGAATTAAAAAAGTATAATATTTTGTTACAAACAAAAATGTACAAAATTTGGGCCAAATTTCAAACAATATACTCAAAGGACTAATGCTTTTGAAAACCCGCAGAAAATTAAAGAAAAACTAAATATTTCACTTTCTCATATCACTCTCCATACAAATTGCAGATGCGAGTTGTCAAAATTCACCACCAGGCGGCGTGGCCGGCGTCTTGAACTAAGCGAATATGTACGTGTTTAGTACGTCATCAATAAACGTATTTTATACTACCATTTTATAGTCGTTTATACACCTCATACGTATTCCACTTTTATACCATTTTTACGTATAATATTCGTTTAGGAAACCATCGAGTTCTTATTGGGTGGTATGCATGGTAAGCAGAGATCTTGAGAATTGATCGGTTTATGAATATAAAATTGATGTATATTACAACATTTTGTGACACCTTACATATCAAAGATTGATTACTTACGAATTTAGCATTGCCATTTCTGTATTTTACACAGATATAAATTATATGAAAACGAACTTAAACTTCTCGCAAGGCAAATCATTTAAATTTAATAAACAAAGAAAAATGATTCAATTTCATGAAAGAAAAAGCTGATTTCATTACTGCTTCAAAGTTACAAGTTTGCTATCTTACAAGCCGAAGGTAAAAATAATTTACGATTCAACAGATTCAAATCATCAAAAATTAAGATTGGTTTTACCGACTGCTCTGGAGAATCTCACATAATACAAATGTTTTTTATACTTTACTAGTTTATAACTTCGTCGAGGACTTTCTTTACACGAATAATTTCCTGAATAATGAGAGTTCAATGAGAACTCATAAAATTTACTCAACTTCAAACTCAAAATAGTTTTTCGTTTAGGTAAAATTGACTGAAAAAGTGGTAAGATAGTAAATATATTGAATTACAATTTATTTAATTTTCTCATCATTAAAACATCCATTGTAAAATTTAAATACATCTTTTTAAAATTATTGATTAACGTAAATTGCACATTCACATTTTTTAAGTCTTTTTAAGATTTTACAAAATAATAACCACACTGTTACAAATGTTCGGAAAATTCTGATACTTTTATCAGAATATTAAGAAGTTAGTTTGGTTTGTTGTCGGCAGGGGCAGTCGCGATGTTCCAAGAGGCTCCCCTAATTCCTGTTGTACAAGTTGAATTTTTATCCCATCATAACGGATTCTGTGACCTCGCTTCAGTGCATAAAGCATTTCATATCCGAAAATCATTAAATCATAGAGTACAATGACAATATATGAATAATATTTTATTATATGCTGGATATTTTTTGTGCCGGTTTTGTTTCATTATATTTGATATGTTTTATATATAATTTATTTATCTAAATAACAACAAATCAATTTAAATTACTAAGAGTTTACATACGTAAACTATACGTAACTATATAAAAAATGTTGATAAATTTAACGAGGTAAACAAATTTTGATTATTCACCTTACGGATTTCTGTCACTGTAACTAAAAATTACTAAATTTTATTTCAGAAAATTATGAAACTGTAATCACAAAAAGCTTCTGTTACATGTTTCAGAAAATTCCTATAGAAATTTTTAACAGTGCACGGTAGATATATTGACAAACGCTTTGATAATTTCTAATTGGGTATTAGATGCTACAGACTTAAATGCTACAATGCTATCTATTGACACATTGTAATAAATTTTATTTATAATTTGGTATCGACAAATTCTACTTATGTCGACACGTAAAAATAAAACACCCATATCGTCGGTGCAAAATAGCAGATGCTCTCCCTAGGTAGTACAATAAGTATATTCGGGAGCGAAATTGTTTTCTACTGAACCATTATAGGTTTCATTTAAAGGTGAAAGTATCCAAAATGCCAATATACGAACAAATCAACGAAAGGTTCAGGAATTTTTTATTTGAGAATGATAGATTTTTGAAAAATTATTGCTGAATAAAAAGTTTTTAGAAAAATAGGTTGAAATTTGGTTGTAATTTTTTTATAAATCTCAAAGTCTTAAAACAAAGTTCGAACAAATTTTTGAGCAACCCTCAAAACATTTTGTGTCGTAACATTTTTTTCGAATGGCTATTGAACAAACCGAACCTTTCGTCGATTTTTCATGTTTTAGTCGTTATTTTGGATAGTTTCGCCATGGTTATCAAAATGTTAATATGCACATGTATTGAAATATACTATTTTTGTACCCAATCGTGAAAACATGTTCATTCAGGACAGGTTCATAATGTAAATCGCATTATTATATTATTATCCATGTTTAAAAAATAATTACATAATATTTGACGTTTTCTTGTTGAGTAAATTCATAATTTTCGAAAAATTATTGGCGTTCTGGAGCCAAAATATGTGAGCACGTATTTTTTAAGTTTAACAATCGGGAACACGTTTCTGATAGGTTAGAAGGTGATAAAAAATCGGTATCATAATGAAAATCGCATTTAAAAAAAATTGTTGCTAAAAAATCGTCTTATGAGTATTTTTGCAAAAATGGAAGGTTAAACTACGTTTTTTAGAAATTCTGGTTACACCATTTGAAAGAGCGGCCTCAAAAACAGTAGGATATGTATGAAATTTTGGGCGTTAAAGGGTTAACATAGATAAAATGAGGAAAGGAAGATCAAAATGTTATGAGGAGGTCTTATATACTTTTTTTCTTTTTTTTTCGTATTGAATTTATTTTTATTTTTGTTCGCTAATATTAAAAAAACCTATATAAAATTTAATTTATTGGAAACCATTTCTTTCGTCTTTCCCGGGTACCATTACCTCATTTTTCCCTCTCTCTGTATGCTCATATGAATTCATAAGTAGCTGTCGACGATTAATTGCAATAAAATGACACTTATTATACAATCGTATATAATTTCGTATGTACTGAATTGAAAATTTGTTTTTTTTTCTGTAGGTAAAGCGTATATCCATATGCAATGAAGAAAGTAATGCAAAATTCAACGAAAAATCGACTTAAAGATTCATCACAGAATTTACGAACAGGACGTAACAATCGAGATAATCGGACTGAAATAGATTTTGTGAGAGAAAGACAGAGGAAAAGAGGTAGGAGGAAAAAGGTGGAACTATGAAAGAAAGACCAAAGTATGAAAGAAAGAAAGAGATAACTCTATGCAGTGACTTTTGCAATGGAGGTGCTGCTTTTGCAATCTGGGGCATTGGGTCACACGAGCGTGTTTCCCGTTTGTCCTCGGACCGGCCCGGCCGCTGCCTCCTTAAAGTCTCTGTACAGGATGTACATGTGGATTTTGCAGTTGTCATTTCAAACACTCGTTTAACCCTTTAAGTCCCAAATGTGCACAATTTGCACATGGATTTCAACAACGTTTTATGTATAAAACAAAAATTTAAAAAAAAAATGGAAACATCTGTATAAGACTAGTTTTGAGGTCGCTCTTTCGATCGGCGCTGCTCAAATATGCGAAAAATTACGTTTCATACATTTTTTTTACAAAAATACTGAAAAACGCGATTTTTAGCTACAATATTTTTTAAAAATACATTTTTAACTATGATACCGTATTAACCTTCTAACCTATCAGAAACGTGTTCCCGATTGTTTTAATTCAAAATTATCCTATCACATATTTTGATTTATATTGTTTTTCGTTTTAAAATGGCGTCTGAACGTAAAAATGTTTGAAATTGAAGAAAATGCAATTATTTTGGATCTGCTAGGTTTTTTGGTAGTAAAATCGTACAAATAAGTTATTACGAGTTCTGCATCATTTGTTTTGATTTACGGAAGCAGTAATATCCCATAAAATCCAATTTCAAGATGACGACTGCCCAGTAGAAATACGTGTATTTCAAGTTTTACAACCAAAATTGGTGTGAAATTTGCTAATTAACAATCTCATAGGTTTCAGTCATCGCAAAACTGGTATCTTGAGTCAGTTTACCGAAATTCAAAATGGAGGATCCAATATGGCGGACCCGTTATGTAAAATTTTACATTTCTGGATTAGAAAAAATGCTATCGTATTCTACTCAGATTTTCAAGTCAACAGTATTCTTAATATTCTTTTGATTATATAAATGGTTTTTGAGAAAAAAATTATGAGAAGAGAATCGGGCAACTTTTAAAAATTTTCAACTTTCAGACGCCATCTTGAAACGAAAAACAAAATAAATCAAAATATGTGAATGTATAATTTTGAAGTAAAACAATCGGAAACACATTTCTGACAGATTAGAAGGTGATCTGTAACAGGTATCATAGAAATGCATTTTAAAAAATTATTGTATCTAACAAATCACGTTTTTTTCATTATTTTTGTAAAAAAATGTGTTTAACGCCATTTTTCGAAAATTTCAGTAGTGTCAATCAAAAGAGCGACCTGAAAACTAGTCGGATATAGATGTTTCATTTTTAAAAAATTTGTATTTTATACATAAAACGTTGTTGAAATCCATGTGCAAATTGTGCACAAACGGTTAAGGTGTAGGACATTTTTTTATTTATATATAGTGTTTTCACGAAGTTTAATACTATATTTTAGCTTTTACACGCCACGAAATTTGTCACTATCTTATGCGAGATATCCGTGCATTTCGGGAAATAAAGATTCAAAATGATGAACATTTCTAGAAAAGTATCTGTTTATTCGCAATATCCTACTCATATGTTCAAAATAGCAAATGGGGTTTTATGAAACTAGTATTCCATGATTTTGTTGAATTGGTTTTTTAAGTGTCGGTCATGCATCTGGATCAGTTTTTATTTATTCAAAACAAGTTAATCCAATGTGGTCAGCAGTGACTCCAAAATTTTGTATATGGTAAGGTTCAAGTGAAATCAACCAACATTAAATCTTTTTATTCGCCATATTCTATGGGTAATATAAATGATGAATTTTATTAGGGGATTTCGGATTACAATTTCATAACAATAGTAAAAAAATAAGAAAAATGCATTGTGTTCATGAATGTCAATTGTAACTATTTACAACTAAACTGTCATTCTGTCAGCTTCTTGAATGATTGAAATTGGTTTTCAAATATATAAAAAAAAAATGTAATGCCAATTTGCACATTTGCAACAATATTTTCCTACAAATGAAACATTTGGGATTATTTAAACGGGATTTTAACTTCAGAATTTAAATTAGCTAAATACATTTTTCAAAAATTCAAATATTTGAGAACATCGATTTTTTATGAGACATATACTTATCATATTGTTACTTATATTAATGTAAAATATAACCATTCATGTTAGATATTGTCAGTTTGTCTAATTCAAATTATTATAAATAAATATATTTCATTCTTGTTTTTAAATTAACAAATATCATCACTTTAATTTTATTGTGAATCTATTATTGATTGAAATAATCTAAACAATTGAAATATAAATAGTACAGCAACAATTTTGCAGGTGTTAAGTGAAAACAGTCGCAACTGGTCAGCCACAAAATAAAAGAGTACCTGAAATCAAATAATAGTATTTTTCTATACAACTGCCTACACGTTTTTTCTACAAATGTAAAGGTTGAAAAATGTCAAAAATGTGTAAAGTAGAACTTTACGCACACTGTGTAAAAATTTATATTTTTATGCTCGTAGTTAAATAATAACTAAATAATTGCTGGGTAATGATGAGAAAATCACCATTTTTTTGTTATGTATACTTTTAATTTTTATAGCAAATTTTTTTTATGCCGGAAACTTACCTCATCTATCAGAAATAATGCAAATTTTACTAGAAAAATTCACAATTTTGTTATGATGGTAAAGATGGAAAGGTTCGATTATTTCAGAGCATTCGGTGCATCGAATCTTTCGACTTTGTTCTCATTTTTGTTGAAAAATCTTAAAATAATCAAATCTTTCCATTTTAACCGTCAGAAAAAAATTGTGAATTTTTCTTGTAAAACAGCAGATAAGTTTCTGCCTTCATAAAAAATTTGCTACGAAAATTAAACGTATTCATCACAAAAACATCGTCAGTTGCTCCTCAAAGACGTTCATCAAATATTTAGTTAGTATTTAATTACGAGCATAAAAATACATTTGTTTGATTTCACCAAGAAATACTTCATTTGTTTTTATTTAATAAACGTACTTTTGAAATAAAACAAAAAGTTTCTATCTTCTTCACAAAAGAGTTAAAATTAAATCTCCGAAACTGTAATGCTATTTTGGTGGTCCATATTTTAGCAAAACAAAATGATGTGGCCTTTGGTACAACGAAGAATATTCCCAAAATACAAAATTGTACATATTAACCGTTAGGAAAATTTCACATAATCATTTTATTTACCTTATTTTCTCTCTTTAATTTTTTTTTTGTTATATTTATTAACTTATGAAACCCTGAGGTAGGTTTATTAAGTACAATGTCTCATTAAATTGATTGATTTTTTAAATTATTTTTCTAATAATATTTTGGCTCGTTTTAAATAAAATTGGGATTAAACCTTATTATTGATAGATACTTGATGGAGAAATAATACAAATGTAATTAGAAAAATTCATAAATTGTTTAGGACGGTAAAGAATTTATTTTAATCCCGAGTTCAACTCCTAGCCCATCGAATCTTTCCACTTTAGTCCTCATGTTTGTCGAAAAATCTTTTAAAAAATCCAATCTATCGATTTTAACCATCATAAAAAAAATGTTTCCAGTAAAAATTGTATGGTTTCTTCTTGAAATATCTATCAAATATTTAGTTATGAAACAGTACTCCGATATTATTTATCAATTTCATTTTTTGATGTTAAGTTTTCGATCATGTTTTGAAATAAATTACAAAAGTTTTCAAAAAAATATTAATTATATATTCGTAAATGGCGATAATAAATTTTTCAAGTATTTTCGTTTGTTATCGTATTCAGTCATACGTAACTGCGGAAATTTTTTTTGGAGGACACGAAATAAGAACATTAACACGTTTCTTTCCTCGATACATACGAGTCAGACACATCAGAATTTCTCAAGTGCAGCGCTTGGCTGTAAAAAGTACGCAATTGCGTAAACTCGACGTAACACAGTTGCAATTCCGTCATAAATATCATTCGAAAAAAAAGAAAAGAGTTGTTTTATAAGAACAATTTCTAAAGACAGATATCCCGTTCGCGACCCGCGCATTTTTTGTCGTCCTGTCCTCGTTTTCCGGCTGTGTCATAGGTAAAGTTTGAACGGGTTCTAATAAGCATCTCGGCTATAATCGTTACATTTCACGGCCATAATTTACATAATATGCCTAGTCAGGGCCACGGCACGCCTTCCGGTATTGTGTAATTTTTCATAATCGCATTATAATGCGCGACTGTGCACCGCTCCGTGCAAATAAAACGGGAATGATAGCTGATTGCAAAGTGGAATAACGTATTTGCATTTCTGTCATTTGCACTGGTTTGCCAACGTATTACGACGGCGACGTAAAAAAAAATAATAACGGATAAGTATCTGATGCTTTACCAACTGGCAATACGGAAGATGGAGTCGTCTTACGGAATTGGTCCGGGCGAAATAAAAATAGCCTCGAAACGTTACGTATTGTGTCATTGATTTTTTGTTTTGAAATATGAGTTACGAAGGTGCTATTACAATTGTCAGTTAAATGACAAAAAGAAAATATTAGGATAAAGCAATCTTCTTGTACAGCTTTTACTATCTCTTCAAGTGTATTTGCAGGTTATGAAACCATAGCTATTGTCTGGTCCCTAAATGGTCAAAGAAATTTTTAAGTTTTGCATCTCAGGATTTAATTTTTCTTTATTTCTAAAAAATTTTGGCATGTTCTAATTTTTTATCAGTAACCATTTTTTGTGAGGATTTCTTTGAGACCTGTTTGGAATGAAGGATCACTTCCTAGTAAACCTGATACAGGCCTTTGTCCTCCCATTGTGTATTCCAAATAGGACGCGATCATTCGCGATAACGGGCGCACCTCAAAGCGTCCAATTTTTCAAAGCCACGACTGATAATAATTCGCAATCGACTCTCTGGCTATCCTTGGCAGTCTGCTAGGCTGCATTTACGGCCTTCCTCCTAAGAGGTCTGGAATGATAAAAAGTAACCGTGAGGAACGAACAGGCTCTAGTCGAGGTTTTACACAACGCGATAAATTCAGGTACGCAAGGTCGCGAATACGTAATGCGCGTAACGTTGCATGGCCACGTTTATACAGGGGATACATTACTTGAGAAGAACTAACGACAATTTTTAACTGATAAGCCAAACTCGTTTCAATTCCGCTTATTCGAACCAAAAGCATAGTTAAGGGTTACTAAATAAGTTGATTATCGAGAAATCACTACATTTATGGTCAAAGTGATTGAAAGATGTTGAAAGATGGAATATGCAGTTGGTAGAACATTCAACTGACAATCGAAAAGTCCCGCGTTCAAGTCCCGGCGCGTCGATTTTTTTCTTAATAAAAATAATCTCTTCCACCATTAAGACATTTGAAATTTTTTATGCAAATTATTCACAATTGCACAGAAGAGCTTCTTATTTCCGATTTATAATTGTGTATTTATATATTATATAGTTACTTGCATATTTATTAAATGGGTCGTTCCAAGTCATTTCAGACACTTTTGAAATCGATGTTGGTCGTGATTTTTTTTATTTTTATATAATCACTCGGTAGCGATATAATAAATTTTGAAAAATTGATAATACATTATTCAAGATTATGGATTTTTAAATACTGAACATTTTTAAATGTTCATAACTGATCAGTTGCTACTTATCGTGTAGTAACAAATAAAAAGTGGAATAGTTTGTCTTGGAATGTACTTTTACGCAGGTTTCATGAACGTTTTTTTGTGATTTGTTTACGAAAATTTTTGGACCTTTTAAGTAATAAATTTAAGATGTTTACTAATGGGCCATTTTTAATATGTTTTTACTAAATTTACTAGATTTACTAAATTCACAACAAAAATGTTCAATTTTACACATTTTTATCTTTTAATCATCACTTTTTGGTTTTATGAAAATAATGTTATGATACTATACATATAATTCCGAGAACTTCCCTAAAAAAGATGAATGAGTTGGCATAATTCTTAAACCCTCAAATAACATAATTTTATTTGAAACCAAAGCAAAACGGTTGTTTCAAATAAAATTGACACGATTTGCATAATTAAAAGATTCGTAATTATATTAGTATGCTTTGAATCACAACTAAAACAGAGAAAGACAAAAAATGGATTTATTTATTTTTTTTTGAAAAAACAAACATAATAGCAATGGTCTATTGGTAAAAATCATCAATTTATTACGTCAAAAACCGTATGTAAACAAATCACAACAAAGTATTCACTATACCTATATAAAAGTAGTTAACGTTGGATAAAATTTTTTCATCTGGTAACCAGGTTTTAAATCAAAGTTTAAACCCTGAAACGGTCGACTTAGATATAACATCGAGGCCAACTTAATTTATAAAACAATTTTATTCTAGTCAAAATAGCCGAGATTGCTGGACCATGAAAGAAACCATTCTCGGAGAATTTTAAAAATAAATCCAATTCGTCTGAAATTTATTACAAAGGAGATTTCGGAGTCACTGATTTAAAAAAAAGACACTTATTTGCATTTAAATTACAAAAATTAAGAAAATTATTGATCTATTGTTCTATTTAAATTAAAAATATTGCAAAAAATATTTGGTACTTTAGAAGTTACATCATCCGAAAATTTAAAATTTCGCCAATATTGTTAGATAATTAACATTGCCAATTTCTAAATATAGACTAGCAAATGAAATCAATAGAGCATAAAATTTGTCAAAATTTTACGTACGGCGTGTCAGATTGAACAAATTTGCGAATGTCCAAAATATTAGCAAACTTCAATAGAAACAAATTCGGTATCTTACCCGACAGTTTTTGAGTTCGCTGATTACGATTCAGAATTCAAATGTAAAAAAATCAAATTGCTGACCACAAAATGGCCGACATGTTTTAAAAATATACTGGGATTGGTTTGTGACTTATTGCTCTTGGATTTCTGAGGTTGCTGATTATGACACGCAGACAGATTCTAATAAGTCAGAATGTCAGCATAAAATGCCAGACCATTTTTTCGAAATTTGCAAATTCAGATATATAATCAAGGACCTGGTGCGAAACGCATTTTTACAATAGTTTAAATTATTAGCGCAAGAGGGATACTTATTATATTAATCTAAAATCTAAAAGTTCGTGAGTCTTAAATTTAACACATAAGAAGATCTATATTATCAAAGCGCCAGACGCATATTGCCATCGCAATTCGTCTGTTACGGTTTTTTCTACTTGTTTATTATTTTTCTACATTTAATATATGGACCGTCACACCAAATATACGCACATTATGTTAAATACAAGCGGCCAAGAATTAAACACTTCAAATGTTGCATTTTATTTGCAATTAAATGTTTACATAATATTATATAATCAAGGACCTCAAAATCCTCGAGTCTCATTTGAATCAGATCAACATTTTAAACTGCGGCCCGACGTTTTGTGTACGTCATATTCAAATTTTATTTTCCATTCGTAATCATCGATCTGATCTGAAATGTCTGATATGTCTGAAATGAAAAGAAAATTATAAGTTAGTACAATGATAAATTTCGGAATCCGAATTTCAGTGGTATGATTTGATCTGACATATTAGTTAACCTCAAATCTTAATTTGCGATGTCTACTAACAAACCATAAGAATTGACAAATTTCGTTTCATTAAGTATTTAACGAAACGAGTTAAAAACCCGCATAAACCGGCATTTTACCAACTTTTTGGGACTATGACAAGGGAAATATTCATCGTAGGTAAAAACAGCTCAAACCTAAATTAAAAGGCTTAAAAAACATCTTTAAAATGAACCTTTATTCATTTTGAAATAACTTTAAAACTAGCGGAGTTGAAAAAGTAATTTTTTTTCTCAAATTCTATGGCCCAATTTCTATACGTCAACTTTTGTCTCAGAATGTTGTGATTTATTGCAATACAATGTAAATTGTGGGACACCCGGTATAAAAAGAAATTGTTTAGGATTACGAATTGAATTGATATCCAAAGGTCAATTTGGCTGGCAAAAATAATACAAAATAAGTAGCAACCAATTCTTTCGGGATTCTATCTCAAAATCAGTTGTAAAAACATATCCAAAATCCGCTTCCAGGAATTTTTTTATTCATTGTTTAATGTTTGATTTTGTAAATAAATACGATTTTTTCAAAAACGAAGGCAAAATCGAAAACATTGTTAGTTAAACAAAAATAAATTTAATCAAATAGTCATTTGTCCTTTTGATTGTTTATAACAAATTTATTTGCATTATTGATTTTTGGTTTATTATGCAGGAACGATTTTATACACGGGTTATTTGGTTTCTAATTATTTATATAGCAAGTAATCTACATGATTTCCATGTTATTTTTCCCGGACAATCGCGACAATCGATTGGCGGTATCAAATGTGACAAACATCGGAGTTAAACAAAAATTTTTATAAAAATATTGTTATAAACAATAAAATTGACAAATGAATATTTGTTTAAATATATTTTTGATTAATTAACAATCTTTTACTCTTGTAATTTAATTCGATTTCGTCTATGTTTTCGAGAAAATTGCATTTGTTAACAAAATCGCACATTAAACACTGAATAACAAAAAATCCTGGAAGAGGATTTTGGATATGTTTTTCTCAACCACTTTTGGGATAGATTCCCGAAATAGTTGGCTTTGCTGCAATTTTGTTTGCGGTAGACCTTTTTCTCCCGACTAAAGGGTCTAATTAGAGGAAGATTCGTTTACACACAAAAATAATTTTAAAGTTCAAAGAGGGAGAACAAAATATCAATAAAATAATTATAAACGTTTCGACCTTTCATATTGGTCTTCTTCAGTGTTAAATACTGCCTACTTAAAAATTAGTCGACATAAAAAGAGACTTTTTTTTTCGAAAAAAATTATGCTAACCTTTAAATATTAATAATTGTTAGATGTTAAGTTGATTTTTGCTATCAAACAAAAATTTGAATAATTTTAAGAACTTTTGGTTGACACACGGAATCATTTCCGTCACATTTTGAAAATAAAAAACAAATCTTAAAGGAATACAATTATCTGGTGATTTTTTGTTTAAAAGCGGTTGTTTTGGTTTAAAAATGCAGGTAAATATAAATTTTTAAAATGATTATTAATTTATTTTTCTGTAGAAAATTAAGTTTGAATATCGAGAACAAACTGTGTATATCTGGAACTTAATGAGTTACGAAAAAATGTTAGGGTTGTCGTAAATACAATACTTATACTGATGAGATTTATTGTATAAACATATAACTACATTTGTTATGTGTCTATTGTAGTCTTACAAATTATTTATTAATACTAGTGGCCATCATATAAACCTTTCTGCGGCAATGACAAAACGTTATGTTCCTTTGTTGACTATATGTTAAACATGTTTTTATAAATTATCTGGTTGCCCGCATGTGCTGTCTGCTTTTTCCGCACCCGGGTGTATGAAATGCATATGATTATTGTATCAGTATACTGTTAACGAACATAAATATGACAATAACTTATATTCATTTGTATAATGTAACATTTGTGCATGCATAACGCTGGTTTGTAATATTTAAATGAAAAAAGGATGCTGCAAATATTGGGCATTGGTTTTATTTCATCTTAAATCATCCCATAATGCGCGACAGAAATACAATAGTTGCCGTTTTACTATCTAAATAGTAGATTCAAGTACAATTACTTTTTTTAGTTAGTTTTACTATTTAACTAATAGGCATGGCTGTTTAATTTATCGAGGTCACCATTTAAATAGTAAAATCAACTAAAAACGTTGACTGATCTTAACCTATTATCTAGTTAGCAGCCCTATCTCTTTAATTTTTTTTGCGTTGACTGAAAAAAAAATGTAGTAGAATTAACTATCCACTATTGGCAGACACTTTGGTCAAGACATTCGGTGTCGTCGAGATTCTCAGTACAGAGAGTTTCGTGTCGGCCGTAATTTGAATTTCGATTCTTATCTTGATCTCATCTGGGTCTCATCTCGATATTGTCAAAAATCTCAATATCGCTCGAACATCATATCATACTATCTCTTGTATTTGAAAGATTATCTTCAATTCTTGGATTTAGAAATCTTCAAAAGCACCTAATATCATCGGTCATTTTTCTTCTAACTAACAGAGAGTTAACTAACTTAACACTAAAGAAGATGACAATTACAGCATTTCGCGCATCTGTACAAAGTTTTTTTTTTTTTTTTTTTTTTTTTTTTTTTTTTTTTTTTTACCACTCGACTCTGCAACGGCAGTTTTTGGACGAAAGCGACAATATTTTGTCTCATGAACACTTATTTAAAACATTTAATTCTGTGTTTAGAAGAAAGCTTCCACTTGTTCCATGTTCATGCGGTAAATGTCGATAAAGAGTAAATTTTAAGTGTTATACGATGTCATACCGCGTAAGACACGCGACATTGAGTAACGTAATTTATACCGAGTTATTTGTCCGTTACGGACAAAACGCGGAAGGCAATTCTGTGCCTTTTTCCGAATGGCATTGCTCACTTTGCTCAGAAACAGAATTTTCAATCGCTTCCCGATTGTTTATGTAACTCATAAGTCACGCTCGCGCCTCTCAAGGACCGCAGTGAATTACAAGCGTCAATATCATTGCCGTTGCGTTACAGTCGCGTGCCGCCTTTAGATCATTACCGTTTTGCCTTTTCACGCTAATTACCAACTACTTCCGATACTTCCGACGTTTATTACACGACGCGTTCCCTACATACGAACAAAAGAACAAAAGATCGCATGGCGGTGAAATGGCGATGCTCTATTTTTTTCTCCATTATTGCAGAAAACACCGACGATGAATGCGTACCGATAAGTGCTATTGATTTTTCAAAATAGCACTTCATGCTGGACTTAACGTTCTTAATACCATCCTAACAACATTAAAACGTTGAATAAACATTTAATTATACCCAATACAAGATTCGTTGAATTTACTAAACTATACTAAATATAAGAAAAATACTAGTCAGCAAAATGACCCGGACATAAATATGTTCAGGCTGCTTGAAAACTGATCAGGGCCTGATCAGGCAATAATCAGGCGTCCCTGATATACTGTTCCTTATCACTTCCATATCAGGCCCTGACCAGGCAGTAATCAGGCATGCTGGATAAAGTGTGTCTTAATATTGACTGAGTAGGACCTGATCAGGCTGCAGTTATGATAAGGTGGGCCTTAATGATTCCAGATCAGGCCCTCATCAGAGGACTACGCCTGTGCCTAATTTTCCCCGTATATTGGATTGGAGCAGTCAGATTTCACCTTCAACCATTTTTGTCGAAATTGTTTTATGACAATATGTTATAAACTATTATTTTTGATAAACAAAAAACATCAATTCCGCAAACAAAAATAATGCAATTCCGAGCGTAGCGTAGTGGTTTAGGCGCCAGCGTAGTAAACTTGAGACCCGAGTTCGATTCCCGGGCGGGGTAAGGTTTTTTTCTATTTATTTGCTAGCGTTGAAAAATATAAATGGATTAATAATATAATAAATAATATATAATTATATCATTAAATACAATGTGTATATCAGAGGTACCTCATCGGGCCCTTATAAAGCATTGATCAAACCCTTACTAAACCCTGATGAGGGACCAATAAAATCGTCACGTTCTTGATCAGGCTCCGATAGTAAAACCTGGTAAGGGCCTGAAATATATTCAGGCAGTCTGAACAGGACCTGATCAGGACCATATCAAAATGCCTACTCGGGTTCTTAACCAGAAAAGTGGAAAATGGGAAAAATTGCGTCTTTAGAATTTTTAGGTTAGGATATCAAGATGTCTGATCTGATCCGGACCAATAAAATCGTTACGTTGTTGATCAGTCTCTGATAGTATAGCATGATAATGGCCTGAAATATATTCAGGCAGTCTGAACACAACCTGATCACGACTGTATCAAAACTTCTACTTGGGTTCTTACTCAGAAAAGTGGAAAATGGGAAAAAGTTGCGTTTTCTGAATTTTTAGGTTAGGATATCACTGATTCTTGTGTTGAAAGGGCAATAATGCTCTCAGATTTGGATACAAAACATTGAAAACTGTTGGAAATTAGCAGTCTGGTTTATAAATAAAAATTTTATTGGATTTTCTTATTGACAGTTGTATAAAATTCATTAAATACGATGTATGGCTTTCTGATTGTCAGTTTTTTGGTTTGTAGATGTTAAAGAATGTTCCCCTTCGATTAAAAGAAAGCATTTTTAATATTTTCCATTGTCAGATGAATTTTAATAAAGAAAATTGGTTTTAGTTGAAAGAGAAAAAAGTAAAATCATTAACATAACAAGTATACATATATTTACTTGAAAAAATAAGGCGTTAAACTAAGTTAAACGGAAAAAGAAAAACATTAGAAAAATATTAAAATGTTATTATTTTTTCATCGAATATGGAAATTTTTTGTTTAGTGAAAATACACCATCATCAACTTTGTTTTTATAAAAATATAGAATTCTATAAAATAGTATAACGGTAGGAAAGATTTGTAATCGCAGTAAGTAAATTGAATCTTCCACATATCAATTATTACAGATAATCAAATAGAACGAAATTAACTGCAATCGAATATGAGATATTAAAAGAAAATTTTCGACGGGGCATGTCGAAGCGTCTGCAAAGATCCAAGTCGATGGAATTATCGGGTGAACTTCCTTTTTGAATAGTTTAGTACCCCAATGAAATAGTTACCCAGTTGTTGTGAATTCCAAAAGTATCTTTAGATATCGTATCGATTACACGGTTCATTAGCATCCAGTCTTCTGATTTTCTCAAGTGTGTAATAATGAATCGAAACGTCTATATATTATCGCGAAGACTTCAATGGTCGTCGTCAAAGTGTATTCGTAGACATGGATCGATGTTTTAACTAGCACTTGAATGCCCCAAGAATTAATACTGTGATTTAATCTTCATAACTTGATATTTCCATTGATTATCGTTCGGAACTGTTGCATTTTCTATCGCTTATTATATCAATTTTATAATGAAGTTAAAGGAAACTTCATAAGTAATATTATCGAAGTTACTTACGATTAGTCGTGTTGAAATTATTTTTGTGTCGGGTATAACTTACAGTTTTCAATGTAGTTACGGTTACATACGTGACTAAATATTGTATAATAAGTAGCGTTTATACACGTTCACGTTTTATTATAGTATTTTTACTTTCATTAATTACTTTATTCAATCATATTTTGAGTGTATTATCAATATAATTATCAATACTTGTTTAAAATTAAAACGGACGAGAAATTAAGAAATAATGAATCTCGATAATGATGGATATTGTTCGACGACAAGAATGATGTCGGATGACGAAGGCATTGAGGGATGATGAGGACGATAATGTAGGGTGATGTACGATGATAATGATGATAATGTCGGTTGTTGATGTCGATAATATATGGTAGAATCGAAGAATGAAAAATTATAAAAGATGATGACCTTGATGTATTATTTAGGGTATTAAAAATGATTATATTGATTATGACTAATGATTATTTTAATTGTTCTAATATTGTTGGATGGTGATGATGATGTCCAATTATTGTGATATTCTTCCACAACGGCCATCATTTCGAATAATGACCAAGAATGATATATTATTAGAAGATGATAGTGGATAAAAACTGAATGATTCTTATCAAGTGCTGATTCAGATGATGATGGTAATCGGATATGATTTTGAGAAATAATGAGACGTCCTCTGACTATTTCATTATCAAATGATGTCGAATGGTGAAAATGAAGTCCACTTAATAGGATAAGATCAAATGATGATTATGATGGTGATGCTGTTAGGTGACAGTAATGAATATACTGGATGATGATAATGATGCGTAATTGATATGAGAGGACTGGATGCTAATATATGATGATGTCTAATGATTGTAAATTTGTATAATAACGGTTATAACTTCGAATAAAAATCGAATATTAGAAAATAATCATTATGATGATTTTAATAACGATGTCTAAATTTTAGTTTCATATGATGTTGACGTGGTCGACAATGTCGAGTGTTGAAACGGATGTCTGATGTTTAATAACGATACGAAATTATGCTGACATGAAATTATGATGATTTGATAATTATCATTTCTGATGATGAGAATTACTGTGATGTTGACAATAACAACACCGAGTGCTGATTCAGGTGATGATGATGGTAACGTCGGATAATGATCAGAATTCTAATATCGCTTGTTTACGATAGTGCCAAATTATTGATGTTCTTAATAACTCGATCATTAAAATCCATGACAAATGTCGAATAATGATGATAGTGTTGGATGATCCATGATAGTAGTATTCTTCGAATATTCATTTTTGATGATAGTAATGACGAAGTGATGTCTATGAAGTTGATAATGTGGAGTGATTATAATGATGTTTCATAAATACGATGATGTTTGTTGATAGCATTGATGATCGATCATGATGTTATGTGATGAAGATGTCTAATTAACATGATGTTATTTGTAAGAACAAAATTGTGTTCTGCTTAATAGAATATTCAATTCAATTTTCAATTTATTTACAAATATAACGGTACGTGTGGTTTCGTTACAATGCAGTCGTAAATTCGCAATTACAATAATACTTATTTCTAATTCGAATAATATTTGATACTAACACTACACTACAGTTGAGACACTTACATAAGTTTTATTATAAACTAGTCTGTAAGTGCATCCAGCCAGTGCAGCGTTACTGCCAGACACATGTAAAAAATAAATAAAGAGATTAAGAGATAAAGAAACGATGAATAGTAAAATTTAAATATAATTAACAAGAATAATAATGCAAAACTAAAGTATAACAATAACAAGTTGATGATAAATGCTTAAAAACAAAAGAGAAATATTTAATAGAATTGTATCATGTGGACTTATAATTTTGCAGCATAGTGAATGATAATAGTGTAATTTCAAGAAGCTAACAATTTATGAGTTCGCCCAATACACCGAGTTTATGGGTTGCACCAGTAAAGTTATTTTTCTATTTTGTCATTTATAAGAAACAGACTTATTTGTTTTCTGATAAATTTGCTTTCGTTTTTACTTGTACATAGTTTATGCCTTATATAAGGCGGAAAAGAATTTAAAAGTTTTTGTTAGATAGTATTAATGTCCAATGCGTATGATATCGTCTAATGCTGGGAATGATTATGATGTCATTGGATGCTGATAAGTATTATGATCAATCCTTTTTCAGATTAACACATTCAAAACCTCAGGAGATTTTAGCTTTTTACATCAACTTAAAAATTCACTTTTGTAAGTGGAGTTTATAATTGGAAAATGATATACAAAACACAATCTAACATCAATATTCGAAGTCGTCGCCATTATTATTCAACAAGTCACAATCATTGGACATCGTCATCATCATCATCATCATTCAACAGTATCAGAATTATGTAAAAAATCAACTCAAACGGTCTAACACAATCAGAATCACGAAAATTGTCATCGTCCATCATCAACATGATAGTATATTATTCGACATTACCGTCATCCTACACTATGCAACATCATCTAAAATCAATATTCGAAGTCATCATCGTTATTATTGAATAATATCATAATCATTGGCCAACATCATCAACCATAACTATCAGAACCACGAAAATATTCATCCCACATTATCAAAATTATCGTAATTATTTCACATTAACATCACCTTTCATGGATTCAATCAGCAAATGTTCAGGAATAACATCTGCAATCCTGCACTATCTTCAAAATCATCCAACCTTAAAGTTCTTCTACTGTGTATTTATTTTGTTATTTTTTCGATATTCCAAATGGCGGACAATATTATGGAGAATTTAACAAAGTTTGTAAAAATCAGTTTTCTGGAGTTATGAAATCCCATATTACGAAGATTTTGTAATTTATCTAAATTCAAAATGGCTGATTCAAAATGGGAAAAAAAAATGGCATAAAAAATTGACAATTTTTCGAAAAATTGAGGAGGAGAGTTTGTGAAAATCACTTTCCGGGAGTTTTGAAATCGGATATTACGAAGATTTTCTAATTTTTCGAAATTCAAAATGGCCGAATCAAAATGGCGGGAAAAATGGCGGCAAAAAATTGACAGTTCTTCGAAATGGGGAAATTAATTGAGGAAAGTTTGTGAAAATCAGTTTCCGCGAGTTTTGAAATCGTATGTTATAAAGGTTTTTGTGATTTTTACGAAATTCAAAATGGCGGTTAAAATGACATGTAATATTTTGAAAAATGGACCATATCTTGGGAATTACACTTCTTGGGGGATTTTCAAGGTCTCCCGATTACAATCGTGTTGTCATTTTTTTCGAAACACAAAATGTCAGATTCAAAATGATTACGAAGATTTTGTAATTTATCTAAATTCAAAATGGCTGATTCAAAATGGGGAAAAAATGGCATAAAAAATTGACAATTTTTCGAAAAATTGAGGAGGAGAGTTTGTGAAAATCACTTTCCGGGAGTTTTGAAATCGGATATTACGAAGATTTTCTAATTTTTCGAAATTGAAAATGGCCGAATCAAAATGGCGGCAAAAAATTGACAGTTCTTCGAAATGGGGAAATTAATTGAGGAAAGTTTGTGAAAATCAGTTTCCGCAAGTTTTGAAATCGTATGTTATAAAGGTTTTTGTGATTTTTACGAAATTCAAAATGGCGGTTAAAATGACATGTAATATTTTGAAAAATGGACCATATCTTGGGAATTACACTTCTTGGGGGATTTTCAAGGTCTCCCGATTACAATCGTGTTGCCATTTTTTTCGAAACACAAAATGTCAGATTCAAAATGGCCGATCAGATTTCAATAAATTGAACTACGGAAAAAAATGCGGATAAAAATGACGGAGAATATTTAGAAAAATTTAGGAAATCTTGTAAAAATCAGTGTTTGGAAGTTATATTACAAATATTTTGTCATTTCTTCAAATTTCAAAATGGCGATTAAAGATGGCATATAATATCTTGAAAAGTGGAAGAAATCTTGTGAATTTCAAGGTCACTGATGTCAAATCTGTTTACATTATTTCGAAAAGAAAATGGAGGATCCAAAATGGCGTACTATATTTGAAATATTGAGTAGATTTTCGAGGTGCTAGATTATAAAATCGTTTTTTTTTTAAGTGAATCTTAGGATTGAGGGAAAATATTCCCTGAGTGACATGAACTCGAAAATGCACTTGCAGGCGACAGTAGAAAATTCCTTCACCCTTTTGTGCTCTGCAACAATGGGATTGCAGACAATTCAATATTTCGCTATCACGTAAAAATATTCGATAAAAATGTCCATATGTCAGCAGAGATTTATGATAGCGGAATGTTACTTAACGAGCCTTTTAGTATAGTTCCCGGTAGTGAAGTCCGTAATGATCTTTTGTGCGGACGCCCTCGCAAACGGCGATTCACGTGGCCCACCGCGAATGCCTCGCCGGTATTTATTATGTAACGATGTTAACTGTAAATATTTACCGAACCTCCGGGTTGGGGTATATACCTGTATATATGCGCAGACAAGGAGAAGAGGATTGCGGGCGCGGCGACACGGAAAGTAGTCCAAAAGGAAGCAGAAGGGGCCGTGTTAAAAATACAAAAGTGGAACGCCGAACGTCGGACCTCTCGCTCCTGCGACTGCGGCTTTTGGCCGCGGAAAGTAAAAGACGCACGTTTCTTTGTCCCGAGAAAAAGATCCCTTCGCGAATATATACCCTCTGTGTATACGCGCCCACCAGAGATCGGGCGCCGATTTTCAGACACGCGATGTGGCCAATTAACGGAGCTTCCGCTTTGTTCGCCAGCTTTTCGGTGTCTTTCTCTTCCTGCCAACGCGTTTCGACGAACCGTAACGCATTGTATACCCAAAATGCTAGCCCGAGGCATCGAACTGCTTTTTTTTGTATTTTTTTGCAAAACGTTTCGTTCGATTCCGCGCAGTAATGGTTTTGAGGTTATGTTGGTGCGCACTTCGTTAATTGGTTTATGCTATTTGATAACGAAGTTTACATTTCCTTTTTTGATTTTTCATTTTTGTTTTGTTAAAAAATAATTGTGAAGTACGAATTTTAGTGCATAAATTACTCACTTTGCTTGGGAACCGTCGAAAAAGTTTCAATTTACGTTTGTGCAAGTTGTAAGTACTCGGCAAACAAGAAAGGAATGATTACACAGGCCGACAAATTTTAGAACCAAGAACCAGAACATATTTTCCGAAGGTATTTGACGCGCTGAATTCTAATCCGATATCAGAAGAGCCCCTATACGTCAGGTTTTTTGAGATATTTTAACCTAAAAGTGCAAAAAGTATGTTTTTTGGGTACAATTGAAGTGCTGTAACTTCAAGACAGATTTTTTTTCAAAACGATAGTCACGGTATCTCAAAGTACTATTTTTGCCCTTCAAAATCCGTTTTTAAACTTAGAAAAATCTTTATTGGTCACGTAGATATCACCTGTTGAAGTTCCTGAGTTTGGCAGAGTTTAGAAACTGAGCAGAATCAGATAAAGCATCAAAAAATTAAACAGGCGGTATCTCAGTGACCAATAAAGACGTTTAAAAACGAATTTTGAATGGCAAAAACAGTACTTTGAGATACCGTGACGATCGTTTTGAAAAAAAAATCTGTCTTGAAGTTACAGCACCTCAAATGGACCCAAAAAACGTACTTTTTGCACTTTTAGGTTAACATATCTTAAAAACCTGACGTATAGGGGCTATTCTGAGGTCGGATTCAAATTCAGCGCTTCAGATACCCTCGGAAATGTATATTCTGGTTTTTGGTTCTAAAATTTTTTCAAATTTTGTCGACCTGTGTTATATAACTGTAATGGATCTTTTACGTAACTGAGTAACGGTATATAATACTACATTAAGAGGGCTCCAAAGTATTCCGACGATAAGGCAGGAATTTACGCTAAAAAACGTAAATTAAAAATGTCTGAATCAGTTTTTCAAAATTCGGGCTCTGTAAGGGTAATTCTATGTTCTGTATAAGGTCTATTACATAATGCCAAAGATGTTAATTACGAATTGACCGAGAGTTATTAGAAATAAATAAAAATTCATAGTATAAACTAAATTCATGCCGAAAATTATTCATGGTCGAAATAGTATTTTTTGTACGAAGGGCGTAAAATAAGAGTTTTACGCCTCCGTCAGTGGTTGCACGCCCGAGGGATGTCGATGCCGGTAGGTCAAATTGGTTATTATTATAAATGATGGCTTAAAATCTCTATCCAATATATGGGTCGTGAAATGGCCACTTTACGCCCGCAAAAAGAGGCGTAAAATGGCCATTTTACGCATGGTGAATCGAAAAATATCTTTTATTTATGTCGAGACGAACAACGACTACACGTTTTTTTATAGTTTTGAACATTGCCAGTTAAATCGATGTAAATATTTCTTTAAGGTTATGTGCTCTTACACCTGACATGTAAAATCGTATATAAATGCAAATCGAAATGTTCGCTGCTAAGTTTCTTGGAGTACTGCGTTAATTATTTGGTAGAATGTTTTCCAATAAGGAGTTCCATTTAAAATAGTTAACGCCAAATCACTAAATTTGTTAATCTGGTTATTGTGATTTGTTAGTTATCTGAATATTGTTATCAAGCAGTTTTGCAAAATATTCATTTTTATCGACGGTACATGAACTTTTTTCGGATACTTTTTTTTCACACTCCGGGAGTAGAACTCGATTTTGCGCCCTGCGCAGTGAAATGTCGTTTACAACACGGGCGAAATAACGCTAATTACACTCTTGTTACATTATATAGTATTAACGCGTATTTCTTTGTTTTTATTGCTACATTTTGGGAATTACTGTTCCAAACACATTTGCATTTTTATAAGGTAATTTTACAATTATATTTTAACTATTTTTTACTATGTTATTCTTGTGAAATTCAAAGCTATTTTAGTCGGTGTAAACCACAGGTGTAAACTGAGCTATTACATTTTATGCAAATTTACATATTTAACGAAATACAATTTCATTAATGTCTTACTTTCTCATTATACATACATTTTTAATCTGTTAAAATATTTAACGATTGTAAAGAGCTCATCAAAGATAAATACTCGAACGTCTCGCATTAAAATTCAACTCTAATATTGTTTGTGTGAATTCGAAATTCTTACATCCAATTTTTAATTACAATAAATTATATAACAATATTAAAAATCTCGGTATTTTGCTTTATTATCGAATTATAAATTGTCAATATTTGAAGATACCAGCCCGTCCTGTCACGTCTTCAAACTTTGAATATTAATTTTTTTTGATAATAAAATAATTAACTGTGTGAAGTTGTTTATGTATAATGTCTTTGTATTTTATATTAAAAAATAGTCTGTTAAAATTTGACTTTGAAATGACCTTGAAAAATTAAAAAGAACAATGGGTTCTTTAATGACTAATTAATTTTCGTGTCAATTATTATATATATTAAAAAAGTAAAATTTTCACGCCTACATGGCTCACAATCGTTTGATAACGATATTTAGTAATTCAATGTAATTCTAGTAATTAAAAATTGATCTCTATAGAGTACCCTTTTTGTAACCCATTAAGGACCAAATATACACAAATTTAACGTTCAGTTTAACAAAATTTAGATTGAAACGATTTAACGAGGATCTTTTTCCACAATATTATTTTTTTCTTCTGATTGGTTAAAAGTAGAATTTCTTTTGGTCGCAAAATAGGATTGAAATTAATGAAGAACTTTTATAGAATATTACTTTGGGATGAAGATTAACTTAAAAACAAATTGTCCCAAAATTTTGGACAGACACGCATTATTTGACTGAATTTTTTAAGCATTTTATTCTCGTAGATTCTAGATGACAATGTCAAGAACTTACGTGCGGATTAAAATTTCAAATTTTCAATGCGTATAAATAAATAGAAATGTATGCGGATAAAAATGGATTTGTTTTTTCCAAAGTAAGAATTCAAAATGCCAAAAAATGAGTGCATTTCAATATTTTTGTATGTATTTCCTATAGTTTGTTTATACATACGCGATCGATGACCTCTGTTTAATGGTTGCAACATCCAAAATTTTCTCTTGACCTTGGAGTACTGAGCTTCTTGAAATAAGTCATAATTAAAATAAAATTGGAGTCCCAATAGAAGAAGATGTATTATGATTCATCTTTTTGCATTTCTTTTCTGTACCTTAATGTCTTAGTTTTCGCAAATTGTTGTATGATTTTATATCGCAACGTAATGGAAGATCAATGACCTCCTTAAAGTGATCAATTATCCCAAATGTATTATGGAATATTATGTTTGTTCCAAATGCGAAATTTGTTTTCCCATTAGACCCAATCACGTGAATCACTGACGTCATTCGAGTAGATATCACCGCAGACGTTCTCGGATTAACCCACATACGATATGTCGTCACATTCGACGATATCTCGAGTACGTTTTTTTTTGAGTCATGTAGCCCCAATGCAAATTTTATATACATGGAGAAATTATCGCATCGATGTCAACGGCATTGAATAAGCGGACAAGATCAAATGGTAAGGCAATGAAGTTCCGTTATCCATTACGCAAAATAATCAGTTTTTAACGTAATCTGGGACAGTTTCCTATTCCGAGACTGCTCATCGGCAGTGTCGTGGAAAAAGGTTGGGCCCCGATAGGAAGCATAGACGTGTATATATACGGTCCAACACGACGTGACGTAATTATGCCCTAAAATCCCAATTTCAAACGTTAGTCGAATCCAGGTACCGTTACGCAGCACGTGGATTCCCCATCTTCCGTAACGTTACTTCTGTCGTTAGAGAGTAGGTTGCACGTGGGCCGTTCCAAGCGCAAACTCTCAGATTAGATTTCCTCAGTTTTATACAGTCATTTATGTATATTACGTTGGAGTTATATGGTCGGAATGTGTCGCGATCATTGGCCTTTTTGAATTCTTGACCCGACGTATGTAAATTGTCTGGGAAACTTACCGTTTGAAAAGAAATTCTTCTTTTTCGGTCGTCTCCCTAAGAGGGGCTTCTACCGAAATAATCGTCCCGCGGAGTATTTACGAGCAAAATTTATTGCCTGACTTAGACTGCACTGTCAATTTTTGTCTTTTGTATTTTTAATTGCTGAAACCTCAAAAGGAACATTTTTATTTGTTTTTTATATATTCTGTGATTTGGAGGAGTTTTTGGTTATGTCGCTTCCAAAATGAATGAGGAAGCAAACTTTGTTTACAAAATGTTGACATGATTTTACAACTGCGCGTCTTCCCTATATTTTTAATTGTTGGAACTTCATCAAAAGGAACATTTTTATTTGTTTTTGATATATTTTGTGATTTGGAGGATTTTTTGGTTATGTTGCTTCATTGACATGGCATAACAGGGCGTCTCAGATCGAGTATGATAGATACAATGTAATTATTTTTTTTACTACACACATTTTTTATAAAAAATGTACAAAAGAGCAGCAAAAAATGTCATTGCATACGGCCGGACATATTGGAAATAACAAAAAAAATTGTTGATCAATAATTATCCTTATTTATTATCACCAGTAGAAATGTGTAGAAATGATTTCCTAATTACATCGCGAAACAATACAAAAATTTGATTTTCAATTTTGTGGATATTCCAGATATTAGCAAATTCACAAGTACTAATTAACTACCGGACCTAATATACGTTTTTTCCTACCATTTTTTTTTTCAAAACTTTGTATAAAATGCATAGAAACACGCATCTGTTTTCCGAAGCGATTTAAATATATAGTTATAAAATTAAATATATAGAAATCCCCAAAAATCCCTTTGACATTTTGTTATATTGTCTAACAAGAAGTTAAAGAATATTACTGGAAAAGAATTTAAAAGAAGAAGATAAAAAATATAATTAGTAGAACAATTTTACAAAAATTGAACATGGGGTTACATATTTGTTTATTTCTGGGACTTTTTACCTTTTTAAAAAAATGAGCATTACATTACATTGAGTATAGGGAGCCCAAAAGGTCATCATTGTTCATTTTATATAAAAACTTTAAGGAAAATAACAAATGTTAGGTTAGGTTTGTTTTTATACATTATGAATTACATTTTAGGTTACGTTACACAGAGAAGATTTTTTTTGAAATTTTACCATTTCAAATGGTAATTTTTGTACAGATTTGGAATATAAAGAAAATTGACGTTATTTATGTAAAGAACAACTAGATCTTTGGTAATTTTTACTATCTGAATAGTAAATATTCTAAAAACTTAGTCATTTGGGAATTTTTCTCATTCTTCAAGATTGTCTCAAGATTGCTATGTGAAATGGTAAAATTTGTAGGCAATTTATGGTATTTATGTTCATCGTATATTTAACAAATTATGCCTTATGCTGAACAAATTATCTTAATTACATTTTTAAAATTTTAGGTAAACTCGTAGGTAGAGTTCAGAGATTTGTCGAAAAGTTTTTGTTGGAAAAAAATTTTGTCAAAAATTGAATTTTTACCTAATTTTTTTGATCATTACTGATTTATGGAAAAAAATGAAGGCCTAATTTTTTAGAGATTCAATGTGCCGAGTTTTTTTCCCCGCCACTAATAAACGGAAGTAAAATAATAGTTAATATTATTTATTATTAAAGCCAAAACGCTCAAATGTACAATTTTTTCCCCGAATTTTGACACTAGATTAGTATTCAAATCTAACTAGACAAATTTTGTAGTAGTCATTTCTTATTGGACAAAGATCGTTTTTCCCATGGATTTTACTAATGACATTGGAATATCTCTAAAGGTTACAAATATGGTGTCAAAAAAAATTTGGTATCATATGCAGTTGTTGCAAAGAAAAAATTCCAAAATGGTGGTGAAAAATAGCGATAAAATTGGATTTCGTTACACAGCCGTTTATTGAAAATATAAAAAAAAAATATAGAATTGTATAAAACTTAGTGTCCCATTGTTTTTGGAGTCACTGATCACAAATCTGAAGACGTTTTTTTTTTAACATTCAAAATACCGGATCAAACATGGCGGTCGATTTTTAAACAATTATTCGGATTTGTTTGAAAATCGTTACTTGGATTTTTTTTTGAGGTTGCTGATCTCAATTTTGAAGTGAGTTTATAAGAATTCGAAATCACTACTTCAAAATGGCAGCTTAAATTCAAAATAATAAACACATAACGGTCAAATTAAAAATAAAAAAGATGATAATTTCAAAATATAAATAAATAATGTTGTTATCTGAATCAATTGATATATTTTTAGGTTTTGTCGACCTGCCTTATAATATTTTTTAATATTATTTGATTTACTACCTCTTGTCTCTTATTAGTAACCGAAAAAGGAACAGAATACGTTTTATAATTTTTAATAATAATAATGGGTCAAAATATATCCCTAAAATTCGTTCTTAACTTTATAAATTATAGTTATTGGGCCTACTGTCTAATGAAATGTAATGAAACTTCTTGGAGAATACGGGTTGGAGAAAATAAATAATGTAATATAAAAAATAATATAAATAATAAATATCACATAAACTAACAACGATTGACAATATTATAATTAGAATTTATCATATTATTGGGAACCAAATCAATATTAAACAATAAGCACATAACAAAATAAAATCATTGTAAAATGAGTACTAATTAAATAGTATTACCTAGTAATTAAATAGCAGGATGCGGTCACCGTAGCAGAATTAGCTATAAAATGTAATTCAAAAAATATTTTTAAATAGTGAAGAACTGTTGAAATGAAGTAGAACGGAATAAAATCATTTGAATAGTAGCTCCGAGAAATAAAAACAAAACTATTGAAATATTCGATTAGAAATTATATTGTACACGGAGAAAAATTTTTTTGGAAATTTTACGAATCTAGATGGTCATTTTAAAATGCATTTGCAAAATGAGAAATTTATCTTTCTTTCTGATAAAAAATCGTTATAAGTTTTTATGATTTTTACTATTCAGATAGTAATGATTCCAAAAATCTAATTTACTGGTAATTTTTATTAGAAATAATGGCAATTTTCCACAATTTGAAATGGTAAACTTTTCCAAGAAAATTGTTTTCTGTGTAGCATTTCAATTTTTCTGTGCTCTTTATATAGTAGAGTCCCGGTATATTTGCCCGCTTGGTTCTCCGCCTTCCCTCCCGTCTCGTTATATTTACCAGGATTATATTTAGGGGGAAGTCGCTTCTCCCGCTCTCCTCAGTTGCGTTATGTTCCTGACGTCACAGCAGGCTCTTCCTGAGGCGAAAGCGGGGGGGGGGGGGGACAAAAAAATATAACGAGACGAAACTGGGAAAATATGCTGGGGACGTAATTATAGCGAGACGCCAATATA
This sequence comes from Trichopria drosophilae, assembly GCA_030407085.1. Taxonomy (NCBI): domain Eukaryota; kingdom Metazoa; phylum Arthropoda; class Insecta; order Hymenoptera; family Diapriidae; genus Trichopria; species Trichopria drosophilae. The sequence continues at coordinate 95,500,887 of CM059586.1, read as the reverse complement.
TCGGGCCTCTACTGTAGTAGGGAAAATTCAACGAATTTTCATAAACGGACATAAATTTTACCACATAAATGGCATTTATAATTTAACAATGGTATATTGAAAATAAATAGTGAACATTTCTTGAATTGCTGAACAATGGTTACTTAAGTTTTTCTATACATTAAGATAAATAAGAAAGTTTTAATACTATATTGTCAATATACTAGTAGTTTCTAGTGCTACTGCAAGGAGTTTCTTTTACTATTTCAGCAGTACCTAAAATTATAGTGGTATTTGATACTACTAATAGTAGTTGGCTCGTATTTAACCACTGCAAGTACATCACTGTGTTTTCCCAGTTTAATTTGTGTACAGAATCTGCTATTAATGTGCAATTTAGACGGAGATACCTTCATTACTAATGTATAATAATTATGCAACTCATTTTCAAAATGATCATACATTATTAAACAATTTCTGTGTAATTTCTGTATCGATATTAGGAAATAGTCGTTGCATGCGAATTATATCCAATAGACAATAAATTACAAAATTTAGATTAGAAAACTCTTGATTTACACGATGGACCAACCGGACCGGCATAATCCGTCCCGGGATATCCTGAGGAGCTCTCGAGGACGTACAAATATTCGCTGTTTTCGTCGGGACTTCCTCAAGGGCTCCTGAGGACGTCCTGGGACGAGCTTGTGCTGTTTGGGAAGTAATGGAAATATTAAAAAAATGGTTTTAGGCAAACACACAAAAAACCTTTCAGAAAAAATACGCCCAGTTTCGTCTGTAAAGTTGGAAGAAGGTTCACGAAAATTCGTATCGAAGGCCTGAACGAAGTTGCGTAACGCCCACTACGACTTTCTCGATTTCACTGGAGGTTATTGACACGAAGCTTGGCACTGACATCGACTTTGGCAATGACACAGTCGAGAGATAACCCAAGGCGAATCGAGTGGCCGGCGAACTAAATAAATGTATTATGTACGCGTATAAACACACCAGCCTCCATCTTTTGTATATATATAAATATTTATGTGTTGGTGTTTGTGTACAAGACAACACAACGTTACAGAAAACTTATAGAGGCGGCACGGTTACGTTAACCCCGTAATGTAAGTGTTACATGTGCACTTTCTTACTCGCAAGAGAGATCGCTCGTAACGTGAAAGTTCCCCCCGGCATTGGTGTACGCCGTCGATATATTATGCCAGCGAATGCACCCATCACCAAGGAACTTCGCATTGAACTTGCTCCAACGATTTCAAGGATGGAAGGAGGGGAGCACCTCCACCACCAGAGGGAGACAACCAGATCCCAGCGGTGCCATTTTATTCGGCCCTGCCACTTTTTTTTTTAACGCCAGTGATTTATTTCCGTATACGTGACGTGTCTTAATGATGTTTACGTTTTGAATTCCTATCACGTGACTTTGACCAATGTGTGTCACCTTTTTGCGAATGACCGAATGGTGCCGATTTCGATTTTGAAATTGGAACTCCGTACCGTTTTTGTCGATCGAGAGATTTTAGCGATTTCTGACCTATTTGTATTTGACCATTTTTTCACGTTCTTATCGACTGTTGGAAATTTAGGAAAATTATACGTTTATATAATTTGAGCCATTCAAAAAATGGGAATTTTATTAAGTTTTTATTTCTTGCCTTTCAGAAATTACAATTGATATTTTAATGATAAGAAAACAATTCATAATCATAATAATCATCATTTTTTAATAAAAATTAGCGTATTTTATATTATTTTTGTACAGTAGTAGAAAATCAAAATTAAAGTATTCAAAATAGCGATTGAAATACGAAAAAATCGTTCCCGAGTTTAAGCACCTTTTATTTAAAGAATCTTTAATATTTATGAAAGAATTTATCAGTAAATAGATCCTTTTCAACATTTTTTCAGTACTTTTTTTATTTCATTTTTTAGTATATTATTTTTATTATTTTCAATTACGTTTTGTTCAGCAACATTTTTTTCTAAAATTCGTAATTTGCAAACAAATGTTTGAAATCTCCAAATTTTTAATACACAGATTTTAAAATTGAAGTTTCGAGGAAGCGATTTTTGTATTTTAAAATTGAATTTATACGAGAAAATGAGATAATAAATAAGCTACAAAATTCTCATGCGTTTCTTGATATAATCAAAATCTGTCGTTTTTTACTGTTGCATTTTTCGAAAATGTAATAAAAGTTTTTGAAAGTTCAGTAAATTGTACGCCATTGTTTGGGAATGTTTTACAATTTTTTGTTTACACAAAAAACTTTGAAAATTACAGTGAAAAATCGTCCGCTTAGAACTTCATGGATTAAATAAATAGGAGTTTTTTAAATGTTATCTAAATAATTTTCTGCCAATTAAAAATATGCAATTAAAATGAAATAATACAGACGAGACACGTAAAATATATTCCGAATTTTGAGTTCACGCTTCCTGAATTTGAATAGACGGAAGATCACTTTTAGCTGAGTCATCCAAGGCATACAGTTAGATAGAAAAAAAATTTGCTTTACGCTAGTTTCAAACGATGTTCAAATATACCGAAGGATTTTGACACTTTGTCCGTTTCCGTTTCTAACAGTAAATTGTCGACAGTGAAACCCATATAACGGGAAAACAGTTATTTTAACTAATCGGATAACAGGTAAGACGGTTACCAAAATACTGGGAATGATTGTTTCCGTTTTTCAATTCAAATGTCTGCATAATTGATTGTGCGATCCGTGACATCGCACGTAACGAAATTCATTACGTTTTACTATTTAAGAATATATTCCTTCTTCGGTGTTGAAATATACTTTTTATGGGTTCAAAGACATTTTCGACAATATTTACTTAGATACAGTTTCATGTAAATGAATTTATGAAATATTGTGCAACGACTGTTGTCTCAGTTACTATTATTTTCATTAATTGTAATTTTTATTCTATCATGATGATCATCAATATGAATTAAAATTTGTTTGAACGGAATTAATTTTGAAGGAGGCCTACATTTTTTGGTCGAAATGGTAACAACTCATTGTTTTAAGAAAATTATCAGAAAAGAAGTCGAATCATATTATATTATTTTAATGATGTATTTATGTAACATTAAAGATTCACGAATTAAACACTTTTGTGTATTACATTAATCACGTACATCATGTATAATAATAATTATTACAAAGAAAAAATTGTAATACAATCCGATTAATCACGATAAAATAATACAAATACAAATTGAAATAATACCGGAATATTTCAAAGCGGAGAAAATCCAGAGAAAATTATAGTTAATTGAAACAGTTTACTAATATATTTTGCAAAAATAGATAATTTAACCACTTCTGTAATAAACAGGGCAATAATATTGATCCGTACTATTTCGAGATCCTTCAATAAGCAATATCGCACATAACCTCCAGTTTACACTGAAAATAAAAATTGGACCCCACTTTCTTAATTCCTTGGTGTGAAAATTAAGCCACTCTTTCACGAAGAATAAAATTTTCACTCTATTGAGAGCGCTACATCATTCTTCTATGGGCGTGACTTTTTTTTCTCTCACTCCTAATGGAGTGAAATGTCCCTCTTCATAAAGTAAAATTTTCACTCTTAATAAGAGTTGCTTAATTTTTAGTCCATGGAATTTATAGAATACGACAAACTGCATTATTGTCAGAGCAATATTGCGCATAAAATTTGTTTAATCTACGTGAATTTTGAACATACCCGATTTAGGAGTGATATGATTTGCTTAAATGGTATAAAACATAAAATTCTCAAACAATTGTAAAATGTTCATAATAAGATATATTTCTGCACGACCCAAATATTTTTTTTCATTCTACTGCAGTTTTGTAATTAAATAGTCGCTTTAAATATTCGTCAATAGTAAAATTACCAGTCAAAAATATACAACGTTGTTAATTCTACTGCTATTAAATATTATAACCATTTTTACCTGTTATTTCGGGATTCATTAACCTTTTTTTCTGTTTGTTTAATACGAGATATTTTTTAATATTATACAAATATTTCGAAGTATTTTGTGAGTATGTTAAATATAAAAATATCGTAAATCTGAAAAGACTGCAACGTTACTTGATTATTGCATCATTATTACATTATTACAAATATTTCTAAATGTTTCGAAATTGTTGTTTAAATATTGTGATAATACGATTCTCGAAAAAATCATTTAATACAGTTCTGAAAATGGTTGAAATACTTTAATCATTATATATTGAATCTAAATAGAAAAATTGACTAAAATAATTATATATTAACACTGACGTATGGCTGTCCTCCTGTATAAATATTACACGTCAAAATGGAATACCAAAATATTACGCGTCAATATGCTCCGCGTCAAAATATTACGCATCAAAATAGTACACTTCAAAATAATACACCTAAATATTACGCGTCAATATATTAAACGTTAAATTAGTACACCAAAATATTTCGCGTTGAAATATGCCAAGATATGCGTCAAAATATTACATCAAAATATTACGAGTCAAAATATACCACATCAAAATAATATACAAAAATATAAAACGTGAAAATATTACACCAAAATATTCTACGTCAAAATAGTACACCAAAATATTACGCGTCAAAATAATACACATCAAAATAGTATTCCAAAATATTACGCGTAAAAACATTACACGTGAAATTATTACGTCAAAATATTACGCGTTAAAATTGTATATCACAATATTACGCTTCAATATATTATACCAAAATACGCGTCAAAATATTACACCAAAATATTACGAGTCAAAATAACAGCAAGATAATATACCTTTGTTTATAAGTGTCTAATAACGCCAAAGCTCAGGTGTTTCGGATTCCACCTTCATAAACTGTAGGTCCCGTCGCGATTTAGTCCCATATGGGTTCAGAAAAGACGACGTAAAATAATATGAACAAAAAAATAATAAGAATATACCAAAATATTACGCGTGAAAATATTGCACCAAAATATGACTCGTCAAAATATTACACATCAATATAGTATACCAAAAATATTACGACTCAAAATGTTACACGTGAAAATATTACGTTCAAAATATTACGCGTCAAAATAGCATATATTATCACTATACATATACGTCATTTGACAATATACGTCAAATTAGTATACCAAAATATTACGCCTCAAAATAGTATACGTCAAAATATTACACTGAAATATTACGTGTAAAAATATTGTACGTCAAGATATTACGTCCAAAATATTAATTACATGTCAAAATATTACAAGGCAAAAATATTACACGTCGAAAAAAATACAGGACAATAATATTTGATGATCACAAAATAAAAAATACTATTTATTGGCAAAATTACAAATTAAAACATAAATTAACCCATGTCTATCTTGCACGCGCACCTTGTGGGATATTCACCGTAAATATTTATGTTTATTACTTCATTTATCATATTTTAACATTTTATTTATTATTGTTTTTGTCGAATAATATTTTGGTGTAATATTTTATCTTGTAATATTTTGATGTGTAATATTTTGACGAGTAATATAAAATACTGTAATATTTAGAGGTATCACCACATCATTATATTATTTTTGTCCTGAATATTAGGAATTTAAAAATACCTCCTTAATACTCCAAGAATATTTTTTACAGGAAATGGATTACAATATCATCGAAATATGTTGATATATGATATAAAAATGTTTGTTCAACAAAACCATGTCGTCCCGAAGTTACTATTTGTTATTTAACAATTGAGACATTAGTTTCTTCCCTATTAATCTTCAAAGATTTCCCTTTCGGTATCCTCTAATCCATAGAATTAATACAATTACTCAGGGTGCGAATTCAATTACGGTTGAGCATGAAAAACTGCCGACGTAATTTTCATACTGCTGTAATAAGTGCAAAGGTCATCGCCGGTTTCTTCCCTGGTCATTCTACCGGACCTTTGGATTCCATGACCACCACATTAGCAACTGTACACAATATACCCAGTGTATATGTAGTTCTCAGTTAACCGCTATCTCAGTTATGAAACTGGGATGTTCATGTGTGCAAGTTACGAAACCAGACGACGTAATAATCCAACGTCGAGTTAAGTTAGCAGTGATGCGCGCGCCATGTTTTTTACCGTTAGATTTTCTCTCCGCAGAGATCGTCATCGGCTTCTCGTCACACTTTGATTTTTTTTATTTGCTTTAGGTTTTTGTACCTACCGCGCGATGGGCGTCATTGTCGACGTGCCGTTCGTGAACCGACCACTAGTAGAAATTCGTGCGATTAAAGACGAATTAATGTCAAGGTTACGGAAGGGCACATTATGACGAGTTAGATCAATGCTGATTAAATAATTGATGAGAATCTGGGTAATTAAATTGTTTAAAAATTATAACGTTGTGTTTAAATTCTGGTTTTTTAATCATCTCAGTAAATTGTTTTATGAGTTGCCGACAATTTGTTAATTATATAATTAGATATTGACAATTTATGTTTTTGGTTGTATTGATTTTTTGTTTGCGAATTCTTTAGTTATTTATTGTGAATTTATGTACCTAAGTGCATATGTACAAATGAAAACTGAACAACGTTACTAAACCTAAAAACAATGCATAACTTATTCACCCTACCGGGCGTAAAGTCCCGTTTTACGCCCCGAAAGTTATATTTCGGAGATCTTTACCTATCTTTGTTTAAAATTCGAGAAATATATTCGAATTTTACATAAAAAATATTGGTCGTATTCCGGAAGTAATCTTTTATATGAGGTATAGGTGATCGTTTTCGGGCATAAAACTCCATTTCGCGCCCTGAATATGAGAGAAAGAGAGAGAGAGAGAGAGGAAGCTGAGTGTATAGAATCCTGAGCCGAATCATGTTTAAGCTATTTTATATTAATCAGTGCTGTTGTATATTAATAAATACTTTCTAATTAAATTGCATACTGAGAGCATCAATTAATAAGAATACTTTTATGTAAACGGTATCAAATGGTATCAATCAACTTAAATAAGCTTTGGAGTCTTTTTTATCAGTAATTTTATTCATAAACATTTTTTGTTCGAAAATACAGTTTTTGGTTTTTAGAGATTTTGTTACAATATTACACTATTAATATTTTAATTTTATTCGTTTTAGTTGTTATAAATAAAAAAAGCTCTAATAATATAAGAAAAGATGCATACTAAAATAAATTGGATCTAAAATTATATATAATTATATAAAATTCAGTTTTTCCCGCACTTTTCAAGACTTGATACATATTTCATAGTAAACGATGGTTTTTACTGTCCTTTCGCAAATTATAATTGCGTTTTATAAATACGTAACATCGTAGTACGTTATTATTGAGAAGTGAAAATTATATGTAAAAGTAAACAACAATATATGTCAATATATACTGAACATATACTCAAAGCTGATAAAACTATTATAAACAAATTTTTATAATGTAAAAAGAAAATTTTCAAAATAGAAAAACTGAACTAACAAATTTTTTGATATGCGTATCAATAAAGTAGACAATTTACGGTTTTTTTCAGCCCGTTAAGTGCGATTTTACACACCCCGCAGTTTAAGGAATAGAAAGAGTACGTAAAGTATCTACTTCTCGAGCAGTGTATCAAAATAGTACTTTTTGGTCCTAGGCCGTAAAGTTGAATTTTACGGACCGGGTGGAGATTTTGTGTCCAAAGGCCGGTCCCGAGGATCTCATGACTCACTTACACGTAAATTACTCACACGTAATTTCACTTTGAAAATTATTTTCTTTTAAATAATTTTAATCAGTTAACATAATACTAGATGACACTAAAGCTCTTAAAGTAGTTCGATTAGGTTAGAATAATGTGACACGTCGTTTTATCCCATTCGCTGCCTTTGTCTACAGTGGGCAAACTTATTTTTAAAATTATTACAGAAATTGATAATTCAACAATTTAATAATTTTATTGTTATTAAACAATCATTAAAAAAAAATTCTTAATAGCATTTTTTGGAATTTCTACAATTATTGTTATTCTCTTCAATTTCTTCAATTTTTGGATATTTTCTGTATATATTTTAATTTTTAAAATCGTTTTTTATCAAATTTATTAATCTATAATTTAATACGGCACGGGTTAACTAAGCAAGTATTTCATTAAGGTAAATAGAAAGAAACACATCCTATAAATATACAACAAAACATCCATTCCAACCTTTTTGTAGGTGAAATTTATTTAACTTTAGTCGGTTCAAATAATATATAAATCTGAAGAAACGAACGCAATTAAAAAATTATCCTTTATAGAGTTTTAGAACCATATTTTTTAATTATTTTTATTCATAAAAATTACAATTTTTAACCTTTTCTGAAATGCTATTTTATATCATATTGAAACCTTTAGATTTACTTTTTACGTGATCTTAACATTTAGCCACGCTTATTTAATGACAGTTTTTGTGATTGTTTTTTTTTCTTGATGGGATGTTACATGGCAGGCTGGTGTTGATCGAATGACGAGTCGAAATCTGTTGGAAAACGTGTCAAGGTCTGTGTAGGACACGGTTTAATGAACGGGCATTCTCAAGAACATAAGTATTGCAATGGGAGCATCGCAAAATTACAACTACAGTAAATATAGTTATCAACAGATTTCTTTTAACCCCTATACCAGAATGTCTAAAAGTTTAGACAAAGCAAACTTTTTGAATTCTGGTGTCATCTTGAAACCGTTAATTTCTTCAAAAAATGAAATTGAAAAAAATGTCGATGCAGACTGAAAACATTCTGGTATAAGGGTTAAAAGAAATCTGTTGATGACTCTATATTTACTGTAGTTGTAATTTTGCGATGCTCCCATTGCAATCTTGAGAATGCCCGTTCATTAAACCGTGTCCGCCATTTTTAGTTTAGATTCATAGTCAAACTCTAAAACCTCAGAGTAACTTTCATCTGTTTTTCGTGTATATTTGAAAGGATTTAGTTTTTGTAAATGTTTTGAGAAACTAACCAGAACTATTTTCTCGAAAACACAACTTTATTCAACATTTTTAGTATCCTACAATAATTTCTCATTTTTGGCAAATTCTTTCATATTTAGCAACATATTTTCAGATGCGTAAAATCGAGTTCCGCGCACGTCTTATTAAAAAATATCGTATGGAACACGAGCGAAATGTCGATCTTGCTTCGCTCGGGCTGCAAACTTCACGCTCGTAATGTTGATAATTGCGCCCTTGTTGCGTAATATACTATTTTAACACTCCGTGTGAGACACTCGATTTTAAACACTGGGGCAAAATTCGATAGTGTTTTGCCGAATGTAATGAATCATTTTCGTCACTTTTTAAGTCTTTCTTTATATTTTTATGTATCAAGACACTTGTAGTAATGATAATAAATTATTTAACTTCTTAGTATACGACGAAAAATGTATTTAAACACCTCCAATGATTATTAATTAGGAAGAGATATTTATTATATGAATATGAACAGTAATTTTTAGTAAAAATTACTAGATTTGTTTTTATTTTGGGGCAAATGTCAAAAAACCAAATTTAAAAATTCCGAAACATTGAAAAATCGACATTTAAAAAGCCGACACTCAAAAAGCCAATGAGCCATAAAGCTGTAATATTCATGAAAACAACAATGTCGGCTTTTTAAATGTCGATATTTCAAAGTTTCGGATTTTCGATATGTACCCATTTTGTTCGTTAGTACACAAAAGTTCGAATTGTATTGTATTTGTTGATTTTAAAAATGATTTATTGCTGTTCATCTAGCCCTTCTTGTTTTATTCGAAATTTTTTAATTATTCTCACTTCATCAGTTATATTTTGTTTATTTGTGTTAATGATTATTCATTCATTTCCGACTTTATTGAACTTAAATTATTTCAAATTTAAAAACTCGTGTTTTTTTTATTTTAATTGTTTTTCTTCAATACACAATTAGAAACACTATTCATGTTTAATATTTCGTATCATTTATTAAAACATAACTCGTTTACGAATATATTAACTACTAAATTATCAATGACAAAAAATCGAAATCATTTCAAAAGATCGTAATGCAGTGAATAAAAAATTTCACACATTCGCATGCACTCGCATGCAAAACTGCTATTAAAATTACTTTGTACAATGCATGTTTAGTATCTAGTTAGTAGTTACATACTGAAAGCGAGCATTATAATATACGACTAGCTTCTTTTTCCTCCTCTTATTATCCTTATACTCCAGTTTTTTATGATAATTGCAACAGTCATATAAAATTACAAATAATTACGACTATATTTTATAATTAAATGATATAATTAGACTGCAAGTAGGATTAAGTTTCCTTTTATATTTGTGTGGGAAGTTTGCGGTGAAAGTATTTCACTTATTAATTTCAACGATACTCGCAATATTTTGAAGTAACGAGTTCCGCTGATGATCGTACAAGTTTCCTATTTCTCATTGAACCTAGATTTTCATGGTTTTATATTTATTATACTAAGGGAGCACTTTTTAAGTATTGTAGAAGATTAGTTATTTATATCAAATGCTAATGTATTTTAATATTTTTATTTTATATGAGAAATAACAAAATTAAACATGCGGTGTATGTTTCTTAAACATTTAATTGATTTGGATGAACTAAGATATTGTTATTAAAAGTTAATTAAAACATTAGGGATTAAATCCGCAAACTCTATTTTGGAGCGTTTACAAAGGGATTTATAAAATATTGAAGGAGAGGAAAAGGTACATAAATAAACAAATTTAATTTTTTATATGTTTTTATTCATATATTGTTAATTGTAACGTATAACAAAAATTGTGTTACTAAAATACAATCTTCAACCTTGTATTAAAATTATTATATTTTTAATTGGAGCGTGGTCTATTTTAAATTCTGACTGATTGACCACCAATGGTATTTTACTAACTTTAGTAACTCCAATTATATTACTAACTTTAACGTCTATAATTATGTGACTCTTTAATTTGCAGTTTCTGGTATCATTGTTTGTCCTATATTTTTGATATGCTATATTTCGAGTTGAACAAGAATTTAATAATGATTGTGTGAAAGAACTATTATTCATCGTCTTATTTTTGTTTTTTTCATAAGAAATTTACGCTAAAAAAATGTTCCAAAGGGTTACGATGAAATCCGGGAATTATCATGTACCCTTGAAATTATTGTTTCACGTTTCTAATTATCAATCTGGTGTTTTTTTAAATTCACGACGGCGGATACAATGTGGTGAACAATATTTGGTAAAATTGATCGTTTTTTATTACTCTACAACTCACAATTCTAAATTCCCAGAATAATTATGGTTTGTTTATCAATAAAAGTAATTTTTCGATTATTCTAACATTACAGTAATACGATACTATTTTAATTATAAAATATATCATCCTTTATAATATTCAGTGATATTCCGATTTGCAGAGTATATTTTTCTTCCTTTTATTTATTATTTTTCAGACTTATTTCAGTGACATGTTTCATACACAAAAAAATATCCTTTATGTTGGATGAATTTTCGAATTTCGGAAAAATGAGAAGATATTCGTAATCAGCAATCTTGAAAACACTCGTATCTCATATAAATTGAGTATTTATTTACATAAGCTTCGCTCAGATTCCCAAAATATTGTCCGCAATTATTACTGTACAATTTTTAATTTCGACAAATTATATTCTCTGAATTGTGGCCCTGAAAGGTTTAAATAAATCAATAAATATCTGATATTTTATAGTGTACTCTTAATCTAGTTAGTATGAACATCGTCCAAATCTCTTGAACCACTTTTTGCGTTTTCAAATTTGGCTGAAATTCTGCAAATTTCCTAACATTTTTCAAATGACGTTGGTATCAGGAAAGTACACCACAATGACGAATAGTGTTATAAACTTTTAGTATGCCAATGTGTTCTCAAATTTCCCCATTGGCATACTACAATAACTGACACTATTATCAATTTCATTTAACTTATTTTAATTAGCAAGTTTCCTTTTCATTTACCCTCGTATTTTAGATATGTTGACAATATTTTTACTTCATCATTAAACACTTTCAAAATATCTTTTTAGACATCTCCATACATATGTTTTCGGTACAAAATGTTTCAAATTTGAAGTCATTGTTTATGAATATTGCACCTTACCTAACCTAACCTAACCTGGCCAAACCTAACCTAACCCAAACTAACCTAACCTAACCTAACCTAACCTAACCTTACCGAATCTGGCCTAACCTAACCTAACCTATTTATAACGATCGCTCGTAAATGAGACCGTTCTGCGTCGTTTAACCTCAAACTTCTTAGTTAATTGGAGACTTTTTCGTGATAAGTCACTTGAAATCGAAGACATAATGTCTATTCGAGCATCGTCAGAATTCTCATCCCGAGTTTACAATAACTTATTTAAATGTTTCAACAGTTTAAAACTGGTTTATTATGAGTCGCCTTCTAATTATTTTGAAGTCATAATGTGTGCAAATCCAGTTTACTGATGTTTGAGAGGTGTAAATAATTTACATTAAAAAAATACCCGACATAAGTTATTCAATAAACAATGTAAATAATGCCATTGACAAAGACTAGTCCTGAATTACGTCCTGAAAGCAAAGTGCACAATAATTAAATATTGAATACGAATATTCATTTTTGAACAATCGACACATTTTTAGGTTATTATTGAACAGTCTGGAAAATACCCACTAGTAACCAAATTAGGGGAGATAACTGCGCCCCCACTTAGACATTGTCGTAAGCTACATGACAGAAACATAGGTGACGCTGTTGTGTCCTTTATGATTTTTTAAAACGTGACATTATGACATCGGGCTATGGTGGGAGAAGGCGATAAAGGGGAAGTGTCACTTTTCGAAGGCAAATGTGCTATTAGTGGGAGGAAATTCATTATGACACCTGTTTTTGTAGATATTGTGTTTTAATTTATGCCTTTTTTAATTATATTTCTTTCATTCTGGATGGTATTTGAGGATCATCTCAATGCAGTAATTGCTTCACGTCATACGGATAATTTGAAAGTTCTTTGTCAGCGCAAAATCAGCACACTTGTTAATTACATTCGGGCTCTCAAAATCGTAACCGGGTTTCCGAATGCCATTATCGGTTTTTTTCCCTGAGCCACCTTTCTCGCGCACCTACAATGCGGTGATTTTTTTGCGAACAATCAGGGGAATTCCCATGGTGGCATTTCTAATTCCACAATCGGGTTCACTGAAAGTCGACGAGGATCGGATTGTAACGACTGTGAGCGAATAATGTCGAAGGAAGCAAAACTTTCTCGCACGTATACAGATATAACTTGGCATTAAATGTAATGCATCGGGTTGGTCTTACCTCACTTCGTAATTTCTCGCGCGGACTTTCTTCGCCGTTACTTTACTTACGGGAGCTCGTTACGCGCCTTTCCATCGGACCAAAAAATATGCGGTAGAAATTACGATACGTCATATTAAATTCAACCCGTGCATTACCGACGTAAGAACATTTTTAGCGAATTAGCGAGGAATATGTTTACCCAGACATTTTTCAAAAATGTTTTGAGAAAGTGTTTTCTAATTATACTGATCCGAGATCATGACTTTGCAACTTCTTATTTGCTTGCGAAATGAACCATTCGCGGTTTTCAACTTTTTTGTTTTATGAAAAGGTTATAACGATAGACATAAATCGCCTTATGGTGAACAAAAATGAAAATACAATCTATTTTTTAAAATTTCTTTTAGCATTTTTACTTTTCAAGTCAGGAATATGTTTGCATAACCAATACAATACAATCCATTTCAGGATGTCCTGAGGAGCCCCTGAAGACGTCCAAATATCCGCTTTGATCCTAAGGAGCTCTTCCAGACCTCCTGAGAGCATCCTGAGAAGTAGTTGTACTGCTTGGGAACATATTTTCAAATTTTTGTTGGAGAACATTTTTTAAATGTCACAATGTCGAATGAAAAATTGAATTATTTTTTGTTGTATAATTTCTTAATATTTTTAAAGAAAATGAGCACCAAACTTACAGAGATTCGACATGTCGTGATCATTCTGGCATTTGCCGAATTGTTTACAATAAAATTGGGATAATAACTGTAAATTCTGCAAGCGAGTTTTTATTGCAGAGTAGAAATATTCACAAATATTAAATTTTTGTTTTTGTAATTTCAGCAACATTTGTATACGTATTTTCATCTTTGTTCATCATTTACTTATTCCCAATTTGTATGGACAATCTAATTGTAAGTATAATCAACTGTACATATTGAAATTTCGAATTTATTGAGAAAAAAGTCAAAGATACTGCAGATATAATATCGTTTTTGGTTAGGGTTGCACTCTTTTAGTGTTTCTAAGTAAATTCTTAGTAAAATAGAGTATTTATAAACTACTGCGAGTAATTGAATAGGTCCTGAACTGCGTTTCATTAGAAGTAATAACAACCTTAAAGTAGTTAAAACTAAGAAAATGGTTAGATAAATTAAAATTAAAAAGTTAATTTAATTAAGTCTTTAAAAACATCATCAGTCTAACTACAAATTACAATTCACTTAATGACTGACTATTAATTCAAATGAACAGATAGTAAAGTTAACAATATCGATACCATTTCTCTAAAATAAGTAGTTACTTTTACTACTTTTTTCTAAAATTTGTCAAGTTGATTTTTTCAATGAGCGTTTAAAATAAAAAGCTACCAAGTCAACGATTAAAATTGATGACTGGTTATCCTAAAACTTTTATATAAATATCTGATAAAGTCTTAAAAAATAACAAAGTTTTATAAAAAAAGCTGTTGATAAAAACAATTAAGATATGAGACAAAATAATTAAACGCGAAAACTAGCTATTGCATATGAACGTAAATTCATAAATGTAGTAGGATAGGTTCTCTCTAAATTCTTTGAATTGAACATTCGCAATAATGCTTTTCATTTAATTATAATAATTATTTAAACGATTAAATAATAATAATTTTTATATATGTTTGATAACTTCAATTATGCTAATTTTAACTAGTAAAAGGGAAGCAATATTACTGACTCATTGATTAAGTTTTATTAAAACCGGGAATTACATCCGTTGAAAGCATATTAGTAAATAAACTTGAATTGACTAACGATTTAGTAGGTTTTTAGTTTTTATTAATATTACAATATATTAGCTTCACTTCGTGAATGACATTTTGTACTCGGACTACTAGTTTTTAACTAATTACAATTTTGAGAGAACTAAAAATTACAATTGCAATAATTAAGGGCTAATCCTACATTCTCAACTTTAGAAAATCAGTTTTTCATCCCAGATAGTAACGTGAGTTCACGTAAAGTGCATAATAGAACTCACAAATCAGATTAAACCGTACGTATGCGCTCCATGTGAGTGTTACTTGTGTCCTACAATCATGTGACGATCGGCACTCACATGAGTCTTGTTTTATTGAAAAACTGCGCATGCGCAAACCACTAACTTCTTGCCTCACAGGCATTTCACCCGACGATTGGTTGCCCACCAAGACTATTAGCCAATCATTAGTATCACAAAAGTCTCATATGTACGTAGAAGCGGAGCTATTTTGCGCATGCGCAGTCCAATCCCGTATATTTTACTAAATTCTTAACTTTATCTAGGGACTTTATGGATTACAAACACTTAAAATAGTTTAAAAATCTCAACTCAAAATTAAAACATGTCTTCTATATAATTAAATATAACAATTTGAAAATGACGTTATTAATTATTTATAGTTATTCGAAATATTCCAAAAGTTTATGGGGTCACTTGCGTCACATAATTATTCAAATTTTTAAAACAATTTTAAAATGCACTTCTTATTGCGCATTATTCCACAAAGGCTTGTTCATGAGGAGCTTGAAATATCTCGCAGATTTACCTGGAAATGCATCTGTAACATTGACCGTATGTACAGTTAGGCGAGAATTGATCTCAATATGCACGGCCTTACAGACCGTGACACGTGAGTTTATCTCGGAAAACAAAACGTATCTGTGACAAAATCTTTCACACTCAAGAGCTTTTACGTAAAAGAGATTTGCTATGCATAATGCCTTTGGATATTTGAAGTCTTTTACAAATATTAAATTTGTTTTTTAAGCACGAAACGTTGGTAACAATGCAAATAGAATCACAATAATTTGTTATAGCAGCTGTCAATTAAATTTAAAAAATCATTTTGAATCTTTTTATTTTAAGGTTCTTGCGCTACTTTCTGAATTGCATTGAAAATAATCTACTGTCATTTCAGTTGAAATAAATTCATCAATTCAGTCAATCATTTTCCAGTGATTAAGAAGGGAGCAAAATTCCTTTTTTCTTCACGACTCTTGAATGGATTTAAGCAAATTTACTAGAAGAATATGTAAACCTTGAGAAAATAACGAGATAAATAAATAATAATGATGATAGTTACGGATGTTGGCGTATGTTTCATAGCAAGGTGTTGATGACATAAGTGATAACATCTGAAAAAGTAATACTGAAATGGTGACAGATGATACAAATTGATAGGTGATGTTGAAATTTACTGACAAATTGAAAAACTGAGGATCATTGGGATTAAAAAAATGGATGACTGATTGAAATAGTGGCGTATCTATCACTAAAAAGCAGTAAATATTTGCTAAATCCCAAATCCTAATTCAGCATGACATTCATGATTTAATGAACCATCATTAATCGTTTTTCAATATAGTTCTCTTCTTTTCACATGTTTTCGCTATTTCTTTTAAATAAATTTCACAATTAATAAAAATGTAGAAAATTAAGATTAATTTATTTGACCATTTTATTTACATGTCAAACATAACTGGTGATTGATGTTCTTTAATCAGTTTAATCAAAATGCATATAATTACCTCGGCAAATGAAAAAATGCTAAATTTAACCGTCGCGTAAGAGCAATTGTACCGGTTGCAGATCGCGTGCAACCTCGTTGTTTATTTCGGGAACCGGTGCGGCATTAATACATATTTTCGACGGAATTATTCGAGCCGACAACAGCTGTCCTTCCAGGCTCTTGGTGGCCTTGATCCGGGCGATTTTCATCTCAAGTATCGTACTCGAGCGAGTACCGTTCGGTCCTTGTCCCGTTAGAATCCAAGAGATCCGTCCCAACATCCACGAGTGGAGGCGCATATGCACGGGCGGTTCCTGTTTTCGAACGGTCCGGAGAAAGTGGTGACTACATACATTTACTGACCTACATTACCCTTCTAGTCCCCTTGTGCCCCTTTCCCCCCTTACCCAGAACCCGATACCCTCCACCACCTCTACTGTACATCGCCTCAATTGTACCACTCGATGTGATTACATGCAACGGGATGGCGAATTCCTTACAGATGAATTGTCTTGGTCCTGAAGAGGAAATGTCCAAATTTGCATTTATTTTGAACATTTTCGACCGTTCAAAAATGATATTCTGGAGATGACCAGAGTCGAAATATTATTTCATACGATGACGCACAAAATTTTGTTTCCTACAAGTAAGAGTCGATTACGATATCTACATCAAATAGGTACAAAACATTGATCTGGACCTAGTTTTGACCAAATTGAAAATCAAAGGGGTAAAAAATAGTGTTCTTTGGTAACCAATCTTATTCTGATTATATATTCTAATTCAACATGATGATGATGATGATTTAATAAACCATCATTCGTTTTCCAACGTAGAATGACCAAGTTGAAGGTCAAAGGGGTCCAACATCGTATTTAGAGGACATTCAATCTCATTCTGGTGATACATTCTAATTCAGCATGCTGCTAATGATGATGATTTAATAAACCAAAATTCGTTTTCTAACAGTGATTGGCCGAATTGAAGGTCAAAGGGGTCAAACATCTTGTTTTAGGACATTCAATCTTATTTTGATGATACATTCTAATTCAGCATGATGATGATGATTTAATAAACCATCATTCGCTTTGCAACATGATTAACCAAATTGAAGGTCAAAGCGGTAAAAAATCGTGTTTTTGGACATTTTTCACAGCTATATTACAGGACGCAAAGCAGCAAGCAATGCAAAACGGCTTCAAATTCATTACCGTCTTGGCTACGTTTAAAGAAAAACAGGAAATAATAAAACACGATTTTTTACACCTTTGACCTTCAATTTGGATTCTGCGGAAAAATTCAGAATTGGCTCTTACTAGTGGGGTAACAGAATTTTTTGGGGCTGTGAATAGATCCTCAAAATGGCTGAAATCAGATTTTTTACTCCTTTGACTTTCAGTATATCAAAATCTAGACCCAGTTGGATATTTTGGTCGAATATGGATTTTTGAACAAATATCCTGTCACAATGGACTATTATTTATAGATCAACAAAAGATTGTTGGGCTGTGTTATGTTAGACCGAAATATGAATTACAATTAAAAAGTAGATAATTTTAGGTTAGGGTTCCTATTCAAGATTTGAGAAGAAGAAATTGATTGTAGTAAAGAATCGGTAGTATAGTTAACGAAGTTTTCTCAATTTTTGTCAGCATTGACGCGAGTAATGTGTTAACAAACAAATAATAGTTAAGTTGTCTATTTTTCTAGTTATTTAAATTAATTAAAATGTCGTGATTACTATTTTAACTAAAACGGGAGTGAGCTCTTACGATTTAACTAATTGAAATAGTTGATTTAAGGAGTTAAAGGCATCTTCTAACTATTTATTTTGGATGTAAAATAATAAACTGGAAATAGTTACAGCAACTAGAAAAAGTTCTGAGATAATACCCAACATTTTTAGCTAAATTTAATAATTTTAAGTTCAAACATTTACTTTTATACATGTCATCAATCTCCAGATACTATTTCTATTCTCCAAAACTGGTGCACCTAAAGATACCATGAATTGCTCGTTATTTTGGTAAAAATTGGTACTATCTTAAATGGTCATTAAAGATTGCTCGAGCCTACTTAAAATTATATATAAGAAGGCCAATTTATGACCATACTTTATGCCAATAACCTCTCACTTAAAATCTGTAAAGAAAATGACCAGGAAGGGGATATACCACGATTTGAAACTCCTATTTAGATTTCAAACAGTTCTTTTAACAGTTTTTTGAATTGTTCTTATTCAATTGTTTTTACGTTAATTATTTTTAATACAATGGTCACTTGTAGTGTTGCTAAAAACCAGTCAACTGTTGGCCATTACATCGGTTAGTACTTGACCATTTAATCCAAAATAAATTGTTAATATTTAGCCAGCTCCATAACTGGAAGATGTTTATATTTTCTACCAGAGTATAGTCAACCTCAAAAAAATAGATTATAGATATATTAACCTGTCACAGTTATTTCGCCATCTGTAATTGGTTATGTCACTCAATCAAGGCAGTTGATCTCGTTAGTTCTGATTATTGGATGTATTGATGACTGAATTGAATTAGCGATTTCTTAGTAAGATTTGACATATTGCCCGACTACTAGCCCATTCATATATGAGCCACTATTGAATCTTTACTTTAATTTTTTATAATTTAAAGACAAACGTTTTCTATTTCAAATACTGTTCAGTTCTTGTTTCAGAAGAAGAATTGGTTTCATTACACAAAAGACAGATTATGTTTATAATTATATTAGACTTAAAATATTACTTTTCTAGTTCAGGAACTTAAGTAACTAAATTAAACAAGAGTTTTATTACTGAGTTTTCAGATTAATTATCAACGACAAAATTTTTATTTTTATTTTAATATATAATTTATCATGTAATTTTTAAGATAACCAAAAAATCATTTTACATGTTTTCATTTGTACCGTTTGCAATAAAGATATTGAATAAAAGTCGTAGAGATCATTCATTTCTGCTTTACCGTTACCTCTGGCGAATACGTCATACTTTGACCCACAAAATACTTTCATTCTACTATAATTACGTCAATCCATACTCGACATTCTGATATAACATACGTTAAAACTGAAAATAACAAGTCACAAAATTAGTATTATTTATGAATCAATAAATATGCTAAGAATTATTGATAAGAATTATTTACAGTTTAAAACAAATGCTTGAGTTCGAAAAAAATACAATTACAAATTTATATTTATTTGTAATTAAAAAGTCGATAAAAAATCATTTAAAATCACATTGTTAGGCGTAAATCATAATTCAAAACTAAAATACTTATAAATAGCCATAATTATTTAATAATTTTGAATACATTTTCACTATTTCTGACAATATCAGGATTTTGCATTATTCAATAACGGAATTTTGACAGTTTAAAAAAATTGTTGACTATATTTTGTGGATTAATGGCTTAAAAAAAATCGAAGAGACCTTCTGTAAATCAATTTTGTTTTACAGATGTATTATGATAGCAAATCATTGGGACTATTTAATACGTTTATTTACGTATTGTTTTGTTATCTGTGAATAAATAATCTCAAACTAAATTTCATTTAATTTATGTTTGGAAAATCCGTAAACTTTGACCAATTGTAAACATTTTAATTTATTAATTTATTCTTAAATGACTTTCCGGTAGCTGTTGATGTCATTTTAATCGTCTGTTATATAAATAAGATAACACGCCGCCATCCGTTAATGTCATCAGTCGCATATCAGTATCGCTTTAACCCGGAAGTCATCTTTCCGGTGACGGTCGTCGTTCAATCATCGGGTCAAACATCACGAATCTTGGTTGGGAATGTCGCAAAATACATCGCGATAATTCATAACCTTTTTTTTTTGATAACACATCCGAAGAACATCAAGATCGTAACATCACGTATTGATTCATATACGAGTGAAATTTAAATTTTGCAACGTAAATATCACTGATTAATTATCTGTGCCACGTAGCAGGGGTTATATTTGCATTATAACGTGTCTTCCTGATGAAGTACATTTAAATGTTATCAACCTTGTCAACAATTTTGAATGACAGTAAAAACGTTGGAGGGCTGCAACTAAAAAAGAGATGATTTCGCGTATTATGTTTTAATTTTTATATATTGCGTTTGTAACGAGATTCCACGTGTTTGTTATTACTTTTTCAAGAACTCTGATGAATGATTGTTAATGAAACGTCTTTACAACGTCTTAACTTTGCTTCCAATCAAACAGCAAAAAATGTTAAAAAACGGTGTAAGAATTATTTAAACGTTTATTCTGTATTATCAGTAGTTCCCATACCCATAATTACACCCATCTAAAATTTTTTTGGGAACATTTTAAAACTGTTGTATCGCGAATTTGGTATACTTCTTCACAAAGGTAAACTAAATATGTAGTTGCAATTTTAGTAGGCTTAAATTACAAGTGAGAAAAGTTATCAACGATTATATTATGTTTTTATATTTCACACGATGTTTTATGGGAAAATTTTGTTGGGATCAAAATTGAAACGTTGTAACGACGTTCGCAAGAGTGTTGCAGTTTTAATTTGCGTAGAACGCTTTCAAATCGTTTCTAAAAC
Source organism: Trichopria drosophilae (assembly GCA_030407085.1). Lineage (NCBI taxonomy): Eukaryota > Metazoa > Arthropoda > Insecta > Hymenoptera > Diapriidae > Trichopria > Trichopria drosophilae. The sequence goes on along the minus strand of CM059586.1, from coordinate 95,479,438 downwards.
GATTAGTCCTTTTCATTTCGCGGGAACCATGTGACAAAGAAGTCAAAATTTTAACTTTATCATAATCAAAAATATGTCCCGTGTCTAATCTGTAATAAGTTAGTTGATGCTCTGGTTGTAAATAGATGTTATTTTTGTGTTCATGTATTTGTTTCTCTTTGTTTTTTCAATGTAATATTTATTACAGTTTTTGCAAGGTATTTTATAAACATCACAACTATTTTTTATAACCGGAGATGAAAAGCTTTTATGTCACCTAAGTTAGTATTAGAGGATTTATTAACTCCTCTGGTATTTTTTTGGTTAAATATTCTTTGAAGTTTTTCTCAAAGACTTGAAATATGTGGTCGACCTATTGTAAATTTAATAGCAAAACTTTATTTTTTACTGGAAAGTTTTGTTATAAAAATAATGTAATTTCTTTTTAATAAGTTGTTGTATTAACCCTTTTCGTCGCAAAAGTCCGGAATTTGGACCGAACTTTCAGCGCTATAATTTTTGTTCCAAACGTCGCGTCGTTAGGAACAAGATTCGTTAGGAAATATTGAAATTAGTCAAAATCGATAGATTTGAACCTCCTCTTTCAAATGCGTGGTCCTAATCAGCCGGCAATTTCAAAGAAAGAAGTTTTTTTTTTAAATCCTGATTTTGTTGACGTTTCTTCGCAGGAATCGCGTTTTTTGACGTTGAAAAGGGCAATGCTAACCATTTTAAAAGATACTAATCGCGTCTTTTTGCTCAGCCCTTTCTTTTCCCATAGGATTTTTTTCAAAAAAACAAAATGGGGGCTTCAAGGTGACGTCTGCAAGTATTATAATTTTGCATTTTCTCGCACAATTATCGATGTTTTGACTACGTAACGGTTGAAATCGGAGAGAATTGGGATGAAAAAGTAATTACTATCATTTGTGAATACCTAATCTCATTATTATTCATTCATAACCTCAAATTAGTTATATACAATGGACTTTTACCATTTTTTCTAATTTTCACTGAATTTTCGACGTTTCCATATTACTTACGTGTAAAATTCAAAATGACTAGATTCGATTGTGACTTCTCAATAATCGGTTTATAACCCAAAAATTGAGTACAGGTCGACAATTATGTGCGCATTCCTACCTGGTACTATGACGTTTGTAGGCTTAATAAAAGCGAATATCAGAATAAATTTCGCTGTAAGTGATACCACGGATTATATACAAAGAAAGTTTAAAAAACCTTTGGAGACCCACATTATCAATATTGAAGAGTCGAAACGATATTGTTGTGGTGACAAGTATGAAAGATGAACCTCTTATTGTTCGGACTATAATACAAAATTTTGCAAAGTACGCTTCAAATCATTTCATAAAGTTACATAGATTTACTATATTACTGTTATCATGATTCACCGTTGTCATTTCTTGGAAAAATCCAATATAAAAAATGTTATCAAAATAAAAGAATAAAAAAATTGTTAAAAAATGAAAAAATACAAACAAAATTTAAAAAGTACTAAAAAATAGTAATAAAAATGACTCTCCGAATACCGTTTACTTCCTATGGTAAGAGTCGGACAACGGCAAAATATGTAATGACGGCTAAACAACGTGATGTAAATCATTGTGAATTGGTAGTGTGTAAGTAATGTATTATATTTATCATCGGGAACAACTTGGAAATTAGGCATTGGAGGATCGATGTATTTACTCCGATATTCACGTTTATTAAATATACAAACGTCATAGTACCAGATAGCAATGCGCACAAGATGTGCTGCACTCCATTTTTAGGTTATAAACCAATCACCGATAGGTCACAATCAAATATAGTAATTTTCAATTTCACACGTAGGTAATGATACGGAAAGTCAAAAGTTGAGTGAAAATCAAACAAAAAATCGATAAGAACCCATTGTATGTAACTAATTTGAGGTTATCAATGAATCATTCTGATATTAGGTATTCACAAATGATAATAATTTCTTTTTCATCCCAATTCTCCATGATTTCAACCGTTACATGGTCAAACACTCGATATTTCTACCACAAAATGCAAAATGACAACATGCAGGCACCATTTTATTTTTTGAACAAAATCTGACGGGACAAGAAAGGGCTGAGCAAAAAGATTCGATTAGTATTTTGTACTAAAGTATTGGTTAAAGGCTTTAGATTATTTTTTCAAAATTCAAAATCTGGTAATTCAATAGCTGGATCGATTAGTGACCAAGTAGGTTTGTGATACCAATTAGTTGAAATATACTCATTTTTAGATCTAAAGAAAGTTAAGTCTAAAAAATTAATAGTTCCATTTATCCCTTTTTTAAAGTAATTTGTAATTCGTTTTCGAACTGAATGAACAAATTGAAGGTATTTAAGATTCAGTTTCTTTATCTTTAGGAATGCAACATAAAGTGTCGACATATTTATATAAAACTCCACTTATTAGTCTAATTCTTGTAAATTAATAGATTAAATTAAATCTAGGCCTAAATTAGCTAAAATGGGTGCGAGTGGTCCATTGGAAGTCCAAATATTTGTTGAAAAATAGTACTTTCCGGTCCTAGGCCGTGAAATTTTACGGCCGAGGAGCGAATACTATTTTTTGATACACTGTTCGCAAAAGTAGGCACTTTAACGACTATTTATATTCCGTAAAGTGCAGAAATCCGTCCGTAAAGTCACACTTTACGGACTAAAAAGAGTCCGTAAAGTGTCTACTTCACGGACACGTGTATCAAAAAAGTTTATTTAGAACATAATTTAATTACAATTAGAGATTATTGGATTTTTGTATAATTTGTAATAATTGACTAATTTTTTTTCTAACAACTTGGGAGTTTATTTTGTAAGTAATATTTGCGAACATGGAAATGATATCTAGGGAACGAAAGATATAGTTTGTTATGACAGTAAAGAACTTAATTTAATTTTTAAAATCCCAGCTGTCTTTAATGAAACTGCATTTATTACCTTTTACATTACTCAAAATAGTGTATAAAAATGTTGCTAATTTGTATGTAGGGGAATCTATCGTAAACATTCTGACAGGACATTCTGATATATTTGGTATCACAATGTTTATAGTCAAAAACAGAAAGATTAAAAATCATTTCTAGTCTCTTTAATCTTGTCCAGATTCATGTGATTTTTTTATAAAAAAAGAATGATGTAAATCATGGCATATTAAGAAGAGTAGCTGTTTTTTGTCTAGTGTAATTTAAAAATGTATCAGCGAGTAGTTTATGTAGGATTTTTCTTAAGAATAGTTACTAGTGACTACTATATCAAATTCTTTACCACCATGCTTCAGTATCATTGTTGCTAACTTTATCATCATCATTATAACACTCCACCTTTTAAATATCTATTATATAGTTGTTACTTTTCTTTCTCTTTTCATCACTGGTAATTATTATTCTTATTCGAAATCATCATCATAGTTCCATAAGTCATCATCAGTGTTATTGGCATTACAGTCATAATTGCGTCTGATATTAACATTTTTTTGGTAACTCTTCATCCGTTTGCTGAGACTGTTATCATTGTTGAAATCTTATATTTAAAATTTGTTGATGTCATTGTACTCGTCATATTTCTCAGTATAATCAATGTCAGTATCACTCCGATTATGACTTCACTTTTAAAACTTACTACATTCCTGATCATGATCATTTATTGTCGATAGTGATTAATAACTTTAGCCTTTATTGGATAATAAAGGCAAGGAATCTGATTATAGTAGCAAACAACTTCAATAACAGAAGGTTAATGAGTGACATAATGCACTATTTTAATAAACTTCTACTCTCTAAATTTTTTAAAGCCAAAACTCACTCTCTATAGAGCGAAAATTATGCCACTCTAGTGAATGAGTATATTCTTCCTCTTTAAGAGTGCATTTTAACTCCTGATAAAACGAATTTTCACTCCTTTTCAGTGGTTTGGGATGAGTCTACTAAGAGTGAATTCTTACTCCCAGGAATTTAGAGAAGAGACAAAATATAGATATGTCTTTTAATTTTGTCTATCTTAACCCATTAAGGACAAAATGTACAGAAATTTAACATGAAGTTTGTCAGTAATTTTTTGTATTATATGAAACAATGAAAAAATTGTTGGAACGGGCGTTTTTTATTGCCCAAACCCCGCTCTTTCGAATGGTGTATCGCAAATTGCTGCAAATTAAAAAATAAACTACGAGCATTTATTGAACAAAAATCAAGATTTTTTAGGTTTTCTTTTCACTTATCGTAATTTTTTTGTCCTTACCTGTATCTGAATATATCAGATGGGTATAAATTTCACGTCAAAAATGTTTGGGCTAGAAGATAGAACTAATGAAAAAACAAATTTTCAAAATGGCGGCTCAAAAATGGCGGTTCAAAAATGGCTACAAAAAGTAGATTTATTTTTTCAAAATTAAAGTCGCGTGCACTCAATCGACTGACTAGAATGAAATCACTTTAAACTTGATACCTGGGGGTTTCCAGAGTCGCTGATTCGGAATTTGAAGTTAGTTTTTCAACATTAAAAATGGCGGATCCAATATGGAGTACGTATTTATGAAAATCGATCGAAATTATTCAAGGCTTGATACCCTGGGGTGTTTGGGCTCAAAGATTCCAAATTTGAATTTAGTTTTCAAAAATTCAACATGGCGGATCCAATATGGCCGCCAAATTTTTTTAAATTTAATGAAAACGTTTGAAACTTGTTTCTCGGGGGTTTCTTGGATTGCTGATTACAAATATTGAATAAGTTTTTCAAAAATTCAAAATGGCGGATCTAATATGCAGGACGAATTTATGGAAATCAATCGAAATCACTTACTTATATTTTAGTATTTATTTTTTTGTTTAGTCGCAGGTTACAAATTTCTTTTCCCAAACATTTTTGATGCGAAATGTATACCCATCTGAGATATTCGCATACGGGTAATGATAAAAAATTATGATAAGTGAAAAGAAAACCTGAAAAAATCGTAAGTAAATGTTCATAGTTTGTTGATTTTTTCATTTGCAGCAATTTGCGATATGCTATTCGAAAGAGAGCATAAAGAAAAACGTCCATTGGAACAATTTTTTCATTGCGTTGTAATACAAAAAATTACTGACAAATTTCATGTTAAATTTATATACATTTGGTCCTTAATGTGTTAAATAGATTAGTTACTACTTCGTTCATTTTGAAAACCATAAATCTCCCTATTACACCCATTTCATATTGAAATTTTCGATATCTTTGGTACCTGCATTAAACTACACTGCAATATAAACAATACTATAACTGAAAACAGACTAATTAAGTTATAAATAAAACTAAAACGCTGAAACTATTAAATGTACTATTCTTTAAAAATATTAAAAATGCAAAAACATGGAATACGCATCTGTGAAATTCATCATGGAAATAACATTATAATTAATAGCAGAAACTTTGATATCATTAAAAGAATTGTTAAAATATTCTCGAACAATTTTACTCCTCGTCATGGTCCTTCATATTTGATGGTATCATGGCAACATTGTTGCACAATCTAAAATTTGGTACTTAAAAATAATTAATACGTTCCACTTTTCACTCCAGACAGGTGTTTAAGACCATAATCTTATGACGTATAAGTGTAGGTTAGGAAATTCGACCTAAGCTGTACAATCTCTGAACACAGGGTTGGTTACATTTGAGAAAAAAAATCTTAAACGAAGCGATCTATTGATGGTAGGATTGAGAGTGCATCAAAATTAGCATATGCTACTTGTTAACTGAAATAGTAGCCTTTAACAACGCCAGTCCACGCAACAACAATCGTTTTTTTCTAGAGATACCATAATTTTTGGTTTTACCTATAATTTCTCTGTGATTCTTTTATTCGATCGATTATATCGATTTTTTTGGATCGAAAATTTGAAAGGATAATTACAGACAAGCTATCGATCTATACATCATTCGTTTAGTATAAGTTTAAAAGTATTATTTACATTTGTGAAACGCTTGTCTACGAGAATTTGTATTAAGATTATATTCACAATTAATAATAAAATATATATGTAGCTACGTAAGCATGAAAACGAATTATTATATTTAAATTTATTTCCCAGTCGATATTGATCTTCAGAAAGCAGCCGTCCTTGGAATTCTTTTTAATTAAAATTTAAAAAAAATAAAATTTAAGCCATGGTGTAGTTCATTGTGATCGGTATATTGCGTAATGCAATATAAATATTGCAGCATCGCGTGGGACCTGTGAATTCAAACAATATGTTAAGTTTTTGTAAATATTTAAATATTTTATGATAAGATAAGCTTATACTGATGTAAGTACTAACGAATTTATTAAACTTATTAATTTATAAAACATTGTAAGTTGTTTTTCCCGCAGAAATTAGACAATTTCATTTTAAAATAGTAATCTGATTTATTTATATTGGAGAAAATTGATAAATCTACAAGAATTTGTTGATTGATCGTTATTAAATTGTAGATCGATCACATGTAATTATATAAAAATAACTGGATTTCACTTATCGCAAAAAATGCCAAAACATGTATCAGATAAGTAGTGTTTAACAGCTTGTCAATTAAGTGGTCTTTGGTGACACTTAACATGGATACGAACCTGATTATGCATTTGATACTTCCATAATTTCATGAGATGAGTTTCTAATATGTACGAAAGTGGGTTTGGCTATCGCATGAATAATTATAGTGATGATTTTTTATATGCAAAACTGGAGTGAAGAGAATTAATGCCTTATTCATCATTCCGTACATTTTAATTCGTAATTATTTAAGTCTATTTTACAAAATAACTATAGAGTGTTACTTAAATGTTAATGTTTTCGAACATTTATCCATTTGTTTTATGCCATACGATATTAACATTGTTTGGGAAAAATGAGGGGCGTTGTCTTAAAACTGTAATTGTAGAAAATGTTAGATGAATTTTTCTCAACTTAAATGTTAAGAAATACTGATTTTTATGAAAACAAAGCTGTGGTGTCCCATAATTTTGGTTTGGCAATTGTAAACCTAAATCGGTTTTTCCTGTCAACAATATCTAATGTTTTATTTGTGGGTCTCACAGGAAAATATTGGAGCTGTCATGTCGTCATTTGCACTTTCAAAATTGCTCAAAAACTAGAGGCAATCCAATATTTTTAAAGTTAGATTCGGATGCTACGGACAAAATCCTATAAGAATAGGCTGTCATTACTTGTGCAACAAAATTTTGTTGGCTAGTATAATTATTTTTCTATGACAATAAATACCCCAACATTAAAAAGTCTTTCTCTTTAAGAGCTCTTTGAGAAGTCTTAAAAACTACAGATTGTCTCAAATATTTCTCAAAAAGAGCTTTTAAAGTTATTTTTAAGAAGAATTTTGCGTCGATTTTAAGAGCTCTACAAGACATCTCAAATATGAGATCTCAGAAAAGAGCTTTTATTTGAGAGCTTTGATACTCAATATAAAATAAATAATATAAATGAAAAGTACAAATAAATAGAATTCTTTTTCAGGATGATATTTTACAAATAATAATAAATTCAAATTTGGCAGGTTTTATCCTGCAACTCAATTTTTCTGAATTTTTCACATATTTTCGGCTTCTTCATATTTTTTTATAGAATTAACATCTCTAGTCAGCATTTTTAACGTTTTTCTTTAAAAATTTTTTTTCAAAAAAGCAGCCTGCTCTGGAATCGAAATGATTCCGACAGATTGCGTTTGGAAAATATTTCAACTGGGTTGAAATGTTTGATGCAATCACCAAAAATTGCGTATCAGGATAAAATCCACCAAATTTGAATTTATTATTATTTATAAATAAAAAGTAAATTTCTGAGAATTTTATTTTACATGAATTATTAACTTATATAATTTTACCTGAATTTTAATGATCTGTATAGTTATATATTAGATTACAGTGAATAGAATGGAGATCTTACAATAATACAAAATCGTGATACCACTTGCTAAATATCGCAAAAGCACTTATTTTTGTCATTATAGCTTTTCATCCATGGCTCTACATAAGAAGTAAATATTGCGCGATTTCAATGTTGGATTCAATAGCCACCTAGTGTCTCTGAAATAAATGCAGATTTTAACTCTGCGGATCCATTTACTAAAAGATATGGCAAATGAAATACCTTTAAGACGGAAAATATAAAGACCTCTACGAGATTACTATTTTAAGTATTCAAAAGTAAGACTTTCTTTAAGAGGTAAATTTCTAGATTATCATAATTAAGACCTCCTGAGATGTCATGTCTATGAAATGAATGGAACGTAATTATATTAATGTGTAAAAATGTCTGTCAGTAACTCTTCTGCTCCAATAGCAGTAAAGGTAGATGAGTGAAATAAATCCAATTTTTTAAATGATTTTTTTGCGAAACTTTGGTTTGTTTTCCTATTTTCCGAAAAAAAATGTGGATTGAACTCGTAATGTGCGGCGGAGGTATTATTTCCCAACTATTAAATTTATATCGCTTCGAAAACAGCAAAACGATATCATTAGGAGCTATTTACATCCTTTTAAAATTGTAGAGAAGCGTTAAATACTGCTCAGAAAAAGCTCTTGTGAGATTAAATGCTTCGATACTTTGTAAAATGGTGCTCCTCAAAGATACCAATTTAATAAAATAAATTTTAAAAATCTCAAGCATAAAAGGTCTTTGAAATCAATAGTTTAAGAACTCTCAAATGAGAACTCTTTAAGAGGTTATTTTCCTAGAGTATTTTGACTAAGTCGTCTGCAAGGTATCATTTAAAGATATCTTTGGAAATGGAGTTTTAGAGGAACTCTTTAAGAAGTATATGGAGTATGGGTTATATCATTCTTTCAAATTCTGAATATAAAATATTTATATGAAATAAATATGACGTAAGAATTGCTGTACGAAATCTCTCAAATATGATGTCTTATGAAAGAGCTCCTATTTACCATCACACAACATGAATGTTGCTGTAATGTTATAATAACCTTTCAAGGGCAAGCTTGTAACATTATATGGAGGATCAGAAACTTCACATAACCTTACGATAACATTACCTTATTATGAGAATCATCGACCAAGCTTTTATTACATGGAGGTTACATTAATGTTAAATTAATGTTACGTAATCTCTTAATAGCGAGTATAATATCCTCCTAAGGTCGACATTATACATGTTTGTTAGTGTATTATTTTGTTTAAAATGTATTAATGGTACTATATTTTTGTAATTTTGCATTTACATACATTGACGTATGTAGAATTATAAGCTCTCACAGAAATTATAAGCAATAGCTTAGTGTACCTTATCTTACAATAGAAAAATAGTACATTACGATACGAGTGCGCAACATGGAACTTTGCGCACGATAACAGAAAAAAATACTTTGACACTTCATACGTAATAATATATATAATTCTAAACACATTTCTATTCCGGGATCTTAACGTAGCTGCAAAAGTTGCTAGAACATCTGGTGGCGATAAGACTAACTCGTCAGTTAAAATTCGTTAGTTTTTTCAAATGATAACCTAATTAAGATTAACATAATGTTAGACTGATTGAGTAATATTAAATTTTCAGTTCTCTATAACATTATCATCATCTTACATTAACATTGCACTTTAAGATACGTTGCAAGAAACTTTATTTTGAAATTATGAAAATGTTTCGTTTAAATGTCAACTATAATCTTCTTTTAATGTTTTATCTTTGGTAAACTTTCGGATGATGCATACTTTCGAAATCCAAAAATCTACAAGGTACATTCAACGTATTTTTGCCTCAAAACGAATATGACAATTAACATTAGGATTTGACCGTATCTTGGACGCTATCTTGAAAAAAAACGCAAAAAATATGTTTTTAAACAAGTGTTTTGTCGCATTTATTTTGAAAAATACGCATACGACAACAAAATAATTCAAACAAAGAATGTAGAGCATGGAATTCTGCATAACAAATTTTGTATGCTGTTTTGTCGTAATCGTAAAAAGAAGCCATCAAAATCGTGATGACAATGACTAGTTATACGTTTGTGCACCTTTAGCTATAAGTTAGAATATGAAGTATGAGTACCTCTATTTTCAGTTTTAAATATAATGCTTCTATTTATGGAGATACTTCCGTCCTGGGGGTTGGCCTATTTCTTTTAGTTCAAAAAGTAATGCGGCGGTAGAGTGGTCCTTCCCTTATTCTAATTTTTTAGTACATACATATATGTAAACGTACGTGTAAACGAATGGTGGAAGGGCTTTGAAATAAAACGCGTGATTTGATCGGCCACAAACTAAAAATCATATTTATTCCGATCACCGGTGACGATTCGATCGCGACGCGGACTTCCTAACCCGACGACGTCCCTAAACGAACTGAAAAAACCCGATCGTCAATTTTTTACATCTTAGTTCGACTTTTCAATTTCTCGAACCTTAAATAAACTACAACGTAATATTATATATCGATTATACTATTCGAAATACAAATACTTTTATCGAGATCGTCACCATTTCGAAGGGCCTTTTACATAATTTACCTAACAGGCCTGCTTCATTTTGAGAGGTACCCCCATTCGGGTGTGCAATGGCGTAGGGAAAACCACCTCTGTGGGAAAAAACCTACGCCGGGTACCGCAGTTGATAAAACATCGATTCCGTCCGTAACAGTACGTATATACATAATCGCCCTTGCGCCATGAAAGAGAAACAGAGCGAAAACGGGAACCAGCAAATACTTCGTAGGAGCAGGAGAAAATTAGAATAAGAGAAGTAGTCCGCCACCTTGTCTTACTCGAAAAATTAGACTACAAGAAGGACTACTGTAATAAACACGAAATGCTACTTAGGTTCAATTCGCTTCCTAACATGTAGGTGGGGGGTTAGGATAATATAAAAAGGTTGGTGTGTAGGTACCCTCTAGGTGAATAATATCTAGTTAATGAAACAAGATAATTTAAAAAAACTTCGAAACGGAATGTTACTACTTACGATCAGTTCATAGTCACGTTCATCACAATTTTGTGGACTTCCTTTGACAATTACAACAAAAGTGTATAGACCATTTTTTTGGAAAATTTTATAATCTACATTTTTTGTTTGAAAATTTTCTTCACTCAATGCGTATTTTTAAAAATAAGTACGAAAAAAAAACAGGCGGTTTTTTGCAGTTTTTTCAAGATAGCTGCTAAGACAGTGTCAATCGCTAATATTCGTTTTGAGAACGCAAAAAAACACCAAAAACATGCAGGTGTTTCTTTCATTTCGAACGTGTGTACTATCCGTTGGTTTACCGTATTATATTACTATGTTGTAAAAAGTACATGTTCAGACAATTATGACAATTAAAACCTCATAATCGGGTCTGTCTGGAGACATCCTTAGAAAGAGCTCTGTACAAACCCAAACAGCAAAAACACATCTTAAAGATCTCTATAAGAAGCCTTAAAAATTGTAAGATGTCTTAAATACTCAACAGAACGGGCTCTTAAAGTAATCATTAAGAAGACTTATGCGTCGATTTTAAGAGCTGTATAAGACCTCTCAAATATCATGTCTCAGAAAAGAGGTCTTATTTGAGAGTTTTGACGTATAAAATAAATAATATAAATGAAAAGCAAATTTCTGAAAATGATAGATTTTGTTTTTGTACCTTAATTATTAATTTATATACTTTTTACCTGAGTTTCTTTTCACCGTTTGTAGATTTTTATATTGGATGGTGATTACATTCAATAGAATGTGATCATGTAATAATAATACAAAACTGTGATAACTCTGGCAAAATATCGTAAAGGCACTTATTGGGCAGGACAGCTTATAATCTATCGGTCTGCATATTAAGTAAATATCGCGCGATCTCATTTTTTGATTCAATCGCCACCTAGTGTCTCTGGAAGAAACACAGACTTCAACAATGGGAATTCCTTTACTAGAAGAGAGATGATCAAAAACGAGATAGATTTACGACTTCAAACACAAGACCTCTTCGAGATTACGATTTTAAGAAGTCCTTAGTATGATATATTTAAGAGCTCGTTTTATAGATTATCATAATTAAGACCACTTCAGGAGGTCTTTTTGGAGATATCTTTGGAATGAGCTCTGGACGACCTCTTTAAAAGGTATGTGGTCATAAATTTAGCATGATCCTAAATTATTAAAAATGCAGGCGCGGTAAAACTAGAAGCATCGGCACGTGTGGCCCACTATTGTCGTTCCGTTATCTCGTAGTCTAGAGCCTTGGCATTATTTTTTATTTCATCCTGATGTTACTTAACCGAGTTATAAAACTACAGTATTGTCCAGAGACGTCGGAAGATAAATCGAATCGTTGGGAAGCACGCTCGACCTCATTATGCCCCGGCGCTATACGCGAGTTAGTAATTGCACAGAAAAGGATTTCGTTGTGTACATAGAAAAAAAACTTGCGAGAATAGCCGATAATTTCCATAATCAACCAGCGATTGCGCAGTCACAATTGACTTATATAAGCAACGGCTCTTGAAATTGTCTTCGTGACGATGCGTAATGTTGGATGATCTAGAGCGATCAATGAATTTTTAAGTCTGCCAATGCGTTTTATAACTGCAAAGTATCTAAATACTGGAAAATTTTTTATTTGTGTCGTATCGACAATGTCAGGTCTTTTTGGACCTTTTTTGTTTCTTTAACTACATTTTGGTTTACATCACTGACACAAAAAATGGGTCACAATTTATGTAATTTTGTAATGCATACTTCATTGTTCCGTTCTATTAAAAAGACTATTTTCGCCTTGCAATATTATTATTTGATTCAGTTTAAAATTCCTTACTGAAACAAGTCATCGTCTTCTACTCTTCCCTGTAGAACGATCTAGATAAATCTGGAAAACGTTAGACTTATTTTAATGCCCAGAGACCCAAATAACATTGTTTTTGATTCAATAAATTAATCATTTCACTGCATAAATAAATTAGTCTAACTTCAGAATTTGTTATAAGTAGGGTGAAACAGGATTTTGCACAGCTCTAATTAAAAAGAGTTGGAGAATCCTCGAATGGGTCAACGATGTTGACGATGTGACGTAGAATGATTTAAAAAAAATGGACCACAATAACATTGAACAACAGACAGTTTATATGACGACGATGGGAAAATAGTTGTAAAGTTAGAAGTTCTTGGCTACTCTCCCCGACAAGATCAACCGCCACTTTCTCTGAAGGTGAATGTTCAGGACGTCCATCGTCCTCCTTCCCCGTATTTTACCCCGTCTCTTTCATTTTCTGCAAACTGCAATAGATGCACAAACGTCTTTTTCTTACAATGCAATAGAAAGAAGACGTGGTTTTTCTCTACTTTAGACCTGCTATTACGATACAATCCGCGTACGCTATGTATATATAAGATCCGGCTGGGATAAGTCGGTTGTGCCATGCAATTAAGGTTTATGTTTGTTAGAGCCACAAAATTACGAGATATGCGGTATAGAAGACACCTTTATTAGTTTATTGCCACCTTTTCACGGATCACTCGGTTTGATTAAAGTGAAAATTTATTTGATTGAAATAAGTGACTTTAAACAGGAAGATTAATAAATAAATAGGCAATGAGTCCATAGAGAGAGTGCAATCCTGATCATATTTTAATGTAGTATATGATGGTTCATCCTGGGATTTCGATTTAATTAATGTAAAAATTTACTCCCAGAAAGTACAACTATGTTGAGATTATTTGAGGTTAAAACCTTAATGGCACATTGTCCTAAGGCTATGACCAAGTTTCCAGTAACGAACTTTGAAGTGTAATTAAGTAAACGATTTTAATTGGAAAGGTTATTACAGTTCTAACTTGACAGAGTAGGTTTTTAACATTACCAAACCTGCCATACTCAACATTTAACCTAATTGTGAACCTTCTTCAGGCGTTTTTATCAAGGTTGTATTAAGAGTAGGGTCCAGGCACAAAATCAGCCATATCGTCCTAAAAATACCAAAAAATTATTTCTCCAGTAATTTTTGACGAGAACATTGGTAATATAACAAACAAATATTAAATTCCATTCGTAAATATTTAGAAACTGTATCTTTATGTTCTCCCTGATTCTGTTGTTAAAATACGTTGGTAAAATAAATAATTTCTTTAGTAACTTTTGAACTTTTGGCCTGATAACAAATTTTGTTTTTCGAAAAAATTGCATTTTTCATAATACACCCGTGATTATTTAAAAAGGCGTTTCTATGTTTACCCTAATTTGTTTTAATTTTTAAATTAAAAATTTACTAGTATTCCTTCAAAATAACAAATTTCCTTTCGCGCTAGTCAGAAATTACTAAGGAAATAATGTTTTGGTATTTTTTGGAACCAAGACATAGTGTACCTTAGTAAAGTACCTTTATATCACCATAAAATCTAATTTTTTATGTTTTTTTGAGGTTATGTCTATAATTTGCCCAGCTACTAAAACTACTTCAATTATTTTGTTTGCTGAAGGTGCAAAATGTAATTATTTATGAGACCTCAGAATTTTTATTTTGATACTTTAGATCATATACGCGAAAAGAAAATATTGCAACATTAGTTGTTTCCAATGTTTATTTTTTAGCGATTACAAGAAAACAAACAAACAACAGTATACTGTTCGTTTTTAAGTTTTTATGTTTGAAAAGACCAAATTTCTAATTTTGTATGAAAAAGATCCATTGAAGAATATTTTTCAAGATATTAAATATGGATTATTTCGAATCAATTAAAATTCAAAGTTTCTATTTTCCGAGTTTGACGTTACCTTAATTGAAGGTTGTAAAAGAAGTTTACAAAGAAACAAGTATGAACCTTCGGTAATTTTTTCCCTACTCTAATTACATATGACATTAGCTGCGCGCCACGAGGAGAAAGTACGCGCTGCAATATGGGAGGAAACATTTCACTATGCTTTTTTAGATCTAGGTGCATGCTTTCCCTTGATATTTCAGATCTTTCGCGTTTTTCACACGTGTTATTGCGGAAACAATACAAGTGCATCCATCATTATGCAGGTTTGTTTGTTCTTTTTTTTTAGTGCGGATGGTAGTCGTAAAATTAGCAGATCCTTACAATTGCAGTTGCAATTATTGATTGATGTCCTTTTATGGAATTGGGTTATTTAAATTACGAAAATGATGTATTTCCTTGTTACTGGTATGGTAGAACGAAATTTGATTTTAAAAAATGATGGAAAATTCAATCCTGAATATTGACATTAATTAAAAATAATTTGAAGTATTTTAAGATTTAGTTAGCAAAAACGACACTCTCAACTTTATTATTTCTGTCCAGGATTCTACTCCTGTTAATAAAAAGAGATCTGTAAGTATCGTAAAGAAATAACTAAAAAATAAAATAATCATTTTTGTGTTTACTTTCAGGATAAACCTCATAAAATAAATGTTATTTATTTAATAATTATTTTTAAAATTATTCTCGATAATTAAAAAGGGTAATATAGAGTTTAAACTCTAACATAATATAATTACATCGCAAGAAAATTGCGTCACAATAAACTGATGTAGGCCTGATGTAATGTGAGACAATATGTTTACCCCTTCGAAGTGTTAGTATGTGATAATAAATTAATTAAATTTCACAATCATTATTTTTATCGCCTACGCGTCTTAAAACCAGTACCTAACTGACCTTCTAGCGATACCATCAATAGTTCAATAATGAAATATTCTTATCGTAGACGAATTGAATTTTATCAAAATGAGATAAATCACAAATAAGCTTAAGAGTTTTATTACGCGAATTTGCGTAAATTATCAATTGTGCAATGAATAAAATGTACTAAAAATAAATTTGTTAAATTACATTGTATTGTGAAAGTGTGCTAATGACCAGTTTTAGCGAGAAATGGATCTGTAATTAATAACAATGCGGCGACATCTTCAGCCCATTAGGTGGAGAATTATTTCATGGCTACGAATTTGTTTTCAAGCAAGTCTCCCGTAAAAATCATTCCAATATATCTTCTTTAAAGACAGGTATTTTGACCTTTAAGTAATGCTTATTAAGACCTTTATGCTTATAATTCTTATGTAAGTACAAAATGTTAGTTTACGGAGATAAAGAGTGAGATAAAATATAATGTCTGGTTTACTTATTATAAAATTTCCTCTGTGGACATACAATAAATATGCTCTGTCTTTTTATTTTATTATCAACTTCTGCAGTTAAGAATCGTCCATATTTTTAATAACGGAGGTATGATCTTATCGAGATTTTAGAATAACGTATTTTAGAAGTAAATATATATTCAATTATCAAATGTCGACCAATACTTTTATATTGCATCGTATTTCTCTCCTTTTTAATTAATTTTTTCTATGAATTTATTAAAAATATACTTAATTGTTCTCTATCAATGTTACAAACTATAATTTATATTTACAGATTGAAAAATGTTGGCCAAATACTTATTCGTTTTCGTCCTTTTGGTGATTTATGCTGCCGGAGTCCAAAGTGATTGCATACAAAAGGGTGGCACAGTATGTTGAATTTTTTATGATATACATATGCATAAAATTAATTAATGCGACACAAAAAAATACCATTTTATATTCGCAAGGTATTCACATGTCCCATTGTAAATGTTGCACTTGTTACTCCAGATCAAATTGTCCCAAGCAAATCATTTATTAATCAAATATAATTCTGATAATTTCAGTGCCATCCAAGTAGATCAAACTTGTGCTGTTCTAATTCATGCAATCAAGTGTCTGGTCAGAGAACGGGACGTTGCGGTTAATACTTGGGGTTCCTTTTAAATCACAACTGAAACGTGAACTGCTGATTATAAATTTTGGACATATGTTTTCTAAAACCATTATTTATTCAGAACATTTATTTCGAATAGAAGTTTTGAAAATACACACAAGTTTGTGCATTAATGAATGTCTTTCTTAAAGACCTCCCATTCTACCTTATTACTCCGCCAGATCCTTGTCGATCCCCGCGATGGAAATTACCAGCGAATGATATAGAGCGACTTTCCTAATAATAGTGATGCGTACTGCAGGCTAAGACGGTAACGTTTGCCGTGGCTTTGATCCCATTGTTTGCCTGAGAAGTTCTTTGGCAGTTTGTCGAGGATCATCTGAATTCCTTAAACACAAGTTATTTTGGCAGGATGTTGATGACCGCCTGTTTAATGCTGAAGGTCCCTTACAGGTTTAAAAGATTCGTCGGTACCAATAGAATGCAGCAGGTTTAACTGACGCAAATGAGCAAACAATACACCTAAGCTACTGCTAGATATTGATTCATCCAATCACGGATTAGCTTGGATAAGACCCTTAGTAGAAACTATTGGTATCAAAGTCCTCGGAATTAGTTGAAACCTCACGCGTGATGTATATCAGTTCACTATCAGCTTTGAGCCAACACAGATGCTTACCAAGCGGACATAATTGTCACTAATCTCAAGATTCTATGATCCTCTAGGATGGGCGTCGCTTGTGATCAACACGGCCAAGATCCTGATGCAAAAGTTTGGCTGTTGAAATTAGAATGGGAAAGTTTACTTCCTGATTCGATTTGCAGTCTGAGATTAGAATTCTATGAGTCTTTGGTTACGCTTACAAAATTTTCCATACCGCGCTGGATGGGATACACGAGTGACTCAATATGGATTTGCGGATGCATCTAGTGCTATATTTGCCGCTGTTGTTTATATTTGGGTTCAACGACAGTCGTCACTGGTGCAAATCAAGCTCATGCTAAGTCGCATCAAAGTAGCTCCAAAAAACAGCTCAGCATTCCTCGGCTAGAGTTAAATTCCACTGTTTTACTTTTTCGTAAGGTTGACTCCATTCAGCAGGTCAAGGCTTATTCTAATTTGACTGCCTATTGCTGGTCTGACCCATTGGCTCCGACAGCGACTCGCTGGAAAAACATTTGGTTGTCACATGAACAATCCCATTGGTCATGCAGTATACCTGTTCTATAAGAAGATGCTCAACTTGAAGAGCATCAACAAGAACCAGCTACTCTCAGACATCTAAAGGACTCCCTCCATGCTCATAGCGCGCATTTCTATTTTCTCATCCGCATTGTAGCGTATTTATTAAAATGGCGATATTTTCACTCAAAGCCTACAAGTGGACGAGGATTGAGTGCTTGCGATCTACAATGTGCAACTACTATTGTCTTTTGGTGGTTGCAAACTATATTCATTGATGGAATGACGAAATCGTTCTCCAATTGCTGAGTTGAGAGCAAGAGTTTTCTTCTTTCTTGGACATTATTTGTTGCCGCTTTTCTTCGTACAACGAAAATGTTCGATTTTGTTAATATACGAATCCAACAAAACAAAAACTACATGGTGGGTGCTATAGTTCTGATCTTAAGGAGACTGCACATAATACGTTTGTTTTGTATTTACAAACATTTGAACAAACCCTTTTCAATTGTGGAGTACAGAAGGATACTTCATTGATGTTAACAGTTGGGCAAACAAGATATTTTATGAATATCCAAGATCCATGTTGAATATCCAGAGAATATTCCCTTGTGCCTGAAAAATATTTTGTCATTGTTAGAATAGATTAATGTACATTAATAATGCACTAGGCCAAACTATTGTATATGTTGATAATTCTTTCACAAAATTCATAATATTTCAGTATACGGTCGTTAAAGAATATCAATGCTAATAACATAATGTTTTTAAAAAATTTCAGGAGATGCATTTTGTATATCTACATTAAACAATAAATATTTGGCCTACTAAGTCATGATACTTCTTATATCAATATAAAATGTTAATTTACGGAAAAAAGTGAGATAAGATACGATATTGAGTTTTTTGGTAATGTAAAGTTTCCTCTAGGGAAGTATACTAAACACTTTGTATATCAAACTACCTTTTGCCGTTATTACGAACTTGTCGCGTCAAAAAACGTATATTCTATACAACAAAGCTAGGATCATACTACGATTTTACTAGGTGAGTGAAAATAACATATTCAAGTATGGTATTTTGTATTCTACACTTCACCCACTCGTCTCTATTATTAAAAAAAATTAACTACCATTTAATCACTGCGAATAGCTCAAAGTGACCTCAAATGAATTGCAATAACTACCATAAAGTACAATGGCTAAGAAAGCAGTTAGATGAGTGTAATTGAGAATCGATTTACTAAGTCTTGAAAATTGCATAATTTTTTTCATATTTCAATAAATTGAATGGTAAACTTTCAGATGACGCGCGTGTTCGAAATTGAAAAATCGACAAGGTGCATTTGATGTATTTGGCCTCCTGAAAACGAACATCATATCAAAATTTGGCGCTCGGCTGCATCTTGGCCACTGTTTCGAAAAAACAGAAAAAACGCGTTATTTTAGTTTTTTGCATATATCATAAAAAGTACAAACCTTTCGGAAAAATGTTTTTAACAAAAAATGTAGAGCATGAAATTCTGTACAAAAAAGGTTTGATACATTTGTGTTCTAATCGCAACAGGAAGCCCGAAAAATAGTGATGAAAGTGAATAATTATTCGTCTGGGTGTCTTATGTTTGTAGTAAAGAGGGGGTCTGGGAGGCGGGGTCTAGTTTAATATCCAACCTTTCAGATAGCACATGTGTTTAATTATCATCCACACCTCTGTGGTTGGAGGTTAGGTTAGTATAAAAAAGGCGGTCTGGGGCGCAGCCCCCCAGCACGCAAGCATCCCTATGTCCACGTATTGTTTGAGGCAATTGTTATTTCACTAAAGGAAAGAATCAACTGAAAATGGCAATGATAATGCGTGGACCTAGGGATGCTTGCGTGCTGGGGGGCTCCGCTCTCCAGACCCCCTTTTTATACTAACCTAACCTCCAACCACAGAGGTATGACTGATAATTAAACCCATGTGCTATCTGAATGGTTGGAGGTTAGACCTAGTACCAGGTAGAAACCCATCATGTCAATGTTCATCCTTCATTTACGGGCTTGCTGTCAAATTACGAACAAAATGTATACAACCTTTTTTATCGATAATGTTGTGCTCTATAACTTTTGTTGGAAACATTTTTTGGTCCGATGCGTATTTTTCGACATAAATGCAAAAAAAATTAAAAAAAAACACTTTTTTTGCTATTTTTTCAAGATAGCGGCTGTAATACACCCGACTACCAATTTTTATTGCAATATTCGTTATCAGGAGGCTAAAATACATGGAAAACACGTGGCTGATTTTTTTATTTCAAACAGGTGCGTCATCCGAAGGTTTACCAATTGAAGAATTAACATTTAAATAAAAATAGTTAGCGTAACGACGTCGTGACGGTTTATTTCCCTAAAAAAGCAGTCACTTTTATCTATTTTTATCAATTTAGTTTACTTTAACTATTCAGTGGTAGTTGAATGTAGAGTAAATTTGTTTAGTGTAATCAATTATTTTCTTTTAATAATATATCCAATACTGCAAAACATTATGATTTCTTTTATTATTTATCGCATGTATATATAACAAACTGCAATATATGTTTTTAGATTGCAAAATGTGGGCCAAATACTTGTTCGTTTTCGTCATTATGGTAATTTCCACTGCCGGAGTCCAAAGTTGTATACGATCAGGTGGTTTAGTAAGTTGAATATTGCCTATGTAGTACGCCTATTAAATATTAAAAGTATAATAATACAATATGTGAAGATAAAATATCATAAAATCTATAAGGAGTCGTAGAGTTTACTTCTAATAGGGTAAACTATTCGACGCTGTATAGCGCATGTGATATTTGTAAACAATAGTACATTATGTGCCAAGGGCGCAATTAGTGATCTTCGACGATTGTGAAGTTTGTCGCCCGAGCGAAGTGAGGGTAACAATCACACTCGTCGGAGATCGATATTTCGCCCATGACCAATAATGTATTTTTTGATCCCATTGTCGTAGGACTCGATAATTCACGGCCGAAGGTTTAGCCCTAGGCCGAGAAATCGAGTTTTACGGCCGGAGGATCAAAAAAACATTTATTAATCAAATATAATTTCATTGATTTCAGTGTTTTCCGGGAGCGGACAGCGATTGTTGCTCTAAGAGCTGCAAATTTCAGATGGGACGACGAGCCCCCCATTGCGAGTAATGGACAATTTTCGGACCTTATTCAACAAATTACAATTCAAACCTGGCCTGCTGAATTTCGGATATATGCAATTTACTACACTCATTAGTTAATTAAGAAATAGCATTCTATAAGAAGAACTTTGACAATATGCACAACTGTTGGAGTAATTAAAGAAATCATAGGAAAAGAAATATCAAATAATTGCAAGTTGCAAAGTGAATAATGTCTGTTTGTCTGGCAAAAATTGACTTATGACCGTTGCTGTACTTTAATGTAGGTTTCTGCAGTTTCCTACATTCTCCACAAATGTGAGGTATGGCGCCATCTAGGAAAACGACCTGCAGCTCTCGCATATCTTGCGAATTATAATTTCTGTTAAATCTATGTAAAAAGAGCGAGTCCGCTCGTAGAAAAATATAAATCAAGATAAATATCATGCGGCTTTGAAATTGATTATTTATATTCTAGAATGTAATAATCAGGCATTCTTATAATTGATGCTGTACTAATGATAAATTAAATTGGTTGTGCCTTGAAAGATTTGCAATTATACAATTTATAACTGCAGCAGTATCAATTTCTTCAAAGGGTATTTTAGTGGTATATAAAAGAAAGCAGTACATGTTAATTTTAAAAGTCCAATTAGCACGTGGATGTCTATATTTTGACGGAATCAAATTTTGATATATAATGGATGAAATATGGATTTTACATAAGCCAAAGAAGATACCAATGGACCAACATTGGATATGAAGATTATTAAACAAAAAGAAGGAGAAATTCCACTCATGCGATTCCAGTGGCAGCACATGGTTCCTACATCCATTCAAGATTAATGTTAACTGATTCATACATGTTTGGCGATATGTTCGCAAAATCCAGACCGGGGATCTAAAAAATATGTTGGAGACCTAGAGTTTATTGTGGGATCCAAACCACCCATCTCAGTCGTGCTTCTTTTTAACTTGATGTGGCAAAGTGGCAACGTTCAAGGCTTTGGTCTGGCTCGAAAATTCTGTTCATTGCTTCTTTATTCTGTTAATTTGCTATCTCACGTTAACCTTTCATGGTCTTCTTTGACTTTCGAAACTGTTTGTTAGGCTTGGTTTTGTGAAATTGTCAATTCATTGCTTTATCTTACCTTTTGTATACTTTCTTAATCAGACTCAATCTGGTTGTTTATTCTAACTTTATAGATGTCGCTTCCTTTTCTTCTAGGAGGTCTTTGGCTAGGAAGATAAAGGAGTTCCACTTCGCTCTGTCCTTAAGTAGTTCAAGGTTTACTGATTCGATGTTACGCTGGTTTCTGAAATTCTGTCTTAGATGTTTATATTTTGGACATACTTCGAAGAGATGTTTTGCGATGTCTGCTTCACCGCACTTGCGCTCTTCCATCTCTGTTTCTTATTCTATGCCAACTTTGGTTTTCCACCTGTTTCCGTGACCTGCCATGAACTGGCTTGTCCATCAGTTCGGTTTAATCCAGTATTTCCTTAGTCTTTCTTTCATTTCTGGTAAACAGTCAAAAGTGGCGCTGTCCTCTCTTCGTGTCGTTCCAACCCTATTGCCAGAACTTGTTGAGTTCCTGATCGATTTGTTTTCTAATTTCGTTCTTATTTTCAATTTCGTTAGCTTTATACATTATCATATAGTAAGATTTATACTCTTTATACTACTTTAAAGTACCAATTCTAAATTCTGTACTCTTTCTGAATTGGTAGTTAGCAATATGTTTTGACTCACGCAACTATTGGCATTCCCATCCTAGAAGTAGTTCTGTACGAATTTGTCGCTGCAATTATATTTGCGCTGCTCGTAATTTGGCTGTCTGCTTTCTGTAGTGTAGTTTCCCAGTTGGAAGCCGCATAGGTCGCTGTCGGGACGAATACTCCCTAAAGCGCTCTAAAGATTGTCTTCGTTTTGTTGACTATTTTACAGACATGACTTTTGGTCCTAAGTCTTTTCTGGGAGGTACCTCCAGGTACTAATATTCCTCAGCGGTTTAAAGATTTGTTTCCAATTCTTATTCGGTGTTTAGACTTGTGATGGAAGTATGGTCCTGATATAGTGTATACAGTAGAGTCCCGATATAATTGCGTCTCGTTATATTTATGCCCCATCATGTTTGCCCGGCTTCATATCTTTACCAGGCGCCGCTCTCTTTTGCCCCCACCTTGCGTGCTGGGGCCTTAGAATGGGCCTGCTGTAATGTCACGAACATAACGTGATTGAGGGAAATGGGAGAAGAGGGGCATATTTTGGTAAATATAACGAGATGGGAGGGGAAGGCGAGGAACCGAGTGCGTATTTACCGAGACTCTACTGTATTATATCTATCTGATATTTTTTCCCTCTGTTTTTTATCAGTGAAGGTACAACAGAAAAAAAATGTCCGGTGAGTTTGGACACTATCAACCGTGACCCAAATGTTTCTATGGTTATCCATAAGTTTCCTTATTCATATCTTTTATATATTCAAGTCTATTTTAATTGTTATATTATTTATATTTTAAACACATTTGTATAGATCTTATAGTGTTTTTACTATTGATAATAAATGAGTCAAAATAGAAAAAATTCCCTTCGGAAGGATGGAACCCGGGTTTCTCTCTTACTACGCGAATGCTTCACCAGCCTACGCTTGCAATTCGGTTTAATGTACGAAATATAATTAAATACGTTAAAAACGGGCTTATAATCTACATGTTTTTCTTCCACCTCAATTCAAGAGAAAGAAAAATTCTTTCCAATACGAGAATTAAAAAAAGAAAATAGAAGAAACCAAAATTCTCTCCCCGACAACATTAACGATTTCCTCGTTGATCATTCACCACCTGAAGAGGTATCGGTAGATCCAAAACGTTGAAGTCAATCTTAGAATCTGGGTCCTTTAGCGCTTTTCGAAGTTTTCTCACTTGTCGGGGAAAGGATTTTGGTTTCTTTTTTCTTTTTTTTTCAGTCTCGAACCCCAGACCCCCGTTTTTATGCTAGCATAACCTCCTATGAACATATATGACTAATAATCAAACCACGTTAAGTATGTGTACGTATAGTTATCAATGCGTGGACCTGCTCCCAGGATGGTTATGCTTATGCTCATCCATTGTCATCGTTGTTTTACGTACTTTCTTTTGCGATTACAAAAGAAATGCATATGACCTTTTTTTGTAGAGAATTACATGCCCTATATTTTTTATTGGACACCTTTTTTTGTGACTTCCGTAGTTTTTAAAATAAATCCAAAAAACTCCAAAATAACCCGTTTTTTAGCGATTTTTTAAAGATAGCGGCTTTCACATGTCTGACCGACAAATTTTACCATCATATTCCGATTCAGGAGGCAAAAATACGTCGGAACACCTACTTACAATTTTTTCCCGAGAGAGGACACGTCTTTCCCAAGATTTATCCTCTTTTCCCCCCATCTTTCGGGCTGGGGCCTCAGGAAGGGTCTGCTATGATGTCACACACCTTACGCAACTGTGGGGAGTGGGAGAAGCGGCGATCCCCTTCTTTTGATAAATATAACGAGACGGGAGGGGGAGGCGCGGAAAAGAGCGGACAAATATAACGGGACTCTACTGTACGCTTACACTGATGAGGAGAAACTACACTCAGGGTTTTAGATAATTGGCTGAAAATTTTTTTATGGATTCTACGATAAAAATAGAAATACACGCGTCTGAGCGTTTAATATAATATATAAAATTAAATATTAGAAATCATGCTTTAACTGTACATTGGAACATCAGATGCTAATCTTTTCGGAAACTCTTTTGGCGAGTCTTTTTTGTCTGTAGAAGAGCTGATTTTATTAAATGGTTGTCCATTATATGTTCACGAAAACGAATCAATTTAACGTCGAAAAAATGGATGTACAATTGTGGTACATGTGTGTATGCGCAGTGGACAACGATATTCGTAGGGAAATTGGATATATACGGTTACGTCCATAAATTAGCGAACAAAATATGTACGTATCATCAACATAATTTATTAATTAATAAAAGCCCTAGACCGTTTGCAATAAAATAATTAATTCTCGGTATTCTCGGTATTTTCGTTCACCATACACGGAAATGTAAATATGAAAATGTAAACAAAAACATGCGGCACTGGATCTAGTTTTACGCTGCGCAATCAAATAATAGCCATAAAAAACAATTGTATTATTGGAAAAATAAATCAAAATCATATGGGTTATCATCCAATAACATTTTGTAACATTTGGAACCTTTTTCATCTTCTTGTGAACTTTCAGTTTCCTCGTATTGAAGAATTTTCCTCGATCGACAATGTTATGATATTCAAATGTCATAATTTTCCAATGACATGTATACTTATTGCAATATTCCCACATTCTATTTAGTTGGACTAGCACAAACCATTGCATATAACTCACATATATATGGGTAAATCCACAGAACTTTTAACTTTACGATTTAAGAAAAACATTTTTTTTTTCGGTGGCACACATTTAAAATCAACCTGAGGCTACTCCTAAACATATAAAATGTAAAAAAAACGACACGTTACGACTTTTAAAGGATTGTTCCAGCGCAGTCAGGTAAAACGAGACCTAAAATTATATCTTCGAACCAAACATATTTCTGTACGCGGAAAACAGATGAAATTTGTTAATCGGGGGTTTTTAAGTTACTGGTCACGAATCCGTCAACAGATATTTAGAATTCAAGATGGCGAATTCAATATGGAAGACCGAATTTGTAACAAGTTACTCACACAAGCTCAAATTGGGTATTCGGGATTTTTTTTCTTTTTGCTTTTTGGTGCATAATATACAAATTTTAGCAACAAACATTTACTTAAGTCGATTTAAGGCATTACAATCCCGACAATCCTGAAAAAAAATTTTAAATAGGTATAACGTAAGTTGTCATTAGTACCATATTTATTCATTTTTAACCAGAAAAGATGAAGCAAGGGAGTTGAAAAACAAAGTTACATTTTCATTATTTCTGGAGCAAAGCTATAGCGAATCTCGACCGATGAGCGACCCCGAATATACAGTTTCATCTAAAATCTACCATCTTCAATTTTTAATATTTGTCAACGTATTTATGATAAGTTACTAATAAAACCCGCGCGTAACAAATTTCAGCATTTTTCCGTGTAAAGAAAGGAGTTTGTGTCAAAGAGATAATTTCATGTCTTGTTTTACCCCTAAACTTCGTATTGTATTTCTGGAACAAGTTTAGAGTATTATTATGACACCTAAAACAATAAATTACGCCAATAATCGAGGCATTTAATTGTGTATAGTTCGTGTGCCTGGCAAAAGTGTCATTTTTCAACAACAGCTAAGCACGAAGGCTATTGTAATAGGCACAGAATTGAGATGAGACAAGGCACACCTTATTCCTTGGAATACGTCACTCTTATTATATCATCAATTAAACATTCCCAAAGTATGGAGCCATAATATTGTTTGTTCCAAAAGTTATTGTTAGAAATTAACGAAAATTCCATTTTCCATAAATCTTCTGCACGCGACTTTGGACCCATGTCATTGTTATTAGGCGATAGGTACACTTATTTTTTAAGTATCATTGGCTTTTATAAAGTGCCATTAATCAACGACATGATTTTCAAATAAAAAGAATACACGTTCCAAAAGTTACAGAACAAAACATTTAAAAAAATACGATTTGCACGCAGCAGTTTATTCAAATTTTATGAGCTTTCGTGTTTCCTTTGGTTTTTTAATCAAATATCATGCAAAAAAAAATAACTGTCCCTTGAAAAGCATATCCTTTTTAGTAAATAGCAATGTTTTATAAATATTTCTGTACAGCTTATTTACGTGAATCTTAAAATAACATGAAAGTCAAAAGTTCTGTGGATTCGTCCACATATATCCTGAAATTATGTCTGCACAATTTGGGTAAAAGGAATCCATACGGGTCATTCCATGTAATAAGTTTTATTCCATTAAATAAATTTTTGTATTCACCATAGTTATGATAAAGAGCGCTGAATTCTGTTCAAAATAAAAAAAAGAAAGTTCCCCTACCATAAAAATTAACAAAGTTTTGGTCACTTGCACGTTGCACCTAGAAGGTCCCTGAAGTATATATGTACACATGTTAATGGAGAGCCTTCTTTTTAACGCCTTTTTTAATACATTACACCTTTTCATCTCGTATTTTTTTTAATATCACCACTTTCTCCATAAGTTACAATAATTTTCTGTGATATTTTGAACTTCCACTTTAATTGCCAAAAGTGATAAATGAAATTAAAATTAAAATGTTAAAACGATTTTTTACAAACATATTCAACTTACAATTAGAAATAAATATTTATACTAGAAAACCCATGAAAAATCTATAAATTCTGTGTTTAACAAAAATTTGTAAATTCAAAAAAATGCAGAAATACTGTCAACATTTTTTATGTATGAATACAAATTTTTTGTATGGGCTCACAGTCAATAAAGTAGTCCTTCCCTTATTCTAATGTCTTCCCTTATTTTAATTTTGTCTCTTCTCCTATTCTAATATTTCCCACTCACGCGTTCTCCCCACTGACGTGTGGATTTTCAAAATACAAACTAGTGTTGGCGTGGTGCCTCGCTCGCTTCGCTCGCTCAGAAACTTCGACCCAGTAGAGAGTCGGCTATTCCTTAATACTCGTTTGTTTACTAACAGCTTTCAATTATATTATAAAATTATATTGACATTTGGGGGTCCAATCATATTTAGGTCCAAGTGGCCTCGATAGATATGTTACAACAATATAGTGTTTTTTATATGTATGAAAATTGAAAATGAGCATTTTCAAAACTTCGACCCTGACAACAGGCCAGCCGAAGTATTAATAAATAAAAGTTGCAAAACACTTACTTCATGCACTTGTATTCTAATAGACTATTCGATGCATATTACATGTTTACTGTGTTTTACTAATTACTGTCTGTATTATTATGATATTATATATACAATATATATATATACATATAATTCGTCAAAGATATTTTGAAAGTGTCGAAAAGATCTCTGACGGATACCTTTTAGATACTATAAGACATCTTTTAGATATATCGAAATAGTTATTTTCGTATCAAGGGTGTAAAAGAACTTATGAGCCCGTAGGTGATCACCGCGCCCGAGAGGGGCTGGCGAAGACTACCGCTGGGGGTAGGGGGTCGAAACGTCGAAATTTGATGAAAATTTTTGCAATTTTTTGCCGAGGTGATCAAATTCAATACTTTTTCAGACAATAGTCATAAACATTTTAAATCAGTTTTTATGGCATTATCGTTGACTTTAGGAAGAAAATGCATATAATCTTTTTTGTAGAGAATTTCATGCTCTATCTTTTTTGTTTGAAACATTTTTTAATAAAATTTGTATTTTTCAAAATAAATGCAAAAAACTGCAAAGAAACTTAATTGGGGCTAATTTTTTTTAGTAATGGACGGGTGGATCTGCCCCAAAATCTAATCAGATCTAAGTTATGCTAAGACGCGTATTTTAAAAAAAAATTTATGTCAATACGCTTATCCGTTCGCGAGTTATCTCGAGACAAAAAAACGGGACGTACGGACGTACGGACTTGCGTATACGTACAAAATCACGGACACAAATTTTGTTTATTGTTGATTTGGGTTCCTTAGGGTCTGAAACGTCGACATTTGATGAAAAACTATAGGGTAATTTTTATGCCCGAAGTGACTAAATTCAATACTTCGTCCAGACTTAGTCTGGGTCGAAGTAATAACGGCGCATGGGCAACAACAGAAAAAAAAAGACAAAACTGAGACAGCAAATCTAAGTAGAGTCCCATGAACATGTCAACGGTAAATCTCGCGGCCTGCAACTATTTCTAGAAATAACAATAACAAGGAAGTGTTTTGAAAGCAAAGCATCGCGTATTGTTGAAAAAGACTTTGAACTTTCCGCTACTCTTGGAATTGGTAGTCAATAACTGCACTTTTTTCGTTTAAAATAGCCCACGTTTTTTTCCGAGGCTGTGAAAAAATGTCAGCGTTATAGATAATTTTGATTGATGATTTGTCTTTAGTTATCCTAAAGGAAATAAAGTGTATTCAATGCAATGCAAATTCATTTATTCAATCCATTCATAACGTCACTGATGATGATTATTGTACAAAGTATCTTATATGTTTTGGTCTGGAGTT
Organism: Trichopria drosophilae; assembly: GCA_030407085.1. Taxonomy (NCBI): domain Eukaryota; kingdom Metazoa; phylum Arthropoda; class Insecta; order Hymenoptera; family Diapriidae; genus Trichopria; species Trichopria drosophilae. The sequence goes on along the minus strand of CM059586.1, from coordinate 95,450,217 downwards.
TTTTTACTGGTGAAACGGAGCCGCTCAATATCGCCGAAAATGATATATTTTGAGTGATCTATGGATATTTATGACATGTTTAGCAAAACTCATTCCAGGTTACACAACGAGACCAATCCCATTACTAGATCGCGTTTACGGGCAATAAGGTCACTATGTATATTTGCGATTCTTTCGCATACATCAAATTTACAGACTACTTGGGTATCGTAAAAGTTATCTTTAATTTGTTTACTTATTTTACAATTTATGAAAAGTTTTCCTGCTAAGACTTACAATAAATAGAAGAATTTTAGTCTTTGAAATCAAGTCGCAAATTAATCTTCGAATCAACTAAAAGCCTTCTTAGGAACCAGGTAATTTCATAAAAATTAAAAATATCTTCCTTTTCAAAAATATTCAGTATTCCAAAATAGTCATTTCAAAATAATTTGATTATCTAAAATATTTAGCAATTTTTATGTTAATATACAGTTTCGGTTGATTTTAGTTGAATATATGTGACATTGTATTTCATTATTTTATCTATTTCAAACACAGATTTATGCGTAATATTTTACATTAGTATATTTTTAAGATACATTTTTCAACAATTAAAATATCTACTTTGCAGATCGAAAAATGTTGGGCAAATATCTATTTGTTTTCATGATTCTCGTAGTATATGCACTTTACGCAGAAGGTTGCTTAAAACCTGGCAAGAAGGTAAGTCCGTTTCTACAATCTTTAACTGTAGATACAAAAAGTAATATCATATCTCGATAACGTATTTCAAATAGTAAAATAAGAATATTGTAATGACAAATTCTTCACGTGAAAAAATCATTTGTTCAGCCATTTGAATCTTCTAGGATATTCGATTTTTTATTCGTGATAAATGTTTTAAAATTGTACCAAATACATCATAATTTATATAATCTTTTGAATTTTAGTGCCAACCAAATGGTAGCATGGGTACCTGCTGCTCTAAGAAGTGTCATAAGGAAGGAAAGAAAGGAACAGGAATATGCAAATGATCAATTACTTAACCTTATGAGAAATCAGAGTACGTCCCATATTTTACCAACATGAATGTTTTGAGAGAATGCAAATTTGAAATAAAAAGCTGAGAATTTATGTGCTGTTTTATTAATAATAAAGTTCGTGTTATATGTTTTAACTTTGATGTATCTTATTTTCTGAAGTACCGCAACCGAAATCGATGATAGATCCAAAGAAATCCGCTTTGTCTCTAAACATGAATAAGTTATTTTTGTTACAAGGGCGTAAAATAAACTTTTACGCCCGCACATTATCTGCGTCACAGAGAGGCGATGGAGAACATTTTTTGACATAACTGGTTTAAAATTCGAGTTTATGTCCCCGTAATTTTCAAAGGAGTCAAAAGGGGGCGCCAAGGGGGCGCAAAGGGGGTTTTATAACCCCCATGTTTCGCAAAGTATTCACACGATAAACTACTTAAGCGTTTCTGACCTGTAATCAATCTAAAATATCCGTTTTTATTATTGATGATTCAGTTGTAAACATAAATATTTTGTTTTCGTATTTTATAACTTCTCGAGAATTTCTCCTCTTTAAACATGCAATAAATAGATGATAATTAACATTTATATTGATACCAAGTTACGTTGCAAAACAGTAATCAAGTCGAGCATTTTGGTTAAAAAGAGTTATTTTTTAATTGTGAATTCAAATTGTAAATATGAAGTTGTAATAGCATTATGTCATATTTAATTCTTTAATGGTCCATTTTATAATATTAGACTAGTAATATGGTGTTAAAAAATACCGGTAATGTGAGACATATTAATGTCTATGAAGGGTCATTGTCATGCACGTTTACTTATAAAAATATGATGTCGAGTTCATTAATGAAACCCGTATTGATGATTTAATTTTTTGTTTACATCATACTGCATTCAAATATTTATGGTTGTAGTTAATATTTGTCGCTTCAATTTATGTCATAAATACCTCGAATTGGTACTGCATAAATCAATTAGTATAAAAGAACGTAGTTGTTCATATATTATACTAGATTAGTATAATTCCATGGCACTAATTCACTTAACATAATATACCAATATTTACTTCCGCAGATTAAGAAATGGTGACCCAATTCTTATTCGTTTTATAATGCTTTGTATAATCTACACTGTTCGGGCTCAAAATGAATGTTTAAAAAATGGCCAGCGGGTAAGTCAAATATATTAATCTGATAAATAACAGGAATGTATCGCTTAAAAAAGCAAAATGCTGGATTATTTTCTTAATTCGTGTTTAAATGTTGTTGCCTGTTTATTTTATAAACGATCATTCATTTCAGTGCCAAACGAATGGAAGCTGTTGCTCTAAATTATGCTATACGAAACAGACTCAAACTTTTGGACAATGTAGATGATGAACTTAATACATAATTGCTATCAAAGAAATAAAACCCAGACTGTTGTAAAAATTTATTATATTTGTATCTGCTAGAAAACATATATTGTTATTTAGATGCTTGTTGTCGAAAAATACTTTTTCCAATGAAGTATTACCTAGAACAAATCGTGACAAAAATCAATGCAGACGATTTCGACGAAACAAATTGAAAGCAGTAAAGAATTTGAAACTTAATGCATCAAGAAAGTTTGAATTTCCTTAACTGTTACTGGACATTACCTGCATTTTATACTAAAATTACTGGAGTTAACTTAAATATTGAAATTTTGTTTGAATGGAGTTGCTCTATTCATGATAGATTGATTAGAAATGTTTACAATCTTATTGAAAATATGATTCTTGATTTCAGATATAATACATCAGATTATGTTATAAAAATGATTATAATTTTGCAGGGAATACTTTTCGGAGTTTGATAATAAATTCTATTCAATTAGAAAAAAAAAAAACAAAAATCCAATAGATCGTACAAAAATTCCATCGTCTTGTACATCAACAAAATACTGCTGTAGTAGAAAGGCATTCTAAAAAAACTTAATAGGCCCCCAACTAGGATTTGAGATATTTTTTGACATAATCTAACCCTACCCTAGCCTAAGATTATTATCGATACTACTATGGATAGTTTTGTTGGATGATCCAACAAGAGTAACTTTATCGTTCAGATGTTCATTTACAAGTCATATGACAAGTGGAGAATATCAGAAAACTGTTTATCAATTAAGTAAAATCCAGCGACGATGGCTTATGTTGAAGATCAACTATTTGAAGTCAAATTACGCGTAACTGCTCAGAATGTCATAAAAAGTAAGCCTCCGTTTTATTCCGTGTCATTTTATCAAAAAGTTTCCTGTTTTGAAATGTTATAATTAAAGTAACAACTGTAGAACTGTCATTCTTGTAACAAATTAAGTTTTGGGATATTGGAATATACAAAGCGTAAACATGAAATATTATTCAACTATGAATATATAATTATGAATTCGATAAATAAAATACTACCACAGGAGAACTTTGGCACAGACTTTTAAATTATGGATGAAGTGTCGCAGATTCAAATCAAAGACGAGTTATAGGAATATTAAATGTCGTATTCTGTGATGGTTTAACTAAACATTTGAAACGACAATTGGATTTTCGTGGGATGCATTTTTGGGGGAAAGGTTTTAAACAATAGTTACGTTTCTTTCCTGACTATTGAACGTTTCCTTCATTGTCATTTAACTTTTCGTTTAATTGACACTCATCTGTGTTACTATAGACGTGAAAAAAAGAGAATTTTAGTACGAGTCGGATTATGACCTTCAGTTTGACCATGACGGTCATTTTAAGATGAAATTGATTTTTTAATGGTTACCCATATTTTTAATAAATGGACTACTAAATTTGTTGCAATAAGCGTCAAACTGTTCAGTCTGAGGTATAAATCGCCATCGAACTGTTTCGTTATCAAAACAGAATAGTCAATTGCGACAACCGAAACTCGTTCAGTTTCAAGTATTTCAAAACTTATATAGTTTATCAAACAAACTAATAAATAATCGCTAACAAATCAAAAACTCCTGCCAGTTGGAGTTAACAACTTTACTGTTAAGTTAAGAAACATTTATTTAATGTAGGGTTGAATAGTACCATGGTGTTTTCTATTAACACAAGTTTCAAAATCTGAAATCGTCTATGATTTTATTATTTATCATTAAAGTTGATTTCGTTTGTAATAAATAAATGCAGGTTTTTACTGCGTGAAACTTACATCGATCGATTGATGTTGCATATTAAGGATGGAAAGGATTAATATATTTCTTGCTAATCTTTATATTTCTTATTACTCCTTTTTAATGTATTCAGTCAAAATTATGTTTACCAAAACATGACCAAAATATTCCTTAAACATGTAACACTGTGATACATTAGCATTAACATTTCTAAAGTTAATGTATTTTGGCCAGAAAAATTGATCTCATGCAAACATCAAATTAGCTTGTTTACTCTTCCAGATATTTATAAAAATTGATCTTATAAAATACTTGACCTCACGTCTTCCTTATATGTAAACAATAAATTGGTATAATTAGGCAGGCATTTTTTAGTTGCATATCAGCGTGTATTCGAAACTTTTGAGGAACGATAAACTAACCCATCTTTTTTGTCTCATTTTGATTATATTTTCGATATATATTTGAATTTTATATAAGTATAGCTATACTTTCTGAGAAGTGTAAGTTATTGGTAAAATTTTGATCATTTATTTATTTATGCATTTGACGTAAACGATTGTGCAAATGCGTATTTTGTAGTATAAAATCGTTTTCTCCGAAGTGTCGATAATCTAGACTCTATTAAATTAAATTGAATTTGAATGTTTACTTTTCCCCTACTTATTGGCCGAAAATAACAGCCCAAATATATCCAATATAAATTTAAGAATTTCATGTTGTCCTATAGGTAACCCAACGGGCACGAAGAACTCAAATGTTTCTAAAACGTTTTTAGAATGTTCCACAAACGTTCCTAAAACGTTATATGTCTGCAACTTTTACGGAACGTTTTATAAACGTTTCATCCATGTTGCAGACATAAAACGTTTTAGGAACGTTTTAGGAACGTTTCTGGAACATTCTAAAAACGTTTTAGAAACATTTAGGTTCTTCGTGCCCGTTGGGAAGAGTCGATTCTGGTACGATTTTTGCTCTATCATGATTCAAATATCACCGCCAAAATATTCGGCTCTAGTTTTCTATCATTTAGTTCTAAGATAAAAAGGGTCCAAAATCCGGCATTTTGGGCATCTATTCACAGCCAAAAAAATGTTGTTGTTCCAGCAGTAAGAGTCGATCAAGATTTTTCCTGCAGGATTAAAATATTTACGCCAAAATATTGTCGTAGGCCTAGGTTTTGACCAAATTAAATGTCAGAGATGTTAAAAGTAGCGTTTTTGGATAAAAATTATATTTTACGTACGTTCTAGTATAAAATTAACAAATAATAAAGTTAACCTCACGATATAATTTACATCGTGGGCCAAAAGCCGTTAACGTTATTAAGTGTTTTCGTTGTTTACTATGCTATATGTATATCGATGCTATAACTATACTATAATCACTTCAAACTTCTTATTTTCTTGGCTACTTTTCGAGAAAAACAAAAAAAGTTCTAAAACACAATTTGTTACCCCTTTCACCTTCAATTTGGTAAAAAAGTAAGTTCAATTCAATATTTTGGCCTACATATTATAGAATGGACTCTTATTGGTGGGAATACACCATTTTTTTGGGCTATGAATAGGTATGAAAAATGTCCAATTTTAAATTTTTGACCCCAATGACCTTCAATGTCTCAAAAACTAAAGTCAATTGGTTATTTTGGTACTCCTATTCTAGAACAAAAATCCTACCAGAATCGACTGTTTCTTATAGTGCAATAAAATTATAATGTAATTAATAAACAAAATTCACTAAATTCCAATATCAAAATACACTGCATCTTTGTGTAATTTGATTTTTATTATCGATTGAAAATAAAAAATACTTAACAAAGAAAACTTCCTAACATAAATTATTCTTTCAGTGTTTTTAAATTCCATCTGTTATTGTTCTTATTAATTCAAATTGACAGCAGGACGGGTTTGTAGATATTTAAAAATAATAAGGTTTTTTTTTCAGAAAGACTAAAAATGTTGGAAAAATTCGTAGTTGTCTTCATTCTCTACGTAAACTACGTGTTTGGAGTTGAAAGTGCTTGCTTATTAAACGGTGAATTGGTACGTTGACTAGATTTACATGTTGGTACAATTATTCCGTAGTCAATATAAAATCGATGGTTGGTACGAAGAACCGGACATCTCAAACATGAGACGAAAAACCTGATATTTCGAAAGTTTTGCGGCGAAGAACTGGACGTTTCAGAATTTCCAACGAAGAACCGGTCTTTTAACAATCTTGCCGCAAAGAAGCGTACATTTCGAGATTTCTATTCCGAATTATTATATCGTAGGAACTTTTGAAATGTCTGGTTCTTCGTTGCACATCACGAAATGCCCGGTTCTTCGTCCCAAAACTGAGTTATCCAGGTTTTCATCCCATTTTTAAGCGTCCTCTTCTTCGTATCAGCCATCGAAATATAGTACACAATTAGTCAATAAGAATTCATAACCAAAGTTCAAATGAGTATAGTTTTTTTTTTACAAAATTATAAAAAGATCAAAATATACTAATGTCGAAGACGTATGAACAGTTGTGGAAATTTGAGTATTATACCTGTTAACACAGTAGTATATTTTAATAAATTTCAGTGTCAACCAAATGGTAGCATGGGTATTTGCTGTTCTCATTTTTGTTATAAACAGAAAGACTGGTGGTTTGGATAATGCAAGAACCGCATTCATATTTCATGATTTAAGAGCGTACTGAATAAAGTGACAACACCATATTTAGAAATATTTAATTAAGGATTTTAATTGTTAGTAGTTACAAATATAGTTACTCGCAACTATAATAGTATTTTATTCTTCATCTGTAACAAATTGTAATAATTCTCTGTAAACCATGCAAGTGTCTAAATAAAATATTCCAGAAAACAGAAAAAATTGTCAATTTTTCTCTTCCCATTATTCTACGATTAACCCGTTTCGTCCATTTTTTAGATATTCTTATGAAATATAGGTTTTCTATAGTTTTTGGGTATGCACTTTTCTAATTTGCAGTCCGTTTTACGATATCACTTTCCATTTTTTAAATATAGCTATTTAAACGAAAAAAACAAATGAAAAAAAGCCAAAACTTTTTCAGCAAACTGCAATTTTGATCGTGATGGAGTTCCGGGATCGTATTAGAACTCAGAATCCTGTAGTACAATGAATTTTACTAAAAAGTTAGTCAATATTACGATTTAAATTACAAAATGGCGTCGTGAAAATAGCGTTATTGATACGGAATTTTTTGGTTATTTGTGTTTTATTGAAATACTTCTTGAATTTTGTCGTGTATTCTGATGAATTTGATCGTGTAGATTGTTTTTGAGGTCGCTTAATAGAAATCTCTTATTAAATTTTGGAAATTCGAAATGACATCTCCAATATGGCTTACCGTAATTAAAAAAAAATATAATATTATCTGGTATTTAATATATAGAGGTTTTTGAGGTTGCCGACAATGAATTTGCTATCAAAATTTGAAATTTCAAAATGGTATATTCAAAATGTCGAATACATTATATGAACTACCATTCAAGATTTAAAATGGCGAATGTGTTTTGAGGTAATTTAGTATTGCATTTAACTTTCTGTTGGGAATTTTACCGACTGTCTACTGTGAGATAAAAATACGTCGTCTGACTCTCACCAGCGTGGAGGTGAACCGTATAAGTGTTTTAGTTTTTTTTCTTACATTTTGTATTTTATTATTTTCTTATTTTACTCTCTTTATTTTGTGCACGCTTGTTCTACTACTTTGTATGTGCTTAGTAAAACAAGCTTTACAATAAAACTTAGTCCAATTTATCCAAAATTTCGTGGTTCTGAAAGATCAGTTAGTTCCTGTGCGTTTATTTCCAGCTCTTGATTCACATTTATGCAATTGGAAATCATCAAGCTTAAATTTTGTCAGGTATACCTTATACACTTGTCCGCACATTTCTTTATTAGTGATTTCATTACCTTTATTGCAACGCAAGTTCCACAGAATTGTTACATTTGTGACGACATTTTATTCAATTTCGGTCAGACATATTGGATCTGCCACCTTCAATTTTCAAAGTTTGATACCAGATTCGTTGTTGGCAATCTCGAAACCTCTTTACACCTAATATCACATAAAATTACCACTTTTTCAAATTTCTATCAGCCATATTTGATCCGCCATTTTGAATTTCCAAAAATTTAACAACCGATTTAAATACAGCAACCTCAAAAACATTCTATACAAATATATTTATCAGAATACACGCAAGATACAAGAAATATTTCAATAAAAAGCTAAAAACCAAAAAAGTTCCGTATCAATAGCGCCATTTTCAGGACGCAGTTTTGTCATTTAAACAGCAATATCGACCAACTCTTAGTAAAACTCATTATTCCACAGAATTCGGAGACCTGATACGATCCCGAAACTCCTTCGTAATAAAAATTGCCGTTTACTGAAGAAGTTTTCGTTTTTTTCGACTTTTTTTCTGTTTAAGTAGCCATATTTGAAAACTGGAAAGTGATATCAAAAAACAGATTTCAGATTCAAAAAGAGCATACTCAAAAACTATAGGAAACATACATTTCATAACAATAACTGAAAGGTGTACATAAACTTTCGGAGGATGAAAACCAGCGCCAAATTTTGTCGTTTTAGGACGAAAAGGGTTAAGGTAAAAGCGATTATGACAAAATTGACTATAATCTCAACATAGATTAAAACATAACATAGAGTATATGGACGTATCTCTGAAACTATCAAATTTGTGACGATTGTTTGTTTAAATGATTTTCATAATAAATTTTATACGATAGCTCGATACAACGTTAGTGAACATTTTTAAATAGTTAAACGTGGTACTTTAAATTCGGTTTTATGTTACTAAAAAGTATAAGAAGTGTCAAAGCCTTTCAAATCTTCCAAAGCAACCGGGAGGATATCAATTTTTTTCTAATGTTCTAAGTTTTTTAACAAATTCAGTAATGTCACGACATTTTTTTTTATTTTTTAAATGTGTATTTCATCCAGCTAATTTTATGAGTATTCTCTTAAAAAAAGAAGTAATGCAATTTGAGAAAAACATTTTTTTTGTTGCTAAGAATTGTTAATTTTTGAAAAATTAAAATTAAATTTATTTCTTTAAAGTCTACATCTACATTGTTTATTACATAAAAATCCTAAAAAAATTAGCGCTATACCCTTGTTTTGGTCCTTTTTATACTACTATAAGCTAGAAGTTCTAAATATATTTCATTTTAAGGGGGTTTGAAAGTAGTCCATCGCTAAGGTAGGGAATTTCAATAAAAAACGTGAATTCCAGATTACTGAATAAAATGTTCAAAATTCGGGATCTGCAAGGGCAATTCTAAGCACTATAAACATATTTCCTAGAAAATACCATTGATATTGAGAACTGACCAAGAATTGTTGGAAACAAGTGAGTTTTATTTGTTTCCGAAAATTCTCGGTCGATTCTCAATTCATTTTCTTGACATTTTCTGGGATACCATCTATAGTAATTAAAATTGCCCTTACAGTGACCGAAAAATCGTTTCAGTCACTTTTTATGTATGGATTTTAGTGAAAGTTCCTACCTTATCGGTGGAGCACTTTAGAATTATCTTAATAATAATAATATTTTTACAGATAATGACAAAAAACGAGTCCCACTGCGTTTTTCTTACTTTTTATGGATGTATAAACGCAGTAAAATTAGTTTAGTTAGTGTGCTCTAAAATTGTTTTTTTTGTATACAACTATTTTTAAAATTGTTGAACAATAATTAAAATGAGAAAAAGGAGGGCTTATGACCCACCACGCTGTTAATTTTCCAATTAATACAAGAAAAGATTCGTAATTCGAGAGAGGGGGAAGTTAACACCGTTGTAGGTCATAAGCCCTTCTAATTTTAATTATTGCTCCACGATAAAGAAAACATAAAAAAATGTTATTATTAAAATAAAATTTTAATTTGCCTACCGTGGCATTGATTCAATAATACATATTACTTGTCAGCGATAAAAAACAAATGCATTATGTTTACCGACGGATACTTGATTTAAAAGATGCACAATATTATGAGTCACGAAAATCGCATCCAATTCGTCAGCTACAATTATGATTAATATTGATGTAATTATTTTATTCTATGAATTCGTATTTAATCAAACTTTCATTTAGACCTTAAACATTATATGTTTACTTTAAAACGCAAATACTGAATATATTTGTAATTTCATTATTATAATCGCGGATATAGTTTCGCGACATAAAAGAAAATATTAAATAATAATCACAGTAAATTCTTTATTTACATACACGATTACCATCAGATATGTTAATGAGAATGTCGACATTGTTAATACGTTTGTACATAATTCAGTGGATGAGAAATATGTTCATGTGAATCATTTGAGATTTGACAAATCCTCGACAAAATATCCGTATTGACTCAAAATTTAAAAGCGTTAAGGTGGTTGCTTTCCCGTCTTTTACCAAATATGAAAAATTAGTATATAAGCAGAATCCTGGAAACCAGGATCATCTTGTTCTGCTGTTACAGTTGAAGAGTAAGTATCTTTTCAATAGCCAACATAACCAACAAGTTTCCATTTTTCTAAAGATTAAGCGACCATTAATAAGGGAAATATCATATTTTTTTAAGTAAATTGTTATATTTTGCTTATAAAAACATAAGTAATATTTTTAGTAATTAACAGGAATATATTTACAGATCCCAAAATGATGATCAAATACTTATTCCTTGTTGTACTCGTCGTTGCCATGTCCGCCATGGGTGTCCGCAGCGACTGCTTGCCCGAAGATGCTCCGGTAAATGCATATTTCTTTATATTTATTACTAATTTAATAATAAAAACATATTTCTTTGTCTTCTAGAAGACAATTACATCCAAACCTCATTAAAATCTAAAGAAATTTTAACTTTGTCGTTTGATTTCAGTGCCATGAGAGCGGCAGCATGGGTATTTGCTGTTCTTCCTTCTGCTTAAGACAACCCAACGAAAGTGCTGGACGATGCAGGCCACGATAAGAAGTTTCGATTTCATTCAATAACGGAGATTTATATGACGAAAAATGCATCATTTCAACGACACCTAATAGCACATGTTGCTTCTTCTTTTCTTTTTAAAATTTTCAACATTCCATTTATCTTCTTTCATAACTAATTCTTTAAAAGAGTGAAAACATCATTGGAAATAAATACCATTTATTAAGTACTTAATTTTCTTATATTTTTTCCACCTTAGTTTATTATTTATTACTACATGTACTTATACATATATTTCTGCGTTACGATTCTGCAATTTCGTATTTACAAAAATTGAGGAATAAAACAGTGGACCTTCACGTTTTTCACACGAGTTTCGATAATGATTGTACTGTTGAAGAAAAAGGAAAAATATACTCTTCATTATTTGAAACATATTTGAAGTATATTAGCTAACTTATATATAAAATTATAAAATTGAGTTAACATCTACATGCTTTCTAAGACAGTAAACGTTGGTTGTTTCTAACCATGAATAATTTCTGTCGTCAGGCATTCAAGTGAGTACAAGAAACGTATCGAATTTTCTGCTACTGAACTGTAATTCATACTTCTTTTTAAAGTATTATTTATAAATAAAGTTCAGCCAGGGCTCGTCCGGTCCTTGTACAACCGGTATAAGGGCTAATTAGCCTCAGAGGGTAGAAAGGGCCGGAATATTAAAAAAAAACAGCTAGTTTACGAAAACAAATAATATTGGAGAAAATAGTTCTTTTCCATTTTCATTTATCACAAAACATTTTCACAATTAGAAGCATCAATCGTCACTATATTTCATGTAATGACATATTCAATAATTATTTCCTGTCCGTTTTGATTTTACGCATAACAGAAACCGTAATGTGGATTCGTAGAGGTAACTTAATATTAGGACAATTTAAAATGCTTACCGGATATTAAAAAAAATAGTATGAGGGTACTGTCTCTTGTGGTGGTTCTTCTGTTTCCTTCCTCATCACTTGGATTTATATTCTGTCAATAGATTTATTTCCTGTAGATATTGCAGGGTTGGATCTGTCGAATGTTTCCTTAATCCATCAAAAATTCTTGTCCTTGGTGGTAAAATAGTCGTCCTGAGTAGGAAGTTTAAGGTTGTTATGTTTTCAACAGCAGCTAGACATTGGTTTATATCTTTCGGATACTATTTAATTCTGATGTACAATACTTTGCGATATTGTTTTTCATAAATATCACATAGTTTTTATGTCAAATCGCTCCAAGTTAGTCATTGCTACGTACTTAATCAATCTGTTTAATTTCTCTATGAATACGTCCACCTCTCCTGTTGAATAGAAGAAAGCGCTTGTTGCGCCTATAAGCAAGAAGAAATTACCGACTAACCCTTCTGACTATCGCCTTGTTGCCATTCTTTGTACTGCATCAAAACTCTTAGACAGAATAGTTTCTGATCAGACTCTTCAATTTCTTAATGAACGTCAATGGTTTTACTATGTATACAAATATTTTTATCCACTTCGAATCGATCATAAGCTATTCTTGTAGAAAATCATGTTGCTTCTTCTTGGCTACCTGTAAAGGCAGGGATGCCTCAAGAAGTCTCTATCCTAAGACCTTTAGTATTTTCTAAATGTATTAATGACTTACCGACATGACTGAGTTGACATCGCAACACATTATCTTTGCTAAGGACACACATTTTTTTGAGTTGCTCAACGTAAAATTTTGAGATTAACAAAGATATTCTCGAATTGAGGATGCTGGGATATTTTGTCAATGAGCCCTCGATAATAACCTTGTCGTAAATTGCTCTAAGGCCTAAGCTGTTTTCATTGGTAGTTTACCTTAACTTACGAGAGTTACCCAATTTGCCACCTATCAAAGTTCTGAACATTGCTGTACCTTGGGTCAAGTCTGTTCGTAATCTGGGACTAGTAATTGACAACACTTTCTCCTGGAAACCATCATCATCATCACTTTTATTCGAGTCTATGCAACATCGCGTCAACTTTGGAGGAATAAACCTTTGACGACTGAAGTCTGTAAACAATTGATTACTTCTCTCAACTTTCGATTACTGCTGTGCTGTCTAGAATGATATTGATGCGATGTTGAAGTTGAAGATGGAAAGGATGTCAAAATCTGATCCCTACTATCTTTAATTCCATATTACTCTGCTACCAAAAAGCATTCCTATAGTATGCAGATCTTCGTTTTCTTAGAATACACTTTAAAGGTTGTTTTATTTCTTGACAATTTGAAGCCAGTTTCTTCTGAGAATTGTAGGATGTCATTTAAGGTGTTTTAATACCTTTTCTGTTGTTCCTAAGTTTTTCTCAGTTATAAAGATTGTTAGCGCGTTTGCAAAGAGAATAACTTGAATAAGTATTTTAATTGTTTGAAATATATAATTTATTGCTAGCAAAAATAAGATGATATTGATCTTTTTTAAATTTAAGAAATGTTTTTTCAAAATTTCTATGGCTATAATTATCAGCGAATGTATCTACAAGTATATTTGAGATTTTTCATCTGTCGTATGAATGATATTTATATTAGGATTGTACATGGTACTGATGTTCAAGTGTCCGCGTTTGCACAGATGGAGTTCCAGTACTTCATTTTTATTGTGTACACTCAAAAAATCCCTTATACCCATGTACAAGGACTCCATAAGGTTACCTTATTGAATACCGCCTCAACTACTCAATCCTTGTTAAAGTAATAAGGAATAACTGATTATAGTAAAGTGGAAATTCATTGTTGTAGTAAGTTTTCTTGGTTCATTTAACAATAAAAATATAATGTTATGACAAAGACAATATTATTCTTTCAGTAATGGCGTTAGTCTAAGTAAAAATAGATAATTATTTAAAATAACGAAGAATATGTTTATTGTTTAATCATTATTTTTGAATACACAATAATTTACCTTGTCTATATTGTAATATAAATTACGATATATATTACGATGATAGGAATCTTTAAAAATAAATATTTCTGCACTTGAAAATATCAATTGAAAACTTCTTTCTCACAGTCAGTGACTGAAATGTACTAGCTCTTTCAATGAAAGTATTATTATTACTACATTAAAAATTTATTTAGGCCTCAAACAATTAAGTAGCAATGAATTTACATCAAGTTCATTATGTAGGCCTCTAGCAGTTCTTACAGCACACCCGAATACTCAGTGTAAGGAATGATTAATTTTCATTTTTCTGTTGTGGAGTTCCTTTTTCAAATTTCTTTTTATTGATATATACGAATACGTATATTCCACCAGATTATCTTGAAAGGAATGCATTTCCTGAATCAAGTTTCAGACATAAGTTTTAGTATTTTTCCTTGGCTATTTAAATATTATATTGAATTTGACCTTGAACATGACATTGAAGGTTATTTCAAGGTCAAGTTTGTTTTTTTAAGTGGAAACCTCTATTTTTTCTCACGGACTCGGAAAGAGCACAAAATGTTACGTTCGAATATGATATGGCCGATATTTTGATCAAGATCATTTCAAGGTGAAATTTAAAATTTCCCGTAACAGCGAATTATCTCAGCAGGAGTGCATTTTCGGGGAAAATGTTACAGATAAAAGTGAAAAAATGTTTCCCTATCTATCTAATGTTGATATTAATTTTGACCTTGACTATTATTTTGAAGGTCATTTCAAGGTCAAGTTCAATTTGTCAAATGGGAACCACTATTTTTTAGAACGGAAAGTCTTAAGTCAGAACATTACTTTGACCATATCTTTTAATTCAATGTCAACTTGGCGAAAATTGAACTGCAATTACAAACATCCTACAAGTAGTTCCCATTTGAAAAATTCAACTTGAGCTTGAAATGATCTTTAAATTTGACCCCAAGATCAAACATACTTGAAAATGCACTCCTGCTGAGATAATTCGTCGATCCGGGACTTTTGAGTTTAACTTTGAAATGACCTTGTTCAAAATATCGGCCACATCGTATTCGAACGTAACATTTTGTGCTCTTTGAATTCGACTTTTCGAACACTTCCAAAACGAAGTTTCAGAGGCCTACATCATGAATTTCTTATCGATTAATTTTTTAAGGCTAAATTCATTACTTGATCTTGCAGTAACAACAGATTTTCTATCATCAAAATAGATAATAGATTTCAGCCACCGAAAGTCGAAGATAGATAAAAATATTTTTTACGGAGGATGTTTTCTTTCATTTCCGCATTAATACCGATCTTTTAAATTATAATAAATATATAAAAGTTCAGAATCAACATAGATTATATATTTATAATATCATATAAATAATGTTCATTAAAAATAATTAAATTTAAGAAACTATAATTGATATATAATGACTTTGGATAAAATCAATTTAATGTATTTCATTGACCGAGCTCTTTACCGACTTAAATTTAATTAAATGTAAAGGGTATATTAGACTTTCAAGGTGTCTCATAGATACGTACATGCTTGCTTTTTTAAACAGTATATTGTTTTATTTATCTTATTAAGCATAATATTTGCATAGCAACTATACGTAACCTTACTTTCATAGTTAAGGAACCTGGTTAATTCAATAATTTATCACTTCTGTATTGAGCATGATATCATTTACTAATATAACTGAATCTCTGTTGCTAGTTTAACAAGAATTCGTTGTTTATATTTAAAACAGTGAGGTTAACCAGCTGTCCTAAGAAGGAATCCTTGTTATTTAGCAAGGATTGAGTTAAAATAAAGGGAAATAGTTGTTCCTCAGCGTTTTATTTTTTTACTGTAGCTCGAATTAAGTTACTACTGCAGGTTTGTTAGTTTGTTATTCAGTGCTGATCTTTATAATCCCCACTCTATCATATAGAATTTCCACCCTGATGGTGAGATTGATGTCCTAAAATGTTCATATCCAATCGTCAATATTATTGGGTAGTAATCACTGCCGTACAAATTCTGAAGAATTTTCCAGTCTATACTTTCGTACAAACTAAGGCTGCATATTGACAGTTCTTTATCCGAGTCCACATAGAAGTGCTGTTATTTATAAGTTTCAAATATTATATACAGTCAAGGCAGAATAATTCTGTCATATATCTATTGTTTTTTTTACTTTTACTTTGTATTATATTATAAAAATGAATTTTAGAAATACATATTGAATAACGTCGACTTATGGCAACATAAAATTTAAAAGGTATATGACATATAAAAAACACACATAGAAATAATATGTTGGAAAACCTAACCAAATAGTCTTTTTAATTTTTAGCGCAAATAATATTTGGATTTTGCAATGCAAAGTATACACTATATTAATCACACTCTAAGTTTAAACTTTTCTTTCCTCGTAAGAACTGAATTAGTCGAACATAATGATTGTTAATGTTCGGACAAATAACCGATGAATACGCAATAGAATATACAACACAGAACTTTCAGAAGATATTGTAAGTAATTAACAGCACTTCCGTGATGAATCACGATTGCCAAGTTTCAACATTTTGACTGCTGAATAGCTTTTGATATGGAGTCATTCACCGCTGTAAATAATCAGTTGGATTAAATGTCCACATAACAGACAATTCGGTACTTTAGATATATGAACATTCTAATAGATGGATGGAGTTAACTAATTTTAATAATGAAAATGCATTTGCATACATTATTGTTGACTTATTTATAATTACTTTTACATGTCTAGTTTATCTCGGGTTTTCGATGTCAAAATAATACTATTTTTCTTAAAAAAAAAATTAATTTAAGCAAAATGTGCCATAGCTTTCTTTCAGTTAACTCATTAACGCCAGGAAGAATAGATTTCCTACTTCAATTTCAATGAAGTATTTCATATGAAAAAGTTCAAAAAAAATTGAAATGTATGTGTCTTGTTATTTCCGAGATCGATCATTTCAATGACATTGTCAAAATTGAGCTATCTTAATTACAAAATTAAAGTTTTCCTATATTTATACCATCATCTTGAAGCCGCCATTTTGAATTTTCGAAACGCCCAATGGGATTTGTTAGAACCGATATCCATGCCACCTTTTACGGCGGTTACGATATTGTGGGAAAACATTTTCAATTTCAAAATGTGGAATTTTCATTAAAAATTTCGTGGTTTTTTTGAAAAAATAGGCTGTAACTTTTTTACATTGCTTCGGAGGCCAATTTCAACGACGGGATCTGAAAGAGGAGGCTTCAAACTTCCGAAATGGTATCTGCCATTTTTTTTTCAGCCCAATTTCATTAAAAGATACAGCTTTGAAGTTGAAAAAAAATAATGGCCTTCCCGTCCAAAAAGGGTTAATACTATAACTATTTTCTGAACCTTTAGTGAAGGAATTTAGTGACCCAAAATACTCGATGAGCAAAAAATGTTTTATTCAAAAGTATAACCGATTTTTTCGTTTTTTTTATACATTTATATCGTTATATTTAATTTTCTAATTACGATAGCTCAATTTTGATAACGCCATTGAAAAGAGCAACCATGAAAATAGTACGATACATACTTTTCAATTTTGTTGATGTTCGATTTTCATAAGAAATACTTAATTGAAGTGCAAAAAGTGTCCTTCCCAGCGTTAATGGGTTAATATAAATAATATTTTAGCATTAAAATTTGAAAAAGGAGTCATTTTTACATTAGAAATAGGTTCAGATATTTGTAAAAAACAGACATTTTTCACACAAAATGAGAGGTGTGAATTTCTGGTAGATTTTGGTTCCTCCTGGTCGTTAATGGTTTTACTATTTTCTAATGCAAGGCCTTTGTCCTAAATACATTTGTCTTTGAATGGAAGTAACTTATTGTTTTATAGTATACAGGATCGGTAATTTGGTAACTATCGGTAATTGCCTACAAGTGATTAAGAAGATTCAAGGCCTTTAAACATGGGAACTTCCCATCATTTTAGGGTTTAGCCAAATAGAAGGTGGAAACGCGAATTTTATACGTTTAAATTTAAAATATCAATAAAAAAAAATTATCATTCATTACAAACAGATTGTTGGAAGCCAAATAGTCAAGAGCATCGAAGTATTCAACCCTAGCGTGCGAATGTAACTTTCAAAAAAAGTAGTATTAATAATTAAGAGTAAAAGTAAATAAAATAAATGATTAAAAATTTAATTTCCAGTTATTTTCTTATTTACTACTAAATCTTACAAAACTCTTTAAACAGTTTAAGCTAGAGGGGAAAATATCTTATTAAAAAATGTATGTGTTCTGATACAAATTAACTTTTATATACTAGCAATACGAAAGCCCATGTACTTGCGAGTAGAAACGACATCTATTCAGAGTTATGGATACTAAACCACACGAAAATTCAAAATATCGTTTGTCCAATGCTTTACTGTAAATAAATAAATGATTGTTTATATATTTTTAATTCCCATTTTTGCGGCAAAATGTTGTAAAAATCGAACTACTCCTTCTATGATATCTTATATACGAATTGTTCTGAATATTCTTTGTAGACACAATGTATAAGATAAAGCAAATGTTTGTTCATTCTATGTATACCTTTGAGCACCACAAAGTATCCAAAATTATCGATGTACTCAATGAATATATACCGATAGGCTCAAATATAAGATAGGAGTTTGCTGATTTTATTGATCATTAATGCTTCAACAAATTTTCCTAATTCCCAAATTTGCTTAATTCAAAAATTGCTTTGCTTTCTTTACTTGCACGAATTGGCAGTTCCTGAACAGTTGCATGTCAATAAATAACTACTATCTTTTCCATAATGAATCACATGTTAAGGTTCATGACAGGTTAAGAAATCGTCATCTTTTATTGCAATTTTTTACATTGTGACAAATCCAAAGGCAATATGATGAATTTCATCCCTACTTGAAATTATTCCACATTTGACGTTTTTGCATAAAAGGACCGGCTCAGAGGTGAAGATCGTATTATTCTGCTGTCAACCGGATCCGAATAAGTAAGAACACCTTAGGATAATAATTCACCATTTTAATGAAATATAATGGGATTTTGTTACATTTTTTCATCAGTTTTTTCAAAAAAATATTAAAATATTATATTAAATGCTATTTAACTGTAATATTTCCATAATATTTTCAACTTTCATTTAATATTGCTGAATGTCTCATAATATATATTTTCAAACTCCAGAATCTACATCATGTTCAAATACTTAGTCATCGTCGTTCTTATGGTTGTATTTGCCGCCATTGAAACCAGAGCTTGCTTGCCAGAATGGGCACCGGTATGTATACAATCAAAGCTTATTTTATGAAATTTTGTTAATTAAGAAGCATACTCGTATTTTATTTGATGTATAACATTTCTTCTCCTTATTACGTTATTAATCGAAGACATATTTCAGTGCAAAAAAGATGGCAGCATGGGCAATTGCTGCACTGGCTACTGCCACCAACAGCCCAACTGGGAGAAGGGAAATTGCAGAAACCGATAAATGAGCAATTGTCTACTGCGCAATGGACTTTAACGATTTTGAAAAACACATTGGCCGAAAAAATTGTACAGGCATCAATTTGATGTCGAAATGAACATTTTAAAATTAATAATTTCGAAATTTATTACATTAAAATTGCATGCTAATAAATGGACTTTAATACCCTGAAAATTACACTCATTATTTATATTAACCCACATGAAATATAGTTCAACTTCGATCACGCTTTTCTAGTATCATGTACAAAACGGTTTTTTTTAAATATTTATATATAAATATTTTACCTTGCTTAAGATGTCGATACCTGTAGGATATTTTCCAATATGGAGGCTGCACATGCATGCCATTTTGGTACCAATTGGTTTCTGATATATAGTAAGAAAGTTTTGAATTGCTACAGAATCACGAGATGATTATCCAGATCCCCACGCATTAAAAATCACAATTTAGGGGAGAACTCCATCAGATAAGATCAAGGTTAAGTCAAGGTCATCATCTACGACTCTATGTTTCAATCATATATTTGAACTTGACTTAAATAAAATTATGAGTCAAGTCTTGCGGTTCAACTTGATTTAGAAACTTTCTGACGTCCGGTTATGAAATTTCCTTATTTGCAAAATATTTAGGCTGTACGGAATGATCATTGAAAAAAGTTATATAAGGAAACGCGAACATGGGTCTTATATTTATTCTGTTAACGCGGAGTGTGTTTTGAAGAGAAGGAATAATTTTATTTTTAATATAAAACAAAGAACTATATTTCAAATCATATCGTGTATATGTTTTGTTAAGGTCTTTCAGATATGATGTTCAAATATTTGGTCATTATGACATTCACATTGTGACAAATCCAAAGGCAACATGATGGATTTCATCCCTACTTGAAATTATTCCACATTTGACGTTTTTGCATAAAAGGACCGGCTCAGAGGTAAAGATCGTATTATTCTGCTGTCAACCGGATCCGAATAAGTAAGAACACCTTAGGATAATAATTCACCATTTTAATGAAATATAATGGGATTTTGTTACATTTTTTCATCAGTTTTTTCAAAAAAATATTAAAATATTATATTAAATGCTATTTAACTGTAATATTTCCATAATCTTTTCAACTTTCATTTAATATTGCTGAATGTCTCATAATATATATTCTCAAACTCCAGAATCTACATCATGTTCAAATACTTAGTCATCGTCGTTCTTATGGTTGTATTTGCCGCCATTGAAACCAGAGCTTGCTTGCCAGAATGGGCACCGGTATGTACACAATCAAAGCTTATTTTATGAAATTTTGTTAATTAAGAAGCATACTCGTATTTTATTTGATGTATAACATATCTTCTCCTTATTACGTTATTAATCGAAGACATATTTCAGTGCAGACGAGATGGCACCTTGGGAAAATGCTGCTCTGGCTACTGCCACCAAGAGCCCACCTGGAAGAAAGGAAATTGCAGATTTTATTTTTTGTAAATATTTATATATAAATATAAACACACTTGTATTTTGATGCAAAATCAAAAGACCATCATGTATTAGTAGTAAGTCAGGTTTCATTTAAATATACGATAAGATTTGTGTTTTAATTGCATCCCATAGAAATTTGACAAGGCATTATTAATCAAAAGGAGGGATAAGTAAAAATTTAAATAAAGTTTTATAAAATTGTACCGAGGCTTTTTATTGTCAATTTTGAATCTTTTCCAAGTGACTTATCTGTAGTGCGTTTACCAATAACTTCTTTTAACTTGTTTATTTCTTCTGCTACCACAACATATGATAAATTTCAGATTAATGAATTAGATTATATACTACATATTAATTACCTTTAATCTTTGGGACGAGATAGCCATAACCCTAAGTTTTCAGAATTTCTGGGCCTTTTATAGATCCATCTTGAATTTTAATACAAAATTAATCTACACTTATAGAAAGACGAATTGACACGGTTGCAACTGGAGATTGTAACTAGAATCTTTCTCATATTGATTACCACACAGAAAAATGACTTGGTTGGGATAAAAGTTGCCCAAACTAATTCACTTAGTGCTTTGAGATCCTGATGAAAAATTGGTTGGGACGACTATTTGCACTTGGTTAGTTTGAAATTGTAGTGGTAACTATTTTATTGGTAGCCAAATTGCGGTCAGTGAGTTAACGTAACTAATTTTGATGTTGTTGTCAGTCCTGATTCACCTCACTGAAGTTCTGCAATGATAGTAGCAATGAACAAAATTAATGTTCTTTCAGAATCTGTTAATATTGTGTTTAAACAAAATATTTGTCCACTCAATGACGCTGATGTACATCATTTTAACACCAACTTGTATGTAAACAATATATATCATCCTCAACAGTGCAATCCGTCCACTTTTGGTTCTAGGGCGCTCCCCAGGGGCTCCTGAGGACTCCTGGGACGGCCTTGTCCAGTTTGGGATTATTTTACCCAATTGCAGAACAAAATAAATGAGTTGATCACTATAACTTCAAAATTAAATTCCATTTAGCTTCACACGCAATTCAATGTCTTGACCAGAAAAATCGACCTCTTAATATTTTCAATAAAATGACTTCGAACGTGAAAGCTGGTAATGATCCATCTTTAAAATATTTTGAAAATATTATTGTACCCGATGTAGCAAAATCCTCGTAAGACTTACGTAGAAAATACTTTACTTGTTGGTATAAGATTTATCTGAAGTGAGAGTTGAAATGATTGTCCGTAAATATAAGTACACCTGTTCACATGAGAAACAATTAGTAACAACATCTCGTTGCCTCACTCTGCAAGTATAAATTTGAGAAACGTAACGTAAGTATCGTTCGAATTTAATAATATTATTTAAATATTTCGTAATTACATTGTATCAATAAATTTTATATGTATATTATTTTAATATTCATCTGAAGTCACAAAATAAATATAATATGAAACTTTACGAGATCTTCTTTGGTCTCAATCTACTTAATATCACATCTTTTCGATTAACACGGTACATTTAGAAATTTGTTTTTAAAAAACCTACAAACCTACTATTTATATCTATAAATAATATTTTTTCTTGTTAGTAGATCTTCCAATTGACGAAAATGATTCTCAAATACTTGGTTCTTTTCATGTTTCTCACAATCATCGCAAATAATCAAGTAAATTGCGAGTGCTTACCACAGGATTCTGAGGCAAGTGTAATGTTTTATTATCAGTGTTTCAGATTAAATAGAGGATGTTTCATTTTGTTCCACGCGGCCACGCGCCAAAAATTGTTTTAAAAAATTCAATGAGATAGAGGGGGCTCCTTGAAACCAACGACCTTGACCATGAACTCGATTTTCAACTATACATTTATTTCGGAAATCTCGTTATTTGATCCTGAATTTCGAGTGGGGACATTAACGCCTGCAATGACGTTTCCAGTTTTTTGTGACTTTGGTCAACTCAAAGAAAAATTATTAAAACCTTACTGAAAATAATTTACCGTTGTAATGCAACAATGACCTTTACCTTATCATTAATAGTCAAGGTTAACCCATTAACGCCGAGGTGATCAGAATTTTTACTAACTTTTCAACGTGTTTATTTATTATGTAATCGGACCAAAAAAATAATGCAATACCTTTACTCCAATGCAAAATTTGATGCTCTTTCAGAATCTGAGCTCAAAATTTCAATTAGACACTGAGAAAAAAAATATGGCCGTTTTAAACGTGAAAAACGTGAAATTTTTCGAAAAAAATATTTTTTCGCATTTTTTTTCACAATGATACCGCAAAGGTATCGACTTTCTACTATGATCAGAGGTAATCATGGCACTCGAACATTAAGAGGAATTTTTTTCAGAAAAATTCATCGACGCGTTTTTGCAAAATGGCGGCGGGAATGAAAAAATTTTATAAAAATCTTAATCTATTGTTTTTTTAAAAACTATAAAGTTTAGACAAAAATTTCTAAGAACAAAAATGTCTTAAAATTAGTCAAAGAACACTCTCAAATATTTTCAGAATTTTTTGAGATAATTTTCGATTTTCGAAAATTTGAAAAAATCAAATTTTCTTGAATTGTACATAAAATTACATTTTGTTTCTATCTACACGGAGAGACCCAAGGTGTAATTTTCGTACAACCCCCTACATTTGATAAAGGTACTAGAGAGTTTGTACCCGAAACGTACCAAAGTGTGCATCGAAATCGTCCGAAGTTGTCTGACTATAGCACGGTGAATACGGGACGACGTCCACGCCGTTGTCTCTGGGTAATGCTAAGAGTAGAAAAACCAATGTATATGCACAGAATCGGCAAGAAAGTAGTCAAGGAACACTTTCAAATTTTTTGAAAAACTTTTTCGAAAATTTGATTTTTAAAATTTGTTGAAAATCAAACTTATCTCCAAAAATTCTGAAAAAATTGAGAGTGTTCTTTGACTAATTTTAAGACATTTTTGTTCTTAGAAATTTTTGTCTAAACTTTATAGTTTTTAAAAAAACAATAGATTAAGATTTTTATACAATTTTTTCATTCCCGCCGCCATTTTGCAAAAACGCGTCGATGAATTTTTCTGAAAAAAATTCCTCTTAATGTTCGAGTGCCATGATCACCTCTGATCATAGTAGAAAGTCGATACCTTTGCGGTATCATTGTGAAAAAAAATGCGAAAAAATATTTTTTTCGAAAAATTTCACGTTTTTCACGTTTAAAACGGCCATATTTTTTTTCTCAGTGTCTAATTGAAATTTTGAGCTCAGATTCTGAAAGAGCATCAAATTTTGCATTGGAGTAAAGGTATTGCATTATTTTTTTGGTCCGATTACATAATAAATAAACACGTTGAAAAGTTAGTCAAATTCTGATCACCTCGGCGTTAATGGGTTAACCTTGACTATTAATGATAAGGTAAAGGTCATTGTTGCATTACAACGGTAAATTATTTTCAGTAAGGTTTTAATAATTTTTCTTTGAGTTGACCAAAGTCACAAAAAACTGGAAACGTCATTGCAGGCGTTAATGTCCCCACTCGAAATTCAGGATCAAATAACGAGATTTCCGAAATAAATGTATAGTTGAAAATCGAGTTCATGGTCAAGGTCGTTGGTTTCAAGGAGCCCCCTCTATCTCATTGAATTTTTTAAAACAATTTTTGGCGCGTGGCCGCGTGGAACAAAATGAAACATCCTCTATTTAATTTGAAACACTGATAATAAAACATTACACTTGCCTCAGAATCCTGTGGTAAGCACTCGCAATTTACTTGATTATTTGCGATGATTGTGAGAAACATGAAAAGAACCAAGTATTTGAGAATCATTTTCGTCAATTGGAAGATCTACTAACAAGAAAAAATATTATTTATAGATATAAATAGTAGGTTTGTAGGTTTTTTAAAAACAAATTTCTAAATGTACCGTGTTAATCGAAAAGATGTGATATTAAGTAGATTGAGACCAAAGAAGATCTCGTAAAGTTTCATATTATATTTATTTTGTGACTTCAGATGAATATTAATTTTTAAAAAAACAATAGATTAAGATTTTTATACAATTTTTTCATTCCCGCCGCCATTTTGCAAAAACGCGTCGATGAATTTTTCTGAAAAAAATTCCTCTTAATGTTCGAGTGCCATGATCACATCTGATCATAGTAGAAAGTCGATACCTTTGCGGTATTATTGTGAAAAAAAATGCTAAAAAATATTTTTTTCGAAAAATTTCACATTTTTCACGTTTAAAACGGCCATATTTTTTTTTCTCAGTGTCTAATTGAAATTTTGAGCTCAGATTCTGAAAGAGCATCAAATTTTGAATAGGAGGAAAGGGATTGCATTATTTTTTTGGTCCGAATACATAATAAATAAACACGTTGAAAAGTTAGTAAAAATTCTGATCACCTCGGCGTTAATGGGTTAAATCACATTGTTTGATCTTATCTTTAGCATTATCCAACGACTTGCACGTCATAGGCTTATGTCTCCTTTGAGATATTTGACGATAGATTCTTGCTTCCAGAATTCAATGTAGATTTTGAGTAATATTTTCAATTTGCTCATATTTTCAACTTGAGGCCATTAATGGCCTTGGAAATCGAATTGATGGCCAAAGTTGTAAGTACCATTTGGTAGCATGCTACTTTCTCCTCAAATTTTGTAACGGTAACGTATGACATAGTGCAAGTACAGGAATTCCCAAAATCAATTGAAATAGTTGTTCGCAGCAATAATTCATTAAATAAAATGAAAAGTGAAGGCGTAACCGTGTGACACTTTGAAATTTTTCACAGTTTCTGTAATATTTATATATGTATATATAATGTAATTTTAAATCTCATTCCGAAATATATAATCCCAATTTTGTTAGGATGTTTAAAATCCCTTTGGGAAATAGTATATAAAAGAACAGATGTAATGCAAACATTACGATATTAATAAAAATTTATTTTGCAGTGCGTACCGGACGGATATTCAGGGGGATGTTGTAGTCCTGCAACTTGTTTTCAACCTAACCGAGCACCCAACGGAATTTGCATAGTTTTCATTTGAATATATACTACGTAATGCATAATTTATCTAATATCATATATATAATATTAATTTTTAAAATATACCTTCATAAGTAAAATAAAAATAAATCAAGGAACCTTTCACCATTTAGTTATCCTTTACATTTTACGCCATAAATAAAAAAACAATCCCAAGTAAGGAAAAAATTGTCTTGTTTTTGTATTGTTGCACACATACGCGAGTGTGTTTTCTGAATTATTTTTGATGTAAGGTTTCAACGATTGCAAAAGAAAACCGCACAAAGCCCGGTAACGAAGAAATATTGAATACCAATAAGGTTTTGTGGAAAGTTTTGAAAAGAAATTAAAAACAAAACAAAAAATCGCCATTATTTTCATTGTATTTTACATTGTATTTTGATACCTTTTCTAGATAATTGTAGATAGTTTGTGCTTTGTTTTTTCTACAAAGTACCTACTTAGAATATTTAACACGAATTACCTAATTTATTTTTTAACGCGTTAAGTTTCTAGCTGATGACCTTTGTAATTTAAAAAAGGCGTTAATATTTTAAAAGATGTCTGGACAATTTGCATGTAGTTTCTGTCTAGTTTTTATCGATTTTGCAGTAGAACCTTTGAGGATAAATATTATTATGAAAAAAATTTTTCATTATTTTTATATTCAACATGAAAAACTGATTCATGTCTTCTAATTTAATAGGAACCCAACGGGCACGAAGAACCCAAATGTTTCAAAAACGTTTCTGGAACATTCTAAAAACATTTGGGTTCTTCGTGCCCGTTTGGAAGGTACAATTTTTCCAAGAACAGCGAACAATGAAAAGAATAACAACCGCGACGTGTAAACAACAAATGTTAAGGATTGTAAACATTCGCTAATTTTGTATTTAAGATGCGACTCTATCCACTCCACATTCATTTCATATTATATGATTTGTGTCTTGTTATTGCCTATATTGTAAAATAAGGAGTACATATAAATATAATCTGCTAAATATATTTCGTGCAAAGCAGCAGGACTTTCGCGTTTTATCGTGTATGATTTTCATAAACAATGTAACGATTTATCGTACACGAATGAAACAAACATATTAAAGTGGCCTAAAACGTACTAGAACAACAAAATGCTCGAATATCTTCTGTATTCAAACTAAAGCTAATATTCAAGCTAAAAATAGGGGGAGGAGCTGCGCAAAAAATGCATATCAATAAAGATTAGAGTAATTATATTATTCAGATGAACCTCCTAAAAAACGAGTTGTGTTCCTTTGACTAGACCTACACTGTAAGAAATATTTATTGTAAACTTCAAACAAATACTTGAAGATTTTTTACATCATAAAAGTACTGTAAAATTACAATAAAATTTGTGAAAATACATTAAAAAAGTAATTGAAAGTACCTTGCAGTAACATGTAGTAATCTTCAATATTTTTACATAATTCATTTTCAGTCTTGAAAATCTTTTTGCGTTTTTCATGACCACAATGGAAGTGTTTCGTCATTTACTCTATGCAGGTGGTGATGAGAAATATAAGATTTCCACACGACACAGATAAAGTTACAAAATTTGCATAAATACATGAAGCACCTAAAATATCTAGACGTATTGTTCTGTAAATATTATTTATTAATATATGGTTATTAACCTATATTACAAACAAAACATTCCTAATTGACTCACTAAGAGAGAGAATGAGAAAGAGAGAATATTACCTTACTTCCCTGTCAAGATTCCCTTTTACTTCTATTTTTTCATAGAGTGATATTAAGCTATATAAAAGACAGTTCCAATCTACTTGCATTTACTTAATCGCATCAAAATTTTAACTGCACGCCTTGACATTTAGCAAAAACCATAACCTAACCTAAAATATATGATCAAAATTAATCAGTAGATCAAAATGGAATGCACATTACTTAAACTCAATATTTTTGGTTTCCTTACTTCTAAAAATTTTCACTGGCTAAAAATACTTTTTCAATAATGCTAGATAATCATATTATTTTTATGTAATTTTACAACATAACATTGAAATTTATATATAAAAACCACGATAGAATGTTGTTAAATATTATTTAGAAATTGTAAATTCGCAATAAAATGTAATTTTACAAAATATAATTTGAAATCGCAATATTTATTGGAATTTTACATTATTTTCGTACTATAATTTTGTTGTAAAATTACAACTACTTTTAACAGTGTTCATCTTATAATAGGTCGTGATTATATTTACTCGAGTTAAATACCTTTATTTTAGAATAAAACATATATTTATTTACCATTATATTTGGATTATAATAATAGAAAGTCCCAAGAGGTGATTTATCATTATATTATAATCGTTAATAAATATTGAGTAAAGTTAGTTCACTTTAGTATACCTCCTTTTTAAATGCATATTATAAATGTATTTCATTCAATAAGAGTATGCGATTAAGATTTTGGTTAAGAATATGTTCTTTACATTTTTTAAAGATATAAAGCAATTGATTTATAATAGTGATTTTAAGGTATTTCATATAAGGAAACTCGAATAAGGAAATATCAGTATTCTGTATCTTGTGCGCGGTAGAAGTCTACTATCATACTGAGTAAGTACCGCACAAAGAAATTATTTTAATTTTAAGTGTACTTCAACGTATCGATTATTGTTTGTGAGATGTTACCCGAATAAACAAATTGTGAGGTTCGACCGTGAGTGAAATTTGGAGAGTGAATTCCGTTTTTTGGATATTATTTCTTAGACATGTGATAGGCTCGATTGGAATATTGTGATCTGGCCTTAAATCTGCGACAACTGAAGACCATGAAAGCCAAAACTTCGTATTCCAAAGTAAAAACGAGTATTTTTATTTTTAAAGTTATTTACACAAATTTTTCTTAAAACACGTTTCAGAAAACAATTTAAATGTCTCTAATTTTTAAAACTCTTCCCTCTTCTCTGGTCAAAAAGTTTTTTTTCCGGGTCTATAACTAACAAACAAAGAGCTCAGAAAAAATAATCAGAAATTGTCTTAAGATTCGACTAGGATTTAATACATTTTTATTGCGGTGAATATCAGCCTAATCATCCCTGTCAATCATAAGGTTAAACTATTTGTAACGTAATGATTAAACCACATAAAAATGTAATAAACAGTGAAGCTTAAAGAAGATCTTTAAATCTTAGTTCACTGTTTGGCATGCTCGTAGGATTAAAAGAACTCTTTAAAAATTAATTTAACGTTATTGAGAAGGCAGGTAATAATTGTTTAGATAATTAAATTGATTCTCTTACCCCTAGAATCACGTTAAAAGATGTAACAGTTTAATATAATATCTTCTTGTCCAGTTTGCTGAGAACCTGCAGAAAATCTTCTCCACTCTGTAAAACAATGTTTACATCTTGTATTGATAAGAAAGTGTTGTTAAACCTGTAATAACAAACAATCACTAAGCCCAAAAAATGGTTGAATTGTTGAAAACAAATGCTGAAAAATAAATTTAAAAATAGTCTTCATAAATTTATCAGAGAGGTGGTTTATTGCACATACAAAGAAATTAGAATAATATTGGGTGTGACTTCCATTTCTTAGCAAATGAATAAATTCCATACCTCCACGATATTAATGTTTACATTGCCAAAATATTTCATAAATAATTATTTCTAGAAATGCAACTGAAATACATGGTAATTATGATTCTTGTCGTGATGTGCAGCACTGGAGTTCTGAGTCAGTGTCGGCTAACTGGTTCTCCGGTGAGTTAACGATGAGTTTAGGAAAAGTTATAGAATTTTTACAGTAGCCATCCATTTTTTTAATACAGTTACCGAGTTATCACGGCGTTTAAAGTACCCAGTAAACACAAAAACAAAAACTGTATAGTTAATTCATTGTCAACTATTTGCTGGCCATTAATCGACTTGTTCGTGCTTCTGTGTATACTCGAAAGTCATTCCTTTTAAACATTTTTAACATAGTAATAACATTGATAATATAACAATGTTTATGTAAAATCTGTGCTGTGTTTTAGTGTCGGTACACAATCGACTGCTGCTCAGGAGTCTGCAGATGGGTATCTGGCAGGATGGAGGGCTACTGTACAAACTTATAATGTAACTAAATATTCCGGAAGTTAGAACACAAAACACAATTACATTTTTTGAAGCTGATGTTTCAATTACAAGCCGTTATAGTAAAACAGTATTAGATAAAGTGTTTTAATACATTCACGTCGTTTTACTAGTCTTCTATTTTACGAATTGTTTACACAGTTATACCAATAAGTTTGTATTGTATAAAATAAAGTAATCTGCGCAAAATTATTATAAAAAATCGTCTTTATCAATTTGATGAGATCCTTTATTGTATATCATAAAATACAATCAAGAAATAAGATTGAGTGAACATTATGAAACATTTTAGTACAAAACATTCAAACTCTATATCTGTTGATTATTTTTTATTTGAATGTCCTGCCTTTAGCGTGAATCATATTTCCTTATTTTGGTGCACTATATCATGAGCGAAATACAAACATTAAAATTTAACAACGAGATTCTTCATTTAGCCTGTCAAATATTTTCAATTTGTTATCAAAACCTCGTAACTAATCGAACATAATCCAAATCGTATTCATAATAGGGTATATAAGGAAACGAGCGAAATTATTAAACTGAGTGAGTATTTCGTATATTCTTTGCAGTTAAAAAAAATGATTTTCAAATACTTAGTCATTTTCACAATTCTAGTAATCTGTGGTACTATAGAAGTACAGGGACAATGTAAAGTAATTGGATCTCCAGTAAGTTTACTACCTATTTTTCGTCCATAATGAAGCAAAAATAATAACATTTTTCTTGAAAGACTTTCTTTATATTTGATGTTTACAATTCCCGAAAAGCGCTGAATCATTTCAAAATAGATATTTCAATTTAATAGAACAAAACCTTGGTATTGATGACAAAGTTAAAATTCAGAGATTCTAATGGTAAATTTTTTCATTTTCGAACATTTAATAAAAAGTTGGAAAAAACAACATGGATGTTTTAATAGTTTTCCTAATATCGATGATCTTTCATAAGGCGTCTTCAAACCTTTTCATTCTGCCCAAAAATTCGAGAAAACCTTTTTTATGTAAATTGTTAAGCATTCGAATTGGACATTATCACTAAAGTAAACTTGAAATGTCATTTCCATGATAAGTTGTCTTGCTCTACCCGATTCTGAGATCAAAAACATGGAGTACTATAAAATAACAGTATCACCTTGAAATTACCTTGAAAATAGTGTTCAAAGTCATTGGTACCATTGTGGGTCCTCTGTTCCATTATATTTTTCATAAGTTCAATGCCATTTCCATCGTAAGTTGTTATGCTCTACACGATTCCGAGAACAAAAACATGCAGTCCCATAAAAAAGAACAGTATCACCTTGAAATGACCTTGAAAATAGTGTTCAAGGTCATTGGTACTATCGTGCCCTTTCTGTACCATTATATATTAGTACTTGATCAGTTTTACAGTTCTGGTGTATTCTTCTTTTTTTTTATTGTTATACAAATAGATAACCCAGTTATATATACTGAATATAATATGCATTTTTACACGAAAGGATAAGAAATCATCATGTATGTATATCGTACGTATATACTAATACACTGAGAGAATGCGAATTTTATATGTATATTTTTATTTCAGTGTATGAATAACTACGAATGTTGTTCGGGACCCTGTTTACGGCCAAAAGGAAGTCAGCATGGATACTGTGCACCCCCTCTGTAAATAATGTAAAGAATATTACGTGAATTAATAAAAAGTATAGTTCAAATTTTATATGATTAAATTAGTTATTTTGATTGGAAGTAGAGCCTTTGACGCATTGTTAAGACTGCAAAAAAAATAAGTATAATTTATAATGAAACCATACCCGAAACATAGGACGATCTTCATAAACATGAGCACGTAAATCGTTAGTAAATCTGGAACAAGAAATGGAAGAAAAAGAAAGATATTTTAATATTGACTGGAAAATTTTTTAGCCACAATGTAATAGCTTAAATAGTGTAACTTTTATAAAAAGCGGAGAGAATTATCCTAGATTTTGATGATCTGGCTATAGAAACCAACTCTATAATGAGTAGAAATCAGTAGAAATCCTACTAAAAATGACATGAATTCTGGCGTACATCTACCGAGATGCGAGACATTGAGACAGCTAGTACAGTTTAACATGAGTGCGACAAGCTCCTACAACTTATCGACCTCGATTCGATTCGAGAATCTCGAATACCTCTCGATCGAATGCCCAATATGGCGGCTTGGTCTCAGCTGATTCGCCTGCACATACTGTCGCAATTATTGACAAAGCTGTTGTAAAGATCAAAGTTTAATTTCGAAACAAAAATTGTTTACATTTACACCTGCTCATTTTGTGGAATCGATTGATCCTTACCTATTATACAAATATAATATGATATTTTCCGTTTGCAATTATTGCTTTATGTCACATTAAATATATATGTTAGTGGTCTAGCGAGTTTTCACAACTCGAGCACCCTCATTATCTAATCAGGAGCTAGGCTGATACTGATTTCTAGGTAGTCCTAGAAAAGTGATCCTCCCGGCCATTGTCAAGGCCATTGTCAAGGCCATTGTCAAAGTAGGGCCCCTGAACCGATATGTCAGGTATATTTTGAAAACTTTGTTCGATTTTTGTATAAATTGGTGTCTTGGGATCCTCAGAGGCATTGATTGCGAATCTACAATCAGAATTTCAAAATTCCAAATGGCGAATCCAATATGGCGTACAAAATATGATTTTTTTTAATCTATATAATTAGAATAGGGTTCACCGGTGAAATTTTGTTTATTGTTTTAAATAATAATTCAGGTCATAGATAATACAAATGAAATCTAAAAAACAATTAATTCATTACTTTGGGTATTGTATTTGCCAATTAAAAACTCTTCCATTTGAACGCGCGCCAGTTTCGTGTGACGTCACTATGCGGGTTCGGATGTCAACCAATCCCGTTCGCAAATTCTGCTGTGTATTTATGTCATGTTTAACCTCAATTAGTTTGCTTCGAAGATTTTATTATGGAGAAAAAGGACATAAGACCTGCTGATAAGACCCATACCCTTTACTATGCCGTTATTTGCGTTTTCTTAATTGCAAAAATAGTTTTAAAATCTATGTATACATATATAGGCAACATTTATCAGCTACAAGAATGCACCTTTGGTCGAATCGTCGTGACGTTACTGTTTGTCGCCGCGTGTATATTGAACCTATTTGTAAAATAGCAGAACTTACAACCCTTCTTTCTATAGTACAATTTTGCTTGTTCCATTTTAAACATTTCGGAGTAAACTTTTGAGGTTAAACATGACATCAATGCACAGTAGAATATTAGAACGGGATTGGTTGACAGCCGAACCCGCATAGTGACGTCACACGAAACTGGCGCGCGTTCAAACGGAAGAGTTTTTAATTGGCAAATAAAATACCCAAATTAATAAATTAATTTTTGTTTTCGATTTTATTTGTGTTATGTATTACCTAAATTATTATTTAAAACAAAAAATAATAATAAAAAAATTTTACTGGTGAACCCCATTGTCTATGTTCAAATGGGAAAGTTGTATTGTTTCTTAAATGTCTAAGATTTGTGTAAAATTTGTGCAATGATGTCTGTACCCATAGTCGTTACTTAGAGCTTCCCACTCGGTTATCAAAACCAAATAAACGTGGAATTGGTCACAGTTTAGATCGATCGATTTATATTATATTACAATTTATATTACTGTTTTTATCATTGGAAACGAACTTTTAGTCAATATTTAGCTTTGCACTAAGAGTGTTTTAAATTAGGTACAACAAGAAATTTTAAAGGAGTTCAAAAGGGGTAGTAGGAAATTACGCTAAAATTCTTACATTAAAAATTCGCGACTAGAGACTCCGACGACTCCAAGATGTCAACTTATATTACCACCTGAACTTCTAAGCTAAAACTGCCAATGACAACACCAAAAGTAACAATTATGATTAGTATATTTTGTCAAAAGACATACAAATTTACTATTTGTGTAAACAATAATTTCGGTGTCTTCTACCTCTTTAGATAGGCCTAACTGTAGGGCATTTTTGTTATAAGAATTTCAGCACAGAAGTATCCGATGCAGTCCCGAAGGTTAGTAATCGATTCCGCCCGAAAATAAGTTACCGAGCGAGAAATTGTACTTTTCGGCCTAGCAGATATAATAAGAGCTGAATTCAGTTTGGTAGCAATTCGTGAGGGTTCATTTTCCCTTCATTATATTAAATGCATCACTCGATTTTTGAGGACGCTAATTTTGAATCTGGTGTCAACAATTCATAATTCTGAAAGAAGAGGAAGGGATAGATCTTTTCATTACATTTACATCAGGTGCATTCAAAACTAGTTGCCCAAGGGGTTCGAAGTCGCCGATAGCGAATCAGTATTGGAAATTAAAAAATTCGGAAATATCAGAATGAGCAAGTAGCACTTTTCCTTTAAATTGGAAGGATAAAGAGCTGGGTATAAACTCGCTTATAAACATTTATCATCCTGAAGGAATTTAAGCAATTTTATTAAATGTCGTATTAAATATTCAATTTAATATTAAATTAAATATATGGAACTTATTATCTCGGTAGCAATAGAAAACCATCAACATACAAATTCTTTTGCTCCCTTATAATACACAGAATATACTGTTTCTAACTCCGTGTGCCAAATTCGATTTCACACACTGTTTTCGGGGGCGAAATGCCCTATTTGCCTATTGAATTTCGCATACTAAAAACAGTGCGGGAAGTACTTTGCACACGCCAATCAATACGCGAAAAATTTGTCTTATGTAGTAAAAATAATAACATATGATATACGGGCGAAGCATAAGCTGAATTTTTGCACTTGTATCATTATGAACTATTCTCTGTTGCAATAGTCAACACTGAATTTAATTCATAAATATTCACAACTGAAGACTCGCAAGAATATTTATTTTGAACCATTCTTTTTTATGATAGTATTATCGACTTTAAACGTTATCTTCTGCACATATATTGTTTTCACAAGATATATTTATATATTACTTAAATGAAAAAGTTATCTGAGGCTTTCAGAGGCGTAATTATTGCATCGTTTTGCTTTAATATTTTAGAGGTAGATTAAATTATTCCAGCAATTTGAGCAGCAATATTACACTGTTAAAAAATGACATGAAATTTAATGAAGGTCAATGACCCCTAATAAATTAAATTTAACGGGTTTGTAACCTAAATGTTTCTCAACGCGTGTGAAACATTGTTTTATATACCAACAAATTAAAATAAGCAAATTAAATTTACTGTACGTATTCATTAATACCGGTCAAGAATGGACATTTTTTAGGTGCTTTTGCGAATATTCAATTGCATGCACATGAAATTTCTAAAACAAATAATATGTTTGACAGATGTGTATACAGGAGATCCTCCTTATTTTTCATACTAGAGAATAGCTAGACACAAATCATGAAATCAGTATTTTATTGCAAAACTCTATGCACAGCGATTAAAATAAAATGTTTTAACTGTGCACAGATTTGTTTAAAAATCGTACCCAATAATCATTCAGCAAATTTATTTAATTTTATTACCAAATCTATGTGGATTGGAGAGGGGCGAATCTCAAAACCTGCAAAATTATAGTGAATTGTTTACAATCCGTAACGTCTGTTGTTTACGTTTCACGGTTGTTATTCTTTTCATTGTCGGCCGTTCTTGGAAAAATTGTACCTTGCTAGGAAATTAGAAGACAATAATAAGTGTGTCTGTGTTAATCAGTTACTCGTGAATATTTGTTTGCTTAACGGCCATTATTGCCACCATGCACTGTACATAATATTGATTGATATTCGATTGCAATCAATTTTTGTTTGAACTAAATTTAGGTAAAGAAGGCATTAATCTTATCCGATGAATATTAATTTACCGATGGTTGAATGACGGGTAACAGGTCTATCAAAATCAACATTTGTAAACTCAACATTTGACAAACTCATCATTCAACAAACTCAATATTTAAGAAACTCAACACTATTTCCTGTTTATTGAATTGTATTTTTTATTTTAAGAAACAAAAATAATAATATTAACAATAACATAAATTAAAACTTAAATATCCCTGTTAGAAAATTAAGCCATTTTCTGGGCTCCATTAGTTATACCATGCACACCAGAAAAAATGGCCAAAAACTGGTCGCATTTTCTATTAGTGATGCGCTAATAACTATTAATTATATTAATGAATGCTAACAATTAGTGTTAAAGTATTTTAAATTAAAGTATATAGTGTTAAAGGAATTAATATTGTCCGCTTGTCCACGGAGATATTCCATTAAATTAGTAATTCGGGTGAAATTATAGTTGCAGCAAATGTCGAGTTTGTTAAATGATGATTTTGAAAATGCTGAGTTTGAAAATTTTGAGATTGGATCTTGAATTTAATTTGTGCTGATTAGACGTGTAATCGAATGGCAAAATTTACATTTAACTACGCAAGCTTTTAACTTGTCTATCTCATTGTCAGTGAATTTTTGTACCTCACTAAGGTCACGTGACAAAAACGAGCGATTTAGCGACGTATGTGATTCCGCCTTGATTAATCGTAAAAGGGGGTTCAATGAGTATTTTGTCTTCCTCGTTAACCACGAGATGTGTATCACAAAACTTACTATCCTTATCACCAAAGAGATCATATTCAGTACTTTTAATATTATGTGTTGTCCTATAGCCAATTTATGTATGAAGTATAATTTTCAAAATGATTATTGGTTACTTTTCCATTTCTTATATAAATTATTGCTGATATGAACATATGCGTACTACTTCACTTTTAAATTTGTGTGCCATTTGCTATTCGAATGATGTACTTGTTGACGCTGACATCCATTATTCCGTAGATTTTTGAATACTTATTTGAATATGTGCATTAAATGGAATTGAGAGTCTTAGAGTGATAAATCTTCCGTATCTCGATGAAGCTTCGCGTACGTAGAAAGATATGTCATAACAGATTTATGAATTGGCAGCAAATATCATTGTCGTGGAACCATGGAAATATTAACATATATAAGTATCTATATACGCATTCATTTATTTTCATTCTCTACTGGTTTCTGAAGAAGTAACGTTCAACCCAGACAGTTTTTTAACATCTCGTATAAATCAAAAACAATGTTTTTCAAATACTTGGTCTGTGTCGTGATTCTCATTGTCTATACTACTACCACAGTGCAAGCTCAGTGTAAACCAAAATGGCAGGCGGTGAGTTAAACAAACAAAGCACTAAATTGTTTTTTTTTATTTTAAATGTAACTTATTAATTTTTTTTGAAATCTTACACAAAGGGCAGGAAGGTACGATAGGTTGCCAAAAATGAACAGAAAAACTGAAAGCTGGAATGTTTACAGTATCGATAATAGATGAAAAATCTACTTTTTGCGACATTCAAAAGAATTTAAATTCTCCATACTTGCCCAATTTTTAATAATTTATATTGTTCAAAACCAAGTGGTTTTCGTTAAATATAAGGTTGTAATTTTTTAAATTAATTGCGTATGATTGGTTAGCATATCAATTTGTAACTATAATAGAGTCTCGCTGTATTGGCATATCGATGTATTGGCGTCCCGCTAGATTGTCGCGACGCCGTCCCGCGGTATTGGCGATTCTTGGAACCCTTTTATACCCACCACGCGTGGCGGGGAAATCAATGTTTCTCCTACTTTCACCCATCCAGCGAGACTTAAAGGGAGTGCCGGGAACTGACTATGTCAATACAGCGAGACTACCGTAAATTCGAAGATTTATAACCCAATAATTTATAAATTAACATATTAAGAAACGGCTACCACACGGATTAATACAATGTAAATAAACAGCTGCCTGCAATAACAATATTTATTTTCATCACAGTTTTCAGAAAATTTCTGAGTGTGTCGGAATTATCCTCACTGTCGTATTTACTCACTTCTTTCATACTTATAAAAAAAAATAACTACGTATGTTCCTAAATTCTTAACAACAAGAATTATTAAAAATTTGACATGTAAGGAGATTTTTAAAGATCCAGATGGTCGCTTTTAATTTTCCAAAAACGGGTTGAAGTGGAACTAATAATAATGTGGAATTTTCCTAAAAAGGAGCAATTGCGGTTTCTGTTCAAAGTGATTTTCTATCTGCTATCGATACTAATAACATCCCCGCTTTTAGTTTTTCTGGACATTTTTGTGTAACCTATCATGGCATTCTGCAAGCCGTTTGTACATTTTTGTAATTTTGCATGGGAAAAACTAAAAAAAACCAAATTAATAAGCCGGATGCGACTAACTCTTTGATTCCTACTATTTTTAGATATGATTTAGTACTTGGAAACAAGTGAATTTTCCTTTAATTAAAGTCATCTGGCTGGGTATTTTTTGTTTTTATCCATGTGCTGCATGTACGCAAAGAATATTTTTTATTTTACTTTGGTAGTACAGCATGTTTATTATAAAATGAAATTGACAAAATCAACTTGAAACTGTGAGAAATTTATAATCATATATATATGTGTCTGTTACAGTGTTACAGTAATAACGAGTGTTGCAATGGAAATTGTAAATGGTTTTCAATAGCAATGAAACATGGAAATTGCTTAGACTGATAACTAAACATAAACAAACCAAAATCTTCTGAATTGAATTAATTGCAATACAAATGTGTGCATTAATGTATTTCTTGGAATCAATATGCAGCTGGGTGATACAACTTCTGACAAGGCTTAAGTTTCATAGATTAACAATCTTGTATGAATATTTTTAATACTAAGCAGGATTCTACAGACTAGTAAATTTTTTCAAAAATTAAAAAAAATCATACAAAAATAACAATTATTGTAAAAAATACCATAAATAACAAATAAATGTTTACTCTTATTGAATCGTATTTTTATTTATTCTGCCCCAACATTAAATTGACCAAAACAACATTCCCAGTGTAACATAAGCAGAAACTGGAAGAAAGTATGGTGTTTATGAGAACATTCCCTATGTAACGACAGGAAAGAACGGGAGTGGACGAGAGGGTTTCTTAAATGCGTAAAAAGTAAACATGAGTATTTTCAAAACTTCGACCATCACCATACAGGGTGATCCAAAAGTCCCGGAACAGCAAAATATCTCAGCGGGAGTGCATTTTCGAGGAAAATGTTTCAGACAAAAGTTTCAGGATTTTTCCCTGGCTATTTAATGGCGATATTGAATTTGACCTTGAACATGACCTTGAAGGTTATTTCAAGGTCAAGTTAATTTTTTTAAATAGGAACCCCTATTTTTTTTCATGGATTCTGAAAGAGCGGGAAATTCTACGTCCGAGTATGATATGATCGATTTTTCCGGCAAGGTCATTTCAAGGTGAAACTTAAAACTCCCGTAACGGCGAAATATCTCAGAGGGTGTGCATTTCTTTGGAAATTGTTTCAGACAAAAGTTTAAGGATTTTTCCTGGGATATTTAATGGTAGCACAGAATTTGACCTTGAACATGACCTTGAAGGTTATTTCAAGGTCAAGTTTGTTTTTTTTAATGGAAACTGCTATTTTTTTTCACGGAGAATGGTTATTCTTTCTCGTTCACTTAGCGCAGCCATTGCTCTTTGTACGAAATATACGTATGTATTTTGTTACTGAAATGATGCTTAATACGTTTAGATAGGAAAGGCGTTTAGATAGGAAATCCATGTATCTCACAAAACGATAAAGTTAAGACCAAAATGTAACCTTATAAGACTGTACACGTATGTATAAATTCAATGTGAATGTATGTTGTTTATTTACTTCGCTGGTGACTCGTGCTCTCTGTCGCTGTTCGCGCGCCCAAGTTCACTTTGCACAAGTGTTGCGTAAGATGTATGTATACACTTTTTTTAAACAGTTTATTATTCTATTTACAAAATTAGAGGACAAGCGAGGGACAGGAACTGATTCCTAAATCGACTTTTGGCAGAACAATAAATTGTTTCGAAGTTTACGGCACTGTAAAGGATCTCCCTAGAGCAGATCGTCCAGTAATAGCATCGACTGAACAAAATGAATTTAACCACTCTCAATACCGGAAGATCCTCATAACTTCGTTAAGAAAATGAAACGGGGTTCCAATTAAAAAAAAAATAATCTTGACCTGAGAATAATCTTCAAGGTAATTTTCAAGGTCAAATTTTATGCTAGCATTAAATATCCCGGAAAAAATCCTGAAACTTTTGTCTGAAACATTTTACCCGAAAATGACCTCTTGCTGAGTTAATTCGCTGTTCCGGGAGTTTTAAGTTTGGCCTTGAAATGACATTGCCGAAAAAAACGGCCATAGCATATTTGGACGTAAAATTTTGTGCTCTCTCCGAATCCGTGAAAAAAAATAGCAGTTTCCATTAAAAAAAACAAACTTGACCTTGAAATAACCTTGAAGGTTATGTTCAAGGTCAAATTCTGTGCTACCATTAAATAGCCCGGGAAAAATCCTTAAACTTTTGTCTGAAACAATTTCCAAAGAAATGCACACCCTCTGAGATATTTCGCCGTCACGGGAGTTTTAAGTTTTACCTTGAAATGACCTTGCCGAAAAAAACGACCATAGCATATTCGGACGTAAAATTTTGTGCTCTTTCCGAATCCGTGAAAAAAAATAGGGGTTCCCATTTAAAAAAATTAACTTGACCTTGAAATAACCTTCAAGGTCATGTTCAAGGTCAAATTCAATATCGCCATTAAATAGCCAGGGAAAAATCCTTAAACTTTTGTCTAAAACATTTTCCCCGAAAATGCACTCCCGCTGAGATATTTTGCTGTTCCGGGACTTTTGGATCACCCTGTATGTCTGCCGAAATATTAATAATAGTACTTTTCGATGCAAGTGCGTATGTGTAAAGAACTTTACACATACACACGTGTGCCGAAATATTGTTTACGTACGGCTGTCCGGTACAGACACCGCATGTAGTTTTCGAATAAATTTATATTATTTGTCAACGGTAGTCAGAACTGAATAGTTATATTCCGTAACTGGCCTAGTACTGGAACAGTACTTAGTACCATGGCGGTGGTTTTTATAGTACAAATTTCTACCTGATAATAGGTACACTGATCAAAATGGAAATATTAGATCCCTGTTAGAGAAAAAGGAAAGAAATATTGTGGTGAATCTTAACGCTCAAAGTGTGTTTACAATAACAAAAGCTGCCTAAAATTTCCAATTTGAAACTTTTCCTTATTGAAACAAGTCTGGTATAAAAGAAGTTATGATTCATATCATACAGTTTTAAATTTCGCAGGCATTTACCAAATAGTAGGTGTGTATTCGAATCTCATACCAAATTAAATATCAATCATTTTGTTAATGACTAAATTATAATTGAATAATCAAATAATTTTTTTTAAATATATAAATAACAAACAAAAATAATTATTCGTAAATATTTGAATTTAAATACTTTCTGAGGTGACATTCAAAAATTATATTTGATAATTTAAAAGAACAATGTCCATAAATTTGAAAGTAAGATAAACAAACACAATTGGAAAAACGGTAACGAGGTAATCAGTAAACCGTTATATTTTCAGTCCCAGTGAGTAATGCATTCATCCGACTATGGAATATTTTTAACCAATAGTAGTACTAATGTAAACTAACTTATAGCTTTATGCAAAATGTCATATTAATATAGAATTTTTTTATTACAATTTGATTAAAATTTATTTAGTGTTGTTAGAAATTTATTTTTAAACAAATTTCTTTTTTGCACACATAATTAGTGAACCTTTGCAATCAACAAAAATGATGGGTCAATACTTGGTTGTTTTCATTTTTCTCATCGCCATTTCGGTGATGCAAGTCAACAGTGCATGTTTAGGAATGAGTTCACCGGTGAGTACAATGAACTGTTGTATGATTTTCATAAGTGTATGCCTTTAACAAATATTTGTTCAGTATAAATAGAACCATTACTATTGATACCATATACATAAATAAAAACTACATATGTTCCCATGATTGTATTAAATAAGTACTCTAGTTTATTTAATTTCAGATTTCTAGTATTTTATAAAAATATACAGGTAACATATTTATGTATCATATTAATTGAAAATAATTTCTAGTGTCAACCAGATGGAAGTTTGGGGAAATGTTGCCGACCCGGAATTTGTTCCAAATCAGAAGACGCTGACGTTGGAATTTGCGTAGTTTTTATTTAAAAAGAACTGGAAAATGTATTTAACAATTGGAATAAAAGAATTCTGGTGTCACATGCTTATATTTTTATTAATAAATCCAAGCACAAATCTGCAGCTTTAAAAGTAAGGTGTTTCGTAAATGAACCTACGCTGAGAAAAAAATCCATAGTTAAATTGACTATATCACATAGTTGGAAAAATCTAGTTAAAACTACTAAGAAAAATAGTTAAATTTACCACTTTCATAGTCGATTTTACTATAATTTTATGACATTAACTATCTTCTCATGGTTAAAAAAATCAACTATGTAGAATGATTTAAATAAATATGACAAATATAGTTAGAATAACTATAATCTAGTGTAGTCCTCATTTCACACTATGTCTCGTAGTAAATCTTTATATTTCCAATTATTCATAGTTAAAGTTTATATTTATTATAAATCCATAGTAAAGAGTGTCGCACTCCTAAAAAGTAAATATTGACTCTATATATTGACATATTTTTTATGACAATTTCTTATTCAATTTCTCTCAGTGAAGGTAGTAATTTTCTGAAATGACTATTTCAAAATAGTTGAGTCTTTTTGTCTATTATGAGAAGTGGCATTGTGAATCATTAAACAATAGTTAAACTTTAATATTTTAGAATAGTTATTTTAACTATTACCATCCCTGGTCCTCATTTCACACTATGATTCATAGTAAAAAAAATGGTCATTTCAACTACTTTTTTTCTGAGTGTATCAATGTAACGCCAAAATGTAGTAATTAATAGTTGCTGGTTTGTATTTTTACATAGTTTATACAAAGATTTTAAAGGGGTTCAAACAGACGCATGGGAACAATTGGTTTTTAAAACAACATAAAATTCGCCAGCTGATTACAACGAAACGTCACCTACAAATGTAAGGTTTATAATGTGCATTGTCAAAATGACCATAGGTATCTTTTCCAGATTGTACATATACAATAAATGACAAATATTATAATATATATTGCAAATCTTATAAAGAATATGTATGGAATTGGAAATACCGCACTTGATGAAGTTAATAAAGTCGTTTTTGGCATTAGCAGTTAACTAAAATTGCGGTCTCTTGTTTATTTTTTGATAATGTTGTCAAACATTCTATTTCGTGTTTGAGTGTTAATTCTGTTTGGATACTAAAGTAGATATCGTTTCACACTGTGAATACGAGACTCAAAGGTGGGAGTAAAATTGGAGATGTAATACCTGATAAAAATCACATAAAGTATATTAAGCTTCTGAAAAAAGTCAAGAGGAATCTTTTTTATACCAGTGCTGAGTGTACCTGGGGATAGATACCATTTTGCTATACTAGAAACGGTTTGTGACTACGATATTTTATGATTTTTATGAGAGTGATGTTGAATCTTGCTTTCGGTGTTTCTGAAATAGAAAACGTTTATTTATATAGTTCATATGTTTCATATGTGGCAATTGCATTACTCAAGATTTGTACACGGAAAAACTAAATGATTGAACCAAGTAAATTCAACTAAAAATGTTGGGTTTATATGTATCTCAGAACTTTTTTAGTTGCTGCAACTATTTGGAGTTTGTTATTCTAAAAACAAAAGAAACAATTGAAATAACTATTTGAATTAGACAAATGGTAACAGCTTTTTCTCGTTTTAATCTACTAACAAATAGTAAATATTTATGAAAATAGTTCAAATTCGGAAATGACAGAACTTTTTAGCTAAGAGTGCGTAACAACCTAAAAATAGTTCAACTGCAGGGCATTACAGTACAAAAGAGATTGTCAATGTTAACATTCCATATAGTTAAAAGTTTAACAAATTTAAAATAGTTCATTCAAATTCATAGTTCGTTTGAGTTCTTTACAAACCCTAACTAAGGAACTAGATATAAGGATACTTAGATATAAGGACCATAATTTAATTCTCATTTACGACCTTATCATTCAGGCCATGGATACAATTTTTTACAGCAAAGTAAAACTTTTTTTTTGGTGCATACAAGACAAAAATTGCTTAATAATAAACGCAACTACTTAAGCTTCAAAACAACCTAAAAATTATCACATGGTCAACGTATGTTACTATTTATTTTGTTAAATCATAAATTATTATTAAATCATAATACGAAATAAAAGTTGACACTTAACTGTACGACCAAACTTTTTATTTACAAAACCGCAGAAAACTCGTAGTGAAATATATCGCAGAAAAATGTTGTAACAGTTTATCTACAAGCATAATTTTTAAACTATAATAAATAACATGATGTCGAATTACTCTTTTTCTGTTATCACTGAATATTTTACTCATTTTCCGTGTATACTTATTAGAATGATTTGTACATACCAGATTAGTCTATTGACAACCAAGTCCGTCGTTTCATTTTGGATTATGCAATTTCTATTTAGTTGTATCTAGAAGTTCTGCTATCGCTAGTTGTTAAAATACTTATCTTCATTCGCGG
Source organism: Trichopria drosophilae (assembly GCA_030407085.1). Lineage (NCBI taxonomy): Eukaryota > Metazoa > Arthropoda > Insecta > Hymenoptera > Diapriidae > Trichopria > Trichopria drosophilae. The sequence goes on along the minus strand of CM059586.1, from coordinate 95,405,366 downwards.
AAATTTTGTATTTATAATTTAGTTTACTGGCAATTCTGTAATTATTAGGCTCTTAATAGCCGGACAACTAATCTTGAGTGATCAGACAAACGCTGCACTTCAGTATCTTCATATCCCGATTTCCTGTTAGTTTTTGAGGTATTTAACGCGTATATCATCATGAATATTGTTTTAAAGCGATATATTATTAATTGACAACGCGATGTAATAAAACAGAGACTATTTTTTGCATAATACAGTGGATTTTTAATAAGAATTATTTTATTTTATAACAGCGGACGAAATAATGTGGATCAAATACTTGCTAGTACTGATTGCGATGTATGTCGTCGCAGTACAAAGCCAATGTGTTGGAATTGGTCAGCCGGTGAGTAATTTTTTTAGTACATTTTATTTGGATTATGAAAATTAAAACAATAATATTCCTGATATGTTCGTAATTGTCATGTTTCGTATCTTACAATTCTTATAAATATTATTATTGCTTATTACCATATTTTATATGATCTCTTTATATGATATGGTCATAATTAACATAAATTCATGCTAATACTAGTTACCTAATTTTGAAAGGTCCTTATAGTTCGCTTTCCGTATTTTAATTTTGCAGAAAATATTACCAAAATTCTTCTATTCATTTTTTTCGAAATTTGTATTTTCTCTTCCTTTATTTCAATATTTCCATCTTGGTAACGTTGATTGATAATAATTTTACTAGATCAAGCTGACTGAATATTGATCAGGCGTTGAATTGGCAGACGCTTTATCTCATGATTATTACTTGATCAGATGTTGAACAAGAATCAATAAAAAAAAAGAACAATCATGACTTGATGGTTATGATGTAATTACTTAATTGAAAAAATATTGAAACTGAATCAATCGTTTTTAACTAAATGTTGTAATTAACTATTTGAGATTAAAGTATTGAAAGAGTTTCATATTAAGACATTAAGAGACATCACTTTTTTCAAAATCTATTATTAAATGATTTTTATTTATTATTTTGCGTCAATCGTAGAAAACTTTATGCCTGAAGACGCTGATCATATCAAATGTTATATTCCTGATCAGGCTGATGTATATTGAGATCACTTAATCAGGACCTGACCGGGGCCACATCAATTTTCTGAGATTCGTCAATTCTCAATATATTTTGCAAAAGTTTTCGCTGTAAAGTTTTCAATTTTCGTATATGCGTTTTATTTTTCATTGTCTCCTTTTCAAAGGTTTTCTCACTTTATCTTCAACAATACCAAACCTTTTATCCCCTTTCCCATTAGCTGGTCTCTTTTCACTACATCATCCTAAATAAAGAAACAAAAGTTAAAAATACCGTGGATTTGCTCATAACTTTCATTCTTTTTTTTATCTGTTATACAACTTCCACGTATCTTTCGGAAAATTTCAGTACATTTCTTGACTCTATTCAGCCCCAGAAATGTTCCAGCAAATGCTTGATTCTTTTTTACGATATTTTCACTTCATTACGTCAAGTGTTTGGTTTATGTTTGTATCACTGGAATGTTACATCTGTATTAAATTACTAGTATGATTTGTAGTACTATAGTATTTTTCTTTTAAAGTCAAAATTGTATCTACTTTGTAAAAGATCGATTCAACGGTGCTCTACTTCATTTTATTATTCTTAATCGGTTAGGCTACTGAGCCTGGCCACTGCAAATATACGTGATCCTATTGTGGCCACATTAACTAAGTTAGAGTTCATCCAATAGTTTCAGCTTCCCTATGTAAGCTCCTTTCCGAAAGTCATGTATCTTTCCCGATACAAAGATCCTGAGATTCCTGAGTGGTACAAAAATTTAATTTTTTCGTGAAAAATTGAAAACAGTGTATTCATACCTTTCATAGCAGCCCAAGTTAGTGTTTATATCATCAAATAGGTTTCTCTTAGGTTTAATGAAATTACTCTTTTGGTGTACTTTTTGACTAATCGAATCTAATTTACAGTGTCGAACGATGGGCAGTCATCAACGATGCTGCTCTCGTAATTGTGCAACAAGTGATGGAGTTTCGGGTACGTGCGTCCCATAACATCAATAGCTACACTTTAATTAACAGAACGAGCGATGAAAATACTAAATAATAATCACAAGACCTACCTCCACAAAAAAACACGAAAGCCGAAACTTTAAATTAGGTAACAGCTGTATAACTTTGTTATTGTGTACGTCCAGAAAAAAATACAAGCATTTAATAAATAGTTTCTGCAACACTATACTCTTCTCTTAATTACCTATGTCCATGTTGAAGTATGATGCATCATTGCAATTTCATTAATTCTACCACAAGTGTACCCAACTTCCTTCGGTTTTATTTTGGTATTCTAAAGGAACAGAAGTGTGCTATCTCTGTTTGATATTAAGCTTTATAATTTATAGTTTATTGTCTTTTGTTACATGTCGCAAATGGATTCATATTTTAAATAGCTTAAATTTGTTGTACAAGATTTTAATATAGCTCGATGAGTTAACTATTGAAAAGTTGCTTGTCAAGAATATTTGGGATGCGACTATTCAACACATAACTTTTCTACAAAAGTATATTTTCACCATAAGATAACTTCATCATAAACATTTCATCATAAAGTTCGATTAGGTTATAAGGTTAGGTTAGGTTAGGTTAGGTTAGGTTAGATTAGGTTAGGTTAGGTTAGATTTTTGTATTATTTTGCGTATATAATATATAAATGTTATTTTTGATTATTTTATTTAAAGGCATTGTTTTTGGTTCGTGTTGAAAGGAACATGTGATGAAATGTATGTGTTGAAATGATTGTACGTTGAAAACTCGTATGTTGAATTTTTCTAATGAAATGTCGTATGTTTAAAAGTGGTGAATTGTATAGTCGTAGTACCAGAATATTTACGTCTACGGAGATTCATCGAAAAAATGTTTACAACCAAATTTTGTACAACTTTGTTTGCTGGAGTTTCTACTTCTGATGTACTGAATAAGAAGCGGAAGTAACTATAGTACCAAAGGAAGTTTGTGCGAGTTTACTGATTCTAGTGACAAGAAGAAATGGGTAAGAAATAATAATGTTAAAATTGTACCATTTAATATTTCACAGGTTAATTATTCACTGTATCTTAACTAAAGCTTACGTTACTAAATACAATACTATAGTTAGTGCAACTGTAACATATATAGAGTACTATAACTAGAAAACATAATAAAGTAAAATAAAACATCTTCGATCGTTTTTTAAGGTTCAATATTTAAACCTTACTATTTCTTTCTAATCGATAGAAGGTGTTAAATAATATTTTTAGACCCATACTTCTTTTGACATGCGAATAATATCATGCCATGTTATCGATACTTCTTCAGCGATGAAACGTAATTTGTTTTTTTAAGTGTTATCGTCACATTTTCTCTTGCTTATAGATCTATGTTTATATTGACGTAATATCAGTAATCATTAAAGTAATCTATAAATTCATTACAGAGATCATAGGTTAGCTGGAAGATGATGTAAAAACAAAATCTTAAAAAAACGTATTAGCACTTCTAGGACGAGTTTCATTTTTACATTTATGTAAACCGATGCTCACAGAAACCAACACTACAACAAAATTGCCAATTGTGAGAGAGATGGACTGATAAAATGCACAAATACAAATAAAATTACTGGGTAATGGATGGAAGATAAATACTAGTTGAAGAGGAGAATCATTTCTTCCTCGGCTCATCAACGAAGACAATACAGTTGTCAACTTGAGAACCAGAACTTCTAAGTAAGAATTTATTTTAGTTAATCATTATTAATAAATTAGAGATCTGAATTCACAAGCACTCTGATCTTATTTTTTCTTTGTCTTGAAAATTTCATTTTCTTAAAATATTCTAGTTTACATTATAGCAAGAATGTACGAATGTAGGTTTTGTTATTGTATTTGATTAAAAAATGTACGCTGTAAGCATTTTCGCAAATTTCCAAACAAAATTCAGATCATTTTTCCGATTATTATTTTAGAAAATGAATATATTATTGCGATAACGTTAATTTATACCCGATTGAAAATTGGTATGAAAGTGGTTAAGAAATAAATATCATACTATTTTCTTAGAAACATTCGGATTATTTCATGCTGCATTTTTTGGGGGCATTGTTTAACTTTTTTCAGTTTTTTTTAGAAGTTTGTATCTAAACATTGATAGCTATTTTTACACTGTTATAAATATTTGATAAATTTACATGTGCAAATAAGATTAATAACGTCATTCCATCCACAGAAGTAAATATGTTCGTGAAATACTTGATGATAGTTGCCCTTCTTGTAATCTACGCTGCCATGGGTACACAAGGCCAAGCATGCGTTCCAGCCAATCGTCAAGTGAGTTTGAAATATATTTAATATGTGATTTTGAAATATAAAAATCGGGATTTTCGGTTGCATTTCTCCCTTTAAAGACGGAGACTTTTCGAACGCAGATTTCAACGCTTTATTAAATAATGTTAAAGCCAAGAAAAAAATCTCCACACAATGTTTCTTACGAGCAGATGGCTGTTTTTAGATTCTAACAGAAGAAGTGGTCCAAAACGGATTTCAAAAAAGATAGAGCTGTTTTTTTTCTGAAAAGTCGCGAATTTTTAAAACAGTTTCTTCTTAAATCTACAATTTACACCTTGAAATAACAACGCAAAGTAAATAGCAAAATATTATATTCAAAATGTTTCATCTTTAAAATTGTACCAAAGGTTCCAAAATATCAACTTGTAAATGGCGTTGCTGATTTTGTATTTTATTCAATTATTAGCCAACCGATAGAAGTTTTTAAATCGACATTTGTTCCATAACTTCAAATTTGTGTTTTTGGGCGCTGATTACTAATATGAGGTCACTTTTTCAAAATGGCCGGCGACGTTTTTAAAATATTAACTTATAAATTAGTGCAAATATTTTAGTCATAGGAAAACAGAAGAAAATCAAAGAATTCACTTTCATAAATTTTTCCTAGGATAAATACTATTTCTCGGCCGCTTTTAATAATTAGAGATAATACGAGTATTGATGTTTAACGGCAACAATTAAAAACAAGGGGTTATATGTGAAACAAGGAGATGATAAAAATTTACTTTCTCGTTGTTTATTTTGTTCTCCTACTACCTATAAATACGGCACCCGAAACATTCAAAATTTTATTCTGAAGATGACCCAAACACGGGTCGAAACGTCAAGCTAAATTTCCCCTTTTAATTCATTATTAGCTTTTTTATGTTTTAATATATAACCCCCCCCCCCCCCTATTTTGAAAAAAAAAAAAAAAAAAAACTTTTCAATTAATTTTTTATTATTATTATTATTTTTATCATCTCCTTGTTTCACATATAACCCCTTGTTTTTAATTGTTGCCGTTAAACATCAATACTCGTATTATCTCTAATAAATACTATCCTAGAATAACAAAATTTTCATTGTTATGATTATAGTATAGTATTTATTTTATTCCATAATTTTGACGGCTAAAAACGTCCGATAATCAAACAGGAACAAAATAATCCTCAATTTTAAATTATTAATTGACTATTTTAAAGAAAATGTGTTAATATTTTAGGAATGTCGTCCGCTATGTTGGATTCGCCATTTTGAATTTTGAAAACGTGATTTCATATAATCGGAACCCTGCAAACAAATATTTGGAGTTTTGGAGTAATTGTTTATTTAACGACCAAACTCTATTAATTTATAACAGAAAAATAATATATAAAATCAGTTCTTTGAGAGACATTAAAAGTCGTAATTTTAAAATCGTGAAAAGTGGCAGATACGATTTTGAAGCTGCAAATTTTTGAACGCAATATTTTACGTTTCCTTGTACTCTGCACTACAGTTGTTTAAATTCACTACTGGTTCCAGATGCAAATTTCAGATTTAAGAAAAAAATGTTTTAAAAATGTTTAATGCGATTGCTTAGAAGTTTTAATTATTTTGGACCAGTTATTTTGGCAGAATCTGAAAGAGCATATTAATAAACGTTTTCTCCCGTCCTTAAAGAGATAATATGCTTCAAATGTTATATAGAAACATTTTGCATTTTTAATTCTAGTTTAATATCGTGGATAGTAAACCTTGTTTTAGATTCATTAACTAACATTAAAGACAATTTGATAAAAAGTTTCTTAATTTGTGAACTTAATTTCAGAAAGATCCATATCTGTTGATATTCATTGAAAAAGTATTGAAAATAAAAAGTAGCATGTTACAATAGAAATTTGGTTTCATTCATTAATTTTTAAAGATAAATTAGATGACATAAAGTATGTTCCATTTGGTTTTTAGTTTGTTTACAAAAATTTAGTTAATTTCACTGCTAGATTACAATAGAAAAGTAAATTGGCCTTTTTAACTTAAAATTGACACGATAAACATCGTTCTAAATTATTTTGAATTCGATTTATAGAAGAAAAGATTTTTTCGTTTTTTTTTAGATTTTTGTGTTCATACATTTTAACTTGATCCACAGAAATACAAAGTTTGGTTATAAAAAAAAGTTAATTATGAAATAATATGAAACTAGTTCAAATATTAATTAACCCTTCGTTTCAGTGTCGGACGTCTGGAAGCAGTGAAAAATGTTGCTCTGGACATTGTGCAACACAAGATGGTGGAGAATGGGGAATATGCCGCTAAATACCAACAAGTCTACCAATTCCGAATATATAGAAGATTAAATTTGGCTTTTTGTGACAAGTCGCACAGAATGTTAGAAAACAATCTTTTCAGAGTAATAACAAATAATATTTAAATGATTATGTCACTTGAAAAAAGGAGATTTTAATAAACTCAATACTAGTACAGTTATAGTTAAGATTTTTCTAATTAAATCTAACTTTACTTCCATCTTATTTGAAGGTAATTTTTTAAAATATTTGTATTAGTATTAAATTACCAGGATACGTTAACATCATTGTTATTGACTTAAATTAAACAGACATTTCTTAGAGATAGAGCACATATTCGTCGTAACGATAAAATCGTACATTTTGCGTAAAACTACTGGTTACTGTTTCCCTACAATATTGGAAACAGGTCTTAATTTGTTCCAAAATTATTTCAACTACTAACTTTTTAAAGAGCAGATTATTTTTCTCGAAAACATTTCTTATGTTGTTACACAGAAAAAAATGAGTCTTAAAATTGTTACATCTTAAATTCATCATCAGGTGAGGCTTAATTTAAGCCCTAAATTGCGTTAATTTTCTTAAATTCAGTCAGTGTTTTGGCTTAAAGTCTTACTTTCAGTGAGCAAAACTGACTTTTAGATGATATTTTGGCTTAAAATAAGATTTATCGAGCTTATGGCATTTACGTTAGACAAATCTTATTTCAAACCAAAATATCGGCTGAAAGTCAGTTTTGTTGTCTGAAAGTAAAACTTTAATCCTAAATATTGACTGAATTTAAGAAAATTAACGCAATTTTGGGCTGAAATTAAGCCTCACCTAATGATGAATTTAAGATGTAATAATTTTAAGACTTATTTTTTTCTGTGAACATAAACTTTCATGAGCTCCAATTTCACCAACAATTCCTCGAAAAAGAGCTTCACCATAATGGATCGATATTCGGGTTTTCAGAGATAATTCAGCATCCTATCAGAATTAATTATTGAGATGAAAATGTAGCTCCTGTATTCGAGATAAAACTCTTTTAGGAGAGTTTGTTCTAAATATGCGAATTTACCATTCTCGGTACACGGAAAAAACAAGCTGGTTAGGAAAACCAGTTGTGAATTGGTTGGAATTTGCTGGTTGAGATAACCAAATGATTGGCATGAAAACTGTTTAATTGGATGGGAAAACCAATAAATTGATGAAATTGGACTTTCCAACCAATTTATTTGCTAGATCTCAGCCCGCTCACTAAATCTAAACCAGCTAAAAATTAATAATTGATACTTCACAGCCGAATCAGTCAATAGACACTGATTTCAACACGAACTCTTTTAAATTGACTGAAAATCATTGAAAGAAAATCACATTTCTGCCGTTTCAAAATAATGCCTATTCATTGATCGATCCAGTGAATTTGACTGAAATCAGTGGAATGAAATCACATACTTTTAGCTGCCATATAGTGTTTACTAACGGATCAATTAAGAAAATTTCACTAAAATCACTGGAATCGAAACCATATGCGTTGTACCGGTAATTAGTAATTTTACTGGAAAACAGTGTCTATTTACTGATTAGTTCAGCGAATAGGACTAAAATCAGTGATATACAATCACGTGATTTTCGCTGGAACATAGTGCTTACTAACTGATCAATTAAGCGAATTTAGCTAAAATCGTCTGAATGGACTGTTTTTGCTAAAAACTCAGCTACTACTCATCTTAAGTAATACACAAAGCTATTAAAAGTATTTTAATTCCCCTAAACACTTATTAATTTCGCGTGTTGCGTGTGGTAAATAGAAGCTAATTTTCTGGTATAATTAATCAATTCAGTAAATTTAAGCAAAATCTATAATACAAACTTAGCTAATATAACTTTGTACACTCCCCTCAAACTATCAGTAGCACCGGCATACAATTTTAAAGGTTATAAAAATGGTTAAAAACGAACAATTATGATAAGCATTATAGATCATAACTGAAACAGATCGCTATTATTCAATTTGTCGGTGGCGTCTCCAATATCTAGAATTTCGTGCTTGCATGGGTAACTTGTGGAACTCAAATGCGATTATGAAAACGCAAAAAACAACACAGAACATTTATTTAGGTTCCCCTTATAAAAACTTCTTAGGCGAGAAAAACCTGCTCAATTCGCGGAATAAAGTTCTTGAAGCCTTAAAATCGACTTTATTGAAATTGTATACAGATGTTCAGTTTTATGTAGTAGTATGATAAGGAAATCACTAGTTATGTTCAGTGTTAAAAGAATGTACTACTGAATAACAAATGAAATAGTGTGAATTAGGGTTGAGTTATGCAGGAGTTTCAGTAAATACAATATTTTGACTGGTTAAATAGTAAAATTAACTGGTTAAACAGTGAAATTGACTGATTTAATAGGGAAAATTGTTTTCGCTGGCACTGATTCAGATTAAGGAGGCACTAGGCCAGTTGGTTGGGGCAACCAATTAGTTTTCCTAACCAACTCGTTCTTTCAGTGTAGAAACAATATTTTATTTTCTTACTTTTCCTGTGCCTCTAATAACTTTATTCTAAAGTAAGTAGCTCGGTATACAAACAAAAATAATATCTTTGACAAATACTAACTAATTTTCGTTCTTAATGTATTGTTTTATGCGTTATGTCTCATCTTTGCGTTATGTTTCAATTTTAATCGTCACTCGTCAAAACGTTGACATATTTTTATTACAAATTATTATAATTTGAAGTCCACAGATATCTGGAATAAATACAAAATTACTTTGAACTCGTCATACAAGAAACCCTATATGTTTGACGAATATTAACCCAGTTTCTTCCTTCGTGTCTTGTTTTAAAGGTCTTTACATGTATTTGTACCTGAAATAATATTAAAGATACATTTTGTATGGTTAGTTTGCTACACTTAATTTTGGTCAATTAATTGTCTTTTCGTTTAGGAATAGCGTGTGCCGAGAAGTGTGAGACAAATTTAAGTGTTGGCATTTACGAGAGAGAAATATACATAAAGATTAATAACTCCTTATATTGTTCGGGATTTTTTAAAATTACAATTTAATTTATCCCAAATATGAGAGATTGGACGTTCAATAAAATTTTAATTAATCTTAATTAATTTTACACAGAGAGAAAAAAAAAGTGTTAATGGAACCACGAAAAAATAGTAGAATCGATTTTAACCTCTCCAAGTAGTAGAATTAACAATATGCAAGGTTAGAGTTGGTATTTGAGGTTATGTACGACGATCTAACAATCGGAAAATAGTAAATGGAACAATTTTATTGTACCATTTACGATGGAAATAGTTAATGCAACAACTTTTTGGATTTACGAGTTTACTATTACGAAAAGGTTCCGTTAACTATATCCTTTCTCTCTGTGTAGCTGATGTATTCCTTATGAGTTATTCATTATGATTATTGCTGATAATAGTTCTTATAATATTTTTGATCATAAGAAGAATAATTTCTTGCAGTAGAAACTGAATTGTTTCTCCTGTGCAAGAATTAATAGTTAGTAATCAAATTATATCTTAACTGAAACTTGTATTTACGGGGTTGAAAATACATCTTTGAAGCCAAAGTCATATTAGTAATATTTGTAATATCATTAATATGTGAGTAGCAATATGGCAATTCCTTTTTAGGGTGTCTACTGAAAAGTATACCAGTTAAGATCTGATTTACTATAAGTTTTTAATGACCAATAATCTGGACAGAGTTTATTTTGTCGATTTTTCTTCCATGCGTTATGCTTTAAATTAAATCGACTCTAGCATTAAAGTAATTACTTTTTAAGACCAAGGTAAACTTATAACCAATAATGTTTTTATTTAAAAATTGGTACATTTTTATTATAAATTGTACTTTGAAGAGTACAGAAGTCTTACCTAAAGATAAAAACGATTTAATAAGATCTTATGAGGACTTCTTTAAAACAAGAACTACTAAAGATGCTAACAAGATGTTTTAGAAAATTGCGAAATTTAAGATCTTTTGGAGATCTTAATACGCTCATACAATATAATTTTATAAACTCATGTTAAGTTTACTGCATGTAAGGAAGAAACTACAACAAATACTGGAAAATGACAAAAATTGTGCAATGTTTCACATTTTTGTTATTACCTTACAATATTATAATATCTCAATACGTTATATTGTACTACACATTATTTAGTTGTATTTTTATATAATTTTGTTGTTGTTATACAGTGCTTTAGTAATTTTACAATGTTTGTTGGAAGTTCTCAATAAATAGTACTGCAGTGTACTACGTCTTTTAACATTTGGTATCATAAAATAAAGCTGGGAATCCAAACCAAATATCAATTTTTATCTACTTTTTTCGGATATTAAGTTTTGGTTGTAATTTCTACTTAGAAAATATTATTTATTATTATATATAGAATAACTATATAATCAACATAAACATATAACAAAAATATTACAAATTTTGTAATAGAACCAAAAATTTTAAGCGGCATGAAGAACATAAAAATTACTTTTTTTTACTTACACAGCTTTTATTAAATATATTTTAATGTCTGAATGCTAATTTTGAACCTTTTGTCATTTACAAGGTATCCTGATGGACAATAGTTATTCCATCAAAAGATTCCGGATTATCTAAGAAAAATGGATAACAATATTTAATTAAAATGTATAATAAAATATTTTGATTATATCCTTCAATACTCGCCAAATTTCATGATAATTTCAACGAAAACTATCATTATTTCGATGAAAGGGAAAGAACATAAACCTACCTATTATTTCAACTACCATTTTTTATTTTTTTCAGTCAGAAACTCGTATGTACAGTTCGAAGATTTGTGCAAATTTTGGTTGGACACATTTTTAGTCAAAGTTGGAATTTTTACTTAAATTTTTGGAACATTACTAATTAATGACAAAAATTTGCATAAACATTTGAACTACGCAGACGAGTTTCTGACTTAAGATGTACAGATATTGGAAAAAAATAAAAAATGCAGTTAACATCTGTCGTTCCGCATAAGGCGTTATAATTAATTATTATTTACTTATTAACTTACGTATTATTTACTTGTTAGTACGATGAACGCAAATACCATCTACTTAGAATTGTAATCCGAATGTTATAATATCAATTTATATGATATCGAATTGGTAAATTTAAAAGACAAAATTGGAATGTCAAACGAATAAGATGTAAAAAAGTATCTATCGGTTTATCAGTATATTATTTTGGATGTTGTCTTTATTAAATATTTTTAAGAATTTTTTTTATGTAAGACGAAAGCTATTGACCAAATTTTTATCGACCATTTGAATAATTTATAGAGAATGAAAAAAGCTGAAAAATTAGCACACTTGCATTAAAATAACGCTAATAGAAGCTGAGTAATGAGAAAAATTAAATTTTTATGACTCTAAAAAATTTGCAACTGAAACATTAGTCACAAATCTCAGGTTGTTTTAGGACTCTCAAGTTCCTCTTAAAACGTATTATTGGTAACATTCACATCACAAGTTAGGTCTACTTTTCAGCTAAAATAAATTGACTAGTTTTGCTAAAAACTCGTATTAAATAGTGCAAAAGGACACAAAGAACACATGACAATCGGACACAGTGACGAAAAAAATACACCTACATACCTACAAACCAATACATTAATATAAATTAATGAATATATTTTTAATAAAATCAAAATTTTGAATAATAATAATAATAATAATAACGCCTTTATTGACACAATATACATTAATTTACATTGTTCAAGGGGCGAGGCACAGCATTAAGTGCTGTTTTACAGCCTGACCAATAGCCAAAGAAACAAATAATCCCGTTGAAGGGTGAACTAATGAAATCAACAATAAAATTCAGTACACCCTTACAAGTATGGGACAATTGGGTACACCTTAAGAACACGACAAATCATAAAACAGACACTGTAAAAAACCGACATTAAAAAATCAGACTTTTAAAAAAATAGACATTTCAACATTCAGACATTCTAAAACCACATATTTGAAAATGTAATCCGGGGGTCAAATTGATTTGACTTTCAAGTGACTTACAAAATGCATCTCCTGGTCAAACATTTTTGACCTTGAAATGACCTTTCAGTAAGACCTCAAGGTCCGCGATCCCAGATCATTTTTTTTATGTAGAGAACGCACCAATCGAAATGTCTGTATATTGTTAAATGTCAGCTTTTGGCTTTTCTGCATTTTGAAATGTCTGTTTTGTGATTTGTCGGGTTTTTGAGGGGCACCCGGACAATTCAAACAGATAATTCGTGAAGGAGAGCATGATACTGACATATTATTGCAACACTATGCGACAGGAATAACAATTGAAACAAAACAAACGAATAAAAGAAATTGTAGAACAGTTTACTCCAATTAATCTAATATAACTTACATAAAAAATGTTTTATCATACTCTAGAATCTAAAATTTTGTCATACATTTTGTCATTGTGTTTTTTTTATTATGTGCCTTGTGTGGTGTGTGGTGTAACTATTTTTAAAAATTTTGTCGTTTATTCTTTTGTTCTGCTACCTATAAATATTTTTGCATTTCTTGCATATGACCTACTTTTGATTCAGCCGACTTGCAAACTAAATATAGAATATATAATATAAATGTCATTAACATGGGTATATGGTTTAGAAAATGTAATGAAAACTTACCGAATGGGCTGTAACAAAATGAAAAAATGTCGAAATATGTTCTAAGATTTTACAAATAAGTTAAACTATTAGGGAAAATATTGAGCAATTAAATAATGCAAGTCCCATTTGGCAATAAAATGTGCATACATTCTTTAACCAATAAACATTCCCGCACTCGCTAAAAATTTGTATGCGTGTTATACGCAATGCACCTTCCAAAGTAACCTTAAAGTATTATGTAATTTATTATTTTGTTTACAACAACGCTATGTTTGGCGCACAATATATCAATTTACGGAGGTCTTTTAAGACTAATCAGTTTTTCAAATGTTTATCTCTGTCGTGTGCATGCACTTGCACACGTAAACATACGCAAGCCCACATGCACGAGCAAGAGCGTATAATACTTGCGGAAAAGTGGGGTAAATAGGCCACGGTGGACAAAAAGGAGGTCAGGGTTTCGACGCGTTCGCGGTTATCTAATTTTTATGAAGCTATGATACGAGATGGACTCTTCTCCCTCGGACAATATACAAAAAAAAAAATATCAACATCTCGAAACCAGAGACTAGACCTACTTAAAGCGAGCTAAATTTTCCTTCGTTTACAGTTATGTCATTATGCCTCGCAGGGACAACCTCGTTGATATTTCAAGCGCGAGACCGTAACGATGCCTATGCTTCGTCGGCTTTCAATGTTTGGTCGATAATTGAGTCACAGCTAAAAGACACTCATTTCCTAGTTTTGTTCCGAGAAACTTCCTAGTGGCCTTCGATTGCGCCTTCAACGCGATCTATGTTGCGTACGCCTTGCGTGTCTTGCATAATTCCACGGAATTGTCATCTCTAGCTTCAATTGTTACGGTCGATCCTCTTCAAAAGACGTAAGTTGATTATGTGACGTCATCCTGGATTAACACGATGACCTCTAATAACAAGTTCATCCTGGCTGCCGGTGCACATTTCCGACCCTTGACAAATTTAGATACTTCTGGATGTCAACATTTTTTTTATATGAAACTGGAAAACTGAAGTTACGTGTTAAAGAAATTATCGAAGAAACGAACTCATGATGTTAACGCTGATGTTATATAATTTACAACTTTGAAAAAAATGTCTCAATTATACATAAAAAAATCTCCACCATTTTTTCAATGAATTCTAACAACTTTTGATTTTTTGAATTTTTTCAAAAAAAGTTCGTAGTTATGAGAACATTAGGAAATGTTTATTGAGGACTCTATTTTAAGGTCTTCATAATTATGAGGGTATAAAAAAATATTTTGTCTACCTTTGTACATGATTTCAATATTATAGCAATATTGTAATAGCTTGAAAAACATTCAGATATTTGTGAGAATATTGTTTTTGGCACTTTTGATCAAGTTTGGCGCCATAATGGCGTTCCTGATGACGGAAACTCAATTTTGATCTTAGAATCTTGAATAGCGACCTCGGATTTACACGTTTCAATTTTCAATTTCGAGTTTGATATGAATTACTTGACTGAAATTGAAGCAAAATAAAATGTCCTTTGGGCGACAATATGGGTTAAACAAACCATTTTACTGCAGTAAAAGACGCTATTATATAAAACAGTTACATTAACAATTCCTCTAGTAAACAATACATCATCTCAATGGTTAAATATTTAATAGTGTACATAACTTCAAATCTAATATTGTTTAACAGTTATATAGTTACTTTAAATATTGGTGAATAGTGAAATATACGTAAAATCGATCACACAAAAATAACCTTTTGTTATGGTGAAAATATTTATTGTTTAGTATATTTTATAATATTCTAAATTTTAAAATTTATATACAGCAAACAAAACTTTGCGTGCTGTTAATTCTATTATTATTATACCTACAACCATTTATACTTTTCCCATGGTTATATTAAATATTTTTCTTGCTATGTTTTCACTATTATTTTAACAGTGGGTATTGGTACATTACAGCGTAGACCTAAACTAAAACACAAAATCTGTTTTGTCATTCTGGTAATAAATTTATACTATTTAACCTAAAATTGGTTTAGCTTAAATGAAACTGCGATATGCAGAAAATTATTTACTTCAATTAGTTAAGAAAATGTTTTTCAACATAAATCATCTGTATTGAAATGAATAAATATTTGTTAACCATGGACAATAAGTACTTTCTTGAATAAATCGTTCCTTCGTGTCTATTCCAATAACCGAATAAATTCATATTCATAATAAAATTATACAACGCTGAGTAGTTTTTCTCAATCGTGAGTAATTGTGACTTTTCTAACTTTATCTCCATGTATGACGCCACGTAAATCATTTTTTGCGTTTTCACTCAAGGTCAATCTACAAATTTCCAAATTAAATCGTATCTAGTTCGAATTTATCTGTTATGAAATTGATTGCACATTAAAATCCATTATATACAACGTTATGTTATATTTAATATTGTTACACATCTAAATGTTGAACTGGATTGTTTTTATCATTTTATGTAAAATTATTAACTGAAATATATATTTATAAATTGCGTAATCAATATATATGTACTCTCTAAGTTTTTGGAATGAAAATTCACTCTTAAAGAGTGACAACTCACTCATTCATTCCATTTTGGCCATTTTTCGAAAATTTTTGTGGGTAACCAAAATTTTGTTTCCTATTGCCCAATTGCATCTTATAATACTATATGTAAGCTTTAAAACCCATTTTTGAAAACCTCTTTACGATTTTTTTAACAATGTTATGTAGATTTGAAATTTTTTCATTTAGGCTAATGTAGGTATATAAAACTGTGAAGCCTGTGTGGAACAGTGGTCCAGCCAATGAAGGCGAGACCAGATCAACTAACCTACTTTGGCCTAAATGAAAATATTTCATAGCTACATAATTTTGTTAAAAAAAATCGTAAAGAGGTTTTCAAAAATGGGTTTTAAAGCTTACATATAGTATTATAAGATGCAATTGGACAATAGGAAAAACAAATTCTGGTTACCTACAAAAATTTCCGAAAAACGGCCAAAATGGTAATTTTTTGGCCATTTAATCCAATATTACAAGAAATCCTGACGTGATGGGTCATTTTGAAGGTCGGATTCGTTTTCTATGTCAGAAATTCTATCAGAATCACCATCCCCTTTTTTTGCTACAGAACTAAGTCAAAATTTGCAGGCCTGTGTAATCAATAACAATTAATCAATTTAGAAAATATCACGAAATTTTGGTATAAAATAACGATAACCATATATTATTTTTTATCAAGGTGTAAAATACAATGAAGCACTTCGTTCTCCAAATACATAACTCGACATTCACATCTATGATTGATACCTTAACTCTTTTCCTTTTAATAACGTTTATTATTTACATTCTAATTGGGTTACAGTTAATTTTACTCAAGTTTTTTTTAAATGATTCTTTCTTCGGTGTAGTTTAGAAGATAGAAAAGGGACTAGGCTTTGGAATAATCTTACAGACAATACGGTCTGCCAATATGGTATGCCTTCCAAAACAGAATTTTTCTTTATTTTCATATTTTAGGGTAGATTTTTAGATTTATTTTTAGGTTATGTCAAGAACTTGACGCGATGGGGCTGGATAGGTTTCGAATATGTTTTTAGCGTTCCCGAAAATACAACAGAAATGTGGCATAGACTTCTAAGTGCAACTTCTTTTTCATTTTAACATTTTAAGTTTTAATTATAGAATTTTTTAGGTCTCTTGAGGTTATGTCAAAAACCTGACGTTATTACGGATTAAACGACGGATTAAATAGACTTCGGATTCGAATTCAGAGACCTAAAGACATATTATAGACGTAGTTCAACCTTCAGATCCTGACTTTTGTTTTTTTTTTGCGGGGATGTGTTATTATCTTGCATTGATGGTTTATAAAGTTTACATTTAATCATTACACTGAACAAAACTTTTCTTGTAAATAACTACGCTTTCAGCATGGTATACTCGTAAAATGCAGGTATCAGAGTTACTCAATTTTCATTGAATCAGGAGTGAATTTCCACTCACAAATTTTATAGAGTACCTTATTTCAACGCAATTGAAACATAAGAATATTTATATTAATGAAGTGCTTGCAGTATAAATACATTCTTTATGTAAGTATCTTGAATAGAAAACAGACTAAAACTGTTGGATCAACTGAACTCGGAGTCAATTTTTAGTCTTTTGTAGTAAAATATTAATTTTTAATTCCTGGAGAGATTAATGCTTTAATCTGTGGGATTAAAAGTGTATTCGAAATGATTAATATATCTCAACTCCATATTTAGATTGCGCAAGTTACTCTAACCATTTTAGAGTGAAAATATTTTAAAATATATTTTAAGGGTTATTTTATTATTCTACTCAATTTTGTGACTTTAGTTATTTTTTTCCTACACCTTTATTCATTAAGTTTGGAAAATTTAATTTATTGTTATTAATAGATCTCAATAATAACATTCATAAATATTATTTGCAAAATAATATAGAGGATATACTCCAATAGTATTTATTAACATAATTCCAGTTTTAACTTTAACGGTAAATTGAATGAATGCGATATTAAATAGTTTACGTATATTATATAACCTTGAATTACTTTGTTACTCAATAATGCTGACCTCTTTCGAGTTTGAACAAAGCAGTCATAAATACTCGTGACTATTTAAGAATTATTTTCTTTGTTAAAATCACGTAACTTTTTTTTATTTTCTCCTTGTACCTTTTTTAATAAAAGTGACAAAACTTTATTATGAAATATGTATTATGCATACAACATTTACTGAAATAAACATACTGTCGTTATCACTGAAATCGGATTTGAAAAAAATAAACCTTCATGAAAGTTTTGGTGAAAGATTATTGACAAAGATAATTTGTAAAAATTTTACTGATGTACTCTTTTTTGTCTGATATCTGAATGGAAATTGTCTGTTTTATTAGAGTCCTACTTACTTTATTTTCTTCCAGTTTGTTCTATTCGTATTGTAGGTTGTAACAAATAATTTTGACTTTGTTGTTTTCAGTTTTAAATAGTAGCAGGAAGAGATAGGAAGGTTATTTCAAGATGGCGACCTTCATTTAAAAAAGTTTGATACTGAAACATTTGGACAAATGCTTTTAATCTTTTTGTATAGCATTTCAGTAGGACATACTAGAAAAATGTTTTGCACATTTTGATCAAATAATTAAAACACCAGTACAAACATTTCAGTGCCAGAATGGGAATTTTTTCTGAATAAGCTCTGCTATATCCAGCATTTTACGAGTATATCCAGCTGAAACCATACTGTATGAATTTTTTTAAGGAAATTTTTCTCACTGCAATGATTCAATATAAACTTTGTAAACCATCCATGTAAGATTAATGGGTTACCAAAAACTTTGTTTCGTTAAAAAAATAAGAATACAGGACATTGTCAAAGCTGATTATGTTTCTATTTTTAAATGAAGCAAAACATTAAATATTGAGTTAACACTGAAAAATGATTGATAATAAGTAATAATTTGATGAATTAGTTAAAAGATCGATTACGTCAGTTCAATATAATATACATGCTCAGTATAAAACATCACGAAAAGTGATAAAAACATTCTTTTATTTCGCAAATATTTAGCATACTTAATCGCTTTTCATAACGGCACCGCAGAAAGGACATTTTGAAACAAGAATCGTCGATGAATCACATTAAATAAATGTTTTCCTTTCGATAAATTTAATCAAAACTAATTTAACTTCTTATTCATTATGAAAAGAGATTATTCCAAACCCGGGTCCCTTTTCTATCTTCTAAACTACACCAAAAAAAGAATGATTTAAAAAAATCTTGAATAAAATTAACAGAAACCCAATTAGAATTTACTAATAAAAGTTAATAAAAGGAAAAGAGTTAAGGTATCAGTCAGATATGTGAATGTCGAATTATGTATTTGGAGAACGAAGTGCTTCATTATATTTTACACCTCCATAAAAAATAATATATGGTTCTCGTTATTTTATATCAAAATGTGATATTTTTTAAATTGATTAATTGTTATTGATTATTGAACCGAATGACTCTGAGAGAATTAACTAAATCATAATCCTATTTCTTTTGGTACGACGAACCAAAGATATTCGGTAAAAGTTGAGCCACTCTAGCGAATGAGTGAGTTTTCACTCGTTAACAGTGGAGTTTCACTCCAAGAAATTTAGAGAGTACACATATATTCATTACGCAATCTTACATTATATTGCAGTTAATAGTTTTACACGAAATGCTAAAAAAATCTAATTCAACACTTAGATGTGTAACAATAATGAATATTACATATACCGTTGTACAATGGATTTTAATGTGCAATCAATTTCGTAACAGATAAATTCGAACTGGATAGGATGTAATTTGGAAATTTATAGATTGACCTTGATTGAAAACGTAAAAAATTATGTCTGTGGCGTCATACATGGAGATAAAGTTAGAAAAGTCACAATTACTCACGATTGAGAAAAATTACTAAGCATTGTATAATTTTATTATAAATATGAGTTCATTCGGATATTTGAAGACGCGAATGAACGATTTAATCAAGAAAATACTTTTTGTCCATGTTTAACAAATATTTTTTCGTTTCAATACATATGATTTATGTTGAAAAACATTTTCCTAATTAATTGAAGTAAATTTTTACATGTAACTTTTGGAGGTATTTATTTTTTTTATCTTAAATCAAGAATAATTTGAGCGTATCACAGTTTCATTTAAGCTAAACCAATTTGAGGGTAAGTTGTATAAATTTATTCTCGGAATGACAAGACAGATTTCGAGGCTTAATTTAGGTCTAAACTGTAATGTATCAATGCACATTCGTATACTAGTCATCTTGTCGCAAACGGAAATCACTTGCGATAATTAGAAATCCACTTATCACAAATGGAATAATCCTGTCGATCATACAATAAGAGGATTTCTACTTGTGGCAAGAGGATGCCGCTTGCGGCCAAAGGAACTTTTAAGAAACAAATTCTCTATTACTCTCTTAAATGTTGCACTTACGGAATAAACTAAATGAAACCATTTTCCATGAGGGTAAATTTCTGAAATTACATGAATATGAAAATCTATACATAGCAAGAAAAATAGTTAATACAACCATAGGAAAATTATAAATGGTTGTTGGTGTAATAATAGCAGAATTAACAGAGCGCACAGTTTTGTTTCCTGTATACAAATTCTAAAATTCACAATATTATTAAATATACCAAAGAATAACTATTTTCACTATAACAAAAGATTATTTTTGTGTGATCGATTTTACATCTCTTTCACTATTCACTAATATTTAACTATATTATTATTATAAATTTAGTAACTATATAACTGTTAAACAACAGTAGTTTTGAAGTTATGTACACTACTACAAATTGAACCATCGGGATGATGTACTGTTTACTAGAGGAATTGTTAATGTAACTATTTTATGTAATAGCGTATTTTACTGCAGTAAAATTGTTAGATTAACACATATTGACGCCCAAAGAACATTTTATTTTGCTTTAATTTAAATCAAGTAATTCCAATATGGCGCTAAACTTGAGCAAAATTCCCAAAAACAGTATTCTTACTACAATTTTTGAATTTTTTTTCAAGCTATTACAATATTGGTATAATATTGAAGCCGTGTACAAAAGTGGACAAAATATTTTGTTGTCCCCCTCATAATTATAATTACCTCAAAATGGTATCCTCCATAAATTTTAACATCAGTGTTAACATCATGAGTTTGTTCCTTCGAGTAATTTCTTTAACGCGTAACCTCAGTTTTCCAGTTTCATATAAAAAAAAGTTGACATCCAGAGGTATATAAGTTTGTCAAGGTAAATCGATAAATTTCAGATATTTTAAGAGTATGAAAATCTACTTTGACTAATGTAAAAAAAATTATTGGAATGCATATTCGGGTAAATTTAACTATCATTGTTTAACTAAAAAAATCGTATCTATAATTTGTTACATAAACAACAGTTACATTGCAAAACGGAATGCATTTTACCACTGGCCAACTATAGTGAAATTTATCAAATAAATTTTTCTCAAAAATGTCAAAATATTACTGCGAACGGTTTACTAAGTAGTAACAGTACAATGCGTGGCGTGTCAGACTTGCATTTGTTCTATTTATTGGATCACGTATTAAAATCATTTTTATAAAAGCATGAAATTTTATTCATGAATGCAACGTTGAACAATTCGTCTTTGTATTAAGTAATCCAACATGTTTAATTCAAAAAGAAATGTTTTCTTAATTCAGGCAAATATTTACTTGCAACTATTCAAGTAAATTGAGTTTTACATTTAATGAAAAACAGTGTATGTCGAATTCAATACAGATTTGATGAATATTTGCATATATGACAATAAAATCATAAATTTACCGAATTAAATACAATTATTTCATCGACTTTTAATTTTAATATAGTTATTTAAAAAATGGATTCCTTCTAATACTCTATCAAGAAAGCATTGTTATTATATTTTTTTAGAAAATTATCCTGCTAAAGGGTAATAGTTATCGTCGTGTATTTGTAAAATTAATATGTATAAAGGTACCGTTTTCATAGAGTTATAATTACTCGATATATCTTATCACGTACAGAATTATTTTCGTGACTTATCATATTATGCTCGGTACGAATGAAAACTTCATAATATGTCATGCGATACGATGCATGTGATAAAACTATTGTGTATTGTTTTCAATTTTGTTTTCTAGTCGATAAAACAGTGATGTCATTGCAAATGACTGCAATATTATTGATTCCTTTTTCAAATCGTTGCTTACTCAAAACGATTATTCGGTGAAGTATGATCATTGATAACTATCGTTTAGTGAAAGCAGAAAGAAAGATTCGTGAAAATCCATATATTATTTTTAAGACAACTTTTATAAAAAAACATCATTATAATGATCTCAATCTAAATATGAAAATAAAATAAAATTATTTCTCAATGTATAACATAGGTCTACAAAAAAGCAAATCTTGGATGTAACGTGAATGCTCTTGACATTGTAAGGTTACGTGTCGTAATTTAAAAATATCGCCATTTTCCGAAAAAATATGAAATTTTTTTAAGATTCGAGTAGTAAAAAATGTAAATATTAAAAAAAGCAAACGAAATTGTTCATATGTAACAGATAACCTCAAAAACATTGATAAAACTAATTTTCTCGTTCATAACATAACCTCAAATATTTCAAAATCCTGATAATGGGCTAATTCTGAGCTTAGGTTCTTCGCATAAAATTCCTTTGATAATTACCTACAGCTTCCCAATAAAAGTTTGTTACTATAAGTAATATGAACATCTTCTATATAATTAGACCACAATTTGTTAAACCTTACCTGGGAGTTAACACTAAAAGAGCACATAATTTCTGTGTACATTTCAGCAATTAAGGTAATTGAACTTGTTTTACAACGTACTTAAACTAATCACGCTAATGTTTTATTGTTCTTTAAAGAATGAGAAGTGATTTGTGTTCCGGTACGAAAATGTGCCACATACACACAAAGAGTACAATACAAGTCAATATTATCGTAGATTTATGTCTGAAAAGATTGTGGGAAAATGTATTATTCGTTCTGTTACTATTTTCTACATTTTTTTGGGTATTCGAAGTACGTTACGCCACGCAGGGTTCTGAATATAAACAATAATGTTGAATAAACGTATACTATACGTAAATGTAATTTAAAAGTCGATATGATATAAACGTTTTGGTTAATATAAACTTGGTTACACATTTATCAAACTGTCGTTTGATGAAGGTTACAAATATACGTGTATATTATACAAAACGTATTTTAAACGTAAAAAAATCGTTTATTATCTATCATAAATAGCTTAAATTTAAAGTGCGTTTAATAAGGGTGTTATATTCTATAAAAATATGCGGTATGAAAGACGTTAAAATTGGCTAAAAGGTATATAAAACGTATATATTGAGTTTAATATGCGTTTATGAATTACGTTAATAAATCGTTGAATTTACGTCATTTTTAAACCGCAAATATTTTAAACGTCCATTAACCGTTAAAAACTAAAATAACCAGTGCAAACCATTTAATTAATCCCAATAACGACACTCCCGTTTATTATACGTTTTCTATACGTAAGTTTGGTTTGAAACTAGTATTGGATTGACTTATTGAGAACATGTGTTAAAGACATATAACACTTGTACAAACTTTAGTGTAATATCCAATTGTGAAATTGGTTAATATAACGTTTTTGTTATACTAGTTATAAACCGAAAATATATTAAACCGCCGTTATTCGTTTAACCCTTTCTGGCACACATTTTCTGATGAACCATTTTTCATGAAACTGGGTACTCGGGGATTTTGGAGTCGCTGATGACAAATCTGAACTCATAGTTTAAAAATTAAAAATGGCGGATTCAAGATATCGGAGCAAAATTAAAGATTTACTTGATTTAGTAAGTTATGTACTCGTGGGTTTTTAGGGTCGCTAATTCCGAATTTGAACTCACATTTTACAAATTCAATATAGCCTACCAAAAATTTGTTACATTTTTCATCGGCCATATTGAATTTTTAAAATCGCAGTTCAGATTTGTAAACAGCTACCTCAAAAACATCCGAGTACCCAGTTTCATCTCGACCCAATTGAAAATTTGTCAGCGACTGCACTTTTTCTACAAAAATGATGATTTTTAGTTGTTTATTTGCTTACAAATTATAATGTTAAATAAATATTGACTTAAATGCAATGTTATGCACTTCTTCAACTCCCGCTTACATTGGATTATAACAAAACGGGCGCAAATTTTGTCTTTAAAACTCAAATTTTCAACTGGGTTACGGTGGCTAATATATTAGCCACGGTGCCGGAAAGGGTTAAGTAGTCTCGGAGTTTCGTGACGTGGGATTTCACTCTATATGGAGTGAAAATTTAGCCATTCTAGTGAAGTAGTGAATTTTCACTGACAAGAAGTGATATTTCACTCTGAACGGAGTGAACGATTAGTTTTTAGTGGTATGGATCAATTTTTACTCCATTAGGAGTGAACTCTCAATCCAAGAAACTTGGAGTGTATGTGGTCGATTTGTTTATCGCATCTTAGATGTTGGATTCTAAGCACATAGGATTCTAGAATAAATAAATATCAGTCCAAGACAGGAATGGAAACTGACGCCTACTTTACAAGAAAGTCGCTGTTCAATTATGCGAGAAACCCGCAGCAGTGGAATGCATACTAACAAAACTCCTTAAAGAGCGGACTAAACTCGCAATGTAAATCAAGAAATTCCCTAACAGCCGATCCCATAGATCCAGCATCTCAGACAGATCTATACACACGTCAACGTCAATGTTAGAAATCGGAGATAACGACGCCAGCAATTGGATTCGCGATCCGTCAATGTGCAGTAAATGGAGTAAAAGTTCGATAATCCTCGGCGGTGAAACTCTTTCGCATAATAAGGATTACATGATCCGATTCTCAGCGCCCCGAGCGGTGCGATACGAGAGCAAAATAGGCGAGCCCCAAGGGCGCGGCCCAGGAAATGCAGTTTCGAGATGGGAAAAATGCATCGAAGAAATCGGGCGACGCCATCTTGATGCGGAGATCGCCGTTTCGCGAATTAGAAAGGTCCGATATATTGTTACATCGATGCAGTTTCGCGTAGGCCCCCGAGTCTAGTTTAAGTAAAGTAGGTCTGCCCGCTATCGGAGCACTTGACCCCGATACTCGCGGTTCTCTTTCACCTCGGTTGCGGCGCCATTTTTTACGTAACGCCCTATAACGATTCATAATCCAAGCCGAAGAGAAATCGAGAAAACTGGAGACGTGACGGAGACGTCATGGAGACTTTAATCTGCACTTTTGCATGCAGGTAACCAAGGATTCGCTCAATTTCCGGTTGGAACGATTTTGAAACACCGTAACACTTGTTTCACATCTACAGGATAATTTTGATGGGTTGAAAAAAATTGTTTTTGACAATTATAACAATAGAATTAAATTAAAATTACAAGATGTTTTTTGTCGCTGCTTCGAACCGTAAATATCTTAAATAGATCAAGAAACGTTTGTTTGGACATTTTTGGTTCGCAACTCCGAAATGTCCAGATCTTCGCCCCAAAACGGAGTTGTTCGAAATTTAAATATGCGCCTTCAAAATAAAACTCATTCTATAAAACTCCCAATTAATCAAAATAAACCATTGAAAAATGGATTTTTCGTATTTATAAAAAATAAAATTTTAAAAATTGTTAGAATTTCGGTTCCGTTAATTAATTTTTTTGGTCCTCGCTTGTCACCGGATTTGGTGCTCGTTGTGAATCTTAACCTTAATTAATATACAGAAGTCTATATAATTAGAAAAATTAATTTATCCTCAGCCGATTGAAAGAAATTTAAATACGAAAAAATCCATTTTTTAATTGTTTATTATGAATTGAAATTCGGTTTTGGGATGAAGAACCGAACACTTCGGCAGTTGCGATGAAAAAACGGACTTTTCAGAATTTGCGACGAAGAACCGGACATTTCAGAATTTGCGACGAAGAATTGGACTTTTCACAATCTTATCGCGAAGATCCTGATATTTCAAGATTTTCTATAGCGATTTATTATATCGTAGCAACTTTTGAAATGTCTGATCCTTCGTCGCACACCATGGAATTGCAGTTTTTTCTTCGGAAACTTTTGAAACGTTCGGTTTTTCGTCGCAAACTTTTAAAACGTTCAGTGTTTCATTGCAGTTGTCGAAATAAGGGGTTCTTCGTCCAAAAACCGAGTTGTCCAGTTTTTCGCCTCACATTTGAGATGTCCTGTTTTTTGTACCAGTGATTTATTTATTCTCTGGTTCATTTTTGGTGGAGGTCCATGGAGTTTATTAGGTCCATAAAAATAGAAAATCAGGATATAAATATCCTAGAAGTTAACACCTCCACTTTTTATTTTAACTATTGATTCTGATATATTTCAGTGGGGTGATTAGGAATATCTCGATGAAAATTGGCAGCAAGTATATTATGAAGGAAAAAGCTAAGAAAAGGGGGTTTTGGCTTTTATAACATCTATTTTCAAAAATATTCTGTCGACGCAAATTAGAAAAATAAACGCACTCCCAAAAAAAATGTGTGTCAAATAAAAAATGTTCTTGTAATTTACTATTACTTGTAAAATATAATGTAAAACCACAAAAACTCAAAAAAATTTCACATTTTATGGGGAAAACTTTCATAAGGCGGTCATACATCATCGTTGAAATATTATTTGAGGTCAGTAACGAAAAAAACATAATACTCATCATTTTAATATTCATCATTTTAAAATCATTATTTTATCATCTTAATTAAAAAATTGTTTTTTCTAGTTATTTATAACTATTTTAAATGAAGTATAATACATATTATATTGTGATAATTTGTGTGATTAGTTATTATATCAAAAATCGTCAACAATCTGTCTTAAATCGTTGAATAACTTTGGATATATGTTGCAAATGTGTAAATTTTTTTTTACGAACTCACTTCATTTTCAGGATTTTGCCATTTCCTTATTTTTAAGGGCACACAGGGATTTCCTTTGATTTTATAGAGACGTTTAAATGCTATAGGTAGTTTGACGTTAAAAAGAAAAGTCAGGACTAAAAAATTGAAAAAAACTAATAAAAATAGTATGTGGCAATAAATTGGTATTGCTCTAGGACTGGTAATATCTTGTAGAGAAACATTTCTTGATACTAAAAATAATTCGGTCATTTTTTTCATTCGAGGTAGAGACTAGATAGGAATAAAAGAAGATTTTAAAGAATAGTTAGCGCGATGTAAATTTTAAATATTTTCTTCATAATTCCACATAATATTTTTAACAAGAAACGATGGTGACACTAGAAAAAAATTCTTAAATACAATTTGATTCATTCAAGAGAGTTTTCTTTGTATTTAACAAAAGTTTTTTTTTTCCATATACGGAACTTACCTTAAACAGTATTTTCGTAGTTATTCGCTACTATTTACTTAATTACTTCAATTTAAAAAATTTTCATTCTCTGAATAAAAGTGTAATTTATTATAAATAAAAGTAATTTTAAATTATATAACTAATGATTGCAAATTATTTCTGCAATCGTTGATTATGAACCTAAAATTAAAATGTTAAATTTCAAAATGGCAGACCCATTATAGAAAACCAAATTTCAAATGATAATGAAAGTAAATTTCTTTTATTAGTTTATTTAGAGTTGAAATTCGAGACCATTCAAATACACAGGAAAATACTTAAAGTGTGTTTGATACTTAATAGTTTACTTAAATCTTTCTTAAGTCATATGATTATGTGGGAGTATATATTTTTTTGCAATGGTTTTGTAATTTAAATTTTGTTTTTCTTTTAACATTATAGCTTATACAAAATCATGAAGAATATATTTTTTACATGGAACACAATTAAAGTTTCGTATTCGAGGTTTTTCGATGTTATTAATTATGAATCTTAATGCAAATTTAAAAAATTTTAAATAGGGGATGAAATTCAAAATTAACGAGTTTTAAGTAAATTTTAAAAATACCTCCACCATTACGGATCAGTCATTTTAACGGGTGAGAATCAAATTCATTTTCATAGAAATTCTACATAAGCTCAAAAATAGCGTTCTTTTATGAAACACTACAATTTTGCAACAATTAATTTTAAATAGAAACTTGTCAATAGCATTCTCTTATTTTCTAATATGTTGTGAATTAAATCTTATATAGAGTAATTTAAATAATCCTTATTATTTTGATGGTAAAAATAAATATTCAATTTTCTACATGCAATATATTTTTAATTATGATTATGTTAAAACGTCTAGTAATAACAAATATTTTATGATCTGTGTAGGGACCACTTTTTCTTGAGTGTTAACATTGTTAACCTGATATTTAAAACAGATTAATTTTTTTTCAAATATGATTCCTATGCTTTGCAAAAAAATCAATAGCTCCATAAAACAAATAAAAAAATAGTATACAAAAATTCAACAAAATTGAAATGCATGTCTTCCTATTTTCTAAAGACCTAAAGGTCGATGCGACTGTAAATAAAACTTATTAAAAAAAAGAGTCGAATGAAAAATTTAAAAATTTATGAAACTGCGTCTAACACATAATCCAATAATTTTACAAAAGATAAACTGGAGTAAACGAGCTATCGAACATTTCAAAACGTCAATAATTTACCAGTGAATTAATTACCGCGATAAACATTAACGCAAATATTTATTCCTATAAAAATGTTGAAAATTTTGAAACGATTTTCTAAATGAATAATATCTGATAAAAAACTAAAGTACAAAATGATGATATTAAAAGAAAGAATTCATTTGAAATTCAAGAAAAAAATATCACCAATAAGAAACCTGGAAATATGCGATAATCGAAGTTAAAAGTATAAAACAGATTGTGCAAAAAGAAATGGAGAGAAACGGAATTATTAAATAACAACAGACCAGAATAACTTGATAACTCCTGTGTTCAATGTAAGTATAGTTCAAACCAGTAAAAAAATAAGAAAAATGATTTAAAAAATAAAAAATAATCTTAGTAACAGATCAACGTAAATTATTTATATTTCTTAGAGTTCTCAATTTATTCGATATCACACTGAAATATATTAAGCAATTCTATACGAAATATAAATAAAAATTAATTTACTTTAAAATTATTTAAAGCAAAAAATGTTGATGAAAATCCATTTTGCATTTCAATAAATATGCTTTACAATATTACATAAATTTGTAAGTAATGTATTATTTTATGGGCTTCAGTGATTTCCATAATATTAATTTAAGTATTTCCGGAAATTAAGTGTTAACAAAAATAATCAAATAAATTAAAAACAATTTTATATGCGTATTCCGTATAACTATATATTAATCAAAGATAATTTTATGTTACAGCAAACACTTTTCTCATTAATAACATGTAATAGACATTGCAGGCAGTTTTTTCAAATTTTCTGAAATTTTACTTGACGCCGGCGCTACTTACTAAAAATCAACTATGTATAACTTTCTAAACCATGCGCAGAAACTGCATCATTGCACATTCTAGGCATATCTATGCTAATTTAATTTAGTGGTTCGCTTTCACTGTTAAATTATAGTCGTATAAGTGTAAAAAGATCCTGCTCGTTTAAAAATGTAAATTTCGTTCGGTTTTTAGTTCAAGGCGTTGGCTGTAAAGAATATTTTCTCCTTTTCGTATGTCTTTGAGTAAAATACAGGAAATCAAATTTGTTCGATTTTGCAAGTTATTTTTTTACTAGGTGATAAATATTGAAATAATTTTTCATTATAATTTTATAGACTATATTCAATTATTTATTTATGTACTTGATATTTTGAAATGGAACTTTTCCTCTTTACTGAAGGCCAAAAAAATAATAGAAGACCACTTTATTCATATTCGTCACAAGTGTCACTTCTCGAAATTTGTTTCTGGAAAAATCCACCAAAACAAACTTTGCCTCGTTCGTACTACCTTATAGACAGAAAAAAACACAGATGAACTAATCCGCATGATTGCGCTAGTAACTTTTGGTCACCTCCCACAATGTTCAGAACTTGCGGCTCTTCGCTATTCGCGGGAAGCGTCGGGTGAGAGTAGGAGGGCGAGGAGTGGGGAGGAGTGGGGGTGTCCAGACGACACTGGCGTCACGGATTGAATTAATTCTTTGCCCTCAATAAGGTTACACGAAAAATCGGCCAGTGCCATCCCCGTGATCTCTAAGGTATCGCTAATTTTGAACCTTTTGTGGTATTACATCTAAAATTACTAGGATTCGCATTTCTTATTTGATTTTCAGTATTTCTGAAGTGGTCAAAATTTACTATGAATTGACAAAGCATATTTTATGATATGAAAAATAAAAAATTGATAATGTTCGAATTTGTCAGATCAATGTAAATATAAAAAAAATATCCTGAAGCAACACACGCATAAAAAAAAATCATTAAATCAGGGATATTCAACCTACGATAAATCGACCTTGGGCGATTGAAAAACGTCAATTAATCAAGAAGTTAATCGGTGCAATCATGCGATAATTAATTAGGAAACGAATTAAACGTCTCCGACTTTAGTCAAAGTCGGAAGCGGTAGTCATTCACTGCATGACCGTCGACGACGACCATTTTCGAGGCCGCGACCGTGTGTATAGCTCATTGAAAGTAGACTCGTAACCTCGAGGCGATCGCCAACTTTACAAGGGGGAAAGGAGGGTTTGCCCCTGAACTTGATTGTGGACGATGCTTAAACCCAGGGACGATGGATGCTGCTCCGTTTCGAGTCGTTGCTCCGGTTCAATGCCTTCGAAAGTTTCGCCCACAGGGTCGCTCTCAAAATTGTACTCGAAATGGAACGTACGCGTAATAGAAACCTGGTGTGGTAATCGGTCAATGCATTTTTTGACCCGCCAAAATTGTTGCGTCCTTAAGTCACATTTTGAACAAATTTATATTTTTAAAAATTTGACCTTTACATCAAATTTTTTCATGATCCTTAAGTGTTATTATTATAGTATTAGAGAACGAAAGAAAGATGGCGCAGCATCGTATTACAAATAAAGAGCATGTAAATTGCAACGGGTGGGATTAAAATTTCTCGAGAAACTTTGTATAACGTAAATAAAAATCGAAATAATCTTATGAATCGAAAAAACAGGCGTCGTTCAGGCAAAAAGTGCATAATCGAGTCAAAACACCTGTAACAGCCGGCATCTGTTTCGTTTACATGTAGCACCTTGAAAAAAAATCACTTTGAAAAGGATCGTTCCTTTTTTAGTTTACCTTTTCGGCATTCCATAATGCGACCATACGTATGCGACTTTCGTACGATATTACGCTGCATCACGATCGCGACCGTTTGCGTGATGCGCGAGTATTACGGCCGACTGCATCGCATTGCTCCTCGAAAGCGATTTCGAAACTCGAGTTCATTGCCATTTTTTTTAAATTCGCCTTAATTAAATTAACGCAACGGCGAAATGTACGAAATCAAAGTTAACGACGTTTTGCCGCTCTTTGGAGGTGGACGTCGATGAACTTTTAATTGTATTTCGATTGCGCAATTTGGTTAGAATTGAGAATTCGAAATGTTTATTCGGAAGCAAAGTATCGCTGCAGTTGACGGTGAATATTTAGCAAAATTTAGTTAATTGTGTTGACAAATATTCAACTTCTGATTTGTAAAAAAATTAGGGAGTAATTTTAATCTTATGTCATGAAAGTCACTACAAATATAAAAGAAAACAAGAGAAGGAGAAACAAATACAATGATTTTAAAATATATAGATATTTAGAGTCCACTTACAAAACGTTTTATTCTTAAGAATATCCATATACAGTAGAGTCCCGGTATATTTGCCTCTCGCTATAGCTATATTTACGTCCCAGCATATTTGTCTGCTTCCGTGTTATTATATTTACCTGTCGCTGCTCTCTTTTCCCCGACCTCAGGAAGGTCCTGATGTGACGTCACGAACATAACGCGAATGAGAGGAGAGGGAGAAGTGGCGCTCTCCTTCTTTTGATAAATATAACGAGACGGGAGAGGAAGGCGAGGAACTACACCGGGTAAATATACCGAGACTCTACTGTATTGCTTTCAAAACTAGAACTGTTGTTTAATTTGTTTGTATTTCTGTTTATTTTATCTTAGAGCCGTTTCCTTAGATTGAGGATTTAAAATTATACTCTCTATGTCTGACTAATTTAGACAATATAGTGACTAAAGGAGGGAATAGTCGGTGACTAGTTGAATTAGTAATGATTTTGACTAATAAAGAGTAAAGAACTAATAATTCATTAATCAAATTCTGCTAATTTTAATTCGTTATTATCTTTTTTACTACTTTACGATTATGCTGGATTTATTAAATTAGAACAATGAATTAGTAAGTATTTACTTTTTACTAGCAAAAATGATTACCAATTCATTTAGCGACTTTTGACTCCTTCGTTAGATAATTTTGATTAATTGAAATGCGGAAAATAAATAGTGTCAAACATATAATATACTATTTGATATAAGGGCGTAAAAGTTAATTTTACGCCCGTAAGCGATCACCATGACCATACGATCAAAATTATTAGTCATAATGGGTTTAATTTAACATTCTAGTTTATGAAACCAAATAAAACTCGATAGGAAACTCGTACATTGACCATGTAATTTTCGATGAATTTTCCCTGGTGTAAAATTGTATTTTAATCTTTTATGACAAATAGTATATTATGTACCTAGGGCGGAAAGAGAGGCATTACGGCCAAACTAATGATATTATAATGGTAATGGTACATCTTTTTTATGAATGTTTTAGGAATCTTAAATAGTAAATAATCATTATTATTTAAATGTTTTAGAACTTAGTGGCAAGATATGTTTCAACGGATTCTTGTTTATTATTTCGTAGGTGTTGTTATCAGAAAATAGGGTTACCAGTTTTTGAATCTATTCAGATTTATCTAATGCAACTATTACATTTCTCTTGTCTGATTTTCTGGAGATGATATCTGGATTGTTAAGTTTGAATTTGTACGTTTCTGAAATTTGTTGTTGTAATACATAATTTTTATGTTTAATATGTAGTGTTTTTTTAACGGAATTTTTGAGAATGTTAGAAATATCTTGTCTGATTGTTGCTTTCGAAACTGTACAATTATTTAGTCTCATTGTTTCTGTATTTTTAATAGTGTTAATTACAGTAGAGTCTCCGTACATTTGCGTCAGGTGATATTTACGTTCCAGCATATTTGCTCTGTTCCGTCTCGTTATATTTGCCTATTGCTGTTCTCTTTTTCTCCCACCTTGCACCTCAGGAAGGGCCTGCTGCGACGTCACTAACATAAGGCGACCGAGGATAGTGGGAGGAACGGCACTCCTCTTCTTTTGGTAAATATGATGAGACGAGAGGGGAAGATGAGCAACCGAGTGAGTAAATATACCGAGACTTTACTGCATTGACGTTTTCTCTATTTGTTTATATGTATTGTAATCGGGTCCCAGCTGGAATGTAGAAATAAAATTGTGAGGAACTTGTTTATTACCGAGGTTATTGAACCACTTGTCTATTTATATTTTTTGTTTATTTTCATCAATCTGTTGTGAACGATTTAAATTGTAGAATTTTTTATTTAACTTTTTGACTTCTTTATAATGTTTTTGAATTTTATCAAATTGAAGGTGCTCTGCAATATCAAATACTATTTTTTCTTTTATAATTATTTTTGTTTACGGAGAAAGTTTAAATATATATGGATATCTCTGATTTCATTGTTAAACTGCTTGATTTGAAACAGTTTTATATGAAGCATATTTTTATTTTTCCTGTTGTACTGTGAAACAAGATATTTTTTAAATACCTAGTTGCATTAATGATATGTGGGGGCAATAAATCATGTTTTCTTACTTTTATGAAATGCGTAGCGGAATATTTCGTAGAAATAATATCTTTTTGTAAATTTAAAATCTCAAAATAAAACTTCCTACTTCTCATATTATTGTAATTTTGTGGAGGATAAAAGCCGAATTTTATATGTTTTTAATTATTATATTATCAGCCTGCAAATCTTTCCGAATTGTATACATAATAATATTGAGACAAATAAAAATAAAAATAAGACGACAAGGTTTATATTTATGAAAACAATTCATTACAAAAAAGGACATTTTCAACGAAAATGCAGTAAATGTTTATCGATAATGAGTCAGAGAACAAAAATTGTAATAGAAAAAAAAATAGTTAAAATCAATAGTTACATAAAATTCTTATTATACTTATTATTCTTATTAATAAGTAAATAATTAATTATAAAATCTATAATTTAACTTCGCAAAATAGAAAAACCACACATATTAACAAAATTACCGTCACAAAAATCGCATAAATCAATAACAAGTTAAAACACAATGAAAATTTATCGCATTGCACGTGTTATGCATTAATTCACTTAATGGATTTATTTTCATAATCCTTAATAAAACGAATACCCAATTAGTCATTATTTTCGAAAACAACCAACAAAGTCATCCAACGATTACAGAACAATAAATTCGTTTTTTATTGACATTTCGTGAATTACACAATTATCGGGCATTACACCTCGATTATAAATAATTGTGGTGCAACGCAATCTTTCCACTTTATAATACGTCTGTATAATGTCAGAATGAAGTGTTTGCAGTCGAATGCATCAAAGCCGTTGTATTGTCTTCGTAATAACTTTCTTTACATCATGTCATCCCATGCAACAGTTTTGTACCTGAATTATGAAACATGTTTCTTCGTTTCTTTTTTATTTCTATGTATTAAATATAAAAATAAATAACTTACATGTTCAGTATTTTATTTACAATTTACATATTTATAGGAACTTTCAGAAACGTAAAGCATTCAAAAATTTATTGTTTAACTCACTAAAACAACAATTATCTGAGGTTTAAATAAGCATTTGTTAAAAATAAATTCCTTTTCGTTAGTCGAGATATTTAAATATAAACATATTTTATCATTTATATATAATAATAGAAATTTTAAATAATGGAGTTTTTATAAAGAACCAGGGCAAATAAATCAATCGTTGACATAATTAATAGTCGCTCTATAACTACCATATTATTTTTAATGCCCGGTTATTTTAATTATAATAACATCATTAGTTAAAATTGTGTTATTTAAAAAGAAACCCATTTGATAAATGCGACATTGGCAAAATGAATGCCTTTATTATCAGCAAATAACAATAACCTTTACATGCAATTAATATCTATACGGTTCGTTAGAGACCTTTAGCTGAGAATATTAACATTTACATAATAAAGCCATAAGACATTCTTCGCGTGCGAAAGTCGAAGAAATTTTTTCACTCCGGATGTTTGGCGATTGTAATTACTAATTACCTAAGTTGTTATATCTCTACTATACTTTCATCACAGATAGCCGAGAATTACTGCATTACTTCTAATTGAAGTCGCGAATTAATATAGATGCATTAAACGCGAGATATTGAATGAACGTATTATTTAATTTACGTTCCATTTGTAACGTCTAACGATATTACGTATGCTCGACATGTCATATTTTAAATATAGTTCGGATTAAGTTTCGATTTCACTGAAATTTATCATTTTCTCAATGAATATGTAATGAAATGTTTTTTTAGACTTCAACTTTCTTCCATCATGAAAATTGTTTCTTACATAAAAAATTGTGATAATTATTAGCGATTGAAAATTATATGTTCGTACTTGAAAGAAAGTTATCTAAAAACAACAAGACCAACGATAATAAATTTAAAAACACATTTTATTTAAAAAACAATAGTATTTCGCTTGTTTACAGTTCCAACGTTACATAAAGAGAGGTTAAATATTTGAAAATTTTCATTCAACATTATTACAATTCCGTCACCAATGACAAGTGAACCGAGAGGCTCTAATTTAAAATATTTACGTCTTCAGTATTACGCCCATGAAAGAAATGAATATAGTTTCTTATCTATTATGCATTGTTTATAAGCAATACCAAACAAATAAGAATAAACTTAATGTAAGGGAAAAAATGTTGATTTCAGTAACGTAAAGGGCACGAATAATTATTGGTAAGAAAATAGAAATTATGAAAATCCCGAAACTAATCTAAACATACTAAGTATTTTTAGTTGGATCAAATTACGAAAAAGATAACCTAAAACCAGATAAATTACAGAACTAAAAAAAAACAATCGACTGAAAAATATTGTTTATAAATTTTTGGTAACAGTAAGAGTGATTTGTTAATCATATACAAGATTTTATATCTACAAGTGATGCAGATATATACTGATACTATTTATTGACATAACGATACCAGACTGAACAAGGATTTCTTTCAGACCTCTGTATGAGGTCATAAATACTACCCAGATTCCATTGTAAAATAAATAATTTAATTGAACAAATATTTTGAGGATTATAGATTCGTTTTGGTCATTTTATTTTCATCTAATTATTGCGAAAATTAATTAATAATTTTTAATTCATTTCTTTGGTAATAAAAAAATTTGCAGTTATTAGGAAATTGTGATATCCACTGATAAATGCCGTATAAAGTATTGTAAAAGTATTACGTAAGACTTCTTTAAGAGCTCCATTTTCAGATTAATATAATGAGTTCTTCACGAGGTCTTTTTGAAGCTATCGTCGACAAGAGCTCAGAACATCTTTCGACTGGTTGATATTTTCTGGGGTACAAAATAGTATGATACAAATTTTTATATTTATGATACAAAATAATATGAAAAATACATTTCATAAAGCTTTAAATATTGAAAATATTATTATTAACAATATTACGGAACAGAGAAAGTGACTTTGAAATGTTCTTCGTGAAACATAGCTAAAAATGTTTGATATAGTAGACGGATTTCAAGTAATGAAAAAATTTCTCAAAAAATGACTTTCTGGAATTTTAAGGGTATTTAGTTTTTAGTAAATAATTTTATTTAACTTGAATACGACATTCAATAATGTTTAGTAAAAAAAGTTATGCACAGTTGAAATTGAATTTTAGTGGTAAAGCAGTGGGTAATAAATAATTTCCTTCCATGGATGGTAATAATAAGTATAGCAAAAAGATTAAATACCTAAGATAAACTTTCGCTAAATTAAATAATTCTATATAATTTATGAAATAACAAAATTATGTTTTTTTTATTAATTAATTTTTAATATTGAGATTATGTTATTTTATTTACTATTAAGCAAAAACGTATTAATGATATTTTCTTTCACTTGAATTATTTAATTTTGTTATATTAGATATATTTACTTGTTAACCCAAATCAACGGAGTAAATTAAAGCACGAGGATCGTTATTTACAAAAAAAAAGTTGAATTTTTTATTAATACAATATCGCTCAGAAAACTCAGTTTTTAAAATTTTTATGTTACATTTTTGGATATGAAAAGAAGATATTCTAACTTTTAAATTTCTAAACAAATAACATTTTTCCTAGGAATTTGAGTGTGCTCTTCAAGAATCTGTCATGGAAATTGAGTTTGGTTAAACAAAAGTACCAAAAAACATTTTTATTATCAATAGAGCTTAGAGTCCATCCTAATAATAACATTAAAAAAAAATATCCGATCAGAATTGGACATAATATTTTGCAAATTTCAAAAATTTCCGTGAAATTCTTTATAAATAAATATTTTATATTTTATATAAATAAAATTTAAGATGGTCGCTTGTGAGAAACAATCTTAGGAACTGGATGGTGCATAAGTAGTACAAAATGGTGCAACTAGTAAAAAAAACACAAAAATTTGTCGTTATCTGTACATAACACGGGGTAGCACATTCGTGTACATAAACCAAAATATCTTTAAAATATGATGTTCTGGGCCGATCCTAACATGTGATTTGGATTCTACGCTTAACATTACTTCGGAAATTACTAACATCTTTTCCACAACATCCAAGATCTATTTTTTTTATTCTCTGAATATTTTGTTTAAAGCCATTCCTACAACACAAGTTTAAAAATTAGGTAACTTCAATGTCAAATATCCATCAGCGATCACGAAAATCTCTATTTACCAAATTAGTAAATCCTGTACATATCACACATTTTCGAGCAATTAAGCAGAAAATCGTTACTGGTGGGTCGGTTGTTTTGTCGCCCATATTAATATGTCGACTACACTGTTAAAAATAACATGAAATTTAATCAAACGTTTAATGCTCACTAATAATTTTAAAATGGGT
Source organism: Trichopria drosophilae (assembly GCA_030407085.1). NCBI lineage: Eukaryota > Metazoa > Arthropoda > Insecta > Hymenoptera > Diapriidae > Trichopria > Trichopria drosophilae. Next base: position 95,367,253 of record CM059586.1, on the reverse strand, counting down.
TTGTAACTTAATTGTATCTTGGGCAGGAACATAAGTCTTAGAGTAATTTTTCATTATGTTTCATTCACAAGTAAATGGAATGTACTGTTCGCGTTCATTGGATTTTAATACCGATTAAGAATGTTGATTTCAAGTGCATGTACATTATTACTTCGACCCAGACCATAGGTCTGGCGAAGTATTGAATTTGGTCAGTTCCCGCCAAAAAAATTCCCCTATAGTTTTTCATCAAATGTCGACGTTTCCGGCCCTAACGAACCCAAAGCAACAATAAAAAAATTGGTGTCCGTTAGGTTGTATGTCCGTCCGCCCGTCCGTGGGCAAAATTTTGTATACGCGATATCTCGCGACTGGCAGGACGAATTTAAAAACTACAAACGGATTTGGGTTTCTCTTGGCCAAACTTAGATCTGATTAGTTTTTGTAGACAATGCATACTAGATTATGGGGAGATTTAACAAAAAAACGCTCAAAAAACACGTTTTTTTCCATTTTTTAACAAAAAATACAAATCGTACAAAAAAATGTTTCAAACAAAGTATATAGAACATCGAATTCTTTACAAAAAAAAGGTTGTATTCATTTCTTCGTAAAATCAACGATAATGCCGTAAAAAACGGAAACCGAAGTATCCCACATATAAAAAAATTTATTTCCTGCAACCCGACCTGTCAAAAACTCGACTAAACAGCGTTTTTTAAGCATCAGTGTGAACAAGACGTGCTCATTTATCAGTGCTTCGGCTGACCTGCGGTCGGGGTCGAAGTTTTGAAAATGCTCATTTTCAATTTTAATATAGGGTGAATATGCCAATGAATGGACGATTTTCTACATATTTCTATTTCTTATGAATGTATGATGCACAACATGCAACAAAATACATATTTTTATGTTCTTTGAACATTCAAAACAATATTTACAGTACTATTGATCTTCCAGTGTTTATTATTTTGTAAAATCAAAGCAAAGTTTTAAAGCCATCCAAAACTGGTACTGAAAACGTCCCATTTATTGATTGGGGTTTAGCGGATTTTTTTACAAACGTATGAAGACGAGGTTAATAATTAAATAAAATCAAAGGTTGAACTACACGGTCATAAAGAGCAGAGTCTAACGATTCTAATAGTGGTGTCATAATTACATTTTCATAAAAGAATTCAAAAGTTACAATCGATCAAAGTGTGAAAAATGCTTAACCGTCCATTCATTAGCATATTCACCCTATTTAAAAAACAAGATATTGTTACAATATATGTATAGAAACTACTCGAACCTAACGATGCTAGAACTACCCTCTGCCGCCTTCTTTCCTGGCAGTGTTAAAATGGGAATATTCCCGGAAGCATCAGCCTTTCGTGAGGGAACTGTAATACGAATTTAGCCAAAATTTTAGGCACCCGGGTCGAAGGCATCTAGTTTTTATTATCATTTTACTAATATTCAAATGCAAGTACATCAAATTACAAACGAAAAATATTTTTGGCAGATAGGTGTACAGGAGACTTATTTTTCTTATTCTTATTTTATGTTCTTATTTTACGAATTAGGTAATAGTCAAACACAAATCTTCAAATCATCAAATCACAAATCTTTCTTTCCTATCCGTTTACAAATATTATTGTTCTATTCTGCTGCTAGGAAAAAAGAATCAGATTAAATTGTATGATGTATTTTTGGCAAATTGAAGAAAAACTATATGTTGGGACGAAGCATATAAACTCTGACGAAACAATTTATGAAAACAACAAGAATATCAATTACGATGATGATGATGAAGATGAAGATAATACTCATAAAATTGATGAACGTTCTGACGTTGAATATAAAAAAATAAATGTGATGTAAAGACTTGGTATCGGTCATATGTAACAATTTGAGTATAAAGGTAAATAAATCAATAACATTTATAACTTTATACACTCAAATTGTTATTAATTAGATATGACCGACAAATGTCAAAAATTTCCATCACATATATTCATAAATTCAAACGGTCGAGAAATTAACAAATTATTTCATAATGGTTTCTCATAACGTCGTGTAAATAACTTTTTAAAGTTAAGAAAGTTTTTGTTTACTTAAAAGTTTCATCCCAGCCTTTAAGTTTTTTTTTCAAAATGAAATGTAACGATTATGTCACCATTGAAGATCACAAAATGACAACTTGGTGTGAAATGTATTTTCACAATAGTTCCATTTTTAAGCACTAGAGGGATGTTTTTCCCTTTTTTTCTTTTAATATCAAACCCGAGAACTAACGATTTCAACATTTTACATATAAGAAGATTCGCGCTCGACGTGAACTGAGATCCTAGTTATGTTTAGTTATTTATTTACCTTTACAATCACATATTAATTACATTATTTGTCCAATACAGTATATATGTGAAGAATTTTCATGACATATATTCTTAAATTCAAACGGTCAATTACGCCAACAAAATTTATACCCAGAAATCGGACTATATATTTCCGAAGGTTTTCGTTGCATTGAATCTAAAGACCGCAGAATTATTCTATCACGTCAAGATTTTCAGATATCCTATAATCCTAAAATATCCCAATAAATATCCTAACCTAAAAGTGCAAAAAACACGGTTTTTGCTCGTATTTAGTAAGTTTTTGTAGCGGAACAAAATTATTACGTGCAATTTGGCATGGACAATATCAAGCTGCTGTTTGTCAGTTTTAAAATGCTTTTTTAGTCATTCCGTTATTTAGTCATTAAGTTATTGTCAGGGAACAATTATAATTTTTAAACTCCGATAACTCATTGAAAAAAATTGTACGTAATTCCTAAAACTGCATTTTAAAGTTGACGAATAACGCATCTGGTTCTTTTCTGGCTCTTGTTCTTTAGTGTGAACAAGCAATTTGTTCCGTCACAAAAACTTGCCGAGTATGAGCAAAAACAGTGTTTTTTGCACTTTTAGGTTAGGATATCTCAAAATCCTGAAGTGATGGATTTACGGCCAGAGTGGGATTCAGCTCATCGAGAACCTTCGGTAAAGTATAGTCCTGGATATATGAAGATTGGTTTCATTTTGTTGGCCTCTGTTTTTGAATATAAAATTCGTGCAAATGATCTATTTCTTAATAATATTTATGCTCAAAAAGGTTCTACTCCAAAACTACAAAAAATGAACACATGAATACTGAACTAAAACTACACAAAACATGTCCCGACGACTTACAGGCTAAAGTAAAAAACATATACATAATATTACCGAAATTATCAGCAAGAAACTAGACGAAAAGTACAAGCGTTGACCGTAGTAAATATTCTGCGTACTTTTTGTCAGAAAGAGAACAGAAACTGATTGCAATTTATCAAAAAAAATAAGGTATCAAACTACAATCCATGATTGTAATACATTTTGTACGAAAAACTAGTAACATTTTGTTATTTGTAGGTCAGTATACAAGTTTATTAGCAAAAAAACTGCCAAAAAATGAGACCGAATTTCTATAAGGGTTACTGTACATCAAATTTAATTGTTACAGCATTTTTTTTTTAAAGTAAATTGCAGATATTACCAGATCAAATAAAAATCTTAAGATCTACAATGATTGCCATTAAGTATGTGAATATCAGACCATAATATATCAATCCAGTTTGATATAAATTGAAAGATCTAATGTGACCTTAATACTGCTAATTTTATCATACAATATCTCGATTGATCTGAATTTTTTGTTCCCGGGTGTACAAAGTAGAAATAAACTTTTGGAAAAATTTGGTTATTTTACTAAATGACGATCTTCTCTTAAAAATTCGCTTAAAAATACTCTAGAGATATTAATCTCCATTCAAATAATATTCTCTAAATGTAACATTTTATAACAGTCATTTTAATGCTTACAAAACGTGGAAACACATTTTTCTGTGCCGTTAAGCAAGGGGGGGGGGGCACTTGCCTCTTCTGGCGCCTCCCATGATGGTAGATAAAATTTAAAACCAATCTTAAAATTTCGGAAATTTGGTGTTGGAATAAAAAAAAATAAACATCTACGTCGTACTACCTAATTTTTGAATATTATTTAATCACTAAATTAACATAAAATATCAAATCTAAACGCGTTAACAGCAAAGTAAAAAATTATGAAATGTATAGGTGGTACGAGAGATGTTAAACCATCATTCAAACAAACGAGATTTCGGGTCTCTCACGGTCCAATATTATAATAAAAACGTCAAAGATTGGACGTGAATACAGCTGTATATTTTTCTTGTAGAGACATATATTTTGATTGGAATGTAAACGCTCTAATAGTTGATTATTAATAACAGTAACATTAACAATTTTTTGTGAAAATAAGTACAAAACACTCCTTAACAAAAAACTTGTTCTCGAAGAATCAGCGGCCTAATTGTGATATGTGCCATGTGTCATTATCAGTACAACACCTCCTACTGGAATATCAACAACACCCTAGTATTCGAACAGCCATAGTATGTATAACAGGCATCAACCTGCCGAATTACATATTTAAGAAAGTGTCTAAACAATAAAAAATTACTATGCAAACTGGACAACTTCTTACGCGAAACAAAAACGAGTTGTAATTTCGCACTAAATGTTCTTTTTTTGTTTATTTTTTACCTCTTTTGTTTTTCTCTTTATTTTTGTACTCTTTTTCTTATTCTTACACTTTAATGTTCAATATTTGTATAAATAATATAATAATAATATAAAAGTCGGTAATGACCATGTAGTTAATGCGACGGAAAATAAATAAATTTAAAAAAAAAAGAAATACTCTTATGAATGTATGAATCTTGATACTTCTAAAAATGTACTTTATAATAAAAGTTTAATATACCGATCAGAGGATATCGACCCACCATAAATTAAACAATTAAACAAAATTAAAAGATCCCCTATTAAACGACCAAATATTCCTACCAAAATAAACAAAAAAAAAGAAACTTCTAACCGTTTAAACGAATTGTCCGCAAGGAATCCCATCCATTTTCTTACAATTGTTTATACACAAAGAAATAACGTCAGGAAAGTAATCGATAAATATTACGCGAATGATTTACAGCATAATCTCGAAACAGAGCGTTGGAAGAAATGTTGGGTTATCTCTTTATAAAAAAAGAAGCGATCCCATCATCGTGCAGGAGAGAGTAAAGACGGAACCTCCTAAGATTAGAAAAGATAAAAATATGGGAAGGAGGGGAAATTCCGGAACGGGAAAGGGTAAGACCTTCTTTCGCGTCTCTCGCCCCCGCGACATAAATGCGTAATGGCGTCTGGGGCGGAGGGGGCTGGGGGGCCCCAAGGTGCAAGGTGAGACGAGGGGGGGAATTTGCACGCGATGCACTTTCATAAAACTTTCAGCTTTCCATCGCGGCCGCGATTTGCCGTGTGCCGCAACGAGAAACGATGTCTCTTACTTTTTGGCGCGTTTCGATTTGTCGATCGCTTCTACGATTACGGCGATTACGCCGTTCTCATCCCAGATACGAAATTAGAAAAGCGACGTTTACTTTTACCGAGATTTTACATGTTATGTGAATTTACGCAATTAAATCGGCGATTTATTCGTTAACCGGCCATTTACTCACGTCGCCATTGATTTCTCGATTCTTTTCTGTTTTCATTCCAGCGCAATTGATTAGTGCAGTAGGTTATACCGTTCCGATTATTGAATGATGTGGGAAAGGTTTGTTTAGGTCACCTGTAGTTTTTTGTTAGTGCATATTTACTGGCTCTGATCGAAGGAATTTGTGAAACGTAAAACTACTGACATCAAGAAAAATGGGCACATATTGCACAAGTCAAATCTTAATTAGACAATTAAATGTATTGGCCTTAAAGTTGAGGTCAAAAAGGATCATCTTTTTAAACTGTAAGTAAACTGGCGATTACTTTGAAGGTAGTGATTTTAATGATTTTTTGTAGAAAAATTAGGAAGAATGAAAATTAGGGAGTAAACAAAATGATTTTTGGAGAGCTATTCTCCACTTAAATATTTTCTGTTTGTCACAGTCGGCCGCAAAATGCGATTTTGCGCCCCCCCCCCCTTTTAACAACGCGAGTGGATGTTCTGGATGATAAAGCACTCATCTTACTTTGCACCCTACTGGGAGAAAAAATGTTTTTCGAACATTGGGCGCAACATTTCCGGCACAGCGACGAAATATACTATTTTACTCCCTATAATGGGGGAGCAAAATAGCACATTCTCTACCTGGGGAGTAAAATAAATATAGCCGGGAACAAAATACGTTTTCTCCCAACCGCGTCGGAATATCTGTATTCCATGCCTGGAACGCGGGACGGCAGTTGCCGATTCTGCCCGGGCGCCAGCGTGCATGCGCACTTCATTCCCATTACTCCCTAGGGTCAGAAAGTGCCACCAGCAGGAGTCATGGATGGGGTCGGGAGAAAAATAGCGTATGCCACATGGCAGGCAAGCATAATATACTATTGTAGATTCTGAGCGCAAAGTACTATTTTGCTCCCTATATCGCTAATTCGAATATCGTTATCGACAAAATTATATAAAATACGACTATGAATACTTCACACAGACTATAGTCATTTAAGAGACACAAGTATTAGTGGTTGCATACAATGTAATAAATGCATTTTTAATACAAGGAGTCTAATGTTTCATTATGTATCGTCATTTATTATTTATTTCTTAAATCTAATTTCCTAGTATTTGTAATTGTAATATTCAATAGATTTTGTATATAATGATTTTATTGCTTTGATGCGAGCACTATGTAGTGGTATTACGATTTCGTTACAATGTACTAAAAATACTAATATTTATTACTTATTCTGTTCATGTCTTTATTGAACTAGTATTATAATAACGAATGTTTTTGTTTTTCTCATTTTGTTTACAAATTTCTTTTTATTGGCAATAAATATCAAGATTGAATTTTATGAAAATTTTTGATCTATACATTATTATAATGTGGTTTATGACCATATAGGGGGGGGGGGCGCGATTTTTCCACACCCTATGTAAAAGCTCATGCATGTACAGTGTCGTGTTTAAGAAGAAATCGTAAATAACCCCATGATCTTTGCGATTTTTTAATCAAAAAGTTAATGACATCATCTCCTCATTGTCAATAAGGTCGACGATCAATTGCAGATACGCCCACGATAGATTTCTCTTCTTCATTCGGAATTATAACACAGTTATGTAGCTGGAAAAGAAAATTGCAAAGGGAAATGGCAACCAGCACTCTGTAATGGAACCGTGAAAGGGAAAGGCGAAACTACATATGCTTCGTTGTTTTTCCAGAAAAGAAAGTGCGTCGTCCAACAATCTCTTTTCTAGCAGTGGTAGTTTCAATCCTTCATCGTAGTTTCAGAAGAGGATTTCTGTTTGGCTAAAACGATGCTGTGCAACAATTGAACGAATTCGAATGTATTTTCTATTAGATACATTTACAATTTTTTAATTCAAAATTTCCTTGCCGGAAATTGAAACGCTTTTCGAAATGATATCTTAGAAATAGTTAACACTTTTGCCTGTAAGGCCATAAGAAAACGATGAAATCAATCTGACATTGATGAAACCAATCTGCTGTAAAATTAATGTTTTAATTTTTCAGTACCATAATGTGTAAAATTTACTTTTATGGGCTAAAAACAGTTCGTAACATTTTTTTCGATATGGTACCAAAGAAGTTTTTTTTGTAATATCAATGCTTTAATGATCCTTCTACATCCAAGAAATCTCAGATGTTTGGTCATTACCATATTTGTTGTTCAACCCTTTGAAGCATACATTTGTATTTGCACGGAAAATTGCTGAAACTTATTATTCGAGGGTTTTCGTGGTCGCTGGTCACGAATCTGACCTCAGATTTTCAAAATTCAAGATGGTGGATCCACGATGGCCGACCTAAATGTAAAAATTTATTTCATCGAGATGAGACCGGATACTCGAGAGTTTTCGGGATCGTAGATTACGAATCTAATCATAGATTTTCAAAATGATAAATGACGAATTCAATACGAAGCCAAAATGTTTTCGAGGTCGTAAAAGATGAACTATGAAATTTGAGCATTCGTCACCGCTTGTTGAATCTACTAAATTTTATCTTGAAAATGTAACATTATTCAGTATTCAGTTTGATTTCGGTCAAATAACATTTTACATTGTACCCGAGTAACGAGTTTCACCTCAATCGAGTAAATTTTTACATTTTGGTCAGCCATCTTGGATTCGTCATTTTTAATTTTGAAAACTGATGGTATATTCGTAATCAGCCATCCCGAAAACTCCCGAGTACCCAGTTTCGTTTTATTTCAAAGACGGTTTCTTTTCAACATAGATCCTTTGTAAAAGAACACGTAATTTGTATACATTGTTCGTCATTATAAACAATTTAACACAATAATTCGTAAAAAATTTTAATTTGTTTATATTCACAAACATGTTATCGAAGTACGAAAGACAAAATTTGCACTAAAATTAAATTTTAATCTACTGAAAAATAAAAAAAAAAATGAATTACAAAAAGTTGTCCTACAGAAAGGACACCGTGCTTCAAAGGGTTAAAGGTTAGAGTTATAAATAAGTACAGAGAGCTAGATCTCCGAGATCATCTTAAACTCATACTAGTCTAACACCCAACTAAAGGTAAAGATAATAATCGAATTCAGATTTGTATACATGTAATTTAAATAGTACACAAGTAACCCAAGTACCTCGTAGAAGTAATTGAAGATGAAATTCAATCAAAGGGACAGTTTTCTGACCTTTCGCGTTTCAAATTGCAATAAGAACATAAACTTTCGAAAAAATAATAGGTGAAAGTAATTGCGAAATAAAATTTCATAAAGTTCTCGAGATCCAATACAAAATTTCAATTGAAAACAAGTCAATTATCTGCGCCGTAGAAAATAATTGCTTATTTCCCGTAATTACAAAACTACTTCATCTTCTGATTCAATTCTTTACTTAACGACGATAATTACGACGCTGCTGATTATCGCGAGCTATTTTCGCACGTCGTTATGGCAAAAATTCTGAATCGGTGCCCCTCCACTAACCCTGAAAAGAGTAAATCCCCTTCACGTAATAAGAGCGGGTCTTAGACCGTCCGTCGTAATAATTTCTATAATACGGGAGAAAAAGGAAAGGTGAAGTGTTTCGCATCACATCATTCTTAGTATCCTTAAGAAATCTGTAACTAGTTGTTTATTAAGTGGAAGTAAAAAGATTTCCACGGTATTATTTATCAGATTAGCTCCTAACACCTTACCTTTATGGATATTTCCAGAAAATTTGTAATTTTTTTGCGGAAATAAAAATCGCATCATAGTATCCTTCAACCCTTAGTAAATCTCTAGCTAGTTGACTATTTAAACATTCATGGTATACTTATCAGAAGAATATTATATGACCGTAAATAAAAGTTCTAATTTGCTCCCTCTCCCTAGGGTGAGAAAGTGTTATTTTCCTTATTAAGAAAGGAAAGCGCTATTTTTCTCACTAGGGAGAGAAAGTGATATTTTGTTCCCTAAGGAGAGAAGGTCATATTTTAATTCCTAGGGAGAGAAAGTGCTGTTTTGCTCCAGGCAGATGCAGGATAATAATAAATGGTGTCATTTATTCATTCATACACAACTATAATGAGTACCCTACTTTGTTTGTCTAACAAACTGTTATTTCACTATTCTTGTATATTTACTTCTTTCAAGATTTATTAATTGTAAAAATTTACACATAAAAATAACATTTAAATTGAAATTAATCTCTTCACTTTTGGTGAATCCTTTACAATGCTGAAATGTACAGCAAACTGTGATCGATGAATGTTTATGAATCCTGAAATAGGTTTTTTGAGGTCGTTGAATTAAAATTAAAAAAAATCTCCTATTTTGATTTTTTGAATTTTGTCGTCAGACTTTTGTTTCACAACTCTGACACGCCTTTATATTACCAATGGATCACTAATTATTAGAAACATACGTGCTACCCAAATATAATAACAGTTTAAAAAATATGATTATAATAATTTTAGAAATTAAGAATAAAATATAATTACTTTGTTATAGGTTAAAAAGCCGACAATTGAAAAGCCGACAGTCAAAAAGCGATACTTCAAAATATGACTGTCCGCTTGTCACGTGTATTTTTTTACCGGTTTTTTGACCGATCGGCATTTTGATCCGCGCCCATTGTTTGTGATTGTTATCCTAGCGTATCTCTCACTCCGTGAACCCTGAAAAAGGTAATCCCCCTACATGTAATTTGCGGTAACAAGACCTAGACTGTCGGTCGCAATCTTCTCTATAATACCCAGGAGGAAAGAGAAAGGTGAAGTGCATAGATTGCGCGTCGTGTGCCGTTTTCCTTTTTCCTCTCTTGTATGTCGGGAGAAGAAAGTGCAACGATGACGCGAACGCCCGATCTCTCGATTCTTCCGTCCCCTTACCGGACCTTACCTCCTTGCCATCCATTTTCAACGACCTTATTCCTTGTCAACGGTTCCCACTCCGAATGAACTCCCTCTGTACTCCGCGTAGGTGCATCCCCCCGACGGTCGAGACCAGACCTACCTCAAGGTGCGCTTCGAAGTCTTCAAGGAGGACTTGATTGTTACCGATGATGAACTCGCTGAGTTATATATAGAAACGACGAAATCGGTTGCCGCTACAACTTGCGTGAGGAAGAGATCTACGGGTTTAAGGTCACCTTATACATCATATTGCAGCATTTCATTGAATAAAAATTTACTAATTAATACAATTTTGTAAGAGACAAAAACTTCGACAAATTTGAAATCGCAAAAAAATGTTTTTTCGCAATTATTTCGTAAAATACTGAAAATTTTTAAAAAATATTTTGAATAAAAGTTGTGGGTCGATTAAAAGTTCACATTTTATTCATTATGCTTTTTTCCCTGAAACTGATTAGTTTTCCAGAGAAATAGAAGAAATGAAAAAGAAAACACAAATTTTTGGTTTTTCGCAATTATCCCGTCAAATGCTCAAAATCTCGAATAACGCCTTAAATAACAGTTGTGCATCTAATCGAAATGCATAATTTATGTTCAATACATTATTTTTCAACGCCAATAGTGTTCAAGAAAAATCGAGAAAATTAGAAAAAAACACAAATTTTTGGCTTTTTCTTAATTATCTCGTAAAAAACTGAAAATTTCGAAAAGTATTTTGAATAAAAGTTGTGGGTGGATTAAAAATTCACATTTTATTCTTTATGCATTTTTCCCTCAAAATGATTAGTTTTCCAGGAAAATAGAAAAAATGAAACAAAAAAAACACAAATTTTTGGTTTTTCGCAATTATCCCGTCAAGTGTTCAAAATTTCAAATAACGCTTTCAATTACAGTTGTGCATCTAATCAAAATACACATTTTATGTTGAATACATTTTTTTCAAAGTTTTCAAGAAAAATTGAGAAAATTAGAAAATAACACAAATTCTTAGGTTTTTCTTAGTTATCTCGTAAAATGCTCAAAATGTCGAAAAATGTTTTAAATCACAGTTATGCATCTAACCAAAATAGATATTTTATGTCTGATTAATTTTGTTCCCTTCAAAATTATTAATTTTTGAGAAAAACATAAAAATATACAATTCTTGGGTTTTCGCAATTATCCCGCAAAATCCAAAATTTCGAAAAAAACTTTAAATAAGTTGTGGAGCTAATCACAATACATGTATTCTATCTACCGCTTTTTACACCAAAAGTATAAATTTTCGAGAAAAATAGTACACAATTAGAAAAAAATACAATATTCGTTTTTTTTTAACTATCTTGGAAAGCGTTCAAAATTTCGAAAAATATTTCGAGTAAAAGTTGTGGACCGAATCATAACACACATTTTAGGTCCAATAAATTTCCCTAAAAAAATTTGTAGTTTTCGAAAAAAAAATGGAGAATATTTTAAAAAAAACACACAATCTTTGAATTTTTGTTATGATCTCAAAAAATACTGAAACTTTAAAAAGAAGCTTTGAATAAAAATTGTGGATGGAATCAAAATACATATTTTACATGCTGCATTGTCTTTAAAATTACAATTTTTCGAACAAAAATTAAAAAAAATTAAAATAACACCATGAAAAGTTAAAAGGGGAAGAAAAAAAGGCAAAGAGTTACGATAAAGCGGCTTTAAAATGTCTAATATACTACATGTGCTTGAACCGTTTACGATTTTCTGGTGATTTTGTGAATAATTTTTGGTACTAATTTTGGCTTAATGCTTCCACTTCAAGATAACAAAAATGTTTTCAAACGCCTAAAATGTCTAAAATCGATTTGCCAAATTAAAAGCCGATCAGCGCAATAATTTTTAAGAAAAGTAATAGTTTAAGTATAGTGATGACACTTTTGGACATGCTGAAATTCATGAGACATTCAACGGTTAATTTGTTAATATTTTCCTGTTAAATTTTACTAGAAAATTTTCTCGAAAGTGGTTGTACCTATAAATGTACTAAAGTATAAACTATTTATTAAATTTATATTTGTTTGGAAGCTTTTTATATTCATTATGATGCTTCGGCAAATTACTTTAAGAATTTTTAAATATTACAAAAAAGGTCATAAATTTGAGACAGTCTTAATTACAAATTTGCATAAAAGCTATTGTTTCAGAGTTTCACTAATCTCGCGAACGTACCGAGAGTCTCAAAGTGAAATCCGCGACGTACGTAGTGCTCAATCTATACTTCGACCATAAGATAATATGGAATAATGATCGGGAGGAGAGAAAGTAGGCTAACTGCAAGATAGTTCCCCATAGCAGTGGTGAAGGCTTCTCGATGACTTGTTACATTGTATCACAGTGTTGAATCGATACGAAGAAAGCGATGAGAGAGTAACTATTATCTGAAAATTACAGCCAGTTCATGGAGGCGTAAAGAGGCTTCGGAGGCGATATCTGCATTCCTTGCGATAACACCTTCACGCATGGAAAATGAAAAAAAATTGTCTATATCCTGGATACCAGAAAGTGGAATTTTTAGTCAGATCTCACAAAAAAGTTACAAAACTTTACGTGTACAATAACCAAAACCGATAAAATTTATCCGGATTTAATTTTCCACCGACCTTGAAACTTTTCTTTTCGATTGTTGATTTTTTCACTGATTTTTTTTACTTGTCGGCTTTTTGATTTGTTGGTTTTTCGACCCACACCCCAAATTTCCTAGTATTTCTTAAATACATGCATTTAACAATGTATTAAAAATCATTCCTTTTATCGGACTAATTTGAAATTTATTACTTGGAGGTTTTCGAAGTTGCTAATTACAACACTGTTGTCAGATTTTCGAAATTCAAATTGGTTGACCCAATATGGCGTATCAAAATCTGCATTTTTTAATCATTAGCTCGCAATTAGTTACTGAGGGTTTTTAGTGTTGATAATCACGAAGCCGTTATCACGTTATCAAATTTCAAAATGGCGAGAGCAATATTAAGGACAAAAATTCCAAATTATGTTCCTGTTTTTCATGAGTTATGCAATAATGATTTATTCGGAATTGTATATCGTTACAATATTAACCCGTTAAGTCCCAAAACGGCAAAATTTGTATCTCACGTTTGAGCTCAGGAAACTTTGTGAAAAGTAAGAAAATCTTTTGGAAAATATCCAACGCTATTATTTTCGGGTACGCTCTACTCGACGGAATGGTTTAAAACTTGCAAAACTTTGATTTTCAGTTGTTGGTTAACAAAAAATATGATTTTTTATGAAAAATTTTTATGTAATAAAAAATTTCAGTGGGAAAGAAATTTTGTTTGCTGTCCCAAATATGCACAAAACATCGAAACTTTTCAACCAGCTTTGGTATTTTATCGTACGAAAATGAAACTTTCATTTTACTACTTGTTTTGACGATTTTTTCATTGGAATCGTGTAAATTATTCAATTATTTCTAAAAATACCTATAAAAAATATATGAAAAATAATGCTTTTACGGTTTTAAAAACTTAAAAAAAAGAAGACACTTGAATTCATCGACCTCCACGCGGTAAATGCCGGGCAACGTTGTTCAAGACAAAAATAACGGCTAAGAGATCAAAAAGTGATAAATGATTAGATTTACTTGATTCACTAAGATTTTTTCTGAAAATAACAAAATGCAAACCAATATTTCGAAAATCAACGATATTCAGACTGTTACATTAGTTCCTGTTGAAATAATGACGAGAAACCGTAAAAAAACGACTTGTTAAAACCTTAAAAACATTATTTTTCATATTTAACCCATTTTATAGTTATTTTTAAAAGATATATTAAATTTAAGTACATTTATACTTAAATAATGGAATAAATTACACGATTCCAATGAAAAAAACGTTGAAAACAGTATGCAATTAAAGTGGGATATTTTAGCTTTCGTTTTTTGGGCGGCATTTTGTTAAAAAAAAATCTTACAATAAAAACCAAAGCTGGTTAAAAAGTTTAGATGTTTTGTGCAATTTTCTGCATTTTTGCGACAGTAAACAAAATTTCCTTCCCACTCCAATTTTTGTTTAAATAAAAATTTTTCATAAAAAAATCATATTTTTCTTTTAAATTGTTAATCAACAATTAAAAATCAAAGTTTTAACATTTTTAAACCATTCTCGTGTAGAACGTACCCAAAAATAATAGAGTTGGATATTTTCCAAAAGATTTCTTTACTTTTTCAGAAAGTTTCCTGAGCTCAAACGTAAGATACAAATTTTACCTTTTTGGGACTAAATGGATAAAAATACGCTACTTATTATTTTGTTATTTTACCTTTCCTAATCATTTCTTAAAGATACATTTCGGTGTTGTATGTAAGTCTACCAAGGTTTATTATAAAATATGCTTTATATAACTTGACCACAAACAGGTTCTTTATCCCTCTAGCGAGAATATAGGGAACTAAATACCTACGCTCAAAAAAAAAAAAATTATCCAAACTTTTGACACGAATTGATAAAGGACAAAATACAAAAATTACTAAAAGTGTCTCGACAGGTTAAATTTTAGAAATAGGAGAACTAGTGACCAAAACTCAAAAATTCTTTGAATAAATTTCCATTTCCGGTACTGCATCCAATCACGGTGGAAAACGCGAAACTCCATTTTTTGAGCAGGACGGGCGAACGTTTCGTAATATTCGAAGCTCGGCGTGAAAGTTCGCGTGCCAGGTCTCGACTGCTGGTGTAAAAAAAAACAGCCGAGAATCGAGGCGCTAAAGATCTCTATCGACGAAACCAGGCTATAGCTCCATAAAAATGCAATCGGGCTTGCTAGAAAGTTTGCTCCAACGTGCGACCGCGCGTGCACGGGAAGGTAAGTGCTCAAAGATCAAGTTCTAAACTGCGAATCTCGACTTGGCCGCATTCACGCGGGAAGGTATGAACTTCGTGGTCGTGAATTGAGACAAAAAAAAAACGAAGGCGGCGCCTCGTTTCACTTCGAATCAAAAGTCCTGGAGCGCCGGCTGACTAAAGCGCGGTTACTACTACTGAAACGTAATCGATTTGCTGCGCTTCGGTGGAGATTATATTTTATTTGTATTTTTGCTACTGTTTGGAAAGTCATTGTTAATGTCAAAATAAAAATATTTGTCAATAAATAAGTCAATTTGTATGGATGACTGATATAAAATTGATGAAATTGTTTATTAGGCATCAAAATACTCCCAAAAAATACGCGTCCAAAATTACATGACAAAAATATTACATTACAAAAAGATTACAAAATATTGTATTCGAAATATAATATAAGTTTTGTTATAGAGAGTTTATTGATGTATATCTTTCATTTGTTTACCTTCCTACAGGTATTGTTTTAACGTCCGAAACTACCTGATTCGAACAGAGTATGATGGGATGTAACACCTCGTACAAAATTCCATTCTTTTATCACGTGGGAAAGTTTAAAAAATTGGTGTTGCAATCGCGGATTTTACATAGGAAAATAGTGTAATCTAAGTAGTAACAGCGAATCCGTTACAGCCAAACGATGACGCGGGCTGTTACTACTTAGATTACTGCATTTTCCTGTGTGATGAAAAATTTGTTTAATATTTAGTATTTTTATGTAGTCTTTAATAATATTTTAACGGTGATATTGTATTATTTAATATTCTTAACATGTAATGTAATTTTTGGACATTTTTTCATAACCCAATACGGTGAGATTGGATTAATTTTGTTCAAAATCAAATTTTTATTTTGAAAAAATTAATTTTTGTTTAAAAAAAACATTAAATTGTATGATTTTTTTTAGTGGAAATGATTATTTTTTTATATTTTTTAAGATCCTACAATTTTTGTAATACCATATATTATTTTTTCATAAATAAACTAAATTTTTCGTTTTTTTAAGGTTATCGTATATTGTTTTATTAAATTAACACATAAAATGTTCAGTTTTGACTTTAAACGTTCCTATTAAAATAGTCCTTTATCATTAAATGATCATATCGTCGTTCCATTTTACTCAGATTTTTAATCAGTTTTACTCCATTTGCATCATTTTACTGCAAAACAGTTCATAGTTGATCAGTCTTAGAAGAATTGATGACAAACGAGTATTTTTACATCTATTTTGGGATTTTGTAAACTTTTAAAGTAATTACTTGTTTTTATTACAAAACATCTTCGTAGATGTTAATAGGAAGCTCTAGAGTCAAACAAAAAGATGACGAGAGTTTTAGCTCATTTTCAAAGTTCTCTAGCAAATCGAAAAATGAAAATATCATACTGAAACCATCTTACTGTACTATTTTTTGGTGTTCTCTATTGATTTATTAGGTCAAAATTGCGATTCCTTATCACAGAAAAAGAATGTGGCAGATTTTATTTGAAAAAGTACCAATTTAGTAGAAATGGATAATGGATGGTGATCCATTCCCAACTACGGATATATGTGGACAATTAAGTTGCAGTTTAAGGGGACATTTTTTTTATTGTGCTCCATTTAGTTTAACCTACTAAAAATAGCGAAATGTGTGCAAATTTAAAAAAAAATAGGTTTTTTCCTATATATTTCTGAAATAAATCGACGTCAATCTAAATTTTTGTCTTTAAATGTAACATTTCAGTTCGTTTAATATTCATGGTCACTTTTTAATATATTTGCCGATGTTAATAATGGCAGATTATTTCATAAAGCAAGCAGGAACATTTTTTCACGGAAATTTTACATAGAATGTGATACGATCTTTTTTATCCCGAAATAATGTAATTTCCAATATTCTACCAGCCATATCGGATCCGCCATTTACGATTTTAAAAATTCATCGTTATATTTCGATTCAGAACAATATTACACATAAAGAAATGCAACAAAATAAAGCACCGAAATATTTTCCAACGAAATTTGCCTGATTTTTCGGTACTTTTTCGGATAAAACCCGCCATATTGTTTTTCTGCGCCAAGGAAATGCAATCTTGACCTAATAAATCAATATAGTATACCTCAAAATAGTAAGTTGGTTTCATTATGTTATTTTCATTTCTTGATTTGCTAAAGAGCTTTAAAAGTGAGCTAAAAATCTCGTCATCTTGGACGTTAATGAGTTAAAATAATCGTGTGGCATCAATTATACGATATCAGAAAAAATTTAATGTATAAGAACTTTTGGGTTGAAGTTAGTCTAATTGTAAGCTCACCATGGTTGAATAAACGTTATAAAACATGTCGGAAAATTTGTTGGAAAACGTTGCACATAGTTATCTAAAAGACGCTCATGAATTACCAAAAAAATGTCGATACACCATATCCGACGTAAAATTTCATGCTCTTGAAAAATATGGTCACAGAATTTAATTGAAGTCAATGCTCAAAAAGTTATAAACCACTTTTGGCAAAAAATCTGTTATTTTTACTGAAAACAATTTTAGATCTACAATTTGTATAAGAAGCTGCTGGTATACGCATTTCATTCCACTTAGAAAATTGTTTTCGATTCTATATTTTCAAATGTACTTTCGAGTGGTCGAAAAGTTCTGGATTTTTTTAATGAAAGATGATAGACCATTGAAAAAAATGTTGCTGAACAAAAATTCTTACAATTGACCAACGAATACGCTGACATTTTTTCTGAATTTTTGTAACTTTTCAAAATTTGTTTTTTTTGCTGGAGGATTATTGGTGGATGCTTATTTCATGTATCATTATTCAGTTATAGATCATCATTTATGAATAAATTATTAAATACTTCTCAACCGTTTATAATAAATTTTTTTCCGTCCTTTTTTTCTTTTTTTTCGTTCTTGTAAACGATTTGAACGGTGACCGTCACATAACGCTATTTTGTCTCAATTAATAGATCATCATTATTAAAAATACAGCCTGCTGAAAAATTTTGAGTAAATTTGTGTAAATAAAGCAATTTAAGATTAGACTATCGGAGCAATAATATTTGGACGGTATTCCCGATAGGTCGTTTTCCATAGTAAATTCGACTTTGAGGTTAGACATGCAGTACGTTATTCGGTTTTAATTTTAATTCGATCGTCGAACTATAAAAGCATATTGACCAATTAAGACATTTCACTCTCATGGTCATGCGAGATTATATTTACTTAAAGTTGACCAGACATCGAACTTTAAGTTTACTGAATTATTTTTTAGGTAATATTTACGTAATTTTCGATTGTATTTCAGTCTTGAGAGTCTATATGGCTTATAACAATATTTTTTTAATCGAAAAGTGGTAAATTTTACTTACTTAGAGAATTCTGACTTTGCCTTGGTCGCAAGAACTCTTGCTTGGGAGTGTATGAAAAAAATGATAGTAGAAAGTATGGAGGAAAATTAAATGCAACATCACGCTGATTTTTTTTAATAAAAAACACTTCGTGCTTGGGATATTTTCAAAACTTTTAACCCTCTCGTAGCTACGCAACGAAGCAATCGAGAAATATCCGATAATTTCGAAGGTCTTGGGGTCTCACAACTGAAAATAGTTAATTATTTCAGTTGTTATTTCTGGATAAGAATAGAGAGTAAAACAATTTTTAATAATAAATTCCACGAAAATCAGAGGTTGGGATTAAATTTAAGTTTTCAATAGATAAAATCTCTTTCAATCGTTTGTTGATAAATTAATTTATCGAAATATATAGACTTCTGTCAATTAATTAAGGTTATGGTCCACAACGGGCACCAAATCCGATGACGAACAAGGACCAAAAAATTAATTAACGGAACCGAAAGAATGTCCAAATAAACGTTTCTTGATTGATTAAATTTAAGATAGAGAAATATTGTATATAAATATAATTGAAGTGTTAGTAACGTTTCCTTCAGCACATATGTCCTTTGCAATATAATATGTTTAGTTATACCGACTTTCTCCTTTAAAAACAACCAGAAAATAACGAATAACAATTAATTTCTAATATTTAATGAACACTGCCACATTATGTCGTGTTAAATAAAGAATTTCACAATGTAAGAATCAATATAAATAAATTAAATTTATAAATCATAATTTGACATAAATTGTAGGTTTGGTTTAACAAAGATCGTGTATCAAATGTTTATCTTTCGATCTCATGAATATTTCATTCCTTTCCCTCGTATAGATCGTGCCTTTCGAATTTACACTTTTTCGAAAACCTTTTTAGGAGGACATATTCGCGTGCACACGAT
Organism: Trichopria drosophilae; assembly: GCA_030407085.1. NCBI lineage: Eukaryota > Metazoa > Arthropoda > Insecta > Hymenoptera > Diapriidae > Trichopria > Trichopria drosophilae. The sequence continues at coordinate 95,347,644 of CM059586.1, read as the reverse complement.
TTTCTCTGTATCCTACTTTCTGTAGTTATTGATTTACTAAATTATTTGTTTGAAACTAGGCTCGAGTAAACAGTACGGACTTATTTTCTGGTTTTGCGTTATCTATAATTATTAGATTTTTTATGAAGATTAATTAAAGATATGCAAATCTCCAAAAAGTTGACTAGAAATGATACTTGAGCAGTTACTGATTACTGAGGTAAATAAGTCTCATATCGTGCATGAGACGTTCTATAAAAGTTGGACTAATTTAATACCATTTTTTATCTCGACTTTCTGGTTGAGTTCACGAAGTATTGGCATCGTGAATAGAAAAATAAAAAAATAAAAAAAATACACTTAATATTTCGTTTTTAACATGATGTTCTAATAAGTAGTTAAAATATTATGTTATAGTTAATTTAAAATAAATATTTAGACAAATGTTTAGTAACTTTAAATAAATTATGCGTAACACAATGAAAATTTATTACTTTGTAGTTTTAAAATTGCATAATTGATATTACTGGATGAAAGTCGGATTAAAATAATTTTAGTCTGACTAATAAAATGTAGGTTAAAAACTATTAAACATTTAGTTCTCACTAGGTAACTCCCAACATTTACTAGAATTTTTCTCAATGTGTTTATTTGTCAAAAATCTTCTTCTCCGTTTGTTTCTTAAGAGAAATGGGGTCGTTTTTTTTTTTAAATTTAGACACTAAACGTTTTTTTACTATTGTACATTGATGAATAAAATTTTGTATTATGCGTAAACTTATTGTTTCATAGATGTTAATAATCAAGGTGACAGTTTGCACTTTTGATACTATTTTGAATATATGCTCTTTTTTTCTGTGTATACAATAAATTTGTTTGTTTATTGTGCAAGACGATATCAAAAGTGCAAATTGTCACCTCGTTTATTAAGATCCATAAGTTAGAATTATCATGACGCCAATAGTGAGTTACTTTTTACTGAAATTTAGTGATATTTTCGAGAATTACAAAAAAAATTTGGGTAAAATTTTAGTACGGCGGTATTTCATAATAACCAATTAGTGGTGTATAGTTAGATGTTTGGATTTAACAGTTCATTTTCGTATAGTACTGAATAACAAAAAAGCATCTGAAAGATGTCTAGATATCACTTATAAAACATCAATTTTCAACTCTAATAACGAAAAATTGTAATGACATCCAAAGAAAATTTTGTTTTTGTAGTTAGTAATAATATCTTTTATAATATCGATCATTATCATGTAAATGCAGAGTATTGTAGATCAGGAACCGACGCTAATAACGTGGAACGTGATTGAACGCTTGATCGCTAGGTATATGGACAGCTGATGAATAAACAAAGTTGGAACGAAATTAGCCAAGGGAATAATTTATGCTCCGGTCATTGGCGGCTCAATTTTCGAGTTCCGAGAGCGGATAATGGAGACACCGTGATGAGATACTCGATATAATTGGTCGATCGTACATATAATACGAGACTCGTTTGTACTCGATGTGTATGACCTTGCAAAAATGGGTCAGCCAATACGATGATAACAATTACGAGGCGATGTATTCGCGAACGTCTGAAGTGTACGAGTAAAAAAAGCGCGAAGGACGGTGTACATCCGTTTATAATAAAAGTCACTGTTTAATAATCTCGCCTCTTTAGAATCTGACGACCAGAGGCGATCTAACTATGTTTTCCAACATTTCAGTATTTCACTCCAGGTAATATTAAATTTCCGGGTAACATTTTTGGACATCATGCAAAAAAATGTTTTTGATTTTTTATTTAAAACCGCCCTGAATAATAAGTTTCAAGTAAACTTAATCCCTTATTCAATTTTCAACTGCAACATTACATCCACCATCTTGAATTTTGAAAATCCAACATCATATTCGTAATCAACGATTCACAAAATTCAACTAAATCGAATGAATGAATTTTGTCTTTTCCCATATTCAATCTACCATTCTTAATTTTTTTCGTCCACTATATTGGGTTCGCCATTTTGGATTTTTAAAAAACTTATCCCGAGGATCAAATTTACGTCTGTTTGTTAGTAAATTATTTACTTCAAAGTAGTGAAAATTGACTACCCTTTCAGGGTAGTATGTAAAACATGCCATATACAGTAAAATGAAACAAAATTAAACATTAAATAAACAGGAAAATATGACTTTCTAATTGCAAAATTTTCAACATTTTGTTAATATAAAACTTTGTTATATACTCTCTAAACTTGAATTAATCAAAAACGACTTATCTACAGCAAAAATTGGTTACCATCAGTCAGTTTTTATTGACAAACAGTACGAAAATACTATTTCACTAGTAAAATCCTACTAATATCTACAAGTAGTTATTTACATTTTCAGTTTATTAGTTTGTAGAATTAGTAACAAATTAGTAGTAACTTTTTATTAGCAAAAATGATTATTAATTCATTTGGTGACTCACTTTTCATTTTCTTATTAATAGTTTTTAATTAATTCAGATTTAAAGAGTACAGCTATTTTTTGAAGCGGAATGTTAAAGTGAAAATACAACATTTAATAATAGAATATAGTACTAATGTTAAAAATCATACACTTTCTTAATAATTATTGATTTCACCTTTATTCATTCAATAGTAATAAGTTTTACAACTAAAACGAAGGGTATTATGTAAAACGCTTTATCGTCTAGTTTTCATTCAAGGTCCGCAGAAAGTAAGCGCTTACTTAATCTTTCTCAAGCGTAGACTTAAACGCATTTAGTTATTATTTCATGATAAACAGACTTGTCAGTTTACTTACTTCAAAGTCAGAACATAACGGTAATTGTGAATAGAAAAATTCATCACTTTGTTTTAGGATATTGATCTTTCAAATACATACAAATTTTAAATCTATTTTAATATTTTTTCTGAACTTTGAAACATTCGAGCAGAATTGTTTTTATAATTAAATCTTTTAAATAAAGCTTTTTGTTACACTTTTGACAATATGCTGAAAAAGTCTGTCAAAAATGAATTAATAACATTGAGTAGTTTACTGGTAAGTAATAAACTACCTTTTTAATTCGATAAATCTTAGTAAACTAGTTGTATTATTATTAATACAGTAATTAATAGTTATGTGAATTTTCTCCTGACAAATGAAAGAAATTTGTTTTTAATTGTGTAAAACTACTAAATATCATTCTAGAAACTTCCTTCATAGTTCTTTTAACTACTTTAGCACAGTTATTACAAGATATAAAATGCAGTTACAGACATATTAAATTGTACTGGTCCTTTGAAAAGTACACCAATATTAGCTACCGATTTTATTGAATAATTGTACATTTCTAGAACAATTAATCGAACACTTAATAACCATATTTTCGAATTAGTTTGTTTATTTATTTATTACAACTGTTCTATTGTTATATTTCGATTATATATTTATTTGTAGGTTTGCTCTTAATTTGTGAATTTGCTACCTATATAATATATATTTATATACTATTCAAATAATAATTAATTTTGCACGTTTTTGTTATCAGCGACTATACGGACACTTTTGCTCCACACATTTTGTTAATTCAACAATAGCTAGGTTGAATCGTTTGTAATTTGTAATGAAGTTACTATTAATTAAAGTTAAGTACCATTATATATAAGTATTTTGTTTATTAACAATAAATTTTTTGTTAAAATCAACACTTTTAATTAAAATTCACATGTTTAATTATTTTTAATTATATATCGAATTTGATTTGACCTTATACATCAGGGAATCTATTTATATAAAAAAAACGACAAAAGGTCTATTACAAAAAAAAATGTTATAACAAAAATTTTTTTCCTGCAAGAATTTTTGTCTCAGCTTTTTTTTGTGTATATAAGTTTTGTTATGTGATCCCATATCAGCAATATAGGAAAATTCTAGTTGCTAACTGCAGATGAAAGTAGCATAATTCATAACGACAAGCACAAGAAATTTACTACTGGGAACTGCAGAAAGTTACTAATAAATTTACAAAAGACATTACGTAGCAGCATTATGAATTGTACGTATAAATTAATATTAAGTGCTGGCGTTAATAATAAGCTATAAATATTGCAAATGAAATCCTGATTAATTATTGCCTACATTATTATAAATCTACAATCTACATCACAATCTGCATTCTACATAAAGCATAGTAATTGTTATTAGCTGCCAAATTTTAGTCTATCCTACCAGCATCAGATTTTTTATGTATTTCTTCAAATTGCTCATTTTCTTGATATTATTTGTTGTTAATTGATTAGTTCTAAACCACCTTACACGAAGGATAGATGATTTAAGATCCATTTCCAATGTTATTTACGTTTTATTTGAATAGCTGCATTTATTAGATGTTTTAAATTTGCAAATAAATCCTTCAAAACTAATATTTTGTTATAGTTAAATTCTGAACGTAAAAAATGAAAAGTTGATCAACAGGGGCATGCATTCTTTATCACAACACTTCAAAGTCGAAGTTCTTCGATTTGGCTAAAATTTACTGGTGTTTTCTATGAAAAATATATGTCCAGGGAAAATGACAACTTATCTCTTATAGAAGACTCAATTTTGATATTTTTTAAAATTAAATTTTAAAAACTCAGTTTTGCTCTAAAATCCGGGATTTTTATTAAAAAAAATATTTAAATAGTGCAAATCGATTGGAAATTTGACAGGGAATTCAATCTCATTTATGTCTTTTAGCTAAAGTTTAACGCGTCAAAAGTAGATCGAAAAAACGCAATTTTCATTAAAAATGCATAATAAAAAAATAGCTATTTCGATTTGGCTTAAATTTTCAGGATAGTTAAAAGTACATACTTTCAAATGATTATATAAGTGGTCTGGGATTTATTTAGTTTTTTGCTATATTTTTGAAATATAGCGTGAATATTCAATTTTTTCCAACAATTTGTCCTAGTTTTCGCGCATTCACAGTTTTGGAGAAGAAATCTGAACCCAAATTTGAATTTCTTGGAAAATTTCCAATCAATTATTACGCTGATACTTTATTTTAATTTATTTTCTTGGTAAATTCTATCGAAAATAAATTAAAATAAAGTATCCGCGTAATAATTGATTGGAAATTTTCCAAGAAATTCAAATTTGGGTTCAGATTTCTTCTCCAAAACTGTGAATGCGCGAAAACTAGGACAAATTGTTGGAAAAAATTGAATTTATTTTCTTGGTAAATTCTATCGAAAATAAATTAAAATAAAGTATCCGAATGCATAATTGATTGGCAATTTATTAGTAATTTTAGCTATATGAGAATTTTCCGGATTGTTTTTCAGATTGAACATTTTTTTATGGAATCTATTTTTTGTGTATATTTTTTGTGCTTATTGTAGTAAAATTAGTATTTCTTATTCAAGGAAAATTATTGGAAAATATAATAAACATTTATCAAATTTATTAAAATTTAAACGTTTGTGTTTATTCTTACAAATAACATAATACAAACTTTTGTTATTTTATCATTTCTTTTTCAAATATTCATTAAATAATTTTGTAATTTAAGTATGGTTCACTTTATATTTATCCGATGATTGAATTATGGAGTCATTCATATAGCAATGTATTTTTGAAAATGCAACTTTTAAAACAATCGGATCATCAGGCCAATCAAAAAAAAGTGTTAGCACTTTTGCAAGAAGAATTTCTATTTTTTAAATCCTTTGCTTTAAATTGGACTTTTAGCATGAATAAGATTTCGGCTGTAAACAAAAGTTTCAATGTGAAAGAAATCTAGAAAATTCTCGTAGACTTAAAACTTTCCAGTCATTTATGCATTCTCATACTTTATGTTAATTTATTTTCGATAGAATTTACCTAGAAAACAAATTAAAATAAAGTATCAGAGTGCCTAATTGATTGGAAATTATCCAAGAAATCCAAATTTGAGTTCAGATTTCTTTTCCAAAAAACCACGAAAATTGGGACAAATTATTGAAAAAATTGAATTTTTACGCTATTTTTAAACAATATAGCAAACAAATAAAGGAAACCTAATCACTGATATTATCATTTCAAAGTATGTACATTTAATTACCTTTCCTGAAAATCTGAGCTAAATCGAAATAGGTAACTAAAAAACGTAAATGGAACTGAATTCCTTAGAAAATTTCCAATCGATTTGTATCATGATGTAAATATTTTTTTTACTAAAAATCACGGTTTTTGTAGCAAAAATGAGTTGAATGTCAAATTGTACTAAATTGAAGATTGGGAATTCTATAAGAAATAAGGACTTGAAATTTTACATAGACATATAGTTTTTAATGTAGAGAACACGAGTAACATTGCAGACAAATCGAAGAACCTCGACTGCGAAGTGTTGCATTTTGATATGGCCCCAACAGTAATAATGGGTTTCCTAGGAGTATAATATTAAAAAGTGTACAGTTGTTTATGGTTTTGAATAGGTAACATGACTGTTTTAATCAAAAGTAATTTACTAAACTTATCGTAGATTCTAAAAAATAAAATGGGCGCAATAGTTTAAAAATGAACGAAATTAGTTATTGTTTAATTGCAAATATTTTTGTATTTCTAGAGACTTTTGACCAAAGTTATCTTAAATGTTATCAAAATATAGTAAAGAAATGATCGAATTCCCTACTAGAAACAGGACGAGTAAAATCTCGGCAAGATACTAAGTACTGACAACCAGTGCGAATAAACGGAAAAGGGTCAGCACTGTTAAAAAAATGTTGGAAAAAATAACCATTTTATTATCATACTTTATTTAATGTTTGTAGAACGTAGGAATAATCATTGCACAGTGTAAACATCAGCCTATATTGCGTTTTAGCATCTAGGGAACAAAGAGGTTTAGTGATCTTTTGACTAGTTTCAGATACAAGAATATGCATTTCCAGTTTCATAAAAAACCTAAACACTATTAAAATAACGATAGTTGAAATTTAAATTTGACATAATTTCAGTAATTTGCGAGTAATTCTCAAGTTTTGCATTAATTTATAAAAATCGATCAAGATCTTTTTTTTTATTATAGAAAAGAAAAGAATAACTAAGCGACGGTATATCTAGACGGAGCTAAAAATGATATTAATAAAAATGATTTAATTAATTTTAAGTGATCAATCTCAATAAGATTAGATTAAATATGATCGTTAACGTTATATTACTGACGGAAAGATACAATTTCTTTTTACGAGTTCTTTTTCTTCTAATCCTCGACACAGATAATTCGAAGAATATAATAACAGCTATTGTCATTTACAAATTAGCAGAAGATCTATTTAAATTAATCAATCCAAGTTTGAAGATGCGCTTACAATCTTGTATAATATTCAAGTATGAATCGACTATACCAAAGGCTGCACTCGACATCGTCTACGACTAAAACTAGATGCAGTCGAATGTACTTATAGCAGTACTTGACGTACTCGAATGCACATAATTGAGTACCTAGTCAAGTGCATAGACGATTATACAATAAATTATACAAATTTCAATCAATTCTTGTAATTAGAATTGTTATTCCTGGTTTCATTTTATAATTTCATTCCAGAAGTAATATTTTCATGACAGACGTTCAGAAAATCGATATTTTTTCTTAATTTCATTAAAGGCGCTTTATTTAAGAAAATTGAGATTATATTCTTCTTTTCAACGTAACCTGTCCTTTGTCTAAAACTATTTTAAATGGTTTCGTTTCGTTTATTTTTATTAATAAAAATCTTATATCATTACAAATTTTATTACATTAAAATGTTGATGGTGACACATCAGTATTAACAAAATTTTCTACTTATATTTTATTATGTCATATGTATTTTATAATGTCAATATTGATTTCTTTAACATCAATTACTTATTACAGTCGCAAAACGCAAAATCATTTCGTTACTAACTTTACTTGCTTTTCAACATTAACTACTTCAAAGAATGTTTTAGTTATTTTCTTAATAAATTTTATCCTAATAGTTAACAAATGATACGTAATTAGATCCGATTAATAATATTATAAAATAAATGGTTATATCTATACTAAATTTACGATTTATAATGACGAGACTGGAGTTGATAAGGACGCCGAAAGAATGGGTTGCAATAAGGTCGAATTTTTGCTCAATATGATTCGACTTCACATGTACAAGGAATCGTTTCGCATGCCTCAAAACTTCTGAAAAGGATTTTCGAATTCTGTGTCACATATTATATGTTTATATTACAATATTATTAATCAACATAATTGTCCCAAAATCGTACATAAGTACCGTTATACATTCGTATTGGTATGGCCTAAAGCGATCCCTGTAATTAATCACGAATCTCCTGCCATTTCTAAAGCATTAGTTTCTCAAGTATTTTCTCGTTTTGGAATACCTTTAGAAATTCATTCTGATCAAGGTCGAGAATTTCGATCTGCAATTTTCTAAGAAACTTTAAAGTTATTAGGGGTTCATAAAACTCGAACCACTCCTCTTCGACCACAATCGAATGGTCTAGTCGAACGCCTAAACAGAACTATTTTAGAATATCTTTCTAAATTCGTCTCATTCCATCAAAACGATTGGCACAAATGGATCTCTTTATTCTTATTAGCTTATAGATCATCGGCACATACCACCACTGGTTTCACCCCAGCACTGTTAAATCTAGGTAGAGAATTGAAACTTCAAATAGATTTAACAAGAACCGAAATTCTTACGGATAATACATCTATTTTCTTACCCGAATATGTTAACAATCTTAAAAATAAACTTAATTCAATTAATAAAACTACTTACAATATTGTATCTAAACCAAATAAATTAAAATCAAGATTTGATTTACAATTAGTAAAACATTCTTTTGAAGTAGGACAAAAAGTTTGGCTTTTTATCCCCAAAGGAGTTAAAGGTAAATCTCCAAAGCTGCAATGTTATAGTCCATGTATAGTCAGGCCAAAACTAAATGATGTAGTTATCCGAATTAGGAAGGAATCTTCTTGGAAATATAAAGTTGTTCATGTTAATCATTTAGTCAAATTTCTAGAATAATTTTTTTTACTGTTTTTAGGTTTTATAAAATATTTATTCACTAAAAATAGTACTAAATTAAAGTATAAACATTCACTGACATTCACATTTGATATTGTGACTAATCGTCATTTTTCGTAACTCAGATTTCTTGGAGGATTCAAGATGGTTCAGGCGTAACCTTAGAAATCTGGTTACATTTTGAATTTTAGATTGTTCTGGAAGGTTGTTGGAACCCTGAACATCTAATGAAGTTCAAATTACGTGTTGAATTGATACACTCTCAGTATAACAAAGAGAACGATTTAACACTATTATTTACTTACTTTTATTATTATGGATATTTTAATAGAGATTATACTATAACTGATATCGAAAATTTACTTTAAATGATTGAAATCATACACAAATCGGGAGCTAATTGATTTATTTTAGTATCATTAATTGTTTTGGTTATTTTGGATATACTCAATTACAAATAATCATATTTATACAGAAATTATAAGATATATTATGTATGGTTTCTGCCTCTATTTTCTTTTTGTTTAGATGTTCTATATGGACGAGTGTCAGCAGAGAAGATTATAAAATTTCAAGATTGATATTTAGATATTAGAATGTAATAACGTCAGTTAGGGTTTTTACGTGCCAGAGATTTTACCTAACTATTATTTTTTCTTTATTTTTGACAGTAGGTTGAGAAACTGGCGGAGTTGGTATACATTAGATTAAATTTTTTTTAAAATTCTAACTATAGGAACTTCATTCTCAGAAGACAGGTACCAATCAAATATACAGAGAGAAGGTAATGTTACATTCGTAATTTGGAATTTCGCACATTGTTTTAATAGTCAGTTTGTCTTGAAGTTATATTTTGATTATCCGTTATGTGACAGTTTTTGATTAAACCTAAAACCTTAAATATCTCATCTACGTTTTATTATATTGAATAAATTAAAAAATAAACAGTATTTTAAAACATGTATTTAAAGAATGAATTGATTGTTTACTGTGATCATAATCATTTTATGGCGACAAAGACACGTTAGTCACTGATATTATAAAACATCTCTGAGCATTAAAAAATGTCGATGTGATTGCCCGAAAGTCATTGCTTTTTTTTGGGCACTTACCATTTTTAACTTATTTTATTTACAAGTAAAAACGGGTCCAATTTAATACGGCAGCCACCAAATTTATAGTGAAATTCCATGCATTTTTTTCGCAGAAGGATAATTGTACAATGAGATGCAAGATTAAAACATCCCTTTTGAGTGATTCCGGGAGTAATCTTGGGTCCAAAAAGTCAGCACTAAAATTTGTGGAAGAATCGCACTTAAACATCTTCTAAATTAAAATAATTTGAAAATAAAAAAATTTAATTCTTTATTCGTACAAGCGAACACAATGATTAAATATGGCGATAATTTTTAAAATAAGTACATTGAGACGCGCCGCTACTTTGGTCTCGATAAAATTCTCGCGGCTCTATTTGTAATATGTTATACGTATATATGAGTGAGCGGATTACGTTTGCGTATATAAGCAGAGTTTATCTGCTCTTATATACGTATGATTCACCCGCAAGCGAGTTAAACAGCCGACACTAACTTGGCGTAACTAGTTTGGTATGTAGTTACATCCTTCGAGCTCGTTATAGGTACAACAAACCCGGTCCGATTGTTACGTATTATTACGACGATATATTAGCATGCTGCCTATAAGTAGGAACGTCTACGTAAACGTATATACGAAAGCTGCATTTCGTTTGGCAAACAACCCAAATGCGTGCAATCTAAGTCTCGGATTGCACTATGATCGAACTTATGCGATAAGTTTCAGTTGAAAAAAGATACTGATACAATTGTAATCGTTTCAATAAATCTTAGGAGTGCATCATATCGATGACTGTTGCTCCATGAAATTAGTCAATAACGATCACTAACAAATTGAGTAATTGTGTATTATAGATGAGAAAAAAACAGATGAGGAGAATGTTGTATTATAGTAATTGGAAAATTGTTCTATCTACGATATGATACACGCGGTAATAAATGAGAGGAGATAATGAATGTATTGAATAAAAAAGCAGTTACAAAACAGTTTGTCGACTAAAAATCGACTAGAGGTAGACTATGAATGTCCCGTTAATAATCAAGTTTAAATCGACATAACGTGTACTGTAAGAAAACCTGACTATAAAAACGACTTAAAGTTGACTATTAGTGGTAGATTCATAGTAAGTTTTTAGTCGATTTATAGAGATTCATGACTAGAAATGAATAAGAATTTTTGTCAGACTGAAAAATTGTCACAATCTGCTGAAAATTGCTAATACCGTTTCAATAGCTGATATTGATAAGAAGAGAAGAATTTGATTCTCCGAATTTAATAATTTCACAGCAGGGCGCAAAATCAATTTCTGCTCCAGGAGTGTTAAAAAATTATATAAATGATGATCTTAAATTGAAATAATGACGTCTTGCACTGGAAATGAAGTACTCATCATCCGATACACTTCAAAAAAGCGTCGCCTTTTAAGAGACTTTTGCTGCTTAATTGTCTTGAACTAAGGCACTTTGAAACATTTTTTTAAACAAATAAAAATCTTTTTTCTACTGGATCCAGAATGTAAATTTTAGGTCACTTCGAAACAAGAATGGCGATAGATATATTTGCAATGAAATGAATCTTCTTGCTTTTTCTCATCGATTTTGAGGATATCTCAAAACATAAAGTGATACATGGCAATTCTATACTAACCAACGACTTTAAACCTATTTGAATCAGCTTATTCCCTTAAGTTTAACTTTTCCCTAACCTCCACTACCAGAGTTTTCTTTGTTCCTCTGCACGCCACGCGCATGCGCATGTTTACAGGCGGCATATAAATGCCTGGTGGTGGGAGAGGCCGTGAGGGGAAAAATAAAACATAAGGGAAGAAAGTTGTAAACCTTACGGGGAGTATAAACCTTAAGGGAAGTAAACTTAAGGGGAGGACTACTGTATATATGCATGGAAGGAGGTAACGAATAAAGTTGGAAGGTGTAGGGAGATGCTGGTAGGAATACGGAGAATTTAAAACTCAAACTCGTTCTACAATAATAAATTAATAATAGTTCTAAATAAATAAGGTCTAGAAATGTCCCCAATAGTTTATTGGATTTTAAAATTGGTTACACTTATGTGTGACATCAATCCTGAAGATGACCCACAAGAGGCCGAAAGTTATAGTAAATAAATACATTGTTTTCCAGAAAAGTGTATTTTATTTTATTTTTTCAAAAAGATACTCCGACACAATTATGTTATATAAATTACTTTTTTTACATTTTTAATTACATTATGACACTCAAGATGTACCCATTTTAAAAAATTCACGATGATGCCGCTACTAGCCGCAGTAACATTTTATTTAACGTTTTTAAAAAGAAATGACAACTTTATTTGACGAGATTTTTCTTTTTGAAACATTTTCGTGAATGATTTGAAAGTAACGGTTTAACAAATTTGTATTTCGGTACATAAATCAAATAATAATCATACGGATTTATAAGATTTTTCCTATATCTTCGCAGGTTCTGTACATAGAAAAAGTTAAGAATATAACATTTAATTCAAGCAAATTTTCACAAATGAAATGGAATACTGTCATTACTAATACATGTCCAGTTTATAATTTTGTATTTATAATACAAATATGAAATTAAATTACAATCCAAAAAAGTGACTGTCGAAAATGTGAACTGTGTTCAAAAAGCATGATTTTGTTCAATTATCATTTTTCTTCATTTCGATCGCCATGAATTTAATTTACTTCCATTTACGATTTGATATTAAAAATAATAATTAGCATGAATGATAACTATCATTGTTAATAATAAATAATAGATGAATGTAAATTAAATTTATCGTGATTGATTCCATATGTGTCCTTTCTCAGAAAAAAACAAACAATATTTTCAAACAATATCGACGATTAACCAATCCTATACGGATTTTATTAGGAATATAATGAATTGATACAACCCGCAAAACTTACAGAAAACAAACAGAAACATATTTCGACTTGACAGCTTGTGACTTTGATTAATAATGGAATACCACAAATCTTATAAGGGAATTATAAAGACAGCTGAAAATTGTTGAAGTAAACAAATCTAGACAAATTAAGAAACAATGTTCATCATCGCGGAACTCTTGTGACTCATATTTGTTTATTTACTTACAAAAGTTTTCTATAAGAAGTACTAAATTCGACGGTAGAATACTTAGCACATATAAACGCAAATATAATTCGATAAGTTTGACAATGAGGTATTCATATAATAAAACGTATTTCTGTGAAAATAATATATCTGTCCATAGATTGGTTACGAACCAAAAGATTTGTTGAGTATTAGTAGCGATGGTTGTAGCTTCAACAAAAACACTGCGGTTAAATATATTGATCAAGGTATTACTTATTCTTCTTTTAGCAGTTGCAGTTATCTTCAGTAATTCAATTATGAGACCAGTTCCATAACCCAAAATGACCTTGTTAGTAATGTGGTTCACTTTCGATATTCCTTTCAGAATTGTGATGAAAACATGGAGGTACACCAGAGAAAGCCAAAGTCCACTACGTTTTGTTTAGCTTCATCCACAGAAATTGAAAAAGGTTGTTAGTCACTGTTTCGCTCAACTTCCTCCAATGTGAATGTTCCTTTAAAGATTTCTTAGTTTCCTCCATAAATCAAAAAAGCAAAAACTGACAACTCGAAATATGTTTCTCCTTCTTTTCTGTAAGTGTCTGCGAGTCGAATCAATTCAAAATATGCCCAATATAATCCGCATAGTACCAATTAATCATCGATATTGTTCAGGAATATTGGTTGTCTCTTCCAGGTAAAAAACACAAGTGGAACCAATCAGATGAATTCCTGCTGGTACAAATCCGGAGATTTCAAATCTGGATTTAGACACTTGAAGATTGTTGATGGAGGTGTCGAACTTGTATTTTCTATAAACATCCTCAGAATTCTTTTCGCAATTTATTTTTCCTCTTCGTTCTCCAGTGCAGTTTACCGTTAAAAAGAATATATCTTTTTAAATAAATCCAGTAAGAAAGTATACAAGTGATGTAATAGCAACAATATATGCAAAATTGGAACTCAAGATACATGACGAAGAAGAGTTTACACGTCACTACTGCTGAAACATCCGACTCTGAGGAAGTCTGAAAGTGTTCTGGTCCATTTGGATGAAAATTTCTAACCTAACGTTGTGAATTCCCCATTTCAAAAAGAGTTATATGCGCCGATTTGATTGAATTAACAAAACCTGTAACTGACAGTTTAAACGAAAAACCCAGGAAAGGTGGGTGTGACAACAGGTAGGGTCAGCATGACGTAGAATCCCTTTGACATTAAGGGTTGGATTAGAACCAGTTTCAACATATTCAACATACCGATTGCTTTTGAATTAATTAATACACAAAATATTTAATAGTATAATTTTAAAAAATATATATGTTCATATTATCTGGATTAATTATGTACAATAATTTTTAAAATAAAAATTGATTTGATAGTATTAACACTTTAAGGGGGGAGTTACATGGCCCCCTGTGGTGTCCACGTGCCAACCCCAAATATTATTTGTCCCTAATAGACACAGTGTTTCGTTGGATTTACAATGTAATTAAACTCTTTGACAAGCCTCAGTCGATATTTTAGAAGAGATATCCTCCGAGTTCCACTTTGTAAAAATATCTGGAACCCTCACCCTTCCGCTTTATTCTTCCGCCCTTTATTCTGTCCAAATTCTTCCACCGCCTACGTTTATACAGATCTACACTACAGTCTAACCAAATCACAGTGGACCAGAATTATAAATTGAAGTTTAAAAAATCGCTTCTTCATGCGCGAAAAATAAAAAATGTTGTAAAAAACAACGAAAAATAAAATCATTTCTTTGCTATTGCGTATATCTCAGTATTAAAATCAATGACAATGACGAAATATTAAATTGCGTTTCGAATGCGTAAAGCGAGCAAGGATCTCACGTAAACAAACAATTCAGCTTTCTACAAAAACATTATGAATCGAATGTATACAATAATCACTCGAAATTTGTTAGAAAAATAATATGAAGCCACAGTAATCTCTTACGGTAAAGCTTGGCATCTTTTCCGATGAAGGTGACCCAATATATAAACAGTCGATATGTCTCTCCATGTATATAAACAATTTA
Organism: Trichopria drosophilae; assembly: GCA_030407085.1. Taxonomy (NCBI): domain Eukaryota; kingdom Metazoa; phylum Arthropoda; class Insecta; order Hymenoptera; family Diapriidae; genus Trichopria; species Trichopria drosophilae. The sequence goes on along the minus strand of CM059586.1, from coordinate 95,332,423 downwards.
GGTATAACAATCACTCATGATGAAGGGAAATATTAATATTAATAATACAAAAGAAAACAACACTAGTATGTGAACACATAAAAACTTGTGTATACGAACTCCACGAAATACATAACAAGGTCTTAGTCGAGGAGTGGTCTGCCCCTTAAATTTTCCTACGCATAATTAGACAAAATTTATGTTAAACATCTTAAGAAAAATTACGAAAATTAAAACCCTTTCTCTTCCACCAAATCATAAAATAAGCTACACTATGTTATACACAAATATCGGGGACATCATCATCTTGGCGATAAAAAAATGCCTGAACTTAAGGTAGTAACTTTATTACTTAAAAATAAATTTCAAGAATCTCTTAATATTTTTCTCAATAACACTAAATTGTTGGAAACATATTAGCGAAAAAATTTAAATTCCTACTTCCATGGAATTTTCGATATGTGCATGATACCTACCCAACTATTTTATTCATAAATCCAGGATAGGATTTAGCTGTTAATCTCCCCAAAATCAGAGGATATATTAATCGCATTACATTCAGAAAAGAACATGAATAAAGAATTTTTGAGCTTAAATTGACTAGAAAAGAAAGTGGTCGTATTGACGGAGAATGGTACTTTAAAAACATATGCTCCGGCCGATACCTTCATTTTCTGTCTAACCATTCCTTGGCATATAAAACCAGTTTTGCTTATGGGTTAATAGACACAACAAATTATCTCGTACGTTTCAGGAACAAACATTTCTATATTGTCCGAAATATATTAACTCTTTGAAGCACGGTGGTCCCTCGCAGGGACCAAGTAATTTCGTTTATAAAAATTAAATTCTGAGTTATTTAAAAATATTGGTTGGTTTTTCTAGTAGCCAAGGTATTTATCTACAATATTATATCACTAATATTCAAATTTCATGCAGAAATGTTATAGATAAACAAACACTAAAAAATGCGTTTTTTTAAAAGCATTTTCCAGCTTATTTCAGTTTTGATTTTCATGGCAATTTTTACTAAAGATATTATCAACGATAAGAACGATTTAACATGATTGTTATTAAGTAGGGTTTGTTTACTAATAATGATCTACAGTTCGAAATTTTCTGCAGTATTATCTGCTTATAAGTTTATAGAAGAATCCGTGAAAGAACGTTTTCTTTGCAATTTCCCGCTGATGCTTCTTACCCTACTAGTTTTCCAAGTTCCGATTAAAAAAAAAGTAAAAATTGATGGATTAAACAAATTATAATATATACCTGATAAATATTAAAATTTGTATCGTTCTCTGATTCCGTGGCTGTTGCTTAATACTCGTTCATTTGCTTCAGTTTTATTATAAAAGTATGCCGATGTTTGTTTGTAGATTAGAACAAGAAAGAAGGCGGAAGGGTCCCCAATGGCCTGGTTTGAAGTAAAATTGAAATTGAGCATTTTTTCAAGAGGGCAAGGGGGGAGGTGGTATGTGTCAGTTGGCATGGATTGTCCCGTCTATATATATAATACACATAACTTATTTAGGAAAATGGATGTATGAGCGAAGAAGGAAGTGGAAGGGCAGTGGATGAAAGCAAGAGGGTTATTTTGACATTTTTTTAGGCAGAGATTTTCCTGCTCTGCTTTTCTATAAACAAAAGAAAATTCAGGAATACGATTAATACGCTCTCCCTCTTCGTCCGATTTTGCAGCCTATTGCGACAAAAAAATTTATAAATATCAAGTAATATAACATCTACATATGTTAAAAAACAACCGCAATTATAAAAATTTATGGTAGTTGTTATTATTTACCTATATTAGTAGTTGTTATATTTTACCTACAAAACTATTAAAAAGTTGAAAAATGGTGGATTTGTGTGTGAAGTGCAATAGAAAAAAAAGAAAAACGATAAAATAAACTCCACTTTTGAGTATAAGCTCCTATGAAACAAGAAAAACTCTACTAATATTCAGTGCCTAGTTTTTCCATAATTCAAATTGTTCCATTCTTCGTTTGTTGAAAATCTACCATTTATGAAGGACTTTATCATTATTACATTATCGTTGAGATAATACAAATTTAAATCCCACGTGTCTCTATGTTGCTACGAAGTTAAAATAACAATAAACTGACTAAAATTGTACATATAAACTAAAAAAAAAAAATAAAAAACACTTTGAACAAGTTTCCTATATTTTCTATTTCTTAAAAATATCATATTTATCGCGAAAATTCATGAGAAAACCACACACACATGAACCGATATGAAAAGGGTTGATAATATATCACTAAAAGAAACGTCGAAAAACAGGGATGTAGGCACAAAGAAAATTGAAAATTTTTTGCAACTATGCCAATATTTACTCCACACTATAGAAGATGAATACACTTTTACTGATTAAATTTATATCTGAGGGATTAAAAACAAAGTGAAAGAGGAAATTTGTAATCTATGTCGATTAGTGAGTAATACATAAAGACTAATTTTTCGATTTATAGTTCCGTAAACAAGGAAAAAAAATGTATTATGTATATCGGAAATTTTCTTAATTTATCGTAGTTTTCCGTTATGATGTTAAGTAAGAGAAAGTGGTCATTAGTTCATTTGCAGCATTAGAAATGAAGAAATCTCATAACGATCAATTTTAAACATATTACTTCCACAATGCCAATGATTAAAAACAATGAAAAAGAAATTTTAAAGACATCCGTATTTTTTTATTGCACTATTTCTTTAATATGTTATATATTTATTTACAAGTTCAATGTTTCGTATGTAAAAAGTCATTAACCTTTTTTTTTTTACAAAATTAGAAACATTGTTAACATTTCATTAATTTCAAATGTATCTAGAAACTGAATTAGATAGTAGCTCATTTTAATAAAAATTAATTTATTTTTTAAAAATTACTATAAAACATACAATTGAGTTTAAATACCTAACGATTTTAAAAATTCGAATTGGACTTAAAATCTTTGTTACTCCCATAAAACGTGTAAGTATAGTAAAAAGAAGAGAAGTTATAACTCAAAATGTACAATTTTTTTATGATTAATTAAGTAATAGTTTTTTACGAAGTTATGAAGATTTCACTGCAGGGCGCAAAATTAAGTTCTACTCCCGAAGCGTTTTTTCAGTCTTATAAATGATAAAAATTAGCTCAATTTGAGACTGAAATTAAGCCTTTTACAGTACTTAATTTCAGATGTAACAATTTTAAGACTTCTTTTTTCTGTGTGTACTACACAGACAAAAACAAGTCTTAAAATTGTTACATTCTAAATTCATCATCAGGTGAGGCTTAATTTAAGCCCAAAACTGCGTTAATTTTCTTAAATTCAGTCAGTGTTTTGGCTTAAAGTCTTACTTCCAGTGAGCAAAACTGACTTTTAGACGATATTTCAGCTTAAAATAAGATTTATCGAGCTTATGGCATCTAAGTTATACGAATCTTGTATCATACCAAAATATCGGCTGAAAGTCAGTTGTGTTGTCAGAAAGTAAGACTTTACGCCTAAATATTGGCTGAAGTGAAGAAAATTGGGCTGAAATTAAGCCTCACCTAATGATGAATTTAAGATATAATAATTTTAAGACTTATTTTTTCTGTGTAGGTTCGTTCAGAATTTAAAAAAGTGGTCACGATTAAATGTGTCACTTGCTAAATTACTGAATCAACGTATTTTTCTTATTAGATGCAGAAAAGTAATCTTCTACCACCTCACTTATTCAATAGTACAAAAAAAGTATATGGTAGCCTTGAGAGGACTCATATCAGAGTCAAAACGTAGCTAAACATTTATTTATTATTTATATTACAAAAACCCTCCAAATTATTAACCTTTTTTCTTCATCTAATTTTAAAATTTTTATTAAACTCAACCATTTTTAATTTCTATTATTTACCGAATTGACCGATAAACAGCAAGAGTATTTAAGAATATATTAGATTATATTAATATATAAAATACTACACCTTCATAACTATCGTGTCCTATACTAATGTAGTCTTTCTTAACATAATTTGAATAAGTTTAAAATATATTTAAAGTTCACTTAAAGGTCAAATTCATGCAAAACTTGACCCTACCTTAATCTAGCTTTTTATATAATTATTGATTATATACATAATAATAATTGATTTTTTATTTTCAATTTATTTTTTGTCGTAATATTTGTGGATATTGAAAAGAATCGAGTTAAACGGCTCGCGTCGGTCCCATACCCACAGATGTAGCGCTACTGCAACGACAAAGTTTTTCCCGTGTATATGATGCATCTTCATTCGTAACTCATAAATGTGCACAATAAAATTATAATTAAAAAAAAATCCAGGAAAAATGTTCTTTTTACATAAAAATATATCAGTCCCGACTGTAATTGCTTCAATTTATGATGACATAATATTATGGCTGTAAAATTCAAATTTGTAATAAACTATAAAAAAATCCAATTTTTAAAATCATATTTATTGAATGCAGAAAATTCTGCATCCGTAAATCCATGAATAGAAGCAGTTTTGCAACTTAGTATCAGACTAGCGAATTGTGTAAGTTGATGCACGTGTGTGCGTTGGCGCAATATGGCGTTGCAATTCTATGATTGCGCGTCTTGCGAGAAAGTTCGTACATGCATTACGAGAAAGTTACCGCAAGGCCAGGGACGTAAGAAGATCTTGATCCACGAGAGAAAACGAATCTCTAATGCTCGTTCGTGGCTAATTGAGAAAAGATCGCGATTCGCTAAGAAAAGAACGGACAGGTTGCTTGGAATTATGCGCTTTTCCCTACGAGAAATTTGCGAGCACGAGAATGGATGGGAACTGTGTCAAGTGGAAATGCCATTGTCGTCAAGTCATTTTGCAAAACGATAACTTGGATCACTCATCCGCCTTCAGTTTTTCTTGTTATTACGAAATTTTTTCTTATTTTTTGGCAAAACGAAAAATTAAGAAATGGATTTCAATTGCTGCAGTCTTTCATTTGTTGCGTAGCAATTAAAAAGATCGGTTCTTCTAAGTTAGAGTCAATTTCTTGGCCCCTTGTGAATAAAACAAGAAAAAGTTACATTTTTCGACATAATAATAGAATAAATGTGAGAAGGTGGACAAACGATCACTATACTAAAGGTAATAAGTTTACAAAGATATTTTTAGATTTTATGAAAGAAAATAAACAGAGGATATAGAAATAACAGAAGTATCATTTGCAAAGTTATTTCCTTCTGAAAATGGCGCAAGCAGAATTTTCCTATCACATCGCATTTTCGAGAAAATTACGGTTTAGTGGGTTAAAATGAGCCTTTTTGATCACTTTTCGATTTATCTTGTAGCGCCACTCTTTTCTACAAGTGAAGTATCATTTTTGAACTATTTTTTGAAGATAAAAAAGATGGCGCTATCAGAAATTTTGTACCGTATTGTATTTCCGGAAAAACAAGGTAAAATGTAGCAAGCCTTTCGGTTTTTAGTGTATTTCTCATGTTTAGGTAGCAAAGAAATAACTGTTTTGTCATAATGTGTGTTTCCGGAATGCACCACACAGAACTGTTCGTTTTTTATTTCTCTGTTTTACCTTTTATGAATATTTTGAAATTTTTTAAATATATTTTTGTATTTTTTTAACTTTATTTTCATACACATAAATTCTTGTTTTAGTATGCAACAGAAGTAGCTCAAAATGGCTAACCCCGACTTTTTCTACGAAATAACGGAAAATGAAAGAAAAAATGATAATTTTGACATACTTAACCTTATTTTTCTAAATACAAAAATTCTGGTATCGCCATTGTTTTTAGAAAAATATTTTATAAATACTTCGCTTCTCAGAGACAATATCAGTTTTGGTCAGTGTAATTATGGATATAAGTGATTTAAAGGTTGTGGCATCAACCTGTTGAATTTTTTAAGTTTTTTAGAAAAAAAATTTGTTAAGAAAACTAGAAAATTGTTTTAAGTGATTATCATAGTATCTTAAAGTACATATATTAAGCTCCTTTAGTAATTATTTTCTTAAAAATTATATTACATGATGAAATTAAAAAATGCTGTCAACGAAAATTTGTTTTTATTTTATACGTATTGTGGTGTCTAACATTGTGGTGAACTGGATAAACCGAAACAAAGAATGTCGATGACTTAGGTTTGATAACAATATGTTGTTTTATCAAAGGAATTTAAAAAAAAAAGTATTTTTCATAAAATATCAGACTAAAGTTAATAGGGTCGATTTTCAATAAAAAACGTTATTTTGGATATAAAACGGCCATTTTTTTATCGAAAAAATTAAATTATGAAACACTACATTCTGAGGTATTGAATTGGCTAATAAAGTTTCAAAAAGGTTGCTGTAGTTATCGAGTAATTTTGGTCCGTGTCTTTAAAAATTATATTTCGACAAAATCGAATTTCATCTCCCATTTCTCGTAGAATTTTATTGAAGCCGCCGTTTTATTTTTAAAAAAAAATCTGACGGTACAAGAAAGGGATGCGCAAAAGACGCGATTAGTACGTATTGCAATAATCAGCATTGCCTTTTCAACGCCAAAAAAAAGCGATTGTTGCGAAGAAACATCGAAAAAATCAGTATTTTTTTCAACAAAATGATCATAACATTTTTCTTTGAAGTCGCCGGCTGATTCTGACTACGGCATTTTAAAGATGATGTCTAAGTCTATCGATTTTGACTAATTTCAATTTTTTCTAAAGACGTTTGGAACAAAAGACACAGCGTTGAAAATTGTGTTTAATTTCCAAACGGGACGAAAAGGGTTAAACGACTTTTATAAGATTACTGCCCACCATAGTTTAATATTAGTACTAAATTTTAATTAATCTTTAGTTCCTTAAATTGGTAAATTCTGCTGGATTAAAATGAATAAAGAATCACAAATACGCATTAAAAATCGTAATCAATGATCTCCTTAAGTGTCCAATTTGTTCTATTTAATTTAAGACTGTTTAATTTCACATTAGCAATATTTAAAAATGTAGAGAATTGTAACATATAGTAAATAAAGCCGACTAAAATATAATAATTATGAAAAAACTACTGTACATTCAAAAGAATTACATGCCGAGGAAACGTGCTTGACGTAAAAAGTAATTATCGAAAAGAAAACATCACTGATAACCAGACGATTAATAAACATCAATCTCCAATAACATCAGTATTATGCACCGCAACGAATGCAATGCTAATAAACACGTCAACAAATCGCGGTGAAAGACCCCGGCGGGGGGTACGATAAACATTTTAACAATTTATCACGAATGATAAGTCGAACGTATTCTTGGCGTTGATTACGATTATCTGATGTTGCCAATGTTTTCGTGTGCAGAAAAGCGCATATATAATTCGCCATTGTCGCGATAACGCGGGGTATATGACACCAGGACGAGAACGGCTGTTTTTAATCTTTTCTTATCACTGATGATATACCAGTATTCAGTACATTGGACTTTTTTAATATTCGAGGACAACTGTCCTTGATTAAAGAATTTCTACATCCAAATAAAATTAATATAATTAGTCTATATTTTCAAAACTTCCGTCAACTTATTCTAATTTTCTTTGTCTACACCAAATTTAATTTTCAATTAAAAAACATCAAAAAAATCCAATCGAAAGATCAACTTACTAAAATAGAGAGTTGAGGATACTAAAAAGAAATGTCGCGAGACGATCGAATTAACGTTTTTGCATTAGGTAAAAAAATTGAACAGTTTCTAAAATAACTGCTAAACTTGATTTGCTTTTATATCGTCTGCGAATTTTATTTACGGAACAATAGATTTAGATGCTGAGTGGATCAGTGGGACATGAAGCCGATGGGGGAATGCAAAATCGACTATAGTAAATGTGGGGAACTTGCACTTTGTTCCTCGTTATTTCAAGTATTCTTGGAATAGATTGCTGTTGGAACGCAATTGCAATTTAATTCGGGATACTTTAAAAAATTGTTAAACTAATTCCACTTCTATGTAATTTGATATAAATGACTAAATCTGTTAAAACATATTTAGTATTGATGAAACATTATATTTTAAATGACTTGAAAATTCTCGATTAATCATCGTTTTTATTTGCGAAATGCCACTTCGTGATAAATATCATTTTAATTAAAAAGTTTTATTAAACTAAAGCAACCTAGTAACTAAGCGCCTTATTAAAGTCATAATTATTTATATTACTAAATTGTTCCTATAATTTTGGTAAATTTTTCTTATAATGTATGTCTAACTAAGAAAAATTCTTAGTCAAATTAATTAGTTTTTTACTCGTCATTGTTCAATAGTTCCTTGACTGCATTTTATCAATTGTAGTAACGGTTTAAAATTATATAAAAGAATCTTCTTTTATATTAAATTTACAAGTTATTTGAAATATAATTATTCACGTAGTTAACTGCTAATTGAACATTGATATGGAAATAGTATAATAGTACTTTTTGTACCAAGGGCGTGAAATGGTCATTTTACGCCCGTGGTACAAACAATATTTTTTCGATTTGGGGGGGGGGGGGGTAAAATGACCATTCACTATATCACACAAATTAAAGATGTTTTCGAATCACTGCGACGCGAAACACTGACTATAGCGATCATGTAATGTTTATGTTTATCATGGAAAATTCGTCTAATACCCCGTTGCTGCGCGTTTATTTGTATTTACAATTGTCGTTTTCTATTGTCTCCCACCATTATCATAATGTATTGTAATGTTAGAAAATTAGAAGAAATCGCATTTATCGGCTTTTTTTTAAAGGAGGCGTATAATGGTCATTTTACGCCCCCTGAATCAAAAAGGTATTTATCGAACTAATTATTTACTCTCTTTCCCCATCACGTATAAAATTTTGTTTGCAATACAGATTGAAAATATAAAATCAGGAAGTGAAAAACAGAAATTTTATGTAAATTTGCTAGTCAACTGCTTTACTCAATTTCGGTAGATATTTTAACCGTAATTATTTAATTACAGACAAGACTGGAGAATAAAGTCGAAAATATTTATTCTCGAATATAAAAAAGGTTAACGAACTTTAAATTATAAACACTAAGAAATAAATTTGTAATAATTTACAGTACCGCCTCAGACATTACATAAAGCAGTTTACTTAAAAGAGTAATGATTCACACAGTACAAATAATAATTACAAGAAATTGATTGAAAAGTATTTTGTGTACATTCGTAATTTAAAAAGAAACAATAATAAATTATTGTGCATTCGCATATACAATGTTATGAAAGCGAAACAAACATTTCCATTCTGATTGAGCTTACTCTTGCTTTTTCATAATATCCAGTTATCAATTAGTATGTATTTTGGATGAAATCAAATAATGTGAATGAATTCAATGTGTACAATAAAAGTATTATTTAAAAATCTTTATTTGTAAGACGTCAACATATTTTCTATAATTTACGATTTATTATCACTAAAAAATGGCTTTGGAACCATTTTTGGAGTTTAATTTCTTGACCGCTTGATAGAATATGAGGAAAATTCAAATGAATTTTGTAGATTTTTTTGGTTATGTCGGTCCATAAATGAAAAAAATATTTAAAAAATTCTTTTAAAGACGTTTCGGTCACAAAATGTGTGCCTTCTATAATAATTATACAAATTTGTACATTAGTATTAAAACAATAAATAAATTTACAAATTTTGGAATTAGCTTACATAGAAAAAAGTCGATGTTTTTTGTTGGTCCGGAAAATATTTTGTGACCGAAACGTCTTTAAAAGAATTTTTTAAATATTTTTTCATTTATGGACCGACATAACCAAGAAAATCTACAAAATTCATTGGAATTTTCCTCATATTTACGATTTATTGACTAATCAAGGCTTACTATCTTATGATCTTGATAGAAAATATCACCCTTTCCGTATTCTGTGTAAATAATTTAAAATAAATGTTATGCCTATATTTCTAAATGATTTAAATTTCGTGTTAATTTATTTATATTTCTGAAGAGCGATTTAAATCAGCGCCGAAAATGTTAAACGTTGAATATTTGTTTATTGTGTAAAAATTTATTGTGACATTAATTTTATTCATATTTTTTTTTGTGTTTCGTAACTCATAAATCAAATTTTGTTTAATTTTATATTCACAATCTTTTGTCAACAATTTTGTTACTCATTTAGTTTCGACTTTGGCAATAATGATTACAGTGTCCAGCTTTCTTTAAATTTTATCATTTATTCTTAATATTTGTTTAACTTCTAAATGTGAATTATCACGATTTTCTATATTTCGTTTTGAGTAATTACTGCATTGCATTAACGTATTATTGAATAATTTTATCGCAATACAATTTCATTGAATCATCTTAAATTATTGACCACCGCACTAAAGTAAACTTCATGTTTTTACTAAATTTAAATCAGTCAAAAGCTACTAATGAAGAGATGAAAAGTCGGACGCAATGAACTTAGTAATCATCTTTATTAATAAAAAAAAATGTTAATTCAATTAGTCAGAACTTTTCACTCTTCAATTAGTAACTTTTATTAGTTTATTCATAGTGGTTAGTAGATTGATCTTCTTTGAGAAACCTAGTGTAGACTTACACCATTTCTAAATGAAAATGGATAAATTTTTACCATTTTCATATACGACAAAATTAACGTCAATAGAAGTTGTTCCTACAATGTAATACCTATATTTTCTAACCAATTATTGTGATTATAATTATCTATTTCGGTAAAAAGATCTATGATTACTTAATTATTTCCCGATTTATGTCGCCTCTTCGTAAATTATTTTCATACAATTATTTTCATCAAGTTCTTTATTTTAATCGAAACTTCCTTATCTCTATTCGTTCCTGGGATTGTAAGTTTCATTTTATGAAGAGTGAAAGAAAACACTCACTAACTCACTTCACTGAAAATGTCACTCTTCGTTAAAGAAAGAGTGGCTCCATATTCACTCCAAGGAATTTAGACAGTTCATTGATCTCTTAACCCTTTAAGTCCCAAATGTGCTTTATTTGCACATGGATTTCAGCATCGTTTTATTTATACAATAACATTTTTTTTTTAATGGAAACATCTATATCCGAGTAGTTTTGAGGCCGTTCTTTCGATTGGCGCTACTGAAATTTTCGGGAAATGACGTTTACCACATTTTTTTTACAAAAAAATTAAAAAACGCGATTTTTTAGCTACTATTTTTTTTAAGTGCATTTTTAACTATGATACCCCTTTCAGATCACCTTCAAACCTATCACAAACGTGTTCCAGATTTTTTTTTTTAAATATGCATTAACATATTTTATATCAATATCAAAATGACGTCTGAACGTTGAACATTTTTTGAAATTGTTATTATTTCGGATCTGCTAGGTTTTCTTTGTCGTAAAATCGTACAAATAAGTTAATACGAGTTTTGAATGATCTGTTTTAATTTACGGAAGCAGTAAAATCCCATAAAATCCAATTTTAAGATGGCGCCATTTGCTCAGTGGAAATATGTGTCCTGTTGTGTTACAACCAAAATTGGTGTGAAATTTGCCACTTAACAATCTATGGGATGTTATTGCTTCCATAAATCAAAATAGGTCATATAAAAAACTTGTAATAACTTGTTTGTATGATTTTACAACAATGAAAACCTAGCAGATTCGTAATAATAGCAATTTCTTCAATTTCAACAATTTTCAAAGTTCAGGCGCCATTTTGAAATTGATATAAAATATGTGAATGTATAATTTTGAAGTAAAAAAATCGGGAACACGTTTGTAATAGGTTAGAAGGTGAACTGAAACTGGTATCATAGTTAAAAATGCATTTGAACAAAAAAACGTAGCTAACAAATTTTTGTAAAAAAATATAGTAAATATCATTTCTCAAAAATTTCAGTAGCGCCAATCGAAAAAGCGACCTTAAAACTAGTCGGATATTGTAGATGTTTATATTTTTTGTCTAATTTTTATGGTATAAATGAAATCCGTGTGCAAATTGTGCACATTTGGGACTTAAAGGGTTAATTAATTGATTCACTCTTTTTTGGTATTATTCTATACATATTTGTCTTCATTACACTTATATCATCTAAGAACAATAACAAAGTAAGCAGAAATGTAAGCATTGATTACTCTCTATATTCTCATTGTGTTGTAAAGGAAAAACATTTCTTTTGTACCTTTTACGCGCTGATTGCGTGTATTGAGGTTTATGGCAGATTTTATTAATTTCCTTAATTTATTGCTTCACTAATTTCTTTCTTATTCTTTCACATTCAATTTTATCACAAATTTTATCATTTTTTATTACTTTCTTACTCATTTATTACGTTTAGTCATTTTTATCTTTCAAGTCTTTGTTTTTGAACGGACTTTGAATTCCTAAGAAGAAGTTGTCTTTTATTGAATAGTGAAGATTTATCTAAGTAAATTGTTTTTTATCATATTCATTTTAGTAATTTAAAAAAAAGCATTGAAAATGGTATTGAATGTTATTACCATGTTTTGAGTATTAAAACGAGCGTTATGATGTTACAATTTCAAAAAAATAAGAAACTAAATAAATAGTAGATGGACAATTAGTGTAATTAATAAATTAAACATTGTTATTATCTTCATAAACTCTTGAAGAAGAACATGAAAGCATCAAAACTTCAAAACTTCAATTTTCTACTATTACATTTCTGATAAGAGAAAAGAATATGACGATCTTCGGCAGATAGTAATTTTTGTCTGATACATTTTCCTCAGATACCACCTAAAAATAAATTCTTCATATAGTGAACACGAATTACAATAGCCCCCCCCCCCAATATTTGCATTCCCAATATTTACTCCCCCTAATATTTGCCATTAGGTCCGTCCCAATATTTGCCTTACTCCTCGATTGCTGTTACCCACCACTTCTCACGGAGGGGTAATTCTGTGGCGACATCACGCATGCACGATGTAGGTAAGGAAAGGTTAAACTGATTTCTATTAGTCGACGTATGCGCGTTCTATAAATGTATGCCGACGGAGTGGGGGAAAATTTTCTTCCCCTCACTAGCAAATATTGGGAGGGTTAGAAAAGGACAGAAAAGACGGACGAGGGAAATATATCCGGCAGGGGGCACTGTAGTAGTAGTAATTTATAAAAATAACCTCCTACCAATTAGATCTAACCAAATCCAACCAAAAAATCGAAACATACTTCACTAGTAACCGTCAACTCTTTACACTTTTCACTTTCATCTTCATCATTCAATTTATCATTTGCCATTATCCGCTTAACATCGAAGTACATGACGTCAACATATAAATAAGAGAGATATTACAAAATGTCATCATGCAATGAATAGTGTTATCGAACGTAACGTCAGTAAATGCTTCCACGATCATTCTAATGAAGACATAAATAAACGCCCAATGATTAGGAAGCTAAACCCAACGTCATCGTAACGGTTTTGTGAATTACAGACAAAACTTTGAAGAAGATCTAACCCTGGGAGTTATTTTCAAAAAATTTATGTAGACAGAACAATCAATTTCTTTGGCAATAGGTGAGCGAATTTCAGAATTAGATTTACTCCCGAAAGGCTCGTAAATTTCACTCATTATCTTTGTCGTAAAGAGACATCTAGAAAACGCCAGTCTCTTCAAGGTTCCCTGCGTTCCTCTCGAGATCAGCCCAAGAGAAGGCAAAGGCCAAGTGCACGCTTTGCGCATATAATGAAACGGAACGACCGATAACCTTCTTGTTCGAATTCCCGTACTGGGTACTGGCAACCAAGTCTCTCAGGTGTGGCATGATTTACGGACTTCTCGACGAGTGACTTATTTTTTCGAAGCTAAATTGAAGTATACGTGTTACGGTAATTACATAGAATCTGCTTGTTGTCTTGTAATCTGCAACATTCTTCGAGTTTTATTGCAGGTAGAAATTGATTACGAGGCATTGTTGATTTAAAAAAACTTACATCCATGATTTATTATTGTCTTAGCAATTGTCAATCCCTTTATTATGTATTTTCATTAGTATGCATGTACCTACTGTGCATTTTGTTTGTTATTATAATTTTTGGTTTCTTCTTTAGAAATTTTGTTTTAATTTTTTTTAAATAAGTTTTATTTACAGTCTCATCGATCTTTAGGTCTTTAGCGACTTCAATTTCTTTTTACATTATTACATAGTATTTACATTGTTGCAATACATATATGTATCAAGTTGAAAATGTTATTTTTCTTTAGAAGTTCGATGGGCTTTATGATCTGATCCTCTTCGATGATGCAGTTTTCCCATGGACCGTTTTTGGTTATTTCTTGGACGTCTTGTTGGGATTTTTCGCTTGTTGCAGGTTTCACAATTTGGTAGATCTGTTTTTGTTATCAAATATGAATGACTTATCTTTGTATGTCCAACCTTAGTCCCGTTAGAACTGTTTGTTCCCATCGATTTAGTTTTTCCCATTTATTAGCTGTTGTATTTTTTTACTTGGATTATGTCATTTTCGATAGTATTTTGTTCCTGAACAATTCTTACTTTTTCTTTTATATCATGTCTAATCGTTATTATAATTTTTTCGGCAGAATTTATTATGTCAGTTCTTTGTACCATGTCGGTACTTTTGTTAGTTCTTCGTAGATATTTTATTAGGTCATTTATTGTAGATGTTGGAATCCAGCTGATATTTGTTTTATACCTAAGTTCTTGATGTTGATATACCGAATTTGTAATTTCTGAACTTATATCTCCAGGGTCTAACGAATTTAGATCGCTATACACCTCTTCATCGATAATTATGATCGTAGATTCGCCGATTTTTGCTTTTACAATCCTTTCAATTATTTCTATGCACGCTATTAATATTGCTTTTTTTTTTGCTTATCGCTTTTAGGATTTTTAACTGAATTATTTCATGATGGTTATATAAGATCCCAACGGACACGAAAGTCCCAAATGTTTTTGGAATGTTTTTAGAACGTTCCAGAAACGTTCCTAAAACGTTTTATGTCTGCAACATGGATGAAACGTTTATAAAACGTTCTGTAAAAGTTGCAGACATAAAACGTTTTAGGAACGTTTTAGGAACGTTTCTGGAACGTTCTAAAATCGTTTTAGAAACATTTGGGTCCTTCGTGCCCGTTGGAATGTTTATTATAGATTCTTCTTTGTTATTTTTTGACGTGATGGTCCAAATTATAGATTTCATTATGTCATCTATTTTGGTTTTAATGATATCGTCGATATTAGTTTGGTTCTTATTTTGTAATAACTCATCATCTAACAAATCTGGATTAATTTGCCAAGGTGCATATTTCAACTGTTTTAAAGGGATGATTGCTGGTATTATGCAGAATGTTATTGTATATTTCTAGTAATGAAGCCGGTAAATACTTTGGTTTTAGTCTCCGTTCTTGTTGTGTATGAAACAAAAGAACTAAACCTAGAAAACCATCGTTATATACAAACACTAACTATAGCTATAAAATGCATAAGAAGCTGAATTTGTAAGCAGTACATCTATAGAAATATTTGTTTAGTGCAGAAACGACCACAAAATGTTGCTAATATTCCATTAATTTTACATTTAACTTTCATCAAATTTGAGTTTTCTGCAGTATCCTCATTCCAAGGAGTTTATGTCCCGATGAAATTAATTCAGGCTTAATATTGACCAGCTCCTGGACCGGCAGTGATAAGACCCGCAGTATTAAGTACGCCTGATGACTATCTGATCAGGCCCTGACCAAGATTGAGAAAGACATACCTTTCGAGTTGTTCTGAAGTGACATCTGAGCACTAAAATGATATTCACAGTTATTGACTAATGTTGAGATCAAGACTACGCCAAAATTATATAGCGCCAGAATTTCAGATAGATTTGCATAAATAGAAGCTGACAATATGATTATTTATAATATGATCATGCAATCACTTTTCAATTTTGTGTGAATAAATTCTTATATAAACCTGATAAAAATCAGTTCCCCGACATCACTTGAAGCTACACAGAAAATATCGTTAGTCTCCGGAATCCCTATAAGCCCCTTGAAGGTTTAACCCCATCTAACCAAGATTAATCTAAAATCCTCACGACTCCTCCTCTCGAAATTCCAGAATTTCATTCGCCATTATGCTAAGACAACACGCAATGAAGTCATTTTGATTCCCCTCAAACGATTGCGGAAGCAATTTAGCAGAACCGTTTTGTGCAACCAATAAAAAAAGCTGTTCTTCACTATTTCGTAATACAGCGGCATGCGCACCAACTTAGACATGCGCAGGCTGACTAAGCGTTTCCGGTTGGGAACGCCGCCAAACACTGATATGCGGGTATTAGCGCCTCGCTAGTTAGTTAGACTAACGGCCGCAACTAGTCGCATTAATTTCATACATTAGGCATTTACACCAGGATGAAGAGCGATTCTCCCCTAGACGCAAAGATCTACGCAAGAGTGTTTTCGTCGAGGCGGAGTTCAACAACATTAACGATCCCCTCGTTAAGGCGCATTGCGCTCTTACGACTGTAACGTGAATAGGCTCCGAAAGATGTAACTGTGTCTTATACCAAGAGAGTAAAATTGATCGCGGCTCGTCGTAATTCAAGGTGTATGAATTGCAACATCCCTGGAACGCAAGCTTTTTTACTCGTTTTATTGAAGGCTCCTTGGCAAAATCACGCCGGAACATTCGTTTATTTATCGTTGCGAGAAAAGATGGCGTGTTTAATGGAGATTACTGTTTCGTCTTCCAGAAATAAGCGCTGGGAAGGTCATTTTTCTAATTTTGTATGCTAAAATACAGTTTTTGTCAGATATTTGTCTTGGAACAATAAAGAGTCTTTGCTAAAAACTTATTAGGAAATATTTTCCTACGGTGCCTGAAAAATATTTTTCATCAACTCTTCGAAAAATTACTCGAATTACTTCTCAATCTTGGTAAATTTTTTAAAAAGTTTTGAAATAATTTAACCAATGCACAAAAACTACTTCATCTACTATGGACAAATGTACTTCGATTAAAACATTAATTGAGCATTTAACAAAAGAAAAGTGTACACTAAAAAGGGTTTGTAATAATAACTGAAATAACAAATTAAAATATATTGATTAAATTGGATCTAGTTATAACATTCCAGAAATAAAAAATCAATGCGATTGGTTGGAAATAAAAATAAATTACAACACGAAAAAGCTCAGCTTTACAAAATATATTTTAAAAACTGATAAAGCCATATAAAATTAATAAAAATAGTTGAAACTCGAGACTAACATATATAGTCAAATTTTAATATAAGGTAACACTTAACTCATTAACGCCCAAAAGGACACAAATTTCACCAAAATTTTAGAAATATTTCTTTACATTAAAAAACAAGTAAAAAATTTTAGACAAATCATTTTAGACATAAAATTGATCGCTCATTCAAATTCTTCTATCAAAATTTGTCTGCAATAAAAGTGTAAAAAGTTTTTATTTAATCTTCATGCAAATTGCTATATGGGTTTTTTTTAGGTCGCTGGTTATGAAAATGGAGCCGTTTTCTAAAATTCGAAATGGCGGATCCAATATGGCGTCGTCGACACTGAAACAGCTGAAACGATATTTATTAATACAACGGGCGTGAGGCTCAATTCAAGCCCGAAGGTTTCGCCCTAGGGCGTAAAATGTTACTTATTAATATTTCGGCTGACATAAGATGTGGGTCGAAGTTTTGAAAATACTCATTTTCAATTTTTACACATTTAAGCAACCCCCTCCTCCACTCCGACGGACGAATATTAAGGAGTAACAAAGTCATCACAGGGTCGTTGATTCTGAGCGAACGAAGCGAGTGAGTCACAAGGCCAACACTAGTTTTTATATTTGTGATAGTCTTCCACACAGTGGGCTGGATCTACACAGATAGTTAATCCATGATTTCAGGAACGAACCTGTGAGGAAACATCCCAATAAGCTAAAAGATGTTTTAAAGATGTCTAAGGACATCTTTCAATCTATAAAAGATATCTTGAAAATGTCGAAATGATCTCTAAATATCTTTTAGTTGTCTTATGCAACAAGTTCCGAGATCTCTTAAATGTGTATAAGACATCTTTTAGATATATCGAAACTAAATTTTAAAATATAATTAACCAACAGATTTAAAACGTTAATTAAAAAACAAATTTGGATATTTATTATAGCTCCGTTTATTTTTAAAGCAGTTTAACTTTTTTTATTATATATGTATTATGAGTTTAGATGAGAATATCTTATGGTATTTTGACATCATTTTAAACGCTCCAATATAAATAAATATTGCAAGCAAACAAATACAGAAAAAACTTGTCCCGGCGGGGAATCGAACCCGGAACTCTCGTTTAGTAATCAAACGACTTAACAACTACGCTACGCTGTAAGTATACATGTAGAAAAAGGAGAAAGCACCAAAATAATTAATCGGTACCTCAGAAAATAATGTAAATATAATATAATGTTATAAAACGAAAAACAGAAAAAAATACATAAATGTCAGGTGGGAAACTGAGAAGTGAAACTTCTGTGCATGCGCAATATCGGCGTTTCTTAAAGATCGTTAAGATACCTTTATGAAAATGCTACGACTGAGTTTCAAACATTGTTTTTTAGATGTACAATTTATTTTATGCCCAGGGGGCATGAAATAGGCATTTTACGCCCGCAAATGAGGGCGTAAAATGAGCTTTTAACGCCAACTGCATCAACAAATATTGTTCATATTACGAACGATCGAAAAGTACGATTTCGTATCAAGGGTGTAAAATGGTGTTTTATTATTATAGTTTGTATTAACATTCAACTTGATATAACGAATTTGCACTTGCATTAGCACTTGGAAGGATTTCAAATCTTCTGCATCCATTACTTCAAATTCAGGTGTGTATCGAATTTTACACGCACTATGAGCAAAAAGAAAATGTAAGAAAGAAAGGTGAAAAAAGTGTGCTATGAAAGGAGACTGTTTTAATGAATGAAATCCAAGTTTGCATATAGAAAAAGAAGCTCAATCGATTAACTCTAAATAAATAGTCTAATTAAACACAATTTAAGAAAATAAACTAAATATTAAATTAATAGACTCTATCGATATTAATTTATTTTGCAAAATGCCAATAATACACAACAAGAAAAACAAATTTATAAAACAAGGGAAAAAGATAGTGGCTCGTTATTTGGCTGGCTGCGTTGATCTTTTATAATACTTAGATAACCGCAGAATTCTAAAATGTGTTATAATGGTTCAAATTGAGAACGTGTCAGTGATTATTTACAGTCCTTTCAGAATATTATTGTATAATTTATATTGCTCGAAAGTGCTAATCCTATAAGGGATTATAACAATGAAGTTTTTTATGACATATTAAACATCAAGTTGAGATCTCCTTGTCTTATGAATATTCATACCAAGCACTTTGAACCTAATTTTGAACTGATTTAATGGACTATTAATTTGTCCATTAAGCGTATGAAAATACGTGTTCAGCAGGACAAATTCGAGACTTGTGAGCGACTGAATTGATCGTCGCATTAAATTCGCATTAGGAGTCGAAGGAAAGACAATTAATAACAATTCATTATTTTATTTATACTACTTTAAAATCGACGAATAATGGATGTGGACTAAGATACATTAAAGTGTATTTGTTAATCTTTAAGTACCTTAGATTATAACCGTAAGATGTCCCTCATTATGTATGACACAATTATATTTCAGTCTATAATATTCCATATATTTTTTTATTATCATTTTTAAATTAAAAATTTCTGTAGGAATTTTCTTAAATATGTAATGGAAGCTTTTTAGGTTTAGTGTTTCATAATTTTCTGAAATAAAATTTAGTAATTTTTAGTTACAGTAACAGAAATACGTAAGGTGAATAAACAAAATTTGTTTATTTCATTAAATTTATCAACATGTTTGATATAGTTACGTATAGTTTACGTATGTGAATTCTTAGTAATTTAAACTGATTTGTTGTTATTTACATAAATAAATTATATAAAACATATCAAATTTATATAAACAACACTCGCACACAACATTTCCCGCATATAATAAAATATTATTCATATATTGCCATTGTACTCTATGATTTTATGCTTTTCGGATATGAAATGCTTTATGCACTGAAGCGAGGCCATGGAATCCCTTATGATAGGATTAAAACTCAACTTCTATAACAGGAATCACGGGAGCTTCTTCTAGGGATGCTAACGTCGCCTCTGCCCCTGGCGACGAGAAACCAAACTAACTTCATCTTCGCTCCCTCATTCATATTCATATTTCTGTTACAAGTTTCGTAATTTTCGGATAATGTTACATAATTTGTCTGTCTGTTACAGATTTTAATGATATTCTGTTACTCCGGTAACATAAAAATATCAGAATTTTCAGCATTTCTGACAGTGTATATCCCAAACCTCTATTCGAAGCGTCAGAAAAGATTTAGATTTTTGGCCTGAAACAGTTTGTAAAGTTAATTTCTAAGGGAATATTTTAGATCCACCGGTCGAACTCAAGTAATCTTATATTTTTGCTCCATAATTTTCATGACTCTTTAATAATGCTAAATACTTTTCCCTTTCGACGAACTTAAAAGACTAATAAATGACGGAAATCCTCTAATTTATAATGTCTTTTTTTGCTTAATTTTCTCGACTTCCATTAAAACTTTTTCTGTTAATATATTCTAAAAATTGATAATGTTACACTAAGTCACAAGTTTCTTGTTACTTTACGCGGAGTCTTTTCAATGGCCAATAATTAAATCATCGTACTGAGAAAAAACTGATTTTAATCCTTTTTTCCTTAAAAAAGAAATAACAGGTTTCGATAATTTTTTGAATGTGTAATATGCAACATTCAATGCAAAAGGCAAGCCAGTAAATTCGTAAATAACATTTAAAAATTAAACCTAAAATATTTTCGTCTTCTTCAGCTACTGATACTATTTGTAAATAATAAGCATCTTTTCTATCAATATTTCCCATGAAACTATGTAAGAATACTATGGACAACTTTATCATCTTCCATTTGGAAATACTTGGTTTCTATAAATTTCTTTAGTTTTGAGCAAATTTTGTTTTAAAAAAATGTTCAATTATTAGTGTTTGGTCACTATTATGAGTCACTTTTTTACTTTTAATCTTTTGAAATGATTAAAAAACTTGTTAATAATAAAAGTATCGCTGGTTCTTCATATTCTCTATGTTCTATTTATATAGTTTTGACTATAGTAAGTCATTAGGTTTAAACTATAGATCATTGAAATAATGCACTCAGAAAAAAAGTAGTTGAAATGACCAGTTTTTAATTATGAATCATACTGTGAAATGAGGACTAGGCATGGCATTAGTTAAAATAACTATTCTGAAATAGTAAAATTTAAAATTGCTTCATGATTCAAAATGCTACTTATCATAATAGACAAATAGACTATTTTGAAATAATCATTTCAGAAAATTACAACCTTCACTGAGAGAAATTGTATAAGAAATTCGCATAAAAAGTATGGAAATGAGTCAATATTTTCTTTTTAAAAATATTTTTAAACTATATATATCATAGCATATGAAAAGCCCACTTTTCTCCCTTCGTTCTTTATTTAAGATAAACAAGGAAACAAAGAGAAAAACACAAAATAAATACTGCGCTTTATTTGTTTGAGAATGTCACACTCTGACCGGTTAAAAAATGTATTATGTAATGCCTTTATACACACAAATTTCCATGTCGTGTAACTAGTTTATAGATACACGTACGTATACGACATGCATTGTGTATTATCATATCTTGATGCCTGATGGTCCTTCTTATCACCAAATGAAAATCCACTTCAATAACAGAGTCACGGGCTCGAGGAAAAAAGCGGCGAACGCCACCTGGCGGCATCAAAACACACGGAATTCGGCTGTCTCTACTATGGATTTATAGTAAACACAAACTTTAATGAATAATAGTAAATATAAAGATTTACTACGAAACATAGTGTGAAATGAGGACTACGCTAGATTATAGTTATTCTAACTATAGGGGCATTCCATACAAAGGGCAAACTTTGAGTCTCAGATTTTGTTCTTAATTGGTCAATTTGATGTCTTTCAGGTGTACTTGAAGTTTATTTGCGGATTTTCAAAAATTTCAATTATTTTGCAAGATATTGTTAATTGAATTTTCTTTTCCATTAATTTTTATCTCGAAATCTATTGATGTTAGAAAAAAATATTTCCTACAAAAGTTGTGTAGAAAACATTGAAATTTAATAATATGTGTTACAAAGATTAATAATATAAGTTTTTAATCAACTTATTTAAAAATTAAATTTTTAATAATTTGTTTGTACCCGAAGTACATAATTTTTTTTTTTCAAAATATTTTTAAATTGAAGCTCTAAATGTTCTTTAAAAACTGTGAAATATTCAGAGACGCGTTTTTTGACATTTTCGAGAAATTAATTTTTGAAAATTTCGTCGACGTCGGACCGCCCGCAGGGTACTAAATATAACTTTTCAAAGCATTTGCGACTTGTACGAAATCTCTTCTTCACATTAACTTCAATTTCTTATTAATGTTGTGACCCATTTCTTCACCACCCTACAAGTTTTAAAAAATAAGTAAAAAAATGGTAGTATCTCCATTAGGCCAAATCCTGAAGTTTGCTAGTAATTTCTCACTGCACTATTTTGTTCAATAGTAGAATCCTTTCATCATTTATCAGTCTGCTCAAGATGATTGTAACACATGCACATTTGAAAGTTATGTTTTAATTTCAGAAAATACTGAACACTCCACTGAAGCTGTTTACCCATTTAAAAAAAAATAATGTCTTTGATTCAGAAAAAATATGGATCAAATAAAATAACAAAAAGTTATTATTTCTATGGAGCCGCGTCGCAATATAAAAATAAAAAGAATTTTCGTAATTTAGTGTATCATTTTCATGATTTTGGTATAAAAACCGAATAGTACTTTTTTGCTATATCTCACGAAAAAATGCTTGCGATGGAATTGGTGGTACAGTAAAAAGGTACGTTAGACATGAAAGTTTACGTAGACCAGGCACTGTACCAACTCCAAAACCATTTTTCGACTTGGTTGAACACAAATTTGACACAATAACGTTTGACTTTTATTCAAATGAGGAACATAACGAAGTAAAAGCGTTTTTAGTACATCGGTTCTTAACTTGTAAAACAATATCTGGTACACGTAGTTTTCATTCTTTCATTCCACTTACGAACAATACAATTCGATGTAAAACAGTTTCAAGTTTCGACGACAGTGTTTCTTCTGTATTTAATATTTAATAAAAACTACTTGAATAAAAATATTACATGTCACTAATTTAATATAGTTATATGTCTCACATTTATTCACTGCCTATATACAAACAATATTTCATATTTCGACTTTTAAATATAACAGTTGTGTAAAAAATGAAAAAACCGGTGTATTAGGCCTAATGGGGACACCACCATTTTCTTTTTTAAATTATTTTTTACAAAAACGCGCCGAATGTACCCTTTTTTTGAAAACTTATATTATTAATCTTTTTAACACATATTATTAAATTTCAATGTTTTCTACACAACTTTTGTATGAAACATTTTTTTCTAACATCCATAGATTTCGAGATAAAAATTAATGAAAAAAAAATGACCAAAAAATTAAGTTAACAATATCTTGCAAAATAATTGAAATTTTTGAAAATCCGCAAATGAACTTCACCCGAAAGACATCAAAATGCCCATTTATGAAAAAAATCTGAGACTCAAAGTTTACCCTCTGTATGAAATGCCCCTATATTGGTCATATTTATTTAAATCATTCTACATAGTTGATTTTTTTAACTATCAGGAGATAGTAAAAAATAAAATTATAGTAAAATCACCTATGAAAGTGTTAAAATTAACTATGGATTTTTTTCTGAGTGTACATTAAAAAAATTCGCAACAATTAAAAAAAAATTTAATTATTCTATAAATAATATGAAAATTACTTTACATAACATTTAAAATAGGTAAGTAGCTCACTCGTTTGTAAACTAAGGATAACATAATAAAAGAATTAGGTGCATAAAAATATTGACTCACAAAGGATGCAGAATATAGCAATACTGACGCATCGTTACTGACGAATCTTTATATCAGCTTAATTTATTTCGGGCTCTGATTATGACACATTTCTACGAATTACTTTTACTCATTTTTATGAGACATTTTATCAATATTATTTTTATCTTTTATTTAATGCAAAGTGATTTTAGTTGACATATTTTAATTTTATTTGTACATAAAGATCAGTAAACTGTAATTTTATAGGTAAGCTGAGATAATTAATTAATAAGATGTATTTTCCTTCAAGTGTATAGTATTTTATTTGTTGCTTCTCTAGTAATTAAACTAGAACACCTTTTTGTAATTGCTTTCTGTCGTTCCATGTAATGTTCTAAATAAATTGTTGGAACTACTAACTAGATAGTAGAAGAAGACAGTCATCATTTTTATTTTCAGCTAATTTTTCTCTATATAGTCAATCTAAATAGTAGTCTCGACAAATTAGATAGTCAAACCTAGTATTTAAATAGTAAAACCAACTAACAACGTAGTTATGCTTAGTCCTACTATTTAGATAGGAAAATCAACTACTTCTGTTTTCCGTGCATCGATTTCAAATTATTAACTAATAGTTCTAAACGTTCATCTTTTTGTTCTAAATTTAAATTTATTTTGAATTCTTTTATTCTACATATTAAAAGATTATTAAGTTCACCAGTCACATTAAAATTTATTATTATTTCAACAGATACTAGCAACTAAATGATATCTAGTAATTTATTACAATTAGATCATGCTAATAATTATTATGAAATACGCATATAAAATAAATTGCGATGTCTGGATAGAGAAAAAAATGATTAACCCTTGACTGCCAATGACAAAAATCTTTGTCATTTTTTACTTTTCCCAGACTGCCAGATACTTTGTCACGATATAATGTAGACTAACAAATTCTAGAATTTATGTAAAATAAAACCAAATTCATTTCTAGCTAGTCTAAGATGTACTGAATATGACGGCGTTGTCCATTTTCATAATCGCGGTGTCAAAAAAAATATATAAATTCACAAGGATGGTAGTTTTCACAATTTTTGAAATATCTTAGTGATAATATGTATGACATTATGTTCAATCAATTTATGTATAAAAAGTTTATAAAACCGCTTGATCGGGGGTTTTTGGGGGTCGCTGATTACGAATCTGAGGTCATATTTTGGAAATTCAAAATGGCGGATCCAATATGGCGGACACTTTTTTGAAAAGTCTAACCATTCTGCTTGAAACTTGTTATTCGGGGGTTTTCGCGGTAAAAAAGTAACAAATATCAAGTGAAATGGTTGGAATTCAATATATTTGTCCGCCATTTTGAATGATCAAAATCTGACTTCAGATTCGCAATCAGCAACCCCGAAAAACCTCAAGTAACAAATTTCAAGCGAAATGGTTGGAATTTGGAAAATTTGTCCGCCATATTGAATCCGCCATTTTCAATTTTCAAAATCGGACTTCAGAATAACAATCAGCGACCCAAAATACCCCTATACACCAAGTTAAAGTAAAATCTAACAAATTTTTTTTTGCATTTTTGGGATTTTTTGTGAAATTCTTAAGTGTGAAATTTGTGGCCTGAGCCGAGCGACATCCCTATTTATATAAACAAAGGACGATGATATGACAAATAGTTTAAACAGTAAATAAAATCCTACATGAATAGTGTTTTTCGATGCAAGGCCGTATTGTCTTACGGCTGTGTGTCGAACATTGTTTTTCGGTACTGAAATCTGTAAAAATTCGATTTCACGGACTTCATTTGGTTTGTATTGGTTATGTTTTTGACAGGGCAGATTCATGTTACACGTGATCCCTAAAATTTAATTTTACGGACTCTAAGTAAACCGTAAAATCGGATTTTACGGCTGTAGTACCGAAAAATTATTTGAAGTTTTGTAAATGAAAGAGTAGTGTGAGGGATCAAAATTTGATTTGATTATTACTTCATAGCGTAAGCTTAGTCTAGTGTAAATAAGTCTGTAAGACCCCACAAAAGAAATCTGATGGAAAGTGTCTAGTTTGTTGTTTATTCAAACTAGTCTCATGCCTAACTACAGACGTATGAGTAATAATGGAACCAATGTTAAAATTAGCTAATTGTAGTTGTTGCAACCTATAGAATTATCCGGAATCATTCAACGGTGTTATGTTTTAAATCAGGACTAGCTAAATCAATTAGACTGAACTTGATACTTTTTTTACGAAGTTACTTTTAAGATCACAAAGAAAAGTAGAACCAATTGTATTTTACATTTTGCGTATTTCATTTGAAACCGTTTTTCGTCTTATGAATATTTTTTCAATTAAATTTAAAAGGCTAGAAAAATTTTTTCTTAGAATCAACTAAACTGCTCAGTTGCTCTGGTATCTTTTGATTGCCCCCACAAGGTTTAGAATTCACGACTCGTCATTGTTGCAGCTAATGTAGGGAGAGTGAGAGTAGAAGGGGTAAGGGATAGAAGGAGAGGGGGCGCCCAATCGATAGTGAGCTATCTTGAGCTTTGGCTTCAATAAGCTTACACGAAAAATCGGCAAGTGCCCTATGGCTATTTGCATAAACTCCAAATGTTATTATGATAACCAGAAGGCGAAAACATGTTGAAGAAACATTGCATAAATGTTTTCATTTCTGAGTTCAGTTTTTACCAATTTTTCATCAGTATGCACAAAATCGATGGATTAGAGGAAACTTTGGAAAATATTAAAACAATCAACGGGAGAAGCGCATTAGCATGATCAGTGGACAATGACTCACGCATAATGACGCAGTACGTTCGATCGGGCAGCGACAAAAAGAAATTAAATAAGGCATATTCTCAGTTAGCGAGGCAAAAGTGCGTAATGACTTTTTCTGCTCATCCGCCGCTAATCATCTCGATTGAGTCACGCGGTTAACAATAACTGCACTCGATTACGTGTTCGCGATTCGCTTCGAGTCCAATCGCAGCGTCGGTTTTTGCATCGGTACGAAAACCACATCTCTCGCTGTCCGGCAATCATTATTCTCCATAATTGCGTCACCGAGGTCAAAGGGCAAGCTGATAAACGACCCGATACGTCTACGTATATACCTTCGGCTGTTTAGCGCATTCCGCGATGGCAATCGGAGGCGCGCATAATGCACCGGACAGTACTCGCCTGTTCTATGAACCGATGCAATCGTAATGGTAATTGCGCTTATCAAGATGCGATCAATTTCGATTCGCCGTCACCGTACGGTTTCGTTGTGCGTTATCAAGGCTGCAAGGCTCCTTACGTCATAACTATTAATTGTTATACCAACTGACGTTTGCCGGACGTAATACGAAAAGCGCATAGGAAGAACGTCGCGTCGCGCGAACGTAGTAATTCAATTCTGGACAGAGCTTGAGAAAACTGCGTATCGCCAAGACACTCGATTACAAATGGATGAAATCAATTTATTTATCACCCATTTTGTGATTAGGATCACGACTAATTGATTTAATTACATTTTGAAATCGTTACCTTGTGTAGACGTTTTGCATTATACTGTGATTACTACTTTCAATTCCATTAAAAATGTACTGCACAATCCCTTATTGGTGTTGTCATTCAATATCAAGACTTATTGGGAACAATAGGTGCTCCTACAATATGTATTTATCTACCACGTCAGGCTTGTGTATAAAGTGGGGTTAGATAGAGTCTGTAGCAATATTTATGATTTATTTGTTGCAACGATAAATGATATGTTTAAGTTGTTCAGAATGTTTCCAATGCGCAAACGTTAACATCCGTAAAGCTAATCGATTAACTTTCAAGCAATTTATAAAATGGAGAAATGTTTTAAAGTTTCGGAAAATAATTTAATAAAAAAAGAATATTTTCGAAAGAAAATATATTAAGAATTTCTCCTAGGTCGTTAGTTAGAATCTCCGTTGGTGCACATATTCGATTACCATTTTCACTACTTGTATATTTCAGAAACATTACAGTAATCAGCTATTAACCAGGGTATAATTGATTTCACCCAAATGGTCAGGGTTTCAGTTGGCATCTAGCCTGGTTTACCTGATTAAAGAATTAATTTTTTTTTTTGTTTTTTTTTATTATCTTATCAACTGGCGAAATTGCCCTTTTTTTAGAATTTCTTACACACATTTTAATTTCTATTTGCGAGAGCTGCGGATCGACTTAAGATGGAGCCATTCTTCACATTTATGTATGAAATATAGGAGCTGTAGAAACCTACACTAAGTACAGCAAAGGTCATAAGTCGACTTCCTCCAGATAAACAACATTGCGAACCGTAAATAAACAGAGTGGCTCGTCTTACAAACTCCGAGCTGCTGCATGAAAATCGTTTTCGAAATATTATTCCCTCACCGGGGATCGAACTCACGACCTACGACACTGTAGGCCAGTGAGCTACCACCACGAAACCTATAAGACCCGAACTGAAAACTGGGTTCTGAATGGAGTCCAGACAAACCAGACCGACCCATTAGGATTCCAAGAACAACTAGGATAACCTGGTTATGTTCTGATCATATCCTGGTTATTATCTCAAATCTGACCGGGTTCCAGTTAGGGAAGCCTGACAAACCCGGTCGTATCCGGACTACGACCAGGATAATCCGTCGTGATTGCGATAAGAGTCTGGATGAAAATTCTACTCTGGAAGTTGTCTATTATGTGTTCCCTTTCGGAGATTCGTGATTAAGAATCCAGTATCATATTTTAGGAATTCAAAATGGCGCATCAAATATGCACTAACAAGATGTCGAGAAACGGCAAATGTCTCTAAATGTTTTTCATTCTACTGCATTTTGGGCTGCTAGTTAGGAATTTGATGGCCAATTTTCAAATTCAGAATCGCAGAGTAAAGGCAAACGAAACTTAAGAAAAAAATAAAAGCCTTATTGTCCAAATTTGTTGTTTGATCTTTGAATTATTGAAATATTCAAAATTTGTGTAAAAAATTATGTATAACGATTACTGTTGCTTATAGTTTTATTAAAATTTTCAGTCAAAAGCAGAGGCAGGAACAAAGACGTGTAAGACTCTATTTTGTTTCGTGTTTAAATTATCATTTTTATATATTTAATTGTTAATATAGTTCTGTAAGAATAATCATTATAAAACAACATAATTGTAGGTCGTCCACCAACAAGTCGATGGATGGTTGACAGTTTATAATTATATTTGATAAGATTGTATAATACTGTTATAGGAAAATGTCAAGTGTCAACGTAAGGCATTGATTATACGTTTCGTTTCGATGAAAATTGATCCCACATCGAGTCCTAATGTGGAATTCCAATAGGTAAATAATATACACATTTGCGCTACACGAAAGTACATACATTGTTTTAAGGGTCGCTGAATATTAGTCTGGTATCAGATGTTTAACATTGAAATGGTGGATCATATATAGCTGATTAATAATTTCGAACTTATTAAAACCCTGTTTTATCACTGATCCGCTGTTTCCAATTTTTGAAAATCTGAAACCAGGTTTATCATATTACAAACATTTTTAATTTGAAATGTAAAGACTAGAAAGACTTGAATAGTATTCAGCGCCAAGTTTAATCCTCAAGCAGTTATCTTCAGTAGGATTTAGAAAATTTTTAATTCGCCATTTGGAAATGTTGAAAATTTAATATCGAAATAATGTTCAGCAAACAAAAACCTACTTTCGAGACTTTGGAATCGTTTGCATTTCTTGATTGGTCATATTAGATCCAATACAATGATAATGCGATAATTGTTTTGATATAAAACAGAACCGACAATATTCCGTCCATGGTTTTGTTGTGTTTTCAAAACTTATAAAGCAGAAGCGGCATTTTCAATTTAAAATATGTAGAATAATGTGATCAGTTTAAAAGAAAATCAAAATAGTCACCAGATAAAATATTATAATAATATATCAATATTTATAATTAAACAACAGATCTAAGATTGTAAGAGTAAGAATTAATCCGTCACTGAATATTTAGATTCTATAGTTTTCGACCCTGCTCTTTCCGAATTCGAAGTCCGTTTTCTGCTAGGAGTAGCCATTTTTAAATATGACGTCGAAAAGACAAAAAAAGAGAAAACTTCGATATTTCGATGGGCTTTTAACCCATTTCGTCCCAAAGTGTCCGTTTTGTCCGTCAATATTCAACGACGTATTACTATATATTTTCAGCCCCTAAAAGAATCGCCAAAGCCATAATCCACTATTTTCGAGGTCGCTCTATCGATTTATGCCATTTAGAAAACGGAAAGACAATGTCCTAACCCTCATTTTCTTCAATTAAAAAAAATAAAGGATAATTTTAAGGCTATTTTTTCCAAAAAAATTAACTTAACCCGTAAAATCCAAAAATTCAAAAAATATTCAAAAAATTCTGAAAAAAATTCAGCACATTCTTTGATAGATTCTAAGAACTTTTGGTTCAACAAAAATTTTTCAAAAAGTCTACGATTTTCCGACAATTCATCATTTTTGTTTCCGTTTGACTATTACGGGTTAAGGGTGGTTTTGCAACCCTTAGATGTAACAAATAAAATAAGTATATGTCATAACTCTTTATTACGTACCTCGACCGCCCTGTTTTTGGTCATTTCACTGAATTTTATGGTGTATTTCGCATTGTAAATTGCACTTTTTTGAAAAAAATAGCCTTAAAATTATCCTTTATTTTTTTTAATTGAAAAAAATGAGGTTAGGACATTGTCTTTCCGTTTTCGAAATGGCATAAATCGGTAGAGCGACCTCGAAAATAGTGGATTATGGCTTTGGCGATTCTTTTAGGGGCTGAAAATATATAGTAATACGTCGTTGAATATTGACGGACAAAACGGACACTATGGGACGAAATAGGTTAATGTTCTCTACTACCATTGACCTCCACGTCGTGAGAGTTGGAAATATAAAATACCATGGCTAACAAATGATAAAAACACAATAAAATTAATGTTTGAAGACATCGATAATTGTAAATTCTATAATATAAAATCTATTGTTTGACTTAAAGAATGATGAATCAACGCTTATTGTGAACTTTACAAATCATAGGTCATATTTATATCATAAGCAACCTCGAAAATCGAGAAGTAATCATTTTCATCTCATTTCTAACTTTTTACATTTTAGTCCACCATGTTGGATCTGCCCTTTTCGAATTTTGAAAATCAAAGGTCATATTCATAATTAGCGGCCCTGAAAACCGTTGAGTAGACAGTTTCATCTGGATCAAGCAATTTTGTGCATTTCAGTCGGTCTTCTTGGATCCGCCATTTTATATTTTGCATATATGTCAACTTTTAGTCAAACTCATTATGGCACCAGATCCAGGTCCTTGCAATGATTAGTTAGCGCGAAACTATTGAAAAACATGAAAAACCGAACGAAAAATCGAAATTTTCTCTATTTTTTTTTCTTTTCGCCGCTATATTTAAAAAATGGCTGCTTTATTGTTTGAAATTACTTTAAAATGGAATTTGTGGTATAGTTGTGGGACACCCTGTGTATGAAAATGTTTTTTAGAACATGTCTGCGACTAAATTCTCATCACTCTAAATTAATCATAACCGATCCAAAGAAAAACCGCTTAACGAGTTCTAAGTGAGTTCGATGAATTGTCAAACATTCTTTAATTCTTACGTTTGCAGTCATGATTCCTTCGCTCATGTTGGATTTTACATTTCGGATTTTGAAAATCTCAGTTCATATTAGTATTAAATAATGACCTAATGAACTCGTAAGTGAAGAACTTCGGCTGAATTTCATGTAGTGACAAATTTCAAAATGGATACTACGAAAAGTTATTGGAGCCGTGGGTATTCTTCAGGGAAAGTGTATTTTCAGTTTCTGAATAACAAACTGAAAGTTCCAATCGACAGATTTTATTATAGGCTGAGCAACCTAAAGAACAAGGTCCAAAAAATCAGTTTTTTGCAATAAGTTCTTATTTTACGGAATTGGTGTACAGGAAAAAATTGTAGCCAATCAAATTCACAACGATTTCTTTATTTTAAATTTTTCTAGGTGCAAAATTGACGGAGATTTTTCTCTTGAATATTTGTTGCGCATGTTTTTTTACTTGTAACTAAAAAAATATAGAGAAACATTGTAACTTACAAAATTTTGCTTGTTAGAAATTCTCGTGTATGCAAAATTGACTAAAATATGACGCATTAATATGCATTTTGGTTACTAGTTTTAAGGCAAATGTCTTTATATCTTACCTTCGAACTCGTAAACTCGACATCTACGTTGTAAAACATAATTACCAAAAAATATAAGTATTTAAATTTCCTTTCATGTGGTATATTGAAAATTCAAAAAAATCTCACTGATTATTCCGAAAACGACCATGGCACAATTTTTCGTCTTTTCTGCATATATTTGTGCATGCACCGCTATTAAAATGTTCATAATATATAAATGTACCCATATTTTTCGAAGCTAATTAAATATTCTAGAAAATGATCCGATTTTGAAACGGTTGCGATAAATAATTTTCGAAATATAGCCGTTGAGTATATTATATTTTTTTTTTAATTTTCAAGGTTATTTGCAGTATTCTGGTAAACAAATACACTGTTTTAAGAAAAATCGGAATCGTCATTTTTTCTGTTGTTTAAAAAAATATCTGTTCAGGTTTGAAATATACTGTATTTTACTTCGTTAGAAATGCAGGAGTTACCTACTATTTTTATCAAAAATAAATAAATAGGTCGGTTTTGTCCTACAATTTAATTTGTTGAAATTTTCCCTCGACGATTCGAACAAACTCGTGTTCATTTTTAAGAGGTTACTGTGTTGTTTAGGCAATGCAAATAAATCAGTTAGATAAATACAAAGCTAATATAACAGAAACATTAAACAATAAAATAAAAAACTAACTAGAACAAATTTACATAAAAATACGTTACAAAATACAGAAAAATGGTTCATCAATTTAACAGACACACACATTCCAGACAATGTAAAATTTATTGCAAAACTGGGACCAAGATATAATACTATAGACAAATTAGATACGATAAATTATACAGAATCATTTATTGCCAGGAATTCTGCGATACCAAAAACTGATATACGCAATAAAATTAGCGATAAAATGTTAAGATTTTCAAATAAAAAAAAAAAAGTAGTAACCTCTTGAAAATGAACACAAGTTTGTTCGATACGTCGAGGGAAAACTTCAACAAATTAAATTATAGGACAAAGCCACCGGTTTATTTATTTTTTATTATATATACTCCTACACAACAACATCATGTACCTACGATTTTTACATTTCTCTCGGTTTCTATCAATTAAAAACTACATTTCTAAAAAAGATATTGTGTTAATTAAAATTAAGAAAAAGGAAAAAAAACTAAGAAAAATTATATTGATCTTTATTTTGTTTCCTTGTGGCTCACTTATAATAGCGTTAGTTAAAAATGTACACATAATTTAATTCTCTAATCGAGTGTACGTAAAACACTTTAAACAATAATTTTTCCATTACTCAGA
Source organism: Trichopria drosophilae (assembly GCA_030407085.1). NCBI lineage: Eukaryota > Metazoa > Arthropoda > Insecta > Hymenoptera > Diapriidae > Trichopria > Trichopria drosophilae. Next base: position 95,298,874 of record CM059586.1, on the reverse strand, counting down.
CTATTCGTATGGTTCCATACAATGCTATTTGCTTTTTCCATAAATTGAAATTTTGTTAAAGTGGTAAAAGAAATTATTCCTGTTTTTTTATGCATTTTTCTGAAAATTGCATCAAAAATATAATAACATGCACAAGAAGTATTAGAATGAGATCTTGGACATATAACAGAGTATATCCTGCAAAAGGTAGTTAAAACGTTCGGAATGCACGTCATGCATCTCATGCATCTCATCGTTGTTTTTAGAATTTCAACAAAAAATGAGTAGTTAGTTATGATTTGCACAAAATTATTGGAAAAATGCATTTTCTATGGTGTTAAATTTTTTATGTTTCAATTTTTCTCGGTTATTTTTTACAAGTGCGTAAAAGTGCATAAAAAGTTATTTAAAATCTACGGTGGTATGCATTTTTTATTAAAGTCTTTTAAAATATCGCCATCTTGAATATTCCATGGCGAAATAATAAATATCTACGAAAAAATTTCAAAATTTTATGCACTTTTCACACACTTTTACGATAACACCTCCGATATCTACAAAAAATTAAAATTAAACAAATTGCAATAAAAAATTGTCATTTGTCAAAAGTATAAGTAAAGACTCAATTTTTTATCAAATGGTAAAAAAAACATTTCAAAGTAGTTGTACCTTGATCTTAATATGTAATAAAGCGTAGAAGTTGTACACGGGACACAAAAAATAGGGAAATGTAGGTGAAAAACAAAGAAAAATAATTTTTCTAAATATAAATCAAATAAACAACAGCTAATTTAGGAAAAAATCCTGAGTAACAAAATTTGGTAAACCCGAAGAAGATAACAGAAATATTACGAAAAACATAAAAACCCGCCCAAATATATTTTTTAGAAGTATTGACGAAATAGACGATATTATTTTTCAAAAACGTATTCACCTATCGATCACACTGAACTCGATTTGACAGAATCAACAAAAACAAATCCCTTTATTTCTTAATTACACAAGTTCTCATCTTTATTTCAATCGTATTACGCATTAATTTCGATTGCTCAATTCTCTGATTACGCTTTTGTTGGAAGTTCTTAATGTTACGGATTTCCCAGTCAACGCCACCGTCTGTGATTACCTAAGGCTGGTATTTCGTTCGATGACATCAAACTGATTAAAGCTTTCAATAAATATACAAAGACACTCACACAATAATTTCCGACAGTGTTTGATGCACTCTTATCGTTTACTTTCGATGAATAAAAGGTTTGTTGATTCTCTTCGACTTTTTCCTCATGATGTACCTGTCTTAGCGATAAATCGTTATTGTTAAATAAATGATTTAATGATTCACCACGAGGTATTTAGTAATTATGTCCGAGTATTCTCATATGTGACCCCAACCCCCTTCTTTTGCTCGAGGATCAGATGAATGGCGATGCATTTCTCGAAAACACGTTCGGCGATTCTTCTTGTAAGTCCAATATGGAAATTGCCTCATTTGCAAATATGCAACCAGACGTAATGAGTTATGATTACAATTAACCGCGTGTGTTTTGTATCGGTAACGTATGTCGTGTATTGGCTATCTCGAAATCACGACTGGGAAAAACGGCTAATGCTCTCGAAGAGTGACGATCGCAGGAGTGAACAAAGGATAATAACACGCTCGTTCATCGATCCGAGATAAGAAGGAAAAATTATTCTCGATCCGTCTCTTTAGCAACTAGAGCGATTTATTGCTTCATTCGCCATTGAGTACTATTGCTGCAAGACAATTCAAAAATAAATTGCCAGGAATTTATTTCGACAAATTGTTTCGATTATATCTATAAGTGTAATTTATTATTCATAATATTATCATTAATACAATATATGACGATTCTTCGATTAATAGTCCAATCGGTATATTGCACGCGAGTGAAATTCCAACTTTCACGATTCATTTTTTATAGATTGAAAACTGATGAAAGAAAAAATTTATTCGTATCAGCGAAAGTGGAAAATACGTAGGTAAAGAAATTCCGTTATGTGTTATAATCAATGACTAAACAAAATCATAAATATGAAGTAACTTTATTTATTTTCAAAGTAGTTGGTATTCCCATAGTAAGCATGGGAAAAATTGGAGTGAGGGATGACTAATTTTGTAAATACATTAAGATACGCGTGTATTTAGTGCATGTATAATATACTAATTAGTGTCGTCTTTTCATTTTTAAAGATGATTTTAGTTCCCGAGGACTTTCTGAAATAATTTATACATATAAGGTACATATAGTTCTTACCAACAAATGTTGGTCAGCCTGTAAAACAGTTGTTGCTATGACTAGACATTTGTCCTTGATGGAGTTTCTTATGTATCCTCCCTCTTGGCTTTAATGAAGTCGAATAATAAAATAAAAAATTTTAAAAAAGTACAACAAAATATTTTCAAAATTTAAATTAAAGACATTCTAAAGATTAAAGATTCTCGAATACATTAAACATATGTATTAAGATCCCCCCCCCCTTTTTAAATTAGAATTACTAATTAAAATAACGATATTTAATCGTGTATCATATTTAAAATATAAATGATTTTATTGGAGTATAATAAATTCGTCCATTCATTATATGATTATTGATAAAAATAACAATATTCAATAACAAAATATTTATGTCTGGATCTCTTTCAGTTTTTAGTTATTGTTACATAATTAAAATTGCATATTTTCATGAATAACAGTGGCATTTGATGAAAAAATATTATTACTATGCAAACAATGAATAATATTAAATAAAGACGCACTATAAGAATGACTGGATAGTTATACTGAGTGAAATAATTATTGTAAAACAAATGTTAGTAACGACACAGTGCTACACATCTAAAAATTGTTTTAGTAATTTGCCTTTTCGCCCTTCTGGTCGTAAAGTCCGATTTTGGGCCCTCGAAAATGACCTAGTTGACATAGTTTCCCACACATCCCAGTTTAAAATTCGGGTCTAAAAAAAATAATAACGAACATTTTGATGTAAAATTCTTAATATTTATTAATGCAAGCCACAAAGAAATACCTATTTAAATAAGGATTATCCAAAATCCTGATCTAATTCTGTTTGGATATGGCTATAAGCGAGTTCTGATTTAATCACAAGAGATCTTGTTTTTAAGATTTTAATTTTTACTTGAAAAACTACTGCTTGTTAATTGAGGAGAAAGTAGTAAACGGAACTACTTCTTTAAATCGACAGAGGGTGTTGATGGGAATTTTATTACTTTTATCAAAGTTAATAGTCAATAATTAAATTTCGCAGAATATCTAGTTAAATTAACGTAGTTGTAAACTTAGTCATTCAGGTTATTGTCCGAATTTTACTTGAAAACGTTGAAAATAAAATAATGAAATTAGTAAAAAATGTTCTGTCAACTTTGGGATTCTAAATAATAATTAACATGTGTTGACATACAAAGTACATTGTAAATTTAAGTCACCAAATACTTAATCATCTTTTACATTAAAAACGTTGTACTGAATGACATTGTCCTATTAAACCTCGACAAACATGTATTAAACATTTCAGACGGTTTTAATCATCTTCAATTATACTCGACTTTAAAATTCTACGTAACAATTTGGCAATCATTTTGAATTATTTAAAAACGGCGCATGTTTCATCGGTTTATTACATACATACACAGTAACATAACTATATAGTATATACTGTTTCAAGTAAATCTGTGCAGAATTTTATTTAAACTTAATTTTAAAGAAATTTTAACATTCAATGGCGGTGCACCTTCAGTTTTTATAATAATAATATATTGTGCAACTGTGGAGCAAAATAAGTATTCTCCTTTGTTATGCATACTATTCTTTCATACGAAAGCGCCAAATACTTTTTATATTTTAAAAAAACGCACAGTAGTATGAATGAGATTTTTATTAAATCACAAGATTTTAATGTAGGCAAATATCCAGTGAATTTGACTGAAATCCGTTGAATGAAATCACATGCTTTTCGCTGGAATATAGTGTTTACTAACTGATAGATTAGGCGAATTTTACTAAAATCACTGGAATCAAACCATATGCTTTTTACCGATAATCAGTGGTTTTCACTGGAAACAGTGTCTATTCACTGATTAATTCAGCGAATCAGACTAAAATCAGTGAAATGAAATCACGGATTTTCTCTGGAATATAGTGCTTACTAACTGACCAATTAAGCGAATTTAGCAAAAATCGACTGAATGAACTGTTTGCACTAAAAAATCAGCTCCTACTCATCTTAAGTAATACGCAAAACTATTAAAAGTATTTTAATTGCCATAAACACTTAATAGTGTTGCCTGTGGTAAATAGTTGCTAATTTTCTGATATAATTAATTTATTCAGTAAATTTAAGCAAAATCTATAATACAAACTTAGCTAATATAACTTTGTACACTCCCTTCAAAATATAAGTAGCACCTGCATACAATTTTAAAGGTTATAAAATGGTTAAAAACGATCAATTACGATAAAAACATTATAGATAGTACCTGAAACAGATCACGATTATTCAACTTTTCGGTGGCGTCTCCAGTATCTAGAATTTCGGGCTTGCATGGGCAACTTATGAAACTCAAATGCGATTATGAAAACGCAAAAAAAAACAACACAGAACATTTATTTACGATCCCTTTATAAAAACTTCTTGGGACAGAAAAACCTGCTCAAATTCGAGGAACAAAGTTGTTGCAGCCTTAAAATCTACTTTATTGAAATTGTATATAGACGTTCAGTTTTATGTAGGATGAAATGCAAATCACTGGTTACATTAAGTGATTGGTGTTAAAATAATATACAACTGAAGGAACCGGTGAACTAGTGGGCATTAGGGTTGAATTCTGCAGGAGTTTCAGTAAATACAATATTTCGACTGGTTAAATAGTAAAATAAACTGGTTAAACAGGGAAATTCAATGATTTATTAGCGAAAATTGTTTTCGCTGACGCATTTGGCTAAATTTTCACTGTTTCAGATTAAGAGAGTGCAATAAAAATAATATAATAAAATGTAACTTTTCTAGACGTTGCCGGAAGTGCTTCTATTGTCGCGTATGGCCACCAAATATTTTGTTTGTCCACATACTAGGTTATATCTAAATAGTTTAATTTAGAGACGATTCAAAGTAAACACCGTTAGTCATAGACGAAAACAGGTATCCTGATTGAAACGATTACATCATGAAAATATAATGAAATGTGACACTTCCGCTTTCTAAAGGAATCCCAGATTGCGGTTTCCAAAGAGATATCGAAGAAACTTACGTCTTCTTTAGTTTCGTGGTTAATCGAGCATCTCGATGAAGTTGATACAAAAGTGTCGCATCGTTGCCATCACTGCGAATAAATTTACTTTGAAATTAGTTAATACCTGGCTTTGGCAAAGTCACCCGTAATCCCACGTTCGAAGCTTACATAATGTCGATTATACAAATGTTGCATGCTACTGCGGTCGGATCAGGGCCAGCACGATATTACGTAGTAAATAAATATATAATTAGGTTGGCGGGCATCGTAGGATTAATTCAAGGCTGGGTCCGTGACATAGAATTTCAGTTTATCATTCGGATCTAACGTAATAGTATCTAGTATCTGGTTCACCCTCGGTGCTGTTGCACATCATGTTCGACACATACCATATGCAGCCATATTTTTCATATTGCAAGATGGTGCTTTTCGTGATGTTCAAGTCGCGGTTGTATGGTATTACTGGCATGAATACATAACTAATAAATAATTTAGTTTTTTCTCTATGATATAATAAAAAATATCTGTTTGTTATAGATAACACAGGACTACAAAAAATTTGTTTCGTGATCACTTGAATCAGTAATAGTGGATCTTATAGATTTTTGGCGGCTGAAAACGAATCCGTTATTCCATTTGGCATATCACGTCAGGATTTTAAGATATCTGAGCCTAAAAATATTCAAAAATATATTTTTTGGCAATTTAAAGTTGGAATATGTAGAAAATCTAAAAAAGTTAGTTAACTTGGACAACTAATTTATTTTCAGCAACCAAAAATGTTAATTTTATTTCTGTTAATGTTAATTTCTCATGAAACATTAGTTTTTTAGAAAAGTGATTTCTTTTCTTACCAAAATCCTGGTTCAATTTTCCATAGCCATTTTCAATTTTCTGAGAAGGGCAGAAAAATATACATACCAATAATAATCAAATTTTCTCCTTTTTTTGAGATAAAGGAAGAGATAGTTCGTCGTAATACGATCCAATATATTGATTATAATAGAAGATGATACGTACATCTCAGTGACTAGGGTATGTCACTCTCATAAGTCGTTATTAATAAAGATATCTACAAAAAAATTATTCATAAAAAAACTTAATGGACATAAAATTAATACAAATTTAGATTATTAGGTAAATTATGTCCATTAGATTGATATATTTTTAATAGATGACTTAGAAACACTTTTATGCGAACTGTAAAAATTATTAAATGACGAAAAAGTTAATAAAACGATTCAAAAGTGTATTGTAATGTTTGAAAAGATTTTTTTTAAAATGTGTGTGATTGAATTAATACAAAAATATTTAAAAATATAAATATATAGTAAATGAAAATGTCTATTTTTTAATTAATTAAAATGTAACGAATTAATTTCTGTAATTTACCTGTACAATAAAAATGTTATGCATTTTGGAGAATGAATCTTACAAACTGTGTAAGCCTTGATCTGTTAGATAGCATGTGATTAACTAAATCTAATATGCTAAAGAATTGTAGATAGAATGCATATATACTAACATATACTAACATATACTAATGTTCAAAATGTTGTTGACAAAGTCATTTATAAAGTATTTCTGGGAATGAAAACTTTAAATTTAAATTTAATACAATGAAAATTTAAAATAGTGACAAATAGAAATTTAAACGTGAAAAAACTGTAAAATGATGTTTTTGATGACTACAAATTAACTTTTTTGAAATATAATTTTCTTAGAAAGGTATAATAAATCAATTATTTTGTTAAACTAAAGTAATTAGATAGTACCTTTGATGTTTCAAATCTGTTGTTAACGAAGTTTTTATATTTTTTAATGTAAACAGTTTCTAATTCTAATCTTTTTCTCCAATTTGTTTCTTTAGCTAACATACTAGTCTTGTCAAAAACAAAAGCATGTCCAGTTTCAATGGCGATGCTTTGTTAAATTAGTGTGATATACTTGATTTAGTTTTATGTTATTTCTATGTTCATATATTCTTTTTTGTAATAAATTACCAAAAAAATACCAATAATAATATATAGATAAACAAAGAGGCGAAACGTTAGCAATATAAATTAAATCTATTTTTATATAGCATATCTTGTATAATCTCCACAACACAGCTGTTTAAAAAAATTGTTTTTTTTTATTTACCTTCAAAAAGGAGATATACCTTAATTAATAGTCAAATTTACTAATGTTTTCGACATGTTCTACTAATCTCTAATTAGTCATCTTTTAATACCTTATTATTAAAATGAATTATATTTGAAGTTATATTTGAAGAATGATGTTTTTTACTATTCAAAATTACAGAATATCTCAGAATATCAATCTATATACAGTAGAATCGCGGCATATTTACGTCTCGTTATATTTGTCTGTCGCCGCTCTCTTTTTCCCCCACCTTGTGCGCTGGGGCCTCAGGAAGAGCCTGATGTGACGTCACGAACGTAACGCGACTGAGGAGAGTGGGAGAATTAGCGCTCCCCTTCTGTTGACAATTATAAGGAGACGGGAGGGGGAGGCGAGGAACCGTGTGGGCAAATATACCGGGACTCTACTGAATAAGCAAAATGATCGATTTTTTAATTACATCAAAAAATTTACTTTGCGAATAACTGCAAAAAAAATTTGTTACGATATTCATCCATGAATAGAAAATTTTATTATTTCTATACGAATTTTTTATATATAAGGTAAACATGTAAATAAAGATTCATTTTTTAACTATAAAATGTCCGAATGATATTTTAAGACGTCACTTACGATAAAGGAATTTGCAAACCCCAACAAAATTACCCAAAACATACCAATTGATAAATTGGGTTTCGAAATGACATTACAAAAATCCATATTACTCATTCTCTACTCCGTAAATTAAGATTGAAGTAAAATACATTAAGCAATAACATCATCAAAAAATCCCGACAAAATTAGCATCTAATCTTACAGTTATTGCAGAAACTGCATATCGGTGACCCCACAGACATAACTCGCGATAAGTCGTGCATCACATGGGCAAATTCCTGAATCGCATTGTTTCTCTCAAGAAAACGAAACAATGCCCTGGAACGAGTGATGTAATCCCCTTATTTCTCCGTCGCTCAAGAATCTTGTCCAAACAAAACAGTGCGTTACAATAATAGCGCAAAGGCGGCATCGAAGTGCATACCGATAAATCGCAAATCTATCGGGCGAGGTTGCGCCACATTTGCATAATCCGCGTTTTTCGCAAATGTGCAACTCGTTAACAATATCAACAGTCGATGAGTTATGCATTGAACAATAAAGTGCAACGAATTATTTCATATCAATATAACAACAAATTCTTGCAAAAGCTTCAAATTACTAAAGTGATATGTATATTGCCTGCTAAAATAGTTTTACACTTGAACTGCACAGTAAGAAATTGTTGAATTCAAATGTTTACCAGTATCGAACATCCCAGTTAAAAGGTGATAGATGCACCTCATAAAAGAATTGAAATTTAAGCAATTAATGCAAAACTTCAATCAAAATGATAACAATTAACGATAACAGAGTTTAAAAGAAAACATATTTTCTACACAAAAGAAACAAATATAAGACGAATTTACAATTCATTTGCAGGATCTTAGTTATGAGGGGTGAAGTATAATAATTCTTGCATAAACTTACGAGGAATACAAAAACGTTTTAATGTATTTTTAATACTAAAAATTACTTGCAAAAAATAAAAATTATATTTATTTTACATTAAAACATAATTCCATTACTTAAATGTGTTACTAACATTTGATGCATATGGTTAAAAAAGGCGCTTACTGTTCTTAAATAAGACCAGTAATATACAATTATAATAATAAGAAATAAGGTATGTTGTACAACCTAAAATATACATTGTGGATATAAAAATTGTATTAAAGTGATTATAGTCAATTTTTTACATTTCCGTGTTTGGTACAGCTACAAATCGAAGCCAATTGTTACTTCGTGTACCTTGGTGAACATTCGGCAACGGTCTCGACAGCTAAGTCAGTTGACGATTTCAGTAGTGTCATACCTTCCTGCAATCTTTTTTATTTTTCAATCACTAGAAATAGAGAGGATATACTAAAGGAAGTAGAACTTTTCTTGACTAAATAAAGAAGAAATGTAAAAAAAAAATAAGAAAACATATTAATTAAATTTAACACGATCTTATTGAAAGAGATCCATTACTGTAAATAATCATGAAAAATAAAATGTTTCCATTCCAAAATAAACCAGAATTATTTACGAAATATTACGATTTCTAAAATTATCCTATTCGCTATTGTAAGATGTGGTTTGATTGTATGATTTTGCAAAAATTTAATTAATTCCGGAATAAAATTTGCACAAAAATTAAAATCTTAACAAGAAAATAAAACCGTTTTATTTATGGTTAGCTTATGTATCAGTACACCGGAAGACGTATAAGTAGTTATGGTTTTGCCTCAGAAGTAGTGAATCCTATTGCGCAGTTGTCCTTACTACTCAAATCGTACGGCGAACCAATTAAGTAGTAACGACTAAAACAAAAGTTCCCTCTGCCGCATTTTACTACTTAAAGTTACTGTAATCACTGATGGATTTTCGATTACAGTCACGTACCGATTTGATATACTTTTAATTGTTGAAGAAATATTGACTTACAATGTCTGCTTATGACACCCAAATACAACATAATAAGTTATAAACTTAATATTACACTAGAGAAAAGTAGAGCAATTAACCAAAATGGAAAAAATGATAACGACAGAGATAATCGAAAATTTAATGACAGCAATATTAACCCCTTCGCTGCGGATGACAAAGATCTTTTCTCTCACTGCGACAAAAACGCAAATCTTTGTCATGACATAAATTAGTCTAATAAAGTCAATAATGAATCCAATTTAAAAACTCGACCATTTGTAAACAGCCTAAGGCATACCGAACAACATGCCGTTGTCCTTTTTCAACAACATAATGTCAAAAAAAGATACAAGTTCTTAAAATATGTTGTTTTTACGATTTTGTAAAAATCTTTGTCGTGAGCTATGACACCGTATTAGGTCAATTTCTACATTAAAAATAAATGAAATCGATTGAAACTTGCTACTTGCGCTGATTACAAATATGATGATATAGTTGGGGGAAAAAGAGATCGGCGGCAGACAAATATAACGAGACGGAACTTGGCAAATATGCTTTGGTGTAAATATAGCGAGACGCAAATATACCGGGACTCTACTGTACATCGAACACGATGTTTGACAAGACTATATTTATAAATGTTAGAAACATAAGAAGCAAAAGTTGTGAATTCTCTAAAATGTGAATAACATATGCATAAAGATTTTTTAATACGTCTTAAAATAAACAAAGTAGCCAAAAAAGTGGACAGGAACTAAAATTAAAAAACAAGTATTGAGATGATAAATTCTCGGTTCTTCTTCAACCCAATCAACGCGTGAGGCGTGTTATGGATATAAATCAGATTTTAACGGGAGGTTAAAATATATAGTGTGCACAATCTATGTACGTACCATAATTTCAGATTTGACGCCAAGCTTTTGAACGTAGTCGTAAACCCAGTTTATCGGTCCTTAAAACGCTGTAGATCTATAAATTCAAATTGAGTTTAAACAAGGAGTAACAGTGCGTTTATTGGAGGTCACAAAGTATCCTTATTTTCTTTCCGAATGCAACGTGATATTGTTGGTTGCATTTTCAAATACATCGTATAAGTTATGCTAAGAGCATTCCAGTTATTAAAATAATTAATTTGGTTTATATTACGGACATTTTATGGTGGTAACTTTAATCAAGATATGATCTTCCATATACCTGCAGAAAAACTCTTATTTTCGGGATTTAAATTTGGTCCAAATGAGAGATTATAATATAGCATTTGTAGATAATATTATGCAATAATAAAACAGTTAAAAAATATTAACATTACGGATTTCAACCCCGAAATGCGATGAACAGATTCGACATAACCAATGAGATATTTATAATATTTTTCACAGCTTTATGGGTACTTTGATGATGTAGATTGGCTATAATAAGAAGACTTCTTAAGTACTTCTATATTTTAATAGCAATTTAACAAAAAGAAAAGAATGTACGGTTCTTAGAATTACTTGAATGCAAAAACAAAGGACAAGAAGTTTGTCGATCAAATTTGGTCTCCAATGGCGGCTGAAGTATCACCATTAACACAAAAATAAATATGACGAGTCCAAAAAATTTCCAAATATTTTGTATTTTATGGGACTTATATTTTCCAAAACAGCATCGATTTAATTAGGTATTTATTCGTATCCTTTGTATCATTCAATTTTTAGTTGTTATATTGTTGTTCTAACCCTTTGCAGCTAGATGAGAATGTCATGTAATATTAAAAAATAGTTGTGTAGAAAAATGCGACATTTTCTATGTTAAAAGAGAACAAATTTTTTGCAAACATTTTTCAATCCGTAATGGGTCTGAGACAGATATAATTAATCTACCTTTTTTGGAAGAATGTTCAGTATCTGTAAATTTATAGTGGACTTCATTTTTGCATTCTTAGTTTTACAAAAATCCTTTATGAATTTCATAAAAATTCGGAGTCCTCGTCCCTCTAGTCTGCGGACTTATAACGGACTTAGTTTCTGAATGCCTTATTCTACAAAAATTCATAATTGAATGCCTTAATAAACTAAATCTGTTGATATAATCTATTCGCTTTTAAGTGTGATATAGCCTTAACAGACCGCTAAAAGTTAGGATCTATATTATTTCTAGACTTGCAATGGACTTATAAGAGACTTGATTTGACCACATAAATTATATAACAAAAATCCATCAGTGATGTTATAAAAGCTCACTAAAAGTCCTTAATCGTACTATCTAAGGAATTATAGCGGACCTATATCGGACTTTATTATGACTTGGTCTTGTAACGGCCTTACAACAGACTTGACTCCAAATAAATTATATAACAAAAGTACATCATTGATGTCATGAAAGTCCACTGAAAGTCCGGACCATGTGAGGAATTATAGCGAACTAATATCGGACTTCTTTCGCATTTGCTTTTTGAACAAAAGATCTATGATTATTGTATCGAATGTATGATAAAATTCTGGATCTGTATTATTTGCGGTCTTGTAACTGCCTTATAACAGACTTGACTCCAAATGAATTCTATAACAAAAATCCATCATTGATGTAATGAAAGTCCACTAAAAGTCCGGACCATCTAAGGAATTGTAGCGAACTAATATCGGACTTCTTTCGCATTTGCTTTTTGAACAAAAGATCTATGATTATTGTATCGAATGTATGATAAAATTCTGGATCTGTATTATTTGCGGTCTTGTAACTGCCTTATAACAGACTTGACTCCAAATGAATTCTATAACAAAAATCCATCATTGATGTAATGAAAGTCCACTAAAAGTCCGGACCATCTAAGGAATTGTAGCGAACTAATATCGGACTTGATTCTTATTACTAAAAGTCAAAATCTGTATTACTTGCGGACTTGTAACGGACTTATATAAGACTATATTTCCAAATGCTTCATGCACCGGATGTGGAAATCCATTACTAGCGATTTAAAAGCGCCATTGAAAGTTCCTATCCGTACTATCTGCGGACTTATAATGGAGCTTATTTTTGGAAACGCAAAAATTAAATAGATTTACTTTTATTTAGCCCATTATAAATCCGCTACAAATCCGCAAATAGTATAGATTCTACATCTGTATGTAGTAATTAGTCTGTTATACAAGTCCGTTACAAGTCCGCAAGTAATACAGATTTTGACTTTTAGCATATTTTCGATGAAATAATCATGGTTTTTTTGTTCAAAAAGCAAATAATAATCAACTCCGATATTAATTCGCTATAATTCCTCAGATAGTCCGGACTTTTAGTGGACTTTCGTTACGTCAATAATGGACTTTTGTTATATAATTCATGTGAAGTCTGTTGTAATGCAGTCAGCAATTAATACAAATCCGCAATTTTATCATACATTTTATAAATTCTTGAAGTTTGTAGTATTCAGGGAGTCAAAATTATATAAAAATCAAACTAATATATCTATTATACTAGTCTATCCTCAGATGACCATCTGGAGTGGTAAAATTTCCAACACAAGTTGTCCCCGTATACAATGACTGTTTTTAAGTCAGATAAGCACAATTTTATTTTATTATTCGTATCTTATGAAATAATGAATTTAATGAATTATAAGTGCAAAAATTATATTCATAAATTATTACGATTTAGTATTAAGGAGTGAACAAAAAAATGAAAATGTATTACATAATGTACGATATGTTTGTGAAATACTATTACGGAACAAGATATAAGGTTTGTTACAATGTGGAACACGCATACACATACATTTACTACGTGATCTGCGCGTGCAAGGGTTGCCACTGTTATGAGTCATCGCATTTCAATTCATTCTTGTATTTTCTCAATTTAAATTTGATATGATAAGAGTAAATAAATACATTAAATTAAACATAATAAAACAGGGTAAATTTAAATAAAAATGCTACTTAAAATTAAATATTAAAACTAATAAGTGGGAACAGATAATTTTATTTGATATTGCAATTAAAAATGCGATTTTTTGTACTTTTATGTTCGGAGAAAAATACTTTTGTTTATCCTTTACTTTTCTACGTGTTTTAATTTACATTACATAATTATAAATGTATAGTTTATTACATTATAATAACAGTTGTTTTAAATATAATGAGATGTAATGAATTTTATATGGCTACATGTAGACGTATCATATACTCAAGCAGATTTGCAGTACACTATATGTACCAACTATATCCCTGGAAAAAGTAATCTATCTTTTTTGAAATTTACTGTTTATATTTAAATGCGATATCTCTGTTTTAACTAAATCAAACCGATATTCTTATTATTTAAAGAAATTAGCAATCCACATTTTCATATACATCAACTGAAGGAGAAAAATAAAAAACGGTTAAAAATAGATGGAAATTATGATAATAGGAACGTAATAAATTTTCTGGAAATCAAGGTAAATGAATTAAAAGATTCCGTGATTTTTCTTGATGAATTCTGAGAACTTTTCATTCTTACCATTTTTTTTAAAGATCGTAGTTTTGAGTTATAGATACCAGAAAATTTCAAAGAAATTTTCATTGTTGAGGCCATTTTGAGGTCGTTAGAATGATGTAGGGTAAAGAATTTTGTCTTAAAATTGAAATATTTCATTCATCGTTGTTCAGAGTTTCAACAGAATTCCAATATTCTAATAGCTCGAAAAAATGAGTAAGAATAAATATTTCCCAATCTTTTGGACATTTTTTTTTCAAATTCGACGCCATATTAGAATTCCTAATGGCTGAAACTCAATTTTGACCTCGGAATCTTGAAAGCGACCACGAAAACAGTAACCTCTACGAAATACTCGATAGAAATTGAATCAACAAGAAGTGTCCTTTTGGCGTTAATGGGTTAATAAAAAAAGATACATCGAAATCAGTTTAGTAAATTATAAAGGTATCATTATATTATACAGTATACAGTACAACAGCGATTGAACGGATAAAAATATTAAGATGTAGTAGTTTCAGAATTGTTGAAGACGATAGAATGACTAATGAAAGTAAAATATACTCGACAATGATATTAGTCATCAAGACTAATGTAGGTAAGAATGAAACCAAGAAAAACAAAAATTACTTTAAACTACTATTCTGTCACATTTTTTTGAGAGAATATTTTTTAATAATTAATTTTACAATAATACTTTTTCTCTAATTCCATCTAAATCCCTGAAGGACGATAATGGCGTACTAACAGAAATGTTCTCTCGTGAAGTCATTATTACGTATCCGATGGCATCTGCCTTACATATGTTCGCGCATCATCCAGGACGATACGGGGCAACAATTACGTGCCCGCAGGTATATAACGTCGCCGGTCCGGACGTAAACGCGACGGAGTCTACATTACGGAACGAGGAGCACGGAATGTAACGTCGGCGAAAGTAGAGAAGTGGCGCGGAAGATAGGCCAGTTAGCGCTCAAGCAGAGAGGAGGCGCGACGTCTCGTTGGTGGGGCAGCTCCAGCTCCACTGGTGGGGCGCGAGTCGCACGGCGGCTGGGGGTGGGGAACGGGGAGCACTGGAAAAGGGGTGGTTGATGCGACGGGTGGGAGCCGGAGCGCGCAGCGGCAGCGATGCAATTAGGCGAGTTATGCAGAATGACGTCACACTTCAGGCCGGGGTAACTGTGCTGAGTCAAGGACAGCCCGTCCAAGGCCCTGACGTCTCTCTCTCTCTCACTCCCGCCCCTCCCCGTCTCGCACAACGACTCGCTCTTCTTCTGTCGCAGGCAAAAAACACGTTCAGCAGCCGTGCCGTATATATCTGCCACCCCATACTACGATCTCTTTTTTTTCACTTTATTTCTCCTTCTTCGGTCATTTTTTTTCAAATATTTACTAAACGCTCCTCCGCTGCACTTGATTGTGGTTTAGTGGGTGCATTCGATTTGTAAAAGACCTGTAAAAATATTAACCATTCAATTAGGAGATATTTTCGTTTTTGTAGTTTTTTTATGCATGTATTTGAAGTCTTACAAAGTAAAATTTTTTCAGCATTTATATTTGTCTAATTTTCAAAATGACCGGCAATATTTAGTTAAATAGTGATTCTACTAAAAGAATCTGCCATACTATATTTTTATGTGTCTTATTAACAAAATGACGGTCGATATGACGAAATATTTATACATTTTCCAAAATTGCCCAAAATCGAACACGAAAATAATTCTATACGTTTTTCTTTATAAAGAGAATAATTGAAAGTGAGGGCTCGACGTGTTTCTATGGTGTTTATAACTCATTTGATCTCAGATTTTCAAAATTAAAAATGGCAGATCTAATATGTCGGAGCAAATTTGTTTCAATGCAACAAAATTGGGCACTCGGGAGGTTTTGGTCATTACTGGTTACTAATTTGATCGTGTTTTCCAATATTCAAAATGTCTGATCCCAATATGGCTGCCAAACTAAAAAACCTTCAAACTGACTTGCATCTTGATGCTAGAGTTTTTAGGTTCGTCTTTTACGAATGCGCAATCTATTTTCAAAAACTGAAAACTAAAAACTTTTCCTGTTTTTTTTTTTGAGTTCTTTTTCTATTAATTTTTGAGACATTTTAACCCTTTTCATGCCGAACGGCCATAATTTGTCATGTTTTTCAAGTGAATATTTATCTGTGTAATGATAAGCAACAAAAATTCAAAACCATACTTTCTGACGTATTTTTGACCGTACTTTTCAAATCTGCTATTAGTTTTGTTCTATGGCGTTTGACTTTTTCAAAATGGCGACTAATTTACAAAAAACCTGATTTTTAAAAATTTTTTATTTGTTTAACGTACTTGTCAGATCGGCACAAGTGTCTGAATCCTGTGGAATAATCACCATAACTAAAATTTAAGCGACGCAGAATGTCAAAATTCAAAATGGCCAATCCAAAATGACGGATTTTAAACGCATTTTCAATGTTTTTTCATTTTTTTTTGTATGTTTTTAGTCCCTGACGTTTACTTTTTGAATAGTTTTGTTATATTTATCTCAATCTGATACCGATTATCCTAGAAAATAGAAATACACGATGATATGGCATTCAAAATGACATAAAATATTATATTTTTATTATAATATAGATTTATTGTGTATATCTCAGTTTGATATCGATTATACAAGAAAATAACAATACAAGATGATATGGAATTACAAATAGTGGAAAATATTCTAGTTTCTTTCATAATCAATAGCAAAGTGAGATAAATATAATAAATCTATTGAAAAAGTAACTGTCATGCACTAAAAACATTAAATAAAAAGAAAAAAAACGTACAAAATGCGTGTAAAAGCCACCATATTGGATCGGCCATTTTGAATTTTGACAATCTGCGCCGCTCAAATTATAGTTATGGTTATTATTCCACAGGATCCAGACGTTTCTACCGATCCGATAACGACATTATTAACCAGTGCGTTAAACAATTAAAATAATTTTTAAAAAATCACGTTTTTTTTTTGTAAATTAGCCGCCATTTTGAAAAAATAAAAAAACTAATAGCAGATTTGAAAAGTACGGACAAAAATACGTCAGAAAATATGGTTTTGCAATTTTTTGCTTATCATTACACAGATAAATATTCATTTGAAAATCACAAAATAATTGTGGTATTTTGGCATGAAAAGGGTTTAAAATAGTCTGGTTTAGTCTCCGAACTTCTATTCTATCTCTTAAATTACGTAGCTTCCAGTTTTTAGATCCTACACGTTATAGAATAGGTTTTATATAATTCACGTATTTCTTAGATTAATTTTTTAAACTCATACATTGTACTTCATATAATACTTGTTACAACAGCCGCAAGGAAACATTATTTTATGTTTTATCCAAGGTTTAAATACTTTTGCATGCACGGAGAACAATTTTTCGGAGACATTTTGCCATTTCAAATAGTTTTAGTACTCAGACAGTGAAAATTACAATAAAATCGAAAAAATTGGTACTGAAAAAATAGTAATTTTTTTCCTTTTATAAGTATGTCCCAAAATTATAAAATTGCTAAGAAAATCGTTCTGTGTATATATACAAATTAATATTATTAGCATTCCTTCTCTGATAAATGTATTTAAAACTTCAACTTCTAAAATAAAACTATGTACATCTCTAACACAGGTCCTCTATGGTCTTACTGATGATTCCACATAGAGAAATCGAGATGAAACGTTTTTTGAACATACGCATTTAGTTCTCCATATTATCGCTAGAGGGATACAGAACATGTAAGTGGTAAAGTAGTAAAGTTATTAAAAATAAATATATATGCAGCAGAAGAATTCAAAAATTCTGTTTGCGATAATAAAACAATCAGATTTTCACTTTCTTTCACATTTAGCAGTCGATATCAACAACCCAACATTATTTAACGTTTATACTTTTGTTTAATTATTTAAGAACTCTGATAAGTCTATATATAAACATGACATTTTTTCTATATTTCTTAATGAATAAATGAGTATTATAGTAACGGTATAGAATAAACAATAAAGACTAAGCAACAATATTAAATTGATAATAACTAAATTAAAAACAATATATACACATGACAAAGAATTTCATTCAATAATACAGAATAAATAAGGAAGGAACGGCTACAAGAATAAAAAACCGCGAAAAAATAGATCTTATAACAATAACACAGAATAAACCAACATTTGACTGGCATGAATAAACGTTTCCAAGAATTAAAAATAAAATTAGCATAAGCCGTCCATACAAAAAAACTGTAAGATGATGAAAAAGAATCAGAAATATCATAACATTCTACAACAGTGAATAAAAGCTATTTTTTTTTAATTGTATTAATTATTATTTCCAAACAATTTCAGTCCGGATTAATTCCAAGAACAATTAATGAAAAAATAACGAAACAAAGCGGTACAAAATAATAAAAAAGTAGTACGTGTTAAAAAAACAAGTTCATTAACCTATTGAAAAATGTGCTAAAATAATAAACAGATTTTAAGTGCAATGCACCCCGAAAAAAATAGAGGTTAAAAAACTAATGGAGAATTGGAGGAATAACACGAAATACTCGTTATTTTTTGCTAGTGTGTTTCATAAAAACATTTAATCGGAGAATATCTCCCGTGAAACACAATTCGTAAAATGCGTCACGAAGTCTTAAAAGATTCATTTACTAAAACATTTAGAAAAATAATCGGGTTTATCCTTGTTGTCAATGATATATTGCCAAAATATCTCAATAGAATAATACTTCTTGTAATGCAAAATATTCTTCTAAATTTAGTATTATAAATTAGTTAATTAAAAAATGTTTGATATTTATTCAAATATTTATACAACTTTTAAAAGTAATGAAAATTAGTAGTAGAATAAATTGACAAAGTTGAAATTCGTAAATGTTTGAAATAATTCGAATTTAAAAAACAGACAAAAGTTAAGAATAATAGAATCAGTTTCATCAAAATTAGAAGATATTTTTGAAAACTTAGAAAGTACATAGTAGAATTTTAAACATTGATATTAAAGTCATTGTTCTTATTTCAATAATCATAAAGTAGAAAATATAATTGACAAATTGAGAATTTACAAAAAATACCATAATTCTTAACAAATGGTAAAATATATTACATAACAGAATTCTATCAAGATTTTTTATGTTTAAAATACGTTTCTCATAATAGTAATGTATTATAAACTTGTACGATACATTAAACGATTGTAAATGTTTTTGTAAATTTTCAAAACATTAATATTTCATAGCCAGAAACAAGTCAGAATAAAAGAATTCTTTATACTTTAAAGTAGAAATATAACGTATATTATACGTCTCTTCAAAACGAGTGTTACCAATCATCTGTGCTATTTTTAAACCAAAGCTACGCATAATCAACGTGTATTAAACGATATCATATTAACCGTTTCTAATTGCCGTTTAAAAAACGTTAGAAAAACATATTTAGAATATTTTCGGTGTCAAAATGCTATTAATCCAACCATTTATTAACGTATTTTATAAAGGATTATTAAATTGAATTATTTGCACGTTTTATAATCAGAGTATGTTTTAGTAAATTTAAACGTCTTTCATACACGTTTATTTATATCAAATATGTTCCCTCATCAACGATTTTTTACGTTTAAAATACGTTTCTCATGGTAATAACGTATTATAAACGTATATGATACATGTTCCTTAAACGATTGTTATTAAACAGTTTATTAGAACTTATTAACAATAACGTTTATATGTAAACCATTTTTAAACCTCAGGTACGTATAATAAACGTATATTAAACGTTAGAACTCCACAAATTACAACAAAAATTTTGCAAAATATAAAAAAATGTCTAATTTTTGCTTATCTAATATTAAACTTATGCTATTCGTGGTTACTCATCAACGATTTTTTACGTTTAAAATACGTTTCTCATAATAATAACGTATTCTAAGCGTATATGATATACGTAACTTAAACGATTGTTATTAAACAGTTTATTGAAACTTATTAACAACAACGTTTATATACAAACCATTTTTAAACCTCAGGTACGTTTAATAAACGTATATTAAACGTTAGAGCTCCAAAAATTACCAGAGAAATTTTCGAAAATGTACAAAAAATTAGAAATTTTTGAAAAATTAAGCAACGATTATAAAAGTTATCGAAAATTAGCGAAATTCGCTTAAACTCGTTTGTAAAAGTTATTTCTTCCTTGTGTCATGTTGCCTTGCATCGTCCTCCTGGCTTCTTTCCCACCTCGGATATTCCCACATCTCTCTGAACTCCTTTGGTTTTCTTTGTTGGTGGCGCGAATACAAAGTACATAAAGTGTATCGGCGAATCAGGTTGGTTCTCGTTTGCACCGACATCCGAAGGAGCTTCTTTACCACTTCTTCGTATGCTCTCCGTCTTGTTTCTGGTGGTCATTTTGCCCCTGATAGTGCTCACGTGGCTCCGGTACTAGTTTTATTCGAGGTGAAAACACGTCCCTGCTGACCTCGATGCGCAGAGTTTTTCACCGATCGCGATAGGGTTTACATAATTATTCCATTGTAGGTGATTTCTCTTTGGAATTTGCAACGGGCGCGCCTCCATTAGTGACTGAAAACGAGGAAATGCACATTTATACATTTTATAAAATATAATAATTATAAAAGTAAATTTTTATTTAATAATTTTTTTTCAAATATATGGCAAAATAATGAAGGTCCATAAGAATTTAAACAATCAGTACGAACCGCATTTTTGTCTAAATTGTTTTCCATGGTAGGTAACGTTTGTTTTAAAGCACTCGTCCCCCCCCCCCCCCACCATCACTCGTTCTATTTACGAAAAGAAGGGGAGCACCGCTTCTCCCACTCTCCTCAGTGTTAATAACGTCACAACAGCCCCTTCTTGAGGCCCCAGTCCGCAAGGTGTGTGAAAAAGAGAGCGACGACAGGCAAATATAATGAGACGGAACCGAGCAAATATGCTGGGATGTAAATATAGCGCAATTATACCGGGACTCCACTGCAAATATCTAGACAGGCAACAATGATGTTTAAGCGACCTTCAAAGTTTCTGAAGAATTAAAATGGTAAACCGTTTGAATGAGTACTTAGTATTACTTAGTTATTAAAGTAAAAATAAAAAGATTTTTTTTACGTCTATTTATCTTCTAAATACGAATATAACAATAAAATTAGAGTATATCATGGTTTTTAGTATTCTTCAAGTTATTTGGAAAAATAAAAATCGAACGAACAAATCGAAAAATACATTTAATCATTTTGCAGAAAATTTTCCGCTTTGTATTTTTTGTTTGAAATATTTACTTGTATGATATGAAATATGAAAAATAAACCAAAAACAATAAAAATATTTTGTGAATTTGAAACAGTAAAACTCGCTGTAATTCAGTAAAAATGGAGCCACTTTTTCACTAAAAGTCCTGAAAAAGTGATAGGTATATGAAGTAAATCAAGCGAGTTTATTTTTGAGTTTGGTTGCCACCTACTTTTGTTCAGAAGAAACTAAGTTTTAGCAAACGATGGTCTAAAATGAGATGGAGTCTAAGATCTTTCTGAGTTTATTCTTTGAAGAATTCATGAGTAAAACTTATTTAAGAGCTCAGCTTTGAAGTATCTCAACCCCCAAACAGCACATATCTCGTAAAGAGATTGCCCAGGTCTCTTTGGAAAGATAACTTCTGATATATCTTATAAAGAGGTCATAATTGCGATATTAAAAAAGACGACCTCTTAAGGAAGTCTTAATTAGGTTTTCTTATAATAATAATATCAAAGAGGTCTTATTTTTGAGGGCTTAAGGGGATTCTAGAGTGCTTCATCAATAAGGGAGGAAATTTTTACTAAAAACCGTAAATAAAAATTCAAAATTCGGGCTCTTTATGGGCAATTTTAATTATTGTAGACGGCATTCTAGAAAATGCTAAAGAAATTAATTGAGAACTGTCAGAAATAAATAATAATCAGTAATTTTCGAAAATTCTCGATCAGTTCTCAATTAATATCTTTGGTATTTTCTAGAAAATTGCTTAAAGTTCTTAGAATTGCCCTTACAGAGTCCGATTTTAAAAATCCTATTCAGTCATATTTAATTCACGTTTTTTAGTGAAATTTCCTACCTTACCGATGAATCACTTTTGAACCCTCTTAAGTCTATTCCGTTTTAAACCATTTCTTTTGCAGTAAACGAATTCATAGGTTCTTCCAGTGACATTAGATGGCAATTAAACCCAAACTTGAAATTGCGCGATATTTACTTCGTAAACAGACCGATGGATGATATAATTTAAGAAGTCTTCTTGAAGATCAATTTTAGTGATCTATCTGACACATACGAACATCTTAAAATGTTTAATTCTTATAAATATACTAGTTTTAATCTCTTCAAGACACATTTTCGGAGAACGTTGGAAATATTTGGTAATTTCTTAATGTGTTATATGTTATTTAGTTGCTTGCGATATTAAAATTCTGTAGAGTGAAAGTTCACCTTATATACCGTTAGAAATTAGACAATAAATTAGTTACTATTTCCAAAAAATTATTTTTCACTTCCGAAAGTATCGCTGACTAAAAATAAGTATTAACACCATCTAATTTCTTGTTTAATTCTTAGCATAATATAGTTTGTGATAGAATGAAATGAGGCGTACAAATATGGTACACATATTCAATTTTCTTATTATGTCATACTTTGTAAGTTTGAAACTTGGTATCGAATTCCTGGGACGTAAAAAGCAAAAATCTATTTTTACATATTTTAACACCGGTAAATAAATGAGAAAAAATCTTGCGCCACGAGGAATCGAACTCGGGTTCCTCGGTTATTACGATGATGTATTAACTAGTACACTATATAGTGCATATGCTCGCAGTTATCTTAAAAGAAAAGGTTACTTTTATCAATATAATCAACAGCCAACACTAGTCATACATTAATAACATTAACCTTAAACTTAACGATATTTAACATAAGTAAATTTTAATATTAAGAATTCGAGTATTTTTAAAATAAAATAATTTAAATACATGATTATTATAAATAACAATATACAAATCGAAAACATATTTTTACGCCCATACATATTATTTAATAATAGTAATTAAATATGTGGTGTACATCTTTTAGTCACGATGTTTTTGTGCATAATTAACATTTTTATAACTAATATTTTTCTGACGACAGAAACCCGCCAGATTTTGGTAAGAAATAATGCAAATTTATTATATTTTTTAATGTATGTTTGTAAACGACCTATTGCTCGTTTAATTAAAAAAATAAAATAAATTTCGTTAGAAAAATACACAATTTTTTAATTGTGA
The DNA here is from genome assembly GCA_030407085.1 of Trichopria drosophilae. Lineage (NCBI taxonomy): Eukaryota > Metazoa > Arthropoda > Insecta > Hymenoptera > Diapriidae > Trichopria > Trichopria drosophilae. The sequence continues at coordinate 95,275,208 of CM059586.1, read as the reverse complement.
TAAAGATGGAAACAAATGAAAGAATTTTCGTTTCAAATAAGTAAATAGCGGTATTATTGGCTCACTACATGCATAAATTTGACAAATACTTTAACCAAAGCGTCAAAAAAATACGGTAGGTTAATGAATTACTCAAAATGTAGGTAATTTGCTATGAACAAATCTTTAAGAAAGATAAACTAATTAAAATACAACACTTCAACTAGTAAACCGATTGTCAATATCAAAAATTCAATTTTATCGATTACAAAATTTCATTTATTGTAAACAAACTATTTATTCCTCTACAGAAACCTGGCAGTTCGTATTACTTCAATGTATCAATAATTAATTTTGAAAAACTTCCATTGTATAATAATTAATATTCAAAAAATAACGACGGGACAGCAAACGTCATAGAATCAGACGAGAACTTTCTGATCATACTCGCTACTATTATAAGTAATAAAAAACATTAAACGTTATTCGAAGCAAAAAGATCACTCTTCATAAAAGATTCAAAATTTAAAAAAAGTGAATGTTACTTTTAGACGAAAATTACTGTGAAAAAAACATTGCTTCGAAAGAAACATTTTATGACCTCAAATATGATCCAAACTAGAGAACTCGCAAGGCATTTCTCAAAATTAATAAATAATAAAAAACGTTAAATTTAAATAGATCATTGCTACATTAGAAAGTACCCAAATGTAAATCGAAGAATATTTCTGACATAGATTGGATGGAACTACTTTCAGTAGTAAGATGCCAGATTTATATAGTAAGACTATACTTAAGTAGTCACATCCATCAAGAAATAGAAATGTTTATATACGTCAACAGCAACTACTTAACTTTCTGTGTAGTGAAAAGCATCAAACATTTAAAAATTTTACGAAATATTCTATTAAAGTAAATAATAAAAATTCGCTATCTATGAAAACGTCATTAAGATCCCAACAGAAACAAGTAAGAACAGCAGCTTTTGTTACATTCGTTTCTCCATAAAATCAAGATTGCCCGCATTGTTTGGTTCTTAGGCTTACAATTACTATAATTGCGTAAAATAATCGGTAGTAAAAAAAAATGTTAACTTGCAGTGCGTTACACAGGTATATTAACCTTGAATTAACTCATAATATATCTCGCACTATCCTTGAATGGCAAAACGAGACGTATGGACCCGCATTTTCAGAGCTCTTTAATTAAATACTTCAATAGATGTTTTTTACTTGCGAGGAAGTAACGAACAATAACAATTGATGTTGTACGTCACTGGCCCCTATATCGTTGCAATTGACCATATATAAAGGAATTCTCCGAAGTTGTGACGTTTAATAAGATTAAGGAATTAAAAGTGATGTATTAGTACCAAGAAAATTAGCAGGTGATAGATTTGCATAACTGTGACGAGTTACAAAGTTTTCATCTGTTTCGTGAACAAATTTTTTTGTTTTATTTCCTACTTGACATAATTTTATCACGAAAATTAATCAGAAATGCTCATTACACACTTTATTAACAAAAAAACTAATTTACAGTTATACAATCTTGGAGTGTTGATAAATTTAATGAAGAATTTAAAGATGCAATGACACATATTCAAATTTGACATAAACAAGCAATTTTTTCATTACACTGGATTGACCATCGTCTATATTTGGATCTTTAAGTGAATGATAAAGCAGTGGTGATGATTGTCCGTTCCTGTTCATTTGAAGGGCCAATTATATAAAATCACTGCTTGTTTCAGTGATATTTCTCTACTTCATTATGTACCTCTTGTTTATTTCTATCTTCAAAAATATTAAAAAAAAGTGTACTTTTGAAAATATCAAAAAAGACAAAACTTTGACATCGAGTTTTAATTTAAAAGTCGAAACACTGTATAATAACAGGAATAAACGTAAAGAAATTAATCTCATTATAAATATATGGAAAATTTCTTCGAGAGGCTTTGTGCAATTCGCAGAATTTTTGCCGATAATTCCAGAGCTAAGAAAATAAAAATGCAAAATTTTGTAGTAAAATAACATGACATAACATTTGTATGCGATGAAAGATCCGACACAAATATTTAGATTATAAATAGTCAGTATTATGATAATTATTATCGCGGATTACATAAGTCTCTTAAGAAACGTTATCTAAGCTGTGCCATTTAAAAATAAAACCAGCGGTTTTCAACAAATCAATCTGTAAGAATGAAGAAACATCAATAAAATAATTTGTATGAAATGTAAATGAACTGTAATTCGTGTTTTAACATTTTTTTTAATTAATATGATATAAAATTAGTTCTAACTGTAATGTTGTAATCTGAAAACACAATCTAATTTCTTGTAATCTTTTTTTTAAACTACGACAATTGCCATTTTATCTACGTTTTATAAATTTTTTATAGTTGGATGTTTTCCAATTTACCAAATTTAGAAAGAAAGTGATTAAATACTAAAATGATTATTCGAGCAGTGATTAAATTCGACACAAACAGCGAATGAATCATGGAAATGCAACATTTTCATTTTTAGAAACATTTACAGTTCGTTTCCATAAATGGATTTATCGCGTAAATTCCTCCAATTACGTCAATTAAATACAATTACCAGTACGATCTTTTTTCTCGAAGAACGATATCCTCTACAAGAGTAACGATAAGATCGGCGCCAGTGTCCAGAGAGACTTCTTTCTTCTTGGTCGTTTTCAACCGTTTGAAAGGGTCAACAATCCAACCTTTCATCGCGCGAAGAAAAGTCGACGTTTAACTAAAAAGATTTTTCACAAGCGGGGAAAGTGAATTAATTTGTGGGCGTTGCAGGGCTCATTAAAATGTTGCTTCGCTGGCTGAAGAAATGACAGACGCAGCAAATCTCGCGGAAACGATTCTAATTTATCTCGAGCAAGAGTCAGATTTAGAAGCGAGTCGAAAGATGAAATCGTAAAACACCCCTTTCAAAAGTCATGTCTTTGACTAAGCTCATTAAAGTTACATTAAAGTTATTTTTATTGGGACTTTCCGTTTTGTAAATTTATAAAGATATTATTTATTTGCTGCAATTATCGTGGCAAAATTAAGTACACCGCGTGTTTTACTGAAGATATAAAGAGTTCATTAGTTGGATTTCATAAAAAAATTCAACAGGTTACATTTTTTTTGTCTTTATGAGTATTTATCGATTTCTTTTGCTCCAAAAATTTTGTGAAATAAATTACTTTCCAGTATGGAAGTTTTCTAACGGACGAAAAGTTCTTGTTTTCCGCACTGAACAATAATCGATTATAACAACTTTCTGTACGCCAAAATAGTAATGTAGGTTTCCCTTTATTTTAAGTTTTCAGGTTAACGGATATGGCGGGACCTTCGATTATTTTAAGGTTTTTCGTCTTTCTTAAACCTACCAATGCGAGAAGCGATAAAAGGTTGATCGATTAAACCGAGAAATAAATTCATAATTTATTATATGAAAATAGAGGAAGGGAAGAACTTAACATAAAAGGAATTAACATTTTCACAATTGACTGGAACTATATTAATCTACCAAGATAGTTACTTGTGTAACACTGGTCTAAAAATGAATTGAAACCCAACGTTACACTGGCATCACCAAGAGAAATTTATGTTAAGATTTACTATACGTCGAGTAAACTTTAAAAAACGCAATGTAATTTGTGCAATATGTATTGTACCATTTATAATAATTGATGTAAATAATACAATACTTATTGTAAATTTTAAAATATATCTCTCCTCATAGCGAAGCAAACAATAGCAGACGTCCAGATGTTACATTTTACTTCAGCAAATACGGGAGTAAAATAGAAGTTTTATGCCCTAGTATGATAACATAAGAGTTAAAATGTTAATTAAAAAAATTATAAATATATAAATATTATACATACAATTTAATCTTTTCATAACTATAAATTGATGTAAATTTGTATAAAATAATGACATCTACTGCATTTTTTTCATTGAGATCGTTGTAATTTTTGCTCATGTTGATGTGTAAAATTCACTACATAACACAATTATACCAAAAGACATATTGTAATTGATTTCGCTTAAAACTTGAAAACAACGTGAGAAGCTGCAGCTAAATTTAGCACTTTTTTGACTATATGTTTTTTTATTTAAAACATATGTCAGAATGCTCTGTAAAAGGTATTATTTTCATTAAAATTTATTACAAATTAATTTCATCACATTATTTGTCTAACAGAGATATATAAATATTACCTTTAATAGAATTTACATAATTAATTAATGCACATTGTTAAAAAAATATTTGTTATGAATAATATTTAATTTTTTAATTCACAGTCCATTTAAACACAAAAACATTAGACTATCCTATTTCTAAAAATATAGTTATCTCGGCTTTCAAAAATAATGTACTCATTCTCCTTTTCCATTCCATCACATATTTATACTCAAAAAATGTACTCTCGAAATTTAGAATTTTTATTCAACGAAGAAAATATGAAGCCTTCTTGCGATAGCATTATGAAAAAAATTATGAAAAAAATGATTTCTCAACATTTTTATGTTTTTTTTTGACATAAATCGACTCATGACCGATACTGTACTTGGTGTAGGTTTCTGCAGTTCCTACATTTCATACACAAACCTGAAGTATGGCGTCATCTTCTTAAGTTGATCTGCAGATCTCGCAAATATTACAAATGAATATGTGAAAAACTCTGTAAAAGGGCGATTCCACCCGTTAAATAGTAAATAAAAATAAAAGACGCCATCGTTATTTTTATAGAAGAGATATTTAAACGTTGAGCTCCCATTTTGAAAGAGCAAACCCAAAAATACTAGGAAATGGAGAATTCATTAAAAAACTCCCTCTCTCTCATTACAATAATGAAGGTTGGAAATCGTAATAAAAATTACAGTTCTTCTGGAGTAATAATACATTTATTTATCTTGGCAAAAGAGACTTTAATTCGGAATTTTTTTAATAAAATAAACATGATCATTTAGTAAATATTACATCTGTGACTTCTAGGTTGCTAAGAGTTTATTTCAATTCATTGATTCGTTACAAAATTGTTATAAATAAAATGTTTTTTACGACTTAATTCACGTATAAGATTTTTATTTATTCAATTTGTTCAGTCACATTTTTAAGAAACCACTTACACATTACATAAAATTATAAATTCTACACTATTATCTCGCTTTAATTGTTGTTTTCAAATTTTCATTAATTCTAAGTAATTTATGCACATGATAAATTTATTTGTAAATGGTGACTAGCGATGCTGACATATCTAGTCACCGAAACGTATCAATTTTTTCAAAAATTCGTATAGTAAACATTAATTTGACAGGTTTAATGGCAAAAGAAGGTTTTCAACTTCACATAATTTTCATTCAATAGCCAACAATTCAACACGTATTTTTTCGACTATTTCGACCACCTTATAAGATTTTCTTTGTATATGTACTCTTAGTGACAAAGAGAAATTATTGAAAAAAAAGTGTACTGAACGCGATGAATAATAATAGTAGAATTGCAAAACGCTTATTTAAGGTTAAAAGGTCATACATTAGACAAAGCACGCAAAAACATTTACTCCAAACAAAGTTTGGTTATGTACAATAATATGGTTATTTAATTATATTCAATTAGCTATAATTTAAGGCCTCACTCCAATTTGAATACCAAAAAATAAATGAGTTTTAAATTTGAAAAGACTCATTGTTCTTAAATATTACATACGAATTTTAATAGTTTAAAGTACGTTGTAAATTATCATGCCCAAACTTTTTAAAAAAAATCACAAAATATCGTAATTACTGTCAATTAGTTAAGGCTCCTCGCCCGGGCAGTCTTTTTTAAGGGTTTCCTTAGTTCACTCATATCTTGTTCTGAAGAGAATGTACTTTTGGTTCAAATCGTTTGATTGCAACATGTTGTTTTCTATGGGTCATTCAAAATTTATAGAGGCATAAAAAACGAAACCTAAAGTGTTCAGTATAAAATAATCATAATTTCTGTTAAAAAATGATGTACGTCGTCATATGACGCTTTGGGCATAGTTTTTTATGCAATAACTTCGCTCATAGAAGAAACCTAGTAAAATAATTGTAAATTTAATTAGGATGCTTTGAAATTTAGCCAAGGAAACAATATTAGCAAAATTACGTCATTCCGAACACGTGCAAGTTTACAAAAACGATTTTGTTTGTAATGCGATAGAGCATCCTCTTGAGCAATATGATCCTTACATTTTATGGAAACGTACAAGAATTAAAAAGAAAAAAAGCACATAACATTTTATGTGCTGCTTACGAGTGTAAGTAGATTTTATCTTTACTCGTCTCCGCGAATTTTGAAATTTACATTTATGACTAAAATAAAAAAGACTGAATTCATTAAAATTGGCGATAAATTTCGAAATTTACGTAGACGTTGTATTCCCTCACAATAAATTACACACGTGGTGTACGACAATAGCCGCGACGACTTTGCAAGTAGAATAGTAGGTACGGCTCGTATTAACATATGCGCAGGCACACCGTGCAAATATATCGGATCGAGACTATAAAGTCACGATTGTCCTTCTCGCAATTACTTTCTGGTTATGTTGCCTACCCGCACAAAAGAGCAGAAGGCAATCGAAGAAAAGGATTTCATCCACGCGATAAAAGCCACGACCTCGGACTCGAGAAAAATCAGAGTTATCCTGCTCCTATAGAATTGTAAGAATATGACCCTGATCGGTTTATAGTGGTGTAAAGGTTCAATTTCCTAACCGAAGATCTAGATACTTATTCCAGAGCATTTTGTTACTTGTCTATTTTGATGTGCTTAGACATTTTTGAAGTAGACAAGGAGTTATCGAAAAAAACATCTGTAATAAATCTGACCTAACCTAAATGATCAAGCTTCATCTATCCTTCCCATTGTAGTAAAGCTAAATCATTCGTTTTGAAATAGAACAAAGCTATTTCAAGTTTCTTACGCTATATCAGATTAGTGCCTAAACTGACACTAAAGGATCTGGTTACAAATAAGAAGTCTAAAGTTTGACACTACTGGCTGCTGGAGAATAAATGATGACATTTTAACCAGGAGTCATCGACTCTCATTTGACCTTCTGGTATTAACGACTCCGATAACCTTCCACTGCAGCATCCCAAGTATTGCAGCCTGTGACAAATGGAATGCATAAAACCTTGGATCGCTTCCTCCTCCTTGTCGATTTTGATCGAAAAATTGGAAGGTCGATATTGACGCATAAAAATGTTGGAACACCTAGTCGAAATTATCCTGGATCAGTGAACAAATGACAAATGGATGAGGACGTCGTAAAAGGAAAGCCAGGAAGAAGGAAGAGAATGAACTACGCAATTGATCCATGACTCATTCGATGACGGACTCTGTATTTTACGTTTCTGCATCAACTGGCGAGTACGTCAATGTTGTTTTTTAAGCACGCGGACTGGAAGGGATCAAGGTCTTCAGGTACGATTGAAGAAGGTCTCCAAGACAACACATGTTCGGAAATTGACTCGGGGGAATTCGACGAGATTCATCGGCAACGGGGAAATTGACTTTGGAATTTTTTAAATCCAGACAATTTCCTCGTTCTTTGATCATTGACCTTTCGAAAAATCCTTCACCGTGCCAACTTCGGCGATTACGTCGAGGCGCTGATAAGATTTATTCCACGCTCGTAAAGGCGGATTCAGTTCTTTTCCTCGGCGATTAAAAGTGACGCAAAAATATATTTGTACATTTGGCGTTATTGATCTTTATTAGCCTTTCAGGTTGAAATATTTCGTAATTTATGTTAGCTAAATTGCTATAGTAAATGTACTCATTTTTCAACCTTTTCTAATTGTTTATTTAGAACAAGTAAACAAAAAATATTATCATTTGCTTGGACTTTCACTTATTGTTAAGAACAACATTTTTATTAACCTTACATCCTGTATTTCGACATTTTACTTTTGTTAGATAGTAAAATTAATTATTCCAGTAGATTTGATCACACTCCCTAGATCTAACTTTATCATACTACATTAGTTTTGAAATTTTTATTTCGTTTTAAAAATTATTGTTGTGGTTAGTTCATAATGTAATTATTTTAGCGGTCCTTTTTCTAAAATTTTTCTTAATAATTAAGTTTTATGAAACTGATATTACACTTTTTAATCACATTTAAGAGAAATTTACAAAAAATTCTATTAAATCACTCTCAATGAAATACAACATTTTTTTTTATCTCTTGTCGTTTTAAATTTCTCACAATTTCTTTAAATTTCTATAAACACAAGATGCTGTGAAATTTTTTGCAATCCAGAACTGTACGATACTTATGGACGAATGACTGCGATTCTGTTATCCCATTGTGGAAATTCAGAATGGCTGATGCAATAATGTAGAAAGGGATTTCCGACACTTTATGAAATTCAATATAAACTACTACTGTTATGAAAAAATAATCTCGAAAACTCAGAAATTATTCGATACGAGTATTTCGTAATTGGGATTTTTGCATTTTGAGGACGTTGCGATTAAGTGCAGTGCAATATAATTTATTAACAAATATTCCATGCACCACTCAGGGATCATTTAAATATAAATCGAAATATAATTCTATTATTCTAATCACTGAATGAAATTAATAAATAGTACATTGAAAAACAAGGATGCAAAATACGTGTTTGCGGATGCGCGTGAGTTTTAGTCGTCCGAGCGAACCGAGCAATTCGTATGAGTCTGAAATAATCTTTCTTCTTACACGTCTTATTCTTATTATCTCATACAAAAACGTGATATTTTTCTCCCTAGGGAGATAAAGTATGATTTTAATCTCACAATATAGGGACCAAAATAACAGTTTGCGCTCAGAGTGTGAAAACACATATTTTTTAACATTCCAGGAAAATTTTTGTTGAATTTGATATCATAGTAAATTCGTATCAATTGTGTTACACACATAATTCTAGTACTATAAATTTTGACTCCGTGCATCGAGAAGGAGGGCGCAAAGCGTCATTTTGCGCCCAGAACTGGATAAAAGAAATTCTTTAAGTTTTCATAAACTTCCATGCAGTGTTCTTTAAAGTTACTAAATTGTTACATTAATTGGATGGAATTTGTTTTTAGATATATTACGATCTGACGTAATTAGGTTTTTCGTCACTATGTGCGTTTGCGGTGCTCATAATAATTCGTTTCGCTACCCCACATTATTTTTTGAATGATGATAAACGAAAAAAAATCGAATATAACGTCGAAAAGATCGATATATAAATATATAAAAAACCGAACACGAATGTGGTAAAACTGGACTTTATTTATCTGATTAAATTGAATTTGAAATTACTAAACCGTATCAAAATGTTTTGTACAAACTTTAACGTTAATTAATCTATAAATACGGATTTTACATTAACCAAATGAAAACGAGCGTTTAGTAAACGTTTAAATTTTGGTTAAACCTGTTGGATAACTTGGTGTATTTATTTAACTTTTGTCATGTGGATTATAAGGTGTCAATGTCAGCTTAAAAACGTTTCGATATAAAAAAAACATCGTACTTAAAGTAGTTAAGTACAATTTATAAGAAAATGACTACCTAAATAAAAAAAACTAATTTTTATTTACGTAATGAATAATAATGGTTTATGTTTAACATATTATCAAGGTATTAGGTAAACGGATATTTAAACAATTTTTTAATTCGCTTTATAAACAGTCGTATTGTAAAGAGATTTTAAACATCTTCCCTACAAGATTTTATGGTATTTCAAAAACGATTTTTTAATGTTTAAAATACGTTGTTGCTACAAGGCGTTTAAATTTACCGCCTATTTTATTTTTAACTTACGTTTAATAAACGTATATTAGGCGATTGTTCTTTCTGTTTCATTTAATAAATTATTGTTTCGCTTAGTAAATTGATAAACAACGTTGATATAAGCTGCACGTTTTATAAACGGCTGTCATAAACGAATGTTAAACTGAATTGTATATACGCTTTAGAACCGCAGAATCTTTTAGCAGATGTAAATGTCTTTTATACACATATGTATATTCACTTGCATTATTACACCCTTATTAACGTACCTTAAAAGTTTTATTTGTGGTATGTTATACACGATTTATTTACGTTTAACATACGTTGCATACATTACACGCGTATTACAAACGTATATAAACGTATCTTAAACCATAGGGTTTTTGGACAGGTCTTACTTTTATGAGTATAAATATTTTATTGAAAATGCTTTTTGTGAAGTAATTTTAACACTTTTAATTCAATTTTTTTCTGAAGACAGAAACTCGTTCCACCGTCTGTACAATACAGAAATGCTTGAAAATTCTGAAAAAAGAACTATCATGATAATGGAAAAAATGGACATTTTTTATGGATTTTTAAAATAATTTTTATTTAAAAAAAAATAAGAGTTGGTGAGACTTGAACCTGGAACCTTTCGATTGCCGATCGAATGCTCAACCATAAAAAAAGTAAAACACTAATTATACAATTTTCAGAAATTTATCATAAAAATGTCTGACAGTAAAGTTATTGATTTATTTAAATAAACAATTGCATTTTTTAGTGTGATTTTTATCAAAATCACTGATCTCAAATCGACAACATTATGACATACGATATTAAAAGTGTCATGAATTGGTATCTACGTGCTTATATTTTCGAAAATATTGTCCTGAGTAACTTTTATAAATGTTAGTATTTACGTTATTAATTTAGAATTTTGCAAAAAGTCTTGAAAGACCATGCGTCCACAGATGAAATTAGAACCCCACCCCAAGATTTGTATCGACCGAAAGGCAATGAAATTAATCTCGTATAGGAAAAAAACTGGATGACCCCAAAGAATTGGACGTATCGGGTAACAGGAGGTCCGAAAACTGGTCTGAGGGTAGTCGTAATCGGTTTTCGCAAATTCACGCGGTGTACAGCAGCAGCCTCGGCAATAACAAGAACGAGCCGACTTAATTAAGAGTGGAGTCGTGGTGAATACTCCCGTGTGACGAGATGAGAGGAGAGGAGGGTCCCAAAGTCGTCTTTTCGATAGCTCCGATCCAGAGTGCACGCGCATACGAAGGAGGGGTGGGAGGTAAGGGGATCTTAATGGGGTGACCTTCGCGGCGCTGCAGTCCTTTATGACAAGAGCCGAATGGTCAACGTTCTAGGGACCTTCGCGTCTCGTAGTCACGGACGGCCAAACGGCCAGACGCTCCCAATAAAGCTCAGGCACGCCATATACACGCATCTGCTGCGAGTTCTCCCGCGCTCGCTTGTTACGAATCCTCTCTCTCTCTTTTTTTTTTTATCCGAGCCACTTTATCCACGCGTCGGACAGTCGGGGCTAAATGTGGTTGTGGAAATTGCTACTATACCCGTAACACTGCTGCAACGCCACAAGACGTTTCGTAGGGTTGATGACTAGAAATCCCCTTTATGTGCGCAATATGAACTCAGTGAAACGACAAATGAAGAAATACAAAATAATGATGAGTGGGGAAGAAATGTATGACAAGATTGAATTCAGTAGTTTAATTATAAAGTGAAGATACTCCATGGTCTTTATTAAATAAATTCGGAAATAAAGACCGAATAGGCAAATAAAATGATAAATTTTGGTGAGAAGACCTCCCTATAATCTAATATTAATAAAAAATGAAGAGAAGCATGTTGAAACAAATATCATGGTACTGATACTCGATAGAAAAAGATGAAGACCACAGTAAAACTAAAATTGAAGAAAAAGAATAAAAAATGAAGAAGAAGAAGAAGAAGAAATGAAGCTAATGTATTCGTAACGTTAATTATTTGTTCATGTGTTCAATATGACCTCATTAAAATGAAAATGAAAGAAATATAAGATATTGCTAGGAGATGAAGAAATACATGACAAGATTGAATTCAGTTGGCGTTCATTAACGCAGTGAAGATAACACGTTGTATTTTTTGTTGAATGAAGTGAATAGACGAGAAAAAAAATAATACACATAAAATAAAAAACGAAACAATAAAAATACACCTGGACAGTCAGAGGAAGTGAATAGAAGAAGTTTAAAATGAATGCCAAGGAACCGATACTTTACAGACGAAGATAACTAGAGAAAAATGGAAACTAAAGAAAAAGAGGAAGATGAAAAAAGAAGAATATAATGCGAATAACAAAACTAATGATAACGAGATGTCTTCAAATGATGAAGAAGTTTTCTTATGATGTGAAGAAGATAGAGACTTTATGACTAGAAATCCCCCTTTATGTTTTGAATATGGTCTCATTGAAAGTAAAACGACAAATGAAGAAATACAAGATAATGATGAGTGAGGAAGAAATGTATGACAAGATTGAATTCAGTAGTTTAATTATAAAGTGAAGATACTCCATGGTCTTTATTAAATAAATTCGGAAATAAAGACTTGAGAAATTATTATAAAAGCCGAATAGGCAAATAAAATGATAAATTTTTGTGAGAAGACCTCCCTATAATCTGATATTAATAAAAAATGAAGAGAAGCATGTTGAAACAAATATCATGGTACTGATACTCGATAGAAAAAGATGAAGACCACAGTAAAACTAAAATTGAAGAAAAAGAATAAAAAATGAAGAAGAAGAAGAAGAAGAAATGAAGCTAATGTATTCGTAACGTTAATTATTTGTTCATGTGTTCAATATGACCTCATTAAAATGAAAATGAAAGAAATATAAGATATTGCTAGGAGATGAAGAAATACATGACAAGATTGAATTCAGTTGGCGTTCATTAACGCAGTGAAGATAACACGTTGTATTTTTTGTTGAATGAAGTGAATAGACGAGAAAAAAAATAATACACATAAAATAAAAAACGAAACAATAAAAATACACCTGGACAATCAGAGGAAGTAAATAGAAGAAGTTTAAAATGAATGCCAAGGAACCGATACTTTACAGACGAAGATAACTAGAGAAAAATGTAAACTAAAGAAAAAGAGGAAGATGAAAAAAGAAGAATATAATGCGAATAACAAAACTAATGATAACGAGATGTCTTCAAATGATGAAGAAGTTTTCTTATGATGTGAAGAAGATAGAGACTTTATGACTAGAAATCCCCCTTTATGTTTTGAATATGGTCTCATTGAAAGTAAAACGACAAATGAAGAAATACAAGATAATGATGAGTGAGGAAGAAGTGCATAACAAGATTGAATTCAGTAGTTTAATTATAATGTGAAGATACTCCATGGTCTTTATTAAATAAATTCGGAAATAAAGAGAAATTATTATAAAAGCCGAATAGGCAAATAAAATGATAAATTTTTGTGAGACCTCCCTATAATCTAATATTAATAAAAAATGAAGAGAAGCATGTTGAAACAAATATCATCGTACTGATACTTGAAAGAAAAAAATGATGACATCAGTAAAATTGACACTGAAGAAAAAGAACCAAAAATGACGAAAGAGAACAAATGAAGCTAAGGTATTCGTAACGTTAATTACCTTTTTATGTGTTCAATATGATCTCATTGAAAGTGAAACGACAAATGAAGAAATACAAGGTTTTGATGAGAAGAGAAGGAATGATTGAGAAGATTGAATTCAGTAGTATAATCGAATTATGGATAGAAAAAATTGAAAGAACTCGAAAGGATAATCCTAGAATTACCATTTAAGAATGCATTAACCTGAAATGAAATGGAGGAAGGAAAATTATGAATTGAAATAAAGACATACATAAGTAAGTGCTTGCTATAAATGTTGAGAGAAAGTTAACAAATGAAGGGAAAATGTAAATAGTATTTTCCGAAGTTGCCGGGCTAAAGTTTCATTCTTAATATTTATCAAAATATTTCAAAATATTTTTTATAGATTTATTGAGAAAGTTTGTTTACAATACCTAGATAGAGTTCTCATTGATATAAAATAAACCAGATGTTACAAAGAGTTCAATGTAGTGAAGATATATGGTTAATAAATTGAGAAAACAAGTGAACACGCTAGACAAAAATGTAAAAACCAAACATGTAAAAAATAAAGTAATAACAGGAAAAAACTGAACATGAAAATACCACAGTATCGATACTTAATAGAAGAAGCAGAAAGGGGCAAAAATAAACTGAAGAAATAGGTGAAAAACAAAAATAAGAAAAACGGAACATAATCATAATGTAAATAACGAAACTAATGTGTTTCAAATGAAGTAGAAATTTTCCTATGAAGTGAATAACTATCTGTAACTGAGTTACTAGAAACCCTATTTATAGGCTGAGCATAAGCTTGATAAATTAGAACTGATAAATGAAGATATGCAATAGTTAATTGACCAATGGAATATCAAAGTTAAAGATGCAAATATCTTGTGTAAAATGAAGATATAAATAAAAAATTGAATAAAAAAGTTTGTCTATAACGCCTATATAAATTCTTCATTGATATTCAAATGAATGGTGTATTGAAGGGAATAAAATGAGTCAAGATATAATATGGTCTTTGTTAAGTAAAGCAGAAGGTATAGGAAATAGAATAAAGAAAATCGAGAAAATACAACAAAGCATACAAAGCACAGAAAAGAAGAAAGGGAAAAACGAAGCGAATATAATTATAATGTGAATAACAAAACTAACACATTTCAAATGAAGAAGAAATATTCTCGAAGAACTATAATTCTCGAACATCTAGAAATCGCTTTTTGTGTGCTCCATATGAACTCAATATGAAGTGAAAAACGAAGAAATACAAAGTATTAATGAGAGGGCATGAAATTAATATCAAGATCTCAACATTAAGTAGGATAATGTAATTGTGGATTGAAAAGACAATCAGACGCCGAAACGGATAACAATTGTTGAATAACATTTTACAAAAGTCAATTGTCTTGATTAAGGGTAAAAAAGCCATAAGATATTTCTACGTAATTTTTCTCTCCTTTCCTCAGTACTCTTAATAAGAAGAATTTATTTGTTATTACCAGAAAAAGGAACATGAACGAAAAGAACAATAAGGAACACAAAAAAGAAGAAATTTTAATAATAAGAGAAGAACTACTAGAACAACTAGAATCTATGTGTTCAATACGAAATCAATCAAATGAAAATGGAAAAGAGAAAACATATTAATGAGAGAAAGAAATGAATGACAAGATGGGTTTCAATGGTACATATTAATTGTGGATCAAGAGGAATGACAATGAACCAAGAGATAATTGAAAGAATAACAAATTAAAATGAAATGAGAAAGAAAATGGAAGATTGAAATGAATACATAAATGAAGAAGCGTTTGTTAGAAGAGAACAATTGCTGAAAGGAAATTGACGAATGCAAGAAAATAAAAATGATGCTTTTTAAAGTTTAAAGTCATTTGTAAAAGACACAAATAGAGTGTTTTGAAATTAATACTAATGTTACGTTGATTGACATTATTTTTTCTTCAAAAACGAATGGTTTTAATGCAGGTCGGAAATATAAAATTTATTATATAAAATTTTATGATAGCTAATAATGTATTAAAATGTCCTTTTAACATTTTTTAAATTTCACATTCATTTTTTCATCATGCCTTGCTTGGATTTATTAAGTGAAATATTTTCAAACCATGTTACTGCGAATCTGTCTTAAATGAAGAAATAAAACAAATGGCACGTCTGGAAATGCGAATCACTCTTATACAAGCAATTTCCTGCACGCGACCGAAACATATTGTGCCTGTTGAATTGGAAATGAATAAATAGAGACTTATGTTCAGTAAATGCTTTTTTTTTTTGACAGAATTTCATCATGCTGCATCTGTCAATATTCATAAGTACATATTTACTTGAGGTACTTCGTGTACGTTCTTAACAAATTTTGTGAATATTCATTTTATCTCATATTAAATAAATTAACGAATTTAAATAATTATGAAAGGTTTATGCTATAAATAAATATCCCTAACTAATGATTGACAGTATGTAGTAAAAAATAAATCGAAACTTTTTATGTAAATCAAATAAATTTTCTTTTTTATTATAGATCAAAATGTTTAAATAAAATTGTTTAAGTCAACATGTCTTATTTACATTGCATCGGAAATACTTTTTGAATTAAAATAATCCACTGCAAGAAAAATTTTTAAAATACTTATTATTGAATATAATGATAATTTATTGAATATTGAATGATAAAGAAGAACCAGTACTAAAAATAGACGAATTAATAGCTCAAATAATTAAAATGTTATATCTTTTAACTGCAATAATGACTGTACAAAATAATAAAAATGGTTAATGTAATTAATTGTTTCTGAACAAGATGCAGCCGGAAAATGGAATATTATTCCTCTTTTTATATTTATTTAATTAGTAAAAATTATATTTAACTATAGTTCTTCACGATAGCGATTGTTTGTTCGGATGGTATGTTTGAAAATGCGATCACTCTGATATGATACAGTTTTTCGTTAAGCTTCTACCACTTTGGGGAAGAAAGAACTTCATTTTTATTATCTTCCTTTCTTCACTCTTCTTGCCGAGCAAAACAGCAGGAAAAAAATTAAATTAAAAAAATACATGTTAAAATAAATTACAGAACAATTGTACTCGGAAAAGGAAGAAGAAAAGAGAAAACAAAAGAAGAAGATGCTGAATAAGAAAATAAAAGATAAAGAAAAAGAAGAAGTAGGAGAAAAAATTAGAACAAATTAAGTGAATAAGGTCATCTAATCTCTAATATATTCTAAATAATTATAGCAGTTTCAAATGAAAAAAATCTATATGGAATTGTCTTCTTTCTTGTTGGTTCAGAAAATTTCAGGAAAACAAGAAAATGAAGAAAACGTGTTGAAACAAATGTCAGAACTCTTATACTATAAAGAGGAAAAAGAAAAGGGGAAAAAGTAAGAAAGAAGAAGAAAAATTACAAGAAATTGAGTGTAATGTAGTCACAATCTAAATAATCCAAGTAATTTACGAAGAAGTAAGTTCGTCATAAAGTGAAAATCTATAACTTCAGAATAATTAATAGGAAAAATGGAGTGAAAAAGTGACAGAACTCTTACTGAAAATAACTTAAGGAAAATGAAACATTGATGAGATAGAATTTATGCTTAAAAAAAGGAGAAAAAAGGAGAGGAATAAAAAGAAGAAGAGGAGAAGTAATTAACGTAATATAATTGTAATATTAATAATAAAATTAACAGGTTTCCTAGCGAAGCGAAGGATAATCACGCTAGTCGGGGTTCGATATTTTGCGTCCGAATATTTCACTGCGCAGGGCGCAAAATGGAATTCTGTTAACATATGTATAATTTCTTTCTGTAACCATTTTATTAGGCCAAAAAAGTCGCTATTATTATTATATGTATAGAATGTCTCAAATTACATGCATTTTTTCATATGATCCAAAAAGTTACCTACAAAGAAATGAAGCTAATTGAAGATTATTGAAGTTAAAAGTCATATCACAATATTGAGAAATTACTATTCAGAAACGATTGAATAAAAAGCTTTTATTAGATGTTCCTACCACTTATAGGTCATGTGAAAGAGAAAGAGTAAAAGGGTACTTGAAACATTATAAATTGAAGCTAAGTTTGAATAAATAAGACATTACGTGAAGAAATGAAGTAATATACTCCTTTCAGTGTTGTAATGGCTTTATAATTTTGTGATGTTCAAAATCCAATATCTTCACTAGTACGAATTCTAGAGACTGAGTAATACACAATGCTCAATTTGCCTCAATAGGTTACCAATTACCTATATTGACTCTGAATATTTCGTAATCAGAAGCTGCGATACAGATACTGGGCGCTACTTGGTGAGTAATTGCGGAGTTTCGAAACAAGTTTAGGTAAAGTGCCAGGCTCAAAAACGTCGGACAAAATGGCAAAAATTGCATAATCGCTTACGGCATTATCCTGAAATGCGCAGCAAGACGAGGCTTGTTTAACCGGTGGATAGCGGTGTATTGCTCCGATCTCTTTCGATTAAAATTCTGTTTCCACAATCGAACGTAACGTAACGGACATTCGAGCTATTTAAATGAATTACTCTCAAAGCCGGTGAATTAAACGGGGATTTATATACCGGATTATAAATGGCATTCTAAACCAATAAAATTCAGGCCAACCGGAGGCGCCGGTCAGGAAAATCGTATGAGTATTATGCGTAATCGTAATAATCTATCCATATTTACAGTGTTGTTCTTTAATCGACTTATCTCCTGGATGATTCCTACCATCAATAACGTCGGAATCTTTGTTCTCGGACGCTGAAATGGTCGTTCCGACATTTTTAAATAAGAATATTACAATAATTGTCCTTATAACTAGATTTGCATTTACTGACGTTTATTTCATTCACATTCTTAATCAGAATTAATGAAACTATATACAGGTCTGAGAAAGAGTCTCATTTTTCTAACTAAATTCAGACCGTGATTCCTTTTTTATTAAACCGCCTTTGGAAACTTGATCCGAACTTACGCAATCGTAAATAATATAAGCGAATAACTGCCGACGTAATTTAACACCGTATCACTATGTTCTTGATTTAGAGAATTACGATGATTTGCTGCAGTTAAGACCTGTTTTCATATATTGTTACACTGAAAGTTTTTGTTTTATACAACGAAGAAATAAATAAGATAAAAGACCTTCTAGTATGAAATATACTATTAAAATATCATTTATGCGAGTCCAATGGAAGGCCGTATATGAATGAGTAATAGAAAAGTATAGGAATAACGAATAATGTTCTTTCAACAATTTATTAAGAAATTTCGCTTCTTATACCTACATGTACATATTCTTCATATATATTATACAAAGGCGAAATTAAAATTGGTCAAATACAGTGAATGAAGTAAAGAAACGAAAAAAACAGCATCTGGATAATTAAAAAAAAAAAAGAAAAATATGTTCAAAACAATGTCATGATATCTATATTCGATAGAAAAATACGACAAGAAAAAAAGAACGAGTAAAATAAGAAGCAGAACAACAAAAATGAAAATGATGACACTAATATGTTTTAAAATTTGTATTATGAAGTGGAGAACTGTAACTCCAAAATTATTAACCGCATTATGTGCTCAATATGAGCACAATAAACTGAAAACGATCATTGAAGAAATACAACAGATTAGGGAAAGGGGAATTTATGAATAACAATATTGGAGTCAAGAAGATAATATAAACTTAATAAACTACACCTGAATAATTGAAGAAAATGAAGACGTTAAAATATAAAAAAATAAATGCCGTGGACCCTCGAGAAAAGAAAGAAGAAAATGAAAAGAAAGAAGAGAATACAATGGAAGTGACGACAGAAAACGAAGAAGAGTAAAAATAGCAAAAAGAAAAAATGGAGAAGAAAAGAACTGAATGTAACCATAATATGAATAATAATCCTAAGATGCTCCAAATGAAGAAATTTCATCCGAAAGAAGAAAACTGATTTTACAAAAATCTTAAACGATTTTTCATTTCCATTAATTTCAGTGAAGCTAACGTTGCAATGCTTCCAGTTCTAAACCGAAGGTGTGAAAACTAATTTATTTTTATTAAGAAAATGAATATTATCGTAGATTGTAAAAGCTTTAAAAACACCCGTTCATAATATTTTATTGTATTATCTTCACTCTTCTTGACGAAGAAAACGCGATGGAAACAAGAAATTGAAGAAATACGTGTTAAAATAAATACCAGGTAATTTATATTATAAGAAAAAAGAAGAAACACGTAGAGAAGAATATGAAGAAGAATCAAAAGAGTACAAAGAAGAAGAAGAATTATGAAAAAGAGTACAAGAAGAAGAAAAAGGTGAGGAGTTGAAATGAATACAATTGAAGTTTGAATAATGATACTAAGACGTTTCAAATGTAGAAATTTTATTATGAATTAGAGAATTATAATACCATTATAAGTAATAGGAAAGATGAAATGCAATAATGACAGACTTCTTCCTGTAGAAAACTTCAGACACATCAGAAAATAAAGAAAACATATTATAACAAATATGACCTTTACAGTCGACAGAAGAAGAAGAAGAAGAAATTAGAAGAATTATAAAATAAAAGAAGGAGAAGAAAAAAATAAAACTTTTTTTTGTTGTCAACCTTTTTGATATCTTCTGCCGAAGAAGATCCTTTCCATAGTTTTCTTCCTCTACTTACGATCAAAGCGTGGACATATATGCATTATTTGCAATTACACGAATTCTGTGGCGGATTCCAGAAACTTATCCACAAAATGAATGAAGCTAATTGAAGATTATTGAAGTCATCAAGTTACCATAAGTTATTATCTAGAACATAATAAGATCCCAACTTTGCGAATGGCGTTGATTCAAAACGTTTAGCTTCACGTGAGTAACCTATAAAATGGAAGTGTTTCTCAATTTATGATGGCTGGTTGATCTTCGCGATTATAATCGATCCATGGCTGTCCATCAGTGGGTTGTCGATGGTGTCGCGCCGTTACACGGTTTCAAAACAAACCGCTTATTATTACCAGTCAAGACTGATTTACGATCTTTGTTATCGTCGCGAGAGTGAGACGACAGTTTCAGTTACCAGACGCTGTTGAAGGTTTACGATTTGCCGGCGGAAAATAAAGTACCACCTCTTAGCTCGGGCAATTCCCTCGCAGCTAGATGTTCCGAGCCGCTAATGTGTCACGGCCTAAGAATTAACGGCTTCCCCTACGGAGTAGCTTTATGCGCAAATATGTGCAGGCCACTTCGCTTCTTTCGCCGCAACATCCTGGCGCTAATTCCGAATGAAGAAAGCTTACACTGCCTTGGAGATAGATTACGCGCGAATCGCATCGCGGAACAGGATTTTACGGCGTCCTTTTGAACACATATTGCGGGACTCTAATTACCCGATTACACTCGGCTGCTGATGGCGGTAAGCTAGTGCGGAGGTTTGGCAAAGGCTTTATTAACTTCACTTCTGGGAAAGGCTCCTTATGCATCATCGGTCACGGATGCTAATTGTAGAACGTAACAAGTAAACGTAACACCAAGAAATTATACAGATATTGTTTCGGTTTCTGGAATCCAAGAGAAATGACCACGTAATAGCTCGTAACGTCATTTAGTTAGTCAATAATGATTTTACAAACAATCACTTATCCATCACGAACATACACTGCTAAAATAGAATAGTTTTAATACTTCGGTGTATATGTATGTGGGTTATTAAAAACAAAAATGTTAACTTTTATACAAATATTCATTCATATGGCATATATGATTCATCAAATAGAAAATTAAAACAATTTCCGCATCGACTTCACACTACTTCGATTTACTGCGGTCTAACTCTAATGTGGTGTATTTCTTCATTCCACAATAATTTATTTAAACTTACCTGACATTTACAACCTTTTTGAAGTAACAACACAAATTTTATTTTTGAGGTTCACTCGTGAATCAAATGCAAATCGAATCATAACCATATTATTCACATCATAATTTCATCGTAAATCCATCCTCTCGTCGATGTACTTCATTACATCTGCCAATTTGTTGATGGCGTTCGCGGTAATGACTTTTTTTCATTTCTTCACGTCACTGAGTTTCCATCATGAAGTATTTTTCATCTTATTTTGTCTATAAAAAAATGTATAATTATAAGATGAAAGAAAATTTGGAACATGAAAAATAAATGGATATTCTTCAGTGCGCTTGAAATGTTTGAAAATAATGAAAAGTAGTAATTTTGAAGAAATACTTCCCAAAAATCAGTTCTATTTCTAAAAACTAAAGTTTCTAATCCAAGCTAAAATAAAAAAGTTTGTAATAACTGAATTAGACAAGTAGACCTCTTAAAGAATAACTGTTGTCAGCAAACAGACACAAAATAAGTGAAGAAATGGAATAACGACCAATATAAGTATATACAAATGGAAAGAAATAAAAATTAAAGACAACCGAATTTGAAAATTTTAAACATTCTAAAATAACATTTGAATATAAATCCATTTTCAACATAAAAAAGAAAGCGAAATATAAACTTAAAGTAGCTAATAATAAAGCGTAATTAATTAAAACTATTACATTAACAGTAGGGGAAATGAAGAAACTGAAGAAATCATGATAATGGGTTAGATAATATTAAAATTAAAGTAATAACACAGAAATTAATAGACTGCAATGTACAAAATTATATTTCAAGCGAATCAAAATGACTATGATATGATGACTTTAAGTGAAGAAACAAACCAAACCAATCTACAAACTTAATTGCCACAATAAAACGAAGAAAACCTTTAAATGATTAAACAATTAGCGGACAGTATTTACGACAACATTTTCATGTAATTTACACATAAATTATGTAATTTTCCGTTATTTCGAAAAACATGAAAAATGGACCGGTGCTAATTTAATGAAGTCTATAAATCGAAGAAGTAAAAATATTAATTAATACAGCGATATCT
This sequence comes from Trichopria drosophilae, assembly GCA_030407085.1. Classification (NCBI taxonomy): domain Eukaryota; kingdom Metazoa; phylum Arthropoda; class Insecta; order Hymenoptera; family Diapriidae; genus Trichopria; species Trichopria drosophilae. The sequence continues at coordinate 95,252,805 of CM059586.1, read as the reverse complement.
TACGAAAAAGATGAACTGAACTATATTAAAAATATATAAAAGAAAATAAATGACAACATATGAAATGAACGAATAAACAAATTATATTACGAAAAATAGAAATAAAGTAGTATTAAACGAAGAGGTGAAAATACAACTATGTTTGATATACGGCGAAGAAAGACAATCAAGTTAAAAAGCTCATGAAATAAATCAATCAACAAAAATAAAACACTGGGCTGAATAGAGGAATGAAATAAACAAATCTGCAACTGCATTAACATAAAATGTTTGCAGCAATCTATGATATAATGTACGCCATTAAAAGAGTAATAAATATCACTCGTGGTAAGTGCTTAATATACTTGTTAAATACGGCAGGGTTACAACAATGCAACGTTTTTATGCCGGTTACGTAATTTATGTTCGCGAAGATAAGTTACATCATACTTATTATGCAATATTTTAGAAGTTTATGACACTTTTTAATGACAATGCGTTAAATTTTTTATTTAGTCTTGCGATATATACATTCTACATGGTAAGTATTAAATAAACATAGAATTAATCTTCAATATGCAAATACATATTTATTAATATTTGATTTTCAAACAAGCACATCCTGTAAGATATACGAAAAAACCGATTACAATAAAGTTGCTCAATAATCAAGTAACCAAGTTGCAGTTTATGGTTGACTACCAACCAATACAAACTTCTTACAATCTTCTCTTGAACTACAGATTCTTTTACTGACATAGCTAACGATAGTATGAGTATTACCAAAAATGTTCGTTTACAATAATATACGTAAAGAGATTTATAAGAGAAAGCGATTTTATAACAGGTCTAGTTGATTGTCTTAAAATAAGAAAACTCATAAAATTTTCAACATGTAAATAAAATGAAGAAAATTACCTAAATAATAAAATAATGTACTGGACGTTTAAAAATCCAATTTGGCGTAACAAAATTTAAAGAAGACATGAAGAAATTGATTTCGGATACTAAATAAAGATATTTTATAATTAAATTCTGAAACGAAATGAAGATAATCATTTGTAAAAGCAATAACGGATAGTTTAATCTGATAATGAAATGAAGAAAAAATCAAATAAGAAGTTAAGAAGACAATCGATGAAAGAAATTAAATGAAAATAAAGAAATTAATAACTAAGTAATAACTATGTTGAAGCAATTAAGGATGGGGTGTACAAAAAATATAAATATAAAATGAAGAAACTAATCTCGAAATATAAAACTGTGATTTGTTGACGAAACTAAATGAAATAATAGCACAACGTATGAAGTTTACAATATTAGACAATTAAAAAAATACTTAGCGTCAAAAATTCTGAAGAAGAAGTGAAGAAATTGATTTCGAAAACAACGTAGAGAAAATTAATCGATGACAATCCAACCTCGTAATGAAATGAGGAAATGAAGAAACAATTTGAAGTAACGAATCTATGAAAAAATTAAACTATGGAATGAATTGGTGAAGTTAATTAAAGAAATTAGCTCCCCAAAAATAAAACCCTATTAATTTATTAAATTAACCAAAGAAATGAAACGAAGAACCAATATAAAAAATACATAAAATAACAGAAGAAATCGAAGATACTAATAGGCGCAGAGATTTTAAGAAACTAAGTAAAGAAACGGAACGATCCCGAGAAATTACTGACAAAACTAAATGAAGAAATAACCCTAGGTATGAAGTTAACAAAAATGGACTATAAAACAAATACTTGGCGTTAGAAATTCTGAGAGAAAAATGAAGAAATTGATTTCGAAAGTAATATACAGAAAATTAATACACAATACGGAATAATCCAACCTCCTAATGAAATGAAGAAATTAAGCAACACATTGAAATAACAAATCTATGCAAAGAAAGGATAAAACAATGTAAAAAAGTTAAACGATCCAATTATTTGATAAAGATAATTAAAGAAGTTAGTCCTGGAAAAATAAATCGTTATTAATCGATTAAATTAACTGAAGAAATGGAACGAAGAACCAATATTAAAAAAATACACAAATGGAATAAATCGAAGAACCTAAGTAAATAAACTGAACGATACCAAGAAATGAAGAGTGATGCATAGTACTTGAACGAAGTAATAAATTAAGTGATTTAAAAAATAAGTATGTTGAAGAAATTCTTTAAGATGGGGTACTGTGAAGAGAAAAAGATCAAAATAAAACAAAGAAATTAATCTCGGAGTTTATATAAAACTGTGATTTGTTGACGAAACTAAATGAAGAAATAACACAACACATGAAGTTAATAAAATTGGACGATAAAAAATACTTAGCGTTAGAAATTCTGAAGAAATTGATTTGGAAAATAATGTATAGAAAATTAATGGACAATAATCCAACCTCGTAATGAAATACAGAAATGAAGAAACAAATTGAAATAGTAATAATAAAAAATAGTCTTTGCAATGAATAATAAAATACCGCGAAAAAAATTAAATGACGGAATTAATTGAAGAAGATAATCGAAGAAAAAAGTAGTCTTAGAAATAATAAAACTCTATTAATCGATTACATTAACTGACGAAATGAAACGAACGAACAATATTAACGAAATGGACTGATGGACTAAATTAACCCATTAACGCCCAGAAACAGAGATTTTGTAACGTCTTTTCGAGCCTTATTCTTTTAACAATGCGAAAGGAATAATCAAACGGAAATGATGCTTCTTTATGTTTTTGACTATGCTCTTTCAGAATCTGGCATTACATTTTCATTTTTTTTACAAGAAAAATAAATATGACGGCTTTTAGATGAAAAAATACGGAAAAATAAAATCTGTTTTTTTTTTATGAATTTTTTTCAGATTGAAGCAGAGATATAATCCCGTCGTTTTTTCACTAATCGGTGAATAAAATAGTAGTAGTTTATCGGAATATTTTTGAAAATGGTTAGAAATATTATTTTCATTATCAAAATGGCGATTAACGTCTTCCTGGAGAGTGACCAAATTTTTGAATTGGTAATATGACAAATAGGCTGATGGATTTATATGAAACTTCGTTTCCTAAGGTTTTCGAGGGCGCCGAATACAAATGTGATGTCAGATTTTCAAAAATAAAAAATGGCGGATCCAATATGGCTGACATATTTTTCAAAAGACATTGAATTTGCATGAAATTTGGTACTCGGGGGTTTTTGGGGTCGCCGAATATAAATCTGATGTCAGATTTTCAAAAATTAAAAATGGCGGATCCAATATGGCTGACATATTTTTGAAAAGACATTGAATTTGCATGAAATTTGGTACTCGGGGGTTTTTGTGGTCGCCGAATATAAATCTGATGTCAGATTTTCAAAAATTAAAAATGGCGGATCCAATATGGCTGACATATTTTTGAAAAGACATTGAATTTGCATGAAATTTGTTACTCGGAGGTTTTTGGAGTCGCTAAATACAAATCTGATGTCAGAATTACAAAATTTCAAATGGTGAATTCAATATGGCGAACATTTTTTCACAAATAAGTGAAAATTGAAATGTATTTTCAGAATTTCTAATTGCGGATACAATATGGCGGACATATTTTTCAAAAATGAGTTTGGCTAGCTTGAAACTTGTTATTCGGGGGCACTTCTAGTTGATGAATACAAATTTGGCATTAGATTTGCACAATGTAAAAGAATTCTACGACAATCTATAGTAGTTTTCGATACAAGTGGGAAAAAGTTTTTCCTGCGAATGTGAGCGTCATTCAACAAGAGAAAATCCAAACAGATTAATGGTTGACATATGAATTTCTATCAAAAGAAGTTGTAAATGCTGCTATGATACTGAAGCGTGATTATTTTGAAAACAAAATCTAAAATAAAATATGCTAAGCCCCAATTGATGAAAATTGTACCAAATTCTTATGAATATGTTGCGCAGAAATATTTACAAATTTCGTTATTTTCAAATAGACCCGTAGTAGACCGTCCTAAAATAGTTTATTCGTCGAAAACCAAACAAATTTATTTCACAATTTCGGGCATTTCATACTTCTGATGGACTTTTTGCTGGATTTGTAAGGTGGTAAAAATTTAAATATTGGTGACAAATTAGGGAAATGTGCATTAGGAACGAGAGTAGACTTGAAGTAACTAATCAATTTTTCAAAACCACGGGCTTTCGAAAAATACCATGATAATAATAACATTATGTTGTGTGAATAATCTTTTCGCTAGTTTTGAACCGACGACAAAATCATATTCAGCTATCCTAAAACTCCCTAAGTAATAAATTTCATGCAAAATCAAACTCTTTTGACAAATATGTGAGCCATATTAGATCCGCCATTTTGAATTTTGTGAATCTGACATCAGATTTATATTCGGCGACCCCAAAAACCCCCGAGTAACAAATTTCATGCAAATTCAAAGTCTTTTAAAAAATATGTCAGCCATATTGGATCCGCCATTTTGAATTTTTGAAAATCTGACATCACATTTGTATTCGGCGCCCTCGAAAACCTTAGGAAACGATGTTTCATATAAATCCATCAGCCTATTTGTCATATTACCAATTCAGAAATTTGTTCACTCTCCAGGAAGACATTAATCGCCATTTTGATAATGAAAATAATATTTCTAACCATTTTCAAAAATATTCCGATAAACTACTACTATTTTATTCACCGATTAGTGAAAAAACGACGGGATTATATCTCTGCTTCAATCTGAAAAAAATTCATAAAAAAAAAACAGATTTTATTTTTCCGTATTTTTTCATCTAAAAGCCGTCATATTTATTTTTCTTGTAAAAAAAATGAAAATGTAATGCCAGATTCTGAAAGAGCATAGTCAAAAACATAAAGAAGCATCATTTCCGTTTGATTATTCCTTTCGCATTGTTAAAAGAATAAGGCTCGAAAAGACGTTACAAAATCTCTGTTTCTGGGCGTTAATGGGTTAAAGAAATTAATTTCCTGCGAGATTTTACGAAATTAACTGAAGAAACGAAACCATACCGATTAATGAAAAATGAACGACAATAAACTTCTTCTTCGCTGATTAGACTGAAGTTACCAGTTCATTAGCTCTATCTTCAACCTTTTATTTGTAGTGTTGAGGAAATTACTTCTTTTCTTTTTGTTTTTATGTTTTCTTCATCTACCCAAAACCTTCTGAATGAATTGTATTGTGTATTTGTAGACTCCTGTGTGACATAACATGTTCGTACCATGTGTGTTGAGTTTTGTGTTATTAAAGCATTAAATATTCCCCAAGTAAACCGAAAAAAATAAAGAGTTACGGTTACTTGAATACTAAAATATGGACTAAACGTCGGTTATACGTACTCTTACTACTTAAATCTTTGCCTATACTATTTGAATCGTAAAAACATCTTATACAAAGGTTTCCAGCATCTTACTACTTAAAGATCTCTACTTTTAAATCGCAGTTCTATATATTTTATACATATATACTAGTAACATGTGGTTAATTAATTTCCAAAGGGTAATTACTATAACCTCAGGAAGACTAGCTAGTCAGGAGAAACGTCGATTACGCGTAAGTATGCGTACCCGCGAGTGCTGCATAACTTTCTCGGGCACGAGTGTATTTGAGTACCTTTTACCCCGACATCAAAGCATCATCCAGGCGTGGTTTTAAATGGGTTACGGCCAAGGGATACGGGCAAGGATAAAGCACGTACCTAGACGCGTCCGTGAGCAAACATCGTGACGCAACCGACAAACAGGCCCATTTACGGCGCAATTTCTGCCTTATTTCATCCGCAATAATGTTGATATCGTAGGAAATTGCCGGTTCTGAACCGGTGCTGGCAAAGGGAACACGACGCAAGATGCGCAATTCATATGCGGAATGTTCGACACTGTTTTTTGTTCGTTGCACGTTGCCACTAGGTTGCGACGGTCGTTAATTCCTCGTAGAGCATACCTGTTTTTCTCAAGTGCACGCTGGAAAGTAACGTTTCTAAATTTTAACGACTGATTGTGTAAATTACTTCATACGCGTCGACCATAGATGGGTAATATTTACGCGAGAAGAAGAGATTATAGAAGAAGTAGATTATTACAGAATCGTACACACGACTTATAAAAACTGGCAGTTGTATCCCATTTCTTCGCATCCTTGAATTCTTTTATGTATTTAACTTTTTTATTTGATTTCTTTAATCCATTTCTTCATTTCATGTTACGACTCTATTTCTTGAGGACCGTTCTACGTTTTTCACTGCATCAATTAGTTTCTACCATTTGTTTTGTTAGTTTATGTTGTTATTTCTGCATTTCATTTCTGCACTTTATTGTGTAAATTACTTCATACACGTCCACCATAGATGAGTAATATTTACGCGGGAAGAAGAGATTACAGGAGACGAAGATTATTACATAATCGTACACACGTCTTATAAAAACTAGCCGTTGAATCCGATAACTTCGCATCCTTGAATTCTTCTATTTATTTAACTTTTCTATTTGATTTCTTCATTTCTTCATTTCATGTTGCGACCATTTCTTGAGGCCCGTTCTACGTTTATCACTGCATCGATTAGCTTCTATCATTCATTCTGTTGATTTATGTTGTTATTTCTTCATTTATTTCTTCACTTTATTTCATCGATTAGTTACTTTACACCATACTTAAAATTGTCATATTTGCCACGTTGCGGAATATCTTCAATTAATTTCGTTGAATAATTAAAGTTTTATGTTAAGTCTAATTTCTTCTCGTAAGGCAATCTCTTCGGCATAAATACCACTTTCATTTCAATACTTATTATTTCATTCAAGTTCTGTCGTTTATACTTCATTTACATGTATCATTTTATTTCTTCAAACTGGTTCTATTAACTTTACTTGATTATAATTTTATAATATTTTCGAGATTAACTTCATCATTTCATTTTCGTGATTCTGTAATTGATTATGCTACTTTAAAGAATTTCTTCAGTTTTATTCCGTATGATAGTTTCATTATTTTAATTTGTATCTTCATGCTTTTTTTAATTTCTTCAAATCATGTGAAATACAATTAATTATTCCGTTATTGTTTTTGAAATGAGGTTTCTTCATTTTCCGAAATCATTTTTTTCAATTTTCTTTGCGTTTTATTCTAACTATTTTGTAATTAGTTTTTTTCCTTTCATTTCTTCTCTTAATCACGTCTAGTATTTACGATATTACGTTTTACCTTATATTCATTTCTTCTATTCTTTTATATGATTCTTTCCTTGGTTCTACTATATCGTTACTTGGATTACTATCTTAATCCATTTCATAATTTCATTTTTTAAACTAATCCCTACAATTTTAATTTCTGCTTTTTTTAGGCAGTTTCTTCAGTCATTTCTTCATTCTTTGACTCGTTTTTCCAGTTATGTTATTAATTAATTTCTTTTTTTATTTATTTTCGTTTTTTCGATAACGTACTTCTTTCATTTCTTCTTTTAATTCTGGATTTTCGTTAATGCATTTCTTGTTATCTTTTTATTCACTTATTTCATTGACATTCCACATTTTTGTATTATTTGAAATAGTTTCCAAATTTTGTAATTTTATTTACTACGTTTACGTAATTTAATTTGTTTGTTAACATATTCTTCATTTTGTAATAAAACAATTTTTAAAGCACCTAACGAATAACTTCTTTATATGAACCTGTTGGATTTAATTCGTTTCGTTTTGAATTGACATTACTATTTCTTTATATAAAAAAATGTACGTAAAACTGAACATTAATTACCATATACTGATAAAAAGAAGACATCGCTAAAGCGCAATCTTATTGCACTGCAATTATAACATTTTCATTACCACCAATATCATCCGATTTATCAGCATTTTAATGTAGTCGCTATAATTAGTAAGTCAGTGTTGCAGCTGTAATCATTGTCTTAAACTTTGCGAAAGGCAGGCTAGTTTATTACCATGCGATATGAAATTTCTTTGATAAGAGATGTTATTGGAGAAAAAGTGTCAAAAGCAGTGTTATCTCCATTACATTGGGTTGCACTGACCGATAGGATGTGCATTTCCAAGAAATTTGTCATTGTACAGTTCAAACGACGCAGGAATAAACTTGCTGCTATCGTATTACGCATTAAAAGTACTTGATATTTTACGATCAGCCATTGTATTGGCGCACAAGGTACTGACGTACGTAAATCTTGCATCTCTTCCTTCGGAATGATGTCATGGAGAAGAAAATAATTGTTTGGCAAAGAGATATTTGTAATGTAAATTCCAAGTAATAAAAGGATCATACTTCATTTCTTGTTATTTCTTCATTTAATAATGTAATTATACTTCAATTAATTTGTTTACTACATTTTATAAACGATTTCCTTCCATTGCATTGCTGAATATACATTCATTGTTGTGAAATCTTTTATTTATTTCTTTGTTATACTTTTAATCTATTTTTCCTAATGTCATAAAATTCATTTCTTCAATTTAATGCATTAATTAATTACTGCTATTCGTTCGGTTATTGTATTTTATTGTTTATTTATTTCGAGTTTTCATTAATTTAATTTATTAGTTACTTTACGTTGTATTCGAATTTGATTTCTTCAATAATTTTTGATGCTCTTTACTTATGATCGTCGGCTGATTATAGTTTTATATAAACTATACAATATTATCAAACTAAATACGGATTATGCCCCACCAACGAAAAATTTATATTTTGCCCCTCTCGGCCGACTCGCGTGCATTCTCGAGGAGGAAACATATATCAATATACAATATTATATTTTATTATACAATAATATCTTCTTTTAGTGTCATTAATTCTTCATTTCTATGTATTGATATATTTCTTTGCATATATATTCATAATTTCAATTTGTTTCTTCTGTTAATTTTCTCATTTCTTCATTTCATACTTCCGTGTCATCTTTGACATTTTTTGGACTAATTTCTTCAATTCTTCTTATTTCGCCAAATTTTTTTCTATAATATCTTTTTAATATTATCTTCCTTTAGTGTCATTAATTCTTCATTTCAATCTATTGATATATTTCTTCAGTTTGGTTCTTCAATTGTTTTCAGTATTCTATTGCACATATATTCATAATTTCAATTTGTTTCTTCTGTTAATTTTCTCATTTCTTCATTTCATCCTTCCGTGTCATCTTTGACATTTTTTGGACTATTTTCTTCAATTCTTCTTATTTCGCCAAATTTTTTTTTTAATAATATCTGTTTAATATTATCTTCTTTTAGTGTCATTAATTCTTCATTTCTATGTATTGATATAATTCTTCAGTTTGGTTCTTCAACTGTTTTCAGTATTCTATTGCACATATATTCATAATTTCAATTTGTTTCTTCTGTTAATTTTCTCATTTCTTCATTTCATCCTTCCGTGTCATCTTTGACATTTTTTGGACTATTTTCTTCAATTCTTCTTATTTCGCCAAATTTTTTTTTTAATAATATCTTTTTAATATTATCTTCTTTTAGTGTCATTAATTCTTCATTTCTATGTATTGATATATTTCTTCAGTTTGGTTCTTCAACTGTTTTCAGTATTCTATTGCACATATATTCATAATTTCAATTTGTTTCTTCTGTTAATTTTCTCATTTCTTCATTTCATACCTTCGTGTCATCTTTGACATTTTTTGGACTATTTTCTTCAATTCTTCTTATTTCGCCAAATTTGTTTTTTTTTAATATCTTTTTAATACTATCTTCTTTTAGTGTCATTAATTCTTCATTTCTATGTATTGATATATTTCTTCAGTTTGCTTCTTCAATTGTTTTCAGTATGCTATTGCACATATATTCATTATTTCAATTTGTTTCTTCTGTTAATTTTCATATTTCTTCATTTCATTCTTCCGTGTCATATTTGACATTTTTTGGACTATTTTCTTCAATTCTTCTTATTTCGCCAAATTTTTTTTTTTTTAATATCTTTTTAATACTATCTTCTTTTAGTGTCATTAATTCTTCATTTCTATGTATTGATATATTTCTTCAGTTTGCTTCTTCAATTGTTTTCAGTATGCTATTGCACATATATTCATTATTTCAATTTGTTTCTTCTGTTAATTTCAATTTTCTTCAATTCTTCTTATTTTGCCAAACTTGTTTTTTATCATTAAATGTATTATTTTATTAATTTCGTATTTCGTGACATTTTATTATTTAGTTTCGTCGACTAATTAAAATTTTATATTTACTTCGACATTTATTTCTTCAGAATTATTATGTCCTAACCTTTTCCCATTTTGTGACATATATTCTCTATTATATTGATATAATTATATTCAATTGAAATTTTGTTTACTTTTCTTTGGAGCAATGCGAAAGTAGTCCTGAAGATGGCTCAGAAGTAGGCGAAACATCAATTTGTTTGTATTTAACTTTTTTATAACAAAATATTTAAAAAGGATTTTGAAATAAAATTTGTCCCAAAATAAATTAAACACCTATTCGTAACAGATTATTATAAAATTATCTTAGAATGTAGAAAATAAATACAAGACAGTATAAGCTACACAGATCGTGTATCCGCGAGACTGCATCGCAGGTAAGGAAGAATACGAAATCAAGGTTAGTCGAACATCAACGGAATCAATTCCTCGTACGTCCTTAAACCCTGAAATTACGAATGGAATTTAAATTTCGATAACTTTAACTGCTTTGTTACTTTTATTGTTGGCAAATACTTTGATGGATTGGTACGTAGGTGTATCTTAACCAATTACATTCGTGCTTTGATTTGCAGATCCCGGATCGTATCCACCTACGTGCACTTATCCGTCAGGAGGTCTCTGGATATTGGTGTGCGTACGCACCCACACGTTTAAGAGCCGAAAGCGAGTATTTTCTGCACTCGAACGAATCGGGCACTCGTCGAGAGGAATGGAATTCGTCATCGATGTTTCTGGAAGGAGGCTGGGAACGTTGGCCCTCCGCGTCGTCCGGTCTATGACTCAGGAGTGACCCTCGCTGAACTGCGAGCAGTGCACCCAAAACGCATCGAACAACAACCAGCCAAGGCCCCACACTACGCAGCATCGCAAAATCACGGCACATTTTTAGCGCTCAGAATATATCACCCGAGAGCAGAGAGGCCTCGCTGGGAATCGATCCCGACCAAAAATGAACCATGGATAAAATAGATTCGCATCCAGTTATTTTTTGGGTATTATATGTCGATTTTGGGTCGAAATCACAATTTGGTGCCATTGTATGGTGCATATGGAAATTGAAGATATTTATAAGCAATGACTTTTTATTGCATTAATAGTTTGCTCATTTTTGTAGGCAAACATGTGTACACTCACATGTACAAGGCAAACATGAACTTTCATGTAAAAGTGTTAAGATGTTCAAAATTTGAAGAACCTCTGGTAGTTTTTTCTTCAGTAATTTGAATATCGATGCACCTCCTCTTTTAAAGACAAGAATTCAACGAACATTTCAACATAAGACCATTTGAACAGAAATTTTTGTCAGAAACCTTATGACCCAACTTTTAAGTTTGTATTGAAGTAAACGGATTAGGTTAGTTTTGGTTAACTGAGGTTAGATTAAGTTAGGTGAGATTGGTTTAATAAATTTATTGTATGATTATTTCTAGTAATAAACTTACATTAACATACTTACCCATCCGTATATGTGAGTATTGGATCAGTTGGATTAAAATAAGTTGGGTTAATTATGAGGAGTGAGGTAATTAGGTTAGGTTATGCTAGGTTACGTAAATTTAGGTTTATTTCGTAAATGATTAAAAGATGTGAACGTTTCAGTAGACTCGTGATCATTTTCGGGTGGAATTGTGTTTTGAATTACCTTGTAGTGCATTATTTACCGTCAGTCTTTTCATTAATTTTAATTAGGTTACTTTAGTGGAAAAGCGTTGTTGTTGTCCAATTTGGCAACATCCATTATACGATTTTATGTTGAGTTAAAAAAAGGGAGTTAATATATCCAATTTTTGTTAGTTTCTGAGAGTCCAGCATAACTCTACCTGGTAATAAGATCAATTTCATGAAAAATCACAGGAGATGTAAGGATAGTAAATTGTAATATTTTTCTTTCCTTATTGCGCAGACTTCGGTCGTTTTCAAAACACAATTGTTACATGTTTTCTGTCATTCAATCATCTTGAAATGGCTTATATTTTGATTCAGATGGAAAAAATATTGTCACGAAGTAATATAGTACTATAATTAAAAAATCCCTCTAGTACCGACTCTACTGCGAAGCTGATTCATATGCCCAGCCGCCAGAAAAATTTACCGGTAACTGGGCAGAAAATGCTCAATAATTTCGACGAGTTCATCTATTATGATCAGATTATGGATAGAAAAGATGGCCTATATATGCCCAGCCGCCAGAAAATGCTCACATTTTGATCAAGACATGATCAACATCTCAAAAAGATCACGTAATGATATCATGTTCAGAAACCTCTCAGAAAGTGGAATATCTGACTTCTTTTAGAGCACATTTGGAAATCATTCTGAACTCGTTTTTATTTTGATGTCTGGATATGAAACTCAATAATCATGAAATTAAAACATTCCGTCGTAAAATTTATTTCGTGATTCTAACGTAACTTACGATGCTCTCTTACAGCATTTAAAAATGCAAAATACTTATAGAATCATGTAATTGTCACAAGTCTTCTTTGTAAATTACAACAAAAATTTCAAAAATAACATAATAATCTTAAGGGCTCAGACAACTAATTAATGTCTAAGAACTAGTTAGTGCTGGTTATAGACATTACATAACCTATTTTATACATATTTACGAAACATTATTTTATCTCTTTAAAAAATGATTTCCTATCATTAATGCCATTGTTGCCATAAATTAATTTTAATCGCTCCATGCGTGCTTCATAAAATGAAAATAAAAACCTAACATTTTATGTAACGAACAGATAATATTTATATGGCGTTTATGTTGGATATTTTAAGAACGGCGGATACTTCGATTCGATGTGTAATTTACTACATATCAATATTGATACGGAAGCTAACCTCGAAACCTATATTTATGCATGTCGCTCGAATTTTATGGCGTGCTCACAAAAAAGTTATGTAACTTCGCTTATAACACATATCTTATATTTGGCTGTATTTTTTGGAAACAAGAAATTCGTTAGCTTGAGTGTTTAGCAGTGAACGATGAATTTTCATTTTTAAATAGTGACTTAATGTTCTATAAAAAATTATCCTTTCACATTTTTTATCATGTTACATTCTCCTGAATGTTGCGGAAAAATCAAAATGTTATTCCCCTCTTCTAATATTTAGGGTCTAAAAAGATATCAAATTGCGAAAAACTCCTTCTATCATTATTTTAATTTGAAGCTTTCAATATAGATTACTGCCAATGGATTGACGACTTTAGAGCCACTTAAATATCATTTTAGAGAATCATATTTTTCATGGATCCTATAAAAATTGAGCAAACTATTTCAGGTTAAAATTAGGTTTTATTTACATTCGATTTTAATTTTCATATCTCTTAAACATTACAAAAATAATAAGTAAATTCCTGTCATTTATCTTTTTATATTTTTGGGTCTGCAAATATTACTGATTGCAATAAATCTTGATGCTTTTTGTCACTTTAACAAATTTTAACAAGATAGGGCTATTTTTAAATAACATTTAATGATAAAACAAAATTAAATAATTAATCATAACGAAGTTACAATTCATTTTTTTGCATGGTAATTTTTTATCCGACATTTTTAATCAAAAACAAACAAAAAATTCAAAAAAACCCAAAGTTTTGTGAAAAATCCAAAAAAATATGATCTATATTTTATAAATATTCTTAAAAATAAAAAAACCTTTATGTACAGTTATAATTCTCTTAAAAAAATGAGTCATAAAATTATTTGAAGAATCAAGTTATACTCGACACGTGCCACGATATTACACTACTGTGTAATGTGTAAATTTTTACTACTGTGTAATGTGTAAATTTTTACTAAAAGACCAGCTACGTAATAATTACGCAAGACTGCCGAAAAAGTTCCCCGTAACATTTGGAGATAGCGTTATCTCATTAAAGAAATCACGGTTCCGTAAATAAAGACGTGTTACTCATGCACTTGACACGCAAATATGGGTAATTTACGCAGGGACCTCCTGAACGTTTTATGGGAAGAATTTTCACGCCATTTGCTATCGATACTATTGCGAAATGTCCCCTGCATTAATTTCCGCTATCGAACGGCACCCTGTTCTATAATTCACACGTGCCACAATGATATGGGGAAAATGCAGTGTCTCCCTGGTTACCTAAATTTACTTTCTATGTTAATGTGGATATTGAGGTTATATTAGTTTTTGTGCACATTAAAATTCACACTTGACTTCAGATTTGATACATTAAGAAAAATATTTAGTAAATTAATCTAAATTATGAGTTATGTAGTCAAGACTAAATATTTTGTGTTTTTTATAGCTGCAGACAAAGCAGACGATTAAATGAAAGTTGGATTAAGTAAAGCTTAATCAGTTCAAAGTTATTTTTCCGATAGACTTTGATAATAATTAAGAAATGTTAGTTTCAGTTGGAAAATTCGAAGTGTGACAATTGAAACTTTTTAATTTGCAATTTTCGAGAATATTTCGATTTGTAGCACCTATGAACAAGGTCAGCTTTAATCAGAAACTTGGAACATGAGGTTGACATACAATGTGCTTTTATTTTCTAAATGATGTCATATTGTCAGTGTCTTCGAGGAAAGATGTATTTAACCCGTTTCGTCCCAAAACGACAAAATTTGTCATCGGTTTTCATCCTCCGTAAATTGATGGATATCATTGAAATATTGTTATGAAATGTAGGTTTCCTATAGTTTTTGGGTGTGCTCTTTTCGAATCTGGAGTCAGTTTTTCGACATCACTTTCCAATTTTTAAATATGACCACTTAAATGAAAGAAAACATGGAAAATAGCGAAAACAATTTCAGTAAACTGCAATTTTTATTGCGAAGGAGTTCCGGGATCATGTCAGGCTTTAGAATCCTGTGGCTTAATGAGTTTTGCTAAACTTTGGTCAATATTAAGATTTAAATTACAAAATGGCGTCCTCACAACGGCGTTATTGGATGGGATTTTTCTTGTTACTTGCGTCTTATTCAAATATTTCTGGTATCTTGTCGTGTGTTTTGATGAATATGATTTTCTAGCTTATTCTTGAGCTTGCTGAATACAAATCCGTTATTAAAGTTTGGAAATTGAAAATGGCGAATCCAATATGGATAACCGAAATTTAAATAAAAATTGTCTAGTATTTAGTATATAGATGTTTTCAAAGTCATATTAAATCGGCCATTTTTAATTCCCAAAATTTAATAACAGTTTTGTATTGAGCCTCCTCAAAAACAATCTACACATTCCACAAAATACATATATAAAAAAATACATATACAAAAAATACTTTAATAAAACGCAAATAAAAAAAAATCCGTATAAATAGCGCCATTTTGAGGGCGCCATTTTATAATTTATATCGTAATATTGACAACTTTTAGTAAAACTCATTATGCCACAGGATTTTGAAAACTGACACGATCTCGGAACTCCTTCACAATAAAAATTGCAGTTTACTGAAAAAGTTTTTGCTTTTTTCCACCTTTTTTTCGTTTAAGTAGCCATATTTAAAAAATGGGAAGTGATATCGAAAAACGAACTTCAGATTCGAAAAGAGCGTACCCAATAACTATAGGAAACCTTTATTTCATAACAATGTCTCAAAGATATCCATCAACTTTCGGAGGACGAAAACCGGGGACAAATTTTGTCGTTTTGGGACGAAACGGGTTAATCGAATAAAATATCTTAGAATAAGATGTCTTAATTTAGGACAGTTACGTGGTCATTTTAAAAACATTTCTTGCTGTATTATTGTATTGGTGGGATAACTATGTGCCTAGTTAAATGAACTATTCTCTATACTTTCAGGTTATGTAAAACTGTCAACATTATCAATCAAGGGGGTTTACTACTATACGAATTCCAGTTTCAACAAGATCGTGTGCAAAATGATTCTTTGTTTACCATCGATTTGTTTCCGCTTTCGAATGAAATTCAGCAATTTTAATACGCTATAAAACGATTTCAAATGAATGTATCCGCACTGTTAGTGGATTTTTAAGTTCGAGATAACTTGCTACCTGGTAAAGCAAATTGTGATGAAATTTAGTTACTAAGATCAGGTTACATTATATTAGGTTAGATATTTCTTGTTAAATTTTAAGAAATTTCGTTTTTCAGACGCATTTTATAAGAGGACATTTCTAAGTGTCTTATTGTGTTTATTTAAGACGCCCATAGAACACTCGATTTTGCTCTGAATTTGCGTCTACCTTTGTGAATTTTCAAAATACAAGAATATTTTGTTTATTTTATGTAAACGTTAACAATGAATACAATTTTAAAATCTTTAGTTTTTAAGGCATCCAAATGAAGATACTTTTTGAAAGAAGACACTTCTGAATATCTCAACATCTTCCATTAAGACAACAATAATACAACCGACTTCGCAGTGCAATTTAGCATAGACTAAATATCTTCGGAATATATTTCTTTTGATATTGCACCTTGTTATTTCATTTTAATTATAATCATGTATTTTTTTCTAAAAATGTAAAAACAGCTTCTATTCGTGAATATCTACCAACTGATCCAAACGGTATGGAAATTTTTATAATAAAAATATAAGCAGAATTTAAAAGATGCTAAAAAACATCTATATTGTAATTACAAAATACATAAAATCACGGAAATTAATAAATATTCTGGTAAAATATTTTATACAATGATCAATCATTTTAATGAATATTATGTATTTAACAACGGTCAAGAAATAATTACGACATTTTATTAATTTATACAATGACAATTGGAAAATTATAAATATAAAGTTTAGCGAGGTAAAACTGTTTTTATTTTTGTTTTGAAGTTTTCTCAACCACAAAAATTATTTAGTCGGACTTGAATATGGTCAATTATACATTAAAATCTACATTAAAAATCTAATAGAGTGGCGATTTTTTTTTCAAAATACCTGAAGCTTTCAAAATATTTATAATGGTTACCCTTCACATTATACAACGTAATACCTCTTCTGAAGACAGCTGGTAAAACTTCAAATAGGTTTTCTACTTCTTATATTTAATTCATTTAAATTGCATATCCTAATGCCAAAATTTCCGAGAAAATGTGAAAGTAATTAAAATAAGTAAAATTAAAGAAGATTCGTTGTAATTAATTTAGTAAAGTCAAATACAAAATTTTCATGTGCACCAAATTTTTCTCATTTTCATTAATTAAGAAACCAAGTCCTTTTTATTAGTCGTTTCAAACATCAATAGAAAGTGTTGATGACAAATAAATGACAAAATCATCGTTAAAAAATAGACACAAACTTGAATAAAACGAAATATGCAATTACACTAAAATTTGATTACAAAATATATGAGAAATTATACAAAAACTGTGAATGCATAATAATCTAATAAACATTCTTGAATATCTGAAATTGAGATAAAAATTGACATGACATAAAATGAAAACACAATAAAGGGCAAAAAATAAGGAAAATTGATTAAGTATACTAGGAAAGTTAAGAAATATTAACAAATAACCTAACTAAACTTTTTCGAAAGTAAAAACCAGCTATTAAATTTAAAAACAAATTCAAAACTGAATTATGTGTAGCGCATTTCAGGTTAAAAACATTTAAAAAAATAGATATTTTTCGAATCTGCTAAGAAAGATTACGAAATTGAAAGTTTACACAATAATTTTGTTTCTACCCTTAACGAATTTTCAGTGTCGTTGTTTGACAAGGGTAATTTAACCCCTTAAATCAAGTAATTCTGGAAGTGTGAAGTAAGCAGAATGAGAGACAGAACAAATACTTCTCTTGAGAAGGTCGCAGGGGAGGAAAACAGAAATGCAATCACAACGGTCAGTCGATCATAGAGTGACAGGTTTTACTGTATTTCAAATTCTTCTAACTACTTAAGAAAAAGTCAAGAAATCACAATTAAACTTCGTGCGTCTTACAACCCTAAATGATTTGAAAAAAAATTTTACAAAAATTCAGAAAAACTAAAATGCGAACACATAATAATAGTAATTTTGTATAGTCATAATAATAATGATGCTCTGAAAATAATTCCGTTTTAAAATGACATTAAAATTTAGTTTATAACCAACAATATTGTATACATATTTTAATTTAAAGAATATTTTAACTTAACTTTTATGAATTTAACAACGAAAATAAAATTTGTTCCTCTTTTTAATACACTGACATGCATTCGTGAATACAATAATAAATAATAGATTGTGCAACTAGGGAGCAAAATAGGTGTTTGCCGACGAATACGAGATTGACGCCCGAACGAAGCGAGGACGACATTTCGTTCAAATCTACAAATACCTATTGTTCCTTGTTGCACATACTATTTTCTCATAATATATTTCTATACATATCCCACGATATATTTATTGTTACTCCTTAGGAAGCGAATATACTACAGGGTGCAAAGTAGCATTTTGCTCACAGTGTGAGAAAAAATATTTCTGACCTGAATTAAAAGGAGTTATGTAGTATTAAAAGAATTAATGGCTTCACATGTATTTTTTTAGAAAATAGATATGACCATCAATATTTTGAAAGATCGTATACTATATTTTGTTAAACCAGATATTAATTTGTAAAAAATGAATTTCAATGAAAATGAACCTAAAAAAAGCTTGTATTTCGGTTTTGAATCGTTGTAAGTGACTAAGTAATTAGTATTTAAGTAACCTTAAAATGAGTTTGTTTCGTTAACAAATTTAAATCAAATTGTTAAACTCAAATTTTTATCAGCATTTCTCTTAAATGATTGGAAGGTTTTCTCATGTTTTCAATACAACGGAGACTGGCACAAACTCGTTAGGTAGCAAATTAAACTCATTTTGAGGTTATTTAAACACTAATTTCTAACTCTTACCAGGTTCCGTCTCGTTATATTTACCTAACGCCGCTAACTCTTTCCCCCGCCTTAGGAAGTGGGTCTTCAAGAAAGGCCTGATGTGACGTCACAAAAAGAACGCGACTGACGGGAGTGGGAGAAGGTGCGCTTCTTTTGGTAAATAGAACGAGAAGGGAGAGGAAGGCGAGAAACCGAACGGGTAAATATACCGGGACTCTACTGTTCATGAGTAAAAACTGAAATATATACATTTTTTAGCTTAAGTTTCAATGAAATTCATTTTTCAAAAAATCGTATCTCGGGTGGCGTTTGACCAAAATGAATGTACGACCTTTCACCTCGTGACCACCTCATCCCTCTCAAAATATTGGTGATCTATTTTCAAAAATAAATAGATGTGGAGCCATTTCTACAACGAACTTATTTTAATTCGTGTTAGAAATATTTTTTTATTACTTTTTTTCAGGAATAAATGTTAAAATAAAAACAAAAACCTACAAATAATCTTTAGAAAGTTTGAAAAAAATTAGGACGATTTTTTTGTTATTGCAGACTTATATTACTAGTTCCCATTTGAAAAATGAACAAACAAATTTGTCATGAGTCACCTTAATTAATGTAAATGTAAAGACGTATATTAATTTCTAAATATTTTTTAATAGTGCATGATCATTAAAATAAAAGTTTTTTATATTAACAAATGTAAACAAACCTAATCTCGGACTGTAATTTTGTATTCTTATAATTCTCAGAAACAAAATTGTATATTCACATTTTTCAACTAAATTATTTTCGAGTCGAGTACGACGAAATCGAAATAAATCTACCCCTCGAGGTGTTCATATAATTATTGCAATCAAAAATTACTTTCTGGTTAATTTTATTTACAATTCTTGAGAATCTTCAATATTCGAAAATAATGTCTTCGTCTATGTTTCATTAGGATTTAAAATGATGTAAAGACCATCTGTTACTTCATCCCAACATCAGGGCAGGATATGCAACACTGTTATATATAATCTGAAAATACCAGTCTGCATTACCAAGAACCTAATGCTTCCATTCCTTTATTCTCATACCGAAAAAACGCGTTTTTTTATTACCCGGTTACGAACCACCGACGAAACATGCAGAATCAACAACAAAGTCTAGAGGGCGATAAATGCGCGCCTTTTGCTCGCATATGTCTTTAGGAACGCGCCCGCATTCCAATCGTTGTGGCACGCGTATATAACCTTCAATCGTGTTCTTTTCGTGGGAGATACCAGGATGTACGATGTTTTGTTTTACTTTATTGTTTATTTACTAAAAAAATATATAACGAGGCATTAACTCTTTAAGACCCAAATGTACATAAATTTAACATGAAGTTTGTCAGTACTTTTTAGTAGTATAACACAGTAAACAACATTTTTTAATTGACTTTTTTTAATTGCCCAAACCATGATGTTCGAATAATGTATCGAGATATGTTGCAAATTTAAACGCAAAAAAAATATAAACATTTATTTAACAAAAATCAGGAACTTTTTAGGTTAATTTTCACTTATCGTTACTTGTGTATCATTTTGCACATTATAATACCTCAGATATTTATAAATGAGGCTCCAAAAATATTTAGGGTAGAAGTTAAAACTATTGTAAAAAATTCAATTTCAAAATGGAGGCTCAAAAATGCCTACTACAGTCGATTTTTTAAAAGTGCAGTCGCATGTATTCAATCGATTGACCAGAATGAAATAACTTCAATGCTGTTGAGTCCTAATCTGTCAGTTTTCAATAAATCAAAATGGCGGATCCACAATCCGGAATCAGCGACCCCAAAAACCATCAAGTACCAAGAATGAAATGATTTCGTTTGACTTTAGCAAATACAGTGCCTTGGGCCGGGGAACAAAGTTCCGAAAATCAACATACCGAAAGGCCAAAATTTCGATATAGCATGGCTCTAGCGTTATTTTCTTTACTATGTCTTTGAAAATTTGGCAAAAAGAAAGCAAATTAAAATATCTTGGACTCGCGGAATATCGAAATTTTAGCCTTTCGGGGTTTTGATTTTCGGAACTTTGATCCCCTGCCGTGCCTTGCAGGATCCACCTAAAAAACATCGGGAAATAAATTTGAAGTGATTTCATTCGGGTCAGTCAATTTAGTACACGCGACTATAATTTTGAAAAAAAAATCGAATTTTGCAGCCATTTTTGAGCCGCCATTTTGAAATTTAATTTTTGCACTAATTCTATCTTCCAGCCGAAACGTTATTTATAAATATCTGACGTATTCTAATATGGGAAATGGTAACGATAATTGAAAAAAATGTTTCTCTCTTGTCACTCTTTAAGAGTATTTTTTTTCTTTTCAAAAGAGAAAGAATTCACTATTTTACCAGAAACCCTAAATTTGTATTTCATAAAGTAATAAGATATTTGACTTCTTTTTAACTCTTTTCCAGGTCGAAGGGTCGAGGAATCCGTCGCAGAAAAGAATGGTAGTCTTAAGATTTTTCCGTGTCGCTGATTCGTATCCGCGTTAGATTTTCGAAATTCAAAATGGCGGCTTCAATATGGCAGACAGAATATCGAAAATTTTAATTTTTTTTAAGTGTAAGAATATTGTTGTATTCTGTGCAAATTTTGAGTAAAAAGATCTTTTGACATTTTCTTTTACATCGTGGAGTATCCGTGACAAAACATAACAAAGTTTCCAAATAGTACAACAATACATCCAGCTATATTCCTTTACCAGGCGGAAGAAAACGTGATATTCTGTAATAATAATTGTGTCTACTGTGAATAGTTTTCATAATTAAAGTAAAACAACTAAGAAAGTTAGCTGATTGAAATGTAGATGTGTAACTACATATTTTAGTTACTAATTGTTAACTTGAATAAGAAATAGTAAAATTAGCAACATCAAATTAAGTGTAATATTTAATTACTCTACAATAGTATATTAATAAATAAATAAAAATAACATGATTTGTCTGACTTAAAAAAAGGTCCTTTTACTACTTTCTCTTCAAAAGATCTTTTACCACTTTTCAGCTGTAGTTAATGTCAGATAAATTTGTGTCAGTGTATGAACCATATAGCGAAGAAAATTAATAATTATAAGACTTATGGATTCCCAGTACAGTAAATCAAAAGAATACAAATTTTGAAAAATAATGTAATGTTCGATATGTTAGAAACATTCAGTGAAATCAGTCATAACTGGTCAGACACACAAAGAAAAGTTCCTTTGTTATTAAGTTAATATAAATTTAAGTGTATTCTTATCGTTAATTTTTAAATACTAATCGTATTTAAAGTTGTAAGTATTATTGTGATTGTTAAACTCCTTGTTCCAATTTCTCTCAAATAATCTCCAGTAATATAAAAATAGACATGAAAACATGCTATGAAAAATATTATTGTTATGGGTAATTCGCACAAAAGACGTCACAAACACTGAAAAACAAAAATATTTTTGTAAATATCAGCATAATTTTGTAAGTATTTTTATTTCTTTTTCATTTCTTTCAATAAATTAACGAAACTTCTAATTTCAGCAATAAGCAGATTGTTGTTTTCTAAATGTTGGGTAATTAAATCGAGATACTTGTATATTTCTAGTTAGAATTACATCATATGCAGAATCTTCAATATTCAGTTTTCTTTCACTGTCGATTGTTGATATTTTCATGCCTACCAATCTTACAAATCACAGCAGAAAGAGTCAATATTAATATTAATATTGGAAACGTGTAATTTACTTTTCTTTCAATGAAGAAAACATTAAGAATATACTGAATATTCCAAGGATTTAAAGAAATATTTCCTAAATCACAAATTAGAAAATAATACAGTTATTGAATTATTTTTCAATGAAAATAAATATAAGTTTGTTTTAACCGTTTATACGATTATACATGACAAAATAAATTTACTGTCGAAAAACTAACGAAAAAACAAATTAAATTAATGTCAATTTTAAAGTAATTAAAATGTCCATTTGTATTCTTTTAGGTTGTTCAGCCTTATTTAATTATCGTATCATTCTTTTATTATTGATTTACAATAATAAAGAAAATGATAATTTCTTCTAATGAATATAATGTTTTTTATAAATTATGCTTCCAGTTACATAATGAAGAAGACATTACTCCAGATTATTGAAATATTTGTCACGAAAACTAACAATGTCTCTGTGTAACAAGTATACAAAACTCCAAACTAAATTCAATTAATTAAAAAGACAAATAACATTAAAACAATTAATTATCCGCAAAATGAATGTATCAAAACGAAATAATTCAACGTGGCGAATATCATATTATATTAATCAACTGCTGTGAATAAACATAACTGATAAATAGAAATAAATCACATCATTTCAAATGAGGACGATTCTTTGTCACAAATAATTATTGCACAAAAATTAAACTGTTATGGAGATTGTTACATTTAACCATTCTTAATCCAATTTTATGTAACATTTAGCATGAAACCATCGATTACGAAAAATGTATAACATTTAACAATTTTTAATTCTATTCAAACTTATCAAAATGAAGTAAATTTCGTAAAATAATTGCTAATAGTGATACCAAGTAACTAACGAATGAACATATATTTTTCGTCATATGGGGTGAAAACAGATTACAGTGGAGTCCCGGTATATTTGCGTCTCGACGTATTTACGTCCTAACATGTTTCGTCTCGTTGTATTTGCCTGTCGCCGCTCTCCTTTTCCCCCACTTTGCGCGCTAGGGTCCCAGGAAGGGCCTTCTGTGACGTCATGAGATTAACGCGACTGAGGAGAGTGGGAGAAGCGGCCTCCTCTTCTATTGGTAAACTTAACGAGATAGGAGGGGAACCGAGTGGGTAAATATACCAAGACTCTACTGTATATCGAACAATTTTGATCGTTTCAGGAGCATAAGCGTTTACACCACAAATCTGAGGGCGAAATAGTCCATTTTACGTCCTAGTACTGAAAATAACTATTATTAATTATTTACATTAGATTCACAAATTTCAAAAAAATGCATGTGCATTATGACTAATTTTGAACGAACTGCGCATTTAAACAGTTAATTAAAATATTTTAATAAATTGTAATTTATATCTACTAAACGTCGTTTATTCTTTTTAAAGAAAACGAAAAATAATAAAATCTATATTGATTCCATAACCAAACCTAACCTATCCCGACCTAAACTAACCCAAAAAAATATGAAGTTTTAAGTAATTTTGACAGGATAATTAATTATTAAATAATCTATAATGTGTGTAAATGTAAAAGTCCTAAAAATATGTCTGAATATTTTTATTTTTAATTTTTCAATATTAAACATTTTTACTTAGTTTAGAATGTTATTCACGGAGTATTTCGAGTAAAGGCACCTTAATATAAATGTTAATCAACCAGATTTTAGTCGAGAAGTTAATCGTTTATAACGATTATAACACTTGGATGTAACATCAACCTGGAATTGCAAAACGAGGTAAACAAATAGATATAAAAGCTTGGATGGAAAAAAATGACTCAATTTACAAATAATTATACGTATGCGTCATCTGCAATGAAAAGGTTACAAAGATACAGCAATGTGTGCCAAAATGCAACGATTAATAAAGAGAAAAATACAGTGAATGAACTCATGAGATAACGAAAAGAATCTTTTTTGTTTTACGAAGTGAAAATATTTTTCAGTATTTTAAGTGAAAGGTTTTTTTTTTAAAATTAATCTATTCGTATTCAGGTTATTTTATAACAGTAATAATAATTATGCAAATTAAAGGTACATTTGGAATATTTCCATTTCAGTATTGTATCAAGTAAGAGATTTTTCTTAAATAACATTATTTTTTAATAGTATCGCTTTATAATTCTGAATTGGTAAAAAAAACTTCAAATCAAGAAACGAAAAGTTAGTAAGTAATTGGGTTAGATGTCATCTCTGCTATTAAATAGTAAAAAGTGACTGTTAGATTAGTTTAGTAATTTCAAATTCGTCATTGTATATTTTAAAATGTTAATTGTTATTAAAATTACTTGTTACAGTTCAAAAGGTCTATTAAAAAAATATATAGAACATTCAACGTAAAAAAGTAGAATTTTATTGAGACTAGAATTTTTTAAAAATTCAATAATAGTTGAAAAAGGAGATTCGTCTAATCAAAATGCCATTGGAGGGTAATTTGATTAAGAAAAATGTTTTATTATTACAATTATTTGTAATATTCAATAATTTCCATTATATTTTGCAGATTCAAATTCGACGTAAAATTTTATGTCAAATTCGCAATAGTTATAATATTTTTTTGTAAACTAGTTATGGAATTATTGAAACTTTATTTAAACATAAACCGAAAAATATTTGACGTTGAAATTACGAAATCCAAGGACTTTTTTAGAAGCTATCGTTTGTATTTACACCGTATCAATAAATGCGTGACACTTTTCTTAATGGAATTACTATTGTGTCATCTAATGACAAAATTTGAGATAATTCGAATGTCAATATTTTTGACGCAAAAATATTGTTGACGCGTATAAATTACAAAATAGATAATTTATAAAGAGTTTAATCACGTCTGTTACGAAATATATTATTTCGCTTTATTATTTTTTGTACATACGATCTCAAAAAAAGTGGTGAATAACGATCGATACATTTTTGCAAAAACAAGATAACGATGCCATCATTTCGCTTGCACCAAGTGTAATCCAAATATTATTTACTTCCACAATGAAAGTGCATACGTCTAAAAAAAACGACGTGGAAAGTTCAAAGAAATTTTCCACTTCAAAACACAAAACATGAATACTGATAAAAACCGATTTAAAAATTATTCTTGTAGATGTAATAAAAAGCTTTCAAAAGAATTTTGTTTTTTCGAAATAAAATACGTTGACAATTTTTGTTTAATCTGAAAAATAATTTAAATTGACAATTAAAAAAACTGTTAATTTAAAAGGAAATGAAAGGGTAAAAGTAAAAGTTCGTATTTCGTATTGCTTCATTGCCCAAAAACAATCCCAAAATTTATCGAAAGCCTTGAATTGACACAAAGTTAGAACACTAAAATATTCTAAGAGATTTACAAAAGCTTGCCATTTTGATTTAGTAAATCTACACTTAAAACAGCATTTTAATTTACAGATATCGAATTATCTGATATTAGCATAAAGTTAAACTATTTAAAATTGAGTTTGCTGCTATTGGAAATAAATGTAAGGTTAGTAATTTATATAATTGTTCTTGGCGTAAATAAACAAAAACTACAATGAAAATTAATTTAAACTTTGCACTGTACAAGATAAGCAGAATGAACATCTGGAAAGTAAATATCTCATATTACATATATGATTTACAGAACTGATTACAAAAGATGTGTAACCTTAAATTATCTAATTCGTGTTAAGAAAATAAAAGATTTCAACAAAAGATTAAATCATTACAAAACGGGTAGTCGAGAAAGATTAAACCCGATACAAAGTTGGATAAAGACAACACCGACATAAAAAGGAAGAGGAAACACTAGGGGAACAAGAGAAAGCGAAAGTTGAAAAAGTTAGAAAGAGTCCAAGAGATAAATAAAGTCGAGGAGGAAGGAAATGAAAGTGTGAAAAAGGCTTCAAGAAAGATAACTTATAAGGGAAGCGAGATAAAAGAAAAGCACTGATAATCGCGTGTATCTTACACAAGGGAGAAATGATTAAGCAATTAACTACTAAGTAAATAGACAAGTTAATAAAAGACTTGGAATACAGTGCGTTCGATAAAAACAGTGCGATAGAAAATTAAATCGAATGTAATACAAAAAAATAAATATATAATTGTAATCAATATTACTTATTATTTTAAGTATATTATACTAATATTTCAATAATTTTAGGCTTATTAAGGTTTTACTTTTCAGTTTACTGCGGCTAATGAAATATGCTAGTTGGATTTTGGCCTAAAATGTTATGAAAACGTTTGACAACCCAAACCCAAAACGCATATGTCACTCATTATACGGAAACAATAGTTTGATTTCCAATTTTGGACGGAAATTTTATATTTAACAAAATTCTTACTTCATTCTAATGTTGACCAAAATGGATTGTAAACAATTTACAATTTTATTAGGGTTTTTCTGTTTTTTGCTAATTATGTGTACGGCAGGAAGAGTCCGGGAAACATTTACAACTATTTTTTTAATTTTGGTCCAAAATTTACTTTATGTGACCATCAACATTTTTAAGTAACTTTGTAGCAACTTATATAAAAAAATTATTTTGATAAAAAAGTTAGGTTAGTCTGTAAAACATCTGTTACTGTGACTCGCCATTTGTCCGCATGGAGTTTTTTTTGACAATAAAGTCAAATAACAATAATAAAATTGTGCAAAAGAGCCAAAACTTTACACTTCATAAAGCACTGTTATTAAAATGATTCAAAAAATAAGTTTAATGTAATATTTCGGTGAATTTCGTTTTCCGAAGAATTTTTCTTTACATTTTTGGTTCAAAACTCCCCAAAATTACAAAACTCGGATAATAAAATATAATTAATCATTATCAACATGTTCAATACACTTCGCCCAAAATATGTGACTTAAATAGCTAATTGTCGCGACTCTCCACTACATATGTTAAATGTTTTGATTCTAAAAACTCATCACAAATCTATTTATTAAAAGAAGTAATTAGGACTGTTAGTTATGAAAACGACATCGTCATTATTTTCAAGGAGTGATAAATAAAGTGCTCAAAATGCACAACATTTTTTAATCCTTGAGTCTGGATATATAGTAAAAAACCCAAAATATGTAAATTTAAACATTTAAAATAATAACCACATTTTTAAGGGAAAGTGATTAATTTCTTAATTTCTACATGTCTGGATGAATGTTAACGATGCTGTCCGAAATATAGATAAACCCAAAATATGGGGATTAAAATGTAATAATCATGAACTCTTCTTAACATAAATTGTATATAAACTTTTAATTTTGATGTTTCTATAATAGCGTACAGTATACGGTGGACAAAATGTTTGGCCCAAAGCATGTGAATTAAACCTTTCATAATTATTTAGATTTTTAACCACGCTTATTTGAATACAACAGTTTTAATATAACTTCAAAATGATTAAATTTTGTAATGCCCAAAATATAGAACCAATATCACCAAATAATGTATGTCAAGAAATTATTTGTCCTCAATGTTCATATTAATGAAATCTCCATTTTTTTTTAATTTGGATGAATGCTAAATATGATGCATACAGTGACCAATATGTTAAGCCCAAAATATGGTATTTAATACCTTCAAATAGATTCTCAATCATATATCTATTTGTGTACAGCAGTTTAAATTCTAATACTCATAAATTAAAAGTAGAAATTTATGCCCAGTATTTAGGAAAATAAAATGTTCATTATTTTGGTTTTGTGGCAAAGAAAGTACGCAAACTATCATTAAAATGTCGATTATAAGAATTTCAACTACATCTTTATATATCGCAGCTTCATGGAACGACTAAATATGGAACAAAAAATAATTCATAGCTATTATTAACAAAAACCGAAAATTCACTTTCGTTATTTGTGTAATTAAAATAAAGTGACAGTCAATATGATAAGCTCATTAAATCGTTTGCCATTTTGAAATTCTTAACATCGCTGATTTCAATTAAACTATATCAATTCAAAATTAAAATTTGTTTATTCTACTGTGCCCAATACACAATGCCAAAATAATGGACGGTTATGTATAAAAACAATTATTTATGATTATTATTCACGTAGATAGCAAATATATTTTCATTATCTGAAAGATTAAAAGAAAAGGTGCCCAAAATAAACAATATGATAATTTCAATGTGAATTAAAACTTTCAAAATTATAAGATACTTAACCTTGCTTTTCAGTAAAACTATTTCAATTCCAATTTTGCATTTGTTTATGATTTTGGGTCCAAAAACAATGCCAACATCATTGAATATCTGTGTATTAACCCCTTGACTGCCAATGACGAAGATTTTTGTCATTTTGGACTTTTCCCAGACTGCCAGAAAAAAGCAAAATCTTTGTCATCAAAGTAGACTAACAAATTTTAGAATTTATGTAAAATAAAACCAAATCCATTTGTGGCCAGTCTAAGTTGCACTGAATATGATGGCGTTGTCCATTTTCATAATCGTCGTGTTAAAAAATATATATAAATCCACAAAGATGGTAGTTTCACAATTTTTGCCAAATCTTAGTCATGCAGTATGAAATTGCGTTCAGTCAATTTATGCATAAAAAGTTTATAAAACCACTTGAAATTTGTTACTCAGAGGTTTTCAGGGTCGTTGATTATGAATCGGAGGTCAGATTTTAGAAATTCAAAATGGCGGATCCAATATGGTGGACACTTTTTTGAAAAGTCTACATTCTGCTTGAAACTTGTTACTCGGAGGTTTTCAAGGTCGCTGTTTACAAACCTGATGATATATTTTGAAAATTTAAAATGACTGCTACAATATGGCGGAAAAATGTTCCAAAAATGGAACCATTTTGGTTGACAAATTTTCAAAATCCAACTTCAAATTCTTATTGAGCGGTGCCGAAAACCCCAGAGTAACAAATATCAAGTGAAATGGTTGGAATTTAGAAATTTTGTCCGCCATTTTGAATGATCAAAATCTGAGTTTCGTAATACAGGTCTGCACGGATTTTTTTTTAAATATCAGAGTGATTTTCGACATATTTTTATGCGCTGAACACGAATCTGAAGTCGAAAAATGCCTATCACGTCATGATTTTGAGAAAAGTGGGGGTAAAGACACCAAAAAACGCGTTTTTGGGTGTTTTTGGGTGTTTTTACCCCTAATTTTCTTTGAAACCTGACGTGCTACAGACTTGAATTTGGGCTTAAATTAAAGCTTGCTTCTACAAAAATCATAAAATAGTTTTAAAAAAAATTTCATAGTTTTGAAAAAAAATGGTTTTAACCTTGCTATTTCTAGTGATTATGATGAAAATTCAAATTATTTAATTACATTGAGCAGGGCTCATACAAAGCACTACTTAACTGTTTTCCGGGTTGGTGTTTAAGAATCCAGTGTCGCCTTTATAAAATTCAAAATGGCGGATCCAAGATCGCGGACGTAAAATAAAAAATTTGAATTAACCTCAAGAAAATCAGTACTCCGGCCGCAAAATAAAAAAATAAACTTAGGATCTAAAAATCACCACTTTAGGATTTTTTTTGTTGCCATTAGTGCTTATCATGTCCATGTCCGAGAGGTTGTAAAAATTGTAAAAATCAAAGAAACAATTTATCTATCCGTAACTAACAAAGACTAGATCATATTCCATATGATCTATTAAAAACTTTAGTTAGTCTATACTGAAATAAAATCTTGAATCTTACACTGCATGTAGATTGTTTTATAAAACAAAGTCTTGCCTTCCCTGGTCGAACAATCGCTGGCATTACTAATGGCGAACAAAAAAACCGTGAAGTGGTGATTTTAAGATCCTAAGTATATTTTTTATTTTGCTGCTGCCATTTTGGATTCGCTATTTTAAATTTTGTGAAAGTAACATTGGATTCGCCATCAGCGACTCAAAAAAAAAACCCGAGTATTGATTTTCATGAGGTTAATTTAAATTTTTTATTTTTACGTCCGCCATCTTAGATCCGCCATTTTGAATTTTTTAAAAGCGAATTTTGCAGACCTGTGTAATCAGCGTCCCAAAATACCCCTATACACCAAGTTAAAGTAAAATCTAACATTTTTTTTGCATTTTGGGCATTTTTAATGAAATTCTCGTGGCAGTTAAGGGGTTAATAATGTTTTTAATTAACTACGTAAGAAAAAATCATATATGTTCATTTTCAATATGTGCATTAAATTGAAAAGATATAAACATGGTACTCAAAATTCCCATAAAGAATATAATAAATTACTATAATACAATAAGATTACATCTTATAAAACAGTTTAAACTTTGGACACACTTAGGATCTACAAACTAACAATTATGAACACCAAACAAAGAAACCCAAAATCCAAATAATGAAAGAGCGTTATTGTCCCCAAACTCTTACATCAAACAATGTTAGTAGCACTTCATTGTATTCTTTGGGTAGGATAGTATAAAAGGGGGCAATTTTTGCTCCATTTTTTTTTCTAGTGAATCTCCTGCTTCCTGAGAGTAAATTTATCGGGAGAGAAGAAAATCACGACGAAAGTGGAAAATTGAATCGCAGGTCGTCCCGCCGGGGCGCGTCGCTGCAGTGAGAAAGGGGCGATAGCTGGCGCGAGCGCGCGGTCGTACGTCTAAACGTCCGCGAGAGGAAGCAGCCGTGGGTGGGGGAAACGGCGGACGCCCTTGAGCGACGGGCAATGCACCGCACGAGGTTCAAGGCAGTGCGGTGGTTGCCGTCGACGCGCCGCCCGCCGCCGCTACTGCGCCTCCCCTCCACCTAACCCCTTTCGCCGCCTCAAAATCCCATCTGTATCGTTTATTCTTCCCCTCCGCGCGCCGCAGCGGCACTGGGGCGCTACCACTTTGGTCGTAATAGGTTATCGATTGTTCTTCGTTTTGGGTTTCGCTAACAGCTACAATTAGTTTTGCGCCTATCTTATGTAAACGTTTTAAGATTTAATTTTGCTTCTATCTAAACGAAACAATTAAAAACTACTTATGACATCCCTATAAAGTAATTACACAAAATACTATTAGAAAAGTGGTCCAAAATAAATTATAAACATTTTGGACATAAAAATGTATTTAAATAATTTTGTTAGTTTTGTCTATTAAATGTCAAAAATTATAAACTTTTTTCGACTTACGCAATATTTAAAAACCCAAAATATCTTTTGACATTTTAGGAACTTGAAAAATTGTACTCATGAGTTGTACTTTGTCTATCCAAATTAAAAAAAAAAGTTTTCGACACCTGTGTAATGAAATTAGGCCATGTAATATTCACAAAAATTGTCCAAAATCACTTTGAAAACTTCCGAACAGGAAAAATTATACTCCTGATTGAATTTTAGGATTACGTAAAGGAAAAAAAAGTTTCCCATCAACTGCATAAAGAAAAGATGTCAATACCACGTCCGACAAAGTCCAAAGTTACTTGGAAATGATTTTGGGTATGGAAAATTATACTCATGACTTACTTTTGCTATATAGAGCAAACAATTAAAAACTTCTTACATCTGTATATTTTAAATCCATTAAACAATACAAAATTCGAAAAGTTGTCCAAAATTAATTATAAAACAGTTTAGCCATGAAAAAAATATACTCACTATTTTGCTTCTGTCTGTCTAAAGTAAACAATTCTAAACTTTGTTCAAAACCCGTGTAAAAAATTAAAAATACTAAAAAAACGAAATATTTAAAAAATAACCCAAAATATCTTTTTAAAATATTCGGAAATGAAAAATTACAATCATGAGTTGATATCGCGTCTATCTAAAGATATAACTTTATTCGACACTTGTATAAAGACTTTAGGCAGTGTAATATTCCCAAAAATTGTCCAAAATCACTTTCAAATGTTTTCGGGCACAATTTATTATAATCGTGATCTAGTTTTAGGACTATGTAAAACAAACAAGTTTTTCAATAACTGTATAAAGAAAGCTGGGTAATGTTATGTACGAAAAGTGGTCTAAAATGGCTTGAAAATTATTTTGGACATGGAAAATTGTACACACGATTTAGTTTTTGTTCTATCTAAAGCAACCAGTTAAAAATTTCTTACATTTGTTAAATTCATTACACAATACAATATTCTAAAAGTTGTCCAAAATAAATTATGAAACATTTTGGACATGAAAAAAATTATACTATGCTATTTTTTGTTGTCTATCTCAAGTAAACAATTATAAACTTTGATCGAAACCTGTGTAAAATAACTAAAAATACGAAAAAAATAAATATTTGAAAAATAACCCAAAATATCTTTTTGAATTATTTTGTACATGAAAAACTACTCTCATGAGTTAGTATCGCGTCTGTCGAAAGAAAGAACTTTATTCGACGCCTGTGGAGAGAAAGTAGGCAATGCAATATTTACAAAAAGTATCCAAAATGGGTTTGAACATGGATGATTGCATTAATGTTTTAGGTTGACGACTATGGAACGCAAAAATTGCTCGAAATGATTTTGGACATTGAAAGATTATAATCATGATTTAGTTCCGCATCTGCCTATATTAAAACGCATTTTTCGACATTTGCTAAATACAAATTATGCGATGCAGTATTTGAAGATTTGCCCAAAAAAGCGCTGAAATAATTTAGAGCATAGAAAATCACACTCACCACGTAATGCTCTCACAATATCATTCATTTTATTTGGAGTAACATTCCGAAAAACCACGCATTTTGGACACATCATTCAGATTATATACAGGGTGGCCGATTTATCTGAAGACATCGAAATATCTCGAGAACTATGCACAGAATCAAAAAAGTTGTCGGATGAAAGTTGTTCGACACGAAGGGGGGCATCCAGTGATAATTAAATTTACCCCCTCCCCCATCCCCTGGAGGTGGAGTGGGGGTAAAAACAATAAAACTTAAATAGGAACCCCCATTTTTTATTGCAGATTTGGATTCTCCGGAAAAAAGTACACGAATTTGACCTAGGAGCTATTGCATTTTGGTTCACAGGTGGCGCTGTAATCGATAAAAATCCAAATATATCCGAAGACATTGAAATACCTCGAGAACTATGCACAGAATCAAAAAAGTTGTCGGATGAAAGTTGTTCGACACGAAGGGGGGCATCCAGTAATAATGAAATTTACCCCCTCCCCCATCCCCTGGGGGTAGAGTGGGGGCAAAACCATAAAACTTAAATAGGAACCCCCAGTTTTTATTGCAGATTTGGATTCTCCAATATTGACAATTTTCGCCCGCGTAGCGGATATGGAATACGGTCATTCTAACAAAGCCGGGAAAAAATACATGTAGCGTTACCCAGGAACAACGACGTGGACGTAGTATTTTTCTGTTCCCTTTGGGGTGCTTGTTTTACGTGAGTCCCCTTGCCTCTCACTGTCTCACTGTTCACTTCCTTGACTAAGTGTTCGAAATGTTGACCTTCCACTTCAATGCATTTATTTATTCTTTCTTCAAATGACTTTATACATGATAGAATCATATCTGCAGAAATTTCTGCGCAAGCAGTTCTTATGCGTTCCACCATGTTTTCACGAGTCGGTACTTGTTCATAAACCTTACCTTTTAGTTAACCCCATAGGAAGAAATCCAGAGATGTTAGATCAGGTGACCTCGCAGGCCAATTAATGGGGCCACCTCTACCAATCCACCTACCATTGTAATCACGGTCTAGTATTTTCCTTGCTACTCTTGAAAAATGTGCTGGGCAACCATCATGCTGAAACCACATTGTCCGTCGGACGTCCATAGCAACATCCTCAAGTAGTAATGGTACTTCTTGTTCTAGGAAATCTCGATATTTTGTTCCATTCAAATTACCTTCAATGAAATAAGGACCAATGAGTTTATTTCCTATGATTCCACACCAAACGTTCACCGACCAAGGACGTTGATGATTAACTTGTCGTATCCAATGGGGATTTTCTACGCTCCAATAATGCATATTATGCCTATTGACGCCACCATGGTTCGTGAATGTAGATTCATCTGAAAATAATACATTAGCAAAGAAATTGTGGTTCGTTTGCATTTTTTGAAATGCCCATTCACAAAACACCACGCGGTTATGAAAATCATCGCCATCTAGTTCCTGGTGCAGTGAAATGTGATATGGGTGAAACTTATGACGATTGCAGTTACTTCGTTAGCTTCTCCTGCAACTGTTAATCTTCGCTTCCTTTTTATCATTTGTACGCTGCCGTCAGACTTTGTAAAAAAAAGAACTCGAGCGAGCATTATCTGGAAAACGCTCAGCATACAACGCAACAGCATCGTCAATATTCCTCTTACATTCACCATAAATAAGAATCATTTCGATTTTTTCGGGAACTGTAGCAGGATTCATTTTTAACTTGCAATTCGATTTAAGCAATGAAGGGTAGACAAAAAATAGTCACGTAAACGGAAAGTTGTTATTCTAAAAGCAAAGTGACCTCCGACCGAATTACTACCAATACAATGGACTTCAAAAACAGTCTTACACTGAGAGACCGTGAATACTAAATTTTAATATGGGGATTAGAAAGTCGCGATATCCATTTACTTCCCTTCAGGAAAGTAGAGAAAAATGTAGGTGAACTGGTTACGTGTGACTCAACTTATGTATAAAATGATATGCTACTTTATTTTCGAGTTATGTCGCCCTCTAGCGTTATGTAACAGAACCCGCGCCGGTGATGGCCGAAATGCAAGCGATGTACATGTATGAAACCACGTGAGTTCTCTCGGGGTCCGGTAGATGGCGACGAAATCCCCAAATGAAGTAAGAGTTTCGTTTTGTTTAATAGAAGCTGGTTTGACCGTCAATGCTCAGCTTATTTATTCTCATTTCGGAAAAAACATACAGAGAGAGAATGAATGAGCTGAGTGAAGGGACATGACGCGTTTTTTAATGGATTGCGTGATGTCCTCTTTTTGTTTATTAAATAATAAATTTAAAACCTAAAATGTAATTTTATTGAAGGTAGAAAACTTATTTATAAAATTGCTTCCATATTGTATGCACAATTTTTATGTAATCAGTTTTGATTTTTAATATGAAGAATAGCAATTATTCAGAATCTTAATTTTTCGAATGGACATTATTAAAATTTCATATTCAGAATAACAATTTTTGCAATTGATATTACTAAATTCTAATATTAAAAATTCTAATATTAGAATTTTTAATATTAAATTTTCATAAAGGGATCAAATTGTGCCTATTTGCCCCCTGGATGCCCCCCTTCGTGTCGAACAACTTTCATCCGACAACTTTTTTGATTCTGTGCATAGTTCTCGAGGTATTTCAATGTCTTTAGATAAATTTGGATTTTTATCGATTACAGCGCCACCTGTGAACCAAAATGCAATAGCTCCTAGGTCAAATTGGTGTACTTTTTTCCGGAGAATCCAAATCTGCAATAAAAACTGGGGGTTCCTATTTAAGTTTTATTGTTTTTGCCCCCACTCCACCCCCAGGGGTTGGGGGAGGGGGTAAATTTAATTATCACTGGATGTCCCCCTTCGTGTCGAACAACTTTCATCCGACAACTTTTTTGATTCTGTGCATAGTTCTCGAGATATTTCGATGTCTTCAGATAAATCGGCCACCCTGTATACGTGAACATCTCATATTTCTCAAATCATGTAACAATTATTTAAGATGAAAGCATAATAAATATTCTATAGTATGTTAGGTCCAAAAATTGCCCGTAATAATAATAATTGCAGATTAAAATGTATTGAACGTTACAAGAAGCAATAAGAATTCAGGAACACAAAACATTAAATTACAATGAGTATGATAATATTCATATAATGTTACATTTTGGACAGTGTTGTTTCTGTATTACCGCCGAAACAATGTTCTCTAAAATAATAAATATCTATGTAATCTTCAATGGGAAATACAAAAATGTTCAAAATGAAAACTGATAGCACATTTCAATTAACCCAAAATCATGTTCCTAAAAATGATGAAGAATACGTTAATTATACCTCAGTTAATTTATTTTTAGTATATTGATAATTTACAAATGTTTCGGAACCCTTTGTTCAAATTACAATCATCTATATGGAAAATTCAAAATGTAAAAATATATATCCATATTCGAAGATCTGCCCCAAAACATGTCTTGTCCAAAATATAAATTTTTAAAGGTACTCTGATTTATCTTTGAGCTCTTATTTAAAAATTGTAAATTAGATAATATATTAACAGTTGCTAAATTTTATGACGTAGACTTTTTTAAACTATAATATTTTGGTCTCATTGAAATTCATTACTAAATTGACATTTTATAAAATGTCATTAAAAAGCCAAACAATGTTTGACTAGTATATTATGATTTGTGTATCAAAAGTGTTTTTTGTACATTATCTTGAAATTAAAATTGTATAGTTGTCCCAAAATAATGGAAATTTAACCTGCTAGGGAACATGTCAATTAAAAATATTCGATTAGCGGGTAGACGTGTATTACGTTGCAAATAATGCATCTCTCCAGAACCAAAAATACATTTGATAAGTTAATCTAAAAAGTGAATAATACCGTCCGTCGTGTCGTACAATCTTGAACATGTCAATGGCGTCGATACCACCTGCTTTATCTTACTCTCGAAAAGATAATGAGTTTGGAGACAGAACAAGGGATGACATAATGGAATTTTGCATTTGAAGACATCAAATCTGATATCTCTTTCTCTTTGACTTTGAAACCGAAAGATATTGCTTATCGAATTCGCAGTTTCTGCAGAGCACAATGTTACTTTGAAAGACGAGGAAACAGATTTTGAATTAAAGTTTAAAAATATACTTTTATCATTTCATTTAAAAATACATACTTTTATATCGATTATTAACTGCTTTTATTATATTTTAATAAGTTTATTTTTGGACTACCAAAATTGTACAAGAAAACACCGATACTAATGTACTTAATTAAACTAACCAAAGATGTGAAAACGACGACATATTATTGTTTTATCTGTCAATCCTTTGAATTAACTATGAAAAATATAATACTTAAAAACATTCGTTTTTTGGGCTGTTAATTGGAAATTGAAATTCAGACTTTCTAAATTCAATATGGCGGTTGGAATATGACTGGCACAAAGTAATAATATTCCATGATTTGTTTTTATTTTCCGTATCCTTCTGTTTTTCAGCTGTTGGTT
Source organism: Trichopria drosophilae (assembly GCA_030407085.1). Taxonomy (NCBI): domain Eukaryota; kingdom Metazoa; phylum Arthropoda; class Insecta; order Hymenoptera; family Diapriidae; genus Trichopria; species Trichopria drosophilae. The sequence goes on along the minus strand of CM059586.1, from coordinate 95,215,013 downwards.
ATGGATTTTTGCTCAGATTTACACAATTTAAAATCATTGGTCCAAAATGTCAGACGACATCTCTAACATGCCACCATAAATTCCCTAATCAGCGACTACAAGAAGCTCATATGCCAACTTTAGCGTTTTCTATTATTATTTTCTAAATATCCCGATGGATGATAAAAATGAAATCCAAAATGTCCAGTATGATAACACAAAATATGTGAATTAAAATATAATAATTATGATATTCGTAACAATGCTTGACTGTCTAGAATAATTTTAAATCAACACAACTTTTGTTCTATAATATCCTACAGTGCCCAAAATATAGTACAAAATCATGGAACAGTTGTGTATAAAAATCAACAATTTGGATAAGTTATTATTTGGATGAACACGAAGCACAATATGTCCAATATGTTAGGTCCAAAATATGGAAAATAATTAATCGCTTTAAATAAATGAGAATCACAACCACGTTGGTTTATGGAGGACAGTTTCTTCACTTCTGAATTTTTTGACTCTACAGTGTCCAAAACTTGTTCGATATCAGAAAAAAATGGTCTGAGAAATGTTGAGAAAAATCTGATATAGTAATTTAAAGAAAGACTAACATTATAGGACAATTTTACAATATTTCCAGAAAAAAATTAATACAATTTATCATACGCCTATGAAATTTTTTAAATATTAAAAAACATTCTCCTAGAGATCGTAAAATTTCGCAGACAATTTATATGAACTTTACTTTACTACCTCGAGAATGCGATTTAATGCAAAATCAATTGATCAGCATTGGTTTTCTTTACTGTTTAGTAGTGGTGCTATCGTGGCATATCTCACAGATACATATGCATGTAATTATATTATTATTGTACACGTAAGTATTGCTGTATGTTTTTGTAACTGCTTTAATTAATTGTTTCAACGTTGTCATGATGAGTCGTCATTATAGCATCATTTCCATACCTTTAAGTAACGTAATCACACCAGCAATGAATTTCGTCAATATAAGGATGCATTATCATCACCTTGACTGTATTCAATCACATCAGTGATTTCACTGATTTTAATATCACTAGAATGAGTTATCTCATTGTTGTTACGTGCATATTTTATCATGTTTAAATCTGCCATTCATGCCATTCATACTATCGCTTTAGTAATTTTTCAGTTTTATAAACTTTGAAGTGTTATCGTAACATTAATTTTATCTTATCGAAATCAATTCTATTTTATAATATACTTTGTATAGATATTATTTATTTTATTCAACGGTATTATCTTTTACATGTCACGCTAGTGATGATATTAGCAAATACACATTCATGATCTGAAAGTTAACAGGACATTGTTAAAAGATTATTGTCCTTAAAATTGTGTAGAAATTAAATAGAATTATTGAATAAAAATAAATTGTGTTTAACGGACAAAATATGAATCAAATTATATACGAATCTATAAAATTGAATAGAATACAAGAAATTAGTACAAACGGGCATTGAATTGAATTGAATGGGATTCAATTTAATTTTATAGAGCTTAATAAAATAGAAATATATATCTGTAATTAACAAAGTAATTAATACAAAAATTAGATAGAAATGTACCCAATTATATAAAGATGAATAGAACCTAATATATTCGAGTAGAATTAAATTGGATTGAAAAGAATTGCACTGAAAAAGAGGCATATGTAATTCAAATCAATAGTATCGATTAGTATAGATGCTACTAAACTTGGATCCAGTCGTAAATAAAATTTAATTGAATCGAATTTCATTAAATTTAATCGGTGGGATGCATTGGAATAGAATAGACAAGAATATGTTTATGAAAATGATGTAGGGTTTTAATAAAAATACATTCGATGGTTCACAGGTTATTTAACTGAAAGCATATGTACTTATTGAAATTGAATTGAATACAACGGGATTCAATTTCATTAGGCGGGAATATATATTCCGATCAAAACAATCGAATATATTTATATTGAATAAAATAGGATAGGAGTGAATTCTTTATTATTTAATTCAATTAGGTGAATGAGGAGTTTTTTCACATCAATAGAATAGAATTGAATTTGATTGAGATGAATTGCAAAATAATGTGACCTTTAAAATTATTTGATATAAACCATCGAGAAATAGAATGTATAAATTAACTTTGAATTATATTGAATGAGATTCAATTTAATTTTATAGAACTGCTGGCAATTAAATGGAATTTAATTGAATACGATAGAAACCGATTGGGTGCAATGAATTGCAATAACACACTGAATACGCATATTAAAATAGTAATTTAATAAAAATACATTCGATACTCTTGAATCACAAGACATTAAAATGAAGCCACATGTACACATTGACAATGAATTGAATTGGATTCAATTTTATAGGCCTTAATAAGACATAAATATAGATTAATAATTAATACAATAACTAATAAAAAATGTTATACAATTTAACGGAATTAAACAAATATGCATGGAATACGCTTGAATAGAATTAAATTGGATTGAAACGGATTGAACCAAAAACAGATCAATAGGTGATAGGAACAGATTGGGCGGAATGAACTGCAATAAAATAAGAAAGAATACATGAATACATTAATGTATTAAACTAGTATAGAAATTGAATAAAAATATATTTGATTTAGTTAAACCATGATATATTAATCTGAAAATTGATACGGAATTGAATACAGCGGAATCCATTTGAATTAGACAGAAATGTATATTCCGGTTAATACGACCAAATACAATGGAATTCTGTATTATTCAAATTGCATGAATGTGGATGTTATTGAATTCACCCTAATATAATAGAATTAAATCGGATTGAGACAGTTTTCAAATTATTGTTATCCTTATAGAAAGCAATGAATTAATTCTATACGAATTATTTAAAATTTAATATAAAAGAAGGGCTATAAACAAACTGGAATTGAATTCATTGAAAGGAATTCAATTTGATTTTATAGAATAGAACAGAAATATATATTTCAAATTAATATAATATTTAATACAAGAATTTGATAGAATTTAACTCAATTAGCCAAAGACGGATAGAACTTAATACAGTGGAATAGAATAAAATTGGATTGGAATTGATTTCACTGAAAAAGTGGCATATCGAATTCATATGAATAGGATAATCGAGTCAAGTGGATATAAATGGAATTAAATTGAATTAAATCGAATTTAAACGAATAATGTGATAGGAACAGATTGGGTGGAATTAACTGCAATAAGAAAAATGTAGCTGTTTTTAAATAATATAGGAATTTCATAGAAATAGATTCGGTTTAGTTGAATCCCATATATATAAAATAACGAGGTATTGAATCGCATACAAAAGGATTCAATTGAATTAGACATATTCCGATGAATACAGCCAAATACAATTGAATGGACTAAAATCAAATTCCATGTTATGCAATTCAATTATGTAAATGAGGATGCTACCGAATTGATAAGAATAGAAATGAATTGGATTGAGACGGATTGAACTGAACAAAAGTCATATCGACTTCGCATTAATTATATCGTATGGCAGTTATGCCAATAGAATATGATCGGGTGGAATGGACCTGGTGCCAATTAAACTAAATTGAATCGAATAAAACTGAATATGACATAAACGGAATGGATGTTACTTATTTCATTGTAACTCTATTAAACACTACGATTTTTAGTGAAATAAAGAAGCTATCAAATAAACACGTTATACCCCAAAATAAAGGTGAAAACGCGACTTCATTAAAAGATGCTTCGTAAATATAAAAATCCTCTAAAGTATACGATGACGAATATCAAGACGAAGCTCGTTACTTGAGCTAGGTTGGCCGTAATTTATGCGCTTTCGAGTTTTTCAAGCAAGCAAGAGTAATAAACGTCGAAGTTCGTATAATCAGTATGCAATTCGCGGATGGCCTTTTGGTTAACTTTTACTCTCGGTGGTTCTTTTATTCTTGTGCAGACCCTGGATCATAAACACCCACGCGACGGGACTCTTTGTTCTTCTTCCTTCCTCTCGGTCTATTTGCCGGAGCAAGTTCTCTCGTCTTTGTGTGGAAGGTAGGTGCGTAAGCGGATCGAAGGACACCAGGGGGATGAGAACGCGTCACGAACGAGCTCGCGAGGACGAAACATCCCAAGCGAAAGTGAACCTTTTCGAGTACCCGGCATGCCCTTACGGAAAATTTACTACCGAGAACTGCCGATCAGTTCTGTGATTTTAGTGGTTGCCTTCGCTGAAAATCGTTATCGACGCATACTGCACTGACGTGAACATTAGCACTTCTAGCTACGTCAAAATTCAATTATTTCAGTTTATGTTGTGAAGATATTGTCTATTAGTTTCTAGTGGTTTTGAAGAGAATCAGGAATTTTCCTTCATTCACAAAACAAACGTTTCTTAAAAAGAAAAGATGAGTTTCATGATAGTCTCTAGGATTTGTAAAGGTCAGATGTTGAGGAAAAGAGAAAAAAAAATAAATTCTGCCTGTTAAAAACTATCCATAAGGGAGCGAGAGAGGAAGAGAAAGAGAGAGGGAGCGAGAGAGAAAGACCAGAAATTGGGAATTTACCTTCATGCATCTAATCAAATTTCTTGACAAAAATAAAAGAGAGAGAGAGAGAGAGAGAGAGAGAGAGAGAGAGAGAGAGAGAGAGAGAGAGAGAGAGAGAGAGAGAGAGAGAGAGAGAGAGAGAGAGAGAGAGAGAGAGAGAGAGAGAGAGAGAGAGAGAGAGAGAGAGAGAGAGAGAGAGAGAGAGAGAGAGAGAGAGAGAGAGAGAGAGAGAGAGAGAGAGAAAGACAGAGAGAAACGTTAATAACAGATGGAGATCAGAAAAAATTATCAAAATAAATACTATCCCTTAAAAACTATCCATAATGGGGAAGACACATCAAGAACTGGAATAAGGATTTTATCTTATTCAACAATCATTTATGAAAAAAAGAAAAATTGATGGAGAGAGAAGGAACAGGAATGGGGAATTTACCTTTATTCATGTTCTGGAAAAGAAAAGAGAGAGAGAGAGCAAAATTGATAAACAGTATGATGAAAGTATTTGTAAATTTCAAATGGGAATGAAAAAACAAAAAAAAAACTATCAAAATAAACACTATCCCTTAAAGAAAACTTTAAGACACATCATGATCTAGAATTATCTTCCTTCAACCAACTTTCTTGACAAAAAGAAGAATAAAAAGACAGAGAAGGAACTAATATATTTGTAAATTCAGATGGAGATCGGAAAAAGAAAAAGCTATCAAAATAAATACTATCCGTTAAAAGTAATCTATAACAAGGAAAACGTTAAGACGCATCATGAACTAGATTAAAGAAGTTATCTACATTCAACTAACATTCTTGAAAAAAGAGAGAGGGAGAGATATGGATAATGAGTATGGTGAAACTATTTGTAAATTTAAGGTGAAAATGAGAAAAAGAAAAACGAAAAAGCTATAAAAATAAATACTATAATATTTTTAATATTATAATATAATATAATATAATAAAAAAAAAATATCCCTTAAAAATAATCCATGATGATGGAAACGTTACGACACACTAACTTCGTAAATTTAGATGGAGATGAGAAAAAAAAGAAAAAGCTATCAAAATATATGCCATCCGTTAAAAGCAATCCACAATAAGGAAAATGTTATGAAACATCACAAACTAGAATAAGGCATTTATCTTCATTAAACTAACACTCTTGAAATAAGGGAGAGAGGAAGAGATATTGATAACAAGTATGCTCAAAATATTTGCAAATTTTAGAAGGAGATGAGAAAAATATATATAAAGCTATCAAAATAAATACTATCCGTTAAAAGCAATCCATCATAAGGAAAACGTTATGAAACATCATGAACTAGAATAAGGAATTTATCTTCATTCAACTAATACTCTTGAAAAAAAGAATTCAGAGAGAGAGAGAGAGAGAGAGAGAAAGAGAGAGAGAGAAGGAATAGGAATGGGTAATTTACCTTTATTTATCTAACAAAAATGTTTTCAACAAAAAAGGGACACAGAGAAATTATTGATAACAAATATGGTGAAAATATTTGTAAATTTCAGATGGAGTTGAGAATGTTCTTGAAACAAAAATGGAGAGAGGGAGAGAAATTAATAACAAGTATGATGGAAAAGTTTGTAAAGTACACACGGGGATGAAAAAAAAGAGAAAGTTTTCAAAATATATATTATCCATGAAAAACAACAGTCTGTCTATCTGGAACAATGCAAAATAGCCATGCTGTTGTTTGTTTTTGTTTAATTCGAGCTTGTATGGGTTCAAGGGCTTTGGACTATTGTTATCTGGGTTAAAATGGTCAATAACATTTTTAAAAATATAGAAATTTTTCATCTTAGATTTAGTAACACTTAAACATGGTAGCATAAAAAATAGAAAACATTAAACATTTCTTTTTCCCATGGCGCATTGCATCATCTATTACACAAGTTAATACAGTCGACTAAAGAACTATTTATGATATCTTGTATGAGCCGAAATATAGTTTATTATCTACTCCTTCGATCAAAAGAATATGTCATACGCACGACAGAGTATGATAAGAAACTAAACTGCATAATTTCTGTCGATGTTTTTACTTCCACACACTTACTAGTCGATTCACTTTCGGAGCATTTTCGACACGTCCGGTGTAGATGAGGGAGTCGACACTCCCACGACCGCCGATTCGCGGCATTAGTCAGCGAAATCGTTTTTTGCGAATTTACAAACTCGCCGCACTCTTAAACGCGTAACGCAGAAAGAATGCTATAAGGACACAACGGAATGCGTAAGAGAAAGAGACATTAAATTTTTCTTGACAATTTTTTTAGCAAATTTTTAGTATCGATTATTTAGCAAAAAATTCATTTCAAGGTTGGAGGCAGCACAAAGAGCATTCCTGGAGTTACACGGCAGGATGCTAGCTTCCCTAACGATTCATGTTTGCTTCAATGCACATACGAGCTGCACTTAGTTGCATAAGAGTCAACGGTTGTTTTCGTCTTCTCTTTCGTCTTCACTGGCCGTAAGCAAAGTTACCACCCTCGGTTCTATCACCGATCTTCCTTTTTCTCTTTTCCACATCGTATCGGTGCTGCAAGATTTATGAACAGTAATTGCTGACACTCGCTCGAAATGGGCTACTATCAATTCACCTACTAACTAATATCACTCGGGGTGTGTTTATTGTACTCCATAAACATTTCATTTTTATTGAAAACGTTCTTGCAGATTATTTTCTATTGGGATTTATTAAGAAATGAACAAAGACTATATTATACAAGGTTTTATACAAATCTTTCTTGAAACCGGATGCAATCGACTCGATTGTGTTTTCCAAATTTGTGTTAGAGATATTACCCGGTAGAAACTAGTACCAGAATAGTACCGGCATGGAACTGACGCAGTACTGACTGCCGGAGTTGCAGTATTGACAGCAAGTACTGGGCAGGTACTGGGCCAGCACCGGCATGTAGCGGTGTCCTCCTTAGTACTGACTTCCTTAGTAGAGCAGTACCGGACCAGTAGTGACCGACAATACTGAAAATCAGCACTGAATTAGTTACGGGGTCAATATTGATATAGTACCGAAGTTAGTACTGACTCGGCTCCGAATGTCAGTACTGAGCGGTAGTATCTCGGTGACACTGATTTACTCCGGTTGTCAGTAGAAATTATTAGTACTGCTTCAGTACTTTTACAGTGCTGCAGGAAGTACTGATTCCTCTCCGAAAATTAGTACTGGGTATCAGTAATTGATCAGTACTCTCCGATGATTAACTCCGGTGAGCTACGGAAATTTCTTTCTGGGTAACCATAACAACAGTTCTGGCGGTCAGTACTCTGTCAGTACGCATTTGCTTCAATGGTCAGTAATAATTTCATATCGACAACAGTACTGGTAGCCAGTAATGTTTCAGTACTGACTGGTTCTGGCGGTCGGTAGTCATTTAATACCGAAAATAGTACTAGCGGTCAGTATTGAGTCAGTAATCATTATCAAAAACAGTACTCGCCGCCAGTACTAAGTCAGTACTTTGAAGATGTTAATACCAGTACTGGTACATTTCCGTCAATCAGTACCAGGTACCAGTACTGGGTCAGCACCTAGCCGGGGTTTTGCTCCGCCAATTTCTACTTGGGTAATTCGGTAAGAAACTAAATTACAAAAATAATTGGAGTGTTTTTTAAAATTTGATGTTTTTAGAAAATGTGGTAAGGTATATGATGCGATGCAATCTTCGTGAACGAGCTTATTATCCAAGAGATGCTTTGACGAGTCAAGGTCTTAAGGGGAGAAATGAGTTCAGCGTCGCGAAAAAATAGCGTCTGGATGCAGTTCACTGTGCCTGGCGGAAGGTGAGAGCGTGCACGCTCGTTCCTGTATGTCTAACCTAGCGTGACTTTGCACGTAGTCATTTAATAACTATCTGTGACCTTGAATTGGAATCATTCTATTTAATATTCCGTTTTTATCACTCGAAATGATTATAGCATCTTTTGACCTTAGCCCTTGAAATGGTCATTTAACATCATCTATAATACACTTTACAATCAATTTAAACAATTTTTCTGATGTACTAAGGTTACATGTTTTTTAAAAACCATGAATATACATAAGAAATATTGTACTTTGTGTTTTGTAGGTTTGTTGAGTATTTGCATGCAGTTTGGCAACTGGTATTTCATACACAGAGAGAAAAAAATTGTTAATGGAACCACAAAAAAATAGTAAAATCGACTTTAACCTCTTAAGTAGTTTTGTTAAGTAGAATTAACTATATGTAAGGTTATAGTCGATATTTGAGGTTATGTACGAATCATTTAACCATCGGAAAATAGTAAATGGAACAATTTTATTGTACCGTTTACCATGAAAATAGTTAATGCAACAACTTTACTATTACAAAAAGGTTCCGTTAACTATTTCTTTTCTCTCTGTGTATTAGTCGAATTTCGAGTAATTGCCATTTTGAAATAAAAAAGTTAACATGTTGTAGACTAATTACTTACTTTTACATAGGTTTTAGTGGACGCTACAACAGAATGTGAAGTAAAAATGGCAACTAAAATGAAGAAACAATGGTTTTTTAAGACCAGACGGACAAATTTACCTTGGGGTCAACCGATTACAATGACAATAAGTTATCTGGTCGCTAAATACTATTCCGAAAACAAAATTTAAAAACTCAAAATGGCGGAACCAATATGGTGGTCCTAATTTCATAGAAAAAAAATTGCGAATTCAAAATGTTATCAATGTAAGGCTTAAAGTTTTTGAAAATCTGCCATTTTGAATTTCGCCATTTTGACATCAGGTCAGTAATTAACAGTCTCGAAAACATAAAAGCCTCAACAAGTGTTTGTAGTGTATTTTTAAAAGTAAATATACCAATATCAGTCATTTTGAATCAGCGATTTTGAATTATTATATTTGGCATCATATTTTTAATGAACGTTATCAAAGAACATGTCGCGGGACAGCTAAGGGGGTGAGACATTGTGAAAGAACTTTTTTCTTTCTAACTTTGTTCACGATTGTAATGAACTTTGAAGGGAAGTTTTTCTGAACATGGTTTTGACATGTAGTTTTGGTGCAATATAACACAATCAACATATTAATAAAATATTCCTGTCAGTAAGAGCTGTTAACAAATATACTCGCGGGCATTGTGTTTCTATGTCATTATAAAATGTTCACGGATATCACTAAATTAGATGAGAAGCTACGACGTGATTTGGAAATTTGCAACTAGTCCTTATTTTCTCCAATGCCTTGACATGACAGAAACCGTCAGAATTTTATATTTCTCGATCTGTTGAATATTGTATTTCTTTTTTATATAGAGGATAAATTTTGGTGTTGAATTTTGTACGTTGGAGGCACTTTTTTGACGAAATGTAGAATTTGTTATTTTGGTGACTATTGTAGAAAATTATGCATTAAAAAAATTAGTGCATGTTAATTTAAACTACAGATTATTGATGGATTAGATTCTTGGCAATGACGTGCGCAATTGACCGTTATTATTCCGGATGTATTATTTGTATTTGTAAACGTTGTTTTAAACGGTTTTATCCTGTTTTGCTTATAAATTAGTTTAACTCAGGCATAAAACTAATATTTTGCAAGTCTACACTTTGTATCCTTATTTCCCTGCTGACTAAATCTTATTTGGCATAAAAAGTGTAGTTTTTATGGAATTTGTCATAATTTTTTTTAAACGACCTACATCTTCCAAAACTGTATATTTGCTAATTCCAAAATTTCTATAAAATAGTTTAAATTTTGTTATTTGCATACACATTGTCGATTATTTTCTTAATTTTAAATCAGTGGTAAAAAGCTCAACAATGAAAAGAAATGTTTAAGAAATTCTGTTGGGAAAATCAGTAACCATCATTGTATCATTCATATAATTCTTAATAAAATTGTAAAGTGTATCAGTACTTTAGTATCATATATTGCAAAAACTACTCAAATATTTCCGAACTTTAGGTTCGAAAATTTCTGTTTAGGTAATTTTCACAGGATGTAAAGATTTTCTAATTACAGCTTTCAAAAAAGTGTCGTGATATTTATCGACCATAATAATTCCAATTTTAACCCTATTTTCTATATTTTTAAAAGTCATTATATGGATTTTAATGAAATCGAAATGATTAAAACTGTACTAAACGGTGTTCGGATTATTCACACTTTTAAGTCATATCTTTCTAATTTGTTCAGCTTTTACAAATTGGTCATTGCGTTATATTTGAAAAAAGAAGCAAATAAATATAAAAATGTACTTTGAAAAAAGTAATGAAAATGTTGCAGCAAAAAATTACGTTTATGGTTACTACGTAAGTTGTAAATGTTAATAGACGATTTTGTTTGGTCTTGACTGGCCTAATTTACATCCCAAGCCGAGAAGCTCTTTTGTTTATTTATTTATGTTATTAATTACCATTTATCTATTATTTTATTGCAATTGTTTTGTAAATATGAAATTGTATGTATTTATTGGTGTAGCTATTTATTTAATTTTTGCAAGGAATGATTTGTAAAAAGCTTTTTTTTTAAATTCATTTATTTATTTTGTTATTCAAATTTGCGATATGAGGTGAGATATTTTTGTTAAAGATTCCTTAACTGTATTTTTTATGTAAATTTACTGAGGTATGAGATTTATTAGTAGAAATCAAGATCCAAAAGTTTTAGGATAATGGAAAAGATTATGAATCTAGAGAAATCGCAATAAAGTAGACTAAAATAGAAAAACAAATCACGTAAAAGCGAGCGGAAGCAATATTATTAAATAGAATGAATTTGAAATCGAAAAGTTTTGTTAAGAGCAATAATATAATTAGAATTATAACTGTAATAGAAAAATAATTAACCCCTTGAAGAATGAATTTTTCAATTGTTATTTTAAACAACGTAAACGTTTTCAATACTTTCTCAGTTCGCTTTATACGAATCTGTAAATTTTTAAAACTTCAAATGGATGATCCAATATGACGAAAAAAAATGTCAAAATTCCCGCAAATTTAACGAATATCTGTAAGCAGGATGTTTGTTTAAATACTTGCGACATTTTAAAAATGTTTGTCCGATATATTCCATCAGCCACTTTGAATTTTTCAAAACTTACATCAAAATCGTCTTGAGCAGCCCCAAAACTCACTGTAGTTTCATACACTTCGCGAAAATTTTTATATTTTGATCCGATATACCCTACAGTCCCGGTATAATGACATCTCGCTATATTTACATCCGGGGATATTTGCCGGGTTCCATCTCGTTATATTTTCCTGACGCCGCTCCCTTTTTCCTCCACCTCGCGGGCTGGGGTCTAAGGAAGGGCCGGCTGTATCGTCACGAAAGGAACGCGACTGAAGGAGTGGGAGAAGAGCCGCTCCCCTTCTTTTGGTAAATAGAACGAGAAGGGAGGGGAAGACGAGGAACCGATCGGACAAATATACCGGGACTCTAGTGTATAATAATATAAAACTAAATGTAGCCAAAAAAAAAAATAAAACTGAATAATATAATGCTGAATTTTGTACTGTCCATTATAAATATGTGCATTTTATATGTATTAAGCATCCAAAATTACTAATAACTTCAAGTAAACATCAATATGAATAAATAAAAAATTTTCCGTATATTTTACATTGAATTAAAATCCGCCTGGCCTGTATTTGGATGAATTTAAAGGAATTACATTAGAAACCATGCCAATCATTAACAATTAAAAATTATACATCACTATGTTTACACAAAAGCAAGCAGTTCGACGATTGAATTTACGTGGCTAATTTATCTTTTGTGTGATATTCATTGCCGTTTCAAGCGCTTGCGTGATTTGCAATATAATACAAATCCGGAACTCGACGTCCGCTCGAGGAAAGCCACGGACATCTTCAAAATTTATTTATGCTTGCGAATTACGACGAAACTCGTGGGTCTCCTCTAAAGTAAATCATCTTTATATTTGTTTACAAAAAGATGCCGTGACGTAGTGGTTATATCCAGAAGAAATTTATTATGCAGCGAACTAGTGGGAAAGATCTAGCGAACCATAAATTTTCCTTGTCCAGGTAGAAAATACGATAACGCTGTATGTTAATCGTGTATTTAGTATAAATTTACTTCGTACTTTATATGTTATATTTTTTTACTCGCTTGTGTGACATCTATTGCATTTTGAGTATCGTACAAATTACTGGTGAGTTACTCTTAATTATTTCTTTCAGATGTCATGAAAGATTTACTAATTGGTAATTATTCTTAAAATCCACACTAGAGTGTTCAAGAAAATCAAACCAAATTATTTAAAAAACAATTCATTTAAAAGAAATTGTTGTCATTTCGGAAAATCTTATTTTAATTAGTTTTCAAGTTGTTTTAATTTTTGTATTTATTAAGAAAAATTAAAACAATTAAAATGAGACTTTAAATTAATTCCGTTTAATTCTACTCTGAACTACTCTGACCTTAAAAGTCGTCGACGATTTTACGTGACACACAAAATCTTGATTTTAGTCCTTGATTACAAATAGAAAGGCGGAATTCCAAAATCCAAAATGGCCGATTCAATATGAGAGTCAAATTTAAAAAATGATGTATTTACACTCATAAAATAGCCCGCTCGGGTCCTCTTGGCGCAAACGTAATCCACTTGCGGCAAGTAGATCTCCACTCACCACAAGTGGGATAATCGTCTTGATCATATAACAAGAGGATTTCCGCTTGAGGTGAGATGATTCCGCTTGCGGCAAGAAGACATTTTAAGAACGTAAATAATTTTCATTAATATTCGAGATTTTTGCAGACTATAAATTTAATATCTGATTTTTAAAATAAAATTGGCCTTTTAATACTAAATTTGATGATATGTCCATCTTTTTTCAAAGTAGACATAATGGATCCGCCACTGTTGATTTTGAAAATTTTATTTTATAACCTTTGTAGACTCCAAAATTAGGTATGAAAATTCATAAATCCGGAAACATTTAGCACATGGTCACATGAAATGCAATAAATGTCATTGACCATTTTGTGGTTAGAAATTCTGTCAGCCTACCAATCATTAATTTTTATGACCCTTTAACTGTGATACTACAAAATGTTTAAATTTCACAAAAGATACATTCATTTAACAATAGGTATAAAATTACGTTAAACAACAGTTTCTCAACCGATCCAACATAACGTCTGAAATAAATACATCAGAAGGTCTCGACGAAGCTAGTGATAAAAGGCGGTGCGATAATGATGACTTTGCTTAACGCTTGCACGCCCTCCCTATGACACAAGAACATTAGCAGCGCAACTATCATTGCATAATAGCTGATGCACTTCGCCGTAACGTACATACTCGTCCCCACCTTCGTAATAGGGTGCTCGTAAACATAGTTCCTCCAATCGGACGCTAGGATCTTGCAGTTGCTGTACGAGTGGAAGGAAGATTAAGAGAGAACGATGATTAATTGACAAAGAGGGAGGAAAACAGATAAACAAGAAACATGACGTCGACGGAACGACGGGGGATGGATAATTGAAAGATGAAAACCGCAAATAAAAGCATGAAAATGACAAATAAAATTAACAAAGATATGGAAACTCATGAAGTAGAATAAGTGATAGATAAGATAATTTTTCAAAATTACAAACAATACAAAGAAACGCAGCTCGTGTCGCCAAAATCTTTTGATTTCTCTGTCGTTTTTCATAAATTGTTTCACTATTTTTCATTATTTTCATCACCTTATGTACTGAATTAAACTGGGCTAATTTAATCGAAATTGTTTAATTATTGGCTACTACAACATAAATAATTCATTTGGCCACTCAATAAAAAATTATTATTAGGAAATTAACAACATTTCGTGTATGTTGGTAAAGAACGTGACTTTATATATTAAAATTCTCTGATGAGAAAAATATACATTTTGCGCCCCATTATCCGGTCATGAAATGATTTCTTACGTTCCATGTATTCCAATGCAAAATTTAGCGATTTTTTTATCAAGTAGGCGTAAGAAGTTCATTTTGGGCCCAGAAATCAAGATGCAAAAAAAAAACATTTTGCGCCCACTGCATTAAAAACAATATCTGAAAATCAGGCCTAGAATTTGCGACTTCGCCATCCCTCGTGCACAAAACATTGTATTTTACGCACTTGATACAAAAAATAATGACTGCGCCACTATAGTCATAAATTGATTTTTTTTCGACCGCATTGAAAATTTCTTGAATTGGACTTTTTTCGTCTTGTCATTTATTTCGGAAGGATGGTAAAAGACAAAATCCCATTTTTGGTAAATATTATGTATTTGTCAATGTAAAAACAACGACAAAACGAATTCAAATTGAAGATATTGCAACACTGCCATAAAACTCTGTTTACACCCGTGGTACAAAAAGTCTTAATATTTTATTTACATAACATGTAACTTTTTAAATTTACGACAGTAATAATAATAATAATAATAATAATTTGCCGTTATTGAGGAAAAAGCCCTTTTCGTTCCTAGGCCGTAAAGTTGAATTTTACGGACCAAGTGACAAAGCCATCACAAAGCCTATTTTTTTATACACTGTTCGTAAAGTAAGAACTTTAAATGAAAAATCGCCTTTTTCACATTATAATACAAAAAATCGTATATCCAACGTAGGTGCAAATTCACATTATTTTCTAGAACTTGTCTTCAGCACCTCGTACATGTTTTTCCCTCTCGTGCATAAAAGTGCACATCCATGTGACTTCAGGTGCAATAAATTGTATACCCCAGGATATAAGACGAACCTTCTTGCCCTATTTATTCGAATACAAATGTAATTAAATTATTGTTTAAAAAATTACCATATCACGCTTCATGCATAAATAGTACATTGCGCAACTAGGGAGCAAAATAAGTGTTTGCTGACCAGTGTGTTTGTCACCCGAACTTAGCGAATACGGATATTCGCATGAGTCTATTAATACCTTATACTCCCTTCTTGCACATACTATTTTCTCATGCGAGTGTGTCCTATTTTGCGCTCATAGTATGAGAAACTTATTTTGCTCCCTAGGGAGAGAATGTGCTATTTTGTTCCCGCAATATAGGGAGCTAATAGTATATTACTGAGGCATTCTTTTTTACTTCCCGAGGGAAGTATACGATTTTTCTTCATGACAGGTAGGAAAAGAAGTAACTTTCCTCCCGCTTGCGGGAGGAAAATTGCTGCTTTCGTCTCAGTGTGATGAAAATAATATTTTGAGCTTCGAGTGTGGGAAAAATAGTTCACGGGCGCAACACTGTTTTACGTCCTTGGGACAAAAAGCCCTGTATTTTACTTAATTAATAGGTAATAATCCTAATTTCGTATAGCTGTTGAACACACAATAAAAGAAATAAAAATAAATCTTATCACTGACTTGTAAAGTTCTTTAACTGACTAACTAACTTTCAATGTCTGTTACGTGTACTTAAAAAATGCAATAAAATCGGGTTTTACGACAGAGTTTCGAAGATTCACTTTGTTCCGACCACTAAATTGTCGTTCAGTGTATGGTAGAAATAGAATTGGATTCATTTTATTTTCTACCGACTGTCTTTCAGGTTGAGATGACCCCTTGATACTGCCATTACGTATTTTAATAGAGCAATCGTAGAGGAGGTTAGAGTGCTAGTAGATACTTCCAGTAATGGTCGAACCATTTGCCATGGCGAATAATAGGGTTACCCAGTAGTGCAACGACGACGACGGTCCATTAGCCGTATCGTAACCGCACTATCGTTACTCTCCCTCTTCGTGGATGCGAAGGAAGGAAAGAAGAGGAAGATATTTATAAATATACGGCGATATACCGGTCGGACCTTCGGTTCTCGAACGAGGAGCCCCGATGAAGCTTTACTCGGTCGGCGTCCGGCCCAGACGCGTACACAAGGTCATACGGCCACCGCTCCAATGGTACTAACCTCCATCTTCCCTCCCCCCACCCCTCACCCCTCAACCAGTGCACGCTCGTCGCCCCCTCTGGAGAGAGACTAGCGCCATCTCCCTCGCACCGCGTCGTCACCCTGAAACAGTTCCCTCCTTTTCTCCGACTACTTATCTCTCATTTCTTTCTCTTTCTTCTCATTTCTCAGACTTTTTTAGCGTTAATCGATTCTTCTTCTTCTTCTCCCTTTGTTCCTCGATTAAAACCAAGTCGCGAGAAAAAGAGAGAAGAAGGTGCGAATCCCCAGTTAGCTTTGATGGATTTCGTCTCGACCTTGAAATACTTAGACATGTCCTTCACCTACGAATCTATTTCGCTCTATTTTCCTTATATTTCATATTTTTATTTCAGTTCGTTGAATTCCGATTGAATTATATTTAATTATTTAATACAATCCTTCAAAGTGTGTATTGTATAACGATTCCAACAGTTTTCAATTTAAATCAAAGTAGATCAATCATGGTTTAACTTTAATAAGACAATTTATGACACATAGTGGGTAAAATTGGATTTTACTCATTATGTGAAATACGTAATGATGCAATATTGTTAATTTCTGGTTAAATGTTCATTAGCGCATAAAACTATAATAATAATTGGTATAATATAGCACTAGTGCGTACAACTTTCCGCACTAGTAAGTAAAAGTATCACTTTACCCATTGGCAGAAATATGCAATATCACCAGTTACATTTCTTCTGCGCGTGAAATAGATTCGTGCGTGAAGTAAACTTATGAAGCTTACATATTTTATGCAGTGGGTAAAGTGCCTTTTTTTAGCAGTGCGGCAAATTACATTAATACCGAATTTTCCAAGCAGTTTATATATTGCGCACTATTGAACATGTTATGTATTCCAAAAGGTGAGTGAAACTGAATTTTATCCACAAGACGATAATAACCTAATAATCTTGTTTTGTGAAGTTTACTTCACTCACTCAAAATCCTGCACAATATAGAATAAGGAACTCGGATGTGTGGGGAGTACAGAGCCGTTGTATAATGTCAAATTACCAATTAATAACAAAACTATGATTCGAAAAACATGTTTATCTCACTCGTTTTTCGTTTAGAATCGCTGGCATAGCCAATATTTTGCGAATTCAGCAAATCAATTTGTAGCAAATGTCCTTTTGCTGAAACAACCAAGAAATTTTTTGTATACTATTCCGATATATAAAATTTATATTTTTCACACACCCATGAGTTTTTAGGCACATTGTATCACAATAGTAGTTTTCCATACAAATGAGTAAAAGGTTTTTCTACGAATGTAAGGATAAAAACATTCGCAAAAAAGTATTTTTTAAACATGTTCCGAACAATAGTTTTTGTTGCGAAAGTGAGACAAGTGAATGTGAACATTGAATAAAGCGCTTAAAACCTCACTTTACTCACTGTAACAAGAGCAATGCTTCAACACACGAGGACAAGTTTTTTTCTAAACGAACGAAATACATTCGCAGGAAATAGTTTGCAATTATACACATATTGACATAATTGTATTTATTAATGTTAAAATAATTTAATTTAATGTATATATTAAAGTTTAATAAAATTAATTTTAATTGGAAATAATTATAATCGATTACAATTAATTGAATACAATAAATGAACGAAATAAGGTTAAGGACAAATTATTTTCTCAAATTCTGAGCCCAAAATTCTGTTTTGCTCCATATATCGTGGGAGGAAATAGTATATTACGCTTCAAGAGAAAAAAAAGCGCGATTTCTAGTGGGGGGGTTTGCTACTCAACTAGGGTCGTGCGCTTTCCTCCCTTGAGGCGTACACTATTTTTTTCCCGAATTTACTGGAATGCCCCCACTTCCACGTTCATTGCTCCCTCTGACGTTACACTTTTCTTCCCAAGGGAGTAATGGAACCGAAGTGCGCATACGTGGAGACACCCCCTCGGAATCAGCTACTTTCGTCCCGCGTTGCTGGCGCGGAATGTGGTCATTCCAGTAGGTCGAGAAAAAATAGTATTTTGCGCTCAGAATCCGAGAAACTTATTTTGCTCCCGGATACATTTATTTTCCTGTCGCAATATAGGGAGCAAAATAGCATTTGCGCACCGAGTGTAAGAAAATAATATGTGCAACAATGGAGAATAGGTATTTGTAGACTCATTCCAATTACTAGTGAAACTCGTCTGCAAACATCTATTTTGCTACCTAGTTGCACAAAGCACTATTTTTATTTATTCGAGATGCTACAATGTAAATTTCTTGCATTCAAAATTCACTCTTTATGGAGTGAAAATTGAGTCACTTTTGTGAAAGAATTAATTCTCACTCTTTAAAATGATGTTTAAATTACATTTTTATTTTCTTAGTCACTTGGAATGTATTGAAATCCACTTACAATTTTTGTAAATTAATATCCATACTATTTATATCGAAAGTCATTAAAATTTTAACTCTATTTCATTTTAATTTTCAATTATTCTCATTCCTATATTTTATCTCGGTTTTATTTTTATTTCTTAATTTAAACTAAATTAAATATTGTTGCTATGTAAAAACGAATTGTATTTTTTACCATCCAATTTAATTTTGTTGCTTTATCTGAAAGTAAATTTGGAAGATTCTATAAGAGAAAGTTTAAATAAAATTTCCATCGTGTTATGACATTTTTTAAGTGTACAAAATATAGATTAGTTTCAACAGTCACGAAAAGCAGATCTACAAAATTAAAAACTATATAATTATTCGTCAGACAATGAAAAGATAGAGCCGGGAATATCCTTCGAAAAAGATGTAGGGAAAAAATAGACGCAAGAACATGAATAAATATAGAAATTGAACAAAGAGCACACCCGAAAGACACTTAAGAAGTAGAAAAACACATATAAAAAAACAGATAGAGTTCAAAGGCAGAAAGAAATTAAGGCAGAGAAATAAGCAAACAAGAAACTAATGAACGAGTATGATTGAAATGGGAATATAAAAAACATTTAGAAAGTTAACAGAGCGACAAAACTTCTAAGACATGCGCTTAAAAAAATAACAAGTACCTAATAAAGAGTAAAAAACCCTTGACGTTAAAAAAAACTTGCTAAAAAGGTGCAAAGAAATGAACAACGTGCAGAAATGTCGTTATGCAATTAGGCTGGTTAAAACGTGTATTACATCTTGACGACTCTATAGGGTGTTTTAAAATTAAACCAATACGTCTTTTTTTTTAATACCAGTATTTACATTCTGGAATCATTTTCAGTTGTGTACAAGGCTAATATTTTTTATTATCAAAATTTCAAATATATGATCAAAGATTTTCAATAAAATTTTTATTTTTTTTAATATAAACAAAAGCATCGTAACTAATTGGCATAAGCACTTAAATCTAATACAGGATACTCGTATTACTGGTGTAACTTTATCTTCATGACAGATGCTGGGGTAACGTGAAATCCCGAAACTAGCTAATATTTTAGTAGATAATTGATATAGCTAAACCCATAATGCCCGTGACTTTGAAATTAAAAAATACTTTATGAACGTATTTGATAACATTTGTCTCTAATTGGCATGAATCCTGCTATGCACTTAATCCTTATTAGGTGGAAAATAAAAAAAGTTCAATCAATCTGCCTTATTGTTCATAACAAACAAACATACTAGCCAAGTAAAATTATTTTGAGTTTATTATTTTGGCTAGGGGGGAAAATAAAGTAAATCTTAATAAAAGGGAAATGGAAAATACTTCCAATTATGTTTAATAATCTAATAATGTATTTACTAGGAAAAAAGAGTTAAATAGAAAAACAAGAGAATAAAGTGGCTATTCCATGCAAGATAAAAAAAATCCCATCGAAAATTGATCGTACGAAGTTGAATGGTATTTTTATTAGCTAACTTTAATTAAAAATTAACTACATAATCATAACATCTTACTATTACAAATTGAATTGAATCAACACTGTTCTGCCTGCCTAAACTCACTTTATCCTGCTGCATCATCGATTGAAAATTTATCAGTCATTGTGAGTGAGAAACTCACTGTAATATAAACAGCATCTTCATATACTCCTTTATTCCTTTCTGCACATGTCCGATTGAATTAAAAGTGGCCATTTAATAAATTTTAGTAAATGATATTATTACTACTAACTAAGAATAATAATAACTCAATTCAGGTTTAGAGCTATGTTATTTGAAGATATATATAGGCAAATTCACAGAACATTTAAACTCAGGTGTGAGAGAAAAGGTAATTTATAATTATATTGGAAAAAAATGTGAGGTGTAAAATAAGTAAAATATTAGTAAATATTGGTGGATATGATGTATTAGCCCGACAGCTGAGATTTTGAAGTGATTTTCAGAAGCCAAATGAACGAACATTGACAAATTTGACGTGTACATTGCTTAAAAATGTCTGCTATTAACAGTTTTTTTGGGCGCCGTAATAGTTATCGAACTAAATCCACTTGAATTAGCTTCTTTATTTAATTATGCAACTTTCTGTTGAGAAATTCATGTGATACTTTTCAGAAGGATGTTACTGTACCGCCAAAATGTGTAATAACATTTTTAATTATAATTTTGGAAAGCAAAGAAACAACAGTTTTTCCTACAACACATCAACAATATCATCTTTGGGCTCGTAGATCATACTGTAATTGTTTGGTCGACTCTGTTTACATATAATAAACATAGCGCTACTACTGAGACATTTAAGCATAAGGCTGCAGAGGCTTAACTAATTTTTTGATTCAGTAGGCATAAAATAGCCATTTGATGAATTAAGATACGGACTTTGCTGAGTCATCATTGTTAAAAACGGCAATTTTTAACACTTACTGAATCAAAAAATGATGTTGGCATCACGGGCGTAAAAGTCATTTTAACTATAACTCTAACGAAAATAACTACTAGTTCTCGGTTTAGTTTTCCAGAATATTTTCAGTGCTCTTAAACATAAGGAGTTGCCTAACTATATTTTTATTACCATACACATAATTACTGTCTACATAAATATTGTTTGCTATGTTTTGAATGGAAGGAATCAAAATATATTTGAAAGCGTGTGCACGCACACGAATAAGGCAGCCTTTGTTTATCTATGCGACATTGTAAAAGCCCTTCGTGACGATTTGTAATGAAACAAAGATCTGTAAATTTTGTAAATAATACATTTATAATGAAGTTTGGAAGATTATACCAGTGTTCGTTTACAACATGAGTTATGCTTAAATAGTGCAATTTATTAAAAAACTACAATTTTTATTTCTTAGTACTCTGTGTATGGCACCGTTCTTTAAAAATAAGTTGCAAGGATGGTTTGTCATTCGGATTTGACCGACTAAAAATATGCCCCATATGAAAAAAGTGTGCTGTAAGTAGTAGTTTGTTTAACATCTTTGAATACAAGAATAAGATTTTAGATATTATTCAAACAAAAAAAAAGAACTCTTGAAGAGTTTATTAAGACGTCTACAAAAGTGTTCTTCCGGAGGGATACATGTATTAATTTTCTAATTTCTATAAGAAGTCTTAAATGAGAGCTTTACAGAAAATACTCTCATTAGAGGTCTAGTACTAAAAATAACATAAACAGTTTTTAAATAAACTTACTAAACGTACGTAATCTGATATTGTAATTGAGATACTGTATTGATATTGTGATCTTATAATTTCTATTTCATATATTACAACATCATAGTGATGCTTATATTCATCGAAACTTATGAACTGAAAATTTGTTTATAATTTTATTGCTCTATATATTACGAGAGCAAAACATCACGCTATCGTATGAGAAATGCAACAAGGAACAATAGGTGCTTGCAAACTCATGGGAACTGCCATTGTCAAACTTGCATTCGTCAGCAAACACTCATTTTGCTCTCTAGGTGCACATTGTATTATTTTTAATTACTCTGGACTCAAATAACCGTGATTTTCTCCTACCGTAAAAAAAATATCATATGCATCACGTGTAAAATATAGATCACCATCGAATGTTATTGTCATCATCGCTACATACTCCTTATTCGTCCAAGATCGATAATTGTGACCTTGATCCTAATATACTTGCGACTAATATTATTCCAGAAAATAAATTAGCTTTATTGAAAACTTTACCATTAATTTCGCTCCGTGAAAAATAAAAACATTTTGAAAACAAATTGAATTCTTTTAATACAATCAATTTCCACTCTAAAATATAACATTACATAAATAAGCAAATTCCTTTTGCTGGTATAAATTTAATACAAACCACAAAACAGACAAAGGTGAAGAAAACGAGAAAGAGATAAAAAGCAACAAAAGAGATGACTAGCGTAATACTCGTGCCACGAGGCCGCCGTTACACCTTGAGGATAGGAACTGCATATACAGAAGGTCTAGAAAGAGAAGAATCGTTCACGCTTCGTCGTGCCGGGTCCGGTGAACCGATGACGCGGGTTAAGGACATGTCAGATCTCAGAAAGTGAAACAAAGTGCTATGGGAAAGACAGAGAGTGCAACCAAGAGAAGAAAAAAAAGAAAGATGGTGACGCGATATTCTTGGACTGTGTGAAGCATGATGATGGGATCAAAATGGTTTCGTTTTTGAGAGGGCGAAATCCCAGCAAAATTTCCAGAAAGATGCTATTTTCAGGCATTTCTAACTCGTAAAAGAGACTGAGTAAAATCTGCTGTAAGAAGCGAAGCCCAGTCTCGTTCTACTTCCTAAATTCCTCTTATTGGTTTATCAAGCTTCCACATTTTGGAAATAAAAACGTTTGTACCAAACATTTGTCGATCCAAATTTGCGAAGAATTCAATAAAACTTTCAACCGATCGCATATGACGACTAGTAAGAACGCTATGACGTCAGCCTTGAAATGATAACCAACACTTTTGTTTGTTTGGTTTTCAGAAGAAAATTTTTGACGTAAAATTCGACGAATTATCCAATTGTTTACATACGTGGAATAATAACAAATGTTTGTTCCTTTTAATTCGGAGACTATTTAAAATACTTGCATCCGGTGGAGCGGAAAGATTCGAAAATGCAGAAATCGAAGAAAGGCCAGGCCAGTAGGATGCAACGTCGTGCACAACGAAACGAGGATTAAAGAGCCGGTGATCTCAGATTGAAAGAATGTTGTTCGTTCACGAACGTCTCGTTTTGTTGCATCTTCGTCGAAAGTGCGCCGTGCGTTGACATCGACCTCTCTCCTAGGTTTTTGTCAGTCTCTTCATTTTTTTGCTTCCTTCCAAGCTTCATTTGAACAAAAATCACGTGGAGGAAAGTCGTGTGGGACTAAAGAATGAAGAATTGACAAGATTAGATTTTGATTTTGGTTTGGAGATGTTATTTCATTTTGGTTTTCATATTATGTATCTGTTATAATATTTGGAAAGCAACAAACTTGAATGATGATTATTTTTATTATGTCATTAAATATTTCTTGATGCCTGTCTCAATATTGTGATTAATTTTAATTCCTTAGAAGTATTCGTGTTTCTGCACCAGTATAGACGTAAGGAGCACTACAGGTTTGAACGTTACCATACATTTGTGGGACGTAGACCGTTCTAAACTCGGATGGCAGACGCACTCGATGACACCGTGTGAAGGTTCTTTAGAACTTTTAATGCATTAGGGGTTCCGATCTCTTTCTGTTTTAAGTAATCTGTTCTTTTTTTGTTGTGGATTTGATTGGAACACAAACTCATGAGTTTTCGAGAAAAATGGGAAAACTACAAAACGCCATGAAAAGGTCATTCTAACAAAGGTCAATGCGGAAAACGTCCCACAAGCAAATTGATAGATGACGTCTTTCACGCAAACGACATACTTAAAATACAGATATTTATAGGTACATCCCGACTTTACCCGATGTGCACCATGTGGAGGTAGCCGATTGGATTCGCCCACGACCCCCAAAATTGACTTCAAGTTGTCAAAACGAGCAGAGGGGAGATGATCCCTTTCACGTAATCTAAACCTGAAATTCTTAACCTGAATTTGTCAAAATTTTGATTTGTTTCAATCAATTGCTAATTTTTCGTTAAAGTTACCGAACAGTGACTGCTGCAGTCATGTCTTTTTTAATTCATGTCTTTTTGTAGATAATACATCCGACTCTTTCAGAGAAGACTGGGAGAAAGCGTTTCGCTTATGGCAGTCAATTTCGAAGGCTTCCGCCAAGACAAATTGGCAAGTCGGCCTATTTTGATAGGTTCAGTTTTAAGGGGGTCAATTTCGGAGGACCTACTGTATCACAATTAATCTCACATTTTCTGGAAATACGACATTAAATAACAAGTTGTAAAAACAAATCTTTCTTGTATACAATAAGTCAGAGTATGACTAAAGATGCTAATTTTGATACATTTAACCTCACTTTTATCGAAAATACGATGTGATAGGAAAATTCTACTAACGCTGTCTTGTTCACCACCAAATTAAACTTCGAAAATGTTTACTTGTCAAAGGGAAAGTACACCAAGTATTTTGTTGCTCCATTTTTGTAAACACGATAAATGTAGTAGTGAAAGGGCGACATTGACCATCATCACACTTTCTCGAAACTATAAGAGGTTAATTCTCATTTTAAAATGTTTTTTTGAGTACTCGAATGGGATCCATCTCCTCAAATAATTGTTTAATTATTCATGTAATTTAATTCACTCAAAATATTCGCCAGTTATATGTGAATTTACATTCTCTAACTTGCTTTGTTATTATAAAAGAGACATGAAAAATAAAGGGAAAATAATTCGCCAAAATTTAACGATGAAATCTACAGAGGTAAAAAAAGGAAACACAGAAAAATAATCTTTCGAAACAAACAGGGAAACCGGCTTCCATCGGATAAAAGGGGACATTCGACAAGGTCCAAATTCAACGACGCAAGAATGACAAATAAAGAATGTCTACGCGACTTTCAATATTACCCAAACACGAGTTTGAACAAACTTTTTAGCGACACCACCAGCCCAACAACCGAATCGACAAGAAAAATATTGCTGGAGTAAACCTAATTTTAAATTCCGTCTAAACATGTAATACGACCACATCGTAATGTAATTTACATTATATCGAGTATCCACAAACACATATATAATATATGTAATACGCATTATAAAATGAAATTCCCGGGGCTCTGCGGCTAATTGAATAACGAAACACGCGTTTGAGATAACCCGAGACGCACTGGGATTTCACAGTGATGAGAGGGTGCTACGAATTTTCTCCCCGACAAATTTGATTTAATTGACGAAATCCGAGATAGCAGTGACCTCAGGAGATTACAGAGGTGGTACGTAAAAAGTGGGAATTGCACCATTTAAATTTCGGAACAATCACTCGCGCACGTGTTCAGAGGGAAATTTTCACTCACACTAGTATCGTGTGTTACCCTTGACAATTAGCACTTCAGCGTATTCCTAAAAAGTCGGAACTTTAATGATTCGTGATGAGTTATGTTACTATTTGGTTACTCTCATTTTTGTATCATATAATACCAGTGTCTGATATGGCGAGTTTATTGTGTTCATGGGAACACAAAAAGAAGTCTCTAATTCTTTTTTACAAATTTAAGCGGTATTAAAACACACAAGTGCACTTTATACATAACTAATATAAAATTGAATCAATTAAAATGCAAATGGATCCACAATAATTCAGCAAATTTTTGTAAAGGGTTTTTTAATCTGTCCGTAATGTATCACTTTAGGTTACTTTACCGCACCGAGTCAGAATCATGCCTACTCACCGACTTATCGTGGTTGCAGTATTAAGACCGACGAACTTAACCGTAAGGCGGCGCGACGAGCTCCTTGTACCTCCAACCCCCCCCCCCCCCCAGAGCCGATAGTTAGCGGGCAGAGGGGGGCACTACTTGCTTGGGGCGACCTCCTGCGGATTAGTTCATCCCATCGAACCTGGCTGAAAAAACGTCCTATTTGATACTCGTCATGAAATATTTTTTCGACAAATTCTTGCAGAAAAGTATGTAACTAGTGCATGCATTTTTCGTACTTTTTTGTCACCGTATATAAGCTCAAACATTTCCATATGATGGGATGTGAGGGAGAGACGGATAGAGGCGGAGTCGCACCGTCGATCTCACGGTAATAATAAATGTTACTCATCGCGGATAAAGGAGTCGGACGCTCGTGCAGGCGATTGCGAAATTACCGTGAATCACATTGCACCTCAAGAAGGAAAGTTTCCGCAAGAAAAGTGGATCAACATTGGTACTCGTCAGTATTTTCATCTTAGACAACAAAAAAACTTTATTTCTTTTCGATCAAATTAAAACAGACTATTTTAAAGGATTCTTGAAATAGCATCAATTCGAACCGAGGATCTAGTGGGCGGAACCTCCTGTCGGATTTGGCGGCCGAATGCCGGAGGGGCGAACCTTTTAGTTATTTTTTTAAATACAGTATTTTAATAAATCTTGAATAAAACGTTATTGACACTATGCATCATGAAAAAAGAATTGCGCAAATTATAGATGGACTGGGTATAACGAACCGTCAAGTCAAAAAAATGTCGGTAAACAGGATACTATAGCAAACTTCGAATTCATTCCAAGAAATCTGTCGCGTCCCTCTTAGTGGAGAACCCCCTTCCCCTCGTTTTTTCTCTTCCATTTGTTCACTTCCCCTCCACGCATTGTCGAAACTCGAAGCTGCCGAAGTGCGCAGCCGAATCAAAAGTCGTTGCACGGATGATCTTGAGATAGTCGACCCTGATAAACAATATGAAATTTCGATGGCCGCAATGACGACTCTTTATCGTAATCGGTATTCCGGCAGGAAACGAATGCAGTCCAAGATGGAACAACCCAGGGTGGGGGGAATCGATGCTGCGAAGGTTAAATAAAGGAATAACGTTTTAGGTAGGATCGGTATGGAGATAAGATTACACTTTCCAACACAAAACAAAGCGCGAATAAATTCGATCAGGAATTTCGGAATTTGCTTAAAAACTTGGAGATAAAAGGTTATGTTTTATCAGTCCAAGTGAGGTTACGTTTTATTGCGTGATGATAAAAGAGAAAGTAAATACATTCGTTTAATCAAGATTATAAAAATATTTTTTTTTATTATCTAATTTTTAGAT
Organism: Trichopria drosophilae; assembly: GCA_030407085.1. Classification (NCBI taxonomy): domain Eukaryota; kingdom Metazoa; phylum Arthropoda; class Insecta; order Hymenoptera; family Diapriidae; genus Trichopria; species Trichopria drosophilae. The sequence continues at coordinate 95,187,436 of CM059586.1, read as the reverse complement.
TTATTTGTCGTACATAAATAAAATATCATTTTTTGGGCCATTTCGATTCTATAATATGTTTAATAAGATAAGGGAGGATGCTGCCGATTGATAATCTTCGATGAGAATTAAGTTAGTTTTTATTACCTACGGATACATAAAGAAATAAAAAGAAACTTTACGATATAAAACTAAAAGAAGAAAGAGAAAGTAAACGCCATTTCATTCAAAAATCTTGTTATAATCCTTCATTACGAGGAAAAGTTCATAAATCAGGTATTACTCGTTTATACCGTAGCAATTATTACGCTAAATTATTATGTACTTTACAGTGGTTACCGCGAAAAAATACGTATGTTTTCTTTGCCTTAATGTCGACTAAGTTATTTCATATTTGCGAATTTCTTTGCAATTATCCGAACCAGAGGAAGAACGGATAAAAGGGAAAGTCAGTATATTAACCTGAGAATCATATTAAATCATTATTTTTTCTGTAATGTTATTGATAATTTTCTTTAGTAATTATGTCTATAAATTATTTAGGTGATAATTTTAATTGTAATTTATTACGATTTGCCGAGAAGATGATTTTAATGAGCAGAAATCTAGCGGTATAATCGTTGCGCAATATTGTGCGGTTTTTGTCATTTTTAAAACAATGAGGAAGTAATGTAGAAACTGAAGCAATTTTCTTAATTGAATTAGGTTTTTGATAAAAAATTTAAAATGGTAAACGATCACGTCATTTGTAGCTTGAAAAAATTTATCAATAAGAAGAATACAGTAAAGTCTCGATATATTTACTCGTTTCCTCGCCTTCTCGTCCAGTCTCGATATATTTACCAAGAGAAGGGGAGCGCCGTGACGTCACAGCAGGTCCTTCCTGAGGCCCTAGTCCGGATGGAGGGGGAAAAAAAGAGCGGCGAAAGGTAAATAACTGATTTTGCAATCTCTCGCCGGCAGATCACTTTATAATTATGAATTTTTGACATTATGAACAACATTTTTCAAAAACCCCTTTTATAGGTTATAAAAGATCACTTATAAAAGTGTCAAAGAGGAAAAATTTAATTGACAATTAAAATTTATTCAAAATCTTGCATTTTTTTATGTTAATTTGTTTATTTTCAATTTTAGAGAAAGTAAAACGCAAATACCACACCCTAAAAATTTTGTAATTAAAACGTCATTTAAAATTCTTGACAAATCCATTAACACAAATTTGCCAAAGAAACAGTTCACACAAAAGTAATTAAACGATTTAATTCGAATTTATCCTGTAAAAAAAATAGTAATGAAAATGTCATATTCGTTTAATCAGTACAGCTAACTAGTACGTAATAACATACCAGGTTGTATCAGAATTTCATAACAAAGCGGTCGAATTACAGGAAGAAAAGTAATGTAATTAACAACACTACTCGATTATTAAGATATTTAATTAACCATGATTACGCATTATGATGAGATTAACAAAGGAGTTGGGGTTATTTAACATAATTTATCATATTTTGCACTATTCTATATTCTCCGCTTTAAAGATGAAAGCGAAAGTGAAGACGTTTTAAAACTTCCGCATTTCAGTTCTGTTACTATTGCGCATGGTGAATCGAATGTTTTTTCTTGTAAATTGGTAAAGAATTTTTTGTTTAACAATATATATAATAAAAATTGATGGTCGTCATGAAATTATTTACCCACTCGAAAAGTGTAAATGCACTTTTTTACCTTTTTTGCGATACATTAAACATTTTTTAACAATAATAGTAGTTTTGTAACTAGGGAGCAAAATAGGAAAAAAATTATGAAAAAAAAAACAACAAAATAATGCAACCTCTGTCTATATTTTTGTTTTAGTATTTTACTGAATTTTCAATTTTAAACAAACGGAAAGCCAATGAAATTTTGTTGATAAATTGTTTTCAAAAGATGAAGCTGAATCCTATTAACATTTCTGTTACCAGAAGGTGGAAAAGTCAAACAAATTAAAAATAAACAAATTACAGCTTTTTTTTTTTGTAATTCACCACAAAAATCATTGTTCAAAATTACTTTTTATTGTTTGAGATCACCGTTTATATTTCTATATCAGATTTTATATAACAATTTTAGATAACAATTTTTGGGTATTTGATAACTTCAAATTAGTTAGGCTTGGATAAAAACTTTAATTACTATTTTAGTAATATAATTTAGTATAATAACTATTTAGAATAATAACTTATATAAAAAAATTACTAATTCAGTTTGCCATATTATTTTAGGCACATATTTTTAAAATATTGTATTAAATAAAGTTTTTTGAATACAGCACCGAAAAAATGGTTTGATTTCATTAAAATTTATCATTGTCAAAAACAAGAAAAAGACTGTTTTTATTCAAAATTAACGTAAATACTTATTTATACAAATAAAATGTTAAAAAAGTAACCATACAAGATAATTTACACATAATGGCGACCTTTTTTTGAAAAAAAATAATGATTTCGATTTATGATTTGCAAAAATAAAACTTCCAAACACTTTTACAAAATGTCATTGACCGTTTGTGTCGATCGAATAAATAACTTTTATTTACTTATATAAATCTTCCTAGTAGAAAAAATAAAAATCTTCATTAATCGGTTTCAAATTTAAAAAAGACCACTTATTTTTATAAAATACCTTTATTTTTCCACAAAATAAAGATGAATTGTTTTTCTTTTGAAATCAATAAAAATGGTCTTTTTTCCAATTTTAAAAAAATCATAGCTCGAGAAAATTGACCACATAAAAAAAAATACATAGGGCATTCCATGTTATTCCGCTCAGCCAATAGCGATCGAGGATTACTGTGAGATCTGACTACGTCAGCCAATCAGATACGTCGCTGCGTTAGGGAGTCAAATGTTAAAACAAACAGAATATGTAAGTATTCTTCCAAAAGTTATTTTCATTTCGTAATATTACATTTGCATGCAAAATGACTGACAAAATGAATTATATGATAATAGTCAACGGAAAAACTTTAATGTATTTCGTAAACTGTTCGCCAAATTTTTCATTAAAAATTAGCTGTGATATATAATCGCAAGTTTTTCCTTTGAATTTTAACAAATAATTAATTTTGTCAGTCATTTTGCATGGAAACGTAAAATTACGAAAATATAATAATTTTTGGAATGATCTGTTTGTTTTGATATTTTTTAACATAACGCATCGACGCATTCGATTGGTCGACGTAGTCGGATTTCACAGTGATCCTCCACCGTCATTGGCTAAGCGGAATAACATGGGATGCCCTATGTTCCGCTGTTAGGAATTCACCCTGTATATACATATATATAAAACAATTTTCTTTCAAGAGTTAAAATATAAATAATAAACCTGATTTAAATCTTTGTTAGAAAAATTATACTTTTGAAAAACAAAAACAAAATCGTTCTTGTCCATGATTTGACTACTCGTTCAAATTAAACTTTGCAAAATAAATTTTTTTATCTGTAATATTAAATATAAGAAATGGTCCTTAAAATTTCATGTTAAACATGGACGAATAGTAAATAAAACATTTGTTAAACTAATTTTACAACTGCAAATTTAAAAAATAATTGAAGACAAATAAAATTGATTGAAATAATGCCATCATCCACAATACGTCGGAATAAAGAAACGCAAACAAAAACAAACAAAAACATGCACAAATATTATAACAAATTGCTTAATTAATATCGAAATTAGAAAAACTTATGTCTCGAAAAATCAAGTGAGAGAAAGAATAACGAATTGCATTCCTCGCTCGCGCATTTTTGTAATTTCATAACGACGCGTCCTAGCGAGAAAGAGATGAGGAGAGTGGGGAGTGGGAACGTCGGGTGGTGGGGGGCGGGCGGGGGTAGAAGGGGAGCTTACGCGATAGAGCAAGGTGCAATGCTCGCCGGCGATGCACAAACAACGCCGGGCGGCGTGATCCGCGGCAGCCAAGGTCACCCGGGTAATGTCCCGATGCCCCCTATGCAGGACAAATTCAGTACCCGGCCGAAAGTTGCCGGTGGTGGGGGCGGACACCTCTCTTCCCCTCCCGGCCTCGACAACCAACCACGCGAAGCTTACATCACTTTACGCGTCTGCGAACGACTATAACCAAACACGAGCCTATACCAACTGCCTCGGCTTCTTTTGATTTATCTTATTTCGATGAGATTCATTATTCAATTCGATGTTTATTTTTTAATACTTTTTGGAAAAGTTACATTACTGTCATTTTAAATCTTCTATTAGTAGGAAAATGTTTGAAAATAAAGACATTTATTGAAGTGGATGAAATTAGATTGATCAGAAGGAAATTACATTCTTTTTGGACAGACTATTTTGGATCGAATTTTTATTGCGCTTCTTTTTTAATATGATGAAAATAATTTAACGAAAATCTAAGAATTTTGGTTTATTTGTTGCCAAACCAACCTATACCAACTGCCCCGAGTGTTTGAGTTTGTATTTCGATTAAAATCGTTCGTTATTTAATTCGATGTTTTTTTTCGTTTGATTTTGAAAAAAATGGACCATTTTCCTATCAGTAATATTCAATTTTCTGCTATCCGGAAAATGTAAAAAATGAAAACATTAATTATCAAAATACATGAAATTAGATTGATTAACAGGAAATTCAATTCTTTTTTTACAGACCATTATGAATATGGCTAAAATCACCCAAAAGACAACATTTTCAACTCATATTCGATACTAAAGAATAAAAATGGAAAATATCCCAAGGAAACCAACTGATCTTGATATTTGAAAGTGTGCTCTGTCGATTACCGCGACTAAAATTGTGTTTCCATGCCTTAGAAAAGCAATATTTTGAAAAAGTATCGAAAAATCGTAAAAATTTAAAAGCCCATAACGGATGTCGATTCCTACCAAACTGTGGACAAAGACGAACAAAATAGTTGTAATTCACAACACAAATGTTCGTTTTCAACTTCTCATAATTTTGAAAAATGTCGGAAACGTGTGAAAATTTCCAAATATATAAACGTATTTTTTTATATTTTAGTCATATTTTCTTATTTATAATTAATATTCTTTTTTTGCACTTTCCATGTGATAAGGGTTTATATTTGACAATATTACGGTACTTTTGGTAATTCTATTATTTTTGTTTTTGTTATAAACAAATTAACATAAAAAAAAAATATAAACAAATTAATGGCATTTAACATGAAATTTAATTGTTACTTAAAAGTTTTCGAGTTCGCTGATTCTGAATCCATTGTCAGTTTCCAAAATTCAAAATGGTGCATCCAATGTGGGAGACAAAATTGTAAAAATTTATTAAATTTCAAAAAAGTTAGTGAAAATCAATACTTGTGGGCTTTCGGGGTCATTACGAATGATGGCGAATCTATTATGTACTAATGTTTTCTCAGTTTTTATTTTCTTTTTATTTTAATTATTTTTTTGTCTACCGTTTGTGTTTTAATTCGATGTTTTTTCAATTTATTTTGGTTTTATTATTAGTAACATCGGTATTATTAAATGTACCAGTAAGAAAATTCAGTAAGCGAAGAAATTCAATTAGACCAAATAAGATCGATGAAAAAATCAAATAATAAGCTTTTTGCAGACTATTTTTTAACGTCTTTGATCAATTGTTATGATATAAGTGAAGAATAAAACATGCCCTTGACGCTACTATATTTCTAAAATTTTGCATTAGATAGTTACATAAAAACCGATAAAATTATTCTTCAAGTACTTGTGAAAATAAAAATATTTTTTATGGAATTTACAAGAAGCCAAAGGACCTTGATGGATAAGTTTGGAAAATGATATTAGCGAACAAAACCCTATAAATCTATTCACTTATTGATTAAAAATGAATTACATAATTCGTAGCTGTTAATTTCGTAGCCTTAGACTGTGTTAACTAGTAAGTCGTAGATGAACCTCCTTCAAATATTTGAATTATTATGATCACCTTAAAACATTTATTATTCAGTTGATTCTAGATTATCCCGAGTGTGGCGTCATTGGGAATTCACGGCGATTTTAGTCGTTTAATTTTCGTTTTATGTTTATCGAATCACGGGAAATCCAACGTATTTTTTTGAAACTCTTTTCCGCTGTCACCAATGTCGGGAATGCCATTTACTACACATTAAAAAACATCATTCAATTTCGAAGTAGTTAAAATGGGATGGACGAAGTTCAATATTTTCTGATGGTTTTGGATCCTTTAAGTTTGACATAATAAAAATTTCAAACCTGATATAATCTATTACAATTCTATCTACTTAATTTTATCGTTAGACATTACCCAAAAAGTGTTTAAAGGAAACTTTTAAAAGCATTTCAAACACATCATTTTAAAATAATGTCTTTATTTTATGACATCCTTGTTTAAACATAAATAAATTTGTACTTTTGATATAAACAGTGAACTTTACAGAATACATTCTTATTCAGTAAGCATTTACTCCTTATGGAGTGATAATTGAATTGCAATAATGAGAAAGTGAATTCTAATTCAGCACTAGATAAAATTAACTCCTAAAGCGTGAGATTGTTGAACCAATAAAAAAAAAGTGCTTCTCCTAAAATTTAGAAGTCGTAGTTCTCGTTGTCGCCGCTAGGAGTAAAAACGCTATTGTTTATTTTTCGCTTATAAAAGTTGGGGTTTATTATATATTATGGAATAAAATCATTTGTGAACTTTCAACATTTTCAAAAACAGAGTCAATCATTTTTAATTACAATTTAGCAACATTAATTAATCTACTAACTGACTATTTAATGGACTGAAACATAAATTTCAACAAAAACAAATTACCTCCTCATTTAAATCATTCGGCGATTTGCAATAAACGGCATTTTATAAATTAGATAATCAAACTTTACAGAAACTCTACCTAAAGTGGAGGTAAAATCTTATTGTCAACAATCTTTATCAAACGTTGAGTGCATTGACCGTTAAAATGAATATTTCCAAATAATATGTAATTCCGAGTGATGTCTCCTGGGCCTGGGTCGACGATCATTTTTGCAATCAAATTGACATTGGTCAATACTTATTGTTGATGATGATTATCTCCGATTTGCAAGAGTTATCTGTTTTGCAATTTGTTATGAGATATTTATCACAGATTTCGATAAGTGATTTTCAGAACTTGCAGTGACAAAGAGATCCTTCGATTATATATTTGATAGAGGCTATGGGATGTCAGAAGCCTCATGAGAGATCTATATTTACTTCATTGTCCTTGAAATATAATTTAGACGACATAAAGTGGGAGTTATTTCTTACTGGCAAGTGACAAAATATATTGTACCCACATATGTAGCGGATGAATATGTTATAGAAACAATTGGAAGTAATGGAATTGTTGTTAGTATTCGATAAATTAGCTTCAGGATGTAACTTAGACAACTTACATCGTTATTTTAATGGAACTATCTGTTAGCCATCATTGGCCACATTCATCACGTACGACAACATTTCCTAATACAGTAGAGTCTCGGTATAATTGCATCTCGTTATATTTACGTCTCAGCATATTTGCCTGGTTCCGACCAGTTATGTTTATCTGTCACCGCTCTCTTTTTCCCCCACCTTGCGGGCTGCTGTGACGTCTTGAATACAACACGATTCAGGAGAGTGGGAGAAGCGGCCCTTCCTTTGGTAAATATAATGAGACGGGAGGGGAAGGCGAGGAACAGAGCCCCAAATATACCGCGACTCTACAGTATCATGAATAAATAGACATTTTCTTCAATATTCTCTCTTGACTGCAATTAAAGCAATTAAATTATTTCAAATCATTTGTCATGAACAGAAGGGACAGCATAGCCTTGTCGCATGTCTTTTCGTAAGGTTTAAACTTCTTTTCAACATTAAAAAACTTAAGTATTACAAAGCGTTATACGTACAATTCGCTGTTAGTAATTGAATGTTTTCGCAACACTTTGTGTTGGATCTTAACTTCACACGTACACACGTTCTCATATTATACCGCAGTTATTTTTGCCTCCTGCTCGATGTAATACCAGCAAGATAACGGTAATTGCGCAAAATGTCTTAGAAATCTTCGAGTCCGTGCAATGACGTCTTTCTTAATTCTGACGTCACTGCACAGCTCATTCCATCAGCAAGCCGATAACGCGTATACATGCAAGTAGTTTTGTAACCATCCGTGGACATGAAACGTTCACAAAGGGTTCTAAAAAAGACGACCGCAAATCTGCGAAGGATAAAATTCTACGTATATTTTAAACTGAAGACGACATTGAACGCTGACGATTTTCGACGAATCCGGTGCATTTTCAAGTCACGACGACGTTTAACGTCTGTAAAAGCGAAATTCCGGAAAGTCGGTGAATATTGACGCTTTAGTTGGGGGCGTCTGCTGAAAAGACAAGAAACATACCACAGGATGCACTAACGAGTTTTTAAAAGAAAAAAAAACGACATTACTCGACTTTTTCTGAAGTTTACTTTGTCAACGACAAATTTTAGAAAGCTGTATAATGTTGCACATTTATAGCATTTTAGATTGAGTTTAGAATTTGTATTTGTTAATGCATTCGTTAGTAACCGGTCCAGCGTAAAAGTCGGCCGCAAAAATATTTTTCCAGAAATTTTCCAAGAATGTCAAAAAAACCTGATGGAATTATTACTTCAAACCAATCAAATATTGGTACCAAATTATTTTGGGAATATTTAGTAAAAAGAAAGTTTGTATGGCAGTTCAATAAGAACTCCATAGTTTGACATCTTCCACATAAAAAAAAAATATGTATAGAAAAATATTTTCAAATATTGCGGACACTTGATAAGGTTTGGAATGTTTTACAAGACATTGTGCTAGACTAGACTCATCTAACATTTATTTTCCCATGCATTACTCAGGCTCACTATTTCGAATCACATTTGGATGCATATATGACATACACAAGTTCCTTTAAATCTTGTTCTTGGAGTGAAACTTTTTGATACAGTGTAAATTTTGGGCTATTATAGGAATACTGAACCGGTGCAGCTATCAACAGGAAATGTTACAAGTCTATGCTCTATTTCCATTTGTTTGTGTTCTGTTGATGATATTTTCTTCCACGGTTGTTACGATTCCTTTGTTTTTCTATCTCGAGATCTGTTCACAAGTTCTAACCTTCGAAGTAAAAGCAATAATTAAGGACACTAGGTGCATGCTGTTACTTAGTCATTGTATTGTTTATAACAAAAATAAGATTTTTTTTGAAAGGATTGATCAATTATAAACTGTATTTATGAAATATCCATAATTAAGTCATCTATTACAGTAAATTCCTCTCATTCACACTCAACTTACCTTAAGCCTTTAAGACAGGACGGACATTTTATGAACGCAAACTTTATTGGATAATTTTATGGCAAAAAAATCTACATAGAGTATTTCTTACAAGTAAAGGTTTGCTCATTTAAATTCCGCTAAAGGATTGGTCCAAAATTCGATTTAAAAAAAATCAGCTCGGTTTTTCTAAAAAAATCGCGGATTTTTTAAAATAATTTTTTCCTAACCCTGCAATTTACATTTGGAAACAGGAACACAGAGTATACGGACACGCATGGTGTTCGAAATATTTTGGCTGAAAAATGGTAACCGTCACAGTTCCAAATTTAAGAATGTCACCTTGCAACTGGTATTACAAGATATGATTTTGTCTATTATTTCTTTGTTAGCAAACCGATAGAAATTTCTAAATCGGCAATTGCTCTATAAGTCCAAATGTATGTTTTTGGGATAGCTGAATACAAATATCAGGTCACATTTTCGAAATTCAAAATGGCGAATCCAATATGGCCGACGACATTTCGAAAATATTAACGGAATTTTATTTGTTATTTTTTGTATAAAACGTGTACACTTTAATCATTGTATTTTATACATAAATATGTTGGTACAAATGGTTTTGTCATACAGTAACAGGATAACCTATATGGTTCGAGAAAAAAGGAATTTAGTTTGAACTGTTACTATATTGGTTCCACCATTTTGTATTTGCCACGTCTGATGGGTCCGTGATGAACGTGTAATAAATAAAATTCCTGTGCAAATCGGATAAGAAACAACGAATTCAGCTGATTATGTGGGCCATATTGGATCCGACATTTTCTGTTTTGCAATTCTGACGTAAGAATCCTGATCAGCGACCGCTAAAAGTCCTGTGTGTGATATTTTATCTTGCAGAATACGTAAAAAACTTTTAAAAGCTGGGATTGATAAATCCATGATAAGAACAATTCTTTAAGCCGCCATTTTGAAACCACCATCTTGAAAACAAAATTTCCTAAGCATAATCTTATTCCTTGAATATTTTTTGTTAAAGTGAGGTGAAATGACGTTTTTTCCTAATTTTCTCATCGGCATTCGAAAGAGTGACCTCAGAAACTAGGTTTTAAATTAATTCCCTGGCGAAAGAATCGGATAGAGATTTAATCCGGATTTTGTCGCCGATCTAATCCTAGTCTTTCAAAACAGATTTTTCAATCCGTTTCATTATTCCTCAATTTTAATCTGAACAAATCATATGCCATTCCGACAAATATTGTCAATCCGTTTCAATCCTCGATTTTAATCCGAACGAATCCTATGCCTACTCTGGAACTACTTCGGATTTTAATGAAATAAATAATGTCGAATTCAGCCAGATTAGCATTATTTTAATAATTTCGGAATAGGTCGGATTAAGTTGGATTTAGCAGGATTTGAATGAATCGAATAATTTGGGAATGGGTCGGATTCAGCAGGATTAGCAGTAATTAAATATTTCGGAATAGGTCGGATTCAGAAGGATTTAGCAGGATTAGCATTAATTTAATAATTTCGTAGGATTAACTCGGATTCCAATAGATCGAAATCTATACAGGATATACAGGATTCGCCCGGATTTACCTGAAGTAAGTAATTGTCTTGGTAACTCTCGGATTACATTGAGTCGGATGTAATTTTCGCATTCGTTTGGAACGACTAGGATTAGATCAGTGACAAATTTCGGATTGCGACGGAAAGAAATGTTTTCCGTTTTAAACCAATTTTTTCGTCAGGGTTAGGTTAGTTTCGTTATACTTACTAATGAATGCACTCCTTTCATTCTCCAGAATAAGTTTTTCAGTCCCGACAGTCTGTGCAAGCCGCCATATTAGAAAATCAATCTATTCGAGAATTTAGAACGAGTAAGAGTCGCGTTTGTGTGCCTAAATTGTCGTGTTTGTTCATACTCAGGTTATTCGATATTACCTATTCGATATTACCTGCCACAATGTCTCGCGTATCGGTACACTTCCACCAGATTCATGTCATGTTTAGCTAGATTTCTACCCCTATTATAAAACTGGGTTCTAACCAATAATTCTGCACAGATTCTATCGGGGATGATCTGTGATCGTTCAAAATTCTCCCAAACCGGCAAAAACTGTCCAGAATATTATTGAAATTTCCCGATTAGCAATTTAGGAATGTATTTTAATACTGTACGTAGTGGTAATTTACTATTATTTTACCAATACTACTTATAGCAGTTGGGTCATATTTAACCACTACGAGCGTAGAATAACTACAGCACTTGAAAAAAATCCAACTAGGTTGACAGATTTTTGACCCCCGAGTACGGAAGCCGCCACCTTGAAAAAAGTAGTAGTAAAAAACCGGTTTTTTGTAAGTATTTCTAAAAGTTTAATTGGAACAAAATGCAATTTCTTTGTATTGCCAACAATAACCCCGAAAAAGAAGGATAAACCTGTGAGTGATATTAACAATTTTTGGTCCTCCTCCTTTTTTTATAGTAGCCTAAGAACCAACCCCGTAGGTATTTAATAATTAAATTCACGTGACCATCTTGAAACATAAAACTGGATGAGGGAAGCCGAGTATACTCATGTTCATCCTTCTTTTATATTGTTACCCATTTATATTACTCAGTAAACTCTTTTTCTATACAAATTAATATTCTTCCATTTTTATTAGGAATAGTTTGTTTTGCAGAAAACAAAACAAAAATCTTGTTTTTTGGGACAGCTTTTTTAAGATGGCGGCTTGTGAACAGATCCGATGGAAAAATTACCATATTTATGATCAGGAGGCAAAAATACGTCAAATTAAAGGGAACACTTAAAAAATCCGAAACATTGAAAAATAAACACTTAAAAAGCCGACATTCAAAAATAAACACTTAAAAAGCCGACATTAAAAAAACGGTTACTGTCAAAAAGCCAATGAGTCACAAAGGTGTAATATTCCTGAAAACAACAAGGATTTTTGAAATTCGGATTTTTGACGTGTGCCCAAAATAACCTTGTTGAATTGTTTTCTGTGTGGTGTCAGAGCAGTGTCGGTTTGTACAGTGCCAGATTGAAACAAGTATCGGTATTAAAAAGTGCCGATTTCTAAGTAGAGTCTGTTTCCAGCCAGTGTCAACTTCAAAGTAGTGTATTCAAAATGTGCCACATTCAGAGCAAAGCCGGTTTGCAAAGTGCCAGATTCAAATTAGTGACCATTTCAAAGTAGTGTGGGTTTTGAAAACGTATCTGTTTTAAAAGTGTCAGTTGCAAAGTAGTGTCCGTTCCGGTATCGTCAGTTTCAATGGAGTCCTGGTTTTGATCTTCATGTCCGTAAGTATCCTCAGTTTTATTAATAGTCTTTGTCTAATTAGTAACCAATTCAATGTAGTGCCGGTTTCGAAAAAATGTCAGTTTTAAAGAAGTATCGGTACAACTAAGTGCCGATTTCTAAGTAGTGTCTGTTTCAAACCAGTGTTCACATCAAAGTAGTGTATACAAAAAGTGCCAGACACAGAGCAGTGTCGGTTTGTAAAGTGCCAGATTGAAAGAAGTATCGGTATTAAAAAGTGCCGATTTCTAAGTAGAGTCTGTTTCCAGCCAGTGTCAACTTCAAAGTAGTGTATTCAAAATGTGCCACATTCAGAGCAAAGTCGGTTTGCAAAGTGCCAGATTCAAATTAGTGACCATTTCAAAGTAGTGTTGGTTTTGAAAACGTATCTGTTTTAAAAGTGTGTCCGTTCCGGTATCGTCAGTTTCAATGGAGTCCTGGTTTTCATCTTCATGTCCGTAAGTATTCACAGTTTTATTAAGAGTCTTTGTCTAATTAGTAACCAATTCAATATAAACAAATTACCCAATTGAATGCAACCAAAAATTCTGTCGAGTTTTGAATGGATTAACCCAAAAATCTCTACTAAAATCACTTTAGCTTGGTAAGTTAGACGTTTCATAACCAGTTTTGGTGCTGGATTGAAGTTAAAAAAAAAAGGGAGTGAACCGTAAAATTCAAATGCGATAAATTTGGCAGACAGGCGTTCGGTCTTTCCGGCTGCGACTTGCAGTCATCCGGTTCATGGGCTGGCCCAACTCCAGGAATCGGTGCGGCGCCGGGGCCATCGTCGACCCACGAGAAGGGAACGAACCCGACGAAAGTATGCGAATACCCATGTATACATATAGGAATGATGCCCGGTCGGAACCGACGCCAAGGGTCATCGGATCTGATGCACAAAGAAGCAACGTTGCAGGATGCCGGGTTATTCGCAGTCTGGCGTTGCGTAACCTCCCTCCTCTACCCATACCCGGTTTTGCGTCCCTTTCTCTCACGGCCGACATTTCTATACCTGCCCTTCAGGTCGTTTATCGTCTGGTTCTGCGGTTTGTCGCGTTCGTTCGCATTCTTCCCATCTTGCTCCCATTGTTAAAATCTGTATCATGCTTAACTACTAAGGAAATATGTGTCATTTTCTGTTCTTAAATAACAACTGCAGACATCATTTTTACCCGGAGGTCGAAACATTTTTATGTGTTTTTGGCTAATTATGAAATATTGAACAGTGGATGATAATAAGTTTGCAACTATACCTGGTCCAATAACCTCTTTATCTGACATTAAAGATAATTTAGATACTCTCTCAATTTGAAACGGTGAAAATTCACTGAATCTCACAAATAACACTACCCAGGTATGACACGCCGATTGGTCTGTAAATTGGCATATTTTCAGAACTCCGAAAAATAATCGATACCTATTTTTTTATATCAGCAAAGAACAAGGTTTAAGGATTAAAACTGATGCACGCTCCTATGAAGTAAAACTCGTTTCCATGAAAGCTGCTGTTTGATGATTGTTTTTGGTTCGCTGATTTTGATTCTGAACTAAAATTTTCAATATTCAAAAAGGAGCATCAAAAGTTTTTTCCTAAAAAGTACTATTTAGAGATTTTTGGAGTGTATATGAAAAACAAAAAAGCTTTGTAAAATTTAATCTGCCATTTTCGATCCGCCATTTTGAGTTTTTTAAATATGACCCTAGATTCGAAATTAGCGACCAAAAAAATCCTCAGACACCTATTTTTATGGAAATAAGTTTTCCTTTATATCTGCGTGTATATATTATACATTTTATAGACTTTCGAGCAATTCAGGGATCAGTTTCAACTCTTAAACCCTCTTCTTTGCCGATAAAAAAAATACGTATCGATTATTTTTCGGAGTTCTAAAAATGTACCAACTTGCAGTCCAATCGACTTGTCATGCTTGAGTAGTGTTACTTGTCAGTGCATATTAACTGAGCGCCACTGCTTGAATCAGTGAAATTGATTTATTTCAAGAGGTTTTACATAATTGACCTAACAGGTTACCTTCAGTTTAAGAGATACCCCTATTCGAGTATGCAATGGCGTAGGAAAAACCACGTTTGTGGGGGAAACCTAACGGTGGGTACCACAGCAGATAAAACATCGATTCCATCCGTAATAATATTTTACAAAAGCGGGTAATTAATGTACTCATTACATTATATACTAATGGTCGACGACGTTACATTTTCTATCTGGAACGCAAAGTTCTCCATAGCCGTCATTACCATCCGTACAAAAAAATAATGTTTTGTTTAACAGACGCCATGTTGCGAAACCAGCTCGAGAGCAAGTAATCAACCATGGGACACAAAGAGTCAATTTATGTCCCTGAAACGAAATATATTTTGGACATACGAAATTATAAAATCCAATTTTTCGGACTTTTGAAAATTACGTGCATAAGAAGAGTTCTTCACTTCTTCGAATATTAATTTGTATGTATAAACTCGAGTTTTAAACCCGTTATGACAACAAATGCCATTTGTTACACGGGCATAATTTTTTACCCCCCAAAAGATGCACAATGTTAATAGCCTGCGGGTGTAACAATTTATTTTACGCCCTCGTAACAAAAAATAACTCTTTCGCATTCAAGGCGCAAAATTCTATTTTTACGAGTCGGATGTAAAATTCAATTTTACGCCCTTAAAAAATGGCTAATATGGTAATTTGCCACTTGAAAATCTAATCATAGTTATAAAATCGAACTTGAAAATGGTTCACAGTTCTGAATTGTAAAAGCAACATTGCGTGAATTACACGTTTGACATTGTTAATTCTACTGTTATTATACTGGGGATCCAAAAACTGGGTAGCAATATTTAAAACTTCTATGTGATATTTTAAGCAAAACTGTTTCGTACCAAAATTGGATCTGAGGCGTAGAATTTGAGATTAAATCCATTCAATGTTCTAGAAAAAAATCATTTTTTAGTGAGAACTTATTTCAAAAATTTTTTGAAACCCTAGAATATATCGTTATGAGTTATTAACCAATGAATTTTGCAAAAGTACATTAATTAAAGAAGAGAAATGACGACTATCAAAACCAAGTTTTATTTTTATTTTAGACTGTAACTAAATATCGATAAGAATTTAATATAAAGCCTTTATTGTGACTGCAGGAGAAATGATACTGTTACTATCGGTTCAACCGAGTCGTATATTATGACAACTAAGCAGGTTTGATCGGGACACTTAAATTTTTACTTCTATTTTAACTGTTTTGCAATTATGCCAAAGAATATACACTAAACTTAATGAGTACTGTTCTTCTTAATTTTTATACAAATGTTCAATTATCATTCAAAGTTTAAACAATATTACATTTCCTAATTTAATTCTTAGAACCAATGCGCTTGATTCATGCGCTAACAAAAGTTGAAGAAGCATTTTTTGGGGTGAAAACAATCGACGTCTTCGAATCGTTTCGCGATATCGATTCGTCGAATGCAGTCCTGTAATTTCGATCATTCTGAAAATAAACTGACACTAACAGGCCCAATTTCAAGAACGAAAATACTTTTCACCAATCACGTCCCGTGTAATTGCGCAAAAACATGATCTCGCGTGTTTTTATACGTTTTACGGCGATTAAGTCGTTTACACCTGAACCTGAATTCGACTCAAATGCGCTAATAAATTTAATTACCGTAGTGTGTTATATTTTCAAAATCGTAATTATAGTTATGTGCTTGTGCGTGTCGATTACGTGTTCGCAAATTTCATAATTGTAAGTGAGGAATCGCCTGGAAGGCGAGCAATGTTAGCACTTGCAAAATTTTTAATTCAGGAATGGGTTAATACGTTGTAATGGTTATGTATTATTAATTAATGAGAATTTAGCCATACAACAAACTAATATTTTTAAATATCCTCTGATAAAAAAGAAGGGTTTTGCGCCCTATAAAGTGGGCGGAAAATGTGTTATTTTTTATAGATTTTTTTTTAAATATATGTATGTAAAAGAAATTATTTGTGTCTATTAGTCAGTCGTTAAATATAAATTTAATCTCGCAATATCTGCAGGAAAATTTTCTGCACCATTCGGAGAAAGCGATCGAATCTTTTCGATGCATTGTTAAACGATTGACGCAACTTTTGCGCACGGCGCGAAATTCCCGAGGGTCGTGATATTGCAAAACCGAGACTCTTTGTCATGCACAACCTCTTATCCAGAATTTCTCGACAGCGCAAAAAAGTCAAGTTCAACGCGTTATCAGTCATCGGTAATCATCCCGATAACGAGGGATTTAATGTAACAAAATCCCGATTTATGCGGTTCTTACCTTGCGATCAACACTGACAATTACGAAATTCAATGCGCGTGTCATATTTAAAAGATTATTTCTGTTTCAAATAAAAAAAATCATTTTCATTCTTACTTCGTTGTTATCTTGTGCAAGTTGGAATTATTTTTTACAAAATATTTTAAATACTTGAATATTATTTTAAGATTTTACGGAAAGTTGTCAATTACTAAATACAAATAAAAAATAAGGACTCTTGGAATGATATTTTTAAATTTTAATTATTTATTAAAAACATTGGGAAAACTAAGAGAAGAAGAAACAATTTCTGGTTGCTTATTTTGTTCTCTTGCCTATGCTAGACCTTTGATTAACTTCATCCATCTCCACCAATAGAAATTAGCAAGACCAGACCGGCATCAAGGGCATTTTATATCAAAACTAGACCCTACAATTATAACAAGAAATTTGAAATACTACGAAAAAAAGCTAAAAATTGCCTATCTTAATCTTATATTTTATCCTTGCACTTCGTTACTAAATCATTGGTTAGCCACAATTCATTTCTAACTAGCTGTATTCATTTTGACAGCCAATTTTATGACAGAACGATAAAAAAATTTCGTTGAAAAAATTGGACTGAAAAAGACTTGAAAAGGTTGAAACGTCGGCTATAATAGTATATATTAAGATCTCACGAATATTTGGGATTTTATTGAAATCAATTTCTTTTGGTGATCAATGTTGATACTAAATTGGTCCACAATTTTAATATAATTCAGATTCAGCGTATTCTCTGAAATTCGTTTACACAACCCACAATTTGTTCATTTAATATCTAATATTCGTCCTGGCAATGACAAGTGTTCGATTCGATTTTGTCCAAAATACGTCAAATGGCCAAAACACTACGGCCAATGATCGTCGGCTGGATTTTCAACGAGATCTATTGCGAATTTAAATTGACAGCTGAGTTCAATGAACGGCCATGTAATATTATAATAAACCCCTAAAATATTATTTGTTTAATAAAACTGATTTTGACAATCTTAGACGGAAGAATGTACATCATGAGTATGAAGAAATAAACTAGTCGAGGGTACTTATCCCTATGTTCATTCAACAATGATCGCATTTCGTTGGTTCCGACACATGACCGAACCCGTAGGGTGTCCAGTTTGAACAAATTTGACATCGACTTCTTAAATTAATTTTGAACAAACACACTGAAGCTTCTAAGGCATTAAGAACTGAAAACAGTCAAAATAAAATTTACCTCGTAAAAAGAAACATTTTCGACATATTAAAACAGGTTTTTAAAAGTTACCACATTTTATATCATCTCCCTTTTACGTACATTTCCACTGCTTTTATAAGTTGTGAATTTGCATAGGAAAAAGGTAAAACTATACCGAACGACAGCGAAGTCACCGCGTGTCGTAGTTACGTCAGCCCATAAAGCGGCCAATGAGCGTTCAGGGTAGCTTGAAGTCGACCTCGATTCGTCGGATTGTTTATACAGGAACGTATTGGAGTTCTTATCAAAATTGTGAATAATCAATCACGACTGAATGTCAATCGAATCCGCACCTATTCCCCGAAGTGAGATAAGCAGAGTATACTTGCTACAGCGATTGAAACCCGAGATCGGGTTTGAACTTCTCTTTACCGCAGATCGATCGGATGCGGGTTTCACATCAGAAGATGCACATTAACATTTTTAATCGTTCGATGTATATCGGCAGACAGTGAATGCAACGTTTATGCATGATAAATGCGAAGGTCGCTTCATGAAAGTCTTTCCAATGCATCAAGTGACACATGCTTTACGGACATAATTTTAATCCAGTCAATTTTTACAAGTAATCACAGTACGTAAATGTCCATTGAAAAAAAAAATAACTTAGCTGGATGGTATTCTGAAGTCCTCAGTTGATAAAGTGATAATATTTAAAAATATAACGAGTTTCTCAAAATTCGTGCTTTATAACTGCAGTACCAATCAAAGGATCTAGAAAGTACTAGATGTTATACAGAATTGACAGAGAATTTTCGAAAATAGATGATTTTGGCTTATTTCGCCTGATAGTTTGTAGGATATCATGTACACGGAAAAAATTGTCTGGGTTCTTCCCAAAAAGCAGGTCTTTGATGATCACAGACCGAGAAGTTGTGTTAAACCCAAACTTACATATGACAATCGCAGGAAAGTTTGTGTTACAAACAAAAGAAGGTTGTCATGATCCCAAATTTGCGAGATCACAGACCTGGTTTTTGGAAAGAACCCAAACAATTTTTTTCCGTGTATAATGGCTGGTATTATAATTATAGTCGAATTTTGAAAAGTAGCTGCAATAATTTAATATTGACGACTTAAGAACCCCCATAAAGGTACTTTACGAATTAGTGCACTTCCTGCTATTCCTCGAATTTTTCGAAGATATCTACATACCTTTCTTCTGATAACTTTATTCGAAACCATTTTATGTGTTATAAAACAGAATTGCTTGATTAGTTCACTTACAATAAACATTTACGAAAAAAATAAGCACAAAAACAGACAAGTTTTATACTTCTATTAATATCCTTGAACTTTTCGAATCAAACAAAATTGTGATCACCGTTTCCACATCACTTCAGCAGAGTTATCTGATTTCTGCATGGTTTAATATTAAGTAATACATATTCGGTATTGTAGACTCATAAGCTGATGGTGAGAAGCATTACATATAAAAAATGCTATAAAATAATATTATAAAGGAACAGTAAAATGTTATACTAAAGACAGTAGAAATTACGGAGATGTTATTTGTTTATATTTTGAGCATTATTAAACCTACACACAATCAAATTCGAGGAAAGTATTGTTGACACCGGCGGCAATGCGGAGAAAGTAGTTTGATTAATTTTGTTTAAAAATTTCTAAATTTGCAGCAAATAACAATGTTTCTATTTATTGAGAATAATAAGTTTAAGATAACGTGTTTATAAAATATGCCAACGTGTTGTGACCGTCAAACTACTTTCTCCGCATTGCCGACGGTGTCAACAATACTTTCCACGAATTTTATTGTGTGTAGGTTTAACAATCCTCAAAATATAAACAAATAATATTTCCGTAATTTCTAATGTCTTTATTAAAACATTTTACTGTTCCTTTATAATATTTTATAGCATTTTGTATACGTAATGCTTCTCTCTATCAGCTTATGAGTCTACGATATCGAATATACACATGTGTTCAAAAAGTTCCAAGAATAGCAGGAAGTGCGCTAACTCATAGACAAAGTACCTTTAAGGGAGTTCTTAAATCGTCAATGTTAAATTATTGCAGCTATTTTTCAAAATTTGACTCTAATTAGATTCCTTGACGGTCACAACACGTTGGCATATTTTATAAACACATTATCTTAAACTTATTATTCTCAATAAATAGAAACATTGTTATTTGCTGAAAATTTATATATTTTACTTCGACCCAGACCTTAAGTCTGGACGAAGTATTGAATTTGGTCACCTCGGGCAAAAAAATTACCCTATAGTTTTTCATCAAATGTCCACGTTTCAGACCCTAAGGAAGCCAAAAAACGAAAAAAAAAATTTGTGTCCGTGATCTTGTACGTACGTACGGACGTACGGACGTACGTCCGTACGTACGTCCCGTTTTTATGTCTCGCGATAACTCGCGAACGGATAACCGTATTGATATAAATTTTTTTTTAAAATACGCGTCTTGGCATAACTTAGATCTGATTAGATTTTGGGGCAGATCCACCCGTCCGTTACTAAAAAAAATTAGCCCCAATTAAGTTTCTTTGTAGTTGTTTGCATTTATTTTGAAAAATACAAATTTTATTAAAAAATGTTTCAAACAAAAAAGGTAGAGCATGAAATTCTCTACAAAAAAGGTTGTATGCATTTTCTTCCTAAAGTCAACGATAATGCCATAAAAACTGGTATAAAATGTTTATGACTATTATCTGAAAAAGTATTGAATTTGGTCATCGCGGCAAAAAAATTACCCTATTGTTTTTCATCAAATTTCGACGTTTCGACCCCCTACCCCCCAGGGGTAGTCTTTGCCAGCCCCTCGGGCGCGGTGACCACCTACGGGCGCATAAGTCCTTTTACGCCCTTGATACGAAAATAACTATTTCGATATATCTAAAAGATGTCTTATAGATATCTATAAGATATCCGTCATAGATCTTTTCGACACTTTCAAGATATCTTTGACGAATTATATGTATATATATTGTATATATAATATCATAATAATACAGACAGTAATTAGTAAAACACAGTAAACATGTAATATGCATCGAATAGTCTATTAGAATACAAGTGCATGAAGTAAGTGTTTTGCAACGTTTATTTATCAATACTTCGGCTGGCCTGTTGTCGGGGTCGAAGTTTTGAAAATGCTCATTTTCAATTTTCATAAATATAAGAAACACTATATTGTTGTAACATATCTATCGAAGCCACTTGGACCTAAATATGATTGGACCCCCAAATATCAATATAATTTTATAATATAATTGAAAGCTGTTAGTAAACAAACTAGTCTTAAGGAATAGCCGACTCTCCACTGGGTAGAAGTTTCTGAGCGAGCGAAGCGAGCGAGGCACCACGCCAACGCTAGTTTCCCATATGTATCCATACGCGAAGAAAAAAAAAACATCTAATTCTAACAATCCGGACAAACTATAAACTGACTACAATCCGTCTGGTTGCTTTTTGACTTGGTTCCAGCTATTAATTTTGTACTTTCTACTATTAACTGACTTTACACTTACTTTTTTGGACTCTTAATCGTTATTTGAAAAACGATTAAATCTTAGTTGTCGAAATTAATATAATAACACTGGGCTACAACAAAAAAATCAGCAAGGTTTGTTTATTTTAAAATTTGCCTATTTGTGCAATGTTTAGGATACTGTGAATAAGTAATAAAAAAAATGTCACATGCGGCCATTTATGAAAACCGATGCTTTTTATAGAACTTTTTTAGTCACAATATAGCCAAATAATAGTAACATTTTTAATGTGATTGAAATTAAAGTTTAGAACTTGAACTCAATTAACCAAGCACTTTTTTTTGGTAGGACAAACAACTGATGTTGCTAGAACTGACGAAAAAAGCCCTTTGTGATCACATTTATTTTAAACTAGTCACTTCAATGCTTTTTTTGGGATAGGGAAAACTGTATCTGTAGATATTACTTCCTCTATGAATAAAATATTAAAAATTCAATAATATTACAGCTAAGTTTACATTTGTAATCACCGACTCCGAAATCCCTTCAGTAACAAATCTCCAACAAATTGAAAAGTTTGGTCGCCATATTCGATCTCCCATTATATGTATAAAATTGACAAAATGACTCGAGATTCGAAATCGGAAACTGCAAAAACCTCCAAGTAAAAAGTTTCAATCGTATCCGCTTAATATTTAAAATTTAGTTCGACATATTGCGTCCGACATTTTGAATTATTTAAATATAACTTTTGATTTAAGTTTTAAAAAGAATATTGGAGTGACAATTTTCCAAAAATGTGATCCCGAATAACCATTCTTCACCAGTTTTCGTAAACTCGGCTATTTTTACAACCATAATAAAGTGATTCATAAATTAAATGCTCTCAATACCTACAGTGACCTTTAAGATTTGTGTCGAAAAATCCAGGATCTAAGTTTTAATTTCTGCCCTATTAGGATTTTTGTATCCCGTCAATTTCGGTTTTATCGCGACTCAAACAGTGCTAAAATAGTACTTTCCGGTCCTAGGCCTTAAAATTGAATTTTACGGACCGAATGAAAATCGATTAATAGGTGAAAGTAAAAAAAAAGTAATGGTTGGAACCGATTCAAAAACCAACCAGAATGTTTACAGTCGGTGAATAGTCCGAAAATATTCCTTTAATAGTGGACGGTTTGTTAAGAATAATATACAATGCACATGAAAGTTATATTCATTTTTTTCATTATTATTATTTTTTATTGTGTATTATTTTGCGACGTTTCATGTCAATCGGATCATCAGTTTACTCAAAATTTGGATTAACCTATCAAGACATTTTAGGGCCAAAACGCTTATCTGGTCAAGAGCGCTTAAAAAAGTTCTGACTTTTTTTGAAAATTCCAAATGGCGCTCAAAATATGACGTCGAAAAGCCACATTTTCATCAGATCTAACATTGCGTACATTACCCCCACCATACCTTTTACAACATCGAAGGCGTTGATGCTGAGTGGCATACAAAAATGTTTTACAATGGCACACGGAAAAGCGAAGGAGTTGTACGATTGTAAAGGATCTGTAAAACCTTATATCGGTACTCTTAAATGGTCAAAAATCATTTGTTGCGATAAAATGGGATTGAAGTATAATATCCGCCATTTTATATTCGGAATTCCATTAACATTCGCAATAAAAAGTCCGAAAGTTTTAAATTTTTTCTGGACGAACATTTCTCAAAATGAAATATTTTACTACCGTATTGATTGAATGCTCCATGAAAATGTGGGAATGTCCTGAAGCTTTATGACGTCATTTTCAAAATCAACTGCTATAATGAAGGTCAAATATTTCGACATTCGAATTATCTAATTAATATTGAATATTGTCTTATAGGCACTTCCTACTTGTCTCAACTGAGTAATTTAATAAATGTCCTCAACATTGTTTAGTCTAAATTCATCATGATTCTTAACTCCCCCATTGGTGGTTTAGAAGTGCACGAAACCTTAGAATTCCGGATGATACTGAGGCAAGTGGGCTAAAATTCCTGCCGGGCAAAATATTTTAAAGGCACGGTCCAGTGAAACAAAGGAATGCCATACTCGACTGACATTACAGCTTGAGTCTAGCTGAAACTGAGCAGTCTGTTGGCAATGATTTTGTGGTGAAACAATCAGCACCCGTGCTTCCATTCGTCGAAAACATTCCATATTCCAAAAAGCTGGTTGGCTGTGCGTCAATCCTATTTCTGTCGAAATCGAAAGTGTCATTGCACCGTCAGGGCCGTTTCGCTGGATGTAGTGGGTGAGGCGGCCATGTGAATTGAGAGAGGAAGAAAAGAAGCAGGGGATGAGCGAGTCGACATGTGCGAAAGCGAAGGCGCGAATGCGTCGGCCACCACTGGCATAGCCGCCGACTAGGACAGGTCAGTGACAAAGCAAGGTCACATCATGCCGTTTCCATGGATCGCGCCCTGACGACTGGCGGGGAGATTCGCTACTGCTCGGCGGTTTCGGTTTTCGAAATCGCTCGCGCAACTCCGTGTGTGTGCCGACCGAGGACAGGTCAGTGACAATCCCAAGGTCAGTCTTGAGGCCTCCCAAGATCGCGGCGACTCGTCGACGGGCCATCGCGTGCCTTTCGCGGCCCGCGATGAAAAACGCCGTTTCATGCGAGACGCGACATGCGAGAGCCTCGCTTCGTGGTACTCGAGATACGGCGAATTTGCGGCAAGGGCAAACTTAGAATGATCCGCCATAAGGTTGTGTCGGAGATGCATTTTCGAATGAGACTGTGTCGGAGACTCAACGTCCAGTTGGCAAGGTTGCAGTTAGAGCCCATGGATAAGTCACCTTCACTCATTGAATGGTCATCTAAGGATCTCATCAATCGTCATGAAACTATGTGACTTTCATTTGCTTTCATCATCAATCCCAACAACATGAACCTCGCAAGATAATTAAAGGATCAAGAATTGTCTCTACTATGACGATCTGACCCAACATGACCTACTTTTCTAGCACCTGGGTACAATGAATGACGACTATGGCTTCACGGATAAACAATTTGCAGATGTTTTATTACCATCTTTGTATGATTGGACATGTATCGAATTATCATTATATATTTTGAAAACGATCACCACATTTCTCTTCCGGTAAGTAGCAATAAGTGATCGGGTATGGACCATTTTGTATTTCCGTTAAATGTTCTACTGGGTAAATGTCCAGCATGGTTTAAGGTGTATGCATTGTGGTTGGACATATTATCGAAGAATATCTTACTTTCTGTGGCTTTTGAAAATTCTCAGCCGTCTAAAAGAAGCCAATAAAAGAAGGTCCTATTGAGAAAGTTTAGCGATCAATGTTCAGCCGGGCCATCGCTAGCACACACGTCCTGAACGGCGGTGGCTCGGTTGGTAGAGTATCGGCTTCGTAATCAGAAAACCCTGGTTTGATCCCGGCCTCTGCCATCTGTCATCGAGACACCTCTGTATTTGTTTATAAGTGTTTAATAACGCCAATGCTTAGGTGGTTCGAATTCCACCTTCATAAACTGTAGGTCCCGTCGCGGGTTAGCCCCATATGAGTTCACAAAAGTCGATGCAAAATAATTGAAAAAAAAGAAGGTCCTGTGATGAGCCACCTTATATTATTGAATGGCCATTTTAGGATTTCATCAATCCTCATTAAAATATGTGAACTTTTATTCTTATAGAATCATCTCATTCACTTTTATCTTCAAGTCAAAAAACTTGAACCTCACGAGACAATTAAAGGACCAATAATTATTATTAAACGAAGACGCTCTTACCTAAAGTGACTTTTCTAGCACCTGTTCTGAATGCCCTCTAATGGCTGGAAGGATAAACAATGTACGTATGCCTACTGCATTTTATATCCGTGTTCAATATTAGTGGACATATTATGTAAGATCCGTAGATTACTATTTGTGGTATTTCAAAATCCCCAACCTACGATTAGAGGACGCCGTGTGCTAAGTTTCCTTCCATTATTGACGAGATATAGCAAACAGTACAAACTACCTCCAATGGCTTCAAAAGAGCTGTAGTGTACAAAATACAACTAATTATTCATGCAAAAACATCACTGAAGCTACGTGTCTTACGATTTAAGCAATGCTGATTAAACTACGCGTTTCATTATATTCATCACATGATCTCATTGACTTTCATCTTGATTATCTACAGCACGCAGCTCGCGATAGAATTAAACGATCAAGAATTATCCTCAAACTATGATGATCTTACTTAAAGGCGCTTCCCATCCTTCAGGGTTAACCGACCTAACCTAACCACACGTATCTTCTTACGATCATATAGCCAAAATCGAATGTTTTGATCATCTTTTATCCTATCATGATTGTAATTCATATCAGTTAATGTAGATTTAAACTTTACATAAGGAATGTTGCTGGAGTATCTTCAAATATAACTTTAGACTCTCATAAAATAAATGCTACAGTTTTATTCCGATTAATTATATGTCCACGTCCACGTAAAAAATATGAAACTCAGGGTCATAACATTCAGAAAATAATATTCATTCTTAATTCGAATACATGAAGAGCAGGGGCAATAAGCTAACTGATAACCCTGATAAAATAACAACTCCCCCAAATCAATAATAATATACGGGCTGTCCTTATGGTTATAATATTTCAGAAATAATATCAACAAGGTTTCAAGTTCTCATAAAACGTAAGTCCATCATATGAAATCATTATTAGAAGTTTCAAAAAACGATGGAGATTTAGATGATTTAAAGATAGCAATTGATCTATGACAACTAACTTAATTTCAATCAGCGAACTTTACATGAATAGTTTTTTTGCAGTATCTTAAAATGGGACTTGAGCCTCTTAGCAGTATAACTAAGATCTCCAGCTTGCAGTTGTTTGTCGACGATGATATTAGAAACGGAAAATACTTCAACGGAAGGTCACAATATTAGGAAATAAGGGAAACTTGTCTTTAAGCAATAAGTCCATGTACAGCAAGAAAAATAAGTTATCTGACGGCTTGATCATGAACATTTTATCATAAATGGCATAAGTACATATTGATATTCTCATAAAACTGTAGGTCCTTCCTTACAAAAATAAAAAGAATTAGATGGAATTAGCATGACAACAAAGTAAGGAACTTGGTTGCAGGAATGATGTGGATTCCGCATGAAGAAACAATATTTAGGTTTTGCATTGTTGTCATGGACTTTTTATAATACTCCATCAATAGTCCGTATCCTTCTTCACAGCTTTCCTGTCCTTTCAAAAATATGGAGTTATCTCCTAAAAGCATGGAGTTATTCAGCAGCATGTCTTTTTCGACAAGGTAACGTGTTTAGAGGATAAGAAAACCGTAAAATACGATGTCTAACTATGATACAAAACCTAGAAATTTCCTTCCATTCAGCAGTTTGTCTAGTAGCCAAGAGCAATGGAACCAGAGTCTTAAATCACGCTTTTTCACCATACAATGGCCATATACCGTTGCGAGGTTATCTTGCAACTTTTGATCTTCCAGCTTTATCCTAAATAATTAGAGTATTGATTAAAATCGATTGGAGGTTCCGAAGGACTTCAAGCTCCATCCAATCGAACATCAGTGTATTATTTGATTGACCAAGATCAAAGATGCTGAAGGATCCTCGGTTAAGTTATCATCTGTTAAAATAATTTCCTCGCATATTAGATCCAAGGTGGCATACTGAAAGATTGATATGACTTAATCCAATATGAATACGCCTAATTAGTTCTCATGGACTTTTTATAATACTCCATCAGCAGTTCGTATGTTAAAGGCTCGATAAGCGGACTGCCTTCCAAGATTCGTATTATGCATGGTAATATACGCAGCAACGAGCAATTTAAATAAATAAAGATGCACCACTTGCTCTTCGAGGCTATCCGCCTCTGCCAGTGCATTCATTGCATTAACCATCCGTAAGCGTTATGCGTGTACTCTAGCAAACGAAAAAGTCAGATTACATCAGTGAAAAGATCCTTCAGCGGTCCGCGGAGCTTTGCTTTCGCTATTATCATTAATCTTTTCCATTTTTCTCGCGCTCGACTGAAAGAGTAGTGCGAAAAAAGGATATCCGATGTTCCTTCTCGATCGAACCAAAGATAATCCGTAACAAAGTTACGGATGGCAATGTGCACGCAAGTATCCGTGGAACGCAATGAAGTTACACAGATCGGGCAAAAAAGAAGAGCATTGCAGAGAAATCGCCGGGCATTTTGAATGAGGTCGTCGCACGATCAAGAACGTCGCGGATTGTCCAGACAGAAATAGCTCGAAGAGGAAACGATGGTCATATCGTTCATGATATGATTGCCTTTGCAGGCAAGTCGAGCGAGAAATGTTAGGCATGCTCAAGCCTTTCAGCCGGTGTGCTTGTCCATTGGATTTAACAAGCCCAAGCCTTTTAGGGATTTAACTTTCATCGCTACATTCCATTTTATTGCAACATAGCGAAGACAATTCAATTATTCATTTGTGGTAAAAATGTTCTTGCCTGATACAGTCGAATATATAGTGTCTGGATCCCTGCCTCTGTAGTCTTTCAATTCTAGCCTTGATTCCAAAAAGATGACTACCATTTAGTAAAAGTGGGGTTCTGATCAGAGCCCTAAATGCAACGCTGAAATTTCTATTAGAGATCTTCCTCCATCACCATTACATCGCAAACTCTTATGAATTAAGTGAACAAACTGGATGCGATGGTAGCGTTTCACAGTTCCATTTCTGAACGCAGATATCCAATTCTGATACTTAGTATTGTGATTCCCAGTACATATTTCTAGAAGTTTGCTTGGATTATTGAGATATATTACTTAGAATCAAGACGACTGTATGGCATTGAACAGCAGTTCTTTTCATGGAGTAACCACCAATATCACACATGGGCGTCCTGTCCGAAAAATGGATGCCCATTTGAAGTCCATTTGTGTTCGAATTGTGCACATCAAGAAAGAGTGCCCAATGACCATTCGCAATTCAAGGACAGCTCATTCGGCGCCTACTATACGCCCATTTAGTGCACTAAAACAGCATTCAGCATAAGTTGACAGATTTCATCAAAATACAGGATAATACATCTGAATATACCTGGAGAAGGTATGCAAGCATTAGCTCCTATACAAAATATTTTACAGTCACTGATGTAAATAAATGAAATCATATCTGGATTTGCGCAACATTTAACTATTGTGATAGAATGGGATATCTTGAAATAGTCGCTAGGTTTATTTATGTATAACCACACGTCCAATTAAAAAAAAGAGCCAACTATATACTTTTTAAAAATTTATAATTTGAAATTGTAAAAACGACGCATTATTACGATTCGTTCTTGATTGATTTAGTACATTTCAATCCAATGTAAGTAAGGTCTCGATTCTTCTTATTCCCCTACGACCTTGAATTTGACCTTCTTGCAGGAGGTTGCATTTCCTTAGAGCATGTGAAATATCTACAGTACACAAATGAAACATTAGCGCAGAGGAAGTCGAAGATTTATTGTCCTATCCAATTCAAGGTCAGGACGATTAAACGTCTTGAGATTAAAAGTAAGCAAAGAAATTCAAGTAAAGACCGACTTAACTTTACGGAATTTAGTCCAAATAGTTTACAATTTGTAAAAAAGCATACAAGATGAGTAGGCTACGTTTTCTGGTAGAGTAATATTATTAATTTTTTCATCAACTATTCTCAAAACTTCTTATTTATTTGTACATCTGCACCGTAATCAAATACACTTGTACCGAATACCAAAAGACCTAATTGCTCGTTTTAAATTGATGAATAAACCAAACAATCCAACGACAAATTTATTTAAAAATTGTACTTAGTTTTTGGTGAGAGGATTTCATTCCACCGTATTTCAGACACGAAAGTAAATCCTTGCAGTAAAAGGTTTTATCTTGATAAAAAATGTACTAGGTCGGGAAAGAAAGGAAAAGTGAGTTTATCCGAGACTCCCCTAACGCCCCCAGACGTGCAAAACAAAGTGGTTCTCGAGTCTTCTTTGCGTGATTCGAAAATGCGATACCAGCTTTAACGCAGCTGATGTACGTCTCGGTATATTGTACGTGACACGATCTAATATATGTAGCATTAGGTCTAAAACATTCATGAATAATTTTACGAGTCATACTACGTGCGTAATAATATATATCAATTACGACTATGCGAGGAAGTATGAATCACGTGCTTTATTACTTACTAGTCGCATTCATACGTTACAGTGGTTTCAAAATTTTTCAAAAATCCTTCATAAATTTTTTCTTGTAAATTTTTGTATTTTTTAATATTTTAGAAACTTTGTATGATTTTATAGGAAAGGAAGATTTATTCCGTTTCAATTTTTAAGAAAGGCTTTTCCCAAGCGGCGAAAGAATATTTGTAATTGCTCCGCAAAAGATGTCTGAACAGTTTTAAGATGTTTTAAAGTCTGCTTAAAAAGAGTTCTTAAAGTGCACTATGAAATGACTTTAGGAACTCTTAAAAGGTTCTTTAAGAAGACTTTAAGAGTTCTGACAGTGCGCCATAAGAATAAATAGTGGTATTGTAGGATAACACAAAAAACGTATTTAAAAAAACAATTACCTCGATGATTTTGGAGCCAAACTTGGACTTTGTTGATATTGTACATGTTTATGGGCTTATTTGCATTTCTTATGAACTTTGAATTTTCTTAAATATACAGCAGAATAAAAAAATAGTTTCCAATGATCTAATACTGAGTTCTAAAAAAGGGTCAGATGAGTCCAATTCTGAGATTTTTCTGAACTTGACATTATTATGAGATTATTAAGAGCTCTTAAAGTGCGCAGTAAGAAGTCTTTAAGAGCTTCGCCGGATCTGTCAAATAGAGAGCTCTTCGTCAAAAGCGCTAACAATCACTATAAACTACAAATCAAATTAAATTTATAAAAAACATTGTTTTTCAAAGTCTGTAAAATTCTGACTGTTCAATAATTCATTTTAATTATAAATAAATTAAATAAAAACATTAAATAACGAAACTAACCTCCGCGCGGTACCGTAGTTAATAAAACATCGATTGTCCACAAAAAAATCTAAAATAAGGATTGTTTAATCTTGTTTTTTGAAAAAAATCCTGATTTTTTTGACGTTTCTTCGAAGGAATCGCAATTTTTTACATTACAAAAGGCTATGTTGACCATTTCAAAAGATACTAATCGCATCTTTTTGCGCAGCCCTTTCTTCTCCCGTTGGATTTTTTCAAAAAACAAAATGGCGGCATGAAGTTGGCATCGGCAAGATATAATTTTCCATTTTCTCGCAAAATTATCGATTATTTGACCACGTAACGGTTGAAATAATGCAGAATTGGGATGAAAAAGTAATTATTATCATTTATGAATACCTAATCTCATTATTATTCATTCATAACCTCAAATTAGTTATATGAAATAGACTTTTACCTTTTCTTTCTAATTTTCACTCAATTTTCGACGTTTCCATATTACTTAATTGTAAAATTGAAAATGACCAGATACGATTGTGACTTCTCTATAATCGGTTTATAACTTACAAATTAAGTACAGGACGACAATTATGTGTAAATTCCTATACCTGGTACTATGACGTTTGTAGGCTTAATAAAAGCGAATATCAGAATAAACTTCGCTGAAAGTGATATCACAGATTTTATGCAGAGAAAGTCTAAAACATCTTTGGAGGCCCACATTATTAAAAATGATGAGCCACAACAATATTGTTCTGGTGACAAGTGTGAAAGAAGAACACCTTATTGTTCAGAATGTAATAAAAATGTTTCCAAGGTATGCTTAAAAACATTTCGTAAAGTTACCTAGATTTGCCATATTACTATTGACTTGATTCACCTTTTTCATTTATTTGAAAAATTCAATATAAAAAAATGTTGTCAAAATGAAAGAATAAAAAAATGGTTAAAAATTTAAAAAAATTTTAAAAGAACTAAACAATAGTAAAAAAAATGACTCCTTGGAACAAAAGATACAGGTTAATATCCAACAAACCTTTGGGAATTTTATGTTGCCTATGAGTAAGAGTCTATTCTGGTAGGATTTTTGACCCAGAAATCAAATATAACCACCAAAATATCCAATTGTCTGCAGTTTTTGAGATATTGAAAGATAAACGAGTAAAAAGTCCGATTTCAGGCAGTTTGACGCCAAAATATTCATGTGGACCTAGTTTTTGACCAAATTCGAGGTAAAACATATTTCAGAAATATGATTTACGTTTGTTTTTTTGAGGCATAATCGTAAACATAAGCCATATTTTGACATGAACCCAACAATATTTGTTCTTCCATGTGAGAGTAAAGTGCAGGTGGAAATTGAAATATTATTAGTATAGGTGTGAAAAATGGTACCAGTTTGTACACCTTCGGCCTTCAATGTCATAGAAGCTAGAGCCAATTGGCTATTTTGGCAGTTATATTTGGATTCTAGAGCAAATATCCTATCAGAATCGAATTTTACTTCACCGATTGAATTAGCAGCATACTTTGCGCTGATTTGCAGCAAATATTTGCTGATTAGCTGCGGTTTTCGCTGATTCATATATAGAGAGTATAGTGTAACAAAATGCTGTTAGGTTGTGTAATCTTTCAATGTTGCTGTCCTTTTAATGCTAATAAATGCAAGTAAGATTGACTTGCGACTAAGATTTCTTAATTATTCTATATTCTATATTTTTCCACCTTGTGGACAATTTTGCAGGATATTAAACCTTCGATTCTAAATCATAAGGACCAGCATACATTTTTAAGGCATTCAAGGTCATATTGAAATGGTGGATACAAATCCTAAAATCCGACAAGTCCAAAAACCGACAGTAAAAAGACAGATCAAAAGCTGTTTACGTAATTTAATTATTTGATTTTCTTCTTTTTGTCTGTCGTTTTTTTTATTAGCGCTTTTTTTACTTGGTTTTTGGGGTGTCGGTTTTTCGATCCCCACCCAAAATGGTCTTGTTCTAGTTCTAGTCACAACAAATGATGCTGAATTTGAAAGGCTAGCTCCTGGTAGAAATCTGTCCAGTTTTTTGTTACATTGTCCAGTTTTCATATGCCTTAAACACGGGAAACAACGAAACTGGACAGAAGCTGGCCAAAAACTGGACTCATTTTCTACCAGGTGTAAATCTCTATCAGTGGTTACTAAAAACAGTATTAAAAATCTAGCGTATTGTATTATTTCAGAATCATAAGAAAAGAACGGCTATTGACATTCAGAAAATAAACAATAATATTTAAAAAACTTAGTGAACATAAAAAAAAACATTGTCTAAGTGATTACGGATGGGTTTTTCAAATACCATTAAACAAAATTATATCTAGTTGTGTTATATTTTTTGATCGAATACTTCATATAGTTAATTATGTACCTGATTCGTCCCCTTAAATGTCAATAAATTTCTGATATTTCAGACTTTTAATTACCTTTTTAATAGTATTTAATTTTTAGTAATTTCAATATATTTTTTATTTCAATTTTTCTGTTATTGCTAGTTTATTTATAGTACTTCATTTCCTATTCAATTACAATAAATCTTATTTTCTTTAACAAAATTTATTTTCATTATGATTTTAACTATTTATTAAATTTTACATATCTAATCGTTTCTACGTCTTTTAGACGAGGTTTCCCTATTTTCCAATATTTTTCTCTTAATCTTTATTTTTTTGGTACGTTTTGTCTACTTCTGGTTTCAACAAACACGGTATACATAATAATCTGTTTACAATTACCTTAAATTGATTTTGAAACTAAATGATTATTGAACATTCATTTTCGTAATCCAATTACAATAACTCGCTCAAGATGTATGATTATTAGTAGGTAGCTTCGCCTCGCAGGAACTCACTCGATCGGAACGAATAGAACATCGGCGATATTTTGCTAAAGTTCTACATCTAGTTTAGCAGATGCACCGGATATATCTCGATTTCTCCCGAACCAGCGGAAACTGGGATAGAAATTAATTAAGCTTTAAATCAATGATGTCTGTATATCGAAAAAGCATTAGATGATACTGGAAAATAATACAACGTATTCCAAAATTATTTTCCAATGTTGTTAACAAATTATGATATATTTAATTATTTTTCCTACCTAATATAAGTAACATGATAGTAACACATACAATAAAAAACTTTGTTTCACTTAAATGATCATTTTGTTAGGTAAACATATCATCATTGAAATCGTTAAAATTTGTATTATTGCGATTATACTAAATTAACGTCTTCAAAAATAAAACTTGGCGAACAGAAAAATGGTTGTTTCGTAACCCGTTGATATTGCCAGAATAATTATTCCCGCAAGCGTGAATTCGTTAGCGTGTGTTGTAAAATCGTGGCTATTTAGCGAATCAGGCCTGTTACGTTCATAATCACGCGTACCAGATATTTTAAGTTTCACGTGAACGAACCGCTAAGTTCGAAGGACAGGGGATTATTGTGACCCTAGTTACGAAACACAATTAATTTCATCTCCGAGTCAATTAAAATTTATCATTTGTGTGAATCATATTGTGCGAATTAAACGTAATGCTGATCCAGTAAAGAAGTGATTTATACAAAAATGAAATTTTGATCATTACGCGTCTTTGATTTTCCGTAGGGGTGACTTCATATTTTGTTATCTGCTTCAGCAGATAATAGTTTTATCCTGAAAATGCATCGTTGGTTAAGTACTTCGTTTTTCCTGACAATAACACTGCTATTTAGTGTATACTAATTAATTTCTTTGTTTAGTAATGGCATTGCATTTTAAAATGTCGATTTAAGACAATCGAATATATTTTACATTTATCTATCGACAACAGAAAGATATCTAAGATGTCGATTAATAGTACGTTTCTTTACCAGTGTGGGAAATAAGATTTCCCCATCAACAGATCGTAACATTTACAGTTTAACTAAATCTTATGGAAATTATGCACAAATATTCTCCAAGATGTAATAGAATTGTACCTATTCATAACAATTTTGTTTATCCTCTTATAGTACTTTACTGTTTACGCCGTAAAGTTGAATTTTACAGACGGAGTTGAGATTGCGAGTCCAAGGACCGACAAAACCTCCAAACGAGGCCGTAAAATTTTACTTTACGAACTAAAAAGAGTCCGTGAAGTGCCTACTTTACCGACACGGGTATCAAAAAATGGGTTTTTAAAACGCCTTAGAAGTTTGAATTATTGGCTTATTTTTATATCATAAAATTATGAATTACAATTTTCCTATATATTATAGATTCTCATTATTTTTAAATCATTAAACAAATAATTCAAATACGTGAAGTTTTTATAGAAGTGTATTAAAAATAATAAATTAATTTTTACTTCAGTTTTCAGAATGCTTTAACGCTGAGTCGAACACTTTTAATATTTTATCGTTAATTTTATTTATTCGTGAAATTTAAACAATTTTCCAAGAACCACTTCTATCACATTTGACATTCATCTTTCAGAATCTGTTAACGAAATTGAAAAATAGTACATTGTGCACCTAGGGAGCAAAACAGGTGTTTGCCGACGAGAGCGAGTTTCACACCCGATAGAAGCGAGATCAGCAATTCGCACACCTATTTTCCCTGTGCAGAGAGCAAAGTAATATTTGAATTTAGAGTACGAGAAACTTATTTTGCTCTCGCGATATAGAGGGCAAAGTAGTAGTTTGCATGGCAGGTGTGAGAAAGTGAATTTCCAAACATTTACGTCCATTTCTTCGAAAAAGTAAACAATTATCTTTCGGAAATCAATTTTTCATTTAAATACTAAGTAACCAGGGCAATGTTTCATCTTAAAACATGGCATCCGCAATATAAGATTAAAAATGGCCACATGTATTATTAAAGTTTCAGTATGGTGTCTCAAAAATGTTGACGTAATAATTTTTGTCCATAGATATTAGTAACAAGAGCAGGCTTCGTTTAAAAAATTTGTAATTTTTATAACACTGAGTATTTTAATATTTTCTGCATTTGTCAACACGAATGTAAAGTCAGATTGCCATATTAAAAATGGCGAACCCATGTATGGCAAAAGATATTCTTGAAATTGATATTGTTTTAAAAATTGTTTTTTCATGATTTTTTGTTTGGTTGCTGGCCATGAATCTGGATTCAGATTTCAAAAATTCCAATGTTTTGGACCACATTTTTTTTTATTGCCCACATTGTTAAAAACTCGGTATTTGGAGGTTTTTGGGGTCGCTGATACTACAACTGAGGTTCCGATTTAAAAAATTCAAAATTGAGAATTTCTTATATAGGTGTGTGTTTCAAAATTCGAAATCATTGGATTGATCTCATTGATCGGATTTTTTTGCGTCATTGACGTTGAATCTTATGTCAGACATCAAGTCTAGTTTTAAAGAAAAAGCCAGGAACTTATCTATTCGATTTTTACAATTTCTATAAAGTAATTTTAAAAATTACGAAAAATTGATTATAAAGGAAAATACAAAAATTGAAAAAGTAGAAAATAAAAAAAAATGGATATAATACACTTCAAATTCAAGATTCCAGAAACATTCTTTACAAATTTAGATTTGAAAAATTCAACAAAAATCCCAGGAAACAAGTTTCAAAACAATCCAATCAATTTCAGAGTATTGACTCCTATATTTGGTCATACATTTTGAATGGTTAACATATCACCTAGGTTCATCACAATCGTACCCAAAAATCCCGCAAAAATAAGTTTCATATAATAATGCGAGTTATACATCCGTGTAGACAACATTTTTGAAATCTAATTTCAAATTCACGATCAGAGATGCCAGATTCCAAAAATCATTTAGGGACTCACTCAGTGTCATAAAAATAACAATGTTAGCAGCCATCTTGAAATTTAAAAAGAAAAGTGAAGTATTTCTCTGGTTACTTACTGTGTGAAACAAATAGTAATTTCTAAAACAAAAAGGAATTTCTGACACAAAAAAGAATTTCTGAAACAAAATGATAAATTTTTTGTTTCGAAATAATGTCGGTTTGAAAATTAATTTTTTGGGTGCGGGTTGAAAAACCGACAAATCAAAAAACCGACAGTCAAAAAGCCGATCGATCGAAATAAAAAAAAGACACATCGTCAGGAGGACGGTCATTTTTTGAACTGTCCGTTTTTCGACCTGTAGGCTTTTTGATTTGTCGTTTTTTCGACTTGTCGGCTTTTTCATTTATCGGTTTTTTGACCCGCACCTAATTTTTTCTGCAATTTCGTTGACAGATTTCGAAAGATCGAAGTCCAATGGGATGAAGTGATTCTTAAACGTGTTTCATAATCCATATAAACAATTTTAAAAAGATCTTCTTTTGATTGTGTAAAAAATGTATTTATAAAATGTATGGAATGAGATGTGTAAACCTACTTTTATAGTAGGTATACTGGACGGATTTTGAATAAATCATAAAAGTTAATATATTTGTTCCATTAAATCATATAATATAATAAGAAACGCTTAAAATACCTTATAATGGAGGAATCAAAAGAATTCTGATGAATCAGTAACGATGTGCCTTTGCACTTACGTAACGTTCAACAGGTTCGTGTATCAAGTCCGGAGAAATGGTCAATTTACTATTCACGTTGGCAAGCGTGTGTCGTAAATCCAACGGTTGTCATTGACCCCCGTTTAGTTTCACTCAATAGCCCCACTCCATTCAAAGAGTGCGATTCGTCCATTTAGTATTTTGCGGCGCAAGTTATCCTTGATAATGTGCCGGTCATGAACTCACCTACCACTTATTGTAAAATTTGCTTTGAAACTGACAATTGCGACTAAATTATCGAGTTACGCGAAAATCTCCGTTTACATCAGCACTTGCTGTGCGAATTATTCGACGAGTTTGCATTTTTTCGTAGTTTCATTGGTAATTTTAGCGTTCATTTGATCCGATTTACATTGTTTGTATTTAATTTGAAACCAACTTTTTTTAGATTGGTTTGAAAAATTTATTTAACAATATTAATTAATATTAATGCCTTTGCTGAACGACGATAGAAATTACAATTTTTTAATTTTTGCTAACAAATAAATATAGGTACCTCTGACGGCAGAGACTCTTCTGTAGAGTTTGGACAAATTTTTTGTCGAAAATGGTAATTGTTACTTGTTTTTGGATTTATGTATTTTAAATACAGTTTTTTTAAATTTTGTTGTAATTTTAGTAAAATTTATATTAAAAAAGGAAAAGAAATTCCAGCGTTTTTCGCAATTAAAAGGCGACATTTTTATTTTTGAAGACAGGCCGGGATTCGCGTCGAAAAACTGACAGGTCAAAAAACCAACACTTTAAAAACATGACTGTCCGGTTGTCAGTGTGTCGACTTTTTGACTATCGATTTTTTGACTATCGACTTTTTGACTGTGGGATTTTCGACTGTCGGTTTTATGCCTCCGGATTTTTCAGCTGTAGGTTTTATGATTTATCAGTTTTTCGACCCGCATCCGCCAAAATAAGAAGCTTCCATATTCAGTCCTTTGGATTAAAAAATCTGCTGCTATTTTGGGATGATATGATGAATTCCTCAGTGAGATTTAAGAACTATTTTTACGACCGAACAATTTGTTCAAACCGTTTTGGAGTGCAGTGTTGTATGTTTTTCTGTTTTCGGTATTCAACACATTTTGTCGACAAGTTCTCTGCAGGAGTGAGATTTATCCTTTGTGGAATTGTTTCACTGTGGCGACCGAGTGAATTCTCACTCCTAACGGGTAGAAACTCTGTATGGAGTAGAAACTAGAGGGATAGCAGTTTTACTCTTAAAGA
This sequence comes from Trichopria drosophilae, assembly GCA_030407085.1. Lineage (NCBI taxonomy): Eukaryota > Metazoa > Arthropoda > Insecta > Hymenoptera > Diapriidae > Trichopria > Trichopria drosophilae. Next base: position 95,148,988 of record CM059586.1, on the reverse strand, counting down.
GTCAATTTGCATTTTCATTGGTGTATTTCAGTTTTTACTCCATGAAAAGCGCATTGATATCTTCGTTTCTTCTGAGTGCGGGTCGAAAAACTGACAAATCAAAAAGCCGACAAGTCGAAAAACCGACATTAAACAAAACGATCGAAAAGCCTACAGTAAATAACGGACAGTTCAAAAAATTACCGTTCTCCCGACAACGTGTGCATTTTTTATGTGTCGGGTTTTTGCCAGTCGGTTTATTACTGTCGGCTTTATGGCTGTCGGTTTTTTTTAACCTGTCATCTTTTTGATTTGTCGGTTTTTCGACCCGCACCTTTATAGATTTCTGTATTTATGTCTTTACAACTAATTTTAAAAATTTATTTTAATTGTTCATTCTCTATACAATTTTTTAAGTGAAAATTTTAATATTCACTCCAATAAGAATCAATATCCACTCCAAAGGAGTGATAATGTTCTCTTCGTCAATGAGTTGTTATTATATAGTCGGTTTTTACCTGTTATTGAAGTGAATAATAAAGCTGTTACTATCATAAATTTGCAGAGTTATTGCACGGAAAAAAATGACTCCGCTGGATTAGCTGATTCATATCAGCTAAAATTTTCGGCTGGAATTGCCCAAAATATCTGAAATTTTAGCTGTTTTGATTCTGCTAATGTAGCCTTAACCCTACTCAATTCACGCTTAGATCTAAATTTCCGCTACATTAGCAGATTTGTTCCGCTAAATTTGCGGACTTTTTCAGTAATGGAATTTCAACAGCTATCCCTATAGGATAAAATTGGTAGAATCAGCGGATTTTTCGGCTGATTTAGCCGGTTATTTTTCTCCGTGTGTTAATGTTTTATGGGTACGTTGTTTAAAGTCTCTGAATATTTAATATTTTTCTACTTGCCGAGTTGTGTCATTGTTTGCTTTCATACATATTTTTCTTCAAATTTTAAAACACTTTGATTTCCGTAGAAATGATATACATGTTTTGATATACATATAAATAACTATAGTCGGTTAGAAACAATAGACAAGTATTGTTGACGACAAACAAAAACAATACTTGTTTAAAAAAATTGATTTCAAGATTTCGAATTTTAATTGTCATTTTTTATTCATCTGAAATTATATTTGGATTTTTACGGCTAAAACAACTTTGGTTTCCAGTAAACGCAACCGAAAACTTTGAGAAGTGTACAGTTTTAACAAAGTTTCAATATGTGACGAAATAACCATATTTGAGGTTAGTTGTGAATTTTCAAAAAATTACTAAATATTTTTCATGGCTTCCAATATTTTTCAGAAAAAAATAGGAATAATTCAATTAAACAATTAATGACAATGAAACTTGTTAGTTTAATTATATAATTTTTTTAATGGACTATTACAAAAGATCTTTTTCTTCGTCCGATTTCTCATGTCCAATGTCTCTACGTTCTGTATCTGACTCGGTTGATTCCGGCGAATTATAACCTATAAAAAACATTATGAAGTCCTATAATCTTTAAAGATATTGGAGTAGAATACTCTTTGTAAACAAAGAATTATTCACAATTGACACCAAATTAAGTCTATAAAGAAGCAACAAGTTAACTCAGACTTTTCAAACTTCAAACCTTTACGTGTCCTGGCTTTACTGTTTTCTTCACCTTTGAAGATTATTTCAGAAACAACAGTTACTACACCTTTGTAGGAATCTAAAGGACCTTTGACAAGATGATTTTTCATCCCTTAGCTTTATCTAAGGTTTGTCGTCCTTTAGAAATAAGCCAAATTTATTTACAAATACACTTACGGTCACATTTTGCTCTGTCAAAACGATCTCTTTCATAATCGTAATAGCGCCGTGGTGTAGGTTCACGACGAATTCTTTTCCTATATCTTTTTTCCTCGTGTTTTTTCAATTTTCTTTTCAATCTTGAAATTTTACGATTCAAAATTTCATCCGTAACTTGTCAATACAAGGCAAAAGAATGGAGTTACAGCATGAATATCGGACAAATGAAAACAAGATATATATATATATGTCATATATATTTTTCATTTCTTTCTTTGAACCTTGTGACTAAGTCTAGCGAGCTAGGAGTACTACAAGTTTAATTATCTCAGGAAAGGCGCACATTACAATGAATAATTATGCATGATAATGTCCAAACTTTTCTACAGGGAGATTTAATTTCATGAAATTTGCTTCAATTGACCATTAGTAAAAATAAAGGTATGTAATATTTTCAGTAATGGTATGTACCCATATATATTTTAATTGTAAGAAAATAGTTTACAAAAGGGTTGAAAAGTGAACAAAATTCCGTTTTTCATAAATTTGATCTGAATGAATTATTTTTTATAGAATGTACTTAAGAGTGTACTACGTTAAGACTAACGAAAAGTGAAAAAGTTATTAATTCTAATTAATCAGAAATATTTAAATATAACATTGATTTAATTTACAAATGTTCACTAAAAATTTTAAAAATTATATCTTGAATAACAATATAATTTAAGAGTCTTTGTTAGAAATTCCGAAAAAATTATCTAATTCTAAGAAGACACTCTTAACTTATGTACCGTTGTGTGACAACTTTCATGTTAACCGCTGTTTCTATTAATAGCATTAAAAATATCAAGAGCCTCATCTGAGAGACATTTCCGGGAAAACCTTGACTGTGAAATCAATTCGTTTTATAAGACTTTTTATATATTCTTCTAATTCAAAGGATTAGTAATGTATTTATTTTATAAACACTATTTAATTTCGAAAATTCGTAGGATTATTGTTTTACTGTTAATCATTTATCATCTTTTCATTTCGTTTGACAAAATATTTTCTAAAAAGTTCATTGATTAAATGAATGTTTTTGATATATTCATTAAATGAAAAAAAAAGAGTTAAATGTTGAGAGGGTAAAAAATGGTTCAATTTCTGCTGCTATCCTCGTCTTTATTGTTCTCGTGGACAGTGCTAAAAATAAAATATAATTTGCAAATAGTTCATTGCCCTTTATAATGGGCAGAAACAAGTACACAAATGAACCAAAATATTTTGGACAGTTCGGGCCTGTTGGACCAATTTACATATGCTTTTAAAAACTTGATCGAGATAAGCCTAGTTAGAAATCAGGTGTGTAGTTAATAGTTTCAAGAAAAATATAAACTAGATCGAATTAGCAGTGAATAATAGCTAAATCCGCTCTGTATAGAAAACTAAATTCGATTCAGATAAAACCCAAAATATGACATGCATCGGGTCCAATGAAGAATTATTAAAAAATGATTTAAGTACATTTCTTTGATTTTTAGTTTCTGTGTTTGTTCTTGGTAAAATTATACCTTTTCCCGTATATTTATAATGGAAAATTATTCATTTCTATATTAAAAGTTCGACCATAAATTATAACCTAAAACCTTTCTGGCTATCTAGTAAAAGAGTAGAGACGTTCAATGAGATTAGAGAATTATCTGTGATATACTTTCTGGACAATAATTTTGGGTCTCTGTTCTTAGTTTAGGGAATTTTTATGATAATAGGAGCAGCTTAAATACGTGTTTCAAAATTAAACAGACATTTTCTGTACTATAAAATAACTACTTACAGTTAGCTCCTAATTAAAAGAAGGTTTCTTTCACAATAATACAAATTTGGATAAAAATGCCATTATTTAAAACCATTAGTTTATCATATTTACTTTCCATTTCCCGTATATCTCGAAAATTACAAAACTCAATGGAGAAGTTCGTGTGCATTACTCATGAACCGTGATGAATTTATCACAGCGAAATAAGATGGGATCTCTTTCCGTGCTCGTTTCGGCACGATCGCAGGTGTAACACGCCGGAATGTGATTTCATCTCTTCTGGTTTCCTTAAAAAGCTGACGAAATTCTCTTCGATCACTCCCTGACGTTACTTCCTTTGCGTATTTTTTTTTCTATCTATTTTTTGTATTCCTCGCGGATTCCCGTCGCCTTTTCCACCACACTTCGAACGTTACCGAGAATCCGAAGGTTAGGACTCGTCATTGTCAATGTCGAATTTCAACAGGGGGCAATGAACTTGTACTTTCGACACTTCCGACCACGTGGGTTCTTACAAAATTTCGAGTAATCACCGGTGACGATGAACTGTGGGTCGTTGCAAAATTATTTCTCGAGAACTTGAGGATTCAGTTTAGCATGCATAATTGTACATAAATAATCTTTCCAAAATGAATTTTGATTACAGTTTGCATTACGACATTAGGCAGTGGCAGAGCCAGGTTACTGAATGTGACATAAGATAAGAAATGCGCCTTCAAAAGATTGAACATCAATAAATTTGTCTGTTGATGCATGTTGAAATCATTGAATGAGATGAGGCATTATATCTCTAACTATTTAATTTTAAATAATACATTTTTTACACTATTTCAAATTTGTAATTTTTCATCATGAATTCGAATTTAGCGACCACGAAAACCCCCGGGTAATAAGTTCTATGCGAATTCAATAATATTTAAAAAGTAACGTCCATCATTTTGTGTTCGCCATTTTCAATTCTGGGCATTCGATCATCGATTCTAATTCAGCTACCACGCAAAAATTATATATGGATTTTTGAGGTTGCTTCCGCAATCTCTTTCAGGTTATTTACCAGTTTTTTTCCCAAAATAACCTTGAAGTTTAACATGATAGAGATTCAGATTTTGGAGGCCGGAATAGATTTACAGCAAATTTGCTAAGCCAAAGAGTGCTCAGGCAACCAGTTTTTATACGTTTGGAGGATTTACGAACAAACTTAAAGAACAGTAAATTTAAACTCATTTGAGTAGTAATGCATATGAAATCGATGAAAATGCCAATAAACTAGCTAATAAAATATCAAATACAGACCATATTTATATATTTACCTACCTCTTAGAAGATTTCACAACAGGCGAGAAGAGGGAAGAAAGTAAAAAAGGTCAATAACTGGAAAAGGTAAAGGTGACCTTACTGCAATTGTGGTTACATCAACAGGTGTCCAGATAGCCCCAACAACCTTATTACCGTCCATTCCAGAGGAAAAATGACTACTCTTGAAAAAAATTCCCTTAAAAAAGTACTTGTTCTCGAAAAGAATGTTTAGCACAATATTGAATAAAAACATTTAACAAATTTATAAAAGTAAATATGAAAATTTTAGAAACCAAACAGGAAATAATAAAATAATCCCCAAATTTCCTAATTCCGGCGTAACAATTTGCGGAAGCCAAATTTAGTTCACGAGTTTCTTCCTGCATCGCCCTTTGATTGGACGCTTGCAAGCGAATTCTTGACTAATCTGGCCAGAAAACGCAGTCGGCCCCTATTCGATTAAACGTTGAATTAATCTAATTGGGCGCTGTTCTCGGTGTCTTTATAGAAATCCGCATCTCTAGGCGCATCAGTTCACTTCCCTGCGAGATATACTCGTAGATGAATTAAAGTTATTTCTGGTAAGCGTAACAAAATTTCGAAATTATGTTATTTCGAACAATGTGCCGGTAACTGACAATTTAAAAAAAAATGCCTATATAACCACATTGCTTGCGGGTGTCGGAAGCACTTCCGGTTTCGCTCCTTGAACCGTGTCCATGACATAACGCGATGCGTACGGCCCTGAGAGGGGACTATGCAACGTATGCATTTTCACCGGCAGTTACGATGCTAATTCGCCATCGGTGCACTCTCAGGCGTAACGACCCGAAGGGGTCGACCAAAGGAATAAAGGAGAAAAATTGAATTAACCGAGAGAGAGTGAGGGAGAGAGAAGGAAAGAGAGAGCAACAAAGAGCATGAACAAGTAACAAAGGGAGAGGGAATGAGAGAGTTTAAATAACAGAGAGAGAAAGGTGAAGTTGGGAATATCGTGTGTACGATAATCAAGAATGACGGAGCGAAAACGAAGCAAGAAGTGACACCAGATATTCAATTTGGTCTCTGCGTGAAATCGGTTCGCCAAATCATTGAAGGAAGGCAAATTTGTATATAAATTCACTTTTCGCAATTGCGTTAAGAAATCAATAAAAGAGAAACAACCAAAATTATGTTAAAAATTCAGAGTTGCATTTCTGATATCAGAGTCCTGAAATAGTAACTGAGAGAGAGAGAGAGAGAGAGAGAGAGAGAGAGAGAGAGAGAGAGAGAGAGAGAGAGAGAGAGAGAGAAAGAGAGAGAGAGAGAGAGAGAGAGAGAGAGAGAGAGAGAGAGAGAGAGAGAGAGAGAGAGAGAGAGAGAGAGAGAGAGAGAGAGAGAGAGAGAGAGAGAGAAAGAGAGAGAGTGGATTGATTAAGAGCTTTTTCGAAAAAAACATTTTTTAATGAAAATGTTAACAATGCTGATTTAACATGTTAAATATATAAAAAATTTGGAGAAATCGAAGATGTTTACATTTTATTTTATATTACCACAATTTTATATTAACAAAATATTCGATAGACACCAGAATACGATCCTAGAACTTTTCTTTCTACTTAATTTATCATGAAAAAGAATATGGTAACTTCGAGCGATATAACCGGGTGATCCCAGGTTCGAATCTCCGTCGGGGTCCATATTTTTTTTTATTTCCGAGCGTCGAAAAAATCGGAGAAAATCAATTGACCGCGGGTATGTTTGTTTACCTCTGTTTCCATGAAATTGCGAGTCCAATACATTTTTGGAAATCCTTATTTCCTCTTTAGGTATTATAATATTTGTCGATAATTCTTGCCAAATGGATTGGGTACTTATGTAGAGGAACGTGATACATTTAATCACCTGCATTGACTATAAAGCCATTAGAAAAACAGCGAGTAACATAGAGCAAGAAAAGAGAGTCGGAATTAATTTACATTCATACCTGCATGTAAGCAATAGATATCCCGACCTCTTTTACTATCCTCAGACATTAATTCAGTGAAAATATACAAAAAGGTGAATATACAAACACTTTCAAATTACCACCAATCATTTCCTTATCAGGTTTGCAATAAGTTTCAACGTAAATACAATCTGAAACTGTCTAAACATGGACTGTAATACACGTTCCAGAGCAATTGCGCATATGCAAAATTTTTATTGTAAAATCATTAATATTTTTGCTCTTGCATATATTATCGCTTGCTTAGAATATTTAGCACAAAAGGTGTAATTAAATATATTTTCCATAATTATGATTGCATTTGGAAAGTTGAATTGTCGTTATACGGCCATTGAGCGACGGCCCCTAGAAGGAATATAATAGGAATTAAGTAGATAAGTTCGACATAAAAAGCGAATGACGGAAAAATTGCGGGGTCTTTTTTCTATCTCTGTCTTTTATGCGACAATGATAGGAGAGTGTCAGTATAGCCTTCCTTTCTGCGACCCACTTGCGCACACCTGGTATATATGCCTCCAAGACTTGACACATCCTCCACCCCTTCCGCTCTGGAAACATGCCGGATATGCAACACCTCCTATTATGTTTGTTTGATTTTTTAACATTTATTTTCGATTTATGCCATGATAGAAAGTTTTAGGTGGTAGGCGTAACGAAGTCATTAAAAGTGATCGATTTGAAAATAAAAAAAGTTAGCATTTTCGTTAATAGAACAATTATTTTTGTCATTTATGAAAAAGTATTCTTACATATGAAAATGTAAAATAATTTACATTCACGAATAAAAATTTATACACGAACAAGTTACTCACTGAGTAGTATATAGTTGGAATTTGTCTTTGTTTTTATCATTTCAATCAAGACGAAACAGCTACCGTATAGTCAAGTCAATGAAACTAAATAAGTCGAATTAAAATAAAACTAGTCCACAAAATTTAATTAACTTGAATATTACGAATCAATTACACATACAGTTTAATGACTCCTGATTAGTTGGCCCCTTGGATGTATTTAAAAGCATTGACATAAAAGGCCAACAATATAGAAAGAGTTATTTCACCCAAGATTAAGTGAGATAAGTGCAACAACAATAAGTGTAAACTATAATCCTCTATCTAAATAATCCTTAATGAGGTTTATTTATAAACTGTCACATGATGAGATACATACGTGTTTTAGCAACTAATTTAAAATATATAACTATCAAAATAAAAGTAGAGAGAAGTTTGACTTCCTGATGGTCTGATGTCCAGAAGAATCTAAAATTCAAAATGCAATTTGACTTGTTATACCTCCACCCTTCAGGAAATCTGAGTTATGAAAATGATAAATAATCATCAAATAATTATAAAGTGAATGTCTATGCTAACGACTATAATAAACCTTTTTCGTAAAGAACCAAGAATATTCATAACAATTCTTTGAAAAGGTTGATTGTCATTCAATACTTTTAAATTCGACTAAATTTTTGGAATGAGGTTCATTTCTGGAAAAATAAATTGATAATTTCTAACACCAATTTTCAACATCAGGTTTGCAAGAAATCCCATCAAAACGTTGTCTAATATTAGATATATAATAAAGGATTCATAATTAGTGACCCAAAAAACATAAAGATATCGGATTCCCTAAAATTTCATGACTTTCAAAATTTTACAATCCGTCATATTGCATCCGCCATTTTGAATTTCGAGAATCCGATAACGGTTTCGTAATCAGCGACCTAAAAGACATAAAATTTGTGATTTTCACCAAATTTTTTGATTTTTTAAATTTTACTTTCCACCATATTGCATACGACATTTTGAATGTCCAGAAGCCGATGACGGATTCGTAATCAGCGATAAAAAAACAACGATAATGATTTTAACAAAATTTCTTTTCTAATACTTTTAAAGAATTAAAATTATTATGATAAAATATTTGAAAAAAAATGGCATTTATCAGAATTTATCACATTTCTGCCATTTTGGAGATGTTACAGTGATGCATGAAAAAATTCAAAATTTTTCCTAAGATAAAAGTATTCCATGCACCATTGTGCATATTTTCAATCGAATCCCACTACTATAAGTGATTAAAAAAAGTGCTATTATTTTCAATTTTTTAAGCATTTTTCGTCAAATTTAGCGCCATGTTGGATTTTTTGTTGGATGAAAATTAATTTTGTCTACAGAATCTTAAAGAGCGACCTCGAAAACATTGGAATATGAACTGATGTCTAATTTGATCGATGCTTTACTTTCTAAAATAGTCGTTCAAATAGATCAAAATATTTTAAATATTATGGACTCTTGGGCGTTAATGGTTTAATATACGAGTATTATAAATGTTTATGATAAACGGTGCACACAATTACACAATATACCTAAACCATTCTTAAACTAAATCTATCTATAATAAACCTATATTAAACTGTAGTGTTTTTATTTGGGTTTTACAGACAGTTCAACATTTTCAGTTTTCTCACCGGAAACTCTTTTTCTCTCTCTTTGCTTTCAATGATTTTGGCGGTATTCAGTTCCAACCACCTTGATAAAATACTTAAACTGCAATATTTCTTAATGATTTTTTGGTGGAAGAAATGCCCTGGGCTGACGTTTAATATCACAAAATAACTAATTGCCACTAAAGCGTCTGTATAGATGTAAATTACTCAAATTGATCTCTCAATAAAAAATAAACAATCAATGGTGCATCTATGAATGTTAACATATAATAATAATAATAAACTTTATTGCCAATAAAAAAGAACAGCAAATTGCCAAGACTCGGAAAGTTTTCTGCCACTTTGCAGTTTAACCAATATCATTTCAGAAACAGATTTTTAATGGCATTGACTGAAAAACTGCAATTTTACATAGATCATTAGTGAGTTAATCAACTACAAAATAATTTTAAACTGTTCAAAGGCAATATTCGATAAGGATTGAAACAAGTAAATTGTAAACATGAAGCATAAGAGAAACCGATGTTTTTTTTTCGTGTTTTTAATATGAAACTTTCAACGTTTCTAAAAAATATCAGCTTCTTTATCTAAATTGATGAATTATGTTTCTTATTATTTGTTTTTTAGAATTTCAGTTTTCAACTTCTTGACATTTTACACTAAGTTAACCGGTTGCTGGTAGCTGGTAACTGATGCACCATTTTCCACTTTTCGTGCTAATTCTGGTAGAAGCGAATCATCCACTAAAATACGTGAAATCCATTTCTAAGAGGTTTTTGTGCTCCTAATTCCATTTCCAAGCTCAGATTCCATTTTGCATCATCCTAAAGGGGTGAAAAATAAAGGTTGAGGGTGAAATTTTCAATTTTTTTAGAAACTTAGATCTAGGGGTTTTTGATATTGCCGAATTCATTTCTAAGCTCAGTTTTCATTTTAAAAGGTTGAAAAATAAGGGTTGACGTAGAGTAGAGAAGTTGAAAAATAAGAGTTGCGGGTGGGATTTTTAGCTTATCTAGAAACTTACATCTAGGGTTTTTTGAAACAGCTGATTCTATTTCTAAGTTAAGTTTCTATATTAACACTCTAAAGGGGTGAGAAATAAGAGTTGAAGTGGAATAAAGAAGTGAAAAAATAAGGGTTGAGGGTGAAATTTTAATTTTCCCAGAAACTCAGATCTAGGGGTTCTGGAACCTTGCACCAATGAGATAACGTTGTGTCGTCATTCTCGGTTTAGGTCTTTAAATCGAGGATCTAGTTTATGTCCGTTATCACAAATTATGCGAAATTGGCAATAAATAAAAGAAGGTTGTCATTTTAAGGTTAGGATTCAGAATTTCAAAAAAATAACCAATTATTCAGATAGAACATGCCAAAAAACGGTTGAATACCAATTTTGGTTTAAATCGGTTCAAATCTTCAAAAGTTATTCAAATATGTACATGTAGGATACAGCACCAGTTCACCTGTCTCTTTTTTTTGTACATATATGATACAATACCAGTTAACCGGTTAAATAGTGAGGGTCAAATGAACTAAAGCTTATACAAAACATGCATTCATGATCACAATGTTAAAAATTTCTAGCAAATCCCCTCCAAAATGTCCCATGAGTCCCATTACAATATATTGTACTCAACGACCTGTTGGTATATTGTCAAAACTCTGTGGGATGCAGATCTTTGAAACAAGATATGTTAGAATTTCCTACAATAAATAACATGAAGTATTTGAGCATATGCCAAAAGTAAAATATTTTACGCAACATGCGTAATACAAATGTTCTCATATATGACATACATATAACGTAAAAACACGATTTATTACAGAAAGCGTATGTCGATACACATAATTTATGAAATTCGCCACTGATCCTTATGTTTCTCTTGCAAAAAGCTGAAAATTCTCTTTAAATACCATATGAGTATATTTCACTAGCTTTCGAGACTGTGATACATTACGTACGATGTGATTTGTTGATGCATTGTAATTCACTGCCAGTTGCGTGATTTAGCTCGTGTGTAAATATGTGTGTGGACACGCACGTAACAAGGGACGAGCCACGGTGAAAATTTGCACGTAACAGTGCGTAACGAGACCTTACATACTTATGCAATGGAGCGAGTTACATATAAACATCAAGTCGGATCTGTCATGTCGAGAAATGCGAATATTCTTGATCATGATCTATAAATATCACATTTCTTTTATTTATTATATAAGTAATATTATGGTATCAATTATGACGAAGGAAGATGAAAGTAATATTTTAATTTTTGCCAACTCAGAGAAAAATAGATGCTAACCGTTACTATCTACACGTTTAAAATAAGACAACACCAGATAGTTCCCATTACTGCCTTAGATAGTATACCCGACTATCTTGATTTTTAGAACAAGTTTACAGCATGGAAGTATCACTGTCGTTAATCTACCCCAGTAAAAATCTATTAAGGATCTGATCTGGCGCGTAACGCTGCGTGATCAAGTCTTAATAAATTTCTACTCGAGTATTTTCTTCTGTAATGTCAAAAACTCATTTGATTAATTGTTATTAAAGGTGGACATTTTTTAAGACTTTTTTAAATCATTTTTATATTTTTAAAAAAATATAGAACAAACGTGAAAAACTCGATGCGTCGGGACTTGAACTCGGGACCTTTCAACCGTTCGTACATGGCCCGCCCTTATAATTTCTTCTATTTATAGTTGGACTATTTATAATAAAAATTAATTCCTGACGATTTTCTAAAAATAACTAAAATTTGTCTCGCGACATATGGTTTTTGAATTTTAATCGTATATGTACATTAAATCTCAGCAGGAATAATCAGTTTTAAAAAATTAATAACGTTTTTAAAGAGGAACAAATTAACTTTAAAATAAAATTTGTGCCAATGTTTCAAAAAAATGTATTATCGATTTTAGAATTGATTTTTCTCTTTTTTAATCTCTTGGTCCAGTTTTGTATATGCAAATAGCTATTATACTTTCAATTTTATAGAACCATGAATCATTTTATTACTTTTTTGTCTATTTCTTCACATTTAAATTTTTTTCGTAAACAAACTTTGACTCTTTATTGAGTTGACTAATATTAACCTCACATGAGTTTGTTTACAAAGGGATTGTTCCGAAAGCGAAATGCTATGGTTATCTAAACTCATCTTAAGAAAAAATAAGAACGATTAGATTAAATAATTATCAATAAACAAATTATTTATTGTCTTCTTTTATAGATATTTAATCTAAAAAAAAATGTTATTTATAGTTCAGAAAAGAACGATTTTTCAATAGCTAGATTTCTATGAAATGTAAATTATAATTTCAATATTAAATTATGAATTTAAATTTACGCTCAAAATCGATAATAAAGTTAATTCAACCATTATAGCCAAGCAGAAATCCGAACGAAAGATACGGTCGACAATAATTCATAACGAATTATTGAATGGCTGCTATTTGAACTCGGTACATAATAAATCGGACTCCTGCTTAAAGTATACGCAAAAACCAAGTAAGTTCTCTGTGGAATTCTAACAATTAACTACCAAAACAACAACAAAAAAGATGATCATTAAATTAGACAATATCAGTAAACCAAATGCAAACAATGTTTAAATTTCATAGAACAGATTTATAATCGATGTATTTTTCTATGTTGGTAATAATATTTATATAATTATGTAAAAAATGTCTCTTTTCTGGTTATCGACATATCCAATACAATTTGCTTAAAATTGTACTTTTATTGTTGGAGGATAGTCATTGATTAGAACATCTCGATTATGTAAAGGTTCTTTATCAGACATTCTTTGTCTGGATGAGATGTGAGAAATTTCCATCGTTATTTCCGTTTCTAATAGTCAATGAACAATTAAAAGACAATCGGAATTCGATAGTTACGTATCGATTCGATTTAAATAAGTTATTACGTGATTCAAGAATATATAGCGTGTTTCGTTCACTCTTGGATGTCATAGGTTTCAGACAATTTAGCTTAACGTTCGTAATGAAAATTATAGTGGCGAGACTTACAATAATAAATATGCATGGTGATTTATCAATTTATTACTTTTCGTAATTCATACTCGATTTTTAAAACGGTATTGTTGGTAATTGAATCGAAATAATTGATGAAACGACTTATTCTTCAAGTTATTAAATTTAAGTAATGATATAGTTACTTCAGAATGATCCAGGAGCTAAAAATGGAGAGATCTGCAATAAATTAATGTGAATTTAATTATGATTTAAAGAACTCTATCAATTGTTCATCTCTTATATGATATTTTAGACTTTAATTATAAAAAATACAAAACTTTTTCAAAATTCAATGAACTCATCTATTTCGATGTTACACAAGTGATACAATAAAAGATAGAGATATGACACAAATATCTTAAAAAGAGTCCACAAGTGACTCATATGTAGAGAACAATATACTGAACCTTTTTTTGAAAAATTATTTAATAAATAATATCGACCTGCAGAAGCACACGAAAAAAACAGTACGCAACCTCTTCCTGCTTTCAGATCCACGTCAGAAATTGCTTGGAACAACCAACGAAATTACATAGCTCCAAAAAATCCAGATTTGAACTTCTGTATTGTGTTTTTTGGGTCTCTGAATCCAAACACCATTACGTCAGTTTCAGCTGTTAGAATAAAGTCTGTATCAGAAAATATTATATATCAGAAATGTTGATAAAAAATGATATTTTAACAGTATTCGTGAGCAATATTGCCATTTGATTCTTATAACTTTGACTATTTTAATAAATACATTTTTTTCACCCAATTTCGTCGTGAATTTTGTCTTCCACTTGATTCAATTATCAAATATTGTAGTTATATTCAGTAATTGTTTACACTTTCAGTGGGTTGTAACATTTGGGGATTGTAATGTTTACATTATTGACACTTCGTTGTTAAATATGCAATAACAGTTTTAAATGACTGTGTAAAAGAGTTTGAGAATGAGGAAACAGGAAATATGAATGGATGAAATAATGTGAACAAGAATTTAAGAAAATAAATTATTGAATGAAGCGAATAACGTGAATGAAGGTAACTAAGCGAACAAAGACAAAGAAGCAAATGAAGATAATTCAGTGAATTAAGTAAATGAAGGGAATGAAAAGAATGGACACTACGAAAACATCGAAACTAAGGAACAAGTGAAGATAACGAAATGTATGAAGGAAATCTAAGTTAATAATGCGCAAGGATGGAATAAAATAAAATAAAAACAAATGAAGTGGCACAACACAAAATTGCAACAAATAAAATTAATAAAAATGATAAAACATCAACCAAATTTCTTTAATAAATGGAAGAATAACTTTAATTGGAAGGAATTTAGAGAAAACAGTATAAGAAGAAAATGAAGCTAATAAAGAGGTTGAAGAGACAAGAAACGTATGAGGTAATAATGAATGGGAATCCTATGGACAGGGAATGATGTGAATGAAACAAATGAAACGAATGAAGCAAATGGTGGTAATGAAATGAATGAAACAAATGAAGCGAATGGCGGTGCGAAGTAAGTCCATGAAATAGAGGGAATAAAACGAAAGTGATGGAAAAGCAAGAAATATAACAAAGTAATGAAGAAAATGAATCCCAGAAAGAGAATAGATTAGATGAAACAAAGGAAGTGTATAAAACGCATGAAGATAATAATGCGAATAGATAGAATATAAGGGATGACAACAATTTTATTAATGAAATGATTTAAATCAATGAAACGAAAGAAGCGAGTGCAGGGAATACAACGAATAAAGTGGTTGAAAAACATGCAACGTATGACGGTATTGAAGAAAGAATAAATTGGATTTAAAAAATGAAGTAAATGAATCGAATGAATGGAATGTAGGGGATGATGAGAATTATGTGAATGGAGTGAATCTAAATCATAAAGAGAATGGAGAGAATCAAGCAAATGAAGATACTACAGAGAAATGACGAGAATGAAGTTAATGAATTGAACGAAACGAATGAGAGACATGAAGCGAACAAAACAAATGAAGATAATGAAGCGAAAATGTGAAATGGAGGAAATGAATGAAGTGAATAAGGCCAAATAAGACGGATAAAGCGAATGAAGTAAATAGAGAGAATGATAAGAATGGACACGTGAAGCAAACTACGTTAATAAAGAGCGTGGATGGAATGAATAAAAATAACCAATGGAGGTCATGAAATGCATGAAGTGAAGCAAAACAAAACAGCAACAAATAAAATTGGTGAACATGACATATCAAATGATTGTAATAAATAAAAGAATAACTTGAATTGGAAGGAATTTTGAGAAACAAGTATAGAAAGAACATGAAGCTAATAAAGAAGTTGAAGTCTATAAAAAGATTAGAGTGTTTAAATCACGGAAGTGAATGAAAAAAATTAAGGCAATAAACTAATGTATTGAAGCGAATGGGTTGTTGGAGGGATTAAAACGAAAGTGATGAAAAGCAGGAAAAGTATGAAGGTAATGAAGAAAAGGAATCTCATGAAGAGAATAGATTGGATAAGAATAGGAAAGTGAATAAAACGCACGAAGAAGAAACAAATGATTTTAATAAATGGAAGAATAACTTTCATTGGAAGGAATTTAGAGAAAAAAGTGTATGAAGAAAATGAAGCTAATAAAGATTTTGAAGTGTAGAAATAGATTAGTGTGGGTGAAAGAATGAAGTGAATTTAAGAAATGAAGCCAATTAATTTACCAATGTAATGAAGCGAATGGGTAGATGGAGGGAATAAAACGAAAATGACGTAAAAGCAGAAAACATATCAAACTAATGAAGTAAATGAATCTCAAGAAGAGAGTAGATTGTATAAAACAAACGAAGTGTAGAAAACGCATGAAGATGATGATGTTAATAGATGAATGGGGATGACAACGATTATATGTATGGAATGAATGAAATCAATGAAACGAATGAAGCGAATCCGAGGAATACAACGAATAAAGTGGTTGAAAAGCATGAAACATATAAATGTAATGAAGAAATAATTGGATTAAAGAAATAAAGTAAATGAAACGAATGGATGGAATGTAGGGGATGACGAGAATTATGTGAATTGAGTGAATCTAAATCATGAAGAGAACGGAGAGAATCATGCAAATGAAGATACTAGAGAGAAATGATGAGATTGAAGTTAATGAAGTGAACGAAACGAATGAGAGGCATGAAGCGAATAAAACAAATGAAGATAATGAAGCGAATGTGTGAAATGGAGGAAATGTAAGCATTGAAGTGCATTTAGGGAATGAAGTGAACAAGGCCAAATAAAACGGATAAAGCGAAAGAAGAAAATGATGATAATGAAGCAAATAGTTAAAAGTTGAATTCGCCAATAAATAGTCTCTTTTCGTGCTAGAATGATAATTGGACAATAACTTAATTTCAGGCCTGCTACCCGGACTCTAAAATTAATCGGATCCTGCTACGAAGCCATCGCGGGGAGAAAAGAAAAGCCGTCATTAATGTTGTCTCAGATTTATCGCTGAATCGGCGCCATTGTCTTGTCTGGATAGATTAGCCTTAGCGTTTTCTAGGTCTCGGGCCTTCGCGCAATGAATAGAATTACAGCTCCACGGCCTAGCAGAGTAAGCGAACAGGACTTTCGAATGCACTTGCTGAAAACTTTCTTCGGGGACGGGTCGAGAGCTCGAGAAAGCCGCCGACTCCCTTATAAGCGTATTTCATAACTGGTTAACGTTCCGTAACGTGGGAATAACAAGCTTTTTAACTAAACAACGTAAATGAGTTCTAGGCTGCCTCGTCGTATCGGAAGTAATTGCTGTAACTAGCTGCATAATATCCGCACGACTTCTTAGCGGCGTGACCGCTGTGCCCGGAGGAAAATATTAATTGCGACCAAGTCGACAGACGCTTCTTCCTCTCCGCGAATCCTATTCCTACCGAGATTTATACGATTATGCCAGGGCGGGGGGAAGAGGAGTAATTGTCGACAAGTGGAAGATATTATGACGATCACGTCATAAATCTCGAGATCGTAGAAACCGCGTTAAAGTGAAAAATGATGTTTACGACTGGTTTTCATTCGTCTCGTTTATTTCATTCATATATTTCACGCTAATCGTCGCTTTCACTGTGTACACATCCCTTTTTAAGTTTTGCTTTTTTCCTTTTCTCTTCTAATATAAATACAACATGGAAATGTTTTCTGTTATGCAATCCGCAGGATGTTTTTAAACTATTTGGTACCGAAATCATCACCAAGTAAATGAAGCTGATCAAATTAATGAAAATAAGGAAGAAAATGAAAGGAATGAAAATAAAGAAACGCTTCGGTGTAATAAAGCGAATTGAGCGAATAGCGGGAACGCAATGTATATCGTGAATGAAGCAAATGAAGCACTTGAGGGACATGAACTAAGATAATAAAAGGAATAAAATAAATGAAGCGAATGCCTCATGAAATGCCTGAAATGAATGAAGCAAATGGTTGGATTGAAGAGATTGAAACAATTTGAAAAGAAGAAATCGAAATAAGTAAATGAAGATATGAAGCTAACGTATGGAATGAAAAGAATAAAATGAATGACGTGAATGAAGCTACTGAAACACTGGGATGAAATGAAACAAACGAAGGTAATAAAGAGAATAAAACAAATGAAGCGAATGAAAGGTTGAACGTAATGCAGAGAATAGACGATATGAAGGTAATTAAATTAATAAAGGGAATGATTTGAAGCAAGCCACTTACTGGAATGAAGCAAATGAAGCAAACGAAAAAATTGAATGTAATGATGAAAATGAAATGACTGAAACGAACGAAGAAAAGAAATAGCATGGCAAGATTGAAGCAACTTACTTAAGTTATAATTAATGAAGTGAAATAAGTAAATAACAATATTGAAGTGAATGCAGCGATTTAAATGAATGAAAGTTGCGAAGCGAACAGATGGAATTGGGAGATGGAGTGATTGAAAAGCATGAAATGTATGCAGGGAATGAAGAACGGGAACTGCATGAAGATAATGAAGATAATATATTGAATGCAAAGAATGAAGTGAATAAAGTGAATGACGGTAATGCGGTGAAGAATTAGAAAAATGAATTATATGAATGAAGCAAACGAATGTACTAAAGATACTGAAGCAAATGAAGCGAATGAAAAAGTGCATATAATGAAGAGAATGAAGCAACTTTTGTAAATTGTAAAGAATTGCGCAAATAGATGCAGAACTTTATTTAAAGAAATGAAGCAATTTAATAGCATACAATTAATAATGAGCATAAAGTGCATAAAACGAATAAAGAGTGGATTCAGAGTATGAAATCAATAAAATGAAGGAAGCAATTAGGTGGCAGGGAAGAAATTAAGAGACCGAAATTACTTAAGCTAATGAAGCGAATGAATCAACTTATGATAATAAAGCTAATGGCTGGAATGGTAGAGAGGACGTGAATAAAAGGAATTCAGAAAATAAAATAACTGACGTCTATGAAGTAAATGAAGTGAAAGGAAAACTAGTCATGAACATAGAATTGAAGCGAATTGAAGCGAATAAAAGTAATGAAGGTAATGAAGAGACTGAAGAAGATAGTGAAGCAAATGAAGGGAATGAAACAAGTGAAGGAAAATAATAGAATGAAACGAATGAAGCGAATGTAACATATGAAGAAAATGAAGCTAATGAAATGAAAGAAGCAAATGAAGTATTTGGAAAAACCTATTAAAGATTTTCCATGTTGGAGTTACGTTCTGGGCATAGGCCAAAATTCTGAGCAAGCTTTAGCGTACTTTGCAAAATATTTCTAGGCCAAACAAAAAATGACTAAGCCGTATTTTTTCCGCAAACCCCAATTGTCATCATCATTGACTTCTGATTGTACACAGAAGCATAGTATTTTGCAGCTTCATTTTTATTACTGCTTCAATTCACTTCACTGCTCACAACATTAATTACTTTCATAAATCATAATTTACAAAATTCTCAAACTTAATTCAAACAGATATACTCATTGCGTTCGCCATGGTGATTGGTGCATTCGTGCACTTGACTTCATTGCTTAGTATAACGTTACATCAACTTTTCATTCGTCGAGCTCAACACGTTACTTCATTGATCAATTTGTAATTGTAACTCGTTCACTTTTCTCATTAGATGCCTTCAATTACGTCAATCATTCATTGTTTTCCTAATAGTCCCTTTTCCAATTTATTCACTTAAACACTTAATTATCGAACATTATTTCAGTTTATTCTATAACTTTGTGGCTTAAAATTGAGAATATTTTAATCTAAAATAATGTTAACTGGTAAGTAATAAAATCATACGTACATTTCATAAAATATTTGTTCAATTATAGTTATTAAATTTGCGACCGAAACGTTTTCATTAACATACGAACTTTTCTTTTACTCAGTTCTTCGTCGAATTCATTCACAGTAGGCAATTAAGCAAGACCGGTTTACTTAACTCGTTGCTCTATAATTCTATAATAAAATAATCTCTGTATAACAAATACATGTTTGCCATAAAAAAAAAATGCAAAAAAATAAATGAAAGTTGACAAACAAATTGTCGATCGCGATCATATTCCTTAAACATAAGAATTCTGTAATATTTAGTACTGATTTGATTTATTACTATCACGATTATTGTCACAGTGGAGTTTATATGATACATTGTTGATGAATATAAACATTACTTCATGAGACCTACTAAATGAATATAAAATATAAACAATAATACGACAGAAGAATTTATATAAGTTACAAACTGAATTGAAAAACTAAACAAAAAAGTACCAAATGAATGGGTAGTAAATTTTCATACCGATGTCGTGTTCAGAAATTTTAGCGCTGATTTAAACACGATAAGAGCTGCTCGTTTTGATAGCAGGTTCCCACGAATATATAATTAATCACAAAACAATTGAAAACGAGTTACGTTCGTTTAAAATAAACCCATTGAAAAGAACTTTACACCTGGTACCAATTACTCAATCCTTCGATAACATTACCACATATATATTACTAGGGAGAACTTGACAAGGAAGTTTACGACCGATTAATTATAGAAACGGAAGTGGTAACTACCAAGAGCGCTCGTTACATAAGAGTGAGGTTAAGTTCGAAACTTTTCCATAAATTATAAATCGATTCTGATTTAACGTATCGATTTTATATATAACATCGATGTTATGTACAGCATCGAAAAATAGAATTTCTGGAAAATGTTCTTGATACAATGGCTTCTCCAATCGTTTCTAACTGCTTCTTTTGTAGTTATGTACCGGAAGAAAATCTCGCCATTATCGATGTATCCGACATGGCTGAAATTACGGGACATTTTCTGAAACGTATTCGATATATCGACAATATTTGTCGATGCATAACCAGTTTCCGTCTACTAATTTTCCCGTAATTCGACACGACGTAATTTCGCGGTGTCGCGATTCGGTGAAATTCGCTAATCGTTTCGGTAGCGACGAATGTCGTGCGCGTGTAATCGGAGAAAGTCGTTGACCCCCCCCCCGTATTCCCACAACAATGCCCAGATACAAGGTGTGAAATTTTCGTTGACACGACGGAAGTTGTTTACAGCACTGTCGCAACGACACGTCGTGCAACGACCCTGTATCATTTTGCTTGTCTTTCGATATCGGGAAACAACAAACAGTACGTGCCGTTCAAGCCATCTCTTTCTTCAATCTCTGTTTACATGATCGACATCGGAGGAACAATAACTTGTTTACTTGTCTTCTGTGTGCGTTTGTTTTCTTGCAAAAGTTTGGGATTGTTTATGTCTGACGTTGTCATAATTATGATGCTGGAAACTGTTACAATATATATTTTTTAAGTAGATAACTGACTAGTATGTTTCCTGTGCAAGTTGATCCACCAGGTGGCAGCACAACGACCTGCGGATGCTATGTTGGTGTGGGAAAATGATTATTGTTGATACTTAACTGACTAAACCCACATCATAATTCAATTCGTATACTTCACGGAATTGAAAAACATTTCGAGAAATGTGGTCCAAACAAGAATATTTCTGCAAGTTTTCGAGAAACGTTCAGTAATTATTTGCGGAAGATCACGAAACGTATTTTGTTTAGCGCGAAAATAATTTCTGCATTATTGAACAAGAAAAAACTGGTATTTTAGAAAAACTTAATAATCTACTAGTTTTCTTCACTCTAATATTTCAGTCATGAAATCAAATGAATCTGGGGTTTCTTTTTTAACACCGTACGTTCAGTTTTCACCAAGACAGATCTCTTGAGTTAGTTGATTCAATAAATTCTTTTATTGATTTCATTCTCTTATATTATGACTTCACTTCGTTACATTCTGATCAATGAACTAATTCACTTCATTACAATTCCTTTATTTGACTAGTTCATTTACCTTGCTCGAACTTATCAGTTGTTAAAGATATTTTTCTTCCATCTTCCGCTTTCGAAAACAGGACGATGACTTAGTAATAATTACATATCAATTTTTGACAGTTTTACACCACATCTCTCAGAAAGGAGAGTAATAACACAAATGTTATGAAAAAATAAGTAGACAGATGAACCATGGATTATTTAATGGTCCAACATGAAATAAATTGATTACTTTAAATAGTAATGTGCTATAATGTAATTATCTTGCCGCACAGAAAAAACACGAATAACTGCAAAAACTAGTAAATTATATTGCAATTAATCTATAATAAATATCAATTGACTTATGATATCATAGACATTCGATCGGCAATGGATGAGTCCCGAGTTCGAGCCCCGGCGGTAATTTTTTCTTCAACAATAACTTCTGCCCAAACGGCTCGACCGATTTAAATAAAATAAAAAACAACTCAAAGGGGACAAAATTTCCCAAAAAACTATATGCAATCCGATTTTTAAAAATTGCACCAATTTTATTATTATTTAAACAAAATAATAAAATATTTCGTGAAACCGTTAACCCATTGAAGCATACATTTTTCTTGATACGGAAAATGGTTGAAATTTATTAGTCTACGGATTTGGAGGTCACTGAATAGTAAATTTACCTGAGATTTTCAAAATTCTAAATGGCGGTTTCAAGATTTTCAACTAAAATGTAAAAATGTAATAAGTGAAACAGTTAAAAGTCTTAAAGTTAAAAGCTTTAAAGTTTAAAGTAAAAGAATTTCGGATTATAAATTTTTAAAATTTCAAGTCAAATTAATATTCTGTGATCTCGAAAATCATAGTTTAATCAATTTCAGCCATTTTCCATATCAAGAACAATATGCGCTTCAATGTGTCAACGGTTTCAAGAAATATTTTATTATTTAATTGAAATAATAATGAAATGGATAAAAATTTGAAATATTAGTTTGCTTAGATATTTTGGAATTTTTGTTCCCTTTAAGCTCGTTTTTGTTTTATTGAAATCGGTCGAGCCATTTTGGCGGAAGTCGTTGTTGAAGAAAAAAAATCATCCGTCCGGCCACTGTGCGGCGCATTGAATTAATTTGCTTGAAATAACTATTTTCATTTTTGAAAACTATGACTTAAATTAGTGGAAATATTACATAAGACAACGAAATTTATTTGAATAAATCTCTACTAAAGAGTTACTCTATTGTCAGTACAGAATATTATAATCTTTCTAAACACAACTAACCTGTTTATGCTTAAAAAAATAACAAATGAAAATATATCCTATTCTTTTGTATAATTCCTCCTGCAACAGCGTTACGTGTCCTTTATTGCTATGCGCTGTATCAAGAGGGATCTATGCAAGTATTACCAAAAACCTCGTGTTTGCTTCGTTATGTTATAAACGCGCAGATCCTATGCATCTGACGATCCGACATCGTTTCGGTACCTTAAATTACTTAAGGCTGTTTATTTTCTCTCTCTCCGGATTATCATGGTCGTTAATCTCCATCCTCTTCAATTGTATGGTAATTTTAAGATCATTAGATCTAATTTAGTAAATCGTTATCTCCTGGATTTTGGGTGGTTCCATGCTCCACATCGGCAAATTTAAGTTAGTTGCTTGTCGGCGGTAATGAAACGAACGCATTGTTCGCACGAAAACAAAACGTTCATGATTCGTTTAGAAATGGATTCAGGAAAGTTCCGATAATTAGAAATGACTCAATTTCTCTTTCGAGAGAAATGGCCGAGTACCGGTTTCAATGATGAAATAACGACCGAAACATCTGAAGTTCGAAATCGGAAAAGGATAGGACAAGTCGCGGTTTTCCCCAGGAATTGTGTGCAGCGACAGTGTAATTGCGGCAAGCGTGCGGGAGATTAGCATTTTCCCCACCGACTCGTACTAGAAACTGTACCAGGTGGAGGGAATGCCCCGGAAGGCTAAGAAAGCGGAACGACGACTGCCAAGATACACGTACTTGAAACTTGAGCGCCGCAAAGTCCCTGACATATTCGCTGCAGAGATTTTGCACACCTACATGGTAATCGGGCGCAAAAAATGTAAAAAACGACCCAGAACAGAGGCGCGAACGTGACAGTGACACTGAGATATACTTCTTAGGAGAAATTAGAAATCATAAATTTACATCCGATTAATGGCGTCTAAGTTTTATTGCTCAGTACGAATGGGATCAAATTACCGGTATTGATATCCCTGATAAAATCGAAAGTCGTGGATTTTCTTTCTGGACATTTTCTGGAATATGTTTTAGAATACCTGGCAAACCATGACTTTACGTGTGACATTGTTTATGTTTATTTTTAGCACTGCAAACCAACAACAATTTATATGTCACTTTGGTGTCAACTTAACTTTCAGGTTTCTAAACACGCAAGTATTTTACCTTATAAACAATCTGGTATGTAATTCGTTGCTACTAGGTTGGTATTTACATCTTGTTTGTTTAGAAAATACTATAAAGAATTTCGTCATCTTTGTTTTGGACATATCTCGTCATCATATACGAGTATTCGTATGACGATCTGGTGTGCTAGATGCTCCGTTGACATTGTTTGATGTTATCTGTTCTTCTTTCGATGCTATTTATCATTATTTCGGTAACGCCTTTACTAAAATTAATAAAGTGTTTACTAAATATTGGTCCATTGTTTGTATTCGATTTATTTATTAGATGATAGTATGAAGACTTCATCATCATTGAAACCTTTGATGTTACAAATGGATTCAGTTAGCATTAAGAGCAGTCTCAAAATAAATAACCCACCATTTGACGCATTTAATTTTTTTAAATTATCACATACACATTTTGATGACGTATGCGAGAAAATACCTGATCGTTAACTGTATAAATCTACACTTACTCAACTTTATCGCTATTCGAATCTACGATAAAATCGGCGAGCGCAATCTTAAGATTTGCTGGTCTTTCCAGAAATCTCAAGAACTTTCCTTTGCAATCATCGAAGAATTACGCGGTCTTAGTCTTGAACTTCAGCCGTCTTAAATAATCAAAGTCCGGATGAAAAGCCAAGCCAGGCATAGAATTACGCTTTCACATCGTAATGCGCATGTCGACATTGTACCGCGCAAATAAGGTGCGACCATTAATTCGCAAAAGACGGCATACAGCCAATGAACCACGGTCGCGATTATAACCAACGAGAGCAAATTGTTCGCGCCGTCGGTCGTTTTGCCGTACTGTTTCAATTAGCCGTTTCTGCCTATCGCCACTTTCCCTTGACTTATCTGACATTCAGCACTATCCCGGTGAAATCCAATTCGATCTTCGCCAAAGCGTGGGCTTTAACCGATAATTAATGAAAATCAATTAGCGAGAGGGCGTTGGAAATTCCTTTTTATTTTTTTCTATTTAATACGTTTATTGCAGGTAAATGAAACATTTTACACTTCATTATCATTTTTTGTTTACAAAAAGTTTTAATATTCCTGCCTGCACATTTCACTAGGAATTCTTTGGTAATTTTGAGGCTCTAGCGAGAATAAAGCGAGGCTTACTGGAAATATCAAAATTTGTTTGGAACATAACTTATCGAAACAATTTAAATTAAAAAAGGGTGAAATTCATGATCTTGTAGTAAACAATGCCGACCTGCCTAAACATACATAGCTTTGTTGTTAATTTTTTTTTAGAAAAATACAAAAATTATCCCAAAATTTGTCCATTCTTTTCAACAATAGCACAATTTTAAAGTATTATTTTTTTATTTCTGCATATTTTATTTGCATGATGTCATATTACGATGATGATAAATCATATTTATTTAATGTCCTTCATTGTTAGATGCAGAACGACATCATGCTTTGTTATGTGACATCATTTTCCGTCTTTCACTATCTGTCTTTTATCGTCATCCCTTCCCAGCGTGCATTAAATCATACTTAATAGAATTATTATTATGTTTAAAATGCACATATAGAAAAGAATTCATTGTAAACTGATTCATCATTACACAGAAATTCAAAAATTGTTTCAGTCAAACAGAGCATGCATACGTTTCTTGGGTTCACTGAATACGATTCGCTAATCAAATTTGGTTCACCAAATTTTTAATTTTTACCTATCCTACAATGCATGTCAACGGTGAAGTCAATAATTATACTAAACACTCGTAAAACATAAATTTTGTTTCTTACATGGCAGACCCAAAATGATAACCAAAATGTCGAAATTTTGCGAAATTCGCGTTTTGTCGTAATTTTATAAAGGTAACCAATCCATTTGGATACCGTAGTACTAAACAAATAACAAATAAGGTTGTTTATAACTTTTGCATTATTTTTGTAACGTGCAAATCCAATATGGACCATAAAATATAATGTGTACTAAACTAAAACTTGTGGTTTCTTATATTACTAAGTAAAAATCACTCCTATTCGATTCTATATCATCTGTCATAGTTCCATAATACGTGTAAACTATACAATCATTCTTTCAACAAAGTGGCTCTGTCCAAAATGGCGGATATAATTTACCACATACAGTATTTGGCAGTTTTTCTTCTTTATAAATAGAAAATAATCTGTGCACATTTGTAAACTTTTCATAATTAACAAAAAATAAAGATGAATATCATATATCAATATCAACCTCCGCTCATAAAATTTGGACCAATCAGAGCTCAGGACATATAGATCAATCACAGCTATGGAAATTTCCACCAATCGTAATCGTCCAATTTTATACCATTCAGGCTTTAAAAAATGTTCACCAATTAGTACTCAGGAAACATAGACCAATCAATGTTCAGAATGTATAGACCAGTCAGAGACTCCAAAAAAAAAAGAATACAAAAAATAAAGATGAATAATAGAAACACATATAAAAGGAAACAATGGTTCCGATGATCCACGATGATGGATTCACCATTTTTGTTTCACTATTTTTGTTTAGTTTTTTATTATTTTTAATACTTCTTGTAATTTTTTTTTTTTTGTACATTTTTGTATTGTAGGTTATTACATACTACCTGATATGGTACCTGATGACTTTTATCCGCCATATTGAATACAATCACTTTTTGTATAGAATGACTGTATAGTATGTTATTGAAAAACTATTACAGATTATATATAATGAATCGATTAAGAAGCGGTTTTGTACCTAGAGATATAAGAACCACCATTTTAGTACATGAAATGATATTTTATCCGCCATCTTGGGCTTATACGCTAGAAAAATAATAGCAATATTATAAATCATCTTACTGATACGTGTTTAGTATTACAGTATCTGAATGTGTTACTTATAATCATAAAACGATGAAATAGTATATTATGCTTCAAGGGAGGAAAGCGCGCGATTCCTGAGCGGGAGGTTTGCTACCCGTGCGCGCGCTTACCTCCCGTGTGGCATACGCTATTTTTCTCCCTACCCCATCCATTACTCCCGCTGGCTGCACTTTCCGTCCCTAGGGAGTAATGAGAACGACGTGCGCATGCGCGCTGGTGCCCGGGCAGAATCGGCAACTTTCGTCCCGCGTTTCAGTCATGGAATACGGACATTCCGACGCGGTCGGGAGAAAAAAACATTTTGGCCGCCATTTTGGGTCTGTCATTTTATAACAAAATTTGATTCTCATAGACTGGTTAGTACAATTATTAGGTTCATCGATTACATGCATTCGAAGTCGGTAAATAGAAAGAATGTATTTAATTTGTATTCATTAAGAAAAAAACGCGGTAAAATACGATATTTTTGCAAAATATTTTAAAAATCTTCTGAAATTACTTTTTTATGCTACCTAAACTAAAAATTAAAAACGGCACCTCCGAAAACGTTTAGACAAGTTCTTATCCAATTACCTGAATATAGATCAGGTCCTGTTGAGGAATGCAACGTTTGATTCATTCAGAGCCTGATATCAGGCAGGGTATTTGATTCCTTTAATGAATTTTTAACTGATATCTATCAAACCAAAAGTCTTACAAGATTTCCCGAATATTCCTCAGAGCCTAACTAAGTAGTGACCAAACACTTCTAATTGAATTCATCCGGTGGAATTGATCATTGTTCGGAATCATGAATTCGTAAGCGATACTCCATCATAGCCTGCTCAGAATTCATCAGGTGGATTTGATCATTGCCAGATCTACTCGAACTTAACAATCAGGCAGTTCGAAAAGAGATCATCTTTAGTAGACATCAAATTCAATGAAAAAAAAATTTAATTTCCTAACGATATTTTCATATAAATCTGGAAGATCATGTGGAGAAAGTTAAGATTAAAATAGATATGACTTCACTTTAATTCATATTTTTTGTTGTTTTAAAGATGTACTAAAAAATATTGATCCTTTCATTTTAAAACAATATTGGCAAAAACGGCTAGAAAATGTATTCCTTTCATTTCCGAATGATGTCAACGAAGATTAAATCTGATCACGATCCGATTCGGACGTACTCATTTCTTCATCGACCTGGACGGGAGTTGGAGATTGTAGATGAAACTTTTACTGATAATAGGTGAAGAAAGTTGGTACTCGTTGGACTGGATGCAAAAATCGGATAAATCTAGGATTAAAAATGACACGTCTCGCCCTGTTGGATCCAAAGTAAACCTGCAGCCGTAACGTCGCGCCTCATTATCTTCCCCATTGTGCAGCGGCGCTCTCCAAACGGAGGAGGGTCGTGGTCAACTTTCTCCTTCGACCTCGTCTTCCGCGATAGCGTGTCTATCCGCCTATTACCCGTCCTGGTAATAATCTCGAGATTATGCACTCGGTGCAGTAAGCGATCCTATGCATGTAAGAGAATCTTAGCTCCTGGACGAGACTACCGCCGGTAACGAGACGAGACTTTATGGATTTTTCTTTTCTTCGATGCTCTCGAGCCGATTACGATCGTTACTTTTGCCGGGACCGGTCTAGAACGCAAATTGATCATTGTGTCGCTTTGGAGAGATTTGCATTTTAAGAGATACGGCGCGAAGGTGCGATAGATCCCTATGAACGGTGGTTATTTATGTGATTTGCTCTTCACAATCGCAAAAATCTGAATCCGGCCTTGAAACCATGCCATTCTCGAGCATTTACGCCACATACGCGTGATAAGGTGGTTGGCAAAGCGTTGATGCACGTTATTATCGATGCCGACTATAAATTAGTGCAACTCGTGATGCAAAAGTGGAAATGGTTGTATATATTCAATTTTTTTTAAACTAGTAAAACGTGTCGGTAGTACTCAATTTAAATTCGTGTCAAAGCCGAGTTGAAAGCTGGTCGAAGATAATTGGAATTCGTGTCAAAATTTCTTTGGCATCATTTTATTTAACTAGTTCAATTTTGAAGTCATTAAGCCAAGTGTCTATTCCAGGAATTCTGAGGACGCTGACTATTTTTATCACGAATTAAGAATTCAAATTGACAGATTTTGTATGATGGTCGAATTTTGGAAAAACATGTGTTATTCAAGAGAATGACAATAAAACCAGTTGTTTAGAGTAGTTTCTAACTTATAAAAATGTGAAAATGACCGATATATATGACGACAAAATGTTAAAGTGTTGAAAAGTCGAATTGAAAGCTTGTCAAAGATTATTGGATATTCTATCAAACTTTGTTTGGAATTATTTCATTCAACTAATCTAAAGTTGATGTGACATTATTTTGAGGTAAATTTGACGATTTAATCCTCGTTTTTACATTACGTATTTCGTATTCACAATTTGGACCAATAACAATCAGAGTTCAAGACATATAGATCAATCACAGCTACGGAAATATCGACCAATCCCAATCGCCGAATTTTCCACCAATCACGCTTCAGAAAATATGGACCAACCAAAGCTCTGGAAATATAGGCCAATCAGAACTCCAAAAATCTTGAATAATCATAATCTCTGATTTTTGCACTAATCAGAATATGCGAAATTTAGACCAATCAATGTTTAGGAAATATAGACCAGTAAGAGCTCTCGAAATCTGAACCAATCACAACCTCAGATTTTTCCACCAATCAGGACTCACGAAACTTGGTCTAATCAGAGTTCACAAAATTTTGAATATAGACCAATGAGAACCCCGGAAATCTGGACCAATCACAATATCCGAAATTTTGGCTAATCATAGAAGCCGAAAGTTGTACCAATTACGCTCTTTCCAATTAAAGGTTACATTCTGTTGCAGTACATTTGACTATTATGTCCTCATATTTGTATGATACATTTTGTGTTCACAAGTCTAATACATATCACGATATGTAACTGAGTGGACGTCGAACGTGTTGTGACAGGCATTGAATATGTTGAAGTTAATTTATTTGACTTCATTTACCCACGTGCCATTTACTTCATTGCAAAACTAGTTTTAGATGATTTCGAAATCATTTGGTATTATTTAGAAGTATAGTTAGCTCGATTTGGAACAGAGTATGACATCCTTTCAAAATTAATTTCGCTTCATGTTGAAGTTAATTTAACTCCGCGGCGTAGGTAATTTCACTTCGTCAAGAAGTAGGTTGGGCACCATATTATAATTATTATAGTAATAAATATCAAAATACATTTAATCATATATTCCACAAAATGCACTTCAATACAAATATTTTATGAAATTTTCGAAAATATATTAACAATACGTTGACAATTTTTGACGACACAGTCGTGCCACTTTTGAGTCAAAATCAAAATATATTCTGTATCACTACAAAGTGTTTAATGAAAGTATACGAAAGGAGCTTAGTTCACCAATTTTATTTAAATTTTATTTTAGCTTAGTTTAAGTTCTATTAATATCTGAAGGAAATTTACATCAAAATACAAAATGAATACGATATTTTTATTTTATAAACAACCAATACACAGCGAGGTTATGTACTCTATAAGCTGGATTGGTCGACCATTTGTGATACCGAAATGAAGAAAGGCTGTTAATCTTGCCTTTAGCATCACTAATGCAACATGCTACAATAAAACTGAGCAATAACGCTTTCCCATACTGAATACTCGAATTCATTTGCCCAACGACGAGTAAAGTCCAAATGGCCGGAAAAAGTGCCCGTACATGAGTCAAGGCGGCGTGTAAGCGTCGTTAAACGTGTTAAACGCTCATACACGAATGCCTTGTCTATTAGGCGTATGTCCGGTCTCAACATTACCACATGCGCATTCATACACACACGCATACACAAACAAACACACCATTAAACAACATTGAGAAAGGTTACGGCGAAGTCTTCCGGCAGGGATGACGTAAGCATTAAAGGCAAACGGAAGGAGGGAGATGGGAACCCTGAGGGCCGACCACAAAGGTATATGAAAGGGCTGAGGGACTGTAAGGGGGATTTTCTCGACACAAAAAAGAGGGTGTTGAGACGTAAATAGAATATATGCGAACCGACATTATGCCTTAAATGGTTCATATCGTATTACGCAGAATTTTCTCTCGTTCACGGATCAAGGCAACGTATTAAGACGGAACTGTCATTGTCTAAAAGTAGAAATAATTTAAAATCTTAAATAAAAAAAGAAAGTACAATTTGAACCAATCACAATCGCTCGAGTTTCTACCAATATCATCTCCAGAAAATTTGAACCAATCACAATCGCTCGAGTTTCTACCAATATCATCTCCGGAAATTTTGACCAATCAAATCCGCCAAAATTTTAGCCAATCGCAATGGCTTGAATTCATCGCAATTGTTCAAATTTCTACCATTTACAGCTCTGAAAATTAAACACTTTGAACATTTGTTTAAAATCTCAAAAAATATGAAATGAAGGTAAAAACATGCAGAATTGCACTGGACAGTTGTGAGTTATTCGTGCATTGTAGATTACGAGATTGAGAAAAACATGAAAAGGAAGAATCGAGAAGGTCCAATTTAAGGAGTGAAATTTCACGCCAAAAGGTGCGTTAAGCGGAAACGAGTGTGCGATAAGTAGCGTAATACGCAAGCGGTCAGCCGACCAAGGCCCGGGTTCATCGTCCACTTTCTCTGGCCCCGATCATCGTAGATCGCGAATCGCAAGATATCGGACCCCACCGAAACGCATTCCTCGCGATGACCAACCGATTTCCTTCCTTACGCACGTTTATTGCGTCGACGTTACAGAAAGCAACACGACATCGGAAATCGGAGCTTAAGCGATAAAAAATCGATTGGGCGTGTGACTTTCACGCCGAAAGAAAAGGGTGCATTATTTCCTTTTTTTCAACCAATTATAAGTTTGTTTACTTTCATTCCAATCACATTTCTGCGTAACTATGGCATTATAACGTGTAACTCGTTAATGAGAAAATTGTCAATGGGGTTTTTTTAACTGTCTAAATATCCTAAGTTTAGATCAATGATAATTTTATTCGCTTCGTTATTTACGCCCAATTATAATTGATACAGATATAGTCACATTTTTTAAATATTATGTCAAATCTTATTTTACATTCAATTGTGATCACACTTCAAATATCAATAACTGAACAACTCTGCAGTTTAAAAGAAAACAGCATGAAAATGATTAAAAATAATATTAGGGAAAATATAAACAAATAACGAAGTTGATTAAAGCAAGAACTCTGCAGAATGAATTAGCGAGAAAAGAAACTAATGTTGCAATAATATAGAGCATGGACCTTTTGATCTCTATAATGGGAAAAATCTCTGAATATGAACAAGATTAAAAAAAAAGTTTCGGCTAAAAGTCGGATTACTCGATGATATCAGTGAACTTGACCCCAACGATCATTGTCAAGATTACTTACGAGTTAAAATGAATTTTAAAATAGGAATCTCTATTTTTAATTCCGAATTTAAAAACAGACGGATATTCCACGCTCACAATCGTTATTATGTTTATCAGCGCTCCCATAATTTAGACCAATCAGTGATGAGGGACTGTGGACCAATCGGAGCTCCGGAAATCGCGACCAATCACAATCGCCGAACACCAATCAGGCTTCAGAAAATGTGGAACAACCAATGATCTGGAAATATGGGCCAATCAGAGCCCAAGAAATCTTGACTAATCATACCCTCAGAATTTTTCACTAATCACGATATACGAAATTTAGAACAATCAGACCCGTGAAATTTCGACCAATCACAATCGGCGAATTTTCCATCGGGCTTTAGGAAATTTGGACCAGTCAATGCTTAGGAAATATGGACCAATCAGAGCACCGGAAATCTCGATTAATCACAAACGCCAAATTTTCCACCAATCAGGCTGCAGAATTTTAGACCAATCGGGGCTCAGGAAATATGGACAAATTACAATCGCCGAATTTTCCATCAATCAGGCTTCCGAAAAATGTGGACCAATCAGTGCTCTGGAAATATAGGCCAATCAGAGCCCCAGAAATCTTGACTAATCATAACCTCAGAATTTTTCACTAATCACGATATACGAAATTTAGAACAATCAGACCCGTGAAATTTCGACCAATCACAATCGGCGAATTTTCCATCAGGTTTTAGGAAATTTGGACCAATCAACGCTCAGGAAATATGGACCAATCAGTGCTCAGAAAATATGGACCAATCAGAGCACCGGAAATCTCGATTTATCACAATCGCCAAATTTTCCACCAATCAGGCTTCAGAATTTTAGATCAATCGCGGTTCAGGAAATGTAAACCAATTAGTTTAGGTACGTTTAGTCTCAATTTGTAAAAAATGTTTAGTTACGTTTAGTTTCAATTTGTATCATTCCTAATCGATCCCAATTTTCTGAGCTATATTCCAAATGTTCAATTCCAGAACGATCAAATTTCCGGATTGCAGCCATCGGAATCATAATTTATCGAATACATAATTACAAACTCTAATAAATAAAATGTTGTCCACCCACGTTTGAGTTGCATTCAAAACAAAATACAAATTAGAAATGAATGAACTCCAGATTTCCTCTAAAACGTAACGTATTGAATTTAAATTAATTTTAGATAACCGCATCAATGTATGCTCACCCATTATACCAGAAGGGCAACCGGATCAATGGAATACTTCAAGCTAGCCCTTCTAGTAGACAAAGAGGGTGCTAAGATCTAATATTAAAATAGATTTAAGAGTCATTGAAAGTAATGAAACTACTCATTGGATAATATTTGTGTGAAGGGGGATTTTAGTCGCATCAACAAATAGAGGAGGTATAACAATAATAAGTATTATGATTTTGATCACTTCGCATACACTCAATTTACAACAGATTATTCCATGTGTATTTTAAATAGCATTTTGTGATTTGAAAAGTGATTTATTTTAGTTTATCAATTTAATGGTTATAATATGTGTGTGCATGTTGGCGTGTAGAAAATATTATACTCAATTCAATTGAAAAATATGAAAAAAATATGAAAATATACTGCAATTTACAGATTGAAAAAATTTTAAATAGATTTTACGATTTTTGGACCACTTGTGTGTTAAAAAAAATAAAAACCGAACTGAAAGATTCGAGGCAGAATGAACTGAATCCAACATCTGGGGATTGCTAATCCAACAATCGTATATATTATCCTACATCAATATTGAGACAAGTAAACAGAGTTTCTGAATGCAATCAGTTTATATTGACTTTGAATAGTACAATAAACCAAAATTGCGATTATTTAGACATAATTTATAAATTAAGTTACTATTTTCTTATAATATAACTTGCGAAAAATTAAATTCACACTTTGTGCAGTTTTGGGAATTTCAACAATAGTATGTAATCAATTATGCTAGATTTTGTTTAACCAACTCAAATAAAATAACAATCAATGATGATAGCAATTGAAAATACTTTATAAACAAATACAAAAAAGTGATTATAAAAAATAAAAGGAAAATAAAAGTTCGGTTAAAGCAAATGCAGTAGTCGCATTTAAGGAAGAGGAACAATTTAAAACATGTAAACGTTACATGATGTAATACATAATACTATTTAAAAATAATCGTACCTTTAAAAAAATTAGCAACGGTTTCTAGAAACTGCATAAACAAATAAAGAATATCAAAATGATCATTATCGAATTAATGGTCGATTATTAAAAAGTAATTACGAGAAATGCGGGAAAGCGTTCAAAATTTTCCAAACCCAATTATAAGAATTCGATAACAAAGGAACATTTTTTTATAGAATAAAATTATATGAATGTTTCAAAGACATTTTTCTGGAACATTTCTGATTGATAAATACAAAATTTGCATATTAAAATTTGTCCATCATCACGACTATAAGATAATAATATCAAGTTATGATTAATGAATATTACATAAATATTAATGACCTGCCGTGCTCACGATATATGCAACAATTAACATTCCGCACTTTTAAATTTTGATAATTCCGATTTGAATGAATATACATAATTTTATTCATTACTATTTAATGCATTAATAGGAATAATCAGATTGTTTTTATGTGTATTTTTTTAATACACTTTTTGCTTTGAATTTCGCAGTATCTAGTGTGTACTAAATTATTTTAATTGAATAATGTTGTTATCATTAATATTTGAATAGTGACAAATTAAATTTAATTATGCATCGTTTTAATAAAACACATATAATATTTAAGATTTTATCAAAGCACATATTTTAAAATATATATTAACCCATTAACCTCCAAATGCACTAGATTGTTATCGATTTTAGGGTTTATTTTATATAAAAAGACCCAACGTTTATGCTAGAGGAATTAGTGAACTTAATTTTTGTTCTTATCTTGTTAACAAAATGGCGGACAATACGCTGAAATATTTGTACGTTTAAAAAAATACCCTGAATTAGATCCTAAAGTAATTCTGTATGAAGAAAACTCTTTACCTGATGGTTGTTGTGATTACTAATACCAAATTTATGAACAGATTTTTAAAATTCAAGCTGTGGTCCCAAAATATTCATAGATTTGTATGATTTTGAATTTTTGTATGTCTCATTGCTGATAGCATATTTTAAACTGCCTAAAAAAACGTCGAATTCTAAGCAAAATTGTCAATGAAATGCATCTTTTGTGATTTTCTTATAAATAAAACTGTTTCCGAGAAAAACAATTTTCGGGAAAAAGCTCAGATATGGTCGCCCTTAGTTTAAAGTAGACATTTTTAATTTTGAAAATTACACTTTTGTTATCAACGTCAACAAAAGCACTGATAATGATAAAAATCGTCGATTTTCGGACCGACTTTTTCTGTAGTTGAATAGTGCTGGAAAATGACTTGAATGAATTAATCTTTAGAATAAACGTTTAAAATAGAACATTTTCCATTTTCTTATTGAATAAAAATTGCATGAGAAAAGAATATAAAGGACTACACGTGTCCCTATATAAAAATGGATGTTAATCCTGCAAATGCATTGGTTGAATTTGTCTACAGTGAAAACAATGTTACTTCGCACAGTTGATGCAGATCTTCTAAGTGCAACTATGAATCACCAGTCCGATGACGTCACTACTGCAGTGGACCAGCATAAGTCATGATGAAGACACATCGTCACTCGCCTCGTGGATTGCTTTATCGACAATGGTTGAATAATATGCATTGAAATAACAATGAAGTCAATTGTAGCACTTCAATATTTTTCAATGGAATATTTTATGTGCTATTTAAAGTCTCCAACATGTCGGTAATTAATTAGAAATGCTTAAAAGCATCTAATTCATGTCAGTTTTGAACACTGTAAGTAATTTTAAAATTTTCTAGAAACGATGAAAATGCAATAAAATGCGAGACGTCTTCATTTTATTTCATAATATGCTTTGAATTCATTTTTAATTTTTTTTAATGATCTTCTTTATTATCTATTGTTATCGTACCTATGGGTGTCTAAATTACTTAATTGGTAAGGTGTAAATGAATTTAAATATAGTTTATCAAATCTACGATTTTTACATATTACACACATTTTACTGATAGCAGAAGCATCAAATTTTCCATCGCTCCTTCGTATGTTGAAAGATATTTCAAATTATATCATAATTCCCCTAAAATTGATTAGGATATTTATAATTTCCCTTATTTTATCTGATAAAGCTTTCAATTACGATTGTACAGTGAATATTACATAAGTATTAATTTAGTTTTCAAAAAATTTATTAGTTTTCAAAAGGAAAAACTTTTTCTTATAAATTACAATAAATATTGTGCAAAATTAAAAAGTGTACTGAACGAAATATAGTATTCAGAAGAAAATCTACAAGTTTTGAAATTCAGAGAAAAAATGTTATTCTTTGAACAGTTTCGCAAAAATTTATTAATTTCCTTAATATTCATGCTTTTATTGTATCTACTATTTTAAATGTCAAAATCTACCAGTTATCTCGTTTTTATATGGTACATTGCTCAATATACGGATTTTGAATACAATTATTATATTTTTATCATAAATGTAACTTCTTACACTAATTACTAATGGATTTCCTTTATCGCTATGACTGTTTTTTGACATTAGTAGGTGTTAAAAGTTAATTACAGAGATGGAAGAAATTATTTAATAATTTTTAATGTGTTACTGATAACAATCAACGTAAATATGCCTTTAATCGATTTCGAGTGTGAAGAAACCGATTAATGCATACATGGCTTCCAAGTGATTTATAGAAAATTTACCTTCAAGCGTAACTTTTCAAAGGAATTTGTTTGATATTTTGATCCTGTATAATTTTGTTTAATTTCAATAATTTTACGTTTCTATATTCTTAAATACATATTTCGTAAATATTATTAATCAATTAGCGTCCCGCAGCTGAATCCATTTTGGACTCATATGTTTTAAATCGCAAAAAACAATATTGCTCTTTAAATTAGATTCTCTATTTTACTGCATGGTTTCAAGAGTCGCTGAACGAGAATCTGAAATTAAATTTTAAAAATTTCAGACTGATTCCAATATATGCCCAAAGTATTTTTCATATTTCTGATTGACACAGTAAAACATACTTGAGGATGTTTCATCATATTATATCCGTTATTTGGAATGCGGAATTCTAAGTCTGCAGTCGTAAAAAGCGACATTAAACATACAGATTTTGGGTTAGAAACGTCACTGGGAATCAAAAATGACAATAATTTATTTTAAAATATCATTTATAAAAGTAAACATCTCCTAAAGGTGTTAATAATAGAGATCACAAAATGTACAGCGAATGAAAACTTTTATTATTGAAACTTCTATTCCATCTACGTTTAATATACGTTTATTACAGGTAATTTTCGTTTAAAAATGGTTTAGGGTACACGATGTAAAAGTTTACCGATTTTATTAAACTGTATCGTTTAATGTAAGGTTATCACATACGTTTATAATACGTATATAGCATTCGTAACGTATTTTAAACATCAGAAAATCGTTTATGAACTACAACAAATACCAGGAGACTAAAGTGAATGTAATAAAGGTGTTGTAAACATACAAAGATGAAAGACGTTTAAATTTTCTCAAAGATACTCCATTTATAAAACGTGTATACAATTTACTTTAGTATTCGTTTTTGCAGTACGTTAGTAAAACGTCGAACTCATACCACTTTTGAACCAAAAATATTTTAAATGTTCATTATCTATTTAGTGTCTTTATTGAGGTTAACATACTATGGTTTAATATACGGTTATTTTATTACCTATAAGTTTGGTTTAAAAATAGTATAGATGCAGTTTGCTCTTCTTTCTTACGTATCTCAGTCGGGACACTCATTTTTTCAGTGGTAATTGTGATAAATTTATACAATCTTAAACATAACCTATAACATAAACTTTTCTAGAAAATCATATTAAAGAACCTATCACTTGCCACAAATAATTGTCTACATTTCTGCAACTGCAAGACCACCAAACATGCAGTTTGTTTTACCAAATAAATATTTATCTAATATCTGTTAAAATCATTTAGACATTCCATCGTATATTTTCAATAAGCCAATATCTCGTAATTGACGACTTCAATGTTCATGAACATACAAATGTTTTTTTTTTAATTTACCGATCGCATGCGATGCAGTTGACGCGACAGTCTTGTTTTCAACGGATTCACCGATACATCCAGAGAAAAAACTGTCGAGATAACAAAATTGACGAAGGTTGCGTCTGGCTGGCAGGGACATTAACATAACTCGTGACCGAAGTGAAACAAGCACTTTTACCCGTAATTGTACTTTATGATCCGCTTATCGGCAAACAAGGCGTCGACGAGGATAAAAATCGGTCGCCGAATTAATTACTTGTTTTTTGTTCATTTTTTCCCAATTTTTTTTTGTAAACCTTGCGAAAGTGATGCCGAAATTTCTTTTTCGATCCTTTGACATTTATGTTGCGATCATAAAAATTGTGATCCTATTCTATTTAATTTAAAAATGATTTGAAACTTTTGTCCGTTATATTTTAAAATAGGCCTGAAAACCATCAAATTGTTCATCAACTTTGAGCTCACAGATTTCTCGACCCAATAGAACGGTTTAAAAAAATGTAAAATGTCAATTTGTATCGTTTTTTAAGACATTTGTATACAAAATTCAACCGATTTTTCTCGATACCGACCGATATTGTACCGAAATAAGTGCTTCTATACACTAAAAACCATGAAAACGTGGCATTAGTAGGTAGTTTTTTAAATATTTTTTCTCCGGCATGGTAATCATCGAAAAGGAATATCTTTTTTGCGTAACTAATATTATAGTTGTTTATTTCATTTGATTGATCATGACGTTCGATTGCAATTTTTGTTGCTTTTCGATGGTTGCTATGTTAGAAAAAAAATCTACCTACAGATTTTCAAAGTACAAGTACTAATACCATAGTTGAACAGTAAATCGGTAGTTATTCATGAAAAAATCGCGTGAAAATGTGATTTTTTATATAAATGAACATTTGACACTTTTTCAAACCGATTTATCGTGTAGAGCTGATCCGGAAACATAAAAAAATTTACGTTATAACTGATTACGATTTATGAGATTAAATATGAGAAATCACGGATTGGCGACTAATAATCACTTGTAATGATTAAGTTCTTTAGAACTGCAAGTCAAATAAAAAATTATAATGTTGATGCATATACTTATTGACATATATAAACATATAAACGTACTTTTGCAAATTATAAATCCATCGGCAGATAGAATTTCAAAAATCGACATTGTGTAACACGTTGCAGTGATTAACCGTAATCGATTTTATTTAAATTCCGTTATTTTCATTGGATCATTCAATTCAGAGAGCACACTCAGTATCGAATTTCGGGGATGCTCGAATAAATTCTTCCGGTACACCCGGATGGTTTTTTCAAAATACCGATATGTCCCGGAAGCCTGGTAGGAGGAGCCTATAGGAAAGTAGGTCGATTGATGATACCCTTTATGTTCCATTGTGAGTATCGATCTATTAGGAAACGGGAAATAGGGAAAATAGAGCAAAAGATGCAGAAGGCCACATGCAACGGTATTCTGCATTCATTATTTTAATTTGCCTTTTTTGAATAATTCCTTTTGTAATATTCGGGGTTGCCGCCTGCATAACGTTTCTTTTTTTATTGGGTTGGCATTTTTTTCAAGAATCTGCAGGTATGACACCTCCGGTTTCGACCTTTTGATGGGCGTCCGGAACTGAAACAGATGTTAAAAAAACAATTATTGTATATTGTTTTAAAATTTGCACTTTAAAAAAAAGACAGAATAGAGGATTAATTTAAGCTGTAACAAAAACAAGGGTAATTAGAAAGATACATACTTATGTCATACATTGGCTTAATTGAAGACGTAACAATGATAAGACATTTTTTACAATATGTAATCTATTATTTTCGTTTTCTTTTAAATTCGTACATACATACATGACATTTACAAAACAAACTAAAATTAATAATTATGAGCAATTGACAATTTGT
This sequence comes from Trichopria drosophilae, assembly GCA_030407085.1. Classification (NCBI taxonomy): domain Eukaryota; kingdom Metazoa; phylum Arthropoda; class Insecta; order Hymenoptera; family Diapriidae; genus Trichopria; species Trichopria drosophilae. Next base: position 95,108,446 of record CM059586.1, on the reverse strand, counting down.
AAACTTTTATTTGGTCAAAATGATGTTTCGCTTTCAAAATTACTTTGCAGGTTCTTAGTGATTACTAAATTACTCGAGAAAAATTCATCAATAACATTTAATTATTTACCGTTAACAGCATATTAATTTCGTTATTCAAATTTGATTTTTAAATTACATAGATTTTAGAATAATATCGTTAATCTTTCAAGAAAATTTTCAAGTGTATTTTAACTTTATTTGAAGAATTACTAAATTATTCAAGAATAAAGAAACATCTTTAAAATTATGAATACATATATGGATAAAATTGAAATTTTTTGGAACTATTAATGAACATCGTTGTGAAATTTGTGACATTTATAATTTAATGAAATGTCATGTGTAATGATCAAAGTTGTGTTTGCAATGTAGAATACATGCTACAAGATATAATATGATATTCACATATTTTGCAAACATAGCAATATGTATGTGTACCATCATACTTAATGAACAACTAAATAAATCTAATTTACTGGACACAGCTACTTTATATCAATATAATTATTATTATTTGGTAACTGCAGTTGCGTAAGTCAAGCTCATTTGTGTGCCACTGAATTTTAGTAAATAAGTGTAATTAGATACATCATATTATATTGACGTCTTGTATTTTGAGATTATGTATGCGCAATTCGGAGCGTCAATACATTGACTAACAAAATAACATTTAAGTAATGTTTACTTTTCATCTTGCATCGGAACAGAAAGATGTCATCAGAGCTACATAATTATGAAATTTAATATAAGATACGACATTAGTGTTATTTAATAAATATCTATGATCGCAACTAACGTTAAATGTTATGGTAAAATTGCAAATTTTTTGTAGTAAAATATTCGATAACTATTTTTTAATTATTACGATATTAGCAATGAAGTAATGCTCTCGTGACAATTGAAAATATTTTGTCATCTTCGTTAACCATAAAACAATGTACATTAGTACTTCTATATTACAATAAAAGTTTATTTAGATAGAAAAACTATAAATAAATCAAATATTTCGAGGATTTGATGCAGATATAATTAATGCAAGATCCCAGAGATACGAAAAAAGTAACGCTTCATGTTGATGATAATGAACTCTTATTTTCAACATTTTACGATTTATTAGTACAAATGAACCCAAAACACTAAGCGCTCTGGAAATCCAGGATCATTAAATATAGTCACTAATATCAAGAATTACCATAATATTAAGCCATTAAAAAATTAAAAAATAAATTAATAATACTAAAGCAAACTTCCATGGAATTAAGGTATATTAAACGATAGTGCCTTTATTGCAAATAATTAAACGGTCCACATTGTTTCGTTTAATAAACAAGTAATATTTTCGTTATTTAGAATTTTTCATTATTTTTCATTATTTAGATATTTTGAACCCACAAAAAATATATTTTCTGGATAGGATTTCTCTTATAGATAGCAATACTTTATATACTTAAACAAATTTATGTAAAAATTGACATTTCCTTAGTCGTATAACAGTTTAAAATCTTAAAATTGCTGTATGTCTGAAATTAGGAATTTACGAATTAATTTTTCAACCAAACTTACTGTATAATGAATGTATATTAAACCATAGTGTTTTTATTTGGAAGTGTAATCGGTAATAGTTAAATAAAATAAAATATTGTCCAAAGTCCTTCCGAAATGTTTAATACAGATGTAAAAATTTTGTATAAACATAAATTTATAATTAAGTCGAATTTTTATTTCTATCACATTAACTTCATAAAATGGGGACGCGACCAAGATATTACGTAAATGTTGTTCGCTACAGATTAAATTAAAAAGATAAAGCGACATCCTAAAGATTTCCAGAAGTTAATGACCTTTCGCAAACACATTCTACAAACATAATATCAATTACATAATTTTTATTTAACTAAAATTACATAACGTTCACCACGATCGTTGGCGCTAACGACCCGGTTATATTAACCGAATCAAATGCAAAAATTTCGCCGTCATCGATCATTAAAAAAAGAAAGAAGAATGCGGTGCATTGCGGATATAATGAAAAATAATTGTAAATCATGGTGAGGGAAATTATCTGATGAGTGAATAACCTTACTGTAATGCATTACCTTACTCTTACGTTTCCATGGGAATGAAAAAACTGACGAAAAACTGCAGTGCCCTTGAGAGGAAAAGAGAGGTTGATTGTTAGAGAGAAAAAGATAGATGATGCATCCGAAATCGGATCGCAGCCTGCGGGGAAAAAGTGAAGAGAAAGAAGGGAAAGTATGAGATGACTAAGTTTAAGTGTGCGTGATAGCAGCGGTACACGCGACGTCTTCTGTCATAACATGCGGTTTCACAATGACGGTTATCCAGGCCAGAGCCCCGTTAGCTTTTCCTCTTGTATTTACACCTACAATTCGCTTGTCCATCCCTTTGTCTCGTTTCATGTCAAAATCTCATGTTTTGTATATGTGCCATCTTGAATTTCAAAAATATGCAATTTATAAAATTGCTAAACAAAACTGCCTAGAAGTAAAATATCAAAACAAATAAAAAAGAAAATAGGTTTAGGGGGTATACGCAGTTCTGAAATCTATACTCCAAATTTATAGGAGTGAAGATTGGATTACTCTTGTAAAAGAGTGAATTTTCAGAATTAAGAAATAAAAATTCCATGTGCAATAAGGCAAAACTCCAGTAAAACTCAAAAAATTTACTCTTGAGGAGAGAAATTTCGCACTTTCCTAAAAGGGCTTCATTTTCACTCCCTAAAAAGTGAATTTTCACTCCAAGATATTTAAAAGGGTATACATAATGACACAAGCAGTGTAATGCATTAACATTGTTTGAGTAAAGGTGTCAACTATTCGATAACGAAACTACATCCAGAAAAATATCAATGGCCATGACCAACTGATAAACATCAGATCACTAATAACTCGTCATTTCCCGCATCGAAATAATTAAAAGATTGAAATTGTAATGTTTACATATAATTACGAAGATATAGATAATGTGCGCAGTGCCTTCTATACATAATTGTATCGATATTATTCGACCGTTAATAACCTGTCAATGCCCAGAAATTTGCATGACAAACTTGTAAAAAGAGTGGAAATATATTTTAAAATGAGGGTACTCTTTCAACTTGAATGATTAAAATTTGAAAACATACATCGTTTTTGAGTGTTTTTTTAGGTTACACTCATGTTTTTAAATTGTAACATTTATGTACAGTACGCAGTTAAAAATAAAACATCGGTTAAGCTAAAATATTCATAGTGAATAAATCTGTAAATGATTTCAAGCATCTACAAAAATCGAAGGGCGCAAAATTATACTTTATTGACCTCTCCTACCAAGGAAACGATGACAAAATCGCAAAAATGTCTGTACATATGTACGTGAATTATCTCATGTATACCTTATGTGAAACACAATGCATTATCAAATAAACAGGAAAAATAAAACTTGTTTGATCAATTTTTAAAAAGTAAAATGTGACGTAAGATTCGCACCGATAGTAGATGGCGGAAATTGAACCCCCTTTTGATCTTTATTTGACTGTCGTTAAAATGTGAAGGAAGAAATCTTATAAATATTAGTTTAAATTGATAATAAGAAAACAAATGTCACAAATAAATATTACAGTATAAAACCACTATATTTTATGTATATTATTGCATCCATTAGAAGGTTTTAAGAAATCGGGAGAAGTATAATCAGTAAACAAATTTAAATCAATACAAATTAAGGAAAATTTATTGCAATTGAAAATAACTAAATAAATTTCAGAAGAATTTTTAACCTAAACAATGTCTTACTTCAGTTCTATGAATATAAAAATATCAACATTTTTATTTACTTACTGCTGGAACAAAATTTCTAAAACTTGCTTGAAAAATTACTGAAATATTTCGCAACATAAATCATTTTTAATCTATTATGGTAATAAGGATATTGTCCTTTTGTTGTTTTTTGTTTAGTACAAACTCTAACAATATTCTAATACCTCGGAATATTTTAAACAAAAGATAAGGTTCTCCTTGTCATTAAACAAGTGTATTTATTTATTAAATTAAAAAAAATCAAAAGACCAAATAAAAATTGCCAAAGTCAAAATATAATAATGTAAATTAATACGAATTAGAACAGAAAAAAAATATATTCATAAAATAGCCATAACCATATTGAAAAAACTCATAGCACGAAAAAAAAACAAAAATTAAATACTTTTCGAAACTATGGTAAAAGTGAAATATCAATAAAAATCACTAACAATGAAATAAAATATTCCATCATCAACGACAAATAGTAAAAGCATTTTAATAGGATAAGGACCTGCAAATCTTAGCAAACAAAGATTACTAAAAAAAAATGAAAGAAAATTGATAATAAAACCATCAAAATAAGCCTCAAGGAAATTTTTTGAAAAAGAAAAATGGCTTCACAATTAAATACGACCGAGTGACGTCATTCTAGAATGATAATAAATATGTGTTGGTAACAACATTGAAAACATAATCCTTTATAAATCGGTTTGTTTTCAAAAAGTACACGAATTTCTCAAAGCAATGAAGCAAATATTATTGCGAATCTAAGCATACTTTTTTAAGCGCCTTTCGAAGTTCATCGACACGGTATTTTGAATTCGAAATCGTAAACAGTGTGCAACAAATAACGCACGCGAATTGCAGTAAATATTTTTTATAATTCGACAAGTATTTAAAGTCTTCTGCCCGAACCTCGGCTCGATCACGTTTCGTTTTTTCACGTAAATTCCACTCTCGACGCCAAAGTTCTCATTTAACGTTTTTTATTGGCGCGAGAAAAAAAAAGTAGCACGATCCCATTACTCGTAGTATTTTTGCATTTCAAAAAAATTGTTTACAGATATATCCTGTGACGGATTGAAAATTTACGTGCTTATTTGTTATCAATGGGTTATTCACTTCTGCGATTAGCATTTTTACTTTTTTATTAAGCGTGTTGATAGTTTTTGCTGTGTGATTTTAAGTGAAAAGAATATTAAAATATGTGTGGTAGCGAAAATCTCTGACGTTTGGAGAGTTTAATTCAATAATTTTTTAATTATCATGTTACAATGTTGTACTTTATTCCGTATTTTAAAATATTAAAAAATTCTACAATATTATCTAAAAATTATCAAGAACTGCTGAGATAATACATCAGATTTGACGTCATCGTAAAGTTAAGAAAAATTCTTAATATATAAATGAAAAATATCATTAATTATATATCAAATAATCAGATATTTTAACTTTGTAAGTATTCTTAAAATTAATCATACGTATTATAAAATCCTAATTAATACAGTAAAAATTACTAAATATGACTTTATCGCTCATTCGAGATTTCCCTTCACTAAATGTATGATAGAAATATTAAATTATCAACTCTATAATTACAAAAATTTATCACATTCTACAATGAAAGGATTTAAAGGGAAGATATGTAAAACTTAAATATTTCATTTTTACAATTGAATTAATTAAAATGTTTAATTTCATTTAGAAATTGAAGTACACCTAATTTAAGAACAAAAATACAAGTTAACAATATTGTCTAGTTCATATGTGAATATCTAAGAATAATTTCATTCATTTAAAATTAAAAAAAATCATTCAGAGCAAAAGTTGACATAATTTTTATCAAATAATTATAAAACTATAAACTTGATATCTAAGTAATATCAAAGATTATTATATTAACGATAATTGATTTAATGACCGCAGAACTCATTAGATCACATGCAAATGAATAATCGAGAAAATCTCATGTAGAATATTCCATTCAAAAAATCACGAGCACCTTTCCAATAGATGACCTACTTATGGACGCCTAAAGCATATATATAAAAAAATAACAGCTCATTAATGAATAAAACTTATTTGTCTAATTTGTAGATGAGTCTGTGTAAACTGTAAATAAATTCGACGAGCAGAGCAAATTTTCTTCATTTTGGAGTTCATTGACATTGTATTTCGAAATCGGGGTTAGTAGAATGAAAAGGGAACTTTAAATTCGGTGTGGGTGTAAGGTCAAATGATGAAATCAGTTGGTGACCTTAATTTATGTCAAATGTTACCACATTATAAATTTAATAAAGATTAAAACCGTTAGGTTATGTCACGAATTTATAGAAAAAATTAAAGAACATATTCTTTTTTGAAAATCTGTGCTGAAATGTCCTCATTCTGAACTTCGGAAAAAAAGATTATAAAAATAGATTTGCACCATTTCATTTGTTCTTCTAAAACATTTAATATCAATTATTTATATTATATAATGAAACGAAAAATAAAATGTTGCTTTTGAAAACATCATTATGAATTTGATGGTTATCAGATACGTTCGTCATTTGCATTTTTTTTATTGGTTTTAATTCTTATGAAACACTTCATATAACATTTAAAAAATGAAAGGAAATTTAATTTTTTATAACAAAACGAATTAAATAGAACTAAAATTCAGTTAATATCTCAATAGACAAACAATATTTATAATTATCTTATTTTAATGAAGTAATTTGTCACCAAATTTATTTCTGTTTTAAGTTCTCAAAAAGTATAAAAATTGATAAGACCTAGAAATGTAGAACCCAAAAAATTTGAAAAATAGTTGTAATGTGTTGAAAATCGTAACAACAAAATTAAAGAAAATATTGAAAATTAAAAAGAATAAAAAAATAATGAAAATCGTTGAAATATAAATAAAACATACAAAATGTTCTTTTTAGTATCTTGAGGGTTTCGATCTTCAATATAAATCATTAAATTGCATTTCGGATTAGTGATCTTAACAATATGAGTATAGACAAATTTGTATCGATGTTATACAGAACTTTTTCAAATTTTAATACATATAAGTCACTTTATTAAATTTGGAAAATTTATTCCGACAAATACATCAAATCTTACATCGTTTTTTTAATATTGTTTCCTTTTCGAAAATGAAAGATTTTTCTGAATTTTCTCGTTGAATAATCTGTCATTTTAAGTTTGACTAATCTTTTTAAATGTATGTATTAAGAACGATAATCACGTGCAAATACTAGTGCTAATGTGCTATGCTGTCTTAGTTAGTGCATGACCTCTAATTCTGATTAATGTAAGAGTTACGTTAGTTAAGTTAATAACAAAGGTGGAGTATGAGGTGAAGTATGAGGTGGAGGAAACAACTGCAGGACTTCAAGTCCTTTTAAGTTATAAAAAAATCGGAAAAGATACCCGAATAAACATTTACCTACGGGTCGGATCAGGAACGGATCCGGAAGCCTTAGCACAGATCCGATCCAGATCCGAATGCCTCATCTGAACCTGATCCGGATGTAACGCAACCGCAGATACGTGTCGGGTCCGGGTCCCGCAGGTCAGAAAGCTCTATCCGATCCTGATCTGTTTCAAATCGGGCTTTTAATTATAATTCCTTATATACATATACATAAAAACTTTTATGTGGGGTCTATACAGCTAGGTGACAAATACCATACGGGTTTTCCGAGAACCTTGTTTACCGACAAATCTCCGTCCTATATACATAGTGTATTAGGATGAGGTTAAAAAGTTTCTGAGCGCTATTTCGTAATTTCGGACTCATTACTGCGAAATTTAGCATTATATATGTAGTCACAAAACAAATTTCGGAAAGATTGATTGAGAATTGGCAGAGAAAAACGTGCCACAAAAAATGATCGACGAATAGGTTATGACGACAAGTAAATGAAATGACAAGTTTTTTTTTCTTTCAGGCTTTCTCCGCCAATTCTCAATCAATCCTTTAATTTGTTTTGTGACTACATATAATGCTAACTTTTGTAGTCGTAGTATATAAAGTTTGTATAGTTATATAGTGGAGTTTGATAACATTTTAGGGTAGAATTTGACGTTATCGACCGAGCCACCTGAGAGTTCCCTTAACCACCATTACAAAAAAAAACCGAATAATTTGTCAATTTCTCAACCAGATCGGAATATATATATTTCAATTTCATGGTGGTTGACAAGATTCTCGAAAAAAAGTCTTGTCATTTCAAGATTATCTCAAAAGCGTATATATGTTAGTGAAATATGTAAGAACATTGCTTTATTCGCCTTGGTCGGTGTCCCGCTTCCGCGCCATATGTGGTCTGGGTTTCTCGATGTGTATTCTGTATGTTTTTTGGGTCGCTGAATCCGAATCCGAAGTCCATTTAACTCTATCACGTCAGGTTTTTGACATAATCTCAAAAAAATACCTATAATTCGATCCTAAAATGTGAAAATAAGATAAGATACTTTAACAACATTTTCTTTTTACGTAAAACCTTTTAAAATTGTGCAATTGAGAGTCGACCTGAAAAGTTACGGGCTTATAAAAATTAATTTCAATACAAATCGTTTCCAATATAGCATCCTAAATGACACATTGGAAAACATTCATGATTTTTTAACTCGTGTACCTTCAATTGTAACAAAAAAGTTATATAACAAAAAAGTTCAGAATCACTCGAAAAGTACGTCTAAATTTTTTCAAATATTTTTGAGCCATTTTACATTTTTCGAAAAACGGCGAAATCCAAAAAATCTAAAATCGTCTTCACAAATTTTGTAAAAATTCAGATGTATTTTTCGAGTGATTCGGAACATTTTATGTTGAGTAACATTTTTTCTTAAAGTTGACGGTACTCGAGTTAAAATATCATGAATGTTTGCAATTATTATTTTTTGAGATTGTGTCAAAAACCTGACAAGGATATAGTGTTAAATGGACTTCGGTGTCGGATTCAGCGACCCAAAAAACATACAGTACATAAGGAGAAACCCAGGCCGAAACAAAATTTTTTTTGGTAATATTAATACGAAAAACTGACTTTATATTTGCGTACCAGAATCACATGAAACAAATTCCATTTCTTCAGAATTATCCTTATTACTATCCGTATAATTACTCTGATCATTTTTTCTTTTCAATCTATGTTTTTGAACTCTTTGACGAATTTTCTGGCGACGTTTCAATTCCTTATTCATTTTGTACAAATATTCTTCAAAATATATATTTTTAAGGTTATGTTACCCGTACGATAGATATCCAAATACGAGCCGGATCAGGAACATATCTGGGTCCCCTTACTTATTGGAAAAAGTTAGATATAGCTAAATCCGGATCGGATCCGGAACGGCCCCCGATGGCCGGACCTCCGGGTTCCGGATCTGACACGGATCTGCGGTAGCGTTACAATCCTGATCCGGTCCGAAGCTTTTGATGAGGGACAGCTCCGGAAATGTTTATTCGGGTACTGTCTAAGATAGAATTGATTTCAATCTTGTAATACAAAGAAATAAATTTGTTTGTGTAACCCATAATAAAGCGATTTGATCCTTGATTAATGCTTTACATCTTAAGAAATACATTCCAGACATTCTTCCTTATAATTAAAAAGATGTACTGGAATTTTCCTAAAATTAATAAATATATAAAACTAATTTATTAATAATTAAAAAAATATAAAATTAATTTGCAACGCAGACAAAATTGAAATCTCATTAATTAACATATGTAATGAAGGAAATCTGTTGCATTTATTACCTCACATAGAAATTACATATTTCATATACATTTTACATTATTTGGTGCCGATTAATAATCAGAAATAATTACTTTTCATATGAAAATAATCTGTAATTTTTTTTAAATCGCTATAAGAGACTTCATGTCGTTTTTTTTCATTTCAGCGGTTACTACATGATTACTATGATACACTGGAACAAAGAAGCAGACAAACTGCAAAAAATTGAAATTTAAATATGAAATTAGAACATTTATCAACGAATTATCGAAGGTAATAATTAAAACTAACTACAAGGCAAATGGGATGATACTTTTTCCAATAGGTCTGTTGCCCAATACCGTACTGAATAACACTAAAAAATGGAATTTTTCAACTATTTGATTGGGTTCAAACCTGATTGGGTTGAATATTAATTTTTCAGTTGTTACAAAAAAAAATATATTTGCACAATTTTATTAAGACTTACAAAGCTTCTATTTAAGATTTGACATCTTTGAATTCACTATTTTATGTTAGTTGAAAAATTTGGTTAGAAAACAATAAACCGCTTCTGATATCAAAATGGTAAAATTTTAACTTTAAAGGAGTATTTGTCTAAAAAATAAACAGTAATAAAAAGTAAATCAAATAAAATTGTTTATACATACTTTCCTAAAAATATACCAAAAAAATTTATTAAACACAAGAAATAAAATGTTTTGTATCATTAAATTTAAAACATATTTTCTGGTAATTCGGTAAACAATTTTATCATCGGAAGATGAAAGGGCTACTTATTTTCTATTAACAAATTTATTGTACAATAAAAAACTGTATGCATCGTATTATATCATTTTTTTACGCGTACATCTCAAAATATGAAGAGTTCACTTTTTACAAGTGTACTAAATAAATAAAAGTCCTTGTTAGTATGCCTTTAGGTCTTGGTTTTTCATGAGCTAAATATTAAACGTTCCAGAGAATTGCTCTTATATAAAATTGTCTAAGAGAATTTTATGCATCCTAAATAATAATCTAATTCTCAAAAAATGTGCAAAATCTCTAAAAATTATTTTCTTAAAAAGCATTTTTTAAATTTTTAGACAATCTGTTTATTAAAATCATCTCGGGATTTTAACTACTGGTTTATTAAAATAGTTAAATGTTTTCAACTTATAACCTTTTAAAATGTTTAACTTTATATGAAATTAATAAATAAATAAAAATACTATAATTACAGAATATATAGACTTAAGAAAGCAAACCAAAAAATAAGTAGCAAGTATGCAAATAAAACAAAAATACATACCGAAATTTATAAAAGGATGTAATCATTCCTTCTTTGTTTCAGCAAAAATCGAAAATCAAATACAAAACAGTTTTTTGGAGAAACATGAAGGCGAGGAACGGATCAGGCAAATATACCTGGACTTTACTGTACCAGTCTACAACACCGAAAAAATTCTTGCTCAGAAAATTCCGTAAAATACCGATTTTTTGTAAATGTAATATTGTAAGTTTGGTCGCACAACCCCCCTATGATGAAAAATGAATTTTTTGTATGCATAACTTTAATATTTTGACATTTTGAGTCGGAGTTTTCGTGGTTTCAGCTATCGCCAAGACCTCTTTCGCATCGAAAAAGGATTCAAATAAAAAATTACCTTAAAAAATCATGTTTTTTTTTTAATTGAAAAAAAAGGTAGAAAGGGGAGGTTTCTTCAAAATTTTTGTGCCGGATTCTGAAAGAACACACTTGAAAATATCCGCATGCAAATGCTCAGATTTTTTAAAGCATAAATAACAAAGTTGTCTGTGCTTAAAATTGGCGGACAAAAACGGACAAATTGGTTCAATTACGGTTAAATGACCATATTTCGTAAACAACAATACGTAAACCATTTTTTGTATGTGTTTCAATTCAACATTATAAAACTTTATTTTTATATCAGGAGTTACTTTTAAAAAAACAAAGAGACGTTTACTTTTTACTATTAGTTTCCAAAATCTTCTATATAATATAAATAATATAAAAGTCAAATATATCTTTTAATGTAATAACTATATTGTTAATCGTTAAAAAACCTGAAAAAAAACATAAAAATGGACATAATTTGAGTTTCCCTCCACCAATTATTTTGATTGTTATCTGAAGATGACTTCGTCAAAAATAAACTGGAAGGGGTAATAGCTTTTGGGTTGATCTTCATCCAATAATGTGGACAAAATTTCTTAATTTTGTGTTGTCTACACGAAAACGAAAAAAAAGTACAATTATAAATAATTCTTGTTCAAAATTTAATGAACGACACCAAATCAGTGGACGTTGAATTTCTTACCCCAGAAATTTAATCGATAATTTTTAATTAATACAAAGAATGCTAATAACCAAACGAAAAACAAAGTCCTTAAATGCAGAAATCATATTCTGCCAATTGATCCAGTAAATATTTCAAGAGCATTGAGTGATCCATTGGCCCCGTTAGATCGGATTCGTCAATCTAAACACACGGCGAGCGACCGAATTTCAAGTTCGACGACCCCGGTTTCGAAATTGGATTCGTAAATAATCCAACTTTCTGTCCGACATCGTCGGGCGTAATTTCACGTATAAAATTCCAGGAGCGATCGAGGATCGTGACGTAACGATCGAACCGGCACGGCTTGTACCGTTTGTTTCGGCGCATCCGGATATGGCGTATATAATCTCGTTTCGAGGTCGAATCCAGAAAACGAAACCACGGGCCCCCATTAAAAGTGCCGTGGAAATTTTTACCGATCTGCCGCTATGTCGAGGGCCCCGTAAGAGTGCGTACTCGAAGTACAGTTTTCTATTGCACAACTCACTTATACGACCGCTTCCGTGGCATACACAAAGAATACAAAGAATACAATGGTTCCTTAGGGGGGAGGCCCCTGAGGAGACGATCTTCGATGAGGTTCGATCGCAGAAAATCTCCGCCTTCGCCTCTATTGGCACGAAATTACCCCGTGACCCCGATATTGCGACCCTCAATATATATTTTGTCCTATTGTGTCGCATCCGTCCGGTGCAATTCGGCTCCGCGAGGATCGTATTTGGTTCAATATTCCGTTAAATATACAAATCAATGAGTTTTTTATAACCTTTCAGAAAACCCCGAAAAAATCTCGATATTCTTTACCTGTTCTTCATATTTGATGCATTATGCTAACCTGAGAATTACAAAACAAAAACTTTTTTACATTGACCGCAAAAGGTTCGGAAGACACGCAAAAATTAAGATTAGCTTAGAATCAGTGTTAAATATATGCGAATACAGTAGACACTTCAAAAATGCCTTTTCAGAATAAACGAATTAAAATATCTGTCAAAATGTCAGACATTATTCACATTTATCAATTGTATATCCACTATTAAAAATTTCCAAATATAGATGATTCTCTTTAAAAGGAGGACGCGTTTTTTTTAAATGTTTATCGGAAAATTTTCTGTTGAAATAAGATATTATTTTTCATTATATATATTTATGGTTGCATTCTGATGTAATTCTCATTATTATTATAAATTTTATATCCCTCATTAATATTATACATTTTTCTTTGCGTCGAAAACGGTTGAAATTTCTTATTGGGGGTTTTCGGGGCCAATGATCTGACCTCAGATTTGCAAAATTAAAAATGACGGATACAATATGGACTATGTAGGATAAATGGAAAATTTCTCCAAAATATTACAAAGTAACAATTATCGCGAATACAAATTTGGATGTCTGTTATTGATCTACCTGATGATATCATCAACATCATGATCATGCTCACAGTCATTGTAAAAATTGTAACTTTAATTTTTGTAAAGAGAGTATTGAATTATGAGAAAATTTTGGCAGAATTGTTTAAAAGTTCTTCGGTCTATTAATTTTATCAAGTTGCAAAATGTAGAAAAATTACTTACAAAATTCTTTGTTATATAAGAACAAGGTATTTTTTAACTTATTTACCAGGAATAAAAGTCAAATTGAGATAAATAGTGACAAGAGTTGACGCAATTTTTCGGTACAAAGTTGGAAATATTTAGATTATTTTGATTTATTTCCTCCGTAGTTTTTATCTATCCTATATTATCATGCGGGTATATAAATGTTTAATTTCAGCCCTTATGAAAAATGTGTGTATTTATTATTTTCCCTTCAATACGAGTAATTAGAAAAAACATAGAGATTTTATACATTTTATCGCGGACTATCGTGTGAAAATATTTATTTCTAATTAACGTTGCCTATCTTCGTGAACATACGTTGTTAATTTTTTACTTTTTATTTTATCACCGGAAGTTCAAAAATCATAGACAATTATCATTCATGTAGAAAATGATAATATTGAAAAAAAAACAAGAGATGAAAAGTTTAATGCATTAAAAATTGATTTTAAATTCGCTATCAAAAAAGATTCCCCCTAGATTGTCTTCAGAGAACAACTAATAGCAAAATTTAAATCTCTGTAACTTCCTCCATATTTATAACACAAACACCAGTTTCATTTTACTTTAAAGAGAATTTAACATGAAATTATGCACATTATTTTTATTATGTCTAAATATTTGTAACGTAGGTACACAAATTTTTTATACGGGTTAAAGTCAACATTTACAAACCCTAATGATTGCAAAATTATTTAAAAACATTAAAATATTTAAATAAAGTGAGTGTTTACATGGATTGCCCCATTTTTTAATAAATTCCTAAATGAAATGTTTTGAACACGGATTTCTTCAACTAAATTGCTGCTTTAATTAAATTATCTTTTATTTCTGTTTTCATTCCATATTCATTATAAAAAATGACTTATTCACTATCCATGTCAGCAGTCTATACTTTCAGCCAGAAATTTTTTGGTCAACTTAAGATCAAGAAAAGGAATATTACCATCAAAGTTCATTTATTTTTTCAATTTTACAAATATTAATAAACAAATTTAGTAGATAATTCAATATTTCAGCCCCAACGTCATCCAGAATTACTAAATTATTCTGGAAAAATTGTTAATATTATTTTTTACATAGATAACGTATTAAAAATTATGGCTCTATTTAATTAAGAGAAATACCAGGACATCCACATTATTAATAAATAATACAATTGAGTTTTCTATTAAAGTAAGATACAAAATCAACCTATAGGTAGAATATTGCGTATCCCTTATTTACGGAAATGTAACTTAAAATTTCATAACTGTGAAGACAATTTTCAATCGATAAGGGATTTGTCAACGTTTTATTACATATTCTCGAATCTGGTTACAACATAAATCGATAAATCATGATAGTATATGTAACCTATTAATGTATAATCTACATCATTACCCGCCTTGCTCGTCTCTGTCAGAATAAAAAATGGATTGGTATTACATTACGATCGTGCACGATAATTTCGAGAATATGGCGCAATACCTTTACATTTAATATACTCTATATAAGTAAAAAATGAGTTATTTTTCTATTTAGTGGTTTTCAAACCAAACATGTCTCCAAGGAGCAAATCTCTCAAATGATCCTCCAATTCTGTTATTTTGCAGAGTTGTGGGGAATGACACACTTTAAAGTTAGGTTATTCAAATAAGTTATCTCATACAGATGCATATTCGTCAAATTCACTTATAAGTATTACTTCGTGGCAAATTTAGCTCCTGCCAAAACCGCAGTTGTATTATTTAGTTCAAATTTTGGGTAGTACGTCTCGAAAAATTGAAGCAAAAACTGTGAAAAGTAAATTTGTTATTAAAAAAATTGCTTGTTACTATGATGTATTAGGTTATGTTAGATTTAACAATTTTCCGTTTTAAGGGTTGTTGGACTGCAGCCCATTTTATTCTTAAGTTATTTTGCAAACATTTTGTTAGAAAGTTGTATTTAAAAATGTTTTGTTTTCTTTTTTTTGTCGTAATTTTTATGGTATAGTATTTGAGGAGGAATGGTCCAGGATTTTGTCTTATACTGCTTGACATTAATTTTCAGAAAAATTACGTTTATTTTGTCATATTTATATTATTTTTTTAGCAAAAAAGAATTAAGAATCGATATTCGAAAAATAATTTTCAATATAATTTTCAATTCAAGTATTTTTGACGTTGAAAACGATGGCACTGACAGAATGTATCAAATCTCATTATGAAAAATTCGAAATATGGTCAGAAATAAACACTTTTATATTTTTAACATCACTATTTGAAAACCAATCGAAATGATGTGAAAATTCTGGAAGCGCCAACGCTTTTGTCGATAAAGGCCATTTTAATACTTTTAACGTCACTTTTTCAAAAATTGCAGTACCATAGTGTTGACAAATGATATTTGTCATATCGAAGGCACGCAAAAAAATAACATAAATGCAGTCTTGTATTACTTAAGTAATTCCATCCTCTTTGTCAAAATAAATGAATTATACATATTTATTAAAAGATGTTAAAATAATACAGCACTGATGAAAATTATTACATCTCCACATTAAAGCTGTTAAAGTCATATAGGAGTAAACATAGAGTCAACTTTAATCTAAAAACAGTAAATATACAACCTATAAGAGTTAATTTTCAGACCCACGGAGTAAATAATAAACTTCCAATCGGGAGTGTTTGAGAGGCGAGGAACAAAGAGGGTAATTATACCGAGACTCTACTGTACTAGGGATTGGACTGAGAAAATTATTCCAACCTATTTAGAGTGTAACGATGAAAGGATGTAAAACTAACAAACTGTAATAAATTAAACGAACGTAATTGTACACGAAGTTGATAAAATAATTAAAGTTGCAGAGCTCTTCTTTATATAAGAAAAAATATTTATAAACAATCGATGCCTCCCCGAACCGATTCACAAAAATTAACTTTATCGTTATACAAATATTTAATGTTATTAATTTTTTATTTAAAAAATCTAAAAAACGGCAAAATCTGTCAGAAATTTTGACACATCGGAAGAATCCAAATTAGAAAAATGATTACAACTAATAAAATAAAGAGAAACTGAGTCATGTGATATTCTAATGTGATTCATCATTATGTGATCTTCTTGGACGTGTAATATTTTTGTCTAGTAATATTTTAACGTGTAATATTTAGACATAAAACCAGACACATCAGAAATTGTTCTACTCAAACAAAGTCAAAATTCCAAAGCAGTTGCAAGTGCCGATAACGAGGATGTTAGCGTCGTCATCTGGAAAATGAATGATTACTTTATAACGACGACACTAACCCAACACTCTGGGTAATGATAACATTATGCGATTTTGTAATACTCGTTATATATAGTGATCGATAGTGCGGTTTAGAAGATGACGTAATACTCGACAAGTTTGTTCTCACGCTTGCTTGTCTCTTGACGAGGCAGATAATGGACCGAATAAATACGCCACAACGGTGTTACGTTTACAATTATAACGATAGACGTTTTTCGCGATAAACCCGAGATCGATCTCATTTTATCGGGATCTAATGAAAGCCCGTTAAAAAAATCAATTGCATCTGTTGCAATGCAATTGTAAAGATTTCCGAGCGCTAGAGTTTGAAAGCCGTTGTTCCCTTTGTGCATTAGACACGTTAAGTGATTTTTATATTTCTAATAGAACTATAAATAGGAGAAATGATTGGATATTTCTAGGTGGTATGCGTCAATTCGACATTTTATCGATTTATAATACTTCTGGAATATTTTTTGTCTACTGCTACAATAAAAATGTGTTCAAATGTACCAAGAGTCACTGGACAATTTCTTGTATTATTATACATAATTGCGGACCCAACATTTGTATTGTAGTTGTCATTTACTTGGAAAATGGCGGATGTGAACTTGGCATACAACCCCGATGGATTTGTACCCGATTATACCACAGAACATTTCATTTGTACCTCGAAGAAACAAAAGTTACAAATCTTACAAAATAACCAGCATCCAACATTACAAAATAATTGACCTAGTTGCGTGTAAAGATTTCGAATCGTTTATACTCAAATGTACCACTTGTTTGTACCTCAACGGTACAATAGTAACAATATGTGTAGATATATTTTTTGGAGCTTCTAGTAACGAAACACGAAAGAGATATTGTCATTAGAGTTGAACAAATTTTTAAAAAATTGTGGAATCTACATTTTGCTTTCTTTGAAATGGAATCGAGTTGTGACTTAGTAACTAGTGAGCAAAGTTTTGTACTCAGTGTTTGGAAAAGATGATAAATTTATCGTTTGAACTCCGTGAAAATTACTATTAAAAAATTATAAAACCCCAAATGAAAAATCGAGCTGTAACTAAACCTCCAATGTACACACATTTAAAAATCGCCTTAAAAATTGGAAAACTCATACTTGTAATCGATTGTAACTCATTGGTAAATCTCTTACTTGTTTGTTAATCGATTGTACATTGTTTAATAAAATGTAATATTCTTCTCTTGGAACGATAAGAATCTCGTTTCCGATTTTTTAATGGAATTCCCAAAAGGTACAATTTTTTTTAGAAAAAACGCCAATATTTTTCAAATCATTTGTACCTTGCTAGTTCATAACTTACAACCAGTTGTCTTATCTTGCAATTATAACTATGGGTTTAGTAATTTTTTTAAAGCAATTCACGAGGTGTACAAAGCATTACTCAGTTGTTGTTTTTTTGCAAATACATTAATAATAACTACAGAATTTATTTAAATCATTTCTACATTCTTGGTTACCAAGTTACATTCGTTTAGCGAGTGGGTTATTTAAATAATTTTTGAATATTGGTATTACTCTCAAGTTGCGTCATTAGATTTTGAAAAAATATTTTTCACATTTTGTTACTACCGTACCTTTTATTCTGTACAGAGCTAGTGGAGGAAAAAATTACTGTATGTTAACATGTTGAAAAATCTGATTGAAAAATCTTCTTCTGTTTTTCTTTGTTAGAAAGGATTTAAAAATGTTTGTAACCATTGTAACCGTTGTACCTTTGAGGTATAAGTGAATATTCGCGTGGTAAAATTGGGTGTAAACGGTTTAAAATCAATATCATCGTACAAGGTAAATACAATTTGTTTAAATAAGATAATAAATAACAAAAATAACACTTTTATTGAGTAAACCAGTTCAGCTACTCTTTTGTTGAATCTACAACCAAGATTTGAAAATTTAGTTAAAACGACAATTATTTAATTTTCTTAAGAATAACACAGGCCCACAAAAGAAAATATACTGTTTTGATTACCAGTGTGTATTTTGACCCTCTGAACATGAATTTGTAATAAAAAATAAGTGTTTCCCCGCTCGTTTTAGTCATAACCTCAAAAAACCGTTAAAAAATCAATTTTTATAGCTGTAATGGCTTTGAAAGTGTGAAATATGATTTTTCTCACTTTCAGACTACATTATTCTTATGTATTTTGATCCACTTTTTAGAGATAACCTCAAAAAACCTTTAAAAAATCAATTTCTATTACTATAAAAAAATCCTAGTTTCCCGGCCATTTCGATGAAAACTTGAAAAAAAAAACGTTTCTGTAACGATAAAGACTTAACAAATGAAGAATAACATGTCGCTAAGGCTGAGATGACTTTTTTCTTTGACCTGCTGGACACGAAGCCACAGTAAGATATCAAGCAGAATTGTAAACTCACAAATACACCTGATGAGTCTTCCCTCATATTTAGATTCGAAGAAAAATAGGACACAACAGGAGGTAGAAGATGAATATAGAAAGTGTTATACACGTGGAATCGCAAAAATTTGGCAATACTCGCAATGGTTATCGTGTGTAAGTCCAGTTTTGTCATAAGAAAATGTAAATTGGGCGGGTATGTTGTGATTAAAAACGTGAGAAATATGAGAAGAGTCATATTCATCACTTTCGAAGCCTCTATAGCTATAAAAATTGATTTTTTAACAGTTTTTTGAGGTTAGGTAAAAAAATGAGTGGGGAACCCCCCATTTTTTAATTGCAAATTCGTGTTCAGCGGGTCAAAATAAATACTAGTAACCATGCGCCACTCAAAAAACAGTATACTTTTGTTTTCTTGTGGGCCTGTGTAATTATTCTGGAATTTTTTTTTTGCTTTCCAAAATAAATCAGGACCGAACTCGAGAAATTGGATGCGCAGGGAATTGAACCCGGGACCTTCAGGTTGTTGGTTGACAGCTCTTCCAACTTAGACAAGCGCTCTTTCAGTGCATTTTCCATATTTTTGACAATTCCTTACTGAAAAACTTGTTTATTATAACTAGGTCCAATATAGCATGTAAAAATGACAAACATTACGAAATTACGGGAGAAAGACAAATACAAAGAAAATTCACACAATTTAGTAAATAGAATTGCAAAATCTATTAAAAAATAATATACTAATAAAACCTTATTTTTTATTGATATTTAAATATTATTATATAGATATCAAACACCAAATATTATAGTTAGTGTTGCATTTTTTGAATGTTGGAACACATAAATTTGAAACTCTGAAATGATTTTATTAAGAATGTTTAATTGCCATTTAAAAAAATACATAAATAATTACGTTTTCTACATCATGTACAACATAAGCGTATAAATGTAATTACAAAACGGTTTTGCAAACGCAGCGAAGTAATTTGTAATATAAAAGCACAGTTAGTAAAGTAGGTCATGTAATCATATAAAAGTTTCAATTTATCGAGTAGGTAGATACAGCAACGCACTATTTTATAACATACGCAAGCACAAATTTATAAATTATAATAAAGTTAATAGAATTTGAATTGTATCACTTGCACTTTCGCAATGCTCGTGTATCAGATCGAAATATAAGAAAGATAAAAATTGATTCTCGTTATTACGCAAAATTGCGTTTGTCCTTTTGCGTAATGGTTAATTGCGAAATAATGAGGTTCTTTATTATTATCACTATTTCTAACATCGTTTGCTAATACATATAATAACGAGAGCATATAATACCCTGATATCAAGTTAGGTGTACATACGAATCGAGAAAATGAATCGTAGTGGAGATGACGTCACTGATAATTCCCAAGCATAAATTAAATCGTTTCGCACTTATCAATTTTCGCTATTTTGCAACGTTTACATTTACTTTTGTTTATTAATGTTGAGAAATTTCTCGATTACGTCACTTTTTGAGATGTAGATAAATTGTCAAGGATTTTTTTATTTTGAAAGAATTTTTTAACTAAATTTTTTTTTCGTGATCATTAAATTGAAAATTTTTTAAATCAACATCAATTTTGTATTAGGTATTAAATATTTATGGTTTTGCGAAGTTTCATTGCGAAGCAGAAAATTGCTATCAACGAGGGTAAATATGCGATAATACCGAGTGTTTTATCAATGCAACGCAATCGTCATCTCGATTACTATCGATTAAATGAGTTTCAATGTGAACAATGCGGGGTTTCCTGGGTTATATGATCGTGGGCTATTTTTAATTTCGTAATCGATTCGTCAAAGATCTGACGAAAACATTAGTATTATTTTACGTCAAACTTTACGTCATGTTTACACTATATTTTTAATCTGTATTAGTCACTATTATTTTAAATTTTAATTAAAAAAATAACGTTTATCATACGATAAATATTCCCCGAATATATTTTAAGCCTTTTTAAGCTCAAAATTTGACAATACTAAAGTATATTAAAAATAAAACAATTTAAATGAGAAACATATTCTTATTTGAAAAGGTGTGCGTTATTCCAATTGAAAAATTAATTAAACGTCGAGTTAAGACAATAAAATGAATGGTCGTATGTCGAAAAAACCTTGGTAAGATCTGTTGTTGCTGACTAATTACACAAAGTTGCTGCAAACGATTAATTTCTGGTACAATACAATGGTATGTCCTCGGACGGGTTCAAAACCCAAGACACGGAAATGACATGAGAGCTTGTAAGATTAACGAGGACTATAAAATCTTAACTACAGTCCTCCTTAATGGTAACTGAGACTTTAATTGCTGATTTTAAATGCCATTTTTGTATTCTGTATAAATCATTAAGTATTTTCCTTTTTTTTTAGATTATAAATTTGTTGACAGAAATTTGGACCCTCTAAAATTAAATTAGTCAAAAGATTTTAGTCAAGGAGTTAAAAGTCTAGCTTTACTAATTGCTTAGTAAAACATACTAATTAATTAATCAAATTTATATAAATCGTTTGAGTAATAAGGTATTAAAAAATGAATAATTTGAAACTAGTATAACTTTAGTGTTTTACTCATTGACTGGAAAAATAAAATTACTTTTTAAAAAGTATTTGTTTATTAACATAAATTGATGAAATTAATATCATACAACGTATTTTCAACTATTAAATAGTAAGCAATAATTCACTATAGATTAAAAGCGACAACATACCATATTGTCATTTTGATAAAGATTTTACATTAACTCGCCAACGAAAATAAAATCAGGATTTTATGGCATTCATTCGTCTTATGTGCGCATTAACGGGTAAACTATTTATATTGTAGTTTCAGTTAGACAGGGGCGATTACGGGAAAATAATTATCTCACATTTTGAATATATTAAACAAGTACAATGCAGTACTTTCTTAACACAATATACATTTACAAGACAGCACGTTTAACCCATTAAGAACGCAGTAAAAAATATTTCTTGACCTTGTGTAAAATTGTTTAAAGATAATAGGAAATCTTCTTTAAATGTAAATTTGAATTAGCCAAAAACTACTAATAAAGGGAAGATTTATTAAATTTGTTTAAAAAAAAAAAGATGATGGCAAAAACACACGACAACACTGTAATATTAATTAGACTTTTTAAATTTTCTTTCAAGGTTGTTTATTGCCGATTTTTTGGCCAAATAAAATCACTTTGACGAGATGAAATTTTTTTTCGTTAAATGCGAAATCGCTGGACTACCAGACATAAAGCAACCCTTTAGATCCACCGCGCATTTTAAAGCGGCCTTCATTATACAAAAATGATACGTTAGATGGTTTTTCTTATTGGCCGACTATCGAGGCGCAACATAGGAGAATCTTGTAATTATTGTTTAGTATCTCGTTTATAAAGAGTGCGACACAAGGTGTTATTAGAGTATCACCGGGTCTGCAAGATGCTGTTTCGCTGCGACCTTGAGGGCCTTGCCCTACCGACGCTGTCGACCCTGATCGGTACCGGCCTCCAAGGTCTTTTTTGTTCGATGCGGGATATCATCCCTGGTTCACCATTTTATACATATATAAAATTACACACATACTTGTTCAAATGTATATGGTGGCTAAAATGTCGCCAAGAAAAGAGGTGACTCACCAACGAAGACGCCGCAAAATATTCACCGCGGTTTATACAAACGACCATCCAGATACACCTCCTTCGTTAAATCGATTATCGAAACGGCAACTATAGTGGCGATCTACAAATTATCTTGATTTGAGAAAATAAAAAGTATTTTTCTACTATGTTGCAGGTATTTTCAGGTATTTCTGTGACATATTCTTCCCTCAAATCGAGATGTATAGTTGCATAATACCATGAGTATTGTTGCGTCAATTACACAGGACAACAAAAAATTTATTTCGAGATCACTTGAATCAGAATTAGTGGATCTTATAGATTTTTGGCTGCTGAAAACGAATCCGTTTTCCGATTTGGCCCATCACGTCACGATTTTAAGATATCTGATCCGAAAAAATATTTAAAAATATACTTTTTGGAAATTCAAGGTTAGGATATTTGAAAAATCTGAAACGATTAGTTAACTTGGACAAAGAATTCGTTTTCAGTGACCAGAAATCTGTAAGATCCTCCACTTCTGATTCAAGTTGTGTTGAAAAAAATGTATTGCGGTCTTGTGTTTATTTGTTTGGAAAAGTATCTTCAGTGATTAATTACACAGGACAGGAAACCAATCTTTTAGAGTAGATAACCTGAATTAGAGATACTGGACCTTATCGATTTTTGGTGGCTGAAAATAAATTAGTTGTACAATTTGACCCGTGGCGTCAGACATTTCACATATCCTAACCTTAAATTGCAAAAAAATACATTTTTGAATATTTTTCGGATCACATATCTTAAAATCCTGACGTGATGGGCCAAATCGAATAACGGATTCGTTTTCAGCGGCAAAAAATCTGTAACATCCACTATTTCTGATTCAAGTGATCTAAACAATTTTTTTGTGGTCCTGTGTTATCGTTAGTATATAATTTTTGTCATATTGAAGCGTACTGTGTAAGTGTACTTTATGAACTATTTTTTAAGATATAACTTCTTTGAAAAACATTTTTGTTTAGATTATTAATTTTTTCACTCTTGCTAAGTTTGTTCTAAATTTTTTGTTCGTCTGACAATTATTTTATAGAATATTTTACTTATTATCTCATGCAAAATCATTTTTGTAAATGTTTAAATAAGTGGAGTTTTTCATAAATGTTTAAATTTCACATAAACACTGAACATAATAAATATATTACTAAATAATTTTGCTAATGATTAATGTTTATGATTAATATTGGTTTACTCTGGAATCAAGATGTTAAGTGGGTATTTTTTTAAGATAATCGCGGATTCAAATTAGAGGAGAGATTATTTTTAAAAAATATATAATTTTAACATTAGAAACAGTATATTTTGTAAAACTTCTATTGAACAATGGATTTCGCTTGTTTAGTAGTTATTACAAAGATATCGACCTCCCAAAATGAACAAATTCCTAAATTCCTTTAACCCATTGAGCCACGAAATTTTCCATCCATGGTATTAGTTTGAAATTTGGTATATGTATATCTGAATTTTTACGAATTCCGTAATAAATTCCGACCAAAAATTTGAAAAGTAATGATCATAACTAATATTTGGTACATAGGAATTTTGGAGGTTGCTGATTACGAATCTGGGGCGAGATTTTCAAAATTCAAAATGGCGGATCCAATATAATAGACCAAGAATGATGAAAAATGATGATTTTCTCTAATATGTGGTATAAAGAAGCTATTAAGGTTGCTGATTACGAATCCGGGGCCACATTTTCAAAATTCAAAATGATGGATCCAATACGTCCGAACAAATTTTGAAAAATGTTGTTTTAGTCTAGTAAGTGGTGAGGGTTTTTCAATATTGATAGTTACGCGTCCGATGTAGAATTTTCAAAACTGTACGATAAGTGAGTATGATCAAGTTGAAAGAAGGTAGAACCTTTGTCTTTTCCTAACCCTATAGCTGCACCTGTTAATATAAAAGACTACAACTTTGATCAGCTATATTAGATCAAAAGTTTTTAATTTCGAAAATCTGACACCCGATTCGTAATATGCATCCTCAAAAACCCCTATATGCTGAATATCGGAACCTATTTGTCGTCCATATTGAATTCGCCATATTGAAATTTGAAAACCTGGTACTGCATCAATTTAGACTAACATCGAATATCGTGATAAAAATTTGTTAAATTGAAATATAGATAAACGGATCTACGTTTACTTTTTTTAAAACATACAAATTATGAAATAACAATAATAATAACAAATATTCGAAAAAAATACGCTTAAAAAATATTTAGTAAATTTAACGAAATTGTGAGTTAGTAAGAACATAGTGGAAACTAAATTTGTATAAGTTTTACGGTACATGTTATTAATTTGATTGAAATTTAGTTAATCCATTATTCGTTTAGTGTTCTGAACTACATACAGCTATAAAAACTACGAAATAATTAGTCCCGACTGAATAACTCATCATTTAGTTAAATTGAATAAATACACAGCCTCACAAAAAAAAATTGTCTGCAACCCGATCGAAACCATCATATCTGTATGTTTTTAAGGTCAGTTTGTCTCCTTCAGGTCAAGATCAAGGTCAAATCAAGGTCGTAAATAGAAAAAATCATAGAATCGTTTAAAAACACTACATTAAAATGTTTTTGGGATCACTGAATCCCACTCCGGGGTCAGTTTGCCCTCATCAAAAAAGTCATAGAGTCGTCCTACTATATAAAGGTGTTTACGGTTCGCTGAAACCGAATCAGTCAGTTTGTCCCCGTGAGGTCAAGTCAAGGTCATACCTAGAAAAACCCATAGAAACTTCATGCAACTCTAAGATGGTTTTAGGATCGCTGAATCCAAATCCAAAAAATCTCCAGGTCAGAGTGACGATCCTATAATGGTCAACATTTCACGTTGTCACCATTAAACTTTTCTCTCTCCCTCCCTCTCTCTCTCTCTCTCTCTCTCTTTCTGTAAAATTTTAAGCTTTATAACTTTAAATATTTAAAGGGAATTTGAAAAAAATATTTAATATTGAAAATTAATAATTACGAACGAATTATAAAACAATAATTTTAACAACAGAAAATAAAAATTACAACATTTACATAATCCGAGTATCTTCTGTTTTATTTTTGTACATAATCTCATATTAAAAAATATAAAACCCCATGCATACAAATTTATTTGTGGCATTGAAAATTCAAAAATATGTTTGTTTATTTGAAGACCTGTGTACAGGAACTAAACAAATGTTAATCGACAAATAATCATTCTGTAAATGAGTAAAAAAATAAAGAATATACAGAAAGTCATGGGAAATCGGTACCAAGACTCGCTATTTTAAATACTAATATGATGTAAGTATCTTAATTACTGGATGTAATTTGTACACACACTAAGCAGTAGAACTGTGAAGCAATTACTTAAAATTTCCTCATGATATAATACTCATGCTATTAATTGCGGAAATTCGCCCGTGTAATTTAAGTTGTAGATTATTTCCGTTGGATAACATTGCGTTATAACATCATATTTCATAGTTTCTATTGTTTCTTTGTGACATAATTCCGTTACTCCAATATTTTATAACAATAATAACCAATTTGTAGACACAGGTTGTATTGTTTTTAATAAATATTCAGTTATTGATATATAACTTTTTTTATGTTATAAAATTATTAAATCTAATTATATTTTGGTCCTATTGTTTTGTAGTCTATTTTATATGTTTTTTCGAATAACTTTCTCACATATAGCAATATTATAAATGCGATTGTATAATACTATTTAGTAATTTACTAAATAACATCCAGTTAATTTCGTTTTTATTTCTATTTTAATTTAAGAACAAATGTAGTTGTTGATTTTCGCAAAATATCTTGACGAACAGTTAAACAAAAATACTGGATATTTTATATTTCCTACTAAGAAAAAAAGTATCCCACAATTTTCATAATTTATCAATTTTATTCGTTATTTCTCATATAAAAAACATTTAATTCCGACTTTGTTTAAATTTAATGTAACTTACGAAACCTAATTACATGATTGTTAAGCTTAAATCATAATACATATTTCGTAACATATAATAACATGAACTTTATGTAAAAACTGACTAACTAAAAGTTTATAATCTATTTCTTGATTTGTTTCCTTCACTCGAAAACTTTTTCAATTCAATTTGAAAGCTTTTAAGATTATGTTTAAAATATATTGTATATATTTTTTCTCAATATTTTGAATGACAATTTAGTACCTTCCCTGATAACATTTTTTGTCTTTCGAGCTAAAACCATTTAAAACTGTTTATCAAAAAGAAATTTTGTAACCTATTTTGTAATAGCTTCATGTTTATTCTTTTAAAATGTTATGGCAAATTAGTACAAATTCGTAAAAATATCACGGAATATAAAATTCAATTTTACTAATGTCGTTAAAAATATCCAAAATATTTTTGATATTAAGAACCCGAAAAATTTAAGATAATTTGATAGTATACCAAAAAATACCATACATACTATTAAGATTCTTCGGGTTTGGTACATAATGTTGTCTTAAAAAAAGTTTATCAATCGAAACAAGACCAATACCAATAGAAATGTTACAATTGACAAATGTTTGCATAATTACTAAATTTCATTAATTTCATTTAATTGACCATACAAATCTACCGAATAAAATGTATTACAAATCAAAATTTGGTATTAGTAAATTAACAATTAATTGACATGCAACGTCATAATTTCTTAAAAATAAATTGCAAATGGGTAACATTTATATAATTAACGAGAACAGTTTAATAGTAACATTGCAGTGACGAATGCAGTGACGAATGCAGTGACGAATTCAAACGTTTCTTTTTGCAAGAAATATATCTGCGGCTCTTAAGTGAATAAGTATAATATAAATTTCTTTTTATAATTATTAATTTAGTATTCTTGGTAATCGATGGTCAATGCCTTTAGTTTCTCTTCATAGTACACCATTGAATCATGTAACTTCAATCAATTAGAGATAATAAACTTAAAATAAAAGACAATGAAAACTAAAGTAATACAAAAATCAGAATAAATGTAATAATATTGACATTTTTTTCATCATACAGTGCCCCCCCCCCCCAATATTTGCCGCGTCCGTCTTGTCTGTCTTTTTCTAACTCTACCAATATTTACCTAGTGAGGGGAAGAAATTTTTCCCCTACTCCGCCGACATACAATTATAGAATGCGCATGCGTCGGCCAGGAGAAATCAGTTTAACCATGGTTAAAACTGTAACTACGTTACCATTTTAGGGGGGGGGGGTCGGCCAGGAACTACGGTCTATATAAAATGTATGTATAAAAATTATAAACTTTCTACGGAGGAGGGGGGTGTAAAAAATGCCAAAAAAAGTCTACGTAGTTTATGGATGGCCCTTTTCGTACATCGCGCATGCGTGATGTCGCCACAGAATTACTGTGGGGGAACAGCAATCGAGGGGTAAGGCAAATATTGGGAACGCAAATATTGGGGGGTCTACTGTAATTCGATGATAATCGTCGAGTTTCAAAGAATAAACTAGATGCCTTCGACCCGGATGCACAATTTTGGCTAAATTCGTATTGCAGTTCCCTGACGAAAGGCTAATGCTTCCGGGAATATTCCCATTTTAACACTGCCAGGAAAGAAGGCGACAGAGGGTAGTTCTAGCATCGTTAGGTAATATCTTGTTCCTTAAATAGGGTGAATATGCCAATGAATGGACGGTTAAGCATTTTTCACACGTTGATCGATTGTAACTTTTGAATTCTTTTATGAAAATGTAATTATGATACCACCAATAGAATCGTTAGACTCTGCTCTTTATGACCGTGTAGTTCAACCTTTGATTTTATTTAATTATTAACCTCGTCTTCATACATTTGTAAAAAAATCCGCTAAACCCCAATGAATAGACGGGTTAAATCAAATGGGACGTTTTCAGTACCAGTTTTGGATGGCTTTAAAACTTTGCTTTGATTTTACTAAATAATAAACACTGGAAGATCAATAGTACTGTAAATATTGTTTTGAATGTTCAAAGAACATAAAAATATGTATTTTGTTGCATGTTGTGTATCATACATTCATAAGAAATAGAAATATGTAGAAAATCGTCCATTCATTGGCATAATCATCCTATAGTAAAACTGAAAATGAGCATTTTCAAAACTTCGACCCCGACCGCAGGTCAGCCGAAGCACTGATAAATGAGCACGTTTTGTTCACACTGATGCTTAAAAAAACTTCGGTTTCCGTGTTTTATGGCATTATCGTTGATTTTACGAAGAAATGAATAGAATCTTTTTTGTAGAGAATTTGATGTTCTATATTTTTTGTTTGAAATATTTTTTTATACGATTTGTATTTTTTGTTAAAAAATGGAAAAAACGTGTTTTTTGGGCGTTTTTTTTGTTAAACCTCCCCATAATCTAGTATGCATTGTCTCCAAAAACTAATCAGATCTAAGTTTGGCCAAGAGAAACCCAAATCCGTTTGTACTTTTTAAATTCGTCCTGCCAGTCGCGAGATATACAAAATTTTGCCCACGGACGGACGTACAACCTAACGGACACCAATTTTTTTATTGTTGCTTTGGGTTCCTTAGGGCCTGAAACGTCGACATTTGATGACAGACTATAGGGTAATCTTTTGGCGGGAACTGACCAAATTCAATACTTCGCCAGACCTATGGTCTGGGTCGAAATAATGTTGTCAAATGAAAATATGACCTTAATATTAAATAGTAATGAAAAGTTCAAACTAAAATAGTTAGTAAATATATCTATAACCTGCAAGACAGTTCACAATTTATATCTCAGAGCTTATAAATTTATCTCATATGGAATCAGTTTTTCATTTCGCTTCTTAGGCGGTTCTAAAGTGGTCAGCCGGTAAGGTAGGGATTTTTTCTACAAAATGTAAATTAAAGATGACTTAATAAAATTGTCAAAATTCTCCGCAAAGGCAATTCTAATTCCAAACTATGCAAACTATTGAGGTTATGTTTCCATTAATACTAATGCAATTTAGTCTTTGTTAAAAGCTTTATTACCAGCCCAATATGCAAAAAGATCTCTTAAAGATGTCTAAAAGATATCTTGAAAATGTCGAAAAGATCTCTGCAAGATAATTAACCGACAGATTAAAGAACGCAATTGAATTTGTATAATTATTACATCTCTGTTTATTATTAAATCACTTTAACATTTTTATAATATGTATTATAAGTTTACAAGCGAATATCTTATGGTATTTCACGTAATTTTAAGTGCTCCATTACAAACAAATAACGCAAACAAACAAATAAGGAAAAAAGTTGTCCCGGCGCACAGTGGGTCCCAAAAAGGGTTCACGCATAAAAATTAAGCTACAGGATTCAATTTTCTATGAAAATTAATGTTTTTTTTTTAAGTCTTCGTAAGAAAATTTAGAAAAAACGTAAGGAAGCCGTTTTTTAAAAAATAATTTTCAGTCATATATATATACGGCATAAAAAGCAGACATAAGCATATAGGCGGCTCCTTTTTAAATGCAAATAAATAATTTCAGACATCAATTTTTTATGAAATCTAATATCAAACTGATTTGGAGGTTACTACTAGTAAATCCAGTGTCAAATTCTCAAAATTCAAAATGGCGGATTCAATATGGCCGATCAAAATTTTAAAAAATGTTAATTTTGCCTTATATTTGGTATATAGGGATTTTTTAGCTCGCTGATTAGAAATATGGTGCTAAATTCTCAAAATTCAAAATGGCCGATTCAATATGGCCGATCAAAATGTTAAAAGATGTTAATTTTGTCTTATATTTGGTATATAGGGATTTTTTATGTCGCTGATTATAAATATGGTGCTAAATTCTCAAAATTCAAAATGGCGGATTCAATATGGCCGATCAAAATTTTAAAAAATGTTAATTTTGTCTTATATTTGGTATATAGAGATTTTTTATGTCGCTGATTAGAAATATGGTGCCAAATTCTCGAAATTCAAAATGGCGGATCCAATATGGGCGATTAAAATTTTTTAAAAATGTTAATTTTATCTTGTATTTGGTATATTTTAATGTTTTTTTTAAATGTTTTTTTATGCTTTCGATTTATACATTTATCTTAACTCAGTAAGTGTTAATTTGGCATGTTAAAATTTCATTAAACTCATTGCCTTTGCATGGAAAAGCTTGACGTTTGTAATTTTATCATTTTGAAAAGTTGCAATAAGTGGGTCTGAAGAAGCTAACAGATATTTAAATAAATCGGTCATAGTATGACTGCGACAATGGTGTTCTTTTGTGAATTTTTTTCTTGTCGTTAGCTTCAAGGGGTTCCTCGGAAAATAACCCAATTGATAGAGGGAATACGTCGATTATTTTAGAGCCGTGCATTAAAACTTAGTATAATGTTATGAGGATATACAAAATATCCCTGTCTAAGATGTACAAAAGACATCTTTAAGACATGCATTCGAAAAAATGTTTATTGGGTACTTTATTTTTTGAAAATTTATCCTTTTCGCGATAAATACCGACTCAATGTTCGAATTTTAAGGTAATTTTTAGTTTATAGATAAATGATTTTATCGATTCCTAATATTTCGAGAAATTGTATTAATTTCTTAGAAACGAGCCGTGTAGCATAACCGGGTAGATAAATGGAGGGAAATCGGAAATCCCAATGACTAATCGTCATCGACATCGTCCGGAACCGAATGTTCGCTGATCGGTTCCGGTATTACAAATGATCGGTAACGACTCAGAACCGAAGCATTCTCGCCGATCGTAACAAACGTAACAATCGCAATGTTTACGATTGCGCGGTCGGAAGTGCGCCTGCCGATAATTTCGCTTCGAATTAATAAACCTGCGCTCGAATGTCGAAGAATTACAAAATGGAGTTACCCAATGGAAACGATCCGCGATAAGGATTATGGCGCTCGGTAAAAAAGTCCCAGCCACGGAGAATATCATTCCCGGATTATATCACCGACGCGTAAACGCGAGTAAGCAAATTATTTCAAGCACACAAGAGAGGCACTTGCCACGCGAGTAATCGCGCCAGAATAGCCGTACCTTCTTCCGACTGTGAACGAAACTCGAAACGTTGGGACTGCTTTCACTCGGCTTGGCGTACGGCCTAGGATTTCCTGTCTCGAGTACACGTGATCTTGAAGCAGCCTCGTTGCACTTCCAGCATTGACTTTTCCCTTTTTTTATGCATCTACACGTCGATAAGATATTTCTGGAAATTTGTAACAATTATGATTAAAAATAAAGAAAGTTTGATAAAAACTTTCGATGTGAACACCTATTACATCATTACAGGCGCATACGGTTGAGTCTTCGAGTGTCCCCGGTTCGAATCCCGAAGAGGATGTTTTTTTTTTTATTATCTGCGAGTATTAAAAAATAATATATTGCGTAAATTAACGTAAAAATATAAGTATCATCTTCGAATTACATTCTTCAATTTTTTAACATATATACGATTAAAATATATACATCATACGTACGTGGAATATACTGAAATATATTTAGCAAAAGTGAAATGGATACGAACTGAATATGCTATTAAGTTACAAAGGATATTAATTTCACTTTTCCTGGATTTCGAGGATCCTGGTTCGATCCCAGAAGCGGCAGCTTTTTTTATTATTTGCGAGAATTAAAAAATGATACACTTCATAATTAATTAGAATAAATTACAAAAAAATATGAACAAAGATAATAATTGTCTAGAAATGCTATAAATATTAAAATTTTACTAAAACTTTACAAAATCACCATAATTAATGGATATTTCGGATTTTGATATGATGACAGCATAAACCTAAGTTTTTTTAGGCATTTACACATCCATAAGATATTTCTTGAAATTTGTAACAATTATGATTAAAAATAAAGAAAGTTTGATAAAAACTTTCGATGTATTAGCAACTATTATTTCATTACGGGCGGATACGGTTGAGTCTTCGAGTGTCCCCGGTTCGAATCCCGAAGAGGATGTTTTTTTTAATATTTGCGAGTATTAAAAATTAATATATTGCTTAAATTAACATAAAAATATAACCACCATCTTCGAAAAACATTCTTCAATTTTTTAACATTTATATATTTAAGTATTTTTAAAATATATTCAGCATACATGGAATATACTGAAGTATATTTAGCAAACATGAAATGGATACGAACTGAATATGCTATTAAGTTACAAAGGATATTAATTTCACTTTTCCTGGATTTCGAGGATCCCGGTTCGATCCCAGAAGCCGCGACTTTTTTTGTATTATTTAACATTATTAATCAGAATAAATTACAAAAAAAATACGAACAAAGATAATAATTGTCTAAAAATGCTATAAATATCAAAATTTTACTAAAACTTAAAAATCACCGTAATTAAAATATATTTCGCATTTCATATGACGACAGCATAAAGCTAATCTCTTGCAAAAGAATTCAAGAGTATCTAAAAGAGTTCGAATGGCATTTCCCGTCTTGTCTCACTCGTAGAACCATAAAACCCCCTCCCTTTTGCCACACTCAAGATATTGCATAAAACCGTACATGACTTTCATCGTCACTTGCATTTAATGATCGACTCAGACGTTTAAACATCGACAATTACTTGAATACACATGAGACGTCGTTGACAGCGTCGTCAATCGTCTTTAACCGTGATTACGGACTTTAACTTGGTGCATTTCGACGTAACGAAAAAGAGGTGCTAACGCGACTCCCAGTGTACGAGGAACGTCAAGTTGCTCATTATCGCTTTTCTTTGCTCAAAACCCAGACGCCGATTTCATTATCATTAGCGCCGAAAAACAAATCTGTTTCCTGTCGCTTGTATCGTGCAAGAATCCGACTTGTAAGACTCCTGCTTGTTTCCGGGTTGTTGAATGTGACAAATTGATATTAAAAAAAACGATAGAATTAAGTGATTATGTGTTTTTATAATTAATGTTGTAAACATTTCCGTTTCATAGAGAATAATGAAAAATCAACGAAAAATTAAATATTTTCACTTTAAACTAAAAAAATTTATGTTATAACAAAACCGGTTTGGTTGGATAAATTTTGGTTTAAAAAATAAATAATTAGTTATGAAATTCAAAACGTTTCGATTGCAAATACTACACTATACAAATTTGATTGTGACAACCAAACGGTTTTATTGTCAGTACCAAACTGGTTTGCTGTGGTTGTGCATTATTTATTCGAATGCATAAATATTTGGTTATGAGATTGAAACCAAATCGGTTCGGTTGCAAATGCTAAACGATTGTGATTATCGCAACCAAACGGTTTTAATGCGAAAAGCAAACAGATGCAATTGGACATAGTTTAGTTTCACAATTATGGTTGGGTATAGTTTAGTCTGACAGTTAAATGGTTGGTTATTACATTAAAATCGAATCAGTTCAGTTGTAATAACTAGAATAGTTCGGTTGTTGGAACCAAATGGGTAAGTTAAAAGAAAAATAATCACATGTGATTAAGCATAGTTTAGTTTAATCTTGAAATGATTGGTTATTAGATTGAAATCAAAACGATTCGGACTATTTAGGTTATTGTCACCAAACGGTTTAGTTAAAAAAAAAACAAGTGTGGTTGGGCATGGTTTACTTTAACAGTTAAATGTTTGGTTCTTAGATTAAAATAAAAATGGTTCGGGTGTAATGTCTAGGCTAGTTTAGTTAATGGCACAAAACGGTTTAGTTTAAAAAAACAAACAGATGTGGTTCGGCATAGTTCAGTTAAACAGTTAAATGATTCGTGGACAGATCAGAACAAAATCGGTTTGATTATAATTACTAAGCTAGCTCAGTTATTGGAACCAAACGGTTTTGTGAAAATTTCAAACCGTGTTTTTGTCAAAACAAAAACTAAACAAACTTGATTATCACAACCAAACGATATTGTTGCGAAAGCCAAACAGATGTTATTATGGGTATAGTTTAATTTAACAATTAAGTGGTTTATTACATTAGTTTTTGTTACTGAAACTACATGGTTTTGTTCGAGAAAAAATGAACCGTTTTGTTGTTAGAACGAAACAATCAGGTTGCCTGAACCAAATCGTTCGGTTGAAATAATGTGTGAGGTGCACAATTAGTGGTCCATTTTGTTTTAAATTTCTCAAATTCGTTTATGAACCACAACCAACTGGTTCAGTTCCCGCAACCAAAACAGCAATTTGTTTAGATTGATATATTATAAAAATGGCAGATCATTTTATTTTATTTTCATCGAAATTTTATGTTCCGATCCTTTTGTCGAAGTCTTCATGGTAACAAATAGTTTTTAAAATTTTACCGTCTGATAAAGTAATTTGTTCAACGTAATTTTATAACTAAATTATGTAAACATTTCCTTTTTAAACAAAAGAATGATGTTCACCGAAAATATTAATTTATAACCAAACTGGGTTGATTCCACATAGTTCACTTCAGCCACCAAATAATTAGTTATACAAAAACAAAATTGGTTTGATTGCAAACAATAAATCAGTTTAGTTATCAAAACCAAATGCGTTTATGAAAAAGAAACCAAACTGATATGGTTGTAAACACTACACCATTTTAGTAATCAGAACCAAACGGTGTCGTTACAATAACCAAACCGTTTGGTTATCAGAACCAAATGATTTTTTTGTACTAACAAAACTATTCAGAACTAAATGGTTTTATTCTACTAACCAAACCATTTGGTTGTCAAACCCAAAAATTTCATTACATTTTCAATAGATTGGACAAAATTTGTACAAACGACGCAAAAAAATTTGTTTTCATAACAATTAATCTAACGTTGACACAAATTTTGTGAAATGTCAGTCAATACCAACACTCTCATAATCTCAATTCCTGCCTTTTCTAACCGCGTGGTTTTAATAAAACTCAATCATTCGCAAATACGTCAACATTTGCATTAACGGCGTATACCAAACGATATTGAACGGTATACTTGACTTGTAAGGTGCATGATTAAAGTATTCATCAATAGCACGCCCTCCAAACCTAATAAATATTTGACGACTACTGTACAACCGTTTACTATTCTATTGTAGAATCCCTTCGGTTCTACCCCATAGGTTTTCACACCCCAATATTCACGCGTCAATCGCTGTGACTGACAAACTTTAATTTCCTTGGCACGCGTCTATTTTACATACACATTGCATCCCGCTTGAAAGCGATATTGCTTTTTCCGAAAATTTTTTTGCTACATATCAACCGCCGAAGAAATTCTTCTATAAATGTTAAATTATATTGCCAATGACAAATATATTTATATGGGGCAAAATTTGTAAACTCGGACACGTGGCCTCTCCATAATTCGTTTGCAGCAAGAAAGTTGTGTTTGGGCTTAAAATTTAGCAAAAAAGGTCTATTTTTGAATGCTGTGTGCATCATTTGAATTTTCAAAATGGCGGACTTAGTTACAGTGCCAAAAGTATTAAAAGTTCTGGAAAAAAATATGTATCGTGTAAAAAAAGTATAATATCCCGAAGGAAAAATCATTTTTTGTCCAAAAAACGTGCATATACTCCTGTGCTCTACATGGAATTGTAAAAATTCAAAATGGCGGATCCAATACGGCGGACACAATATTGAAAATTGAGCGGAGCTATATATATATATATATAAAGGTTATTATTTACTACATTTTTATCTACTATTTTATATCCGTGATACATCATTCCAAGCCAAACTTCTCGAGTCAATCGTTTGGAGCAATTTTTATTTTTAAAATTCTGTACACCATTTTGGATCGTGAAGTACAACTTAGAGATACTAATTATTGGGAAAATCGTTATATTTTTAATTTTTTAATTAAATTAATTTAATTTAATTAAATTTAAAAAATTAACCTGCCGAGACTCGAACCCGGGACCTTTCTGCTTGGGCGAATCTAGCATTACAATACGGCTAAGGACGTTGAATCCGATAGGGACTCCTAGGCCCATAGGCCGTGGATCAATTAATGACCCCGCGTTCAGAAAGTAACGAGAGCGTTTGTTTACTTTGTACGCTTTCGAATTACAGGGAAAAAAATTAGACGTTCGTAATTTAGCGGTCGAGTGACTCCGAGATTAGCTCGGACCGCGGACGGTGCAGGTGCCAATTTCTGGCGCGAGAATCACGCGGCCCGTGTACTTGTAATTGCGGTAATTAGCCGGCGTCATTGACATTCGCGGACGTATCGCTCGCTCGAGGCGTTGGTGTAACATCGGCCGGAATCATCGACCTCGCTCCGAGGCGCGTTACGTAGTTAGAAGAAAGTTTTGCCAGTTCATCGACACCTGTTACACTCGCGAGTCAACAACTGTTGACGGGAGAGAATACACGTCGTGCCCCCGTACCGAAACATCTCGAAGAGACCTTTCGCGGCCCGGCGTCAATGACTCCTTCCGTAAACTTTCTTCTCTGCATCCGCAACGATGACCGTACCTTTTGGGGGAATTCCGTCGACCTCTTCCCGGTAAATTATGATGCCAGTTTTCTCTCTCCTCGATCCGTCATTCAGACCAACTCTTCAGCGACCTCATCAAGGACATTTAGCCTCGAAAGAGCTAACGGTTGATTTTGGAAAATCATAATAAAGTGGTAGCAGGTCACCAAGTTAAGCTTGGTCCCGTGTATATTGGTCCAAACATTTTCTTTCACGACTTAAAATTTATATTACACTTTGAGATCTACGAATACTAAACTTAAGGGTGTGGGTCGAAAAACCGACAAATCAAAAAGCCGACACAGAAAAATTAGGCACATCGACAAGCGGACAGTCATTTTTTGCCGTGTCGGTTTTTTTACTGCCGGTTTTTTGACCCGCTCCCAAATTTAAAAGTGAGGGTGTACTTTTCAAGGTAGACTAAGTTACAGCGTCTAAATGATAATGATGGATGTCAGAAATGATGATGAAGTTTCTTAAAATTGACGATAAATTGAATTAAATTCCTTATATTTAAAATCATTGATCGGCTATTTTGAATTCGCCATCTTAAACCGATAAAAATTCAAAGATGATGTCAGCCCCATATTCAGCGACTTCAGAAAACCCCGAATAATGATTTTCAAGTAAATCGAGACACTTTTACAAAATCGGTTCGCCATATTGAATCCGTCATTGTTATTTTCGAAAAACTTATATTAGATGTGGAATCAATGATCCCGAAACCCCACGAATACAGATTTTCAAGTAAAACGGAACACTTTTAGAAAATTGGTCCGCCATTTTGAATTTCGAAAAACTCACACCAGATTTGTCATCAGCGACCTCAGAAACATTGAAAACGATACATAACTACCTCCATATAGTTGCCAAAATATCGGAGTATTTGGCAGCGTTTCAGTCCCGGTAATTTGGTCACTTGTGATTAAGGGATTTCGATCCTGCTATGGATATATTTCACGTATCGGGACAAGTATAACCGTTCCTCAGTAAAAAAATTCGTCACTGAAAAATCATCCTAAGATGTCACGAATTTCATCTTACAAGTAACATTCCCGGTTTCATAGAGCGACCACAAAAATATTACTTAAATAAAATAAATAAAAAAAAATCTTGGCCTCACTAAGATTTGAACCTGGGCCTTTCACGCTAATCTCCCAGCTACACTTTTTAACCATTTTTCTTTACGTGGAAAATTGGTTTTCGGGGTCGCTGATTATGAATCCGGTCTCCAATTTTCAAAATTCAAAATGGCGGATCCAATATGGGGCAACATTTTTGTAAAAAGTTCCTTGATCGAGCTGAAAAAGTGTACTCGAAGGATTTCGGGGTCGCTGATTACGAATCTAGACGTAGATTTTCCAAATTCAAGATGGTGGATCCAAAATGGCGGATCGAAATGTAAAAAGTTACTTGATAATACCGAAAAACTTCCGAGTAACAAATTTTAACTGCATGTTTCCTGTGTAAAGAAAAATGTACGCTTTGAAGGGTTAATGAAGATTAAATACAAATAAGACGAGTTTAAAAAGAAAGTATGAAGTGTCGAAAAGTGGTTAGATTCTACCTTCAAAAGTCAAATAACCAGGTTCGTATCCCAGCGAAGATACTTTTTTCATATTTTATTGTCTTATCTGTCATTTTTTAAATCTAATTATGTTCCAGTTCAACTTAATTGATGATTGACATTAAGAGGATCAATATGTTCTCAAAAAAATACTTAATTAAATATTTTATAATTTAGCGTAATAAAACTTTTAACACGTACTTATAATGAATATTAAAAACATTTTATTTTCATATTCCTTTCATTTTATTTTAATTTCAAGTACAAAGAGGGAGAAAAAAGAAGTTAATGAAACCATTTTACAAAAGAAATATATGGAATTATGAAAAATAGTTAAATCAACCATTTCGGCAGTTAACAAGACCATGCTATTGTTCCGTTTACTACTTCTCAGTATTTAAATACTCATCATAAATAAACCAAAAGATGTCTTAAAGATGTCTATCTTATGCAGTGACTTCGTATAACACGCCTTTTGGATTCCCGGTATATTTACCCACTCGGTTCATCGCGTTCCCCCTTCCATCTCGTTATATTTACCAAAAGAAGGGGTTGCTCCTCCCACTCCCTTTAGCCGCGTTACGTTCGTGACGTCACAGCAGGCCCTTCCTGAGGCCCCAACCCGGAAGGTGGGGGAAAAAGAAAGCGGCGAAAGATAAGTATAACGAGACGGAAATGCAGATAAAAGAACGTAATCAAATTTGGATAATAGCTCTATCTGTTTGTAAATCAGTTTAAAATTTGTTATTATATATGTATTATGAGTTTACATGAGAATATATTATGGTATTTTTACATAATTTTAAACGCTTTGCTATAAACAAATAACACAAGCAAATAAATAAAGAAAAATTAGTCCCGGTGGGGAATCGAACCCCAACCTCTCGTTTAGTACGCTAAAGCCTTAACCACTGCACTATACTAAGATGTCCAAAAGATATCTTTTAGACATGGATTCCTGAAAATGTTTATTGGGTTGTGTTTTTCTCTGCGAAGTAAATATGATCTCATAAACCGACTTTTCATTCAAACAGAACAAGACATTAAATCGATTAAATATTAGATGTACATCAAGTTTTTTCGTTCATAAAAGCAACGAAACCGAGACATCATGAAACAATGTAAGAACGACACTTTGAAGCATTCGTCAAATGATAATTCAGCATAATTAATGTGTCCTTTCCTCAAGAACCCCCTGATTAGCGGTATGAAAGAAAGTCCCTTGTGAAATAGGTCGTCGACACTTTGAACTTTACGCTGCATTACATATTAATGGCTCTAAATTGCGAAGTTGAAACAACTAATACCAGTAACAAAGATAGAGAAATCTATTTATAAGAGAAAAATGAGGATGAAGTGGATCAATGAGGTCGTCGATATTTTTAATGGAAATTAGACGCCTCGACGACACTTGCGATGCATAAATACCGGATCAGATTTCCGTCTGCAACGACTAAAAATGTAATTTTCACTTCTGCGTCGAGGAGCTGTCAGTCATTCATTTACCGGTGTTATTATGGCTTAGTTATATTACCGGAATAAAACTGTCGTGTAATTGGCGTAAATCGTCTTTTAGGTAGTCATTAAAAATAATCGTCGAAAATACTAAGCGAATTAATCTCGTCGTTTTTGACAATTTCAAACAAGCTGTACGGCACTTCTTTAATAGAAAATGTCTTTTTAAAAACGAGATGTCATAATTGAATAGCTCTTGAGAATAAATTCCTCGAGACTATCTATTTATGGATTGAACTTTATTATTTAATATTTAATGTCTTGGAGGCTAAAATAAAAAAGTCTCTTGAAGTATCACTAACGCATTCAAGTAATGTAAGGTACCACCACTAGAGGTCAACGTTACCCATTGTATAAGTGTATTTTATATTTTATATTTTTGATAAACAACTATATAATCAGTGATTTTAAATTATTTCAAATTTAGAACAGACAATACTTCATTAAATTGAGTTTAATTTAAATCAATTTTTTTAGATCTTACAAATTTAATGAATTCTTCGACTGTGAAGAGATAATCAACGAAATTAAATCACAAGTAATTGAACAAATACTGAACCAATTTTATACTCCACTAAAATATTGAATTTTATTTAATTCGATTAATTTAATTGTTTGAAATTTAAAAACTTCTTAAATCTCAAGAGCATCTTTATGATTTGTATTTAGTAGACAGCTGTAAATATAATCTTAAACACTGTGATTTAGGGTAAAGTAAAATACATACTCCAAGTTAAAGTGTTGAAAATTAAATGACCTTTTAAGA
This sequence comes from Trichopria drosophilae, assembly GCA_030407085.1. Lineage (NCBI taxonomy): Eukaryota > Metazoa > Arthropoda > Insecta > Hymenoptera > Diapriidae > Trichopria > Trichopria drosophilae. Next base: position 95,067,355 of record CM059586.1, on the reverse strand, counting down.
TAATTCAATCACAGTTTAGCTGGCAATTTTTTCGTTACATGTACCTAATATTGGAATAAACTTGTTTTCGATATCGAAAACCTGGTAAAAGATTAACTCTTAAAATTTCGATCATTGACCGCTGGATTAACATAATACAGCGATGATTCAATTCTGAAAGTATATAATGAATCACGATTCTTAAAACAGTGACTCAAATTTCATCCTAGAAAGAAGATGAATGATTACATTGTGGAAATATCTGCAAATATTAAATCGGGAATTCTTTTTTATTCTGTAATTTGTATATACAGAAAATAGGAAGAAAAGAATGTGTTCTTGCATCAGCAAGCCCCCAACTAATATTTTGTGTTATAAAAAAATATTTATAAGTTGTAATATTTATATAAAAAATATAATCGAACCAACAAAAATGGTACAAAGCGAAAAGAAAAACAGATTGTAATGAAAATTTGATGAGCTGCCAAATAAGTTCGAGAAGTACCTAATATTATAACCTAACCTAACTTATTCAAAAAACAGTTAAACGAGTGTGGGTAAAACAAAAACAACAAATGAAAAAACCGAAATCGTCAAAAAACAGACATAATCGAAAAACCGATACTTCAAAAAATGACTTGTGTTGGTTTTTATGTGTTGACTTTTTTACTTTTCGATCATCGGCTTTATGACTGCCGGTTTTTTGACCTGTCGGCCTTTCTATTTGTCAGTTTCTTCGTCAGAAATCATCACAAAGCAATCAACGATGATTATTATAAAATGTATCGAGTATTAAAATGTAGAATTTAATCAGAGCGCAGCCAAACCCTGACATAACCTAACCTAACCTAACCTAACTCAACATAAAACTACTAAAAAAAGATGGATCGAAAGCGAAGGAAAACAAAAATTACAATGGAAAATTGTTTAACCTCGTTAGCAAATTTGATGAGCAGACATATAAAATTGCAAAAATTAACACTCTATTCTAAATAAACTCGATACAAATAAAAAAATTATATAATTAAGTATCACAGGGTTTTTTGTCATGATACAAAAATTTAACTTTTTAACATTTCAATTTAAGATTCACCGTATTTAAATGATACTGGAGGAAGAGTTAATAGAAAAATCGGCAATCGTTTTCACCCGCGCCTTGGAGAAAAATCTAGAATCATCGATGAAATAAATGATGATGCAATTATTCACGAAAAGCCATGAAAACGCAACGCTCTTACGAGTCCGTGTCATTCATAATGGGTCACAAAATGACCTCAGAGAATCGTTAAAATCTGGTAAAAATGGTATTTTTCTAGATGCGAGTCGTATATACCGTCGCGCATAAAATCGAGGGGCCTACTTGGCTCGCGGTCGGTACTTTCATCGGCCGAGTGAAAGCAATATGAAAGTGCTTGATTGCAAAGTAGAAAGGTGAAATGCAGGATAAAAAAAAGTCGGAGCCGTTACGTGCGCGCGTATATACCGGTCGGCCCATTTGCGATCGTCGTCCGGAAGAGCGTCGACGTATAACGGCTACGACGGGGCCTGGGCGGGGACTTATCGTGGATAAATCTGGGCGGAACCCAAGAGAGGGAAATCCCCGAGCCCTTGATTCGTGCACTTAAGGTCAACTAATAGACACGAAAACCTAGGTTGTTCTCTCTTTCACTATGGGAAAACACCTAGAAACGAGGACATCCCGGGGATTCCCCCTTCTTTCTGATAAATGCTCTCGGATTTCGCTACGATTATTTCACTTCTGAAGGAAATTACGTGATACTTATTCGAGTAATATGAGTGTCGTAAAAAATTAATCAAAATGGATCGCCATTCTACAGGAAACGCGAGATCCAAAGTGTTTAGTTTTGTATTTTAATTTAAGGTCGATGCCCTAAAGCAATGTTTGCATTAGGCTTCTGGGTATCAAAAGATTATTAAGTACGTTGCGTTGGACGTATCTTTTAATTTTTGTAAAAGAAATTTAAAAAAGCGGGTGTCGGTAAAAAAGCCGAGAAATCAAAAAGCCAATAGGTCAAAAAACCGACAGTCAAAAAAACTAACACTTCAAAAAATGACTGTCGGCTTGTCGATGGGTCTATTTTTTTATGTGTCGGCTTTTCGACTGTCGGTTTTTTTATTTATCAGTTTTTCAACCCGCATCCATTTTTTTTTATTCTGGGTATTTTACAAGTTTCAACTGCAAATTTTTCAACCCAACCTTTTTCCAATTTTTACTTATTTTACTGTTTTTTTGTTGCTCGATGGTAAACTTAAAGTTCATGGCCGATTGAAAGCAGATACTTTAATCACAATTCCAAAAAATTGCAATGCCCAATGCAGATTATTTACTGAATTTTATACCTGAAATTTACTACTGCTGTGTAAACTTTATTTTCCAATTTTTTAGGTATAACATAACCTAACATATCGCAACGTAAGCTAACCTAACCTAACCTAACCTAACTTCACTAAACATATCGTAACTACAAGAAGACCAAATGCACCAAAACGAGTGACAACTATGAATGAAATTCTGTAAATTTGGTTTTTATAAATTAATAGTAGAAAAACATATAAAAATAAGTTAGAGAAATTGCATACATATTTGCGAAATTTAACATTCCTCCAGATTAATGATTCTTACTTAATTAAAATGAACATATTTTTAAATTAAAATAACAAAACTACTTAAGTAAATATTACTATAATATTTAAATTTTGTAGCTTCTACTTGACAGAACTTTTGTATTTCTCAACATTATTTCTATAAAAAAATATTTAAAAACAGGACTAATTTACAAAATAATATAAATATGTATCAGTAACTACAATAGTAACTAAAATTATTCATAAGTATTAAAAACAGTAAAAAAAAATCAATGCATTATACTTAAGTAACAATCATTTTTTAAACAGGCTTCAATTGAAAGTTTTGCACACACCTACAATTTTGATAAATTCGTTGTATCGTTAAATGTAAAGTACTTAAAATAATATCTGTCCACGTTTAGGGTAGAATAATAAATGGTTCTCAAAACGTTTTGAGCCTTTGGTGCCAGTGAACTCTAGACCTTGAGTAATCACTCCCGAATTAACTCGATTACCAGAACCGTTATATGGACACTTTTTTCGATGGCTTTAGGTAATTTGTGACTGTCAATTTAAAAAATTTACAAACTTATTATTGTTTTATACTTATTGTCTAATTATAATTCTGATTTTCTGGTTATATTTATTGTTTTGAAAATAAATTTGTGCCACTTTTTGCAGCAATTTAACGATAAGATTACTTGTTGTCTCTAGACACTTGTTATTATATTAGAAAAATTAAAAGAAATTAGATGTTTATCAGAATAATATAATTCAATAACACCAAAGTGTTGATGGTTTCATTAGCAAATTTAGTTTTATCGTTTTCTAGCATAATGTTCCATATAATATTATCGGATTATCAGTTTTTATACAAAATAAATGAATCTCAACTTTTAAAAATATATGAAAAATCCTTTTGATACTTAAGAAAATAATGTAATTTTGAACATTAAAAAAATATAATAAAAAATATTTAGCAATTTCAAATAAGTTTTTATTTAATGACAAAAACGGATACTTCGAACTTCTAATTTCCATCAATTCTTCTCCGAAATTTTATAAAATCATTAGACTTTTTTTGAGAAAGTAAACAGCAGAAGCTACATTGTAGTGCGGTATTATACGCGTAAGATCGTGCTGAATAATTCATTACAAGAAAACCAACAATTAAACGCATTTATATCTGATTATATAAGATTCTAGATAATTTTATGTAATTGATTTTCCGTGGAGAAACTCCTCGTTTGCACATCTCTAGATATCTTGTTTGAAATGTGAAAACCTAATTTGCAAATACTCAAGGCTGTTGATATTTCTTTCGGTAATCTAAAACCTTTAAAAATAATTTTTTTAAACGATACCAACTTAATCATACCAAAGTAAATAAAACTTGCTTAAAAAACATTTCAATCTTTGTTATTGTTTGTAGGATGACATAAATGGTTCAGAAGAATTTTGGAAAACTTCTGGTCAGACAATCCCAACATAAACCTTTTAAACAAAAATTGTTCAAAGACAATTTTTGATTTATTAAAAAATGTTGAAATATTTTATTGACATAATCCGAAAAAAGTAGTCGTAAAATTTCACCCGAATGAGTTGTACAAATCTAGTTTATAGCTCGGATTTTGAACCCGAATGCTAGAGAACTCGTATCTTACTCATGTGATTTTCGAGGGCGTAAAATCGGATTTTACGCCCGCTCAGACGAAAAAAGTTTTTGTGGAACTGATATTGAGGGTGGTTTTAATATTTATTAGTAGAACCAAAAATTCCATTAAAAAAAAACAGTTTTTGGAATTCAGATTTTTATTATTTACGCTTATATTCTCTATTTTTCTTTTACTTCTAAATATTGTACAAACCCGTTAATGAATCGCAAAACGTAAAACATGTAATACCATCAAATTACTTTTAATATACCAATTACAATAAGTATTTCTAATCATTATTATCATAATTGAGTGGACTCGTGAAATTAAATAAGGATGTCCTGAAACTAACGTCAATGTCGAAGGTCAACATGTAAGGTAGTACCAAAATGATTGAAACAAAATAACCTTAATTGTTATCTTGACCTTAGTTCAATCTAAGACCTTAAAACAAAGTTTCGTATCCTAAGGTTGTTCAACATTACCTTGAACTTTGAAACAAATAAATTGAAGTTTAGGTCATTGACATTTCAAGGGCATATCGTAACAGGCCGATGACCCTGGGCGAAGTGTGCTAGAAATTCGTGCACACAAGTGCTTTCTCGTTTACGAGCTGCGAGAAAGTAAAAAAAAAATGCTTGACCCGGTTTTTGAAAACAAAACTTGGAAAGACATTTGTGGTCTCGAATTACATGGTCAAGTGTGTAATAAATGAATTCTAAATAATAACACGACCTGGCATATTAATAGAAGCGGAGTAATCGTGTGTTTGGTCAGTGAATCGAATTTTGTAACCTATTTCCTGGGTTTTTTCATATGACGAAAGAACTTCATATGGAACGTAAAGATAGTTTTATTATAAACCGTTATATCGTTACATTTTTGTTTGGGTCTTTTTTACATTAAATAACGTTGAAATGTATGTAATACTTTTTTCAGTAATTGTTATTTAATATATTAAAAACCTGGAAATTCAGAAAATATTATTGTTACTTCAGAATTTGAATATTTGTACAAGGCTATGTTTTGATTTCTTTTTGTATAGTTTTATACAAGAAATACCTTTAATAAAACGTCGTCGCAAAAAAGGAAGTAACAAATTCGTAACCTGCACATTTATCAATTGTTATTATATAATATTGACATTTCATAAGTACACGTAAATGATACATCACGCATCGTAGAATTTACATAAGTAATTATTGCAGTAACTTATTCAGAACACACTGACCTAACCTACAAATAATATGGTATCAAGTATCAACATTCAGAATTTTATTAAATTCAAAATATTCTGAACTCAAATGAAATTGTTGTTTAAATGAACAAACCATATTGTTTAAACCAACTATTTGTCAATAATTATCCATGACAATTTAAAACAAATTATTTATTAAAATCAGTGATAAATTAAAAAAAAATCAATGTACCAACTATATTATAGTTGATTCAACTGTTTAAATCTGCCATCTAAAACACTATTGTCCAGGATTAAACTGTATTTAACGTGACACGAGAAAACCGTAAATGTGCAAAAAATTGTGTAATCGTTAATGTGCCAAAAAAAGACGAAGAATTGAGAGATATCCATGTCTCTTGATATGAAGAAACATCTACTCCTGTACCGAAAATTCTTAGAAGTTTAACCAGATTTTTCAAATGTAGGTATTAATCTAATGTATAGATAAATCTAAACATCGTTCTTCAATATAAAATGTTTGTTAACAAACAATCCGATAAAAAGTTTTATTTGCTATTATAACAAAAATTTATCACACTCATAACAATTTAAAAAAATTATTTATCAAAATCAATAATACGTTGTAAAGAAAATCATAAAAAAAATTAGCTATCAAAACAATGAAAGAAAACATGGATTTGAATAAAAAGTCCTCATTAAAAATAAGAATTAAAAAAATGCTTGTGCCATTTTCAAAGAAAATTGAAATTTAGAGGACAACTAGTGTGATAACGGAGATAAGAATAGTCTCGTGAATAATAGACTGCTCTTGAATCATTACGAAATAAAACCCACGCGTCGTTTTATTTTACCAAGCATTACCAAGTTCCACTTAATGAATACATCGCTGAGAAAATTTCTCTCGATGTGTTGAAGAGCTTCCGTGGAAACAGGAAAGTGCAACGATGAGCCTCGAAATTGCAAGGCGTTGCAAGGTTGGTACATGCGTATATGCACTTTTCTCTGGGATGAAGGGAATGGCTCGCTATATCCGCGAGAGGCGTTCGCGTGCGCAATCCCGATTACACCCGCACCGTCACTATTACTTTAACAGTTACACTTTCTCCTAACCTCACTTCTCCAGTCATGGAGGTGGGAGAAAATTCTATTATGAGAGTGAGAAAGAAAAACTATTGTTCTGACCTATACAAATATACGTTTGAACTAACATTTCACGAAAACCCACACTGGAAAAGCGATTTGGTTGCCACAACCAAAATTATGGTTGATGGTATTAAAATTCATTTCTTATTAATCACCAACCGAAATTTGATTACAACCAAACCATTCGGTTCTGAGAACGAGACTCGATTTGTACTAACAACCAAACAGGTTTCGTTCAACTAATCAGTTTTTATTGACAACCAAACTGATTTTATTTTAATAACCAATTGTATATCACAGGAACCAGACTAGATCGAACCGAACCATTTTATTTAAAAAATGTACATTTTTTCCTACGGTCATTCAATTGATATTGTGAAACATCAATGACGACCTTTTGTGATATCTCTTGATGTATTTTAGATGTGGGAAGTTATACATTTCGACATAGGGGATGTTTCTTCACATCAAGAGATGTGGATATGTCTCAATTGTTGGTCTCTTTTTGACTCGTTAATGTACAGTTTTCTATTGTTATGTTGTACAATTTATTCTTGCTTCATAACACCAGTTTAGAGGGAAGTATAAAAGAGTTGACTCAACTATAATTGGCACAACTAACCACTCTCTTCGTGTAACTATATCAATAAACAGTAACATTTATGCAAAAAAACAATTGTACAAAGGGAGAGGTACAACATGACATTTGCTCTGCTACAGTGTAACCAATAAGTATAATATAGTAAGCTTAATAAATCAAGAGACGTGAGCGTCTCTCATTTTTTTCTCTCGTTTCAATGTTCTTTAGATGTTTATTTTCAACAAATGTTTTTAAATATTTCATATATTTCATATAACCACATTATTCTTTGATCAAGAGATACTGTATGTTCCTAATTTTTTACTTTACAACTGCTATGAATAAATTATTGTTATGATGTATAAAAGTTATTCACTCATTCATTGTAGTTCAAAAATGCATTTAACAATTATAAATTCATAATAATTACACAGAAATAGTGAGAAAAGGAAGGAAAAGGCGAAGTGAGAGTGCTCATAAAAAGCTCGTTAATCAGTGCAGATTCGTTTCGAATATGATGCACATTCAATTCACGGTCACGCTCCGTTCCATCGTTGCTATCTCGACAAAGACTCCTTGTAACATATAGTATAAATAACGAGCTTTCACGGGTTCGAATACAATTAACGTCGATGCAAAAAAAAACTGCCATGACTTTCACTCGTTCACGTGTGTACAAAAAATTATTCTTTATCAGCCTCATACGCAAAATGCAATTGACGTTCCTTGCAATGATTCAGGAAATGTAAAATGCACTCGAGAAGTAATGGGATCCTGAAGATGAGAAAATAAGACCTTTTTGAGAGATAAAAATTGAAAAATGTTTAAACTAACCTCAACCCTAAGTCGACATAAAAATGCGTCTAACAAGTTACTAAATGTTCTCATATTATCATCTCTGCTGTTCCCTGAGACATTTTTCATTTTAAGTTTTAGCATATTAAAAAAAAAGTCTCTTTCTGAACAGTTTTTAAAGACCCATTTCTTAGAGAAAAATATATTTACGTACAATTCAATAACTTGTACAACGAGATAGAAAAATAAGTATGATGTCTACGTTCGTCTTGAAGTGTTATTAATCTCATTAGTTAAGATGTTGTTTGTGACGAAATATTTTTAGGTATTCTCTGTAACATAGACACGTGTAGGTTTGATAACGCTGAGTGAAGTGATAATCCAAACATGATAATATCATCTAATATGATATAATTATGTACACTGATATAAGTGTTTGTTTACGCTTATGAAATTCACACTTGAATTCCGTGAATCAACTATTTCCTCACTATATAGGACATTGTAGATTACGTACGTAATAAAATAATATTCACGCTTGTGAGTTTACATTACCCTATCAAATTGTTTCATCTATGTTCTTTCGAATCTTAAAATAGACCAGTCAAATTATCAGAATACACATGTATGTGATACAATATACTTTTATGTGTTTTGATAAAAAATCATTGCACAAAATTGTAGGCTACATTACATTTAAGAGGATAGGTATTCTACGAAAAAAGTTTTTGACACAATCCGTTAACATTACTGAAAAAAGAACATATAAGTTACAAAGTGATAACAATAACTTTTTTAATAAGTTTATTTACTTCTAAATTTGTTTCTTATAAAACGTTTACGGAACGTTTAATGTTTACAATTAAACATTTTATTCGACGAGAGTTTAATTATTCAGCAAATGAAAGATCTGTATTAAATAAATTCATCTCCATTGATGGCAAATCGTTAATAACAATATTTTAATATTTACACATTTCCTACTAAAAGCACTAACGTTTAATATACGTTTATTAGGCCAACCGTTGGTTTAAAAGTCGTTTAGATATATGATATAAACGTGTATTGGCTACATGTTTATTACACAGTCGTTTAATGTACGTTTATAATACGTATAAAAATCGTTAAAGTGTCATAAATAGCATACGTTTACAGTGCGTTAAATAAAGATTTTATGTTGTATATAATAATTATACGTATGGAAGACGTTCAAATTTGCTCAAAAATACTCCTTATAAAACGTGTATATAATTTAGGTTAACGTTCGTTTATGAAATGTTAAATCATTACAATAAAAACTCTATAGTTTAATATACGTTTATTACACGCGTGTTTTATTTAAAAACGTGAAAGTTTTGTGACAACATGTACATTAAACACAGTCGTATAATACCACTTTTAAACCTAAAACATTTTAAACGTTCATTATCAGTTTACTAAAATAAACAGTAATATAACCAATCACTATATGAACAATTTCATAAATCCTGATTCTAGTTTCGACTCTATAATCTTAGAATGAAAAGTCACGGTATATGGAGTGAAACTTGAGCCACTGTAATAAAAAAGTGTATTCTCACTCTTCGCTAGTAAATTTTCATTCCATGTAGAGTGCAGAGTTTTTTTTGACACATTAATTTCAAAACTTTGATATGTTTTTTAATAATGTGTCTAATAGAAAAAATAATTATAAATTAATAAATATTTATTGGCCGACATAGTAATTTTATTAACTATAAAAATGCTCATTCAACTGGAATAGTTTGTTCACTATATGCGAATGTAAAACGACTTTACTTTAGTTAGTATCTGTATTTGAACAGATTATATGAGTAAATAAGTTCGTTTGAAGTTTCTATTAAAAATAAACTAATTCATCATATTTCCTTCAGTTTCTTCTATTAGAAATTAAATTGGAATTATATCTTTAGAATTGATTGATATGAAAAAAAAATATTTACATAGAAATCTTTTTCTTAGTCACATATTAGATGGAATTATTGTTATGAAATTAATAGTTATGTACTGATAGATAATTTTACACAATGCTAATACAGTATTATGTAAGTAAATAGTGTACTTATTATCATCGACGACCAATTTCTTTTCAAGTACTTTTTATTTAATTAAAATTTTAATCAGTTGAATTTGTTATTAAATTTTAGAAGTGTGTAAAACAGTATTGAAAATAATTGTTTATAGTGTGAAGATATTTTCTATATTAAATGTCAATGATAAAATAGTCTAGAAATATTTAGAATCATCTTTTAATTGTATTTGAAACAACACATCTCAATAGTTAATTAATTAAATTAATTTATTCAGTAAGACATATTTATTTATGTTTACATATAACATCTATTTCATTTTAATTAAATTGTTGAAAAAATAGTGCATTGAAAATTACATAAACATTTAAATGACTATAATATCTAACGGATTTTAAAGAATTTTTAATTATACCTGTCAAGTAATTAATTAATTTAATTACTATTAAATAACACCGGCTTAAAAAATACTAAAAAAATGGTCAAAATATCAATGAGGTCATGGTGTTGATATTAAAAAAGCCTTGACGGCTATTTATTAATTGGCGCACAATTAATCGCGTACAACTCTGTTGTTTTTTTTTGTTTTGCTAACATAATTTTGGTGCCACTCTCAAAAATTGCTTCATTATTGTAATTTTAATATGACGACTTAATGTTCAAGTATAAATGGCTACATATCAAATCAAGATTTGCAAACTCCAGATTTAAAAACTCAATATTCCAACTCAACATCCAAACGTAACATTTTACGAATTCAACGTTTGCCATCTCAATATTTTACAAACCCAACATTCGAAACAAATTCAACATTAGAACTCAACTTCGTCAAACTCAATATTCAAGCTCAACATTCAAAATCCACATTTGAAAAACTAAACATTAAATCTAGATTTCTGAACTCAACATTTACAAACTCAACATATATAAACTCAGCATTTTACAAACTCAACATTCGATCAGTTTAAAAATTAAAGCAACTTAAATATAAAAACCAAATAAAATTATTTAATAGTAATAAGAGGGTTCTATAGAATTTATCCTCGAATTATTTATTTTTTTATTTAATTATTATTTATGACATGTATATTAAAAAATTAAAGCATCAGGAAAATAAATTATACGCTATACAAATATCATAATATCTGTTAATAAATAAAATTACCAAACATAGTACAAACAACACGAATGTTCAACTTTTCAATCGTTAAATTTGTCAAATGTTCAACTTTTCAGTAGATGAGTTTCATTGTTGAGTTTGAATATTGATTTATATCAAATATTGAGTTACGATGTTCAGCTCGACAAACGTTAAATTTACCAATCGTTCATCTTTTTAATTGTTGAGTTCGCAAATTTTGCGTTTCATTGTTAAGTTTTAAAACGTTGAGTTTGTCAAATCTTGCATTTGTAAAATATTAAGTTGGTTACATGTTGAGTTTGTCAAAAATCAAGTGCATCAATTGTTGATTTACATTGTTGAGTTTGTAAATATTGAGTTTACAAGATTTTGAATTGGAAATGTTGCGGTTGTCAAATATTGGCTTTTATTGGTAGGATTGTAAATGTTAAAATTAAATGTTAAGATTACAAAAAATGTTTGTCTGTCAAGGTTGAGTTAGTCAATTTTTCCGCTTTTCAATGGTTAAATTTGTCAGTCAAACTCATTATTCAAACTCAGCGTTTGACATAATCAACATTGAAACTCAATGTTTTTCAACTAAACGTGTTTTTTCGGCTTTGTTTTTTTCGACCTCTCTATAATCTAGTTTGAGTTGACTTCAAAAACTAATCAGATCTACGTTAGGACATAGCACCATTTTTCTATTATATTTTTGAGTTCATGAGGGTCTGAAACATCAAAATTTGATGAAATAGGGTCGTCAATATCTTTGGTCTGGGTCGAATTAATTCAATATTTACAAGCGCAGCAATGGAGCTCACCATTTAACAAGTTCAATGTTGGAAGAATGTAATGTTTGCCAAGCTGAAAATTTAACAAACTCAGCATTTTAAACTTCACTTTGATTAAACTCAACAGCTACAAACTCAAAAATCAAACTCAACATTTGACAAACTGTACGTTTCACAAATTTAACATGTGCCAAACTCATTATTTTACAAATGCACGATTTTGTCAATATGTAGTTACAAACTCAAGAATCAAACTCAATATTTGACAAACTCAACAATGGAACTCATCTATTGAAAAGTTAAACGTGTTGACAAATTCAATATAAAGATTGCAATGTTTATTTGTATTTGTTTTATATTTGGGTGCCGTTTTAAGCAAATAATTTCATTACTGTGAAAATTGAAAATCGTCTCGTCGATGGCAAATCGCGGAATGAAGAATTTGCCAGATAACGGCAGTTCTAATCGAGCGTTCCTTTTCATCTTCATTGATGCGTAAGCGAACCTTGTCGAGTACAAAACCGTAACAATGAAAATCGCCCAACGTCTGAGAGGGAAATGCTAAGAACGACTTCCGCATTATTCGGACCCATTGTCCCGCTTCCGTACGACGAAATTCGTGCATAAAGCGAATAAATTCGTATTTCGTGACGAATTTTGTATAAACTCGTCAGACTCGTCGGACAATCACCTTTGAGGATGAAAGTCGACGCCTAAGTTAAATGCAGCGAGCACTGTTTAGATGGATTTTCCACCCACGCATCACTTTTTCGGGTTCGTTCGCCAATTGTTTGTTTTCAGTTTATTTTCAGGCAGATTCGGACGATGGTCATTCTTGACCTTTAGATAAGGTCGATCATTTGCGTCGATGATTTTATTTCATCGAAAAATCGATTTAGTACACCGAGGCGGAGGACAATAACATTTTCATTACTATCGTGAAAAAAATTGTTTGTGAAGTATTTTGAGTGTCAAAATATGTTTGCTTTTTGTTTTCGTCGTAGAATACGCATTATATTTAGAAATGATTTTAAATATTCGTTACTATTAATTGTTTGCTTTCTTAATTTAATCGAGATTTTAAATACCATTTAAAATTGGCATTCCGATTGGTCCGAATTAATAAAAGTCATGAATCACTGGAGAGATTGCATTTTAACACTGGCAATAACTGATTTATATTCTAAACAATTTTTTTAAAACAAAAGTACACCATTTTAAATCAAGCTTTATAATTATGCAAAGTCATATTCATCACGTCAGTCAATTTGATGTCAAATTACAAATCAAACCACATTCATAATTCAAAATTGTGCCTTTAAAAATATAAAAAATTAATAATAATATTATTATTACCTACTTTATTCAGTACACACTGAATTATTTATAGTACCTTGAAAATTCAACGCTATTTTCATCATAGCGAAAAACTTTAATGGGTTTAGAAGAATATTAATGAGTTTACCTTCAATTTATTTATTTTATACTTTTTGCGTGTTTATAAATGACCATTATTTTATTACTTTTGTTATTTATGTAAAAAAATGCTCAAAATAAACGCTTATTATTTTGGACAGTCTGAAAAAAAAACTTTATCACCGTGCCCATTAAAAATGGAAAATTCTCTCTATCCATTAAGATTATTCAAAATTCTTTCCAATTTATCCGCGCATGAAAAATATCGTTGTTTGTGTGTTATTTATAACATTGATTATGTGTATACTATACATTGTAACATTAATTGTCTATCTTAATTTGATTAGTGCATGTTAAATAAAATATTGAAAAAATGTTTAATAATTGAAAATTTCTTAGTTTGTCTAGAACTATTTCGTGATGGAAAAAACTCTTTCGATTAGAAAAAAATATTTTATTCAAAAGTATAGTCGATTTTTGACGTTTTTTTTTACATTTAAATCCTTATATTTAACTGTTTAATTATGATAGTTTATTTTTGATAACGCCATTGAAAAGAGCGACTTTGAAAATAGTAAGATACATATCTTTCAATTTTGTTGAACTTCGGTATTCATACGAAATACTTGATTAAAATCGGAGTGCAGTGTCCTTCCCGGCGATAGTGAGTTCAAATCGTGCAATTGGAATTTGAACTCAAAAGTTATGGACCTACAAGATTAAAAAGGTTTACTAGAATTAAGACAACAGTTTTTTTCTTTAAACCTTATTTACTTTATAACATAACGGTTACTTTATTGACTTATTTACTTTCGACTAATGAAGAAAATTCGAACCGCAATTGAAAGGTTCCAAGTTCAAGTTCGATTCTTTATCAGTCGTCATCTTTTTGCAATAACCAAAAAATTATTAAAACAAATAATCGTTTTTCTGACGTTGGGAACATTTTTTGTCAAAGAAAAAAATTGAAGCATTTACACTTTTAGTTCATCATAAAACAACAAAATATAAATTGGTATTTAGAAATTTACTGATGTTTACCTGTTAAATTATATATTTTTGAACTGAGGATTAAATTTCTCGAAAGAATAATTTCTTACGCGTGCCTAAGATTTGAAATGCAACCAAGATATGCAACTATTTCACATCCTTATGCAATAGCTACGAATTTACGCTGCGTTTCAGTTGCGCGTAAAAGTCTTTCAAAAATCAACTTCAAACACGCCAGATGATAAATGCAATTCGTACCAACGTCCCGGATAATAAATTGCATTATTTTCGCGAAGATCCAAGTGACGATGATCGCATTGTTTACAAGTTCGATACCAGTCTGTAGGTTCTTTGAGTAATTTGTTATGATCGCTGAGTCATACCTTGCACGAAATCGCTGGTAACATCTCATACGACCTTGTGTCTCGGGTCGATGAGCCCCGAATACGATCGTGTACAGGGAAAAAATGTGTTTTTTTTGCGAAAATGGCTATTTACACGCGTAGTTCGTTTATTGCGCAAATGTTTATGCGCGTTTCAATTGCAATCAATTAAATTGCTCTGTTGCAAGCTTGCACGACACATTACGTCAATTTATCAATAGCATATGATACAGCACTTAGATGTAAAAGTATAAATTTTACTATTTGTTTAATTATTAGTCTACATACTAATTTAACCCCATCTATCTTATTTTGACAACGAAAAATCGTAACCGACACAATCAAAAGGTCCTGGTTTTAGTCCTCATTTTTTAAATAAAAAAATAATTTAAAAAGTCGTTCACCATTGGAATGTTTGAGTATTTTTTAACAAATGAACACAAACCAGTTTAGTAACAGTTACCATTTCTGTTCATATAACATTTGCACCATCTAAGATTATCATCTATATAACATTACCTTGAGGTGGTAACTAATGGAATCAAAATTCCAGTCGAGATGGTAATCGAGGTCTCAATTATGTTATTTTTCGTCATGTAGATATTCAAACTATCATTCAAACCGTAATGTTCTTAGTTTACTAGAAATGTCGAGTTTTTAGTGTTGATTTGATTCGGTTTACTTTATCTTAAATACTGAACTTGGCGTTACCCATAAAGGCATGCAAAATACGAAAAATGTTGAGCATTTCGTTAGTCTTGTAAACATGTTTAGCTCAATATTTTCTGGAAACAATACTCATAATTAAGTATGACCACAAGCAAATACGACACGCAATAAATTGTTTGGGTTAGATTGGTTAATAAATTATTCACCTACTTTTATATAAAGCAAGAAATAAAAATGATGGTTTTTAAATTATCGGTTTTTACTAAAAAAGTGTTGAATTATTCCGAAAGCTAGAATCGTTGCATACAAACATTTTCACATTCTTGAAATTTAAAAAAAAAATCATTTACCAAACACGCGTCGCTTACCGATCAATGTGTCAGTTGCAATTGTTTTGACGTCATACAATTACATTCAA
This sequence comes from Trichopria drosophilae, assembly GCA_030407085.1. Taxonomy (NCBI): domain Eukaryota; kingdom Metazoa; phylum Arthropoda; class Insecta; order Hymenoptera; family Diapriidae; genus Trichopria; species Trichopria drosophilae. The sequence goes on along the minus strand of CM059586.1, from coordinate 95,051,575 downwards.
AAGGATCAATAAATTAACTAATTTTGATAAGGAAAAACATGCACAATAACTGATACGATAATTTATTACCCGTTTATGATTAAAATTTCATTTTAATAGCAGACGTTTGTAAACGTAATAAAAAATGTCAATAACAACGATCATATCTATTATGATATTGTCGACAATATTATCGTTTTAATCACGTTCAACGTTCACTTCTGTTCCTTGTTAATATTTCTAGAATCAGTTATCTCTGGTTTTGACGAGGAACTTTTAAAGAGTGTAATAAACTTTTCCGATATCCATACCGAGAAAAAACGCGATTGGTGGACAAAAAGTGACGACTTGGATTTAATTAACAAGTCTTATCAACAATTTTATTATGTTTTCGTCCCTGCCTATTATCACATGATTATTCCCTTTAAGTAAATTGCGTCAAAAATTAAATTTCCATCAAAATTTGTACTTTTACATCATGCCATAGTTCAAAGAATAACAGTAAAAACAAAAGACTTACAGTTACGTTTATTAATAGTATATTTCGATACAAGTGGGTGAAAGTTTTTTCTACGAATGTGAGGGTTGCAGGCCGAGCCAAAGGCGAGAAAGGCATTTTCGTACATGTGGTGAACGATATTTTTCGACGTGAGCGTACGGAAAATGCGTCCGAAAATATACAAAGCGTGGAAAATAGCATTTTCCGCACGCCATGTGGAAATAGTGTATTTCGTTACCAGTGCCATTTCCTGCACTTATAGGGAAGGATTGACTCGACAGCTGCAATCATTGGAGGGGGGAAACGCCCGCAGGTTTAACGAGCGATATTTCTCTTTATAGTATGCAGAAAATCGTTTATTCGTTTATATAGGTTTCAAAATGTTTCAATACTTTTTAAATCGTTTATAACCTTACGTCACCCGTCAATCCATGTTTATTTGTGAATAATTTTAATTCATCTCCAGACCCAAATTGTGAACTTATCCGTTCTTATAATTTATTATCAATCTACGTGAATTCGTTTCGAATAATTTTCTATCCCTGTGAATACGTATACAATTTTAACAGATAATTGTAGTATCTTAGTATGAAATGTAAAACTTCCTACATGTTTTCCATAGCCTTTAATTTATTTCACGATTCTATTTACAACTAATTACGTTAGGATATTATTATTATTATATCATTTTTATTGGAAATAAACCTTACAATACATATAAATATACAATTTACAATACCAAAGGGCGAGTCACAGGTTAAAAATCTGCATTACAAACTGACCCATCAAAATGAGGAAGGATTCGTTTAGATTAAAATTGCTGAATGAAGCAATAATACAAATTTTGGTGGTAATGACATTAGATCGTTCGGATTCAAATTACCGAAAGAATCGGATTAAACATTTTGGTCAAAGTTATATTGGCTTTGGGCGGATTAAAACGTATTACAAATTTTTGTCGGGATGACGTTGGATTCATTTGGATTGACATGACGGAATGAAACGGATTAATAATATTAATCGAAATGACGAGGGATTCGTTTAGATTGAAATCGCTAAATGAAGCGGGTTAAAATTTTTCATCGAAATCACATTGGATTCGTTCGTATTGAAACGGATTGCAATTTTTTGGCGGAATGACGTTGGATTCTTTAGGATTGACATGGCGGAATGAAATAGATTAAGAGTATTTATCCGAATGATGAAGGATTCGTTGTGATTAAAATCGACAAATGAAACGTATTACAAATTTTTGATGGAGAACATTGGATTCGCTCGGATTAAAATTGCTGAATGAATCGGATTGAGCATTTTCGTCAAAATTACATTGGATTCGTACAGATTGAAACGGATCGAACAGTTTTGTCAAAATAACATTAGGTTTATCAGGATTGACACAAAGGAATGAAAAGAATTGCATATACTCATCTGAATGAGAAAGATTTGTTCGGATTGAAATCGCTGAATAAAGCAGACTAAAATTTGTTTGTCGGAATTACATTAGATTCGGATATATTTGTTTCTACTCAATGTACTTTCATTTTTTACCGTAACGCTATGAATATTAATGCTTATGAATTTGCTCCTATTCGTTCTTATTTTATGCCAGTTTTAAAACAAATGTATTAATAAAAATATATTGTTTTGTACAGAATTTTATATATCTCTTCGCCATATTTTCTGGAGTGATAAACAAAATTATCAAAATACAAAATGGCGGACGTAATATATCGGACATTGTAGTAAAAATGGGCGCCAAGGTCATTTTCAAGGTCAAAACTAATAAAAACGTGCTATTTCTGAGAATATTTTTGATTATTTTTTAAAATACAAATCTGACGAAAAAGTGTTTCGGGCAACAGATGTAGATCATGAAATTCTCTACAATGTTCGTATTCAGCACACCAAATTACGTCGGAAATCGTCGTTTCAAAATAACTGACGCTATGAGGGTTCCACAAATATTATTCAAGATTTTTTTCAAAAGTGCAAAAAATGATTTTTTTCGGACAAATTTCAATATTTTTAGATGGCTCTTTTTTATTTTGTCTCTTAAACCCTCTGTAAGAAATAAGGGTACGAATTTTGCTTCATATCAACTCTGAGAAAACTTATCATGTCAAAAATGTAGGAAAAAACCACGAATTTTTTTTTTATTTCTCACCCAAAATACTGCCAGAAAAAAAATATTTATAATTTTTTTAGTTATTACTTAACATAGCTAAAAATTCGGGATCCGATCCCTTGAGTAAAAGGTCGTAAAATCCTGATAAGTTTTATTAAGAGTGAAATGTTGATTTTTTATAGTGAATTTTGGACCGTATGGACTAAAAACTTTCACTTTTAATAAAAAAGTTGCTATTATAATGCATTTCTGATGCTGCTGTAAACTTTGATGTTCTCCAATCCTTTCCTGTACGAAATACAAATCAAACGAAGAATACCATACAGAACACAGATTTAAATAAGGTAATTACTTGGCAAGTGATAATTTTCTTCTATCTAATTCTCTTCTAACTAATTCGACAGAATCTCATCAATCAAAAAGATAAAAAAATATGTTCCTTATCTAAAAAGGACGACAATGAAACGTTGATTCGAATAACCAGATGTAAAATATCAGAGCGGAGTTGTGCAATCACAAAGTTGGGAATTCTATTTTTATGAAACCGACAAAGATCGCTCGGTTTTCAAGGTCAATGAACTTGACTTCGAACATGACGGCTGCCGCGTCCTCGAGTTCGTCGGATGGAAAGTCGAATCACAATTCGAAAAGCGATCGCGGTCCCTAAAAATAGACCTTGACGTATTTATCCGAAGCGATGTCCCGATTAGCCGAAATTCCGCCTCGGTGAAGTTCAAGTCGGCTTTAAACAAAAAATAAAAAAAAAAAAAAAAATTGAGGAGGAGAAGAAATCATTCTAACGAACCGTGCGTTATCGGCCCCGTACGCAAATAAATTCGCGTGCAACGAACCCCGCGCCTCCAATTTCGCACACGCACACCTACGCAATGCAAATCCGCGACACAAAATTTATCACGTGCGATAATGACACGGTAAATATCGCGGTTCGTTATTTCTCGAATCTCAAAGCCGTTTGGCAGTGAAATAGGAACTGCGCACTAACGATGCGGACACGAGTCGAGACACGTGGGGATTCTTTTCCGATCCTCTCCGATGCATCGAGCAGATGAAAATATTATTGCACCAACTGCACTTGTGAAATGCATACATGACGCGTGTGTTTTGCTGCACTTTAGGTACGCGGCTTGCATATACCTGCTCTGAGCGCGCGTGTCTATCGATGGATGCATCGATGGATGCATTTTTTATTTTATCTTCAGATTTGAGGATCGATCGGAACCGTGGGATGCAACCATTTCGGAATCTTCGAAATATTAGGACAATGACGAGGTGGGCATGACAAAATAAAGATGTTTGTCGTTGACGTCTGATTGTGGTGATAATCATAGTGATGATGTCAGGCAATGTAGGATGTTATCAGATGATCAAGTTTGATACAAGTCTCTTGTATTGAAAAGTGGTATCGTAAGAGGGACTTGAGAGCTAAGAGCTTATGATTCTCAACGAATGAAATTCCACTCCGTAAAGAGTGAAACTCTATTCCCGTGTAAGTGATATCTCATTTTCAACAGAGATCTCACCGAAGAAGTAAAATCACTTACTCAAGAAGTAAAATCTTACTTAAAGGTGCAGAAATGCATACTTTCATGACCCAGGTTTACTCATAAACAATATTCACTTTTTCAGAAGAATAGTTTATTATAGTTCTGAGTAATCAATCCTAACGGGTATGAGAAATCACTCACTGCAAAGGTTATTCTTACTCTAAAAGGAGGGAATTCGCACCTACGCCAGAGGAATATCTTACATTCAATTTTGTAAGAGTGACTGATTTTCTGAGTCTTTACTCCAAGAAATTTCGAGAGGCAGGTCACTTACTCTTAACGACTGAAATACCAATGCAAATAAAGCAAACTCGCTCTATGGAAAGAACGAATTCTCATTCTGAAAAGAGAATAATAGTTATCACCACCCCAATATACATTTTCTGGTATGCATGTCCAAAAGATATCGTTTAGACTTCTTCGTCTAGGATATTATGTAAAAAAATAACTAAAAGGTATTTTTTCTGACACCCATTATAAAGATTTCTTGCTAAAGAATTTGTCATCCATTTCATAACGCGATTTCAATCTCAGTGAAACCAATGTCTTTCCTACGAAAAATTTGAAGCCGCTTCAGTCAGCGATTTCAATCCAAACGAATCTAATGTAATTCTGAAAAAAGAATTGTCATCCGTTTCAATACGATCGAATTCAATGTCAATCCGAAAAAAATTTTAGTCTGCTTTATTCAACGATTTCAATCCCAATGAATCTTTGTCATATCAATGAGTATCTCAATCCTTTTCATTGCGCCATGCCAATTGAAATGAATTCGATGTTATCCGGACAAGAAATTATAATCAGTTGCAATCCATACGAATCCATTGTCATTCCGCCAAAAAATTTTAATCTGCTTTATTCAGCGATTTCAATCCGAATAAATCTTTCTCATTTAGATGAGTATATTAAACTACCTTGTATTCTTTTGTATCAATCCTGATAAATCCAATGTTATTTTGACAAAACTGTCCAATCCTATTCATTCCACAATTTTAATTTGAGCAAATCCAACGTCATTCTCCCAAACATTTTTAATATGTTTCAATCCGTACGAATCCAATGTCATTCTGACGAATATGCTCAATTCGATTCATTAAGCACTTTTAATCAGAACGAATCCAATGTTATCCATAAAAAATTTGTAATATGTTTCATTCATCAATTTTAATCAAAACGAATCCTTCACAATTAAGATAAATACTCTTAATCCATTTCATTCCGCCATGTTAATCCTAAAGAATCCAATGTCATTCCGACAAAAAATTGTAATCCGTTTCAATACGAACGAATCCAATGTGATTACGATGGAAAATTTTAATCCGCTTATTTATCGATTTCAATTCAAACGAATTCGATTCGTTATTATTATATATTTCCCCTCGTCATTTCGATTAATATTATTAATCCGTTTCATTCCGTCATGTTAATCCAGATGAATCCAACGTCATTCTGACAAAAATTTGTAATACGATTCAAACCGTACAAAGCTAATATCATTTTGACGAAAATGTTCAATCCGATTTTTTCGGCAATTCGAACAATCCATTGCCGTTGCTACCAAAATTTGTATATGTTTCATTCAGAGATTTTCATCTGCCTCACTCAGCCATTTCAATCCAAACGAATCCTTCATCATCTTTGATGAATATTTTATATATGCGTTTTATTCCGTCATGTCAATCCTAACGAATCCAATGTTATTTCTACAAAAATTGTCATTCCAATTTATTTCGTAATTGTAATACGAACGAATCCAACATCACTCCGATAAAAATTTGTGATGATTCAATCCTTACGTATCCAAATTTCAACGAAAATTTTTAATCCGTTTGTATGTGTACAAAATACGTTTAAAGGATTTAGGAGGATAAGCACAATAAAAATGCCCGTGCACTTAATAAGTCATTGCAAATAGGTATCAGTTTGCTAAAAGAGAAACCGAAATTATGACTCCAAAAAGGGTTGTGGAGGGGAAAAGGAAAAACAAAAAAATTAATTTTCTCGAAAACGGTGTAGACGATCTTGACGACAAAAAAAAGGATTCAATAAGAGTGTTTTCTATAAAAATATTTATTAATTTTTTTAATTTTCAAAAATGGTAAGTACTAAATTTTGTATATCTATACTGTACAAAATTATTATTATTATTACAATATTTATTGATATAGATGGCATAAAGTTGGAAAATAAATCTTACCAATGTCATTGTTTACCGATCAAAAGTTTTTGTAATGAATTTTTATTTTATACAATATTATTTCCATACAAGCAAAAAATTATAGGTTAAATAAATAAAATTTAATTCTTAATGTAGTGAATCATCGTTCAAATTTCTATTAAAATGAAACGTTAAAATGATGGGAATCTTATTTTTCAACATATAGAATAAATACATTGTCAGTTTTTAGAGCCTTGCGTCATCTAAAAAACATTACCAGAAAGTTCAAAAAAAATTTCGAAAAAATATGACGTTAAAATATATATTATGTAGTCAAAAACAATGACAGGCATGAACTCTGATATGTTTTTTCATTACTTTCGAATTAAAAGAATTCTATCAAACACTTTCGTTAATAGATTTTTTGTGGTCATTACGGCACATAGAGTTTTTATTAAGGGGAAGACCCTAATTTTTACACGGAAAATTCCCAAATTTTTTTATTCAAAGGAACCTTTATTGAAATTCGCTTTATTGCATCAAATCATATCCAGACAAATGCATAAGAAATGTGTTGAGATTTCAACCATTAATTTTTCGGAAATGAGGAAGATTTCTTGAAAATTATTTCTTCCGTATTGGAATGTTCTGTAACGAAGGACATTTTTTTAAACAAAAAATTGAAAAATTAACTTTTTTCATACACTAAACATAAAACAATAATGCAGATTCTTCGTTCATAAAATTTCTGCAGAAATAAATTTAAAAAAATGTCCCTCTTTTGTTATTTTAATCTAAGTGGTCCATTTTTTTCGCTTAAAATACTGTCTTAAAATTACGTTTTTCATCTTTCTGTTGTAATGACGCATAAAATGTTTACTATTTCCAAAAATCATACGCATCCATCTAAGTTTATATGTGTGACTTCAGTATTTGCCGTAAAATGATACACCTATAAACTATCAAAAAAAAGCTGACATCACTATTAATCGAAATCCATTATCAAATTTTTCTCCAAAAAATGCCGTATATATTTAATTCTGATTTAGATCAATTAAGAATAATCAACTTTTCATTTTAATAATCATCTGTTAGCATAATAAATTAAAGGTCCTTAGATATTTAAATCGTTTGTGATACAAATGATAACAAAGTCATAATTAAATTTGTGATAAATATAACTTTGTTTTGAACTCTTGGATTTAAATGGTTTTTTAAAGAATAAGTCAATTTTAGTAATTAGGAACTATTTAGTTGTGTCTGCTTTCACTATATAGTCTAGACAATTTCGTCCTTATTTGAGTAATTTCTGTATGATTGTTTATACATGGTTTCTATTTAAGTTTGTAAGTACTTTATAAAAATGTCCATCTCAAGTAGAAATTGCCCTTAATTTCTCCACATTATATACAGGGCCTGAGACGAAAACTCTGTGTGGAAATATCCGTATAAATTCTGGCTAGAATCCGGAAATATACCAACATATTATCAAATCAAACAGTCGAAGTCGTAAAATTAGACATTTTATTACATTATTCCTAAAAATGTGTTGACCATATGCACATATTCAAGGTACCATTTAAAACTACTTTTAAAAATCTAACAAAAATTCATGGATTCAGTCCTAGCAAGGCATCCTCAAATCGAGCCCGAATCTGTACAGTTTTTGGTACCGGGATAGATACCTGGTTTGTTTCCAGGCAAAATTCCTACCAGGGATTTGATTGGTCAATTAGTAAATTAGTGTTGTTTATAATTACTGATTGTATCTTTATTACAATTTTTATCAGCATTATGTGATAGGTTCTTTAATAGTTTAATGTGATGTATGCACTCGTGGGGGCGTAATTAATAACCGAATCTTAGATTTAAATGTCAATATGTTAATTTCAGAAATAACTATTTCGGATAGGAAAAATAATAATTTTCTTTCAATATACATGAAACTATTTACCAGGAAAATTTTGCATTTGATTAAATTTATCATTTACATAATCTGAAATTGAAATTTATAAACAGAAAAATAATTGATCTGTTTCGGACCGCTGTAAATAAATTCGAATTTAAAAAACATTGTATAGTCACAAGTTTTATCCTGGGCATTTCTATAAAACCACGATCGTTTAATAAACGTTTAAATTTGGATTAAACCTTCACTGAATATTTTTTAGCCCGAAATTCTGAATAAATTGATTTGTAACCATTTATAACCGTATTTTAATCAAATTTTAACTCTTTTTATATTTATTTTGGTATGTGATATATTACACATTTATTGTAGTATAGTTTTGACGTATTTTAAATGTATATTACACGAATGTTTACTCCGCAAGTTACCACAACGTGTAGGTAATGACAAACATACGGTAATGAGCGTTTAAAAAATTTTCGGTTTAAAAGTGGTATAGGTTCAACGTGTTATTAACGAATATTAAACTGAGTTATGCTTACTTATTATAACCGGAGAATATTTGAGCATATTCAAAAGGCATTCATAAACATATATTTATGTAAGATATTAAACCTTTATTAAACGCACTTTAAACGTTGTCGTTCTATTTCATGCTATTTTTATGTTTAAAATACGTTTCGTGTAATATATACGTATTGTAAACATATATAATAAACAAACGTTAAGCAATTTAATAAGGTATCAATTTACGTTTATATTACTGATTTTTAAAACAAACTTACGTATAAAAAACGTATATTAAACGACAGTATACGGGGATGGTACAAATATGATAAACAAAATCTAAAATTATCATTCGCTAATCAAATTAGTAATTTTTAAAAAGTACAATAAAATACTTTCAAGGAAACATGAAATGAGATCACATACAGACAAACAAATAACATATTACTAAATTTAAGCGTCTCTAGGAAAAGATGATTATTAAAATTATCAAATTCAAAACAACGCCTATCACACTTATAATAAATCTAATTATGTCATTCGTTTTTTTTTGACACCGTGTTAATTAACTTTTCCCACTTTTGACGCGTTAGATATCTGGACGCATAAACACCAAAAGTAATTAAAAAATTAATCATTATAATTTGATGTAACACAAGACGGAAATTTTCGTATGACAAGTTTTTAAATGTACGTTAGATAAAAAATTATCAATCCATGCACTTGATTAAACGGAATTTTATTGCGTAGTCTGACTACTTTGTTGCATACGATGAAACATATTAGTAACCTTGAACTTAACCGTACATTCCTTGTGCACAGAAAGCATCGGAAACTGCGAACAAAGAAAAGATAACAAAAAACGTCTCTTTGACGATTCTTTTCAAATGACCGAAACGAACCGGTCGAATAAACTAGCAATATATACCTAGATTTTCTTGTCCTCTTCAGAATAAATCATGCTGCGTAAATGTCGTCGTTGCCAAATTGTGTTTTCTCATCACAAACATTCCGTCATTACTTTTTGCGTATTTATTTCATATATGATATTTTAAATAGTCTCGATTTTGATTAAATGCTATTTTCTCTGACTAAAATGTTATGAAAAATATTTTTTCCGTCTTTTTTTAAATACTTTTTACTGTTACGTCATTCTCATACATCAATTTCGCAGTTCAAAAATATATAAATATTTCTAATTAAAATGGATTCAGCAATTTTCTTTCTTACAGAATGTTTCTGAATTGTGCAATTTTTCGAAATATTATTATCATTCGTTAATGTGAGATATTTTCAACAGATCTTATCAATCAACAATTCAAATTCAATAAATATTTCTGTAATACAATTTATAAATGAGCATTTTTATATCTTTGATTACGAAATCATGGAAGTAAAAAATAAACAGTCATGTTAGGTTTATGATTTATATTAAATTTTAGATGAGGTATAACACTTCCTATACTCTTTTCGGTGCTGAAACTAAAGCAGTATTCAAAAAGTATGTACGTAAAGACACTATGGAAAAAATTGGGATCCAAAATGCATTACATGAAATTTTGGAAACGATATTACAGGAGATCCTTATTCGCTATCCACTTCTAGTAAATTTTAAACTAAAGAGCAAATGTTACAGTTTTCATGTATATTGATACAATTTATTTTTTCAATTAGCATCAATGGAATTTTTAAATATATTTTTTCTAGTCCTTGTCAAAGAATTGCTTCTATACTTTCATGTCGTATTTATTGAATTTTTTCGACTGATGTAGTTTTCAAAATTGTTTATCAACCTTTATAAAAGGAGTTGTAGGGCTCTTTTTTAAGCTTTATATTTTGAGTTTTTTGCCATTTCCGACGCCACAATTAAAAAACGGTAATAAATATCGGAAATTGAATAATAGAAATTAGTGATAGGTTGTCAGACTCGACTTTTACTACTACCGTGTCGTATTCTAATAACATCAACTCCAGATATATTAAATAATGTTTAAAAATATATTTCCCAGTACTAGCGTCTTTATAAATATTATTTAACAATACATAAATTGCGTATGCAGTATTGCATTATTGTTACTAATATTCTAAATAACATTATATAATTAGTGATAACGAAGACTGTTTCACGCGATTTCAAAGAAGCTAATACAAAGTCAACATTAGTACATATAAGAAATATGAATAATAGAATGCGAATACTGTTAAAGAATATGCAAATGGTAAGAAACGAATTATGACAGCATATAACGTGCACAACAGATAAAAACTAATTTAGAATTCGTGAGTCTCCCCATAAATGCGATCGATGAACTGAAATATGCTACAGCTGTACAAGTAGACTGTATCGAACCATTAAAAAAAGTTTTACAACCCTTGCAGTTAACCAAGCCTTGTGCGGAGGGTGTATTACACATGGATTAACGTATTGTAATATTTGATTATGAAGTTAAAACATGCTGAGTTTCATCTCTTCCATGAGGAATGGCGTTATTAATATTTTTATTGCGCGGAGGAATCGATATTCTCATTTTCTGAAAGTATTGTAATTGGCAGATGCTTCATTGCCCTTTTCATAAAAACTACTATTGTTTTTCCTACATATTTCTTTTATTCAAATTTTTTTCTGGAAGTCTTTCAAACAATCACAAACTTTCAGTTATGGCACATAATTTATTCTACTGACCTTATTCCAAAGTAATCCTTTCAAATTTAAAATGTATCTTTTTATGAGAGAAATAATGAAATCTCTAAATTTCTTAGAGTAAAAATTCACTCCTAAAGATTGGACTCCAAAATTCCAAAAACTTTTTCTCTAATAAACAAAAATATTTCATAAAATAACAATAAAATTTTTGAAATAACATCGAAGAAATCTTTGTACGTCTCGTTATAAGCGAATGGATTTCGAAAACGTTAAGCCTTTTTTTTTAAACGACTCTCGATTCCATTAAATTACGGAAAAGTAAAACAGATATCCCAATTACGATAATGAAACGTCGCCAATAAAACAATGCTAACCTAATTCGAGGATTCGAGGCACGTATCAATCTCCAGCGACATAATTACGAGAATTGATAAAACTACTGAAATATAGTGACGTGCACAATTTCGGAATTGGCGATACGCACGACGAGTGCGATTGTTTCGACACACCCATTTCCACGATCGGCAAAAAGCATTACGGATTTTTGTGTGTTGTTATCTTGGGAAAACACTGAGTTTTAATGATATAAATGTTTAATGTCCATAGAGCACAATTGACAATTTGATTTTGCTTTCGGTATAAATCTGAAACCATTTTAAGTGAAGTAATGACTTCATAGTGCGAAAAATTGGTAATTTAAAAAAGCTAACCTCGATTTTAAAAAATAGCTCTTGGTGCCGAAATATAGATTCGTCATTAGTTATTTAGTAAAAATAAACCTAAAAAAGTTATGAAAAGAAAAAGGCCCCTTAATCAAACGTTATTATATGTAATGTAAGGGCCAAATAACAAGAAATATTTCATGTCTCTCGTAAACTTACAAAATTTCGACGTCAGATCGTGTATCTATCAATATGTTATCGTGTTATTTCAATAAAACGGAAAATTACTGTTTCACTTTCCAAAACAATCAGGCGTCCGATAAAATAATGAATGTCATATTTCTAATATTTTTTAGTAACAATGATTACATAATTATATCGAGCAATAATTATAATGTCACAGTACGTAAATATAACTTATTATTTTAAGATTAAACACTATTGTGTTGAATAAATTTTTAATTTAATAAAATTTCATGATGACGCACCGCGATGTAATTCTACTATTATTGTGACTAAGTCACGTCCTTCTAAAAATAATTTAAACAAAATGTTTCATTTCACTAAAGGATCAGTATAATGTTTAATACGAGATTTGTAGCTTTCGAAGAATCGATTTAATCATACAACCCTAGATGGCAACAGTTGGCACCCTCGCCGAATTAGATAAGAAAGAAATCCGTGACGTATTTCTACACAAATAACGTTTTAAATTGGACCTAGGCAGTTATGTGGCGAATAAGTAAGTACGGGATCTAATTAATATTCATTAATTCCAGTCACATATTGCACGATGAGATATTTCATCTCGAAACATTAGTAGCGAAAGGACACCGCAATTACGATGTATTTCACGCTAGGGGAATTTTCACCCTCTAAAAGAATATCCCTCCATCTAAATTGCACCCTTATAATTTCGTCGTTACGGCTCGTGGATACGTTATGCAACGTTCTGTTGCAATCGAGTATGTTCAATTGTATAAGTATCTTGCGCACCGCCCTAATCAATTCTGTATTTTCTGCCTTTCTTTGGGAAACTTATACACTTGTTCACACCCAATCGATATCTCAATAATAGGATTCTAGTTTTTGTTGAATAGCGTCTTTTGCCAAACTAAGTTGGCGAGAGCCTTTGGGAATACCATATATCAGTTTTCTAATGATGTTCGTATTCCATGATGTTATTGATTAATTATATACATATAATCCTAAGGTAAGAGGTAAATAAACAATCGTTACTACGGTTTAAACAATGTCTCTTACACTCTTGATGTATAAGCCGCTTTCTTCACTTTATGCAAATAAATTTTAGATGAGGTATAACACTTTCTTTTCTCTTTTCAATGCTGAAACTAAAGCTGTAATTACAAAATATGAACTTAAAGATATTTGGAAGAAAATCGGGATCTAAAATGCATTTCATGAAATTTTGAAAACGATATTACGGGCGATCCTTATATGCTATCGACTTCTAATTAATTTTAAACTAAAAAGCTGATCTTATAGTTTTAATGGATGTTGATATAGTTTATTTTTTTGAATCATCATCCATGTAATTTTTAAATATATTTTTTCTGAGTCCTGTTCTCCAAATTGTTCCGTTATTTTTTAGTCGGATTTTTTCAATTTCCTAGTAAAGCTTTCAAAACCCCCAACGCTAGTTGTAGAAAGACATTGATGGATATAAATTTCAAGTTTGCTATTTTCAAATCTGATATCAGGATGCGAAAAAATCCAAGCTAATTTTGATTTTTAAACATTGAACATAAACTGTCATTTTTACGTGATTCTTTTTTTAAACATGAATATTGAGCTCGGTGTTGTTGAAGACTACAAGGTCGTCATCGATACTTATTATTTGTATTTGTATTTGTATTTACTAATAAATGGACCAACTGGTCCTTAACAAATAGAAATAAACATATTCTATATATATTAAATTACAGTAGAAACCCGTTATAAGGAAATGTTTCGATACAGAATATTCGCTATATGGAATTTCTTTCTATCTGCGCTATTTCCCCTCAAGTTTTAAAGGGGTAAGCTCGGAACCAATGAGATTCCGGGAGTGGGGGAACATCGAGTTACACGGGGATGTTCGCCACGCCTCTTATTCCTTATACTGAATAAATTCATTTCCTTGCACCGAGTGAATTCCTTATAGCGGAGTTACTTATAGCTGGTTTCTACTGCAATTTATTAATATTAATTATATAATCTTGTAATTGGTGCATTTTTTTTCTACATGAATACATATTGATTAATTTCTAACAATAACGCAATTTTTTCTTTCATATTGTCTCCATACTTAATAAAATCTTTACTAAATACTTCCTTGTGTTATTCTCAATCTTATCGTAAAAAGTGGTTTTGATTATGAATTAACTCATAATTTGAATTATCTCCAGTTGAATATCTCGTTTGTTAAAAATTAACATCCTATTTTTAATGTTAACAACGGGTTAAATAATTAAAATAAAATATAAATTAAATTTTTATAAATTAACAAAAAATAATGTCCTGTTTAAGATATTTAATTGTACGCAAAAAAACAAATATCGGAAACAAACGTGGACAATAAATAATGTTTATTTAGTTATTATTATATTTTTAAGCATTTTATTAACGGTTTAAGATTTATTTGTTGCAGTTCTATTTTGTAATTCTTTGCCATTTTAATAATACCACTTTTTTCATACGTACAATTACGTATTGGTTAATGGAACCAATTAAATGATTTTTACTTAATAATTAATCAGCGACTAAAATAGTAGGCTGTAATTGTATATATCTTAAGTCTAAGGTGACATATTTACATCGGAAAATTTTGTTTTCATTTCTTGTAAAGACCCCCCATTAATATGTTTTGACAAGTTGTTCCGTACAAAATATGAAATTAACATATTCCGATTATGGTTTTATGAATCACAAGTGAACAATATAAATTATCAAAATTATGATAACAAACCACAAAGTGATTTATGACACTCGGAAGGTACGTAATCGGGTTATTGCCCCCCGTAAGGCAAAATAAAACAATTAAAAATTATGATTACATCGAATAATGAGTAAAAAGAATGATGAAAATTACAAGTATTTAACATCAGCGATCGCATTGTAGGGCGCTTAGTAAATTGCGAGTTTATTGAATCATTCCTAACCCCCCTCGATATAATATCTCAGTTTTCCCATTTCATAATTTTGATTACTATACGCGTAACTTTCCGTTTTGATTCGGACCTGGAAGTCGTTTCTATAATTCCTGTAACTGTAACTGTTACACCTTGGTCGTATTGACGCATTTCGCCAGAAAATCATTTCACAATACGGACACGTCGTTTTTATGTATTGTAATAATTATCACATACACGATTTCGAAAATTTAAAATCATCTTTCGTTAAAAAAAGACACTGTTATTCATCAAAATCTTACTCAATTTAAAAATTAATTACGCTATACAAAAGTTCTTAAGTAATTCATGCATTTTATCTAATTTTTATTATTTAATTAAGATTTTTAATGAATTTTGGAGAAGCATTTGCATCACATTAAAATTCAAAAATTGATATTTTTAGTCGGAAATGACTAATTGATTTTAAAAATGAAAATACAAATAGCGTTTATTTTTAATTTATCGTATGTTATTATATAGATATTCGTATCCACCATTTTGAATTTTTCTTTTCCGAAATACCCCAAACAATGCAATCCGTCCCGGGATGTCCTGAGGAGCTCCTGAGGACGTCTAAAGGTCCGCTTTTGGTCCTCCTGTTGTTTGGGACGCCTGATAACAAATTTACTTTCGACGTGAAGTTTGCAAGTTTTAGAGGTATGCTAATGCGACGACCCATAATAAAATTTGCTAACCTAAAAATAAGTAAAAAAAGTGTCCTGCCTTTCTTTTAAAAAATGTATACAACTTTTTTATTTCAACATTTGAAAAATCTTGACATGCACCATTGGAAAGAAAGGATAAGAAATTACTAGTGACACATTTTTCTCATGGAGTTTAAATGCTAAAATAAAAATAGTGTCATTCTTCATGAAGAAACCTTGTATATTTCGTCGTTAAAGGGTTACCTTCTTAGAAACCACTTTGGATCCGAATTTTCTCAAATTTTATAGTTGAATACTAAATTAGAGCTTTAGATTTAACAAATAAATGAGCCAATTTCTGCAAATTGAAAATAAATTTAGAGACGATTATTGTTATTGTGCCAGAGCCAACATTTAGTTTATTTTATCAAATTAATGAAATTTCCTCATAAAACTGGGCTGTTTATTTGCATTACTTATGATGTTCTTTGAAAATGTCTTGGAATTGTCGTCACTTTATGAAGTTGTGTATAGAGGCAGTAAGAAAAAATTTTCCTCCTTTGGCGCATCGACATTGTTTACGACTGGAGCGCATATACCTGCATCCCTGACAACTCCTCCTCCACCGTCGATATCCTTAACGTAACTTCGTAAATAAAGTCGTCGTGTATGCGCAATAGAATCGACATTTTAGGCGATACGGTGCGATAAACTGCTCAAAAACAAAGAGCGTCGAAAGAGGCGTGTCGAGCGGCTCGAAAAGTCGGAGCCCAGCATAGAATGCTCTCGACCGACCGTCGACGGGGAACCCCCTCCCCTAATCCCGTGCCGAATGCCAGACAACGAGGGCATCAGCCCCCATGAATCACCGGCGTGGGTCACCTTCACTTTTTATGTAATTTTGTTAACTTCGTATCTCCCGACGCCGACGTGCCGCCCAACAACGCACTGGCAAACCCCTCGAAATTCGGGCCGACACATTTTTTCCTCAGTTAAAAACCCTTTGTTTTCCCGCGATGAAATCCCAGCAATTACACTCGCAATATTCGACAAACCATGTCTTATGAGAGAATATTTTTTCCTTATAACAGCTTAAAGGGGGAAACTCGAGTGCTTCCTCTGCCTGTTATTGCATTACGACGTTCTTCCCTTCTTTTACAAGATTAAGATTTTGAAGAGAAACAAGAATAAATAATTATTCAATCACGAATAATGTTCTTTTCTGTATAAGCCGCTTTTTTTCATTTTATACGCAACAACTTCAAATGGGGTATAACACTTACTTTACTCCTTCGAATGCTGAAACTAAATCCGTAATTAGAAAATGTATACTTAAAGACATTTTTTATAAAATCGGGATCCAAAATGCATTTTATGAAATTTTGGAAACGATATTGCGGAAGATCCATACATGCTATCAACTTCTAGTTCATTTTAAATTAAAGATCTCATTCCAAAGTTTCAATTTATGATGATGCAATTTATTATTTCAATCAGTTTCAATGGAATTTTTAAAGATAATTTTTCTGAACTTTTTCCTAGAATCGCATCGAATCTCTTGCATCATATTTACTGAATTTTGTCGATTTTCGAAACGTTTAAATGGTTAGCATTTTGTTTAAAGTTACTTAATGAATTCGATACAAAGATCCATTGAAACCCTCCAATTCTGGCGTGGTGCATTAAAATATGCAAGGGCACGTGTCGAATTTTTTGCGAACGAAAAGGCAGCTAGCTCTTACGCGGTCCGGCGAAACTGCGCAAAATCGATACGCAGACACACGCAAATAATCGCACACCAATAATCTGATCTACACATATGGGCGAGCAGCACAATTTCGTTGAATCGAGCGGTAGGCGCACGGCTCGGGTAAAAAAGAACGACGAGGCGTTGAACCGGACAGATAAAAATAGAGCAATACCCACTCCCTCTCTCTCTAATGTCAAGGTCAACGGTGCCTCCTTAGCTAAAAAAGCAGCGAGGAGAGGCAAGAAGAACGTGATCTTTTGCGACCAACTGATATTATGCAGGTGTGATGCGGCGTAGAATTTCGCGCGTCCAAAATAAATTCTGCCTGCGTTTTACGCTGCACTTGGGGGCGTTCCACCGATTTCGATGTTTTTTAATGCCTGTTTTGCATGTTTACAAGTAAATAATGCGTTGTAGAATAAATTGACTAAGATTTTTGTATATATAAATTTGTTAAATAATTATTGAATTTCTACCCAAAATATCGAATACCATTGTTTCATATGATGACATCATAATGATTAAACTGTGTGTAATTTTTTGACATATTACCTCAAGATTATAGATATGTCATAATTTGTTACGATTTTTGAGGTTATGTATATGGTGCTCTTGAAATAACGGGTCCACAACAGAACATACCTGTAGAGATCTTTCTAATGATTTCTTCAAAATACTTCTTCATGAAGTCTTAATTGTAACAGTTTTGAAAAACGAACACTTAAAGAAGTCTTAAGTATCACTTATTAAAATATTATTTTCGATGGTATTTTATGTTTGTATATATTATTTTTTTTCTGTAAAGCGTTTCCCAGATTTGAAAACTCTGTTTTTTCTAGTTACACTAGGTGGCGTACAAATCCATAAATGAACTCGTGTGTCATTGGTTCTTATGGTAACTGATGGGAAACACCAATAATGAACGAACTCCTTGGTTCGTACAAATAGTCGTTAGTTGAACTTCAAATTTATTATCTGATTGGAGATCTTTTTCAGTCGTGAACATCATATATGATTTCCCTACTATTTTCTCAATTATTCTAATATTTTAGTTAACTTAGTAACACATATTATTGTAAATAGAAGTGTTATAAATTTTATACTTACACACTTGTACGACGATGTTGATAATATTCAAAAAAGTCAGAAAGACATTTTTATACATTTTTAATTAGTAAGTATATATTTTGATTACATCCATCATTGAAATGTTCATTACACAACTGCAAAAAAAACTGAGGTATTTAATTCAGAGTAAAACTAGGATATAATTTACTAATTTACTTTGGAATTTATTATTAATATTTATATTAAATTGTTTTACAGCGATGTTGTTATTATGAAATCGATCGGGTAATACAGAGCAATGGGAGATGTTTTCCATTAGATCTTTTATTTTCTATCGTCTGCCCATTCAATTAAACCAGGTGTTCACTCCATTTCATCACCGACGTTGTAATTGATGTATGACAGCTCTCATCTGATTTTCAGCATTGTGATTAATTTTCAAAAATCAAGCTTAAAGCCCTTCAGTGTTGCATTAACAAATGAGTATAAGTTTATCTCTTGGAATTATGACATGTAATTCAATCCTATTATTTATAAATATTCGCACGAAAAAAATTGTATTATTTTCTTAAAGTTAATTATTAACATTATAATTCCATTTTAATATAATTTTTTAAAATTAAAATTAGCACACAGAAAATTCCATTGCTATAGAACTGCTTCAAACTTGATCAAATAATTCCAGTAAGTTGACCACATAAAATTCTAACATTTATGAAGATTTATAGTGGTTTGAAAATTAATGACGTCGAGAACCTGTCTAGGCAAGTCTGGAGAATCAATAGTATCGCATAAACGAAATCGACATACATTGGTATACCAATAAAATCAGCATTCAATAGAATCAACGATGGAGATTCGCAAACTTTCTATAGAAAATAGAATTTTTTCCAGAAATAGAGAACACACATAATCAAATTTCATGAAATGGATTGTCGATATGTAAATTATAAAAAATATAGTGAAGTTTAAATGTTCCGATAATACATTACCAAAATACAAGAAAAATAAGCCGTTTTCTTCATTTTATACGAAGCAACATCGAATGCGGTATAACACTTGCTTTGTTCCTTCGAGTGCTGAAACTAAATCCGTAATTAGAAAATGTGTACTTAGAGACATTTTTTAGAAAATCGAGAACCAAAATGCATTTGATGAAATTTTGGAAATGATATTGCGGGAGATCCTTATAAGCTATCGATTTCTAGCTTATTGTAAATTAAAGATCTGTTTCCAAAGATTCAATTTATGATGATGAAATTTATTATTTCAATCAGTTTCAATACAATTTTTAAAGATATTTTTTTTACCTTTTTTTCCAGAATTGCATCGAATCTTTTGCGTCGTATTTATTAAATTTTGTCGATCGAACTGTACAGATTACTAAATCTCGTTTAGACTTTTCAATCACTTGGCAAAAGTGTCAAAATTTACTAAAAACGGCATTTTAATTCGATTTTCGAAACATTTATTTGGTTAGTATTTTGTTTAATGTGTTGATTTTTTGTCCAAAAATCACATTGAGCACACACATAATCAAATGTTGTAAAACGGAGTGTCGATATGTAAACTACAAAAATGTAGTTTTAAACATTGCAGAGATTTAAATCAAGCAAAACTTCACTTTTGGAGTGCATACTTAATCTGAAAGGAGTGGAGTTTCATTTTGGAATAGGAAATCTACTTTAAAATTATTCAAACATTTGTATACAAATGTTCCGATAATAAGTAAGCAAAATACAATAAAAATAGTTGAAAATAATTGTCAGAAAAAAATAATACGAAAGATATTTTTGAACGAATTTCTACGAATATCAGAATTCAAAGTGCTCAACGAAAATTTCCAGATGGAAAATGTATTGCTATAATTTGTTGGCGGAGAATAATTCGTTTAATCAATTTTCGTTCACCGACCTCGAAAGAATTTCAAAGAAAACAATTTTTTGGCATGATACATCATTTAACCAATAGCAAAAAATTTTATTTCAAATCAAATCATAAAAATAGAATCGAAGATTCCTTTCACACGATTCCACTTTTTCAGTTTATTCGAACGATAAAAAGGAGAAAACAACAAAATGTTTTTTGTTTACGCGTTTCTTAATAATGAATAACATCCATAAAAATTACGATGCTGCATCTAATTGCGTAGAATTATAAACGTTTCGCAAATATCGAAATAATGTCAACAAAATACAGAATATTAAACTTTAAAGTACGATGGACAGGCGAAGGAAGCAACAATAAATTAGAATTAAAAATAGAGACGTGCCAGGAATAAAAATAAACGAGTGAATGGACAGAAGGTGAATGAAATCGAAGAAAAATAAACGGATATTAAGGTGGAAATAACGATGAAAGGAGAAATAACATGCTCAAGGGAAAAGAAAGAAAAGAAAATTGTTAAAAATGAAAATTGTTTATTTTACAAATTATAATTGCAAAAGACGTTTATAAGAGAAATTAAGAAGACAATTTCGTAGTTACATGATTGTCATTGTTCAACATCTTCACAGTACCATGAACCAATATATTTTTAACTTAATTCGAAGTCAATGACATGATCGCTTCTTAAAATCGTGACGCACGTCCTAAAGGCTGTTTTTTATATTTTGTCAAAATAACGATCAAATATGTAATTATAGTTTTACATTTAAGAGTTTGCAGAACTATGAAAAGAAATGCGAGAAATAAAGATGTCAAAATAAAAATATACAAAAAAACGACCAAAAAATTTAAATACTTTCATAATCGTATTACAGTTTTTATTAAATTTCACTATCGTTTCATAAATGTCAAATCTCTGAGGTCAATATTTCATAAACTTGCTCGTCCTATTGTTACAAGTTTCAGGCATGTTAAAAATCATGAGTCATGTTGGAAGTTACAGTATCATCGACGTGACAGAACTCCGTTCGTTATCAATTAGTAGACTATTTTAAAGTTCCGTTAAATTTGAGTCCATTCCTTCACATCTTCTGTTAAACCTTTTTTTCCTGAACACTTATCAAAAAAACAGAGTTTTGAAGAACGTAATTGATATTTTGGATAACTTAAATAACCTAATTAATATCGTTACCATAACACCTATTTTTTTTTGTTAAAATATTAATGTTCTATTTATAACATTTCTTTTTCCATGAACGTCAAACAAAGAACGACTTTTATTATACCCATCTTCGAAATGACGTTATTAAGAAAAAAAAGTAATTAAATAACATTTTTATTCCTATGTGTTAAGCAAAATGTACAAACGTTTTTTGTCATAAAGTTAATACCACTAAAATATAATACTTTATTCAATTAATATTTTACTTTCGAAATTCAACAGAATATTTTTATTTCACACGGAAAAAATAGTTGGTTTTACTATTTAAACAGCAGGATCTAGTACAACCCGGTTTTTTAGTCGTTTCTACTATTTTAATACGTTGGAACCTCACACTAGTGATGTTCTAATACTAATAAATATTTTTCTTTAGTGCAAACCTTACACTAGTAACCTAGGGTAGTAAATCAGCTCCTTATTTTGTATGTCTGTGTAAGTACATCCTTATAATTACCTTGCACGTGTATTTACCTCACTTTAAACAAATCACAAAAACTTTAGAAATCCGTGAGTAATCGTAAACATTTGTCAGTTTACTAGTGCGAGAGAAAGAAATAAGCGCATTCCCGACAGTTTCATTAACGTGAGGTTCTACTGTAGTAGCATTGGCCACTTACTTTGTCGATTTCATTATTTATGTAGTAAATTTAACTAAAACCGATGGTAGTATCATATCGTACTAACTAGTAATAAGCAACTATTTCTATTTTCCGTGTATTTAGGTATAAAATAAACCTTTTAGTTTTTGGAAAATTGTCAGTTAAATGCTGAAGCTTATTTCGTCATATTTCTATTTTGTATTTAGTATAAAAATACGGTTAATCTAATTAAGTTATAAAAGTTCACTTATTGATTCAATAAAAAGCAAAATAAAATTGGTTTAGCCATAATTTCTTCTGAAATGTTTCATTGTTTTTTTTTATATTTTTCTATATATTACTATTATTTTTAAGTTACGTTTCAGACAATCGTTTTTACATATTACAAAAAAATCTTAATGTATTATCTCGAATGAGGAATTTTGTATAAGTAATAAAATACTCGTTTATTTTTGAACTCAAAAACTTTTTATTTATTTTTTATTTTGCGAATTACGAAATAATGACAATTTGTTGTATTCATACAAAGAAAAATAAAGTAATTTATTAAACAATTTTTAAAAGAAATATAGTTAATAGTAAATTAACTATGTTCTGTTGTAAACAAAGCGAATTAGCAAACTGTTTAAATATGTAACTGCAGAGAAAAAATTGTAAATATTATGTAGTATTAATACTATTATTAACTAACTTATTATAACATATTATTTGAATTAATCTACCAATATTTATCATCAGATCCTTTTATAAATAAACACTTCTGAATTAACACATTTCATATGCTTCTATTCCCTTAGTTATTTTGATGTATCTATCATAGAATTTACAAAAATAACCAAAAACCGAACCAAATCTGTTTTTAACAAAAAATACACTAATAAAGTATCAAAATATAATGTTTTGTAAAAATATTTAATTTCAATTCCTGTTTCTCTTCAGGGTCACAGATGTATGTGCATAAATTAATAAAAAATATTAAAATTTTTTTTGGAGGTAGTTTTATGCTTTGTTAAAAAACTAAAAAACTAAGCAACATTTTCCAAAAACCATATCATGCAAAATATTGTCCGAATGAAGATAAATAAAATTCGATTTGACAGGTAATTGCATGAACATTAATGTACTTATGTAAATATTTTGAAAAAAATCCAGAACACCGCCATTTCGAAAAAAACTGATCAAAACCGTTTGTTTTTCATGCTATTTTTATTTTGGAAGCTAAAACTTACTTCATCTGTTATATTTTTGAAATACTGACTATATGTAGATAATTCAATTATTTTTAACAATTTCCCGGATGTCATTAAAAAAAACAGTTGTAGTGAAGAAACAAGCAAGCAAAGTAGCTTTTCATAAAAATTTCATGTTTATTAAAAAAACTTTTATCTCAGCGAATATTGGTCGTACGAACTCGAATAAAATATGAATATAGTTTTTTTTTGTATTCCTGATTACGAATTTGGTATCTGATTTTAAAAATTTAAAATTCAATATGGCGGAAGACATTTTAAAAATTAATTTGATTTTTTTTTTAAAGATCATTAATCTTTCAAACTTAATGTAGAATTCGATGATATTTTTTAAATTAACACATTTAATTTTGAAATTTTCGTCCGCCATATTAGATTCGTAATTTACGTCCGCTAATCCCCCCCCCCCCCCCAGAACTAAGTCTCATGTTGAATTTATAATAATAGTTTTTACTAGCTCAAAATATTTTTTTTAATGGATGGATAGGGAGTCATAATTACCTCTATGAGCCACACATTTGAATTAGAAAAGACATTATTAATGGCAGAATTAAATTTAAAAAAAAAACACATTATAAAAAGGAGGAAATAATGTTTGCCAAATTTTACTCTATAAATTTCTTGGAGTGAAAATTTACTTCTTATGGATTGAAAATTGAGCTAATGACAAAGTAAATTCTCACTCTTGAGTTTTCAAGTAGCTTACTTTTCATTCCAAGGACTTTAAGGAACTTAGAGAGTAAAAATGTCTATCTTTTGGTTACATTAACATAAATTCATTAAAAGAAAGATCTTAAACGTTCGTGATGGGTGTTCAAAAGAAATTAAAAATGTATAATTTTCGTATTAATAATTATGAATATTGACCCATTAAATTCAATATTTCATTACTCCTTTCCTTTCGTACTTGAGAATCTGGAGAGATAATCAACGACCCAGAAAAATACGAAATACGCGAATTACAGTGACCTTTAAAAAGTAGATTACACGATCAACCGGAATAAACGTCGTAAAAAATAATTACAAAAATTCCAGTCGACGGAGAAAGTACGCGAGCGGAACGGAAAAAGAAAAAAGAGTATGACGTCAGCGAAGGAGGCTGCGAAAGTTGCATGAGGAGAAACGAAATGCAAGAGAGGAACTCATCATCGGTGACGAGAATGTGACGAATGACTGCTAAAAAATGATGAAACGTGCCTAGATCATCGCAAAATAGGTGACGGATCCATAGGAAAAGAAATCTTTGCAGAGAATGAGAATCGAGAAAGCCACTGAGGGAATGTGACAGAATCAGGCTGAAATAGAAGTTGAGAAAGTTGGCGGGAAAGCTACCACCTAAGTAATAAACAATTTTAATGCGAACCTACATACACCGATATTACTAATAATACCAATATACAGGTTAATTTATGTCGAAGATGATACCACTGATGGGCTGGAAAATGTGAACGTTGTTCAGGATAAGTATCGCACGTGGAAAAATGCTAACGATGGAAAAAAACACACAATGTCTCGTTATACTTTAGCATAATTATTACCATTATGTTCGTAATCTCTTGAAAAGTGTAATGGATTGCGTGTAAGTAAATGAATCGTAATATTTTGACAAAACAAATATTTCTTGGTATGCCATTTTTTTAATATAAATGATGAATTTCATTATTAGTAACGAAGATAGAATATGAGCAATAATAAATAATTTTTCTCTACAATGAGTAATTTGGATATGAAAAATGTCAATTGTAGCGATGATGCACATATAGACATTTTTAATATTTTTATTTCATTTTTTTATTTGAAAAAAAAAAATGATGACCGAACTCGAGAGATTTGAGACGCCTGAGATTGAACCTGGGACTTTTCGGCAGTCGAATCTCTCAAGTCTGGAGAATAAATATGTTGGAAAAAATATTAGCATGGATATCCCATCTTTGTGCAGAATTTTATAAAGACTTTTATACAATTTTCATTCCTAGTAGGTAATTTTTCTTATTTATAATGTAAACAAATTAATGGAAACGTTTTCTAGTTCATTTAAATTAGCTACTTCTCCTGATTTTTGCATCTCTCTTGTCATATATTATATAATAGCAACAAATTCTTAAGTTGTAAAAAAATAAATCAAGAAAAATTCAGTGAATTTAAAAAATATTGGTTTAAAACATTTCAATCCAATAATACCAATACGAGTCCCTATAGAATTTTTCCAAGTTTTCTTACGTAGTCCAGTTTTCTTGTACATTTAACGTGGAAAATAAGTAAACAATATAGAAACGGACTACATGTGTTGAATACTCTATATTATTATTTAATATTAAAATTATTTAAAAACTGCAAAATTCAATTTTGTAAATGATCAAATCTTTATGTTAATAGTCATTCATAACCCTGTAAATGAATACGACATTGCATAAAAATACAAAACATTTAAGTTGAAGAACTACTTCAAAAATATGCTTCGCTCATAAACAAAAACAAATTTGTGTTAATTTGATTAATTATTTATGACCATGATGTAAATTAAATTCGAGTAAGTGCATCTATTAAGTAAATATTTGTTTATAGTTCATATAATACTGTGAAATATTGAAAATTCAAAACAATATAATCAAGTCTTCTAAAGAAACGTAAAAAATTATCGTACAGGAACAAAAAACTATAGATGATAGGATAAAAAATTAGTAACGCAAACAAAACGAGTATTACTTACAAATTGGAATGATAAAAAATAACGATAAAATTTGTCAGTGAAAAAAGCAGAAGCTCGTTAAAAAGTGTCAATCAATTTAGAAATCAATGAATCGTTTAAAATACATTATTAACATTGCATAACATCAGAAGCTTCTTCGAAGAGGTGCAATTGTATTTTCGATTTAATGTCATTCAAATGGAAATAATGGGAACGGATTCTTTTATATTTTTCATGATATTAAGTGGAATCTGGGCTGAAATTAATTACATTTTTCGTTAATAACGCGCGAACAATACGAAAACGATTAAAGATGATCAAGGAAATAGTAACATCATTACCACGAAATATTATGAATCCATTACTTCATAAGAAAGTTGCTCTTACGACATATTTGAAAATAGTTAGTACATAAAAATAGTTTATAACAATATGATAAAAATGAAAAGTCAAAGAACGAATACTGATGACGATAAACAACATTGATGATATTTTTTGAAAAACGTAATTAAACTGAAAAACTTTGATTAATGTATGATTTCATTTTTTAAACCGTCTCTTATCAACAGTACTGTTAATAATTTAAATTCTTTATTTCTTTATAAAAATGTTTTTTTTTTGTTATAAACGATATAACAAATACCACAAAATAGAAAGGATATCAATACCGATGATAAATATGCACAATAGAGGTACGACATGAATAATAAAACACCTTCTAATTCATTTTTCCACGTTGTTAAGCTGTATGTGTAAAGTAAACAGTCTTATATTATATAACGGAACTAAAATAGCATTTTATCTCCCTAGAGAATAAAATAACTGCATTCAATAGCAATAGTACATTGTGCAATTAGGGAGTTTACCTGTCTATAATAATCAGTCATGAAGAAGGCCCACAGGAGGCCGAAACGTAGTAAATAAATACATTTTTTCAAGAAAAGTGGCATGAAAAGGGTTAAGGAAAGTAAAAATTGAAATTAATTGTAAGCGAGAATATATTTTTTTATTTTTTTTGAGAATGTACCTTATGTATATTACACGTAGCTGGCTTGTAAACAGAGATTGCTCCGATAAACAGTTTCAAAACTGTCTCTGGGTCATGAGCATCGATAAAAAGCATCCATGTTACGGAAAAAGATTTATTACCGAATTCTTCCGACTCGATAACTGTTTGTATAACAGTTGTCATTCACCTGCGCCTGGGACAGTTACGAAAACGAAACGCTTTAAAAGACAAAAAAAAAAGGCTTCTTTCGGAGAGGACCGTTCGATTACCGTTAGGGCCGCAATGTCGGGGACATAACTGGTCTCGTCCCATATTACTATTACTTTCTCTTCTCCATTCATCGGTACCGTTGTTCGAGTAGCTGTGCCTAGGAGTTTTCGATTTTTACGCTCGCTTCCCGCCTAATTAATATTTATAGGAAGCGCGAAGCAAACCGTTAACGCGCTATTCCTCTTCATTAATATGGTACTTGGCTTTTCTATTTCGTTCGCTAATGATATAATTGGATAAACACGTAATTGAGCGTTTGCACGTAAACGCGAGTTCCTTAATAGTAGCAAAATTTGTCGGGTCAATGACCTCTCTTTGTAGTGCCGCCTCGAATGATGTCAAATCAAGGAATTTTCAAAATCTCAATTGGTTAAGAGGAATTTTATTGTTTTTGTTCTATCAATTTCCTTGCCACTTGCGACAAGCTAGACTGCGATAATCGTGACTCACGGCAGAAAAAGTAACTACATTTCGCGCAACGCGTACGTCATCTTCTATTTTGAACTGGTTAAAATATTTACTCAATTTTCATAAAGTCTGATAGTGAAATATATTTCACCATAAAGTAGTAACTATTATATATTATACATAAGTATTATTATAGGAAAAATAATCTAACCTTTGAAGTGTAAGCTTGTAACTTTACATGGAAATTAAGGAACCTTCTCATAACCTTACGTTAACATTACATTAAAATGAGAATCATCGACCAAACTTATTACATCGAGGTTACCGGATAATGTTAAATTAATGTTACTTAACCTCTCTATAAGAGCTGTTTATTATATTCTTAAGGTTAACATTTTACATGTATTTTGTAATTCACATATAGTTATCGAGTTTTATTTGTATAATTTTGTATTTACTAACGTGCATCTTATCTGACAATAGCAAAAATATACCTGGTTTCCCCATACATAACGATATATACCTATTGCAAACCCATTTCCATACCGGGAGTTGACAGATCTGCAAAAGTTGCGATGTCGCCTGGCGGCAGCAATTAAAATGTCTCGTCTTATATAATTTATTATTTTTCTAAAACTTTGTAAATTACAAAGATGTCATAAAATGTTCACTACGATATCATGTTTCTATGTGTTTAGTCTCGATTTGTGTAATTAAAATATTTACAAAAATAAATTAATTGAAACACAAGTTGTTCTTCGATTATGAGAAATTTACAATATTGACATATTTACCATACAATAATAATTTTTGCTCAAACAAGAGGTTATTTTCATTCAATCTGTTATTATTGCACAGCCCAGGAATAATTAATATGATTTTTTATTTGTAAAACTGCAATATATTTGAGGTTATGTTTATTTAAAGACGGAGAAGTAAGCGAACTAGTTACAGAACTAAATTTAACCGTTTTTTCCTTTCGGGAATGTTCCATTAAACACAAAAAGATCCTAACTGTATAAATCTAAACTATTAATGAAAAAGTTAAAAGCTGTCGACTGAGTTGGCTTAATACTTACTAATGTCCAATCCACAAATCTAATGCCCAAAAAAGGGTTCTTAATCCGTATGTATTTAAAATAAGTATGTGTAGTTTTATTTTCTTGGTGAAATATAACGGATAGTATAAGGTGATAGCAACAACAACATTTTTAGTTGCCTACAAATCTTAGTCAAGATTTTGAGATATCCTAACCTAAAAGTGCAAAAAACACTGTTTTTGTTTATTTTCGGGAAGTTTTTGTGGTAGAATCAAATTATTAATTGCAATTTGACATGCATAATATTAAGGTGCAATTTGTCAGCTGTAAAATACTATTTTAGTCATTCCGATACGATTTTTCAAATCGAGTTATCGAAGTTTTTGTCGTGGGATAATTATGATTTTCATGCATTAAATAAATGTGTAATTACAAGAAAATAACTAACAAACTGAGACCAACTTTCTTATTAAAAATTGTTCTATTACGTCAAGATGTTGAAATATCCTAACCTAAAAGTACACAAAACCCAGTTTTTGTCCATTTTTGGTAAGTTTTTGTGGTTGAATAAATTTTTTTGTTAATTTGACAAAAACCAGATTAGAATGCATTCATCAAAAACCTGAATATATAATTGCTCTATGGCGTGAAAATCTTGAGAATCCTTACCTAAATGTGAAAAAGACGAAAATCATAACGGTGCCTTGACAAAACCTTCGTTTTGCCAAAGCATTTTAAAGTTGATAAATAACGCTTTAATATGGTGCTTGTCAAAGTGTTAACAAGCATTTTGTTCCCCCATAAAAACTTATTGAATATGAGCGAAAACAGTGTTTTTGCACTTTTAAGTTACGATATCTAAAAATCCAGACGTGATGGAACAATTCTGCGGCCACAGATTTGGACTTAGCTCATTGACAACCTTCGGAAAAGTATAGTCCGGTTTCTGGTTATGGAGATTGGCTTCATCTTGTTTCCCTGTGCAATATTACTTTTCGATACAAGTGCGTATGTGTAAAGAACTTTACATAAGTGCATAAAATAATTGTTTATATAAAAAAGTGTAAATAAAGTTTGACATCGAAATATTACACGTATGAAAAAATGTCAGGTAAAACATATTTTTTAATGAAAAGGAAGAGGAAAAAAAATGTTTAAAATAACTTTACAACTAAAATTAATAAAAATGATTACCAACTAATTACTTTTTTTAATGTTCTGCTTTTCATTAGTGATCTTTTACTATTGAATGTAGAGAGTAAGAAGCAGTTAAAATTGCGCGTTAGGGAGACGAAATAAAAAAGAACGGGAAAGAAAAACTAGAATAATGTGTAAGCAGGCGACTCGGCCGAGCGATAGGAAAGAAAGAGGCGCCGCGAAAGAAGAAAAGAGCGCGGGGTCAGAAAACGAAACGACCAAGTGCGGGGACGGGAGCCGGATAATATGTCGTGGGGGGATTCCCCACCTTCGACCCCGCGGTCTCTGGTGGGGAGACTAGCGCCCCCACCTGACCACCCACATCTCCCCCACCAACGCGTCGCGTCTCCCCACGACGGTGGGGCGACGACACACGCTCGCACGCACGTGCTGGCTGGACGAAGATGGGACGAGGGCCGTTGGCTGTGGGGAGAGAGAGAGGCGCCGCGTGGAGGGCAGCAGCGTCCGCGCCGAAGAACTTGGATACACCGCATGCCAGACGACATTCGAGAGCCAAGACACGGTGGAGTCGCGGACTTCGACCAGCAATCGAATCAGTTCGCACAGCGACGTCGTTTCGAGCGGACGCAATACGAGATCGTTCCTCGAATATATATACGTCGCCTTGGTATTCCCTACCGCAACAGTTTACAAAAGGTTCTCCAACATTGTTGAACCAAGTGAGTTCAAATTTATTCGCGCCCTTAAACTGTCGACGCGCCGCCACTGTGTTGGTTCCTCGATTGCTCTCGATTCTTGGATTACAAATTCGGCAAGAGCGACGACGTTTTGTGGGTGTGTTTATCTCAGAGTCGATTGAAACGACTTTAAAAAACTAGAGTGCACTTTTGGTTCTCCGCGAGTTCCGCCAAGTTGGTAGCCCACTTGGGACTTTTTTCTTCATCGGATTCGCAGCCAATCGGCAGCCGGCGGGCAACGATCGCATTTTTCGGCAAAAGTGGATCGCAACAGTTTTGTTCAAACGTACCTCAAGGAACCTTTCAAAATTGGTGAGTTCAGTTCAAAAGTTTTTTTTTTTGTTAGTGTTACTACCAAGATCGAAATTCGACACTTTTTTCCATTTTTTTATTTACCGACCTCTTATCGTATTTTTAACGATTCGCGCCGGTCAACAAGTACTTTTGTATGATGAAATGTAACGCAAACAAGGATGACGATTGTTGATTGAGAGAAAAAAAGGACAAAATACGGTAACACGCAAGTCTGTTGAAATCAATATTTTTGAATTTGTCGATTTGTGCAACGATCGTAAGACTCCTGATGAAAGAAGGAAATTGCATAAAAATGTCGTTGGGCAATCGGTGGGGAACTTTTCGAAACTGGAGCAAACGGCCCTTGAAGTTTACAAGAAAATCGGAGAAGGTTAATTGCAGATTTGAAAAGGCGAAATGTGCTCGGGCCTCGGCCGGTTTGTTGCATCATTCGCGGCCGCGAAAACTATCGCCGTTACAAAACGAATCGAAATACAAGACGGCATTCCAATTCTTCAATTTCCTTTTCCTCCATTTTTAGAACTCAGTTTTCTTAGAATTTTGTTCGAACTCCGATAAGGAAATGATTGAAGATATAAAACTAAATATTCGAAAGGAACCTAAAATAATAAAATTTTGTTTACAAAATTAGCTTCATAACAAAGAAAACTTTTTTATGATTAATATCACAAAATTAGCGTCATCGCCAAATATTCTCGTTATCGCGACAGGAAAAAATGACGGGGGCGTCTCTAATGTTTTCGGAAGACGCCGTTAAATAAACGTCGGGTTTTGATCTCGATATAGACTTTATAGCCGGAAAATCGTCGACGCACGTGGCCGGTCATTCGCTTCCTTCCTTCCGGTACCAAAATACATCCAAGTTCATTTGCAAAATTCAAACAATATACTTTTCATAAGTTAGAAAAAAATCCAAAAAGTAGAAACAATGGTAAAATTCGAATCTCAAAATGAATTTCATTACACGAAAATTTACGGGAAATATTTTTTACATATCCAAAAAATGAAAAAACCAAAAAAATATGTCAATTTTGGAAAAATCACTGATGACCGTTAATGTTCCATTTTGGACCTATTTCTCTCAACCACAATCTTATTTATATTTAAATATGTCATCATTATCGTTTTTATTATTCGCGCAACGTCGTGATCATTTTGGTTCTTTGTTTCTTTATTCTGATAATCAGCCAAATCCTATTCTTACCTTTTTGATAACAAAAGAAACTCCAAATATAATTCTAAATGTTGAAAAGTATCTGGTCGGTTCATTTGTGACATTTTTTTTAGACAATTTGTTTGATTATTTGTTATTGTGATTATATACTTTTTTAAATTTGGTAATCGTATTTGGTATACAATGTCATTTAACTTGTAAAAAATATTGTATCCAGTAAAACATACTATAATTGTCAAGATTCACTTATAGCGATTATTGGTCTGAAAAATAAAGAAATTACTCTATAAATTATTTCGGCGCAGAGTAGCGGGGCTAAGTGGGGATGTACATGTCAAATGGAATTTTGGCGAATTATCGCCAAAATCTAGGCATCTTGTTTCGGCGAAGGAGCCTATCCACGTGGCGCATAATAGATGTGCAATTGCGATCCTTGGTACGACGGGGCTTCCCCTCTTTATCTCCGTGCCTTTTACTTCCCCTCAATCTCTCGAATCCCCCTTTCGCGACTTGCCCCCCGCTCCGGGTCTCGTTGACCCCCACCGAGCGGCGATCGGCCGCCGATCCGCTCGGTCTATCGCTCACGCACAAAAGTGGGCCACGGCCTAATTTGCAGAACTCTCTCAACCTCGTGCTCTCGCGACTATGAACGACGTGCACGCGCGGTAAACCTCGTGGTTACCGCACCGAAGGGCACGTACAAATACACTACGTACGTCGATTCTCATTATCTCCTCGATATTGCGCTTGCCCAACAGAGGAAGATTTTTTTTAAGGCGGGACGATTTTTTTTTGCTTTTGAGCCGTTTTGCAAGATCATGACGAAATTGGGTAAATTCTGATTGAACTGGTACGATTGTTATCGTTTCTATATTGTAAATATTGACCAGAGAAGGAATAAACGGTAGTTTCTTATCTATCGTCAGTTTAGACATGCCGAAAGAAGTCTTTCAGAAATGTTATTTTTTTATTAATTTAAGATTCATCTTGAATCCGTCATAACCAAAATGTGAAATGCTCCTATCGACACCTCTTATAATGACTGCCATTTGGTGCTTTCTTCATGTTATTTTAAATAGGAAAAACTGAAATGGCATATTCTTCCTAAGAGGTGTCGATATGATGTACGTAGTTTAGTATATAAATACCAATACCGATTAATTTTGTTTATATGTGTTTATTTTAGATGCGATATACACGGAGAAAGAATAAAAGAAATAACAAAACACCATATTCATAACTAACAAATATTTCGTCAAGTACAACGATTCCTTACGGAAAATCCTATTGAGAACTATTCACCAAAAGTTGGGAGGTTAATACCCCATCGGCTTTCTGATAATTGTTAGTGGCTGATTTTCGAACTAATCAAAACTTTGATTTGGAGAAATGTGATTGGGTCATTGGCCAATATAGCGTTTGGAAGCTTGCAAATTTGTCTATAAATCTCAAATGCCAATTTTGGCTGAAGAGGAAATCGTGGGGCTGAAAGTCAACCAATCGCGCTTAGTTTAATAATTGTAATGATCCATTATTGCCACCATCTTAATCGTATATTGGATAAGCAAAGATGTTACGTAATACATTCGCTATTAGCTCAATTTACACGTGTAGTTTATTAAATTCTTATCGTCGAATTTTCTATTACAGCAGTATTGCAAATTGTTAGTAATCAACTATAACTTTATCATCAACACCGAGTTCTTGCGCGCTAATTGCACGTAATAGCACCGATATGACGAAAGGAAATATTCTTCCTCGTATGACTTCACTGTCGATAAAACAAATAGCTTCATCTGGCGCGTGGCATAGCAATTTCTCAAAAACTACCGAGTTAATAAAATTTCAGAAAATCTGACCGGGGGTAACTTCCGGACTCGAAACCCGTTAGGGATGGTTGAAAAAAGAGTTGGATCGTTTTCTGCTCTAGATTCCCTCGGCCTATTGTCATTTTTCAGGGACACGCCGGGCTTTTTCCGGCCTTTTATTAGGTTGTAGCTTTGCATTAGAAATCAGGCGTATCGTCGACTAACGGTACACGATCATCCCGCGATACGCACCGCTTAGTTAAGTGGTGGGGGAGACGCAGGCGTACTTTATGCGCGACTTTCTACGTTTTATGCACAGGCGTATATATATAGCGAACCTCCTTCTTTTGTTGCATGTCGCTAAGTGGCACACGTGTGCAAATTTCCGATGTTCTCTTTTTTCCTTTCTTTCTCCATCTCGCTCATGTTGCTCCCGTTTCCGCGAGCACAGTTCGCACTTTCTTGATTTATTTCTATCCGGCGGATCGTCATTATGTCCCTGGAATACCGAACCGCTGAATTACTCTTTTTGTGACTTATGAAACGTTTTCCTTCTTTTTTTATTTCATAGTTCGAATCATCCGAATGGCTTTTATTGCGCCCTGGTTCTTTGTTTCTACATTTCGCTCTTATCGCTGTTTTTTATCGAGCTAAATGAGTCAGTGTCTGTCTCTTTTACGTTCGACCCTTTTTTTATTACTCATCTCTTTTTTGGATTGGTCCGTTTAGGGAATATTATTTACTCGACATATGAAACTGCTTTATCTTATCAAGGCGTAATATGGTCCACACTGACCTGACGAAACGGAAATTCCACCGGTAGTGATGACTCGGATGTTTTCCTCGGCATAACGACCTGCATCACCATTGGAGGAAGTTATGCAACGCATTGCCAAAAATATCACCGATACTGGTTCTATATACCTTAGCCAATGTCACTTCACGATTTCCGACATTACCTCGTATCCCCATCAGCAAATATTGTTGCGTCATAACATTAACGATCGATAGGTTTTCAAAGCGTACACGTGAAGTACGGAATAGATCTCGGAATCAATCGTTGCCTCACGCGTCGTTCACCGGCTCGCACGTGGAAACATTCGCGATACTTTTTATACCTGCATCGCGATATGGCAATTGTTACAATGTTTTTCGCATTCCCCTTTAAAGAATTTCGTCACATCGATGTTTATTTCTCAGATTACGTTATAACGTAAAATAGGGATGCCTCTAGCTTTTATTTTTTGCCTTTATTTTTGAACAATCGTCACGTTTTGGCACCTATCATATGTGAATTTTAAACGTCGCGCCATTCGCTTTTTATGCAGTTTTTTGGCTATCATTACTTCTGATCATTCTCCCGAATTATATTAGTGACGCACGCTTTACGCAATATTATGACACAAGATGCGGAACTATTGTTTCCGAAAATTTTGCTTTTTATAATGGCCAGGTGATTTCGAGCTAATTAGCATATTATTACGTAATGTTGACCAATTAAAGTTTCGAAGCACGACATTAATTGTTTTCGAACTGACATAACTATTACTTTATTATCGTTTGAATATTGAATCATGTATAATCATTTGTTGATACAAGAGGAACAACTAAACTTGATAAATAAGTAATACTTGGAGCAATTTCATCACCCTCTCTATTATCTTCATCATCATTTTCAAAATCAGACCAATTATCCAATGACCCTTTTAGAAATTTCTTCAAATGTCTTAGTCGTCATCGTTTACAACTCGAAACCGTGTGTTGTTCGTTAGGCACGTGCACAATGCCAGCCGCATTACACGATTGCGGCCAGCGCTCACGTAACATATTCAGGCGCTGATACCGTTATCGGGCCTCCATAAAAGTACGTATATGTATTTCAAACCGGTCTCCGATTTCATTCTTCCCTCCGATTATGTAATTAGCCCGAGATATCTGGTCATCGAGGAAGCGACATCTCCAAAAATTAGTCGAAGGGGAGGGGGAGACAATACCTTGCGCAATGACGTTAACGGAATATAAAGTGTGGGAGATGGAATTTTTGTGAAGCCGTTATGATTGTCGACTCGCATGTAATTGTTATGTCGCAATATTATTGCAGTTATCGACTCTTGTAATAGTTTCACGTTTTATGAGTTGCTCACTTATTCAGAGAATTCCGGCAAATGTGTACGATGAAATTCGAAAATTGTTATATCATTGGGAAATTTCACACGTTAAGGAGATCACGCGACGACGCGTAGTAACGCGAAAAAATGACCTAAAAAGAGAGACATGTGCGACTCGGAAAATTGTTTTCCACGCAACTAATTTCAATGAATTTATCGTCTGGTACTCGTAACTATCGTAATCGTAGATAACTCGGTGAATAACCATGAGTGCGCGTATTTATAAAGGCGAGGGACGGAGATCTTCTCGTTATCGCAGGAATTTTTGAACTCTAATCTGGGGATAACCCTGGTCTCCGGGGTCGACGTCCGTACAACCCATCCCACTCTTACGCACATTTCCAAATATTGAATAATACAGCGCCTCGTCGTGTGAGTCCCCGTAACACACGCCCCCCTTTTCCCGTTTCCTCGACTTATCGACGCCGACATTCCCGCTAGAAAAATCAAGCCCGGGATTCATGGAATTACGGTTGTTTTGAGCTTATCGCTGTTCTTCCTCGGGTGTCTTGGATTTCGTCAAAATGATAAAGTTCATTCTCAATTCCAGTTAATGTTGGACAATATTTTGTTCTTTTTTTGTTAATTGTTATCAATTATGATTTTCTCTTTATTTCTGTAATAGTAAACAATATGTAATTTAAGTTGTTCAAAATAAAATGAGAAAATCATCTTCTAAAAATGGAGGAGCACTATCCTGGTAGAGACGGTCACGAGAATCTGCCTAGATTTTGATGATCTGGCTACAAACTAG
Source organism: Trichopria drosophilae (assembly GCA_030407085.1). Classification (NCBI taxonomy): domain Eukaryota; kingdom Metazoa; phylum Arthropoda; class Insecta; order Hymenoptera; family Diapriidae; genus Trichopria; species Trichopria drosophilae. The sequence goes on along the minus strand of CM059586.1, from coordinate 95,014,404 downwards.
CTCTATTACATGGGTAGAAATCCTACTAAAAATGACATGAATTCTGGCGTAAATCTACCGAGACGCGATACATTGAGACAGCTAATATAGTTTAACATATGTGCGACAAGCTCTTACAACTTATCAACCTCAGGTCGATTCGAGAATCTCGATTACCTCTCTATCGAACACTCAATATGGCGGCTTGCTCTCAGCTGATTCGCCTGCACATGTTGTCGCGATTGTTTACATTTACACCTGCTCAATTTGTCGACTTGATTGATCCTTACCTATTATACAAATTTAATATGATATTTTCAGTTTGTAATTATTGCTTTATGTCACTCTAAATATATGTTAGTGGTCTAAAGAGGGGTTTCATCTAGAATTCGTGTATATTTCTACCGCAATTCTACCGAACAGTAGAATAATAGCTAGTTCAACCAGCCAAATTTCTACCAGGGTATTAGTCAAAAAGCAGATCTATGTTTACATTTTTGTCGATATTGTTAGGAGCCCTTAGTTATGGAGTAATAGAATAATCTTCATCAGGTACAGATTAATCCTTACTCAACACCTAATAGGATTATATCACGTCAGTATTGAATCAGCAAGATCCAACATGTAGTGCAAGAACATAAAGGTTAGGTCCATGATCACAAGTAATACCTGAGACAATATGTGGATATTTACTACGGCAGTAGGACTTCTATTACCATCATGAAATATCCTGCCAATCGATATGAGTGGGGCATTGTTTGCAATATTTTCCTACTAATGTTACTATTTGAAATAGTAAAAATTCTACTAATTCAGGTTCATGTAGATATTAATAAAATGGCGCGGTGTTCTGGAAAAATTGGCCATTGTGTACCTTTCACATAATTGGAAGCGCGCCGCTTTATCTAGCTCCTATAAACGAAGTCAGCAAACACACATGACCTGCGAAACACGTGGATGTGTCGAAACGATTATTTCGCCGCCACGTGTACTCGTCGGAGTACGTAACGCAATGACAAGTGCGCGCGCGCGGGCACATACATATGGAAATTTATAAATATGTCCTTAACTACGCGTCGGCTGGAATCCTATTTTTTTCGATGCATATTGAGGCGATACCGGGAAAAAGCAGATCGACGCAAATGAAATCTCGGCCACGTGCATGGATCTGTCATTGCGCAATCGTGGGGCCGAGCACGTGCGTCCGAACGGAACTCGTGCCTCTCGAGGATTAGACGAGGAACGTGATGTCGCGGTCGTTACGAAAACCACCAGCTCCGATAACGATGAGCGGCCCGTTGTTCACTTTTTTTTCAATTTTCTCTCAATTACTCGTGTAATGTTGGTAAATATTATCGAAACTCGTTTCGAAAAAGTAACTGCGTTCAAAATGCACTCGCTTTTCTCGACACGCGCTGCAGTTATTTTATAAACGAAGCGATAACGTGGCGGAAATAGTAAAATAGTTTACGCGTGTCTTGGTCGTGTTAAGCGATGCCGCAATATTATGAAAGATAATCGGGACGTTTGCGATAAATATTTTTTTTATTATTTTGAAATTTAGCCAAATTTGTTTTATTCTTTTCTTTGTTTACCTCTCGTAAGGAACACGTGCAGTGAAGATCATTGGAGTAAAATGGCACAAATGAACATTTGAGTTTCATTTCCGATGTTATTATTTCAGGATAGGGCATGAAAATTGCGTTTGAAATTTATGCGCGATTTCTTAGCAACAGGACATCGTCGTGGCACGTGGCCCGTCAACGCGCGCCGCGGCTTTTCGTGTGCGTCACGTTCGAAATGGCGCACACATATCAGAGGCATTTACATCTACGAGTTCATCCTCGTAACGAATGTGTCGTAATACCCGGCGCTGGATATATTTAGTTCGGGTTACTTTGTCATCGTGAGAACGACGATAAAAAGTAACGGCACGAACGGTAAATAATTACACAATTTCTACTCGTTAGGTTTTAATTCGTGGCTTTTCGTAATCGTCCCTGCAAAACGTCATGACCATCATGAAGGTCTAGACGATTCGCCATTTTCGATTCGATCGATCATCCCGCGGATCATCTTTGTATCGTATGACGAAATTGTTTACTAGAATTTTGTAGAATACGTGCACGTAATTTATGCCATGACTGTACTAAACGTTGATGACTCGTTGAGTATCAGGAAAAAAGATTATCAGCTTTGGGTTAAAGAGGTTAGGATCGATTAAGAAAACGATAAATACCAGTTTTCATTAGCTTCCGTTTATACCCGAAGTGAAAGTTTGTTTTGATGGTTTATTAAGCTGCAATTCATTAACGATTGGCGAGGCCCTCCAAATGAGATAGAACAGATTAAAACCTTCAAGATTAAAACAACCATTATGAAAATGGAACCTTAATTAAAAATAATGCGTATATATTTCCGACATCTCAATTGAAAAGAAATTTTGATGACTTTAAATATTTGGGCGTTATCTCGTTGCGTAATTGCTGTCATTAAAGCTTTATTGTCTTTATAATCTCATTGAATAACATCATTTTCGACTGTTCGGGGATTACCAGGTCACGTAAACATTATCGAATCGAATTTTGACGGATTATGAAGGACCCGTTAGCTGATTGTAGGACTCATTATGCTCAGGCCTTTACGGTACTTGTTCTACATACACCGAAATACTCGTAAAAGAATTCGAGAAGGCAAGAATTTGTTCTAGTAGTAAATATTGTGCTGATGAATAACGTAGAGGGATTTACACTCTCAAACTTAAAGATCACAACCAAAATATAAAATATAACAAAATAGCAACAATGTCATATTTAGCAAATTGTGCAGAGGTACACTTGTTGGATAGAGGCCATCCCTTGGGCTATAAAGTTGTAAGTACATCGACACCTCCATATAACTTTTATTGCCAGTCTTTACACCCGTGCGAAATTACGCCGAGTCGGTATCTTTCACCGCCCTCTTTTACGAAAGCCAGACGCGTGCTGAGAATTTCTCAATATATCAAAGACTTTTCCAACAAACGTTTCATTCGTTTTCGGCCAAGTCGATTCCATCTATAAAATAAATGTACTACGTTTTATTAGTTCGCTAAAATAGGAAACTTGAAACGAATAATATGCGACAATTTATAAAACACTGGCGATTATCTCGTTCACGCAATAATAGAATGTTGTGTCATAACCGATAGGACTTGAATCATTCCGATAAAATCATAAAAATAATATTTGGAAATCGCAATCGCCCGACCCACCGCTTCTGCGAAATTGCCAGCGGTGACGTTGCCTTTGTTTTCTGCAGTACCTTCGATAAGATTCGTATTTAACGCAGATTATTCTTCAACGCCTCATTAGTCGAGAGAAGTGGGCCGACGTTCGTGGCCAATAGCTACACGAGAAACGTATTACGACAAATTTTACAACCAAAACAATTTTACCAAAAATAATTGTTAGATACCATTTTTTTAAATCCCTCTTAACTTTCGTCACTGCTGAGTAAGGCAAGAAGTTAAAAGAAATTTGCGAAGTAATTACGTTAATTGCGTGTTCGATAAGCAGATGCTGAAACAGACGGATTATCAACGTTCTACGTAAGTTTCACTTTTCCCATTGACTGATGTAATACCATTAATAGTCTTATCTCATTGGAAAATTACACGACCCATCATCGGCTTAGTTTCGTGTGCTTTGGGACCCCCGGCAGAGTCCACATTCAGTATCGCTAGGAACGCGGATCTGTTAACGAGTCAAAGTGTGTACGCGGCAATGTTAAATGTGTGGCGACCATATGTTGGTCCAAAGTCTTCCGGTAATTCAACTCTATTTACTGCGAATTGTTTACACTCAAAATAACGTGTAATTTTTTTGTAACGCTTTATTAGGTATCGTTTAAACGATTTAGTTTGAGTTTTAAAATAAGTTTGTTAGCGTCTTCGTTCATCCATGTTAAAACAGTCTCTTAAATTATATTTCAAATTACATGAATCATTGAAATTTTGATGAATCATCCGTGCTTACCACGAGATGAGCATCGATCAACAACTTTTTTTAAGAGTCGTAAAGTATTCAGATCCGAAGTAAAAATAGTATTAAAGGCACTTCCGGCCGGAATACGAGAAAAGTCGATTGCGTTTTCTGGTCATATGGTAAAAATGCATGTATTCATCGAGCACGTGAGAAAACCGCGAGATAAAGCGCACGTTGTTGGCTTTATACGGTGGCCCCGAATCTTCCATGCTGCATGCATTCATTGCCAAGCGCAGCACGTGGCTGGTCTAAACGGCACATTCGCAATGTTCATACGTAACAACTCGGGTTAACGCGACTGTTCGCTAATTCAAGATTATACCCTCTTTAATACTGGACAATTATTAAAGCTGCGTTTAAAAAGTTAGTTTAGATATTGGATAGGCCATTTCTTTAGGTCTAAGTACTCAATTATATTTCACGTTGCACTTTAGCACTTTTTTATAAAATTCTGCTACAGATTAGGTAAAAAGTGATTGCGTCATTATGTTACGATACACCAAACTCCCCCGGTGATCGTTACGCAGCGAAATTCTGCGATAAACTCTGAGACATTTTTTTTTGTCCGCGTCCCTTATCGGGGCTATCGCAGCATCTCGAAAGTGTTCCTCGCGAAGCCTGGTTTTCCGTTTCTGGTTTTACGACCGTGTCAGCCGGAAGGCGTAACGAGTCTATCGATCGAAAAGCCTCGTTTGGTCAGGGTTGAAGTGCGCCGATTAATCTCGAACTAGTTTTCCCGGGGTCTCCTCGCGTGCCGTTTGCGACGCCGATGGCCCCCGTCTCGTTCCAGATTTTAACTTAGTCGAGGCCATCTTTCTGTTTGAATAAAATTGCATAATCGTGTCTAGTTCATTTAACTTGAAAAATACATATCGTAAATATTATCAGTGCGAACTCGGTCAACTTGTCTATATTGCGTGGAAAAACGATTCACGGGGGAGGAAGAATGAGGACATCGCTCGCGACTACGGTATTGCGTTAGTTTTCCGCGGCCACGTAACTGCCGTGTCACGTGCGCGAAGCTAATGTCGGAACGGTAATCGCGTCATTGCGAACTTAATAATATAAGAAGGTGCGAGATTCCTCCTTAAGTTCTTAGTTACGAGTGTCGAATTTCGATATATTAGATATTAGATTAATATATATAGATACCAAGTGTATCAATTCAATTATCAATTATTTGTATTAATAATAAGTGCAAAACATACTTCTGCATATTAATGAATGTTCGTCATTTTTGTTACAGATGTTCTGAGAAGACAAATTATGGTGGCAGAGTTTATCGCCCGACAAAGTGGATCGCCCATCAATGGTGAGACCGCGTGTCTAAATAGCAACATGCCGGCCTCGCACACGATGGCCCTAGGTGGGCATGGCAATCACGGAAGCCACGATGCTCATGGGCCGTTGCCCCCACTGACGCATCCTTCCCACCACAATGCTCCACCATCGTTACAGCAACAGCAGCAACAGCAGCAGCAGGCTCATCATCCTCAGCCTCAACAGATTCAGCACCATCCTCAACATCAGCACCACGATCATCACGAGCATCGTGACCATCACGAACATCGTGACCACCACGAACACCGTGATCATCACGAACATCGAGATCATCTCGAACATCGAGATCTTCACGATATGCATGATGGACAAGGACAACATCCCGATAATTACGGAAACAACTTTGATCTTCGCAAGGAATTGTTCTCGCAGAGAAAGCAGAGAGAGTTCATTCCCGACAACAAAAAAGATGACAGTTATTGGGACCGTCGCCGAAGAAACAACGAAGCAGCAAAGAGGTCCCGCGAAAAGAGACGCTTCAACGATATGGTTTTGGAGCAGAGAGTAATGGAGCTCAGTAAAGAGAACCATATCCTGAAGGCTCAGCTGGATGCCATTCGTGATAAATTTGGTATTTGTGGAGAGAGTGTCATCAGTACTGAACACGTCTTGGCAGCACTTCCTAGCGAGCCAACAATCGTCAAAAGAGCCAAGATACCGAATTCAGCCGCTCTGCTGTACGCGAGAACTCCCAGTCCCGTTCACACATCTGTGATTCACCAGCCTGTCAGCGGTGCTCGATCCCCCAGGTCTCCAGCTCAACTGTACGTCCCAGAGACGACAGCATATCCGGAAGCAGAGAGTTTCCAGTATCCCTTCCCGCATCCAGCTATGCATTTCGACACGTCGAGCGCTTTGAATCTGTCCCGTGGACGCCGAGCTCAGTCGCCGTTCGAGCTATCATCTGGTAGTGGAGATGAAGGAATTCAGATGACTCATGTTCAAGGTCAAGTTGGAAGTGCCAACAATAGCGGCCTCCCGCACAAACTCAGGCACAAGTCTCGAATCGGAGACAAAGATGCGGCTAGTGCTCTCTTGGCATTACAAGGTATTAAACAAGAGCCTGGCCCAAGAGCATCTCCGCCATGGGACAACGAAGGATCCAGTGACGAGAGGGACTCCGGCATATCTCTGGGCGCTGAATGGACGGGCCCTAATGGTTCGGGTATTCCAGAAAACGAACGGGAGGTAAAATCGAGGCTTGATCGTCTTGCATCTGAAGTGGCCTCATTACAGTCCATCTTACGCCTGGGCAAAGCTAGTGAGACTATCGTTCCACCTCCGCAGACGGTAAACTCGCTGACCTCCACCGTCACCGCGGTAGCTCCTTGAAGCTCGATCTCATTGGGAGTTAACGACTGACGATCGCCGATCGCGTTACCAAGCTCATTGAGGGGAAGGAACTCCCTTTCCCTCTGACGAGACACCATCCAAAGATTCATCAGTGACGGTACGCGCCCCAGGAGGTGACTTGCGAACGATGACAGCACCACGTTTCTTCCTGATGAGGACAGGCTCAGCCGGAACTCTGGTTCGCGCCATCGGCGGAACGAGTGATTACTGTGATAGGTTCCAGCGCCTCGCTTTATCCGGAGACTTGTAAATTATTCATATAGATATAAGAGACATACGTGGGCTGAGAGAAGTTTTTGTTAATGTATACGTGTACGTATTCGACTTTTTTTTTAATTCGCCAAACGATTGAATCTGTTGAGAGATTCGACTGATCTCTTCAGATGATATGACCGTTTTGATCCTCGAACTTGCAAGGAAAAGTGAAACTGTAAGGACTCATCCCACAACTGTGCGGCTTAGGGACATTGAAAGGCTAGATGTACATACGACCGAAATTGCGCACGTTTTTATCTATCTTCGCATATATACACGTATGCAATCGTGATCACATATCTGTTGTTCAATTACACGTAGATGTATCGAGCGTACATACAGGTGCAATTTCAACTCAGCTACACCATCGTCCTCAAGTGCATAATAGGATATATGTATATACAAATTGTGCAATTAGCTTACGATACATGCATACATAAATGACACACAGGCAGAAAACACTTTTCTTTTCTTGTCGTTAGCCGCTAAGCGACGAAATGACCGTAGGATTTTAAGGAAAGTAAGGACTTTTAGGGTATTTTGGATTTACTACCGTTGCTACTACTACTACTGTTATTGATTGATTAATCATTTAGTTGTTACTATCAAGTTACGCGAAACTCATAATCGGGCGCAGGATCGCAAGTAGATTACAACGGAGGAATGCGAAGAAGACATACCGACATCTAAAAACTTCGACGCGCAACCGGCTCTCATCACCGCCACGTATCCCTTAAGCGCCTTATTGTTTACGGTCACGGTTCGAATCTCCCGCGTAGAATTGTGCGGCTTTTTTGGGCTCGAGACCAAACAGTTTGGGCCTAATTCGAATTATCGCCTATAATTGTAAAGTGCTGTCATTTCTATACTTCTTTCTTCGTTCTTACATTCGACTGGAGGATTTTCATTTTGGAATGGACGTCGTAAGGACAAGGAGGAACATAAGATATCTTGTATTTGTGCGTAATCGTATGAGAGAAGTCTTTTAAATTATATAACTGTATAAATTATAAACACGATTATTATCATCCCAAGTATTATCTGGAGCCTATAAGTGTGTGTGTGCATTTTATATATGACGCGAGCGTCATTTAATAAGGCGCGCTTGAATACGTGTATATATAAATATATATACATATACATATATATATATTTTCTCAAATTAACGTATTTTTCGATTTTGAAGTATGTATTTTTAAGGCGCAGTGTAACGCAGTTACAAAATTGCACGAGGGATACGCGGAGAATTTGGATAGTGGAAAGTGTCTGGCAAGAGAGTAGCACGAGGGGATTTCGGGCTTTCCAAGGGCCTTCTCAGCGGCATTTGGTCCGTTCGACGAAGGCCCTTGGGATGTCGACCGACCGTCGCACTGCCCTCTTACGGTCACGGCGGATCGCGATTCGACAACAAAGAATTTTTCTTTCTTGGAACATATTTTGCATGTTAAGCGTTGCCAGCGCGATCTGCTCTTTGTGATAACGGTGTGAGAATGTGACTCGCGAAACGTATCTTTTGTGAAAATCATACGAAGTGTCAAGCTAATCGACCGCCACTACTTGTAAAGTATAGTTTTAAGAACTATTTATTACATTAATTATCTACGTTTTAAGAAACGAGAAAGTGTCTGTGTCGACGTTTAGGGATGATTGACGAAGCTTCAATCGATGGTTCTCGTCTTTACACGCGGCGATTTGGAACCGGATGCGAAGGTTTGGAGGTTAGATATCTAACCCAAATCGCACTCAGCCTACTAAAAAAACACATGTAAACACCGTACAATTGCTGAGTCGATCGATGGATTTGTAATAATGACCAATAGTGTCTTCCGACATTCATCATTCGCACGAAAGTTATTTTCGAAGCCTTGCGTTTTTCTTCTGTTGTTATTTTCTTGTACTCTTGTCACGTATCCGTAATACACAAACGAGACTCCTGGAATCTCGCGATCCGATATCAAGTCAAGATCAGCCCTACTGAGCCCTACACAAGACTGTTTATTACTATTTGGTGTTATGCGTCCGAAGGACCTCGCAGTTTTCCTTCCGGGTTTATTTTTTTTTTTACATTTTGCTCGATAATGTACATATATATACGTGCGAAAATAGTCTGAAGACTAGATTTCAACGAACCAAGCACTCTCCGAAGAAGAGGCCGGATAGAGACTCGTTTTTTTCATGCCGTTAATAATCCGGCAGTTTGAATTTGAGTTTTAAAACGCGGATCGACCGAATAACGTTATAATTTATAAATATTGTATTTGACTATTTATAAGCATCGACTGGTGAATAAATGTGCCCAGCAATAAGTAATTTTGTTTTTACGACTCAATATCATTTTTATCCTTTCCTTTTTCCTCTGCTGTTACTCTTTTTCTCTTCGTTGAACGAAATTTTCTTCGCATGGTTGAAAAGGTTTTCAAATTGTCCACTACGAAATTGCATCAATAACGCCAAAGAAAAGAGGTGTCTGCAAACATCAGAATTTTGGGATCGGGTTTAATGACCAATTTATTGCCGCTCATCTACTTCGACGTTGGAGTAATATTCGTTACATTTCATCGAGTTTTCAGAATATCAAATTACAGTACAACGTTGCAAATTTATCCTTGTCTTATTCATTTATAGTGTTCGGACAATTTTCATTCTACAGAAGGAAGTTACTAATTGTTGATGTTGACATATATTTGAAAATGAAATAATATTTGTTGAGAAAATTTCAAAGTTGAAGTAAATGAAGAAATATTGAAACCAAGAAATAGGATTCAAAAGCATTAAGAAGTATTCATTTGACTGCTTTAAAACAAGTTAAAATGTAAGAAAAAGTGATACCTAATATAAAAACGCCAATTCTGAATAATTCGTACTTTTTCTAAATGCTTCATAAACTATTAAGTTAATTATAGTTATAAACTTATCAGGAATTAAAGCATTAAACTAATTTTTTAACTCTTAAGAGATATAAATATTATTCCAATAATTTCAACTACCATGTTAAAGAGAAATATTTAAAATAATGTGATAAACCACAAATAACTTCTAAGAAATTGATTTCTCTTAAATTGTGCAGACTAAACATGTAAAAATCTACTTTTGTTATCATCGAACATAAGCTTCGTCATTATAAAATAAAAATAGAATCATTTCGTACTTTTTTTTTAACAGTTGCATAATACTTACACCTGATTAAAATAAATAGTAATGCTTAATAATTCTAATGATTTTGCTCTAAATTTTGTCGCTTACACATCGACTTTAGTCATTTAGAAATACATTGCATGTTTTTATACTAACAATCACGAGTTTCTTCCACCCATGTGACGCATAATAGGACTTCCAGTGTTTGCATTTTAATCAGAATTGATCCAGACATTTTTAATTTTCGATTTTTATCGTAAATGAAAATAAAATGAATTAAAACGAATTGAATACGGATTTATTTCGGTTTCTTGACCATTTTCTTTGAAATTTGTTAGACGTGAATAGAACATAAACGTAACCTAAAAAAACATGGACCAGCAATTTTTACATAAAAACAGGAACTAAAATGTAATCAATTTCCGAGTGCGAGTCGAAAACCGACAAATAAAAAAGGAGAGACATAAAAAATGCATACTAAAATTTCTGGTAATTTTGGCCTTTCATCGTATTATTTATATGCTGTGCCCTAGGCGTTTTGCTATTACTTTCACTCATTCATTTTCAAACATTTTTTAAAATGATACTCATTTTATATAATAAAATCTTCAAATAGATACTAATAATGGGCGCGTCTAATTGATAGATGAATTTTCGGAAGTAATGTAAATATAATTTTTACCAATTTGGTCATTCATAAAAGATTAAGAATTCTATGGAAATACATTATCGTATGCGATGGGAAAATAAGTTAAAAGGAATAACAACCCCAGGTAATAGATTCAATTATAACCAAAGAACTTAAACAGAAAATGTTGAAGAATTATTTAACTTTTCCCAAAATTGAAAATTGGCCTGCGACTTCTATCATTTAAAAACAATCCTTTAATTTTTATAACTATATTATTCTTAACATTTTGGCCCCACTTTCTGAGGTTTTTTTTAATATGAGTTCATAAAGATCTCATAATGTCATCATGTTCAGATAACTCAGAAAGTGGGACATATAGCTTCTTTTAGAGCACATTTCGAAGTAATTCTGAACTCTTTTTTACTGTGCTGCCTGGCTGGTTAGACTTTTATAAAATAAATATATAGACGTAATGAATAATAATTTGTATTAACAAATTATACAGGTGTTCTAAACTAAGCTTGCACCTAGAGTGTTTTATGAAGTTTATTTTCGGGTTTTCTCCAGTATTTCCGAATCGATTGTGTAAACTTTTATTATTTTTATTATATTAGTTTTTAATATTACGGATTCCCATCATACCAGAAAGTATACCAGTAGAAGGGTTCTAAAGTACGCTATCGATAACGTAGGAATTTTCACTAAAAACCGTACATAAAAAATTATTTTTATTTATTTCCGAAATTTCTCGGTCAATTTTCAATTGTAGTTGGTACTTTCTAGAAAACCAGAAAAGAAATAAGTATACATATACACGGACGTTGACTTAATAACAAAAACAAAAGTATATTATGAATTCGAAATTAAAAGTGGGTGATGTAATAAAGAGTAATTATAAACAAAAGAAGGGACCTCAAAATGAGATGTTTGAAAATTTTTGTAAAAATTAAATAAATTTTCGACCAGGAATTATCGCCCTCTTCAAAAAAGGATAAATAGTTTTGTTGAATGAAGCAATCCATCCACTTGTCTCTCAAATTTTCTTATAAGTTAATCAAGAAAAATTATATATATAGGAAATCAAGAATATAATTAACCATCTAACATAAATGTGAAAAACCATTATTTTTTCATAAGAATACTGTAAATCTTTGGCAATTTAGATTTTTCAAATCTCATATTGACAGTATTTTTTTTTATGACAAAATTTTCAATTTCTTTTCTTTTGAAATTGTTGCTTTCTGATGCAAGAATTTTGACATTGATATAGTCAAAATTATGCCCTGTCTCAATTCTATGCATGGTTAAACCAGTATAGTTTTTTTTATCTCCTTCTATACTCCTTTGATCAGTGTCTCTAATCGCCTTCCTGTTTGTCCTATATTTCTATGAAACCATCTATAGTAATCAGAATTGCCTTTACAGAGCCCGAATTTTGAAAATTTTATTCAGTCACCTTTAACCCCTTGTGCCATAGTGGTCCCTGCCGGGACCACCTTTTGTCTGTTGGTTACCTTCTTCTTAAATTTCAATTTCTCATTCTGCGTACTTCATTCTTTAATTTCTATAAGCCTAAGGTGTTTAACTAACGTATAAAAACAATTTGAAACATTTATCAATAACATTTGTAAAGAAATTTCCCCTATAGGCATATATGAGAAAGTTATCATTTACACATTTTTCGGGTCGCTGATTACGAAGCCGAAGTCAGTATTTTGAAATTGTAAATGTCGAATTCACTATGGCGGATAATAGTTTAGAAATGACATTGAATTAGACAAAAATCTATATTTTATAGTTTTCGAGAACGTTGATCAGGTGTTCAAATTGATAATTTCAAAATTAAAAATGCCATTATAACTCGCTCTTATTGTTAGCGGGACTAAAAATTCTGATTTCACATTCGTTATTAGCAAATTCGAAAACCCTCGGATATTGGAATCTGACATCCCCCGCGTGGCTTAACCCCTTCGCTGCGGATGACAAAGATCTTTGTCATTTAGGACTTTTCTCTGACTGCGGCAAAAACGCAAATCTTTGTCATGACATAAATTAGTCTAATGAAGTCAATAATATATCCAATTTGAAAACTTGAACATTTCTAGCCAGCCTAAGATATACCGAACAACATGCCGTTGTCCTTTTTCAAAAACATGTTGTCAAAAAAAAGATACAAACTCTGAAAATATGTTGTTTTTACGATTTTGTAAAAATCTTTGTCATGAGCTATGTCGCCGTATTAGGTCAATTTATGCATTTAAAATTAATGAAATCGTATGAAACTTGCTACTCAGGGGTTTTCGAGGTCGCCGATTACAAATCTGATGATATATTTTGAAAATTCAAAATGGCGGATCCAATACCGCGAGTTAATGTTAGCCTTCCCCGTTAACTTCGATATACAATATGTACTTACACATTTTACTACGAGGAGGTTGGAGAAAGGTCTTCAAAGTGCAATTTTTTTCTGTTTTTATACATTTTTGTTTAAAATTGTTTTTAAAATAAAAACTGTAACATATTGAAATCAGTGTTTTTTTCCCACAAGTAACACGATAACTCAGGAGTACATAACAAAATTTTGAAATTTACACGGAATAATCTGGATAGATAATAAACTCTGTAAAATATCTACAAAAACTAAAAATATAGATTCGTGGCTGCAGAATCGAAGAAGTTTTTGATAAAAATACAAAATTCGGTATAAATATTCTAAATAATCACGAGAGTGTTTCTATTGCCAACCTGCCACGAGCAGCATTATTTACATATGAATAACAAATTGCCGTAATATTGTAATGCAAAAACTGATATAAGATTCGTAATCAGTTCGAATTTTGATTATGACGTCCGCCATATTCCGAAAACCTCTGAGTAACAAGTGTCAGGGGAATGATTGGTATTTAGAAAATTTGCCCGCAATATTGAATCCGCCATTTTAAATTTTCGAAATCTGACTTAAAATTCGTAATCGGCGTCCCAAGAAACCCCTATACACCAAGTTACAGTCAAATCTAACCAAATTTTTTTTCCCGCATTTTGGGCACTTTTTGTGAAATTCTCGCCGCAGCGAAGGGGTTAATTAAAATTTGTCAATATGGCGGCGATAAGCCCAAGTTTTGTGTTGAGTATATTGGAGGATAGACACATTTTGTGAATTATGATAGTTACATTACAAAATATTTGTAATTGGGCTGGTATCAACCCAGCAGAACGAAAATTTGTTGAAGGGGAGAGAGTTTTAAACGCTGGACGTTAAGTTATATAGGAGAAGTACGGGCAAAGTGGAATGGGTTTGGAAAAATTTGTATACAAAAAATATGGGGCATAAGAATGGTTAGGTGTGGTTTAGAAACCCTTATTTAGGTCCTCAACTAACTTATGAAACGCATTTAAAAAATGGATCTGTTTAATATTCCCAATTTCAATTTTACGAAAAAACTTTTTTGAGAAATCTGAAAATCCAGGGGCAAAGTGGGACGGGTTGTTAAAATAGATAGATAGAGAGAGAGAGAGAGAGAGGCAGAGAGAGAGAGAGAGAGAGAGAGAGAGAGAAAGTAAGTTCTTACTTATCTCTGTGAACCTAAATAAAAACGGAATACATCCCACTTTGCCCCAAAATAGAATTTTTTTAAACACGTCGTAAAAAATCGTCCTCAACCCCAAATGAAATAAACAAAAAACGAAAATTGAGTGTAAGAGAAGACTATTAAGTCATCCAATTCAGATTTTAATTACGCTTAATTTATTGATACTTACTAATCGATTGAAAGTATGTATGAATTTACAAATTGACTTCGACTTCCTAGGTCATGTTCGAATGTTTGGTAAATACTGAATGGAAGCTGAAATATGTTTCAAAATTTGTATTACGATAACTCTTTTGTAAATAAACAATGCAAACAAATACACAGGAAATGTTCTAATACAGTACAACCTCTCTTGTTCGACATGATCGGTGCCAGACGCTCTCTCTGTGACCTCGCTAGTTTGACATTTTTTTAACCACGCCCACTATGACGTCACGCAATCGTGATTGGCTCATTTGTTTTTACGACAGCTAACCTTCTAACCTTCTGTTTTCCTAGCATTAATTTCCAGCCTCCTTGCCATACATATAGAAGTCAAGTAGAAGACTAAAACTTAACAACAACAAATGCGGAGGTTATGTCGTTCGATTTGACGGGTGAGGTGCAATCGTCCGAGTCCGGCATGGATGCGTTCGTGTTCGTCGGTAATATAATGGACGGGGCGGGAGAGGGAAGAAGTCTCCGCCCACTGTCGAACTAAGGAGGTCCGGCACTGTCGAACAAGAGAGGTTGTACTGTACAGCGAAACGCCAAAATCCCACTTTGCCCCTACTTCCCCTACATATATGTCACAAGTTAACATCACTAACCTGTCAGTATATAATCATTTTTCTTAAAATGCAATGAACAAACTTTCATTCGTCGCTTAACATTTGTCACCTTTAAAGCAATTGTCTAATTTCTATTTTTTTTCCAAATATATTTTCAATCAAAACAAAGCCTTCCTTTGCCTTTGGGAAGAGATTAAATCGGAGTTGTACATCCTTTTCTGCTCTACTGTAGCAATCTTTTACTATGCAGCGATCAGTATTTGAGCTTACAGAACGCGGAGAAAATATTCCAACATCCATAATACCAAAATAAATAACTTTTAGATCAAAATTAATACTTCCTGCTATGCTTAGCAATACAAAGTTTGCCACCAGGTATCGCGTGTTTCATGTCAGATCGCAATAACGTAAATATCATCTAATTTTAGTTTGACCCGCCATATTGGAGCCGCCATTTTGAATTTCAAAATTCTGACTTCGGATTCATAATCAGCGACCTCGAAAACTCACAAGTAAATATTTTTAAGCGATTCCGTAAAGGATATTGTAATTACTATAGACGGTATTCTAGAAAATACCAAAGAAATTAACTCAGAATTGACTGAGAATTATTGGAAATAAGTGATTTTTAAGTATTTCAGGAAATTCTCGGTCAGTTCTCATTTAATATCTTTGGTATTTTCTAAGAAATCGTCTGTAGTAATTAGAATTGCCCTTACAAACCCCGAATTTTGAACATTTTTTTCAGCTCTGTTTAATTTACGATTTTTAGTGACATTTCCTACCTACCAGCGGATAATGGTTTAAAAATGACATTAATTTAGACAAAAATCACTTTAGACCCCATATGAAGAGATCTTTTAATGTAAACGACCAAAAAAGGAATATTTCACTTTTTGTATATAAATCAATATAACCAAACAAATTTTTTGGGGGTTTATTGTTTTTTTATAAAACATATATTTATTCATTTGTTGTATGTCGTCGCTTCTATTTCTAGTACCTCAACTTTTCTATTTTTTCAAAAAATAACAAAATGGCGGCGATTCTCGTGAAATAAACAATGTACTTTTTTGGTACCATAAATCATGCGAAATTATAGGTTAGAAATATGTTATCAACAACTGATAGCCATATTTTCAAATGCGCCATTATGAATTTTTGAAAAGTGAAATAAAATTCGTATTCAGCAACTCCGAAAACCCACGAAAAGAAAAATGCATGAAGATCCTTCAAGAATTTTACAATTTTTATTTATTACATGTAAAAGTACATTTAAATACCATTCTGCGACATTTTCAAAAGAAAATGTTACAAAATGAGCCGTTGAGTCTCGTTAAGTTCACCACAAAAATAAAACTGCTCTCGACGTAGTCATCTTGTGTATCTGAAATCAAAATTTTTGTATTAAACTTTGAAGAGCATCAAATAATATTTAAGCCAATAACAACGAATGGAGGTTATGTTGAAATTGTAGGGGGTCCAGGATTACTTGTCACTTTATCTGAAACATAAGATTGGAAAAAGTTATTGTAGAAGTAAATCTAAGTCGCAGTGGTTTCCTTTTATTTTTAATCCCTCGACTTTCGATGGTGGCCATAGTCGCAAATGATACGTGTAACTTTCATATTGTTTAAAATTCTGGGAAAGGTTTAGTAGAAATAAAACTAGTATAAGTATGTGAAAACTAAGCCGATTCTTATTCTGAAATTATGTACATTAAGTCTTCGAATTCGTAACGTGTATAGTACATTTCAGTAGGGTGAAATAATTTAATATTCTTAAAAAGTAATAAAAGCCTAAAAGTACGCAATTTCCTCCGAGTTATCATTCTGTAAGACCCGAAAAGCCGAATGACAAATAAATTATTAAAAACTAGTCAATACAATTTGTCGACGTTAGGATGATTTCGTCCTTGCTTAATTGAAGGAACTACTTTTTGAAAGAATCTTCGGGTTCCCGTGTCATTCCGTTTAACGATGTATTAAAATAAATATTCTCAACTTTTCACAACAGTACTCTCCTCTTAAAGAAATCCTAAGTGATGTGTCCGATGAAACGCTTCGACTAATACCTAAGACATATAGAACTACGTATCGTTTAAAAAATTAAGTAGGATACAACTCATGTTCCACGAAACCACGTAAATGTTTCACATGATTAGTAAGAATTATTTAACCCATTAACAAAGGACACTTTTTCTTTCAATCGAGTATTTCGTATCAAAATCGAAGAAAAATTGAGTTTCAGCCATTAGGAATTTCAATATGGGCGCCGAATTTGGAAAAAAATGTCCAAAAAATTCGAATATATTTATTCTTACTCATTTTTTCGAGTCATTAGAACATTGGGATTCTATTGAAACTCTGAACAAAGGTGAATAAAATACTTCAATTTTAAGAAAAAATTTTACTATTATACCATTTTTAAATAAATTTTTTTTAAAAATCTCCAAATGTCATAAAAAAAATCTACTTTTATATCCTACATCATTTTTTTTCTTTTTTTTTTTATGAATTTTCTCTCATGAATTCTAAGAGTTTCTTCTCCTTTGCATTTTTTCCAAAAGTTGATAGGTTTTGAAAAAATGAATTTCAAATATTATAGCTTAGGATTTTTTTTCTCGAAAACTGTCAACATTTAGAAAAAATTTGGACATTATCCTCATTAAAAACATTCCCAAATGTCATAAAAGAATTCTTCAGAGAATACAGTAAATTTT
Source organism: Trichopria drosophilae (assembly GCA_030407085.1). Taxonomy (NCBI): domain Eukaryota; kingdom Metazoa; phylum Arthropoda; class Insecta; order Hymenoptera; family Diapriidae; genus Trichopria; species Trichopria drosophilae. The sequence continues at coordinate 94,996,603 of CM059586.1, read as the reverse complement.
TTTCAGAATTTTTCGAAAATAAATTACAAATTAGAAAAAAATTAAAGAAAAAAAAAACTACTTTTATATCCTACATCATTCTAACAACCTCAAAATGGCCGCAAAAATGAAAATTTCTTTGAAATTTACTGGACGCTCTAACTCAAAAACTACGAGCTTTATTTAAAAAATGATAAAAATGAAAATTCGTAGAATTTATCGAGAAATATCACGGAATTTTTTTTAGATTTTTTTAATGAATTTTTTTTTTAATTTTTATCAAAATTGTAATTTATTTTCAAAAAACTCAGAAAAAATTGAGTGTATTTTCTCATGAATTCTAAGAGTTTGTTCTCCTTTGCATTTTTTCCCAAAAGTTGATAGTTTTTGAGAAAATGAATTTCAACTCCTTCGCAATAAAAATTGCAGGTTTCTGAAAAAGTTTTCGCTTTTTTCCACGTTTTTTTTTCATTTAGGTGGTGATATTTAAAAAATGGAAAGTGATATCGAAAAACCGCGACAAATTTTGTCGTTTTGGGAAGAAACGGATTAACAAAAATTGAGAGGTACATGTCCTACTGTTTTCGAGGTCACTCTTCAAGATTCCGAGGTCAAAATTGAGTTTCAGCAATCAGGAATTCCAATATAGCGCCGAATTTGAAAAAAAAATTCCATAAAATTAGGAAATATTTATTCTTACCATTTTTTTTTGGAGCCTTTAGAATATTGGGATTCTATTGAAACTCTGAAGAAAGATGAATAAAATATTTCAATTTTAAGAAAATATTTTATTTTTTCTATATCATTCTAACGACCTCAAAATGGTCGCAACAATGAAAATTTCTTTGAAATTTTCTGGACGCTCTAACGTAAAAACTACAAACTTTATTTAAAAAAATGATAAGAATGAAAAGTTCTCAGAATTGACCGGGAAATATCCTGGATTTTGGCATTTTTTTCAGTTTTTTCCAAATTGTAATTTATTTACGAAAAATAATGAAAAAAATTTACTGTATTCTGATGAATTCTAAGAATTTTTTGTTCTTTGCAATTTTTTCTAAATGTTGACAGTTTTCGAAAAAAAACATCCTAAGCTATATTTGAAATTCATTTTCTCAAAAACTATCAACTTTTGGAAATAAATTGCAAAGGAGAACAAATTTTTAGAATTCATTAGAGAATACAGTAAATTTTTTCATAATTTTTCCTAAATAAATTACAATTTGGAAAAAGTTAAACAAAAACCCCAAAAGTCATAAAAAAATCTACTTTTATACACCATTCTAACGACCTCAAAATGGCCGTAAAAATGAAAATTTCTTTGAAATTTTCTGGACGATCTAACTCAAAAGCTATGATTTAAAAAAAATGGTAAGAATGAAAAGTTCTCAGAATTCACCGAGAAATATCACAACATTTTTTTTGATGAATATTTTTTTTCAAAATTGTAATTTATTTACTAGAAATTTTGAAAAATATTTAGTGTATTCTCTCGCGAATTGTAAAAGTTTGTTCTCTTTTGCATTTTTTTTCCAAAATTTGATAATTTTTAAGAAAATTAATTTCAAACATAGCTTAGAATTTTTTTCTCGAAAACTGTCAAGATTTGGAAAAAATTGCAAGCAACAAAAAATTCTTAGAATTCCTCAGAGAACACAGTTAATTTTTTTCATAATTTTTGGTAAATAAATTACAATTTGCCCAAAAATTTAAACAAAAAAAATTCCCAAATGTCATTAAAAAAAATTTAAACAAATTTCAGGATATTTAATAATGAATTCTAAGAATTATTTGTTCTTTGCAATTTTTTCCAAATGTTGACAGTTTTCGAGACAAAAATCCTAAGCTATATTTGAAATTCATTTTCTAAAAAACTATCAACTTTTGGAAAAAATGCAAAGAAGAACAAACTTTTGGAATTCATGAGAGAATACTCTAAATTTTTTTCAGATTTTTTCAAAAATAAATTATTTTTAAAATATATTTTTCGATGAGTTCTAAGAACTTTTCATTCTTACCATTTTTAAAAAAAAAGTTCGTAGTCTTTGAGTTAGAGCGTCCAGACAATTTCAAAGAAATTTTCATTGTCGCGGTCATTTTGAGATCGTTAGATTTTGATGTAGAGTATAAAAGTAGATTTTTTTATGACATTTGGGATTTTTTTTTTTCCAAATTATCATTTGTTTACGAAAAATGCTGAAAAATTTACTGTCTTTGCAATTTTTTCCAAATGTTTTCGAAAAAAATCCTAAGCTATAATATTTGAAATTCATTTTCTCAAAAACTATCAACTTTTGAACAAAATGTAAAGGAGAACAAACTTCTTAGAATTCATGAGAGAATACGCTAAATTTTTTCAAAATTTTTCGAAAATAAATTACAACTTTAAAAAAATGTTGAACAAAAAATTCATAAAAAAAATCTTAACAAATCCGTGATATTTCTCGATAAATTCTAAGAACTTTTCATTCCTATCATTTTTTTTAATAAAGCTCCTAGTTTTTGAGTTAGAGCGTCCAGAAAATTTCAAAGAAATTTGCATTGTCGCGGCCATTTTGAGGTCGTGAGAAAAAGCAAAATTTTTTCATAAAATTGAAATATTTTATTCATCTTTGATGAACTCTTTCAGAGTTTCAATAGAATCCCAATATTTTAAGAGCTCGAAAAAATTTGGTAACAATAAATATTTCCTAATTTTTTTGACATTTTTTTTTCAAATTTGCAATTTTTTCCAAAAGTTAATAGTTTTTTTGGGGGAAAAAATACTAAACTATAATATTTGAAATTCATTTCCTCGAAAACTATAAACTTTTCGAAAAAATTGCAAATAACTCTTAGAATTCATCAGAGAATACGCTAAATTTTTTGTAAATAAATTACAATTTTGAAAAAAATGTTGAAAAAAATGTCTCAAAATGTCATCAAAAAATTTTGAAAAAATTCCACTATATCGCTTGATGAATTTTAAGAACTTTTCATTCTGGGCATATTTTTTAAAAGTTTGTAGTTTTTGAGTTAGAGCGTCCAGAAATTTCTCAAAGACATTTTCATTGTTGACGCCATTTTGAGGTCGTTGGAATGATGTAGGGTGTAAAAGTAAAATTTTTCCTTAAAATTGAAGTATTTTGTTCACCTTTGTTCGGAGTTTCAATAGAATCCCAATATTCTAATAGCTCGAAAAAAATTGATAAGAATAACAAATTCCCAATTTTTTGGAAATTTGTTTCATATTCGGCGCCATATTGGAATTCCTGATGGCTCAAACTCAATTTTGACCTCGCAATCTTGAAGAGTGACCTCGAAAACAGTAGGACAATGTACCTCTCAATTTTTGTTAACCCGTTTCGTCTCAAAACGACAAAATTTATCGCCGTTTTGAGATATTGTTATGAAATGCAGGTTTTTTTATTGTTTTTGGATATGCTCTTTTCGAATCTGAAGTCTGTTTTTCGATATCACTTACCATTATTTAAATTTTACCACTTAAATGAAAGAAAACGTGGAAGAAGCGAAAACTTAAAAAAAAAACGGCAATATTTTCAAAATCCTGTAGCATAATGAGTTTTACTTAAATTTGGTCAATATGAAGACTTAAATTACAAAATGGCGTCCTCTCAATGGCGCTATTGACTCGAATTTTTGTTGTTTTTTTTGCGTTTTATTAAAATATTTCTGATATCTTGTAAATAGTTTTAGATTAGTTAGATTAATTTTATATTTGAATTCATTTTGAGGCGGCTGAATACTAATTCGTTATTAAATTTTGCAAATTCAAAATGGCGGATCCAATGTGACTTCGAAACCTTCTATATACCAAATACCAGAAATTTTTTTTTTAAATTTCGATTAGCCATATTGGATTTGCCATTTTGAATTTCCCAAATTTAATAACGGATTTGTATTCACCAACCTCAAAAATAATCTAGAAGAACATATTCATCAACATACACGATAAAATAGCAGAAATATTTTAATAAAACGCAAAAAAAAAATCGAATCAATATCGCCATTAACCCTTTCAGTAACGAATTTTTCCAGCCACAGGAATTTTTTTGAAACTTTGTATACTTGAGATTTTGAGGTCGCTGATTATGAATCCGGTGACAGAACTTCAAATTTCAAAATGGCGGATCCAATATGGACGACCAAAAATTTGAAAGATAATGAATTTAGCTAATATTTGGTATATAGGGGTTTTGGTATTCTTTTTTCGTTTTTTTTTTTTTATATTTGGGTTCGTAATCAGCGACATAAAAACCCCTATATACCAAATATTAGACAAAATAATAATTTTTCAAAATTTTTGTAGGCCATATTAGATCCGCCATTTTGAATTTTGAAAATCTGACACCGGATTCGTAGTCAGCGACATCAAAAACTCCGGCATACCGAATTTCAAATAATAATAGCGATTAGTTCTTCCTGACATGAATTTCTTTTGAAAATTATGCCTTTTTTGGTACTAATTTGTTAATAAAAATAATTATTTAAAATAATTTTGTAATATTATTGTCTTTTAACAGTTATTGGAGTCTTAGGAAAAGCCAGGAACAAAAAAAAACGCATTGAAATCGAGAACTATCTGTTCAAAAACCTTGAAAAATCGAGAGCATCTAGGTGGGACACTGGTGTCCATTTTGTAATTTAAATCTTAATTAATTAAAATTCCTATATGACTATTACAGTTCGTAAAGATGGTAAATGCAGAGAACTTCTGGTTTTGATTCCAGAAGTATTTTTAGCCTACTTTTTCGAAATTCATGAAATTTCTGTATTCGAGGCTATTTTAATATTTATTTTTAAAATTAATTTTTAAAAATACAGATTGATGGTGATAAATATTAGAAAAATATGACAAATCCGAAAATGTGCTGAAAAATTTAAAAAAAAAAACGGAGAACTCGGAAGAACATTTTTAAGAGGTTAAATCTTAATATTGACCAACTTGGAACTCCTTCGCAATAAAAAATGCAGTTTACTAAAAAAGTTGTTGCTTTTTTCCACGTTTTTTTTTTTCATTTACTTAATAATGAAAAACTGGAAAGTGATATTGAAAAACGGACGTAACAATATCTCAAAGATATCCATTTTGGAAAAAAAACTTCGATTTTGATACGAAATACACGATTGAAATTGAAGCAAGAAAAAGTTAATAGGTTAAGAATAATTCAGATCATAACCTCAAAATCAGAATTGCGGATTACTCTTACATTTCGAGAAATGTCTTGAAATAAAAGTCTTGAAACACTATTTAGAGAAGGTTCATTAGTGACATACGATTTCCGTGAGACTAGAGTTAAAAAGAACTCTTAACTATAATGGCGAGATAGACATAAATTATAGTTTACAAATTCGCTTCCGCAGTCACAAACGCATTTATAATACAAGTATATTTTGTACAACTTTTAAATTCGATTCACTAATAAGTTTTTTCAATTGGAATTAAATACAAAAAATGATGAGAGAAATACTTAAAATTATAATGCGATTCAATAGTGGCAAGCGCCATGTTTACTTGTAAATTTTAATTAGTTTTATCTGACTAACGACTTTGAACTCGAGACATTTATTCGCAGGTGTCGTGATACGAATTTAAAATAACTTTCTAAGTTTCATTAAAAATTTTGTTTGCAATTATAAAATGTACACTTGTAAACGTTGTTCATCTGTAAAGAAATATTATAACAATAATAATGTATGTATAGTTAAAACAATTCTGTCGTAACTGTAATAAATATTTCGATAATCAAAACTGTTATATGTCGTATACAAATGTACAATTCACAATCGCTATTTTAATTATTATTTCAAAATAAAATTACACTTTAACTCACGATACCGACGAATTCAGCCTGACTGGACGATGAAGTGATTTTATTTTCTCTTCTTACACTTGGTTCTACCTCTTCGCCTGCGAGAACTTGAATTTGAATTTGGACGCGATTCAGCCTTCTTTGCCGGCCTAAAAAGAAACATACGAATTAATATCTTTAATGAATCCCGCTGGATTGTCACGGTCTTCGCCGCAAACTCCGCTGGAATGTCGGCAATGGGGGAAGCATAGAGTAGCAGTGCCAATCCAGCGGGATGCCAATCCAGTGGGATGCCAATCCAGCGGGGTTCTACTGTATTTAATGTTTTAAAATTACCTGTGTACTCTATTAACAGATACTGTTGTGTGTTTCTTCAGTGTCAAATGTTGCTGCACCAATTCCGCAAGTTTGCCCTGCTGAGCCAACATTGACAAAAATGTACAAATAAATTCGTCATAATTATGAGTTCTTCTGCAATCGTCAATCTAAAAATAGAAATGTTTTCTTTAATAACTGAAAATCAATTACAAAAATTCTAAAATATAATTTTAACCTTATATTTATTTCTCTTGTCATTTTCATCTTTTAAGCTTGTTTCGCAAGTTGTAATTTCGTGCTCCAAATTTTTTAACAGAGCAAGAAGATCTTTTGGTGCAAATGTATGCGGTTCAAAAAGTTCAGGATATTTTGAATAGAGTTTTGTATCAATTTTTTCCACTTTTTTCTCTTCGATAACAGTGTCACCGTTACTTGTTTTTACCCTTGCGTGGGGTATCCGAACCTCTCCGGACAAACAGACTTTCTTGTGTAAATGACCACAGTCAGACACTAATCTCTTGCCATTAATATTAATACTGCCTAAAGACCGACCTATTAGATTTCATTTTAATGTAATTTTTATATTTTTAGTGATATGGGTTTTATGTGTAGCGATACTTACTTAATCCATTCTCGTGTTTCTCGTCTCCGGCAACTCGGATTACCACAAACTTCTTAAAGTCCTTCGTGGATGTCGGACTACTCTGACCAGAGTTCCATCCCCAAGCTGAGGACAAAAGCGGGGCATTGACGCGGTTCGACAATAGTTTTAGCAACTCACCTTGCGTAGGTGAATTAAAAGCAGAACCAATCTCTGACGAAGTGTCGGTACTTGACGAACTATGTGCCGGAGAGGTTTGAATTTGTAGCGGTGTAGCATAGTCTAGTGCGCACATTACTACTTTTTCCATGCTACTGAAAAAACCCGACGCAATTAGTACTAACGCTACATAATTTAGTCACAACTTATCACATTAACGTCAAGTAGGACACTTTTTTCGCTTCAATTTCAATAAAGAATTTCCTATGAAAATCCAAGTTCAAATAAATTGAAAGGTAGATGTCTTACTATTTTCGAGGTCGCTCTTTTCAATGCTGTTGTCAAAATTTAGCTATCTTAATTAGAAAATTAAATATGTCGATTTAAATGTAAAAATAACGCGAAAAATCGAGTGTTCTTTTTTATAAAACATGTTTTTCTCATCGAAAGAATATTTGTCGTCTGAAAATTTCTTCATTAAACGTGGACCCAATAGTTACAGTATCAAGATAAATTTTTTTAATATTTAAAAACTAACATGGTGATCACAAAATGGCGACTCCAATGACAAATTTTTAATTAAAACTTTACAATTGTTTTTCTTGAAAACTATAGACTTCAGACAAAATTTTCTAAGAATAAATACGTTTTAGAATGAGTCAAAAAATGCTCTCATATTTTTCCAAAATGTATTGTTAAAATTTTTTATTTTTCGAAAATTCGAAAAATCGAAATTTTTAAAAAACTTGTCCAAAAAATCCGAAAAAATTGGAGAGTATTCTTTGACCAATTCGAAGACATTTTTGTTTTAAGGAAATTTTTTCTAAAGTCTACAGTTTTCAAGAAAAAAAGTCTTGAAATCTAGAAAAGTTTAATAATTTTTTTGCTTGAAAACTGTAGACTTTAGAAAAAATTTCCTTAGAACAAAAATGTCTTCGAATTGGTCAAAGAATACTCTCAAATTTTTTCAGATTTTTTTGACGACTTTTTTAAAAATTTCGATTTTTCGAATTTTCGAAAAATAAAAAATTTTAACAATATATTCTGGAAAAATTTGAAAGCATTTTTTTACTCATTCTAAAACGTATTTATTCTTAGAAAATTTTGTCAAAAAATGCTCTGAAATTTTTCCAGAATATATTGTTAAAATTTTTTATTTTTCGAAAATTCGAAAAATCGAAATTTTTAAAAAAGTTGTCCAAAAAATCTGAAAAAATTTGAGAGTATTCTTTGACCAATTCGAAGACATTTTTGTGCTAAGGAATTTTTTTCTAAAGTCTACAGTTTTCAAGAAAAAAAGTCTTGAAATCTAGAAAAGTTTAATAATTTTTTTGCTTGAAAACTGTAGACTTTAGAAAAAATTTCCTTAGCACAAACATGTCTTCGAATTGGTCAAAGAATACTCTCAAATTTTTTCAGATTTTTTGGACGACTTTTTTAAAAATTTCGATTTTTCGAATTTTCGAAAAATAAAAAATTTTAACAATATATTCTGGAAAAATTTGATAGGATTTTTTTACTCATTCTAAAACGTATTTATTCTTAGAAAATTTGTTCTGAAGTCTGTAGTTTTCAAGAAAAACTATTGTTAAGTTTTAATTAGAAATTTGTCATTGGAGTCGCCATTTTGTGATCACCATGTTAGTTTTTAAATATTACAAAAATTTATCTTGATACTGTAACTATTGGGTCCACGTTTAATGAAGAAATTTTCAGACGACAAATATTCTTTCGATGAGAAAAACATGTTTTATAAAAAAGAAGACTCGATTTTTCGCGTTATTTTGACATTTAAATCGCCATATTTAATTTTCTAATTAAGATAGCTCAATTTTGACAACAGCACTGAAAAGAGCGACCTCAAAAATAGTAAGACATGTACCTTTCAATTTACTTGAACTTCTATTTTCATATGAAATTCTTTATTGAAATTGAAGCGAAAAAAGTGTCCTACTTGACGTTAATGGGTTGTAAAAGCACCAACCTTGAAATTGTTTTTGTGCAATTTGTATTTGAATCCTCCACTTCGATTGCAGGATCGGTACACCGCTCCACATTTATTACCGGTATAGGTGCACCTTCCAATTCATTTTTTACCGTGCCGTTCTCATCCTTTGCTTCCTTTTTTTCAATTTTCTCACCGTCTTTCTCTATGCTGTCCGGATGATTACTGAGTTTCACAAGTTGTTGCAAGGCCTCCAGCACAATTTGTCTGTTTGTTTTCAACATAGTTAATTTGTGAGAAATCGCTAAACGTCGGTCTGGTACTACCGCCATAAGATTAAATCGAATATCTTGAAGTTGCTCTCCTGTCGCCATTCCTAACCGATCCGTTATAACTCTTCGAAATTGTTCGGTCCATTCTTCGTGTTCCTTCCATGGACCGTGATCCATTGGGTAAGGTTTCAAACCATCCAATTCAAATAACCTTCCGTTGATAGGAACGTAGCTAACAAAATGGAAAGCTTCACCGGTGAATCGACCAGTCGATACTCCGGTATTTTTATCTTGTCTTCGTTTCGCTTGCGGCATGGCGTGCGAGTTATGTGCACAAGCCAATTCTGGTGTGTTCCCAATTGCCCACCCTTTGTTTTCTGGACACATGCCTGATGTGTGAACTTTTAATCGGGACAATGTTGTGCCTAAGTGGATGTTCGGACAGTTCAATAGAACTGACAGCAATGCATGTGTGGCACAACTGTTGGGAACCACCTAGAATCGTAATGAATTCATGAAATAATAATAATATTTATTTCAGGTGAATTCTATACATAATTACATTGAAAGTAAGAACCGCAAAAGTATAACATAAGTGTTATCCTTGTCCGCGCCCTGAAATGCAGTTAACATAACTGCTCGCAACATATAATAGAAAAAAGAAAAGAAAACTAAAACTAAAACTAAAATAAAACTAAAACTAAAATAGAACTAAAATAAAATAAAATACGAAACATAACATTTTATATAATATAACAACTTAGTGAATGCCTATCGATTATTGGAACAGATGTTTTCCAGTGATATTTGTTTCCTTAATATGTATTACAATGGTTTTCTTAATGTAGCTTGTTACCTTACTTGCAGTACGTATTGATTGAGGTAGTACATTTAAAATTTTGAGTCCTATATAATCATATGCTCTTTGCCCAATAGTTTTAGATCGTTTTGGAATTTGTGCTAAAAATTTTTCCTTACTACGTGTGTTTTGAAGATGTTGCTTAAAAATTATGGATTTATCTTTGATTAGATACAGAGCAGCTTCATAACAGAAGGTTTTCCGTACATCCAGAATATTGCTAATTAGAAATAATTCATTCGTTGGAAACAAGTTGTTTTTGTTATATATCCGTTTAATAATTCTTTTCTGCAGGACTTCTAAGGGTTTTACTACATTGTTAAATGTACCACCCCAAGCAATTATGGCATACCTTATTATTGAGTCAAATAGCGCGTAGTAAATTTGCCGTAGTTGTTTTAAATTTAAAAAATTTCGCAGTTTTGTGAAAATGTATGGTAAATGCCTTAGTTTTTTTGTAATCGCAGTTACATGCTCTTTCCATCTCAGATGACTATCAACAGTTATGCCTAGATATTTAATAGAGTTAACTCTTTCGATTTCTATGTGATTTCCATTAACATCGAACGTAATATTATTTATTGAAGGTACGCTATCCGCATAACATCCGAAAGTTATTAGTTTTGTCTTTTTTATATTGACAGTTAAGATGTTTTTATTAAACCACTTGATAACAACAGGGAATGTGCTTTTAACTTTATTAATTAGTTTTTCCCATGTAATATCTTGGTATAAATTTGCCTTAGGATAACATTTATCTTTGCATTTGGAGAAAAGCAATAACTTTATTACTTTACTTAATATATTAAACGATCATATCTCGTGCACTGATTTCATATCCCAGCAAACGAAAATGGATTAAATGGCATTCAAAATTTTTAATCTTTTTGAATCCCTTTTTCTGACGGCATTCGGCGGAATAAATTGGTATTCAAACTAAGACTGAATCCCGTCTAATCCCTTCGAATTCTAAATAATCACGAGCCAGCAATCGAATTTGGATAGAGTTGTATAGAATTGGATTCAATTATTCAATTCTGAATCCATACTTTGGTCAACGGTGAATTCATTTTAATATGTACATACAATTCTATTCGTTTACATGAATAAAAAAGTTACTTTTTGAATTCATATTAATCCAAAAAAAGTTTTCTTTTTAAAAATTAAATCTTAAATACATCTGTATTCAACATTACGGATTCAAAACTATCCAAGCGTATTCATTTCAATGCAAAAAAGTTTTCTATCAAAAACGAAACTTTGAATACATCTATATTCAACATTACGGATTCAAAACTACCTAAGCGTATTTATTTAAATGCAAGAAAAGTTTTCTTTCAAAAACGAAACTTTGTATTTATTAATAAAATTGAATACAGTCAGATTCCTATTTTTTTAATTCAATCCATTTCAATTCAGCAAATAAAGCTTTACGATTGTGTTCATAAAATTGAATACAGATGGATTACTTTTTCTGAAATTTAATCTGGCAAATTACGCTTCCGATTGTATTCGTTAAATTGAATATAGATGGATTCCTTTCTTCGGAATTCAATCCATTTGAATACATATTTACGGAATCAAAGTATGAATTCAAAATGAATTGAAATTTTCAATCCAATCCTATCCAATCTCGATTGCTGGGAACCCAGTAAACGAATTTTTTATATCTCTTTTATTATTATAAATTAATTATATTAAGAAAAGCTGTTCTCATGCGTTCGCCTATCCAGTGGTAGTCCGCAGCGTATGATGCTTAACTTGATATTACTACAAGCGTACAACGCTGTCTGGTCTACCACTGTCAAACACTATTTTAATCCTAATTGTTATGCTGAAGCATTGAGAAGCATACAAAATTAAAGTGGTCAATTCTTGTAATATGGAGGATCAATAAATAGGATTCAAAGTTTAAAAATGAATACCTCTAATTGTTTCTCAATCATTCTTCATTTGCCGGGAATGTATTATGTTAAACCAAACTTTCAAGAAGTACAAACCTTGCATGTATTGTCAGATTTTTATTTTAACCATACGTAATTTTTTATCTGATACTCAAATGTAGTTAATATAATTGTGTCAGCATTTGAATCGCCCGTAATCATTAGAATTCATTATGAAACATTTATATTGTCTGCAAATATTAATTGGTATTCATTATGGATCTTTTGCTTCCCCTGATCGTGCATTCAATGGTATTAATTCTGTTACGTTTTTCTTTTTGGTATTCAGTATTACAACCAACTTCTTAATCAATTTAATAATTACATGACATTATTTAATTTTTTACTCAAAACGGTTGCAATCTTTCAAAACGAATAAACTTCCATTACATTGCCAGCAATCGGAAATGCATTGAAATGTATTGAAAATTTTGAATGCATTACAATACATTTGAATGCGCTATTTGATCTTAAAAGTATTGAAAAGGATTGAAATGTATTAAAAATTTTAATGAAAAAAAAAATTTGCATCAACCGAGAATCGAACCGTGGTCTCCCGCACAACAAATTCGCGCCGTAATCACTCGACCACCTCCTTGCTATAAAAGATGATGCGAAACTAACAAATAGTTGAAACGTGGAGCATTTATGAATTGTGTACATAAAAATAATCTGCTAAATTTATTACCATATTTTACATTTTTGTAATAATTTGCTTATCGACTTTTGAAAAGAACGAATGCATGTAGATAGTAGATATTTTTGTTGGTAAAATAAATATTGTAATTTTTTTTTCTAAATTACGCAATATCTTGAAAACGGTACGAGATACATGAAATTTGACGAAATTGACATAAATCAGGGGTAACTTGGTGCGATGATTCGAATCCACTGTACATGATTCGAGAATTTTCGAAATTTTCGATTTCTAAAATTATGAAATTTTTTGTGTATGTCAGCTGAATCATCGCACATCATGGCAAAAGTTCATCAGATTTCACGTATCTCATACCGTTTACGAGATGTTGCGAAAATTTGAAAATAAGTGTCAGTCCAATAAGTGTACAAATACATTTCATTTAAGTGTACAACAATTTTTGGACTCTTGTGTATTGAACGCTTAAATAAAGTGTACCATTTCTGACAGAGCACTGCTAAATGTAATTGGAAATTGGTTTAAAATAAACATTTCACATTCCAAATTTTGAATGAAAAGTCATTTGTGCCTTTTATTTTCGAAAATAACTTTTTTGTAATTGAAATGAATAATTACGAAATGAACATAATTTTAATATTTTTTCACTTCAAAGCGGAAGTTATTTTTTTTTATAGATTCATTTGTATTAAAATGAAGAATCATTAAGAATTTGTATTCAAATGAATTCACCACACTTTAATTTTTGTATTGATTTATTTTAAATTCATTTGGATTAAAGCAGGCATTATTTTGCTCAGTCATGTATTGAAATGGATTCATTAATTCCGGTAATTAACTGTTATTATTTATGGTTTCGATTGTATTAAAAAATTATCATTTCAATCTTCATTTGTATTCAGATGGATTCACGACATTTGCCTTTTTCGAGTATTTTTAGTAGTTTCGGCAACGGTATTATTTTTGTATTCATTTGGATTCATATTTTTGTATTAAAATAATAGTGAAGTATTTTTGGATTCGAATGTATTTGAAAATTTCAAATAGCGTATTCAAAAGCGAAAAATTAATCCAAGTCAATACATTTCAATACAATTTCGATTGCTGGGTTGCCGGGTATATATTGATACGAGTGTCAAAAATATACACGAGTATTTTTATTTTATTTTGCCTAACTCGCAAAAGAACTGTATACTTTGGAATTCGGAAAGATTCGAAAGAATAATAACAATTTTTGTATACTTTTCAATTCCATTGGATGCAATTTTTCCAGGAATTCATAGGAACTGGGAAGAAATGAAAACAAATATTTTATATTCTGCTTTTTATCTCCGTACTGTAAAATTCTTACACCATTACCATGATTTACTTTTGGCCTATAATATTGTCAATTTAACTCGTAGTCCCTTTATATCTAATTTATTCGAAAATCGAGTAGTCTCACATAGCCTACGCTCTTTTAGACCTGTCTGCGAGGGTCTCTATAAAACTAATTACAGCTTTTTCCGTGCGTTAAAAGAGAATGAAATATGTTACCGCACAATGTACGCAGCTTAGGTTTACTTTCGTTGAAATCGACAATAAGAAGACTTGCTTCAGCTTTCGTTTAAAATTGTTTTTTTTTCTGTTTAATTAGCTGTAGTCTTAAAATTAGTCGTTGGCTTTTGTAATTCATATTTTCGTTATCTTTTGTTACCTTTATAAATCTTTATAAATTGTACAGATTTAGTGACACGAGGCACATTGTTGTAAAAGGCACATCTGTGCCGTTGATCTCAATAAATAAATAAATAAATAAATATTCCGCTAAATTCCATTCAATCCCGTCATTAATGGAATAAACAGGAAATAAACACATCCTATGTGGGTCATTCTCCAGAAAAGTGTAATTTTATGTACCCAGTTAATATTTTATCCAAATGATGGAATTTATTCTCCAAACATTTTTTTTCTTGCCCCTTATTATACTTTTATGTAAACATTGCACAAGAGATAATTTGTTCAAATCGCATGATAAAATTTTCACATACTGCTAAAGGTAAAAAATGTAAGCCTCTTGGCTGTCCCCAGGTATAAATAACACGTTTTCGATCACTTTCATTCTCTTTCATGTGAATGATAAAATGTCTTTAAGGGTGGTTATGATCTGTTTTACTTATAACAAATAAATAGTGCTGTGAAAATTTCACTATAACATTCCTGAAAATTGTTATGGCTTTGTAAAATGTGTCCCCATGTTTTAAAAAATAAATGGAAGTACAGAATACATGCAATTTCCAGTACAAAAAAAATTAAATGTAGATACAGACAATTGTTTTACAATTTCGATTACTTTTAGACTATGGATTGTGCGTATAATATTACTTTTTTTTAGATTTCAAAACTAATTTAAACCCAAATTTAGTAATATTGTTAGAACTAAGGCCTGTACGTTTATTCCTTCTAAGCCTCCTGTCATATTTGCGATGCTAATTTAGCATGTTAAGAAAGCGAGTAATATCTTAAAATATAAAGAAAAGATTAAACTCTCATGCCTTAAGTGCATTTGACCGAAATTTATTTTGTTCTTATGTTAACACTTTAAGGACCGAATGTACATAAATTTAACCTGAAGTTTGAGAGTACCTTTTAGCATTAAAATGTAATGGAAAAAATTTCGGAATATATGTTTTTTATTGCCCAAAGCCCGCTCTTTCGAATGGTGTATCGAACCAAAAGCCGCAAATTTAAAAATAACCAAACTACAAGCATTTATTTAACAAAAACCATGATTTTTTTAGGTTTTTTTCACATTTCGTTATTTTTTTTATCATTTCACGGATTAGAATATCTCAGATGGGTATAAATATCGTGACAAACATGTTTGGGCTATAAGATAGGACTAATGAAAAAAGTTAATTTTCAAAATGGCGGCTCAAAAATGACTACTAATAATAGTTATATAGTAATAAATTACTACGATAATCAAAACTTTTTTTACATCGCTAAAATAACTAAACATATCAATTTATAATTTTCCATAGTAATTTTAACTGTTTTGAGTTTCATAAAATAAATATTATTAAGTTACTATTTTTATTCTTACTCTTTATGAGTCACTCATTCGCTAAGAGTGAACATTTCGCCATTTTTATATAAAATTTCCATTCAAAAATTAAATTACTTGCATATTTCACGCGTATCGATGGCTGCTGCATTATTACTTCGTATTTACGTAATTAGCAAGCCAATGAATATATCTAAACTTTAAATTTTAATTTTTATAATCTTTTATTTTGTGGAAAAAAAATACGTCGATTTTACACTTTTTCGAAGAATGACCAATGTAAGGATGTGTTTTTAAGATCATTTTTGATGCTGAATGGTAAATAAAATGGGTAATTAACTCGTAATAGAGAAGTGTGATAGGAAAAAGGTAAAAATTTATATAAAAAATCAAATTAAATTATGAAATTCCTTTTGTATATTACTTTTTGACACTCGTCTCAATGTACAACCGGCAACGTAATGGAAGTTTACTCGTTTTGAAAGTTTGCAGCCGTTTTAAGTAAAGAATTAAATAATGTCATGTAATTATTAAATCGATTAAGAAGTTGGTAGTAATAAAGGCCATGTATTTTAGTTTAATGGTTTTTGGTCAAAATCATTACATCTTGAATTTTAATTTATGGCAAAAATTTGATGACATTTACACAATCGATTTGTGAATTCCGGTATTGGAATGAAAAGTTACGTGGAATTAATGACGGAATAAGAATTCAAAATTCATAAGGAGAAATTCAAAGTTTTCTTGGTGAGACGGTCCTAATAAATAAATTTAATACAATAGTTTAATTAAAATACGTTTCGGCATCGTATCCGTGCCTTCTTCAGTTTATTAAATCTAATGTAAATCATAATAGAAAATCAAAGTCACTTTTATAAACCATAAAATTTAAAAAAAATTCGTAGATAATTACTTACAGTATAATGTGAGTTTAGAACATTAAAATTGACATATCCCAATTAGATGTACAACTTCCTGTATTTAATGTTTGTGAGCGGTTCTTAAAGTCTTTGAAAATGGAACGGTGGATCTTTTTTTGTCCGAATAACTCTCATTTTATTAAACTTTGAATTTCTCCTTATGAATTTCGAATATATATCTAAAGCGGTCAAGAAATAGCATCATAAGAATGGTTTTTGAACCAGACCTTTTTTATAAGAATTCAAAACCATCTTTCTAGAGATTCAAAGGAATTAAACATACCGAATGGCGAATTTCAGTGTGGGAATTAAAAAAAATAGATAACCTTATATTTCATTGTGGGATTGAAAGGAATTAAAATGGCTTTCTGGCCAATTTGGATCAGGATTTAAAATATTACCATAACCTTATTTCGTTCGTTTCGATCTGAAGGAATTCAAAGGAATTAAAATTGTTTCCTAGTCGATCTCCAACCAGGAATAGAAAATACAACCCTAACCTTATGACATTTCAATTTCTCTCGATTCTTTTCGGATGTATGACAAATGTTCGATCGTATATTTTACACGAGTCAAAAGTCTAAATTACATTGGTCGAACATTTTTTCGTTCGAATATTTATCATACATCCTTCTTTTCTCTTTGCTAGGTTAGTTAATTCACTGTACGATTGTAATGTAAATATTCAATTACGCAATAATAATGCTCATACTTCTAACGTTATACGCAACAAGTTGCAGTTTAACGAATTTAATTAACTGTTATTTAAATCTGAATCGTAATTCACGCATGTGTAAAATAGAAGTTCAGTGACTTTTCGATTAATTTAACATATGAATTGCTTCACTGTAATAATGACATTTGAAGTTAATGTCAAAAGAATGATTTTCTTTAGCACTGCATAACCGAATTTTACATTTTGCAAATGACTTAGGAAAATTCAGATCCATTGTTTACCAAAAAATCCTTCTGTATGATAAAATATAGGTCCGAAACCAAGTTTATATGTAAAATTATAATATCTAGAGCAAAAGCTCTTAAGTATTTGTATTTGACTGTTGAAAAGTTATATAAAGGATTTTTTTCCCTCCAAGAAATAGTCGTTAAGCGGTCCAAAGAATTGAGAACCAATTTATTAGTACGTCGCGGTGATCTAATGTGTCACCCTCGTAAAATGTTTATAGGTAACTATAGATTATATAAATACACTAAGTTTATACATACAGTAGGACCTCTCTTATTCTAATTAGTAACGTTTTTGAAGATGGCGCCGACCTCTCTTATTCTAATTTTCCCCTTACCCCCACTTACTTTGTTTGCGAGCTTGTGATTCGTGGACAATATTTTTCGTTGACTTTTCGTGTGATAGTGGGAGAACGATTAGGATAAGAGAGGCTGGACAATTAGAATAAGAAAGGTCCTACTGTAAGTGTGAAACTGTTTGGTATTTATTCAGAAACAAGTGACTAATGAAACTAGAGATCCACATCAGTTTCATAACGTAAGGTAAATAAATAAGTAAACAATACTGCACTGTCGTTCCCTTCCCCAATTATATTTACGAATTTCTCGATAAAGATACTTTTGTTTATTTTTTAGTACTAAAAGAAATCGTTACTATTCCAACATTACCTGCTGTGCAAAAAATATATTGTTAACGATCTCCTCATCTTTAACAAAACTCTCGTCCTGTTCAACAATCTTTCTGCGCGACCTTCTCTCTTCGATCCATCGGAATAAAAAAATAAATCCATATACAGGACCTTCGAGGGATTTCTGAAGATCATAAATCTCCTCCACTTGAACGCCCTTAACACCAAAATCTTCGAGAAGGAGCGTGAATAATCCTGCAACAGAAACCGACCATGGTAAAGCTGTTCTTCGAAACAGCTATTCGACAAATGCAAAGGCATAAAATGCCAAAGGTGACAGTTTTTTTTTTTACATCAAACTGTCATTGTTTGACATTAATTCTTTGTAATACCTGGATCGCTTTCGAGCTCCAGCCAACCTTCCGTCAATCGATTAATGTCGACGGGCATTGTAATGCGATCATTTGTCCATTAATGACTGTATTAACACCGGTGCTTTTTCTTTAAATTACTTTTTCTGAAATTTTCGACGCCAAGCAGGCGCCAGCTGTAGACGCCATGTTAATTCAAAAAGACACTGCGCCAGAGTTCTTGCTCCGCTCCAAACACCAAAATAATGTGTCACATGACTAGTCACGTGACCTGACATCGCGATCAAATTTTGGAATTTTCTCAAAAAAAAAGATATATTTTCATAGAACGTTTAACAAACATTTTAAAGAATAAGTAACTAATTCCTAATTAACACTTCATTTTGAAATTTCCCTGTTCGGAAGAGGTGTAAAAATCATTTAAAAAAGCTTGGATTTTAATCCGCCATTTTGAGTTCTTGTTTCCGTTACCCTCATTCGGCAAATTGTCAAAGGCTTTCGAAGATGTAAATTATATTTTTGTATGTTTTTCTTCCCTGAAAAGGTTAGACGGTCAGGTGGGGGAACCAGAGTTGGAATTACGGAGTTTTTGACGTTAACAATTATGGAGGTTTTTTCGTTTTGATCAGTTACGGAGGTTATCAATTAGGGAGGTCGGACTGTATATACGAAATTCAATTTGTCATTTTGTATTCCTTTATAATGTTTTAAATGTAACACTGTATCATATAAATTAATAGTTAAAACTTTTAAAAAATGGACAGTTGTACACCAGGTTTTTATTTATTTATTTGGATTAATGGCTTGGAAACCTTTTACAGATTTATATATTATTAGCGCATTAATACAAAGAACATAATTATATGTAATCTTTAAGTAATTACAAAACAATCTAAATTATTTTATTCTTTTTTATTTTCATTAACGGGCTCAACGAATATATAGACGCATATAGAAGCGCAGAGCCCACGTTACGGAATTGTCAAGTATCTGGCAAACATGAAACCACTAGTTTGTTTGCCAACTGTATGGAGGCGCTGATCGTCATTTTCCGTCCCTGTCTTTCTAATGACGGTGCGCTCGGATCCACTCTTTCCTCACCGTTCGTCGAGCGCTTTTTACTCCGTCTCTCTAATGGAGCAAACGTATCGGAACCTCTCTTTCCTCCCCTCTCATCGACAGCTCTTTTTCCTCCGTCTCTCTAATGGGGCAAACGTATCGGAACCTCTCTTTCCTCCCCTCTCATCGTAAACTCTTTTTTCCTCCGTCTCTCTAATGGGGCAAACGTATCGGAACCTCTCTTTCCTAACAGCTCATCGAGAGCTTTTTACTCCGTCTCTCTAATGGGGCAAACGTATCTTATCCTCTCCGTCCTCTCCTATGTATAGATTCCATGTGAAATTTTCTTATCAAAAAATTAAATCACTTGGTATATTTTTTTTTAATTCAGGAGGGAAAAATATTCGATACGTGTTTTTTAATTTTGATATGAATGGCAAAGTTTTCGAGTAATGATTTTTCAAAAATTTGACCACGAATATACAGACCCTTTTTCAATTGATTATAACTCAGAAAGTATTCAAGTTATGAAATTTTTGTACAGAGATTAAATTTTTGGTTTTTCTTCAACTTTTAAGTAATCATATAAGAAAAACGATTGTTTTTTTTTAATACAAAAAAATAACAGTTTATATATAAAAAATGAATTTTTTTCACATTTCAGCACGATTAAAAGTGAATTTTCTTTTTTCTACAGAAACATATGGTAGTGTTACAAATACAATGCCGAAGGCTTCGTAATGCGCCGAAGAATGGTTTTGTTGAAATTAATTTTTTTTAAATATTTCTGACACATAATGTACTATTACAAACATTGAAACGTTAATTATTGACATTTGAAAATTTAATGGTACGAGATTTCGCGGAAAATTACGCTCCCACCATACGTTTCAATTACGTTTTAAAAATTGCAAGACGTCATACCGAACATAATATTCTTCCTTTGGTTCAGTTTAAAATAATTACAATAAAGACATAATTAAATTAATAATGAAATTGATTACCGAGTTTTAAAAAACAGTTCTATAGTACATCAAGAAAGGACACGTTTGCAACACGCTGTAAGGTGCAGCGCGCTTGGAGTTTGTAAAACACAGATATTTTAAAAAAATTAATTCCAACATAACTATTCGTCGGCGTATTAGGAATCCTTCGGCATTCTATTCATAACACTTCCAATTTTATGTAGAAACAAGAAAAATCACTATTAATCGGGCCCAAATAACACTATAAAAAAACTGTTATTTTTTATATAAACAAAAAAAAAATCGTGTTTTTTATACAATTGCTTAAAAGTTGAAGAAAAACCAAAAATGTTATCTCTTTACAAAAATTTCATAACTTGAATACTTTCTGACTTATAATCAATTGAAAAAGGGTCGGTATTTTCGTGGTAAAATTTAAAAAAAAACATAACTCGAAAACTTTGCTATTTTCCCTCTAGAATTTGAAAAAAAAATATACCAAGTGAATTAATTGATAGATAGGAAAATTTCACATGGAATCGGCAATATACATACGTACGTGGAGTTGGAATACACATCCGGATGTTCTCTTTCGGCGCCGCTCGATTGATGCCGGCGAAAATAGAGAAACATATTTTGCGTTTTATGGTATTTCTTTGAACACAATAAATTAAAAAAAAAGAATCTTCGCATGATGATTTTTGTAGTTTTTCCCGCTGTATTGCAAAAAAGTATTAATTTTTAAGTCTAATTAAAAAATAAGAGCAAACAAACTTTTTAAATTTAAATTGAAATTCTCATCTATTTAGAAATATTCGAAATTTCTGAAAAAATGATGAACAAACACGTATTTAATGTAAAACTATTCATATATAATTGAACCTGGAAATATTATTGTTTAATGGAATCATCAAAAAAATTAAGTTTCTCGAATTACACTTAAACCTGTGGTAGGCAGGGACCATTGTTCTTTTAAATTTAATCGCTATCTCCCATCTAGATATTATTGAACGAGAACTAATTTTTGTGTTCATTTTGTTCATTTTAAGTCAAACCTCTTTCAGGAAAAATAACTCAATTATAGATGCATTTCTGCTGTGTACCGTAAGAAAAGCCTTATGTATACGCACGACCTTTTCAAGGGATTCTTTCAATAAAAGTTGAATATTTTATTAATAGAACTATATTTTCAACATATTTGAAATCAAATATCTTCGTTTGTTTTATCCCTTAAAGCTGCAATAAAAATCAAACAAAATTTAAATTAAAATTCATAAAAAATGGATTACTCTTATTACACATGACAATTTCATCAAAAAACAGATATACTTTTTTTTATGGTACACGGCCGAAAGAGCCGCGGCAAGCCTCGTGCAAAAAATACCCGGTTTTCGTACCTCGAATTTCGAAATTTTTTGTATGCCAAATTGTTATATATGATGACCGAATAATTCATGCAAAATTTCAAGATGAGCATAGGCCCCGTTTAGGAGATATGAAGAGTCAAAGTGGGCCCTGGGTAATAAAAAAATATAACACTTTTACGTTCATATTCGAATAAAAAAAATTCAAATAATGACGAGTGATGAGTTTCAAGCGAATCTGAACTACTTTTTAAATGTCCGCTACATTGGATACGCCATTTTGAATTTTTAAAATGTGACTTTAGATTCGGATTCATCAGCGAAAAAACTTAAAGAGACCATTTTATTTCAATTTTTAAAATTTTTTTAATTCGAATATAAAAGAAAAAGTGTGTTATATTTTTTATTGGATAGGGACTAATTAACCCCCCCCCCCCCATATCTCCTAAACGGGACCTATGCTCATTTTGAAATTTTGCATTAATTATTCTGTTATCATATGTAACAATTTGGCATACAAAAAATGTCGAAATTCGAGGTACGAAAAACGGTCATTTCTTTTTATTTTCAACAGTAATTGAGACTAAATGTTCAAAACACAATTGAAGATAGTATCTCTAATATTTCCAATAAAAGATAAATCAGATAATATTATTACATACGTAAAAAACAGAATGAGACTTCATTAATTATATTTTACAAAACTTGTTGACTAGCTCTAAAATTTATTTCTTCCCAGAGTTATAACGCCAGTTAAAAATTGTTCAAATATGAATTGATTTTAAGAATAATGGCTCATTTTTTGAAAAAAAAAGATTATCTATACAACTTTACCGAGCGAATATTTCCGAATTTTTTACCTGATAAAAAAAGTAACTCAGAAATTGTGAAAAGTAATAATTTTTGTTCCTAATAAATAGTTGTAGAGAATCTTTTTCTCGTAAATAATACATAACTCGCTAAAATCCATTAATTTAAACAAAAATACTTAACTGCCGAAACGAAAAAAATTGAGACATTAATAAAAGTTAAAAAAAGAATAATATAATATAAATAAATTTTGTTAAGAACAGTAATGCTTTCTCTCGTCAACAACATCACTAATAATGGAAATTAATTTATTGTAAACGGTATTAAATATTTTCCCCAAACATACTATATCCTAGGGTTTAACTACCTTGAATACCCTATTTTATAGTACATAAACTATTTAACTATTTTATAATAAACAACACCTCATATTATTATTATTATTATAAAGTATTTTTATTCGGACATAATTTTGAAACATTTGAATCCGAAAAAATGGCATGTCTGTTGTGACCTATACCGGTTTTCAAAACGATGGTTTACAAAAATGTACTTTTATGTCACTTAATCTGCAGTGAATGTCTTGTAGACATCTATTATTTATTCAATAATATTTATTTTATAAATAAATGTAATTTTATATCGAAGTTTTACCGAAAATTAGTGACTTTTATATTGTTGTTCATGCAGTCTGAAATAAATAGAATGTGTAAATATTTTCTAATAAATACGAGAGATCTGCAACCCTGTACCGTTGGCTTATTTGTTGAAATGTGGTACATCAGGGTTAGATTGTTAAACATAGTTCTGTAGAAAAATTGTTTTTGAACCTTAATATTAATTTCCTGTTTATCAAGTAGGTTTGGAACCAAGCAAAAATGTTTCCTGAAAATCCCAGCTTTCGAAGATTAAATAAGAGCATCTCATGGTTAACAATATCAAATGCTTTAGAAAAATCTGTATACTTGCATTTTGCGATCTAAGGCATTTATAACATATTGTTCGAAGGTAATGAGATTTGTTACAGAAAATTTATTTCTTATAAAGCCATGTTGGTTATTTATAATCTGAGCAGATACTGCAGCAGTTATAATTTCGCTTATAATTAAATCTAAGATCTTTGGTATTAAGTTTGATATTCTTGAAAATGAATACGAGTTTGTTCAAAACGTTGAGGAAAAACTTCATCAAATTAAATTGTAGGACAAAGCCGACCTGTTTACTTATTTTTTTTTATATCAAATGTCATTTGTTTTTTTGTTTATTCTTCATAAAAATCCTCTCGCGAATAGACTGACACGACTATGCATCGTATGGTGGCTTTAGTTATGTTTAGTGATTTATAGATTTATTTAGGAAATAAATAATTGTAATAACAGTAACGGAAATTACCAGATCTTGAATGCGTAGTTTTCTACATTACATTTTAAAAAAATAAAGCTATTTTTTAATAATAATTTTATTTTGTAATAATAATAATAATAAATCTTTAACAATAAAGAGATGAGGCAAACACTCTGATATTTTAACTGACAATGTAATTTACGAAACTGCGAAGGTAAAAGAGCAAGAAAAAATGCTTATTTTCATAATTATTACTTTACAATGTAAATATTAATTTATTTGAATAAAAGTCCATTATTATACTGTAAAGAATTCGTAATTAAATTACCCACGTATAATGGTAATTTCATTATGGATGTTTTACAGTGTAGTATTTAATGATGTATTTTTACCATATACAAGTTAATTTATTGAGTGGTCGCTGCTACCGGACAAGTAAAATGCCTAACCAATTTTATGAACTACGAAAAGGATGAATTTCTATAGTAGATTCGCTATTTTGTCTTCAAATTTTCCACGGATGCATTCAATATGATACAAATATTATTTTTAATACTTTCTATTACTTGTTGAAGTTGCGAAGAATAAGTTATATGCAAAAAACCTTAGTCTGTAGTTAACCGAGTAGTCGTGTTGATAAATACTTATATGCATACCTTCCTTCAGACATAAAAGCCTTATGAATCAATGTTGAACCGATTCCAATGCCTTTATGCCCTGTACTGTATGAGGTGTCCAAATTGAGGACCCGTGTATGTGGCAAAACAATAGGTTTATATAAATAAGTTAAAGTTCCTACATTAGTGAAGCCAGCTGTTGAACGACGTATAATGACTTAAAGATGAGTATGCCTTTAATATGCTTTCATGCAGATTTTCAGAAAAGTAAAAGGTTGGAGAAATAATTGGAAAAATGGTAAAAATGAATTCTTTTCCAAGAAATCCAGAACGAAGGGTAACGTGGGATTACAGATGGATTTGCTCTATGTGAGGTACGATCTTATCAAATAATACAACTTTTGATGAATGTGTAGTTAAAGATGAAATACCTGATATAAATTAATTTCATCACAAAGAAACGAACATTAAATCCTGCCATAAGAATTTATTAAATATCAATTATTTAAAAAAGACACTGAAAGCATTGACAATTGGTGGAATGGAAAAAAAATGAAGATTATTTACAATATTGATAATTCATGTTTACATACACACTGATACAGAAAAATTTGATTCTACTGAAACTAATAAGAACTGCCACTGTACTTTTTAAATAGATTTAACCTGAAGGTTCTGGCACTTGGGATTTTCTTGTTGATTTCAATTCCAGATCATTAATACATCATTTTTCGACAAAAACGACAATCTTCTGTGGAGCCGTTTTTGAAAAATGTCGATTTAAAAATTCAAAATGACGAAAAGTCAACTTTTCTGGAAGAAATATTCATTTGAGAAAAAATCTCATAAGATTAAATTTGTAGACATTAAAAAAAAAGGATGTTTTTTTGTCTGTATCAATTTTCTCTACAATTAATAGTTTAGGAGAAAAGCGGGAGAAAACCAATTTTATACGTGTATTGTTAAGTTTTCTTACTCTGTGTGACAATATAGTAGGACCTCATATTCTAATTTTCCCCTTACCCCCACTTACTTTGCTTGCCAGCTTGTGATTCGTGGATAATATTTTTCGTTGACTTTTCGTGTGATAGTGGGAGAAGACTTGTGGGGGACGATTAGAATAAGAGAGGCTGGACAATTAGAATAAGAAAAGCAATTAGAATAAGAGAGGTTCAAATAAGAGAGGTCCTACTGTACAGTACTTTATTATTGCCAAGGTTGGTATGCTTTAAATTTTGATCAAAACAATTGGTAGCCGTAATAGTAAAAATAAAAAAAATCTAACAGTTGTCAGGAAACGTTTTAAAATAAAAACTATCATTATAACCTTATTAATTATATTAAACCTGTAGTGAGCTGAATAGTGAAAATGTTTAAAAGTCGAGCTCTTACACATGATGAAAATCGACTTAAAGTGTGCCTACTATGTTTACAAAAGAAAAAAGATATGTGTCCTATAAAAAATCAGTTAAAAAATGAAAAACACATGAAAAAAGTTTCTTTTGCCGTTTTTCTCATAAACTATTGCTTGTAGAGAACAATGATACAAATACAAAAATGTATTTTTTTAATATCTACAAATTCCATCTGACGAAATTATTTCTCAAATGAATATTTCTTGAAAAAAGTTGACTTTTTTGAGGTATTAATGATTTGGAATCGAAATCAACAAGAAAATCCCAGGTGCCAGAACCTTTAGGTTAAATCGGTTTAAAAAGCACCGTGCTGCGTAAAGTTAAATATAGTAGAAAAATTTAAAAGACTGGAAAAATTGTACAACAATAAAGTGAAAGACTATGATTGGTGATGACAAAGAAACATACAAAAATTCACATGTCTACTTATACGAGAAGTAGAATACATATTCTGGAAGAAAAACTACGCAGTTACGAAGAGGTTCTAAATACAGTAGAACCCCCTTTTTACGACATGGGTCGGTTCCGCGGCTTCCCCTCAAGCTCCCGTTTATCGACATGCCAGCTAGAAAAGTGCGTTCCCCCACCGCAACCCATCGACAAGCATGCTAAAGTGACGTCACACGTTACTTGACCAATGCGGTTGTTTCGCGGGTTATGCACGTATACATGTGCCGTCTGGTGAGGGGAAACGTTTAGACGTGGTGGGGATGACGGGAATCGCTGGTATGTCGTTAAAAGGGGTGTCACTAGTGTCGTAGAAAAGAGTATGTCGATAAACGGAGGTGGCGTTATAAGGGGGTTCTACTGTACATGTCAAAGTCTATTAACAGATGACCAAATTAAATATTTAAATCCAACTTCCAAAAAATCACGAAAATGGAACGAAGACACGCTAGCTAAAGCAAGCCACTTAAGCTGCATGAGGCATTTCTGAATATTGTGAGTTATTAAAGCAAGGATTTCCATTGCCGTCTCTCCGGACTTCAACACAGAATCTAAAAAACAAGTCACATATCAGTGAAAATGTATTTATAAAATAGGTAACTGAATCAAAAACTGATTGTGTAATAGTGTATAAAATGTACAGTGTATATATAAAAAACGTATTTTGTAAATTTAAGTTTTTATTTATTTTAACAAATAATTGTAATATTCGTAACATAAAGCAAGTCTTGATATTTACAGATACCTGATACTTTTTAACAAATCTAATTAAGCATTCATTTGTATACATAACTTTCGTACAATTATTTTTATACAAACAGAGGTAGAAATCGCATTAAAAAATTTAAATAAACAGCATAACTAATAATAACTTCCTGAAAGTCGTAACGGACTGCATGGTTGTAACCGTATACATACATTAGAATCTTTGACAATATAAAATCACCATTTTGCATTTTTATGTCTTGCTTTACTTTCTGCTTCTTCGGTGGTGATTGCGAGCTTGTTGACTGAGCAGATCGCTTTTCTCAACAACCGGTACCGGAAGTGCTGGGACTCTGGGAGGGATGCTCCATATTCTGAAAGCACGAATCTCGTGTTTAGGCAGAAACTAACAACCAAAATTTTCGCTAAAGAACGAGAAATAGACAGCAAACTTACTTCTGGATGCTCTTCCGCAGGACTATGACCTATGGTACATCAATTTGAGGCTATAAATATCGGGTGTAATAATATACTAAAATAAAATTCTCTAAGATTTTAGCGGATGCCAAAAAGAGGCTGCAAAGTCGGGAGGATGGAATTCGACAAAATTCGAAATGCCATATTTTCGTCGAATCCTTCCAACCTTTTTAAACATCGAGTCGCAGCCTCACGCGAGTTTCCGTTGATGGCCTCAGTTGAGAGGTTGAGAGGGAATTCTGGGGTAGCATCTGCGAAAAAACATATAGACTCAACGAGGAAATTCCATTATCAGACTTATCGAAGGCATTAAAATCTTTGTCGAGTTGTGAGAGGAACTCGCACAACAAAGTGAAGATGCCCACCCATCAGTGTGGTGAACAATGACATCAGAAGATCAAGAAATTTCGTCTCTCCTGACTGGGTTAGAATTAACAACTATTGGTGGAAGAAGTTTACTTCTGTCTATTAACACTTAGCCCGAATATTCACCTCTTACAAAACTGGAGACCAACTCATTCCGTACTGACTGGTGGAGGCCGAAAGATACTAATCCCAAAATCAAGGGATTTGTCTGATCCAAGAAACCATAGACCAATCGCCTGTCTCAATACATTATACAAATGGTTCACTAACAGCTTGACCGAACATATTGAAAAAGCCGTGAAACCGATGTGACAGCGGATAGTAGAAGAACGAGGCTGCAAAATGGGTGTGTCTGCATCCATGGATGCAAGGCCAACTTTCTTATCAACAGGTGTGTTTGTCTGGACTCAGTCCATTCTTTCGAAATGTCCAACAACTTGGCTTGATGGTAGACATGACCTTCTCCTTCTTAAGAGCAGCCGTTTCATTTTTTGCATGCCAGGATAGGGGCGTCAATACCTAAGCGTACCGCCAGACCATCTTACACCAGGCGGTGTCCAGTACGCTTTGTAGGTCGTGTAGATGTCACGTTGAGACACTAATGTGTCTCAGCATATATCGAACGCCACAATACGGCTATCCCGAGTGCTATATGTATGTACTATCATCTCCGCAGCACCTACGGTGCGGACACCACCCCAGTTTTGCCATACGTCTCCACTGATATTGAATACTAGAATTACTGATTTCCGACCAGCAGAAACAAATATAGTCAGCAAAGAGGATGAAAAAGGGATGACATATCAGGAACTACTGTTCGATATCCACAAATGTTATCGAGGATTTAAAATCAAGCTGGTCGTGCTTGTAATTGGAGTACTGGGAGGAATGACTCCAACTTTCCTCCAAAAGATCAAAAGCATTCCGGTCTGCCAACAATATGCAAATTACATTGCAGACCTAATGTAGAAAGCAGTGCTTCTGGGATCACTCCGTCTACTGAGATCACACGAGATCCTACTAACCCAACGGTAGAGAGAGTGCTTGCAGTTGTGAAATGGCCCGGTGTAGTCTACAGCGGAGGATATGAATAGCGGAGTCACTTCTGTTGCAAACGCTGCAAACTACGCACGTGGATTATGAAGGGCCAAGGGAGGTTAGGGTTTTAGTCAGTAAACCATTCCGTCAATATCGAAGATATACACGGGGAATTATCCACCACCATCAACAGTACCAGTCTGACCCCTAATAGAAGAGCGATGTAGTGCTAAAACTTTGTACACGCCTTGGCCGATTAGAGTTTAGATTCAAATCGCGTTCTGGTCTTAGCCGGTCCACGATCTGCTATTGTTCGATAACACTGGGCAACAAAAAAAGTCCATTCTTGTTTATCTTTAAATTATATTGTTTATTGAATCTTTAGGTCTCAGTGAACAAAAAAAATAGGTTACAACCCTTTTTCCATTCAGTCAGTTCCATGCAAATCGAGATAAAAGTGCGAAAAAAATGTTTCTTTTAGCATTTTTTTAATTCTTATGTGTCAAAAATGCGACGTGATACAAATTTCTAGTAGGGCTTAAATAAAACCTTAAAACATGAATTTTTCGACGAAAAATTAAAAAATCACTATTAATAGTGGAGGAACTGTAATCGGCGTTTTGTAAATTTGAATAACTGGGTGTTATAATTGTATCTGTAGCAAATTTCAGAGGCAAATTTTGTGTTGTATTTTAAATAAATGTTTCTCAAATACTATAGCTATAATGTTATAGAGACTACGAAATCCCTTGGGTAACAAAATAAAGAAATTCGAGTAAATTGCAAATATCTCAGCCGTCATATTGGATCTACCATTTTTGAATTTTGAATAGTGATTAGCAACCTCCAAAATATCTGAGCAACAAGTTTCAAACGTTTTCTATCAGTTCTTGTCACCACAACTATTTTTTTTGAGCTGCTTCATAAATTAAGTTCCT
Source organism: Trichopria drosophilae (assembly GCA_030407085.1). Classification (NCBI taxonomy): domain Eukaryota; kingdom Metazoa; phylum Arthropoda; class Insecta; order Hymenoptera; family Diapriidae; genus Trichopria; species Trichopria drosophilae. Next base: position 94,966,585 of record CM059586.1, on the reverse strand, counting down.
CCACTATTAATAGTTATTTTACAATTTTTCGTTTCAAAGTTCATGTTTTAAGCTTTCATTTAAGCCCTACTAGAAATTTGTATCACGTCGCATTTCTTATTCATAGGGATTCCAAAAATGCTAAAAGAGCAATTTTTTCGCACTTTTATCTCGATTTGCATGGAACTGACCGAATGAAAAAAGGGTTGTAACCTCGTTTTTTGTTCACTGAGACCTAAAGATTCAATAAACAAAAGGATTTAAAGATAAACAAGAATCGACTTTTTTTTTAACCCAGTGTAATTTTTGCTTGAGCTTCTTCGTGCCTTTTGTTATTGAGTGTTTTACCGCATGGTGGATATACTTTCACCATGGTTTTACCGCGTATGTAATATATTGAGAACACAATGGGATATACAAATTTGGTTATTTCATGTATTTTGATGCGTTTATGTTTATTTCTTTCGTAAAAAACACGCACACTCTATAAAAGGCACGCAACAAATTCCCTGTTCAGCTAGAGACGAGTCAACTCATCTCTGGTTCAGCCAATCGCAGCGACACTGGTAGTGCACTTGTATATCGTCACAGAATACAGATGTAGGAGCCTAGAGATATACTCCGCGGTATTCGTTCATTATCTTTTCGTGTATTATTGTTTCAAATCGCCAATCAATATTTCAAGTTTTTATAACAATGCAAATATGAAATATTATTACGTATCTATATAGACAAAACTTGTTATTGCGCAAATCGCACGTGTCATAAGAACTCCTGACGTATATTTGGTAAATATAAAATTTGACATAAATATATGTATTTTTAAAGTAAAACATAGGTTAGGGAACTAATACAAATCCGCAAAAAGCCGCACATGGAAAAGAAATTTAATCACATTCAGCGCGGGTCAAAATATTGCAAAATGTTATGATATGGCTTTATTCAGCTATTACATATGTACTTTCCGCCAGGAAATTTTACTGTGGAGTATAGTAATTTTTACTCTGGAGAGAACTATAGTGAAACGTAAGAAACAGTTAGTTCCATATATAGGTTCCACCTTATTGTACTCCAATGATGCCCAGTTTACAAACGGTGAGAGACCAATGGCACCAACTGCTTATGAAAACGTTTTCTCTGGTGATATTGTTCGTGTTAATGTGCAGATCTCTCCAAAGGAAAACAGCTAGAAAGAAAAATCATATAGAATTAAAATGTAAAATATTGCTACCCAAACGGAAAGAAATTTCTAACGATTATAGTACGGAACTCTTATCGACACATCCCATGTCGTTACCCACTGTCAAATCCGGTGGTTCTTGAAGAAATACGGTACAGTAGTCCCCATCCTAAGTTATACAATCGGTTCATTCAAAATGGCGGAAGTTTATCCAAAGTTATAGTCCCTTACTATCCCCACTTCCGTAACTTTGTTTATATCCGTGCAATGAGTACTTCTGTGTGCGACTGTCTCGAAGCGAGTGCGAAACAATGTTGTGGGGGAAGGATAGGAAGAGAGCGGTATAGCTTTGGACAAGCCAAACTTATAACTTTGGATAGACATGCAACTTTGGGTGGCATAACTTAGGACGGGGTATACTGTATGCGTCCACGGTAGAATACGTTGTTCATATCTGCAACCGCGGCAAAAGAGTAAGAAAAGAAACGAATCTCGTAAGTGAGAGCCTGAGTCTTTTCGGGCCAAGGTGACCCACGGTATAAACATTAGAAATTTCTGGAACTAACTGTTTCTTACGTTTCACTACAGTTCTCTCCGTGCAGTTAATACCTGTTTAGTTTAAGAAAAATATTTTCAATATGTATGTATTAATGCACAACATTCATCCATGTATTTCAGTCACGAATCGCAGAAGATTGCTCATAGTCGAAGTATGCTATACGAGGATATAGAATTTACAATTGCTTACCACCTATTTCTAATATCCGTTATATTTGGAAGAAGACTTAAATTATTTGAGTACCCCGTTGCTGTTGCAGAATATTTCATTTTTCGTCTTTATGCTTTTATTTATGTAATTAATAGGTAATAACAAATATACGTATATATACATACAAGTATTATTATTATTATTATTATCATCAATTAAATATTTTAATTTAGTATTTCAGGTGGAATTCCAATGCAGTTGTTCCCAGATTTAATAGAACGTCTACGTCTCTACTTTACTATTCTGCTACTTAGAAATTTAGGACTTTCGTTTCATTATTTACTGCAATATATGACTTCAATCGGTCATAATTAAATATCAAAATTGTTAAAAATGTGATATTTAAAAGGCCCAAAAAAAAAATTGCTCTGCATTGTTACATAGTCCTACCATTCTATGTATATTTTTAAGCTGTGTATGAATCGGAAATCCATTTTAGCTCAAACACACCCAAAATGTCGAGGAAATCGCAATAAATAACAAGTTGCAAAATATCACAGTAACGTGTGCGAGAAAATTCGAAAAAAAAGTTCTGACCTGTGGTTGAAATGTGTTCTTTTTGTATTAATGCCATGAAACTAAATTTGACGCACGTTTAACCTAAAAATCATATACCTAGTGACTGGTAGTTCTGGTTAAATGTACCGAAAAGTACACTTTTTTTTAGTGGGCCTGCTTTATGATTAATTCTTCATCGATGTTGAATTATTAATAAATTATATACTTTTTTATACAGTATACCTAACCTTACCTACAAGTCTTAATTTCCTTGGAAAAAATGAAGCGTTACGCGAGCGTAAAAATGTCCAAATTCGCGCTTATGATACTTAACACACTCCTTAGCTCTCTGGCAAAAATCGAAGAGTCGTTAAGCGTTTTTTTGTTCAAATTGACTCTTTGTTAACTATTTTGGCACGCTTTTCTAACGCTTTTCACACTCCTTTGACACTCTTAGTACAGTAGTCCTCCTCTTAAGTCATCTTCCCTCAAGTCATATACTCCCCATAAGTCATATCAACGAATATAGACGCATATAGAAGCCCTGAGCGGATAGGGCAGATGTGCCGAAAATTATACGTCCGAGAGATGGCACCGCTGTAGACTTACAGCAATTCCCCTCACCCCCCGCGCTCAAAAGACGCTCCGACATTCCCCACCACGATTTACTTTCCATGTATGCTCCACCCCTTTGCTTTCAATGTGCACGCTGCACACGCGACCGATTAGCGCGGAGAAATATATATAGCCGGCGAAACCTCAGATGCCCCGAAAATGACAACTGACTGAAGCAAGAGTTTATAAGTCACCGACTGTAGCTTAATTTTGGGGCATTTCGCGCAAAAACAATCATTTTCAATTCCCACTAAACAACGAAATTTAAACGTTGTCAAGTTTTATTATCAAATTACCGGTATTTAGTACCTCAGTAAACGAAAACGAATAGAAAGTTAAAAATACGAATTGAAATGAATTCATTTGAATTAAAATGAATTAAAACGTATAAAAATTATTAATTGAATCCACTTTTTAATTCATTTTAATTCACTTGAATTCATATCAATTCGTATTTTTAACTTTCTATTCGTTTTCGTTTACTGGGACATTTATTATCAAGAAATTATTATACTGAATGCTACTTAGTACTTCAATGAAATAAGTAAATATGAAATTATTTAATAAATATGTTTTATATCTTTTAGGAATTTGTAAAAATGCAAAAATCCACCCGTTTTGAACATTAATCAGAATTCGTTAAAACTTGATTTGTTAACAATTATTTATAATATTGATGATATATGATGAGAGTAAAATGTACTATTGTATATAAAAAATTTAAACTTATTTGCAAAAAGTGAAGTCTCCTGAATATTAACATAAATCGTGTAATTCCGAGGCCGTTAATTATTTTACGTTTTTATAGTGTCATGGAATGTAGTCAAAACTTCATTTGTCCTAATTTTTTATTCGTTTGTTGTAAGCAAGAGGTGGCTTTAACCATATTATATTAGCTCTATAATAATAATAACAATAAAATATAATCATCCATATCTACACATATGTGGATAAGTTAAAAAAAAATCTTGTAAAGTATAAGAAATTACATTTTGAAAGAAACCATTGATGTAAGCAAATAAAGTTTTCAATTAATATGAATAAACAAAATTGAAAACTTTATTTGCTTACATCAATGGTTTCTTTCAAAATGTAATTTCTTATACTTTACAAGAATTTTTTTATAACTTATCCACATATGTGTAGATATGGGTGATTATATTTTATTGTTATTATTATTATAGAGCTAATATAATATAGTTAAAGCTACCTCTTGCTTACAACAAACGAATACAAAATTAGGACAAATGAAGTTTTAACTATATTCCATGACAGAGAGAGAGAAAGATTTATAACAAATTTCAACAAAATTCAAAATGTGTGCTTTGTGATTAAAATACTATGGAAAACACTTTTGATTTATAACAATGTTTGAAAACAGTAATATTTTTAAAGTTAACGCTATATGAAACAACTTCAAATAATGAAAACAATTTTTTTACTAAAATACATAATCCAGAAAGGTTTAAAAACAGATGGTTACGAAATTACACGAATGCCTACCTTATTCTAGAGTTGTCACGTTTTACTGACGATGAACTGTAATCTCCACATTTGTGAGCAATGATTATGAATAATTGAGATTTGTCAGGAGTATCAAAAAGTTGTAATAACCGGTCGTTCATGAGAAATTTTTTAAAACTAAATTCGATATTTTCTTCTTGGTTTAAAATTTTATTGTCTACATTGTTGTTTGCTATATAAATAAATGTTTCGATGTTACGAGAAGTAGATATAAAAAGATAAAAAGGCAATTAAGGTTCCAAAGTATTTAAAAAGAGAGCTTTATGAATAAAATAGAAAAATATTAAACTCGCTTTTTTTTAGCACAAATTTCAGACTTTAAAATCGTTAGATATTTCAATCTGAATGTTTTTAACGAAAAAATGAACATTTTGGTAACCTTACATTAGGAACAATCAAAGTGAAAATATTTCGAACGAAAAAACTAATTATAAGATGGGATTATGAAACAAGCACTGTAAATGGGCGACTTCTACATAAAGCCGTATAATCTTGCATGAAGGAAGGAATTATTAATCTACATTACTACCATACACTATTTTTTTCAGCACCGTGTGAAAGATCGCGCTTTGAACAAACTTAAAACTATTCGTTAATATTTAAAGAATTCCGTGCGGTATAGATATTATCAGACAGTTTTGAATTCAAACTTAATCCATCATTTTTAGTACATTTTTGCATGCTGTGAATATACGAGCTTCAACCGCGCGGTGTGAAAATACATTTTTCTAAGCTACAAGTAATGTACTCTACTTAAAGGGAGGCACCACCTTTAAATCAGCTGTATGACATACAGCTTTAAAAAATTTGAAAAAATTATCTGTTTAGTAATTTTTGACGTGGAATTCAGTGGTGCTAGAATAAAAAGTGTAAAAAATTTGTTTGACCCAAAAAAAATTTTTCTTTTTCGAAAAAATCGGAATTTTTTCAAATCCATACGAGAGGCTGTAGAAAATGTGTTTCCATGTTCACCCTAATTTTCTTGAATTTTTACATTAATTAAAAAAATGTAGAAGCATTTTTTCGAAAAAACAAATTTTTTTCGCGCTAAAATTTAGAGGTCAAAAAAATTATTTCTAGAGTAATTTTTAACGTGGAATTTAGTGATGTTAGAATAAAAAATGTAAAACTTTTTTTTTACGCTTAAAAAATTGTGTTGTTCTCTACAACAAATTTATTTTTGAAAAAATCGGAATTTTTTAAAATCCATACGAGAGGTTGCAGAAAACATGTTTTTATGTTCACCCTAATTTTTTTGAATTTTTAAATTAAGTTAGAAAAATGTAGTTGCATTATTTCAAAACAACAAATTTTTGTTTAAACTACAATTTATGGGTCAAAAAAATTTCTTACGCTTTTTATTCTAGCACCACTGAATTCCTCGTCAAAAATGACAAAAGAAACAATAGTTTCAAATTTGTTAAAGGTGTATTTCATAGAGTTGATTTTGAAGGTGGTGCCTCCCCTTAATATCTAAAATAGGCACCGCTGTATAATATATACACATATAGTTTGAATCATTATATATCTTTTTCTTGTTCTATATAAGTGTTTACGTCATTTTATTGTTGTCTTCATTATTAAGTCCACTCACGGACACTGTTGTATAAATGACTGCAGGGCTTAATCTCAATATGGGACAATGTTTTTATACCTGCATGAATAAATGAATGATTAAATAAATTCATGCAATTCCGTGAGCAAAGTTTAATTTTTCGGACAGTTTACGTCTCGAAATTTTACTTTTCTAGATTGGTGTGAGCTAAATAACGGACAGTGCGGAAAATGATAAAACTGTGCCCAAAGTAAAAAGTGTTGCGAAATATCATTAACCCGTTTCGTCCTGAAATGCCGCAAATTTGGACTTCTTTTCATCAGGTGCTTTCTTAGGGAAAAAATCACTCAATCGTTTTGATATAACCATACCTATTGTATTTTTTCTCGAACTTTCTAAATCCGGTTTCAGATTGACCATATCTGCCGCTATTTTTTGACTATGGCGGTTTAAACGTTAAAAAATTGTGAATTTTGAAAAAATTTCTTCAAATAATCGTATTTTTGAACAGGAAACCGTGTTCGGAACAAGCTAAGTCTCTGTATCTGGTGGAGTAAATTTGTAATTGTAATTACAATTACAAAATTGTAATTTATTTACGAAAAATTCTGAATAAAATTTAGTGCATTTTCTGATAAATTCTAAGAGTTTTTTGTTCTTTGCAATTCTTTCCAAAAGTTAATAGTTTTCGAGGAAACGAATTGATAGGCTTTTTATCAAACTTTCCAAAAATGGTAATATCCGAAATTAAAAAAAAAAATTATTACTAAAAAATGAGCGTAAATGTCAAAAAATACATTTTTCTTATTTTTTGTTTGAATTGGATTTCATATCAACTATCCGTTATGGAGTCGTCTTGAAACCAATTTAGATAGTGGAGGGCTGGAGGGAATATCTGAACTTCAGAAAACTGTATTTGGAACGTTAATTTTGTCACCTGAATTATCCAAAATAGTGTCCTGCAAAAGTTATAAACTTTCCGAAGAAAGTTATAATTACAAAGAAGGTAAAACATTCATCAAAGGTGCAACAAAACTTTTGCAGATTTTTTTTAGATAATTTTGAAAATTTTGATTGCATTTTTCTGAAAGTTGATAGTTTTTGAGGAAAATAATTTTTCACCCGTTAACTACCAAAAGGACATTTTGTTTTTAAACTTTGATAAAAAATATTCTAGTCAATCAATTTTGAGTCAAAAGGTGAGAAACCAAAGAATAATGTTTATAAAGAAATGGGATATTTAGATCATTATAAATAATAAATGCTAATACGTTTGAGTATGAAAAACTAGTGCACTTCGTTGATAATCGATAAAAAATGAAAAGTGTGCATTTTTCAAATTATTTTCCAAATACGACAAGTATAAAGACTTATCTGAGTCTTATCTATTACATGTGTAAAATACTACATTTCAAGTACTGATGATCTTATTGTGAATAAAGTATACCTGTAATCTGAAAAATGATAACATAATTTTCGTTTAATTTTTTTTAATGATTATTTTCCTCAAAAAATATCAATTTTCAGAAAAAACTGCAAGCGATAAAAAGTGCTTAGAATTCATCAAAAAGTGCATTACAAATTCGAGAATTACAATTTAGAAAATTATCTTTCTAAATTTCTGCGAAAATTCTATTATATTCTTTGATGAATTCTAAGCCCTTTTTGTAAGTGTAATTTTCTTCGAAACGCTTATAGTTTTTTAGTTAAAGCGTCATAAGCATAACGAGCGAATATTCTCGTTTCGGAGGTCATTTTGGATCATTCAGGTGACAAAATTAACTCTTCAAAGTTTTCTGCAGTTCAGATATTTCCTCCTTTACCTCCATTGGTTTCAAGATGATTTCATAACGGGCAGTTCATACGAAATACAATTTTAAAAAATTAAACACATTTTTTAGTAATAATTATTTTTTTCTAATTTTTGATATCACAGCCGCAATTTATCTCTTCTAGAGAGCTCTGAAACACTCTTAGCCTTTTTAAATATTTCCATTTAAAATATTTTAGATATCCGCCATCCGAAGTAATCTGTTGAATTAAAATCTTTTAGTTCTAGCTCTTTTTTCATATAAATTTATTGCAGTGGAAATAACATGTATATGAGTTTATTTTAAAACTGGAATAAAATTATATCTATCAAATTATTATTATAAATGTCTTATACTTTAAATTAAAAAATCAAATATTCGGGTTTGAAGATAAAAAAATATCTTTGGTAAACATTTGGTATTTTTAAATAAAGTGCTTTTTGAAAAGATCAGGAATGTAGCCTTTTCATATCAGAAGAAATTTTTGAAAGGTCGCGTATCTTCAAATTGCACTTGGAAAATATACGGTTTTCTAGGAATTTTAAAACATTCAAAATTTGTCAAATAATTTCTTAATTATAAGGCAATGCACATTCCAAAGGGAAGTAATATCTTTTCTTTTAGCTATGTCACTATTAAACCATACTTTTTATTTTAAGAGTTGATTATTACACAAAATAAATGTAGTGAAGGAAATAAAAGAAAATATACGTGATCTTGTAATACCTGTTGATATACGAGTTTATACTGAAATTATTATATAAATACTTTGTACGATTTTATAAAGTCATTTTGTTTATATGCAAATTATATAAAATGTCGATAAAAAACATTTTCTTCAACTTCCCTGGTAGAAATGAAAACATTTTTTGTACAATTCTGGTATAACATTCTTATTTACCATGTTAAAGGTATAGGGGAAATGGACAGTGTAAAGAAAAAATTGACAAATTTCTACCAGGGTTAATGCACAAAAAAAACACAAACGAAAAATTTGAAAAAATTTCAGCCAATAGATAATTAAAAAATGAAACTTTTTCTTCCTTAAACGTTTTTTATATCGCGTTTATTTTAGATAGAGCAGATTGAAAAGAACACATTATTTTGTTCAAAATTAAATAAGTATTTGTAAAGAATTGTTAGAAACAAAAAATGGGAGCGGTTTCAAAAAAAAATAATACCCAAAAATGACTGGAAAATCGAGCATAGTTCAAAGTTTTATTGGATTATTGTTAAAATTATAAACAAAATTCCAACAGCTTTCAGTGAGACCAAAATTCGTTTGGTTTACGCTAACCCTGTACCTACCCTGAGGGTTAATATTACATATTGCATTATTGTTTTTACTTTTTAATGCTTTTAAAATATCTGGCTTAAGATTAAGTTTATTATTTTTGTTTGTTTTTTTTTAAATATATACATAAGTACAATACAGTTATACATTTTATCTCGCATAAAAAAAGAACAAAGGAGTTTTAAAGTACAGCTCTAAATTTCTTCGAGATTGCCAGCAAATTCATAATTTATTAAAACAGATAATTTGATGTGCTTTTACACTTACATTTAAATTGAATTCGCGTACACCACGAAAAGTAAAATGTGAAAATCCTTCACATAATTGTGCAGTCTTAAGTGGAGTCTATACCTTTGTTTTATTTCGTTATAAACGTTAATATAATGTTTTAAATTATCCGTCATTTAAAAAATAAACACAGTATAATAAAATACATATAAAGAGAAGAAAACAATAATAATTTAATGTCATGTTCAAATTAGTACTTTAAATACGGTAACCCCTACAATTTCCGGCCATAAGTTTCTTGTTTTTCTTCTCTGGTATTTATATTGCTGTTACATGTTTAAATATTGTATAAAGGCAAATTAGATGTCTTTGTTCCATATAATGCAACTAAAGAAATAAATAAATAATATGGAAGCAAGAACAATCAATGTATTTTTTTAATATCTATATTACGTTAACAAATTCTACAAACATTTGTCACAAGAGATTTAATAAATGTACATACAAAACACATTCGAAAAGAGTCTTATATTTTATAGCCGGGTGAGACCCGCGTATCTTTGTCATTATTTGGTATATTTTGCGTGCGTCGACTATACGCGGAGAGATAAAGAGGATCCGAGTCAGATCCCCATACTAGAGCGACGGAGAACGACGACTTTGAAGGAGAAATGGGTAAGAGAGACCGTCCGAGTCTCTGCCGGCTGTATGCAGACGAAGAACGAGAAGGGGCGTGACCTAAACAGAGTAACTGAGAGGTCCGAGCCGGTTCCTCGCATGCGAGCGGTAAAGACAGAGGATATTGGTGGGGAACCATCTAAACAGAGAGCGCACAGTGATCATCCCAATTACATAGAAAGAAAGGGATAGATAATTGCGATGAGCGCGCCGCAGGTGACTGATGTGCCCAACTACGATTTCGGGTTCCCCGGCAACTTGCCATATTCTTTAACACGGCTCAGTGCTTCTATATGCGTCTATATTCGTTGGTCATATCTTTTGCTCCCCCTAAGTCATAATTTTATAGGTTATAAATCCTGATGCGTTCCCCAATCACGCGTTCTGTTTATCGGCAGCTATATGTAACTAACAAATGTACCAAAAGTGCCAGAAAATTACATTGCAAAACCATTGAAATTGAATGTTATGAAATATGCTTTAGGGGAGATGCCGCCATCTTGCTTGCCCCGACTGTATGACGAGCGCTACTGTAACGCCCTACTTTTACCAGGGTTGTTATAAACGTTTTCCTTTCAGCGAGTGGACGATTGCGTTCTGATTCTTCTACAGAAGTATTTTGTGAGAAATTGTTAATCATTCTGAAATCACAAACTTGCGAATGATTCATAATGATTATGGAAGCACATACATATACTTGCTGGTTTTTTTTACAAACAAATCGCTCACGATCTGTGGTTATAGGACAGTAACCGCCAGGTACCGTTGACATATTCGCTTACCGTCGGTTCGCTGTTTCCATCGTGGGGGGGGGTTCCAAAGCGCTTGGCCGATAAGATAGGCATTTTCACTAAAAACCGTAAATACAAAAATGATTGAATCGATTTTTCCAAAATTCGGACATTGTAAGGGTAATTCTAATGAATATAGACTGCTTACCAAAGAATTCCAAAGAAATTAATTGAGAACCGACCAAGATTTTTCGGAAATAAGTGATTTTTATTTTTATTTCCGAAAATTCTCGGTCATTTCTTAATTAATGTCATTGGTATTTTTTAGGAAACCGTCTATAGAAATTAAAATTGCCTTTACAGAGCCCGAATTTCGAAAAATCGTTTCAGTCACTTTTTATTTACGTTTTTTAGTGAAAATTCCTACCTTATCGGTCGAGCACTTTAGGGAACCCTCTTAACCTTTACGCTGCGGGGAAATTCTAGTACAAATTGACCGGTTAGGAAATGCAAAAATTATAGATAAAATTACTGGATATCTCAGGTAGAGTCCCTGACCTGACTGCTGGTCGATATATCCACCAGTACCGGAGGAAACAGAATGGGCGATGCAAAAAATTTTACAAAGCTAAAAATGCATCTTATTCACTTGAAAATCGTTACTCGGGGGTTTCTCCAATATCAGTTTTTTAAAATTCAAAATGGCGGATGACTTTTTAAAAAAAATGATACAATTTGCTTGAAAATCGTTACTCGGGGGTTTTTGGGGTCGCTGATTACGAATCTGATGTCAGTTTTTCAAAATTCAAAATGGCGGATCCAATATGGCGGATGACGTTTTCAAAAAATGATACAATTCGCTTGAAAATTGTTAATCGGGGTTTTTTGGGGTCGCTGATTAGGAATCAAATGTGAATTTCTCAAAATTCAAAATTTCAGTTTATCGAAATACGTAGGAAAGCACTCTGAAACGCTCGCGTCTACTAGAAATGAAATTTGACCTTGGAATACCGATTTTGAAGGTCAAAATTGTTTAGAGGAATTGGAAAACTATTTTTTAAGAATTTAAACATCAAATTTTGTCTAAAAACATTAAATATTTTGTGCTTCTTAACTGGTCGATATATAGACTATCCCGAAGCTAAAAAGTTAATTAATTTACTATTTTTTTATTAGCCTTTTCCAGAAGATTGATTACTCCACAGTGAAATTTCTTTGTGAAAAGTAATAGCTAAAAAAGTCCTAATAGTAATAATAAATATACAAAATTCTGTTGTGATAATTAAAAAATATATTTCTACATAGTTTACATTATTCTTACAATATTTCTTACATGCTTGAAGTAAACAAACACTTTACATAATCGAAGTGACATTGTGTAGGAACTAGGAAGATGTTCATTAACTAATACCGACACATTGTTTACCAATATTTAACCAGAATTACAATTCAATTATTTTTAACGCTCACGAAAAAGAAAAATACAAAACTTATTGGGAAAAAGTATGTACAATATTGGTAATTGCATTCAAAGTAACTGTGACTAATTACTGCTTCTTTTTTCGCTTTACACTTGAACTGCTGCTGCTGCTGCTATCACTGGAGCTACTAAGGGTGCTGCTGCTAGAAACACTACTGGATTCACTCGAGTCCGAATCGCTATCCGAGCTTAAACTGCTACTGTCGTCAGAATTATCTGTACTGCTCTCTTCAGTCTTTGCTTTCTTCTTAGTTGGTTTATCTTTCTTCGCTGACGAACTTTCATCTACCGCCTTCATTGTATCTTGGTTTTGAATCGCTTTCTTTAAATTTGTCGTACGCGAAGGACGATGAACGTATTTTCGTTTTCCCTTACACTCGTAACTCCAATGTCCAATTTCTAAACACTTTTGACATCGCACCGATTCTTTCGGATATGGATCAGGCTTTTTCATTAGCCGAATGCCATTAGAATTCATTATAGTCGAACAAACATGGAATGAAGTACTGCAAGTTGCACGTTTCGAATATCAATTATACAGATGGTTGAAGTTGTTCCGACGTTAAATTAAACTCTAAAACAAATTTTTCAAAATACATAACGCCATAAACTAGATATCGTTTCCAAGCACATTTATTTATAGGTTATGTAAATGTACGTTACAACAAAAATGTACGTATATAATATACAAAACGAATTTGCGTCATTTATGCTTGTTCGATGGGCAAATTTTACTAATGATTTTTTAATTGCACACTGTGATTAGAATAGATTAAAAAACTTACCGATCGAGAAAAGGTATCCAAAACAATGAGTCACGTGATAACAGGCTGCGCTTAACGCTTTTATCCTTTTTTGTTAGGTTAGGTTAGGTCACGTTGGTAGTAAGGTTAGGTCACGCTGGTAGGTTAGGTTATTCCTAAGATTAGGTTAGGTGAGATTCTCCGTTCGGACCTTGGAGCGGGAAAAATTGTTCATCACATTTACTAACCCAAAAATCCATGTCCAAATTCTTCAAAATCAAATAAAACACAATAAGAAATGAGGGATTTTCACTCGCCGATGAGATGCATCTCTCCAAACACGAGGTATTTTTTCAACTGTTTTTACATGTATTTAAAGAACTGTTAATTAGTTAGAATTTCAAATGTTATTTAAATATTTTTTTCAGAGTCTTAACTCCAAAACCTCAGGTTGCGCAGACCCTTGATGTTCGACAATTGCAATCTAAAGCGAAGAATAGCATTACTTGGTTCTTCATTAACACTATTTTACTCAGTGTTGTTATCTTCGACTTGTAAGTTATAAAAAAGTTCATACATTTTTGTTGAACGATTTTAAGTTAATAAATTTTTTAAGATTCTACGGAGGAGTGACGTACAAACCGTTGGCTTGCATCGAATGGTCTTTGGCGACAATATTCTTCTTAAATGCTCTTTACCACTTATTTAGTTACGGAATATCAATATTCAATTTACGACCAGTTACGTTGACTCAAAAACAGAAAAAATTGTTGGGTATTGCAGATAGCGATACATTGTTCAAGACCGAAACTCCAGTTCCTGAAAAACAATCGGAAATGAGTACACCTTTGAATTTTTCTTGTATGAACCTCAGCAGACATTCGAGTACTTTAGGAACTCCAGTATTGAACGAAAATAGTAAGTTTAGAGGTTATGTTTTACAAGATTTGTGTTATATTTTGTTAAAAATTTCAGAAGATTATTCGTCATCTAGTCCATTTTGTAAATATGGATCTCCGTCAGCTGCACGAAAATTAACATTGAGTCCCAATGCGTCTCTTAATAATAAATCATTCACTACCTCATTGAACGCTAGTTTCACCAGCGAAGATCTCATACAAGATGTCGTAGAGTTACAAAATTATTTGAAAGAGGTTGCTAAAAAGGAGAGGAAGTCAACACATTCCGCAAATGTCGATCAACCGTCGAATCTCTTAAGTTCATTTTGGTCGCATCCTGCAACACGCAGTCCCGGAGAAGTATCGCCAATGCTAAGACGCTGCGCCTACCAATTAGCATCTACCGTTGGTAAGATTCTTGTAATTCTTTCTTTAAGCCTGAAATGGCATTTTTTATACTTCATTTTCAATCAAGTATTTCGTATAAAAATCGTTGAAAACAATTGAAAGGTGCGTATCCTATTGTTTTCGTGGTCGCTCTTCAAGATTCCGAGGTCAAAATTCAGTTTCAGCCATTAATTCCAATATGGCGCCGAATTTTTAACAAAATTCAAAAAAATTGGGAATTATTTATTTCTATCAATTTTTTTTCAAGCTATTAGAATATTGGAGTTTTATTGAAACTTTGCATAATGGTGCATAAAATAGTTAAATTTTAAGACAAAATTTTACTTTTATACCCCACATCATTCTAACGACCTCAAAATGGCCGCAACAATGAAAATTTCTTTGAGAAATTTCTGGACCCTAAAACTACGAACTTTTTAAAAAAATGCCTAGAATGAAAAGTTCTTAGAATTAATCAAGAAATATAGAGGAATTTTTTCAAAATTTTTTGATGCCATTTTGAGAATTTTTTTTCAACATTTTTTTCAAAATTGTAATTTATTTACAAAAATTTCTGAAAAAAATTTGGTGTATTCTCTGATGAATTCTAAGAGTTATTTGTTCTTTGCAATTTTTTCGAAAAGTTTATAGTTTTCGAGGAAATGAATTTCAAATAGTTTAGGATTTTTTCCCCCCAAAAACTAGCAACTTTTGGCAAAAATTGCAGAGAACAAAAAATTCCTAGAATTCATCAGGGAATACAGTAAATTTTTTTCAGAATTTTTCATAAATAAATTATAATTTTGAAAAAAATTTTGAAAAAAAATTTTGAAAAATATCATCACAAAAATCTGAAAGACTTTCACTATTCCAAAATTCCACCAAAAAACAAAAAACTCGTCGAATTCGAAATAAAAAATTATTTATTCCTATCAATTTTTTTTGAGCTATTAAAATATTGGAATTTTATTGAAACTTTGCATAATGGTGCATAAAACAGTTGAATTTTAAGAAAAAATTTTACTTTTATACTCCGCATCATTCTAACGACCTCAAAATGGCCGCAACAATGAAAATTTCTTTGAAAAATTTCTGAACGTTCTAACTCATAAACTACGTGATGTTATAAAAAAATCCTAAGAAAGAAAAGTTCTTAGAATTAATCGAGAAATATAGTGGAATTTTTTCAGATTTTTGTGATGACATTTTGAGAATTTTTTTTCAAAATTTTTTTCAAAATTGTAATTTATTTACAAAAAAATTCTGAAAAAATTTGGTGTATTCACTTATGATATCTACGAGTTTTTTGTTCTTTGCAATTTTTTCCAAAAGTTTTTTTGGGGAAAAAAATCCTAAATATTTGAAATTCATTTCCTCGAAAACTATCAACTTTTCGAAAAAATTGCAAAGAACAAAATAACTCTTAGAATTAATCAGAGAATACACTAAATTATTTTTCAGCATTTTTTGTAAATAACTTACAATTTTGAAAAAAATTTTGAAAAAAAATTTCTCAAAATGTCATAAAATAATTTTGAAAAAATTCCACTATATCGCTTAATGAATTTTAAGAACTTTTTATTCTAGGCATTTTTTTAAAAAAGTTCGTGGTTTTTTAGTTAGAGCGTCCGGAAATTTCTCAAAGAAATTTTTCATTGTTGCGGCCATTTTGATTGTTTGAAAATGAAGTATAAAAATTGTCATTTCAGGCGTTAACCCATTAAGGCCTAAACGGACACATTTTGAGCATCAGTTTAAACGTTGATAATTTGCATATAAAAGCATTTGGAAAAATTTTACTCCCACCATTTCTGACGTAAAGTTATATGCTCTTTCAGAATCTTTCAATAAAATTTCGATAAAATGAAAACCAAAAAAGTTGTACACGTTTGTTTGTAAAAAAAACATGGTTTTTAAACATTTATTTTTCATTCTAACATCACTTTCACGTCGAAATTGGTTTGGGAAACACGTCTAAGGTGAAAATATCGCGTCCATGGACCCTTAGGATTAAAACGTACCGTGTTCTAATTTGAATTTCAAGATGGCAACTTCCAAAATGGCGTCTAGAAGCTCAAAAATCTTTGTAAAACTTAACAAATTTTTTTTTTTGAAAACTATAGACTTTAGAGAAAATTTGCTAAGAATAAAAATATCTTAGAATTGGTTAAAGAACCTTCTCAAATTTTATCACAATGTATTGATACACTTTTTGGTTTTTTGAAAATTAAAAAAATCGAAATTTTTAAAAAACTCATTTAAAAAATCTGAAAAAATTTTAGAAGCTTCTTTAACCAATTCTAAGACATTTTTGTTCTTAGCAAATTATCTCTAAAGTCTACAGTTTTTAAGAAAAAAATTTGTTAAGTTTTAAAAAGATTTTTGAGCTTCTAGGCGCCATTTTGGGAGTTGCCATCTTGAAATTCAAATTAGAACATGGTACGTTTTAATCCTAAGGATCCATGGACGCGATATTTGCACCTTAGACGTGTTTCCCAAACCAATTTCGAGGAAAATGTGATGTTAGAATGAAAAATAAATGTTTAAAAACCACGTTTTTTAACAAAAAAAAAACGTGTAAAACTTTTTTGCTTTTCATTTTATCGAAATTTTATTGAAATATTCTGAAAGAGCATGCAATTTTACGTCAGAAATAGTGGGAGTAAAATTTTTCCAAATGCTTTTATATGCAAATTATCGACGTTTAAACTGGTGCTTAAAATGTGTCCGTTTAGGCCTTAATGGGTTAATATCGGAGACTCAATAATTTTCGTTTTAGATAAATCAAAATCTACAAGTCCTGGAGCCGAAGAAGGAAGTTCTCCGCGAGGAACATACGGATCACCAGACGTTTGGAGAAAATTTAGAATTGATCCAAGCAAAGTAAACCAATGGACTGCCAATTTAAGAATGGTAAAATTCTTTAACGTTTAAATTGCAATAATTAAATTAACAGATTTTGTCGTTTAGTGGATCAGCAAAACAGTTTTAGTATGTGTTGCGTCAGAAATCGACAATGTTTGCACAAGTCTGGTTCGTCATGGATTAAGCGATTCTCAACCTGGAAACGTTGGCTTGGATAAACTCAGAAAACTAGCGCAGTCTTTTTCAGTGTCGTTGATTCCAACACTTCCGACTTTAGTGCCATTCCTTGAGTTGTCGAATAATCAAAATTATTTGGTAAAACGAATCAAAGAGCTAGCTCGTGGTGGATCCATGAGCGAATTCAAATGGAACGGCGGAGGTTCGCACAATGGTAAAGAATGGGATTCGAGTCTTCCGACCGATACCGCCGTAAGTATATTACAGTAGAACCCCGCTGGATTGGCACCCCGCTGGATTGTATTACGCTGGTAAATGTTCACGATTTAAATGTTACAGATAATAATGCATCTGGTATCGACTTATTTGGATACCCAACTCGAAGCTCCATTGAATCAACCTGATGCTCGACCTTTTACTTCGAGGTATACTGCAAAGTCTAGAACAGAGTTGCCTCGAAATAAAGGGCCGATCATTGTTTGTCAACATATAAATCCTCCTCATTACTGCCTTGCACCATCTGGGGAATCGGTAACTACCGAATACGAAGACATTCCTCGAGTAAGATTTTATATTAAATATTGACTCGTTCTGTGACGTTAATTAAAAAATATTTCAGGGTCGAAATAATTTGTTTCACACGCTGCTACTATTTCTGTATATTGTCAAGACTCGAGACGATGGTATGCTTGGACGTGTCAACCTTGGGAAGTCGGGAGTAAATGTACTGTGGGTCATCGAAAGTTGAAAATGTTTTTCTAATTTTATAATATCGACCATTGTGATTTTCATATAATAAACAAGTTTTTGTATATAAAAGAACTGTTATTCCTTTCTTCCAGAACAAATTATTTAGTATTTCGTAAAATATTATGTAACTTATCGAATTAATAAGAAATTAAACCGGCTTATGCCCTGCAAAAGTTATTTGAGTTGGTATTAACGTTTCGACTCTTTACGAGTCCTTTTCAGGTGCTATATAGGCTGGAATTTTTCAACGCGACTCAGTCTCCGAATCGCATTCGATATCTCGCAACTTGTCAGCTCTTGGGTATCCGGCAAAATGCTGTAATGTCGCACAGGTTACTGGATCGAAAAAGGTTAGTGTTTCATATGTTTAAGTAATAAATAATAAATAACGTTTAAAATGAAGCGAATTTACTTAATAATAATTGATTTCTTAAAAATGTGCAAAATATTTGAAGCAAATAAATGCACTTATCGTTATTTTCTAAAAAATTATTTGTTTACCCTTCAATATTTTTGTATTTATGTGTGGTCGCACACTCCCAAAAGGAAATTTTGTATGGAAAATATAATAGATTATGGGTATTGAACCTAATAATAGACATAAAAAAAATTGTCAATACGTATCAGAGTAATATGTAGGTTATAAGATTGATATAAGAGGTTAACTAATAAATTTATCGAGAAGTGTGGGTTCACTGTTTCAGCAATGTTAAAAGAAGAGAAATATGTATCTGGAATAAATCGAGAGGATATATTCAGATGAGTACTATTTTATTATCATAACAATTATGCCACAAAATTATAATAAGGTTCTTTGTAAAATTTTAATGTTTATTTGCAAGTACTAAGGATACGAAATCCCTTCTCGTTTGAATTGTGAAAATAGATTTTCACAAAAGATTGTCGAAATCTCTCCCAGCAATCCGGAACTTTGAGGCTGATCCTGTCGCTGATGCATAAACATCATATGAGCGACACTATAGAACAGAGGTAATTGCAAAGTTTTATCAGTTATAACTTTTTATATATAATACAATTTTCAACTACAATTTTGAGAAAGCTATACCTAAAACATTTTAGAGACTTTGAAAAAACTGAAGAAGAAAGTGAAGCGTATGGATAAAAGGAGGTTACACCATAGACAACGTTCACGTTCATTGTGTTAGGTTAGGTTAAGTAGGTCTATGTATGTATTGTACGTATAGGATTATTGTATAACGCGACAGATGGCATGACTGTAATGAACTGCGAGTTGCCCATCTAGTAAGTTTAGAGATGTATGTTAGTAGAGTTGGCAACAGTGTGATCTAGTCGAGTGGATATCGATGCGAAACTACCAAGAGGAGAACCGTTTGAACCGTTGCCCGGAACGATCGCGATACGGAATCTGGCCAATTCCACGTTTTGTTAAATTCGATTATCGCATTGTACGCCCGCAGTATATTAAATTATATCGTTAAATATATTTCCTGACTTTAAAAATCATTAAAAATCATTGAGTTCCCTAAGTTAACCCAACAATTGTCAACCGACAGATCGTCCGACTCTGGTAAGAGCTGTTGCAGGAAGTATTGTAATTGAAATAGTATTACATCGTCTTCTTGATTCTTAAACAATTTTAGGCGATTAAAATTGATGAATTTTGAGGTTACCATATGACAGTAACGTCATCATCAGTATTTACAATACGAAGGCATTTTCTTTTAAAGATATGTCTCAACAGCACGCACTCGACAAACCTATTTTGTTCGAGTTATTAGTAAATC
The DNA here is from genome assembly GCA_030407085.1 of Trichopria drosophilae. Classification (NCBI taxonomy): domain Eukaryota; kingdom Metazoa; phylum Arthropoda; class Insecta; order Hymenoptera; family Diapriidae; genus Trichopria; species Trichopria drosophilae. The sequence goes on along the minus strand of CM059586.1, from coordinate 94,946,656 downwards.
TTTAAGATTTACCTATTGGGAACTCAACAAACCTATTTTGTATGAGTTTAAACAGTCAACAAAGTAAATTGAGTGCAACAGATCTATCTCATCAAACCTATTTTGTATGAGAATGTTTATTGGAAATATGACAATATTTGAAATCAATATATCTTTATCGTCGAACCTATTTCGTACGAGATTTTATACAAGGTTAAGATAATCCACGAGATTATGTTTACCGTGTTAACCTATAAATCTATTTTAAAAAATACGGGGTTTTCTTTCTGATAGGCAGAAGTCGCTACAGCAATAGAAGCATATCTCCAGCAGAGGATCGGACGAGAGACGACGAGTCCAATTATTCATTGGAATATACAGGGACCAATGATGATGTTCAAAATGTACATCCGAAATCTGCGTCAACATTATCGCTGAGGTTAATAAATAAAGACATTGAACAATCAACGAAAAATGTCATTGGAGGTAGGAAAAACGACTCAGTTTCAGAGGCACTACCTACAATCGACGGTCAAACAGAGGGCGAAGAGCAGCTAAGTGACGAGATTCGAAATGTACTTGGACAACGTATAGCAGAGGAACGTATTATGGCATCTCCAGTTCACTCTGACTTTGCTATTCGTTGGTCAGATATATTAAAATTAGGACTTCCTGCTGATGAAATAAAAACTTTAATAAAGAAATATCCTCCGCCAAAAAATTGCGGTTTTTTAGAACCCCCACAGTTGAATCCAGAAGTTCGGCGATCAATGAGTGAAATTGCACGATCTAGAGATAGTAGAATAGTGCATAAGCATGAAAAATTGGTATCTTGTGTAGCAGGTATTGCAAAGGCTATCTCATCGATTGTTGAAAAGGATTCAGTTGAGGATATTCCAATTATTGAAAATTTAAATGACGTATGCCGCGTATTAACAGATGCGATACATGACGAAACATCCATTCGCAGAAGTCTTATTTTGTCGAATGTAAATAATGTGTCCTTGAAGGAAACTTTGAGCTCATCTTCTGCAGATAAATTTCTATTTGGGACAAAATTATCCGAAGAATTAAAAACGGCAAAAATTGTTGATCAGGCAGCAGAAGACTTTAAAGCGCAAAAGGGCTATAATACGAAGAGTTCAAAAAACTTCAAGGGCCCGTCTCGACCTCCAAAACAACAACTGCAATTTGCAAGCAAAGCTCAAACAGTGATGTCAAGCGGACAGAGACGGGCACCAACATCATCTCGGTATTATCAACCACGTCAGTCTATGGTGTAACCTCCTTTTATCCATACGCTTCACTTTCTTCTTCAGTTTTTTCAAAGTCTCTAAAATGACTTTGCATTCATCCTGGGATGATGATGAAACATCTCGGTGACTACGTTTACCCATTATTGTTGAACGCCGATATACGTGTGGTTCTTTCGTCATCAGCAGGAAGTCCTCATTTTAATATATCTGACCAACGAATAGCAAAGTCGGAGTGAACTGGAGATGCCATAATACGTTCCTCTGCTATACGTTGTCCAAGTACATTTCGAAACTCGTCACTTAGCTGCTTTTCGCCCTCTGTTTGACCGTCGATTGTAGGTAGTGCCCGGGACTGCCCCGCCTCTGAAACTGAGTCGTTTTTCCTACCTCCAATGACATTTTTCGTTGATTGTTCAATGTCTTTAATTATTAACCCCACCGATAATGTTGACGCAGATTTCGGATGTACATTTTGAACATCATCATTGGTCCCAGTATATTCCAATGAATAATTGGACTCGTCGTCTCTCGTCCGATCCTCTGCTGGAGATATGCTTCTATTGCTGTAGCGACTTCTGCCTATCAGAAAGAAAACCCCGTATTTTTTAAAATAGATTTATAGGTTAACACGGTAAACATAATCTCGTGGATTATCTTAACCTTGTATAAAAACTCGTACGAAATAGGTTCGACGATAAAGATATATTGATTTCAAATATTGTCATATTTCCAATAAACATTCTCATACAAAATAGGTTTGATGAGATAGATCTGTTGCACTCAATTTACTTTGTTGACTGTTTAAACTCATACAAAATAGGTTTGTTGAGATCCCAATAGGTAAATCTTAAAGATTTACTAATAACTCGAACAAAATAGGTTTGTCGAGTGCGTGCTGTTGAGACATATCTTTAAAAGAAAATGCCTTCAAATCTCGGACTTTGAAATCTCAATGAAAGCAACACTCAAATTTATGTTGCTTCGATCCATCATCCATCATTGCGTGCTTTTCAAATTGAATATATTCGGTTTAATTACAATTTTTAGAGTTTTGCTGGGTGTATGTAACCAAATAGTTAATCTAGAATATTCAGAATTAATAGTAGGCAGGGAAAGATAAGGAGGGAAAAGGTCTTCAAAGAAATTGTTAAAACACATTTTTGATTTTCTTAAAATTGTCCATTTTTTATATTTATTGCATAAAACTGTAATACAAAATAATACAATCAAGCTTAGGGAAAATATGACTTAAGAGAAAGCGCCCTCATCTTGTTGGCCTCAAGCATACAACTTAAAAAACTAATATTTCAGAAATCTTCTATGTGGGTTTCTCTTCCAATGTCTCTTTGTCATGTGGTCCAAATAAGTTTTTACACAATAAAACCGTTTATTACATTTTTTACAAATGTATGTTACCGGCATTTTGAACATTTCTTTACTGCAACGTTGGTCCTTTAGTGGGATTACTTCGAGATATGCATACATCTTCGATGAATTCAAAAATTGATTGAAGCAAGAGATTGATTCTGAAAACAAACATAGATTTTATAATGAATATTATGTTAATTAAAAACACATTATGGTAAATTTATTTAATAAATTTAATATCGAAACAGGTAACCTTCATAGTTTAAACATTTACTTACAAAAAATATTATAGAGTGCTATTCTTCACCTAAAGTAATGACAACCCGGAAAATAACATCTGTTCTATTAAAAATACCATTATCTTTTAGAAAGTCAGGTAGAAATTATGTACAATCTATTCAGATGAATAGAATTAAGGCCCAATGATAATAAACCAAAATCACTTTGCAAGTATGGAGAGCGACAATTTTAATCTAGTATTAGTCTTTCTTGAAATGAATAATAATGAACTGAACATAATCTAGTAACTGCGAAATAAGAAAGCTTCCAACACGAATTACGTACTATTTTAATATATGACTAGTATAAAATAGTGTAATATATCTTCAACTAATATAATGAATACAAAAATACTTCTTTCCATCAACGAAATGTACCACCTTAATATTTCATTAATGTTTCAATATATTATGAAAACTATATAATTATTAAGTTCAACTAACTATATTTCAATCTTACCTTCAAACAGAAGCAAATCGGACACTGAAGACGTAGTTTCGTACTGGTAGGTATTTAGTCGAGAGGCTTCGAATGCACTGAGCGTTTTCTGGAGCGAGTACCGACACTTTCGAAGTCCAGGAGCAAACTAATTTATATAAATATTTTAAAGTTCAACAACGTACCTGGTTCAGACAGTTTAGAGGAGGGGGTATTGGTATGTTGCTTAAATACGGTTGGATGGGTCGACAGAGAAGTATATATGCCCAGTTTGGAAAACCGATTAAGGTTGTATTAATGCGTTTGGGTCAGAATTGTTTTCCCACTTAGCCGGATGCAGGAACCCGGGCAGCTCGTCGGACAGATTAACTAATGAAATATTTCATCATACATCGTTCTAGTAAAAGCATGTTTACAACTTGTCTAGTAGTTGTCGACTTGTCTATAGACAGTCGCAAACCGCTTCTTAGGAAAGTTTCACTCCCAATCTAAGAATCCATGGGTTAGTTTGAATTACATTATCATCTTCTGGATGATATGGTAGTATACATCAGGGAACAAATGAAATTAAATAGTTTTAATATTTTACTTCTGCAGCACTTACGATTCACAGTACCCATAACGTTTTTCGTATCCCAGAAAGTGAGTTTTTTACCACGTGTTTATTAACTCGTATTCTTATCTGTATGTCTGTCTGTCTGTCTGTTCGTCCGGTACAAATCTTGTAATCGATTTTAAACTAACTTACCGATGAGTAGAGACTTGAAACTTTTAGGATAGCCCAAAATTGGATGACAATGCATTCCTTTACCGTTTATTACAATTTTCAATCAGTTTTAAGGACATTTTCAGCAAATTTAAATTTTATAAGAAGCGGTTTGCAACTGTCTATAGACAAGTTGAAAACATGCTTTTACTAGAACGATGTATGATGAAACATTTCCTTAGTTAATCTGTCCGTCGAGCTGCACGGGTTCCTGCATCCGTCTAAGTTGGAAAACAATTCTGACCCAAACGCATTTATACAACCTTAATCGGTTTTCCAAACTGGGCATATATACTTCTCTGTCGACCAATCCAACCGTATTTAAGCAATATACCATTACCCCCTCCTCTAAATTATCCGAACCAGGTATGTTGTTGAACTTTAAAATATATATCTAAATTAGTTTGCTCCTGGACTTCGAAAGTGTTGGTACTCACTCCAGAAAACGCTCAGTGCATTCGAAGCCTCTCGACTAAATATCTACCAGTACGAAACTACGTCTTCAGTGTCCGATTTGCTTCTGTTTGAAGGTAAGATTGAAATATATTTATATTATATTATATATTATATATTAAACTTAATAATTATATAGTTTTCATAATATATTGAAACATTAATAAAATATTAAGGTGGTACATTTCGCTGATGGAAAGAAGTAATGATTATATTAGTTGAAGATATATTACATGATTTTATAATAGTTGTATATTAAAATAGTATGTAATTTATGTTGGAAGCTTTCTTATTTCGGAGTTACTAGATTATGTTCAGTTCATTATTATTCATTTCAAGAAAGACTAATACTAGATTAAAATTGTCGCTCTCCATACTTGCAAAGTGATTTCGGTTTATTATCATCAAGCTTTATTCTCATTGGGCCTTAATTCTATTCATCTGAATAGATTGTACATAATTTCTACCTGACTTTCTAAAAGATAATGGTATTTTTAATAGAACAGATGTTATTTTCCGGGTTGTCATTACTTTAGGTGAAGAATAGCACTCTACAATATTTTTTGTAAGTAAATGTTTAAACTATGAAGGTTACCTGTTTCGATATTATATTTATTAAATAAATTTACCATAATGTGTTTTTAATTAACATAATATTCATTATAAAATCCATGTTTGTTTTCAGAATCAATCTCTTTCTTCAATCAATTTTTGAATTCATCGAAGATGTATGCATATCTCGAAGTAATCCCACTAAAGGACCAACGTTGCAGTAAAGAAATGTTCAAAATGCCGGTAACATACATTTGTAAAAAATGTAATAAACGGTTTTATTGTGTAAAAACTTATTTGGACCACATGACAAAGAGACATTGGAAGAGAAACCCACATAGAAGATTTCTGAAATATTAGTTTTTTAAGTTGTATGCTTGAGGCCAAAAAGATGAAGGCGCTTTCTCTTAAGTCATATTTCCCCTAAGCTTGATTGTATTATTTTGTATTACAGTTTTATGCAATAAATATAAAAAATGGACAATTTTAAGAAAATCAAAAATGTGCTTTAACAATTTCTTTGCAGACCTTTTCCCTCCTTATCTTTCCCTGCCTACTATTAATTCTGAATATTCTAGATTAACTATTTGGTTACATACACCCAGCAAAACTCTAAAAATTGTAATTAAACCGAATATATTCAATTTGAAAAGCACGTAATAATGGATGATGGATCGAAGCAACATAAATTTGAGTGTTGCTTTCATTGAGATTTCAAAGTCCGAGATTTGAAGGCATTTTCTTTTAAAGATATGTCTCAACAGCACGCACTCGACAAACCTATTTTGTTCGAGTTATTAGTAAATCTTTAAGATTTACCTATTGGGAACTCAACAAACCTATTTTGTATGAGTTTAAACAGTCAACAAAGTAAATTGAGTGCAACAGATCTATCTCATCAAACCTATTTTGTATGAGAATGTTTATTGGAAATATGACAATATTTGAAATCAATATATCTTTATCGTCGAACCTATTTCGTACGAGTTTTTATACAAGGTTAAGATAATCCACGAGATTATGTTTACCGTGTTAACCTATAAATCTATTTTAAAAAATACGGGGTTTTCTTTCTGATAGGCAGAAGTCGCTACAGCAATAGAAGCACTATTATATAATTAAATATTTGATGCTGTACGGATACCAATATAATTTATTATTGATACCACAGATTTTGTTGATATGAAAATAAATCACAAGAAATCCGAAAACTCCAAAAACATGTCACTTCTGTGCATAAAAATCCGAGTTTAGAGGGACGTACTGATTTTTGGAAAGGAATTGGTACTGCCTGCGCCACTGTAAAAATACTGAAGCAGTACTAACAATGAGTACTGACAACCTGTGTAAATCAGTACCTACGAGATACTACCGCTTAGTACTGACATTCGCCGCCGCGATTTTATTCCGGATACATATTTCTCTTCTTTTAAGATTGCTGAAACAGTCAACCCACACTTATCTATAAAGTTATTAGTTAACCTCTTATATCAATCTTATAACCTACATATTACTATGATACGTATTGACAATTTTTTCTATTTGTATTATTAGGTTCAATACCCATAATCTATTATATTTTCCATACAAAATTTCCTTTTGGGAGTGTGCGACCACACATAAATACAAAAATATTAAAAGGTAAACAAATAATTTTTTACAAAATAACGATAAGTGCACTTATTTGCTTCAAATATTTTGCACAATTTTAAGAAATCAATTATTATTAAGTAAATTCCCTTCATTTTAAACGTTATTTATTATTTATTACTTAAAAATATGAAACACTAACCTTTTTCGATCCAGTAACCTGTGCGACATTACGGCATTTTGCCGGATACCCAAGAGCTGACAAGTTGCGAGATATCGAATGCAATTCGGAGATTCGAGTCTGAGTTTGAGACTGAGTCGCGTCCAAAAATTCCAGCCATAATGACAAGATCACAAAACTCGTCCCTTTACAGTAGAACCTCTCACTAACGACACTCCCACTAACGACACCTCCCATCAACGACAGAAAATCACTCTCACAAACGACTACGAGATTATTTACTATTTTAATATACTAATTTGTCAGCAAGAAGTGGGGTTAATAATATTTTATTTATTTTTTTATTTAAGCAATTTTAATCTCTAACTGAGATTATTTTGCTGATCAGTAATGTATTTTTACAAAAATAGGTTACACTTTTTGAAATACATAAGTAGCGTCTTACATATTTTGGTTGTTGGTGTGCACAATATAATATCCGCGGTTAGAGGTAAGTACAATTTTTGCCGGTGGAGTTCGTGAATAAATCCCAATCGCACAGGAACACAATTATCTTTACAGATTCTTTAAGTGTCCTCATCAATTTAAGAGATAACAACTCGGAAGTAAAAACTAACCCTTATATCTATATACTTAAGGCCAAATGCCATGAATTTTTAACGAGAAACTCCCACAAAGGAAGAACTTTAAAACTATATATTGGATCCCGGCTCATATTGGTATCCAAGGCAATGAACAAGCAGACCAACACGCGAAACAAACAACTAACAAAGACTCAACAGCAATATTTAAAATCCCGTACACAGACCTTAGACATAGACATAGAGCGAAAGCAACAGCAATCGAAAATACCAACCTAGCAATCATAGAACGCGGAAAAATGAAAGGAACGCACTACTTTGAACAATTTTATAATTCCAAAATACATCCGTGGTTTCACAAAAAAAACTTACCAAGAAAAACTATAACCACTATAAATAGATGCCGCTCGGGACACTATAGCCTTAATAAATCATTAATGAAAATAAAAGTCGTCGACAGTCCTCTGTGTCAGTGCGGTAGTGCAGAGCAAGACTTAAACCACATATTATGGCAATGCTCATTATTTAATTCTCAACGCGCCGGTTAATAATATTGTCTTAATATGTTAATTAGATCGGAATGAAATTCATGTAATATGGTGTCTTCTATTTTATTTAATGAAGCTTTTTGAAGGGAAATGTGAAACATTTCTGAAATTCGTCTTTTGTGAAAATTATCCTACACATCTAGAATCTGAACATTATCCCAATTAAAATCATGTTTAGTTAGTTGTCTGTGTTTTGTAATAACAGAATCGGCTTGTGATGGTCTTTGCAAATTGGATTTGTGGTCTGAAATTCTGATTTTTAACATTTAGACTGCCGGAAAATCAATATTTTGACGAATCATAAAAACTTGTTTAATGTTTATTTTTAGACTAAAATATATATTAATTTATTATTATTTTCACTTATTAAAGTAATTTAAGATAAATTTACCCCTCCACACCCCTTTTTACCTACTCTAAATCCATTAAATCTGTATTTTCTACATTGTGCAAGTGGTCATTATTTTGTTTCCTTCAGACTATAATTACAAGCCCGTGTTCAAAAGAGGAGGGTGTTTCAAAATCATTCACGCGAGATAAAGGGGTAGTTTTTTATGTTTCCCCCATTATAAATGGTACATAGATTTTTCATACTTTTTGGTTTGTTGCCTTGTTGGGTATGAAATCATATTACAAATTTTTGCACACGAACTCTCTTATCGGGCCACTTTTTCATTATAAGTCAAACGTCAAGCTACTTGCGGACCGGGATAATGTCATAAACAAAAAAAAACTCAAAAAGTCGTATATTTGTTTTTCGACATTCCACAAGAATCAGTATTGGGTTGATAGTTTACTGGAGGTAAACTACTTGAATTTTCTACGTGTCGAATATGGCGTAAACTAAATCTTCTGTTTTCTACACAAATGGAGGTAGTCTGCATCAAACTTTTGAATTTATTTGGCGCAATTATACCTATGTGTATTTTTTTAGTTAAAAATCAAACTGAAGACTGAAAAATCCAAAAAGGTATCCGTAAAATATTAGTTACAAATGATGTAAATATTGTCAAAACTACTTTTAAAACCTCGCTAATGTTACAGTTAAGGAACCGAATAAATCAGAAAGTATACGGAATCGATATTTTGCATTCTCTTTCTAATGGCGTATTGATTATTCGAGATTCTTATTCGAATTCAAACTATTTTATACGACTTGCAATCCCAGAATTGAATTCATTCGATCTTATACGATTCCGTATTTAACCCATTACAAAAATTGATTATTTGCGGCTAAGATTAGCTTTAAAATCTATCAATTTAATCGAAGAATTGATTATATCTTGTTAACCTCTAGAGGTTATCTTGTTATTGAAAATTACTTTTGTGATTGTAGAAATTAATAAAATTTATTTCACAAATATTATAACTTATTTTTTAAGTCTGGAATATAAATTTAAGTGATGTATCTTTTCTCTTAAGATTTCAAATATCTTGGCATCTTGAATTAGGGAAAAATTCTTTTTCGTTTATGATGGATAAAAAAACAATTGAACCTATTAATCTCTGAATGTCTTAAAATCATACAGTAACTTTGAGCTAAAATCTTTTAATGAAATCGCGGAAATTTCTATTTGGCTTAAGTTGTTCTAGACGTTTTCGGGTGTGCTCTACACGATGCGACTATTTAGAAAAGTGAAAAATTTCATTTTGTATTGTTTTTTGATAAATTTATATAAAAAATAGCATTTTTAACGGGATTTTTTCGTAGAAAATCTCCATTTTTGAACAGAAAATATATGGGCATTGTTCTAGAACTTTTAAACTTTGAGGTTGAAGAAAATTGCATTTTTTTTTTTAGGCACATTCATGAAATTAATTTTATTGGCTTTAGAATTGATCAAATGACAGGAAAAACCTTGCGTGACTCATTTATACACAATGTATTTTTTTCTTTTTTAATGTAACGTGTTACGTTACTCGTAAAATTAGTTTTTAGTTTTGTAACGTTTAATATACATAAAAAATTCAGTTCTTTTGCTTATGGCCTAATTTTTAGAAGCTAGTATATAAAATTAAACGTCTAGTTAATAGTTCAAATTTAAAATAATGGATTAAATATGGCGGACTATTTTTACAAAATTTCTTTGATTTTTATAAAATTTGATATGTTAGGGTTTTTGAGGCCACTGATTACAAATCCAAAGTCAGTTTTCATTAAAATTTGAAATCCAAATACATGATTTAACATTAAGGATACCAAAAAATTAAAACGATTTGTAAAGAATAATCATTTTATTATTGTCAAAAATTGTGTTTTTTGTTGTATTAAAAAAAACACAAAATTTATAAATACTTTAATAACATAGGAGAAAAGATCACAATGATTCCAAAGTACTTAGAAGCTAAATTGTAGATGTGCCATTAAATAATTTGATTTTTCAAAGTGAGTTTCGCTTGGAAATTTAAAGTTTGACGTGGTCGCATTGTTTATGTATAGGTGGCATACATTCGGGCAAAGGCTCAAATTACTTCTTATCATATAGGTAATGTACCCCTGTTGTGTGGTTTCTTAAAAACCAATGTGAAAAAAATTATCTAAGGTTGATTGCTAAATTCTCAACTATAAAAAAAAGTTATCTCGCAAGTTTGAAGGTATATAATTTTATTCCTCAGTGAGGCACATCATTAAGTTAAGGATTTTTCATTTGTTTACATCCCCAAATACTTCCACAAAAAACCACAGACCATAAAAAAAAGGTGCAAAAAGTTTCGGCGTTAAAACTGAAAAAATGTAGTGAGTGTCGCGCACCAAAAACAGGCAAATTCACTACTTTTATTTACTCTCATTGTTTTCTACATATCTGTAATTAGTCATAAACACTTATTAAATGTAAATCGAACAAAAATTTGTTGATCTGTAGTGTTACAAAGTTATATTTAAAATTTTTATGGTATCATAATGAGCGACAACATAAAGTTTAAAAGTTCTAGAACAATGCCCATATGTTTATCATATTAAAATTAATTAAAAACGTGTCATTAGTGTTTGTACCAACAAACTCTGGATGTAGATTTTTTCAACATTTTTTTTTCAAAAAATAGGAAGCTTTGGAATGTTTAAAACAACTGTCCTTTAAACCGATTTTCTATTATAGATATGTGACATTATCACCTGCATTCCGAAAGACAAGATTACAGAAATGTTACACATTTTTAATAGTTATTATGATAGATTACAGTTCACTTATGAAATAGAAAACAATAATCAGATTCCCTTTTTTAGATTCACTGCTCATTAAAAATACACGCAATAATAATCTTGATTTTGATTGGTATCAAAAACCTACATTCTCTGGTAGACTCTTAAATTTTAAATCATTTCACCCATTATCACAGAAAATACTCAATTTCATAACAAAAATATGCAATTACTTAGAAAATTTCTAATAAATAATGATTACCCAATTTGGACTTGGGATGAAGTAATTAATAATATGCAACAAGACATGCCTTTTATATTAAATTGGTTCAATACGAACTCCCTCACAGTGAATGTAAGTAAAACTTGCTTCCTTCCTTTGGGATGCTATGCTGACAGTATCCCTAAGTTTTTGAAGATATCATTTACTGTAGGGAATAAAGAAATTGTCATAGAAAGAGCTGATAATACCTAGGCATAATAATTGACTGTCACCTCAAGTGGGACCTCCATATAAACATCACAAATAAGCTTAGACATCTTCCTTTTGTCTTTTACAAACTTAGGACGTTATTGAGTCAAAAACAATTATTGTGTGTCTACTACGCGCTCTGTGTATCCATACTGAGTTACGGTATTATAGCCTGGGGTGGTGCATAAAAAAACTCATTAACTCCAATACAAATTCTCCAAAATTTAATCATAAAACGAATCTTTTTCAAACCTAGGCTTTATTCATCAACTGAATTATTTTACACCTCCAAATTATTAGATGTTAGAAAGATATTTTACTTAAATGCTGTAAATTCAATGTAAAAAGGAAAATTTATGGGTTTTTGTGCACCACTCCAAAGAAACCTGCGGAAATAGAAATAGGACCATTGTACTACCTCCGAAGAAGAAGACTATCGGACAAAGAGTTTTTGAATATGTCGGTTTGAAATGTATAAATTTACTTCCGTGCGACTTGCGAAATAAGATCTTTGGCAATGTTATGCCAAAAAATATATAAAAAATTGGCTTTGCAACAACCACTCACTGGAACTAAACAGAGTTTTAGTACCTGCAGACTTTGTCTAATTGTTAGTTAAATTATTAGATTCTTGACGATACTAAAGAAATATTTATTTTGTTATATTTGTCATATATATTTTTTTATCTTCATATTGATATTTTAACAATTCTTAGGCGGGCACCTTTCCTTTCTTTTACTTCCTTTACTTTCTTTTTTATAACTATTTTTGTTTTTTGTTTAAGGCATGGCAGTCTTGCGATGACTGCTTCAGGTTTGCGGACAAGTACTTAAATGTATTTTTGCAGTTACCATGTATATGGCCTTTGCCCCAAAGCATGTATGTAATATTAACTGAAAATAAATTCAAATTCAAAATTCAATAAGTTTCATAAACAAGTATGTCACAAAAAAGAATTCATAGTTATACTAATACCGAACAGCGAATAATGATAATTCACAAATATTTCTAAAAATTCCATATACACAAGGCATTTTTCATCGGATTAAACAAAGATTACAAAATCATAACATAAAAATAGTTCCACAATTAAATAATAAATTGAGTAATATCATACTAAAAGGAAAGGACAAGTTGAACAATTTAGACAAAAACAATACCGTTTATTGCATTTTGTGCAATGATTATCAAGCTTCATACGTTGGCGAATCAAAAAGGGCATTAACCTTTAGACTGCTGGGATTTAGAAGAGCATATTGCCCCCAGAAAACTGGTATTTAAGGTACCTCATATCAATGATTGATCATACACATAGTGTAGATCATGAGGTGCGTAACGGAACTGCTAATGTTAAAAATGTCAAATGTTTAAAAAATGTATTTTTAATAGTAGAAAACGCTTCTTTCGTAATAAGAACAATACATACAGTAGGACCTCTCTTATTCTAATTGCCTTTCTTATTCTAATTGTCCAGCCTCTCTTATTCTAATCGTTCCCCCACAAGTCTTCTCCCACTATCACACGAAAAGTCAACGAAAAATATTGTCCACGAATCACAAGCTCGCAAGCAAAGTAAGTAGGGGTAAGGGGAAAATTGTAATAAAAGGAGCACCATATTGAAAAACATTACTAATTAGAATAAGAGAGGTCCTACCGTATGTTAAATTTGTAGATTTAATTAAATATTTAAAGCATTATTAGGGGTTGTTTTAAAGATATTTCACCTCTTTAGGCATAGGATTCAAATTTTATTTATTTTATAGTGCAGATACACTTTTCCGGAGTATTTTTCGCCGTTGAATCCAAATCTAATGACGAAAATACAATAAATTCAAAAACAACCCCTGAAATAATTAAAAATAAAAAACCACCCCATTAAATATGGTATTCGAGTTTTATTTATTTTGTAGCATAAGTACACTTTTCCGGAGTATTTTTCGACGCTGAGTTTAAATTTTATGGCAAAATTAGTGTAAACGATATTATATAAGCGATATGTAAACGCACATAACCTCAAAGAAACGATTACTTTAGAGTATCAAATGTTTCGAACTCCAAACTCTAAAACAGAACATTTCTTCGAGAATTATGAAATACGGAAAACGATACAATATAAATAATTCTTCGATTAAATTGACAGAATTTAAAGCTATTCTTAGCCGCAACAAATTCATTTTTAGAATACGTTAAATACGGTATCGTATAAGATCGAATGAATTTAATTCTGGACTTACAGGTCGTATAAAATAGTATGCATTCTAATAAGGATCTCGGATAATCAAAAGCAACAGCAAAATATCGATTCCGTATACTTTTTGGTTTATTCGGTACGTTTCCATCCCGTTTCTTTCCTCATTATTTCGCGATAAATCGCAAGAAAACGTATATGCAAGACGATGCAAAGAATTAAAACTTATCGAATCAAATGAAATCAGTGCAGTTAGTAGCGGGTTTATGTTGTTTAAAAAAAAAACGCAAAAACACGTATATTTTTTTGTATGTTTTACAAGAATACCCTCGCAAGTAAAAATCGATTTTATTTTGAACCACCCTAGTGTACATATTAGTTCAAACTCGATCGTCAGATACTCCACTACAGCTGTTTGAATTCCCAATAGAACTTGCATGCACCGGAAGAAAGAAACACGCTAAAGCGGCTTTTGTTTACAAAATAAATGTAGCCCTTACACCGTAAAAGAGCGGTTAAAATTCGAAATCGTGAAATTAAAAATTAATTTTTGTATATATTATATATTAAGAATATGTGTGCATAATTTCACAACTGTATGGTTATTTGTTTGCTTTATAAACGTGGATAAATGTTAAAAAATTAGCATTGTTTTTAGTTTATGACTTCCGTATGGAAAGCGGTCCAAAATACATAAAAAATATGTCGAACCTTTTTTTTAGAGCATCAAATTTCCATAAAGAAAGTCAGAGAGATTTTTAAACTTGTTAAAATTATTACTAGTTCAATTAGTCACTGGACAGTTTGAAGCGTTCAACTGTGATAAGAAACGAAAAACTCACTTTGAAATGATTTACTTGTTCATCTTTAATAGTATAATTTTGCAGTATTTCTTCGTGTATACATTCTCAGACAGCATTTGTTGGAAAAATTTGTCAATTGTTCGAATAATAATTGACATTTTTTTTATTAAAAAAAATTAGGACCGAACTCGAGAGGATCTTTCGATTATCAGTTTTAGTTTACTCTTTTCATTTACAATAAACAAATAATACGTTACAGATATGAAGGTATTGATGCGGTAAGAAATGTCACATTTAAATTATTAACTAGAAACGTTTATTTTTCAAAAAATTATTCGTTCTTATAATTGTAACATTATCTATAACTCAATATGAATAGAGACTGAAAAATTAGATCTAAAAACATCTCTGTACAATAACGTCTTATTCTTAATTAAAACGCTAGACTAACTACAAAATACATCCACATAGCTGCTTTCTAATGATTTGAAAATAAATAACTACTCAATTATAGTTTTATTTATTGATACACTCTTTTGGATTTCAATATATTCCAAAAATACAAATAGACATAAGTCTAATTCTCTTGCAAAATCCCTTTTGCGAAGTAATACTTCACTAGGTACTATTCAACCATTCTAAATTTGTAAAAGCAATTCTAAAACAAAGAAAATTCAAAAATATTTGCACGACTGTAGATAGACATTACTAAATTAAGAAAACAATTGTCTAAATTCTATCATTCTCCGCGTTATATATAATTATCTTTGAACATAGTGTACGACGTGGACGGCTCTGATTTACCGCGTCCAAATTTGTGAACGAAATGATTATTGCTAAGTACGTGATTTCTAAGTTGCAAAATCTTATCCATGTAGCTATTGGACGGTTCCGTATTTTCATCAGTCTTTGACTTTTCTTCTACAACAGGGCTTTCCAAAACAGTCGGTGCGGGTGATTTGTCTTTCTTCATGGCAGTCTTCAGGAGGAAAACACAGAAGAGTAATATTGCTGCAATCTGGAAAGATAGTACGTTTCTTTTAGTACAATTATTATAAATAAATTTAAATAGTTACAACGATTCAGCAATACATACCTGTATCGACCCAACGCAACAGCTGATCCTGGTTGTCAACGACAGGAAATGTTGTAAAACTTCCAAAAATTTATTATAACATCCCGATGGGTAAGGGGTTAAAAACAGGGTGGAGAATCCGCTGGTCTCTACTGCTTTATTGCATAAAAATGTATCTCCGGCTGGATCGATCAGTCCTATCGCACAACATGTATTCGGAATAGGAAACGGTGTCATTCTCAACCAGTCGTTGGCTCCCCTTACACCGCAACAATGGAACTGAACGAGTAGAAAAGGTTGAATTATTTTATTCATGGAAAGCCAATACTACCCTAATAAGTAAATTAGTGGTCGTTTTACAAACCTGACTCTGCATATAATTCCAGAGCTCCGTCTTTTCTTCGCTGTAATTGTATTGGTACATACTTCGTAACATCATTTGTTCGACATAACGAGTTGCTCCAACACTGTACAAATGGTAGTCACTGAATGCTACGTATAATTCCAGTGCGAATACTCCCATGGTTGAGAAGCCATACTGTAATTTAAACAAATATTTAAAAATAAGAATTCAAGGTCAAAGTCAGTAGTACTATTGAATAACTCATTCTGTCTCATCCATCTTTTGTAGAGACCATTTATTAATATTTAGACTGTATTGAAGATAATTAAAGCTGACTTTTTTTTCTCAGAGCCAAAACAGAGCCTCCAGTTTTTAATTACCCTAAAATCGCTAGTTTACCATGTAAAGCTGAAATAAATCCCTTATTATATATTACTCCATATTTCTCGAAAAGCGTCCAAGAAGTCGTAAATATTTAAAATTTTCTTTTCTCGGTCAACTATGAGTTTACATGTTTAACTTTTGGGATAAATGCAGCTTCTTTTTTGTTTATAAAATTAATGAAAGTGCCTATATCGATTTTAACCCTTTTCGTCCAAAAAGTCCGGAATTTCGACAGAACTTCAACGCTGTAATTTTTGTTCCAAACGTCGTTAGAAAACATCGTGGTCAGAATCGGCCGGCAATTTCAAAGAAAAAAGTTATGATTAGTTTTTTGAAAAAATCCTGATTTTTTGACGTTTCTTAGCAGGAATCGTGTTTTTGACATTGAAAAGGGCTGACCATTTCAAAAGATACTAAACGTATCTTTTTGCTCATAATTTTTTTCAAAAAACAACATGACGATTTCAAGATGGCGTCTGCAATTTATAATTTTGCATTTTCTCGCACAATTATCGATTATTTGACCAAGTAACGGTTGAAATCATGGAGAATTCAGATGAGAAAGTAATTATAATCATTTGTGAATACCTAATCTCATTATTATGAGATTTTTGCATTACTTACGTGTGACATTGAAAATGACCAGATACCATTGTGACTTTTAAATAATCGGTTTCTAACTTAACATTGAGTACAGGACGACAATTATATGCGCATTCCCACCTGGTACTATGACGTTTGTAGGCTTAATAAAAGCTAATATCAGAGTAAACTTCGCTGTAAGTGATACCACAGATTATATTCAAAGAAAGCCTAAAAACCTTTGGAGACCCACATTATCAAAAATGAAGAGTACCAACGAATTATTCTGGTGACAAGTGTGAAAGACGAACATCTTATTGTTCAGAATATAATAAAAATGTTTGCAAGGTACGTTTCAAATCATTTCGTCCCTGCAAACACAGAAAGTAACAGTTACGTAACATTTACGTAATTGTTACATTGTTACATAAATGTTATATAGTTGTTACATAACTGTTACTTTTGTGTTCGCAGGAGTACAATTACATAGATGTACCATATTACTATTGACTTGATTAACCGTTGTCATTTCTTGGAAAATCCAATATAAAAAAAGTTATCAAACTGAAAGAATAAAAAAAATTGTTAAAAAATGAAAGAAATATAAACAAAATTTAAAAAGTACTAAAAAATAGTAAAAAAAATGACTCTCCGAATAGCGTTTACTTCCCGCGGAAAAAGTCGGACAACGGCAAAATATGTATTGACGGCTAAACAACGTGATGTAAATCGTTGTGAATTAGTGGTGTGTATGTAATATTTTATGTTTGTCATCAGGAATAAACGACTTTGAAATTAGGCATTGGAGGATCGATGTATTTACTCCGATATTCACGTTTATTAAATCTACAAACGTCATAGTACCAGATAGCAATGCGCACAAGATGTGCTGCACTCCATTTTTAGGTTATAAACCAATCGCTGATAAGTCACAATCATACATAATAATTTTCAATTTCACACGTACGTAATGATAAGGAAAAGTAAAAAATTTTGTGAAAAACAAACAAAAAATCGATAAAAACCCAGTGTATATAACTAATTTGAGGTTATGAATGAATCATGATGAGATTAGATATTCGCAAATGATAATAATTACTTTTTCATCCCAATTCTCCATGATTTATACTCGATATTTATGCCGCAAAATGCAAAATGATAACTTGCATACACCATATTGAAGCCGCCATTTTGTTTTTTGAAAAAAATCGTTTTGTTACGTGTGATTAGTACGTTTTGCAATGGTCAGCATTGCCCTTTTCGATGCCAAAAATGATATTCTTGCGAAGAAAAATCGAAATCACTATTTTTTTCAACAAAATGATCGTAACGATTTCTTTGAAGTCGCCGGATGATTCTGACTATGGCGTTTGAAAGAGGTGGTCCAAATCTACTGATTTTGACTAATTTCATTTTTTTCTAACGCCGTTTGGAACAAAAGATACAGCGTTGAAAGTTGTGTCTAAATTCCAGACTTTCGGGACGAAAAGGGTTAAGACAGAGGGACGTTATTTCGAATCATTTGGGTGACAAAACTAACTTTCAAAATGTAGTTTTCTGAAGTTCAGACATTCCCTCGTCCATCTAAATTGATTTCAAGATGATTCTTTATTGGACAGTTGATACAAAACCCAATCTAAAAAAATGTTTAAAAATTCCGGTATTTTTTACACTTAAACTCATTTTTAGTAATAATTTGTATCTTTTTATCATTTTGAATATGATCATTAGAAATATCAATAAAAAAATCTATCAATTTTATGTGTTCAACCATTTTTTTTTTTTTATTACTAATTTTTATACTACTACTAATTACTGATTTTATATTTTTATTACTAATGTCCAAAGGAAGTTTTATGTTCCTTCATAACAAGTTTGAGTATGATCAAAATGAAAAAGCTCGTAAGAGACAACATACGGAGTACTTAAATTCATTTAATAAGTGTCGATGAAGAAAAGTGATCATTTAATTCGATACTGAAAAAAACATCAGAAACCAAATCTTTAAAATATGCAGCGGAGAAGTCGCAAGTGAAGGCGTTATGACACTGATATTCTCAAGGATATTTCGAAATCTGATATATTTAGTTTCCCTCTGATGATAACTTTGAAAATTAAAAACCTATTGCAAAAAAAATGCGTCTGTAGTAGACATACCAGGTAGTAAAGATAACCTAAAAGTCTTTATTTTTTGAAATAAACAAAATTTACTTTTTTAAATGCAATTTTATCGATATACCTTTCAGAAGATATTTTGAATAGAAATTCAGAGTACTTACCACTACTATTAAGAACATGCTATTTCGAATAGCTGCGAACCCGCCAAAAATCGAAACTATGAATGTTGTACATCCTACTACAATTAAAAACATTGCTGTTGAGTGGTAGCGATAGTCCAGGAAGCTTTGATAATCACGATACATGCCGAGGACTCCGAAACTCAGCATCACAGTGATCATGCCGGATATCTAGAAAAAATTGAATCAAATTATACCATGAAAAATTAATCATTTTGCATTACGTATGTTAAGTAAGTTTAAAATTACACGATTAGTATCTTTTACAGTGGTCAGTATTGTCATTTTCTATAATAAAATATACGATTTGTGAGGAACACGGCGAAAAAATTTTTTCGAAAAAATGGTTAGGTTTTTTACTTGTTTCTACGAAATCACCGGCTGGTTCTGATCGCGAGATTCGAAAGAAGATATCAAGGGCTATCGATGTAGCTTGTTGTCCAAACATCATCGGACGGAATAATCTTAGAGTAAAATAAGAATTGTAGACCTCCGACCACATTTTCAATAGTATGGCAGCGTTCCAGTCACGCTATCAATACAGAAAATAATGCCATCTATGATGAATGTGGGGAGGTCGGTATGGAACCACTTACTCAAGACATGAAAGATTACTTGCACTAAACTTAAAACATTAATATCTATAACCAAATATATATAAAGTAAATTAGTTGATGGTTCCATTCAAAATATTAATACTAAAATTTAAAATAAAAGCTTCTGAATATCATCGTATTTTATTATATTCCATCTCATTTAATGAGTGTAAATATTTACTATCTATGTATGCCTCAGTAATGTAAATGCCTTCTAAGTAAATTCTAATTTGTAATTTTGTATTGAAGTACCTAAACAAAACAACATTTACGAATAATTGTTGATTAATAACAACGAAAAACTGTTTTTTAATAATGAACAAATATTCTGTTAATAAATCACAGGAAATTAAACATATCGGAATTCCAATTAAATTGACAAAATATATTGTAAAATTCAATCAATTTCTGTTTTAACAGACCAATTTAAATCGACAGGGAAAGTTGTGGCGTCACTATGTAAACAATTTTATCCGTCTTTGTTCTTCGTCTCGTTCCTATCTCTAAGAGATAATGATTCCATCGGAAACTTTTTTTTATAAATTAAAGCTGCTAATTTATAGTAACTTTAACGAGCAAATTCGGTTTAAATTAAAACAGGTTAAAGTCAACTGTATAATTCGTGACATCTCTGGTTTTTTTCTTTAGATGTGCTCTCGAAATAAAAAATATTCAACAAACAAGCAAAAGTGGGTCGTTATGAATTTACAACTAGGAAATAGAATATAACTACTAAAACACACTAAATTCTAGCAGGCTGATTCATCAGGTCGTAAATTATCAGTTTTTTCTTACTTTTTATTAAAGTAATAATAGTATCAATGATAATTGAAATAGTGACCCATTTTCGTCTTTGTACTAGTATATTTTTAAAAATTAATTCAACTCATACAAAGAATCTAAAGTAAAACTCGAAATAAAAAAAATAGTCGAATTAACTATTTCTGTATAAGAACCTGATAATGAATACTGTTTCTGGGTATTATGCACCAACTAAATCTAACCTCATCTATTTTAACCTAACCTAATCTCATTTAACCGCACCCAACCTAAACTAACCACACCGTTCTAACCCAAACTATTCATCACAAAATAACTACGATACACTAATGATATATTATATAATCATAAATTTAATGTATGTATTAAATTTTTTATCAAAGTAATTTTCAATTTCTTTTCTTTTAATATTATTTTTTGTAATCGAAATCTATTTTGCATAATGTGGACAGTTAAAACCGTGTATTTTTCTTGACAGGATAATGAGGTCCACCTTTCTGCATTTTTGGTTTTGAACGTCTGACCAATTTTTAAGGTTGTTTAGAGGTCAATGTTTTTAAATGGATTTTTAATACCGGATTTGGAAAGAACGGTATGTTCCATCCTAAATGATAGTTAATTATTTTCTAGAATGACCTTTAGAACGTCCTATGTAGAAAAATATTCTATAAATTGTTTTCTCTGAATTTTAAAGAGTTTGTGTGCTAAAAAAGCAGTTGCTTAGGCATTTGATGTAATGACCACTATAAAGGTGGCCAAGGTGACCTTGTGGTTAAAGACATTTTAAGATCAGTGTAATGTTTATTTTTCGAGATATTTGGGTGGGTTGATTAAAATGGCCCATCCTGTATACGTATATTTCCTGTTCTAATTTCCTTTGAATCTTTTCAGTGATACCTGAAGTCCTGTATGGATATTTTTTACTACATTTTTCACAACGGTTGTATTTTGTGTAAAAAAAGGTTCTGAAAAAGTCCAAGCAGGCATCTAACTTAAAAGTATCTAAATTTACAGAATCTTTTGTTAAATTTCTCCAATTTATCTTTATTCCAAGAAACAAGCATTTTTCAATTTTTTTTTTTAAATTGAAATAATTCCAGTCTAGTAACGATAATCGTGTCATCGAGACTGGATATTTTGATAATAAAGATGAAAATATTCAAAATAGAAGCTAAAACACGAAAAAATTGGCGAAAGCTATTGGAATTTTTTATTTGAAAATTTTGTTCACCTAAAAGTTCTTAGAATTGCTCAAAGAATAAACTGAAATTTTTTAAAATTTTGTTTGAAGACCTTTTCAATTTATCAAAATTTTGGGATTTTGAGAAAAAGAGCTTCTACAACAATAAATCAAGTAAGTTTTTATGCAAGAAAATTTTTTCCGAAAACTCTAATTTTCAAATTAAAAATTTATGAACTTTTCGACGATGTTTCCGAGATTTTTTTCTAAATTTTTTGAAATTCTGAATATTTCGAGAATTTGCAAAAGAAAACAAAATGGAAAAAAATTCAGGGTTCTCTTTGAGCAATTCCAAGAACTTCATATTTTGTAATATTATTTCCAGAAAATGTATCATTATTTACTATTTTCAAATAAAAATTCTTGGTAAAATTGTTTAAATGCTCAAGACATTTTATCTGAAAATCATAAACTTTCGGAAAAAATGTTGCCGAACAAAATGTTCTTTACATTGTTCAAATAATAGAGGAAACACTTTGTTCACTTGTCAAAATTACAAAAAGTGAAAAAAATGGCTAAATTCTTAAGAAAACATTTCAGGGTATTTTTTTACCAATCGTAAGAACTTTTTGTTCGGCAATTTATTCCGAAATTCTATGATTTTCAAATAAAACATTCTTGAATTTTTCGTCGATTTTTTCATGTTTTAGCCGCCATTTTGGATAGGTTTACTTGTATTTTCAAAATGTTAATATCTACATTTTTAAGCTCAAGTCTAGAGGACACAACTTCTTCAAACAAGAATTCCGAACTTATTTCAATATCAAAAAACAATATAAAGAAAAAACCGAATTTGAAAAATTCATTTTTTTTAAATCATATATAGATTTGCAACAGTGCATTTTTTGTGTCATATCTGACGTTATTTGGTGCTTAGAATCCGAATCCGAACTCAGAATTGGTCCATCGCGTCAGGATTTATATGCGGTTATGTACTTGAAAAACGCGTTTTTTGTATGTTTTAGGTTATGTACAAGAACTATTTTCATTATCCTCCTGTACTATTTGCATCTTTTAGCAATACCCACCCTTCAAAATGAGCTTGCGATTTTTTTCTTACAAAGTCACGACAGTTTTAAATTATGACATTGGTCCCAAAAACGTCGTAAGCAGTCACATTATCCTTTTAAAGTCTGTCTGTATCTACATAATAAATTCTTTTGATAATTTGTCCTGGAAGTTTCTGGGGCTACGAATATCTATGACAAAATAGACATCGTCATTTCCAAGATGGTGGATTCAAAATGGCGTATAAAAATGTATACAAATTTATATTAATATAATTTTGTATTTTTTGGTTTACCATTTTGAATTCATCAAATCCTTAGCTGAGAAAATTCGACTTTTTTCGGGCCAATATCATAATTTAAAATGGCCTTACCTTTGTTAGAAAAAATCGTATGTGACCGAATAAAAAGAGTAGTAAAAGATACAAATATTACAGAAGGATAACAAAGATCTTTTGCATCCGTCACATGACCTCAAAAATAACACAAAGACGACTTTTCGAGTATACAAAAAAAAGAAAATAGTTAATGAAACCACATTTTAATTGTATTGTAAATTAACTATTTCCATACTAAATATAACAATAAAATTGTTCCATTCACTATTTCTCCGCACTTGAAGTATTCGTACATAACCTCACTTATTAATTATAACTTTTTATGTTGTTAATTCAACTATTTAATTATGTTAAAATTGTTTCTACTATTTCTTCATTGTTCCATTAACCCTTTTTTGCTCTTTGTATACATAACCTCAAATATTTAAAAATTCTGATGTGATGGGCCGCTTTTGACTTTGCATTTGGTTTTTATGCACAAATTTGAATGTTCTATTTATATTGTAGTATTAACAACTTCCTCTCTAAATTTTAATTAGTCAAAAACCATTAATGAAGGAGTAAAATTCTCTAAAATTGAATTAGTAACCACCATTTTTATTAATAAAAAGTACACAATTAATTCATCAGTAAAAATACTAAATGATTGGATAAATTTAACTAATGAATTTTATTAATAAGCCATTGACAATGCCTATTTTAAAATTAGTAAATCTTTACTAATGAATTAGAATTGTTTACTCTTTATTAATTAAAGCATTATTAATTTAATTCTCCACTGAGTTTATACTCATACCAATGATTTAAAATTGTTTTACATCAATTATTTTTGTTAACTACAAAATGTTAATGAAATTTAATGAAGTTGTTAAATTTCTGAACATGACTAATTAAAAAATTCCTAAATTTCATGAATCTGAATGAATAGGCACAAAATACATTTAGAACATTAAATTTCATATATGCAGTGATCTTAAAGGTTCATTAAATTTACAAACTTTTCTAACTACTTAATAATTTTCCAAGAATTAGATAAGATTACGATAGATTAGATTATGAATTTATTAGCCATGAGTTTAAATCTCCTATAGCAATATTATATGACTTTTACCAAAATAATTTATGATTGATTTCCTATGACCAGATAATGATTTCTATATATTAATGTACGCAAATGTGAATTAATGTTAATGCTTAAACTTTTGCTTCGAATAGTCATCATTAGAAAAGTTTTCCCGTGAAATTCAATGCAGTAGCAAAGAGCGAGAGTGAGAATACAGTAGTGGCTCAATTTTCACTCCATTAAAATGAATTTTCACTCTAATAAATTAGAGTTGATTAAACATGATAAAATGTTCACTAAATTCAATAAATGTTTTGGAAGCAGATTTCATGATTTACATTTCATATTAACATATATATTTATATATTTACACTATATATTTGCATTTTCTTAAAAAAAAATTCTTTATTCAATACATTTTTATTATGATAGTGTAGGCTAAATGAGTAGGTAAAAAATCCCATAAATGCTAGATACGGTAAATGACTTTTTACAGACCCAAGTCCGGAAATGAGATATAATGAATTTAGAAGTTAAGCAACTTGCTGCACCTCATCAGCAGTTAACAGAAAGAGATGAACAAATGATAAGAACGTATCACTAGATTTGATTATAAAATGAATCATTTATAATTTAGTCTTTTTTTAAAGTAAATTTGTCGCATTTACTGAGGAAAAATGTTATAGCAGCAACTAAAATCAATTTTAAATCAGGTATACGAAATTGGGAGAAACGATGTTGACAAAGTTATTCGGAAATCGCAAACGTGTAAGGAATGTAATAATAGCTGATCAATCAAAATTGTTCTTCAATTTCCTCATAACTGTTAATGAATGACATTTTGTATTTTACAATTTTTTGGGGATCGCACCGGAAATATTCGTCAAGTTAATAAAAAATTAACGAGCCGACAATTTTATTATGTTTTTGTCAAATCTTAAAAACGTCCAATCAGATATTACGTGGAACGATGGATAAGGCGACTGCGGACGACTAATCTCGCTGATAAAAATTTAGTACGGACATAAAATTTTACACGTCAATTTTACATTCCGTATTTACAAGCGTAATGGACTACGTGACGTTAAATGAATCAATCGCAATAACAAACGGACTTTGCGTATAAACAAAAATAGAATTCGAATTATCGTCTACTATTAGTATATAACATAAAATTGAATACTTATATTAGTGTAAAGTGCATTTTTGTTAACTTATCGTATCGTTACAAAAGTCTATAAATACTTACCATAAAGAGGATACTCGACACAAGGACGATGGAATTGACGTAAGACGAACCGGTTGACATTTGAATCTTCCACGCCATTTTTGCGGTCTCTGGTTGATTTAATATTATCCTGAACTATTCCAATCGATTTTTGAAAGGATCGCGAAAGCTTTCACGATTTTTGAGGTTAAATTACAATGTTCACCGACGATTGACACATAGCACGTGACAAGAGGAACACTACTGCGGCACGTCGAGAACTATGGAAAAGACATTAGGAATCACTATCGTACGAATCCCCTCCATTCTTTTAGCTGTCGCTTAATGAATGACACGTAATTCTTTAAAAATTATAAACTCCCAGACGCACAGCGTTTCACTAGGAAACTCGTTAACGGTCATTATTAATCAAGTACATTGATTTAAGCGCGAAGTAACTCATATTTAAATCATTACTTGATAATCGGCACTGTAACAAAATTATTGAAAGTACAAATTTCGAGTGATCTAAGTTTATGTGAAAATTTTCTGGTGACAATAACTTAAACAATTTAAAACATTTAAAATATTTGTTCTGGAATTGCAATAATTACCATGCGATAAGGAGGAATTTCAGATGTAAATGAAAAAAGTCAACCATCCAAAAGACTTATCGGTACAAGAGATAATGCGCGACACTTGAATTTCATTAGGTTATACAATGAGTGCACAATCCAGGTAAAAAAAGCATCGAAACTTTTACTGACAGTCGATGGAACAGAATTGGTCACGCCATGATTTGACAGTCACTTGATAAAAGAGTTACGGTGTCGTAACCCTCGCAAGACGAACATGGACTATAGTCAACACAGTGCATCAGAATTACTGCGACGATTTTACTGATAAGACATTTCGTATCAATGAAAAGAAGGTGCGAGATTTGATAAACGTAAGAACGATGCATAGTGGAGTGCGAAAGCCGGATATTTTTATCCGATCAAATATTTGCGAACACATGGAAAGCAAGATAGCAAAAATATACGTTCGAAATTAAATTTTTATATTTAACACAATTCAGAATTCAAGTGTCACAAATCTGGGAATTTTGTATAATTTTTTTTGTAACATTTTTTTCATTTAAAAAATAAGTTGAACGAAAAGTCGAGAAAATCGACGCGCCGGGATTTGAACTCGGAACCTTTCAATCGCTGGTAGTTTCTGTCGGGCTACTTTTTTTCTTGCATTTAAGTGCCACCTTTTCGACTAAATAAAATCTAATCATAAATCTAGTATTTCCCACATTTTCAGTAATTTCAAAGTTTTTCAAAATTTAAAAATGTCTATAATTGTAGTAGATATTTTAATTAGTTCTATATGACATATTCAGTATCCAGGTTCATTTATAAGATCACAATGTTATAAAAAAGTATTTTAAAAAACCTTGTACATTAACTTATCAAGATGAAAAGTACAAAAGAAGTATATTCCACCTACAATTTGATAACTTATTATGTTTATTGCGTTTTTAATCCCTTTTTAATATTACATGCACATCGGCTGCTTTAAAAGTAATTATGTCTTATTAAATTTCTACATTTGTAATGGAAGTTTTTAACGTATTTGTGATGTCATCAAAATTTTAACTGATTCAACCATCAATAAATTGTAATTAAATAGAAAGTTAATTTCTATATTACTCATTACCATAACGACAAATACATTTGAGAATATAACCTTATCTTAATTAGCAGATAAAAATAAAATGCAAAGTATATAATATTGCTGAAGTTGTAATCGTAATCGAGTTTTGAGAACTGACGAAATTTTTACGATTTCCGTTCGAAGTCTCGAATAATCATATTTTCTTTAGTCTCTAAATTGTTTTTATTTTTACCTGTTTTAATAGAATGAAATATTTCATGGTGGAATAAAATAGAAGAAATATTAATTTTGTAGTTTTATCGTATTTTATTTACGTTGTTTATTGTTTATTAAAGTACGTTCATCCTTCTGTTATAATTTTTAGTATATTACATTCTAAATGTGAAATATATTTTTTGTATAGGCATTTTTTTCTGTTGTTTTCGTTATTGTTTAACCAAATGTACATAAATTTAACCTGATGTTTAATTTTTTAGTAGTGAAACGTATTGAAAAAATGTTGGAATTTTCGTTTTTTATTTACCAGACCCTGTTTTTTCGGGTGCGGATCGAAAAACCGACAAGCGAAAAGCCAACAGTAAAAAAACCGATGCTTCAAAAGATAGTTTGCTTCTTGATGTAATGGGACTGTCGGTTTTTTTACCTGTCGGGTTTTTTATCTGTCGGCTTTTTATTTGTCGGTTCTTCGACCCGCACTCGTTTTTTCGAATGGCGTACCAAAAAATGCCGCAAATTTAAAAGTAAAAATAATTTTTTGTTTAAATTTATTTAATAAAAATCAGGAATTTTTTAGTTTTTTTTCACTTTTCGCAATTTTTTTATTATTTGCCATAATAGAACACCTCAAATATCACGTCAAAAAGCTTAGGCTAGAAAAATAGTGCCTAAACAAAAATAAAAAATTAAGTTTTAAAATGGCGGCCAAAAAATGCTTAAAAATTGTTTGTTAGTCGCATGTATTCAAACGATTGACCCGAATGAAATTACTTAACATTTGGCACCCGACGGTTTTTGGGGTTGTGGAGCCCAAATTTGATGTTAGTTTTCAAAAATTCAAAATGACAGATTCATAATCCGGAATCTACGACCCTAAAAACAGCCGAGTACCAAGAATGAAGTGATTACGTTCGATTTTAGTAAATACGTTTGCCATGTTGGGTCTACCATTTTGAATTTTTGGAAACCAAAGATTATTTTTTAATTTTACACAATATTTTATGTCCTAATTAAATTCTAACTTTTTATAAACAGCCAGTTATTTGTCAAAAATTAATGGAAATATCGTTTTTTTATATTCACAAAACCTATTGTTGTCTTTTTACTGCATTTATAACCATTTATACCATCTCTTTTTTAAGAGTTCGCGAATGTATCCGCTATTGTTTGTAAGTTCAAAACAAATTACGTAATTTTATTACAATATAAATTAAATTAAAAAATAGCACAGATAAAATAAAAAAAGCTATATTTGTGAGTGGTAAGCTTAATGGCGTTATAAAATATGAAAACCAATGAATGAATAAGAGCAGAAGCAATTTAATTCCAGTATCTTCCACTTCACAATGATGCAACATGTTTTATTTTGGGGTCCATTTAATTCACTTCATAACAAAATATGAAATCATAACACAGGTCTGCACGGATTTCTTTTTTTAATATCAGAGTGATTTTCGACGTATTTGTGTGGGCTGAATAAGAATCTGAAGTCGAAAAATGCCTATCACGTCATGATTTAGAGAAAAGTGGGGGTAAGGACGCCAAAAAACGCGTTTTTGGGTGTTTTTACCCCTAATTGTCTCTGAAACCTAACGTGCTACAGGCTTGAATTTGTGCTTAAATTAAAGCTTGGTTCTTCCCCTACAAAAATCATAAGATAGTTTTAACAAAAATTTCATAGTTTTGAAAAAAAAAATGGTTTTAACCTTGCTATTTCTAATGATTATGATGAAAATGCAAATAAAATCGAATAACCGCTGGTATTACTAATGGCGAACAAAAAAAAGCCATGAAATGGTGATTTTAAGATCCTAAGTATATTTTTTTATTTTCCGGTCGCCATTTTGGATTCGCTATTTTAAATTTTGTCAAACTAACATTGGATTCGTCATCAGCGACTCAAAAAACCCCGAGTACTGATTTTCATGAGGTTAATTTAAATTTTTTATTTTTACGTCCGCCATCTTGGATCCGCCATTTTGAATTTTATAAAAGCGACACTGGATTCTTAAACACCAACCCCGAAAACAGTCAAGTAGTGGTTTGTATGAGCTCTGCTCAATGTAGTTAAATAATTTGCATTTTCATCATAGTCACTAGGAGTAGCAAGTTTTAAAACCATTTTTTTTTCAAAACTATGACAATTTTTTTAAAACTATCGTATATGATTTTTGTAGTGGAAGAATCAAGCTTTAATTTGAGCACAAATTTAGATCTGTTGCACGTCAGGCTTCTGAGAAAATTAGGGGTAAAGACACCCAAAAACACGTTTTTTGGTGTTTTTGTTCCCACTTTTCTCAAAATCATGAAGTGATAGACATTTTTCGTCTTCAGATTCGTGTTCAGCATACAAAAATACGTCGGAAATCACTGTGATATATAAAAAAAAAGTGAATTGTGCAGCCCTGTGTAATCTATAAATAAAACAACTTATTTTATTTTAATTTCAGTGGTTTACATCGAATAACATATCGTTTTGACGTAATACAATTACCAATGTTTGCTCTATGTATGTTCGCTGATTAGTGAATATTAAAAGTTAAACAGCTGATTAAAACGAAAACAAAAGAATTGAAAATCATTATTATTGTTAGAAATAACTTATAAGTTTTCAAATGTCAATAGAATTTGAGTATTCCTTTTTAAAGTACATATAATAGTTACTGTATGATTTGTGTAAAATGACCAAACTAAATAAAAACATAAACTTGTGTTTTAAATCTAAATAAATTTGTTGAGAATGAAAATATGGTCAATTCTCGATGTAGATTAACGATGCAGATTTCACACGTAATTTTGTATCATTTCTCGATGTTTGACAAAAATGTGGACCGCAAACATTCGACCGGCAATCAACAGGTCCCGAGTTCAAACCCCGGCGGGTAGAATCCCTCGGATCGGTATCGCTTTTTTCGAAAATCGAAAAATGCTTTAAAAAATCGTAAAAAAGATCTAAATCGTTTCCTCATACGGAATTAACGTAACTAAATCATTCATTATTACTATCCATCATAGTCCGAATCAAAAGAAGCTTATACTAATCTCATAACAATAAAAATATTTTAAATTGTTGTGTGTAGTAACTATTTATGAATGTTTTTTTGAAAGAACATTTTATTTTGTACACGCAATACGAAAACCGTAAGAACATATAATCATTTTAATTGTGATGCATAGAAATGTGTAGGAAATTGGATTTAAAAAATCATAAATGTTGGTATCTGTTTTAATTCGGTGTGTTTTACTAGTACGCGTAGAAACTACATTACAGTGAATGTATTTTTACACATGAAATGAAATGCCGACGATCTTACAATTATTTAAGCGTTTGTTTTTTATTCAGTCTCTTCTATTTACGAAATATTCCATGGATGTTACGATTGAACATATTATTATCTCAATTTTATTTTAAAAAAGTAACAAAAGCATTTACAATATATTGAAACCCTAATAATCACTGAAAAATGTAAGCCATAAAAATCAATATGTAAACGTGACAAATTTAACGTCTCTTGTTTAAAAAAGTCAGAGATCAATGAACACATATGGATCTCGGATTTAAAATTTCCTTTTCAAATTTCGAAAAATACTTTCCAGTATTTTATCGATTACTTCTTGAACATATCCAATATAAGAGTTTTATGACTCATTTCACTTTTTCAAAAAGTCGACGTATAAATACAATTGTGTTTATTATTTTGTATTCGGCACCTTTAAATACAATCAAATGAGATACGTTAAACGTTAGCAGTTGTGATTTTTCATGAAATTATAATTTTCCTGGTATAACAACATAAGGGATGGATGTAACAGACGATTCATTTTGTTCAAAAGTCCACGGTGAACGACGTTCCGGTCCAACTAGATATGAGATTGACGTGGTCTTTTGCGGAACTGGATCGATCGCAGTTGCCTTTATCATAAATACTAGGGTTGTCAATATCGCGAGAGTCTGTAAAAAAGCAATTAACATTAATCCAATATGTACAAAATGTAAATATCAATTGTTAAAGAAAATATGAATTATATTAGATAAGAGCAATAACAATTTTTCCGGTCTCTCGATAGATGGCGCTGTTCTCAGTAAGAGTAAAAAGGAAACAACTCGTCGATTACAGCGACATCTCGCACGAAATGAAAAACATGTTTTAAGAAAATCGTATTTTTTTTAATTCGACCAATTAAATGTGTAAACATAACATACCTGACAAAGAAGAGTTCCAATAACAAAACCATTGATGAGTAGACTAAGATCAGTTAAAGTGTCGATGAAAATGTCGAGGCATCCATGATTATATACGGAGTTCAGCAGATAAGCACGGACATTATATTTGAAGATTGGTGCTATTGTGCAATAGTTTTTATCCATAATATCCGAGGTGGGATTCATATATGGGCAACAGGATTGTGGAACTTGACGATCTTGGGTAATTCCTACCCATTCACTTGCTCGTATGAGTCCGCAACATTGAAACTGTCCAGAACAACAAATGGTTATAGATCTATTTAGATTTTGTTGGAAAATGTAGCATAACACGTATCGTCTATTATACCCAGATAGCAACGGGAGTCTCACATCGCTCTCCATTTGCACTCAAAGTCAGAGTAAATCACATTTATGAGTGTGCATATGAGTGCTATTGGGTGGTACACATGAGGAGCGATTGGAGAATCATAAATGAGATTACCTTTCTCTCAATATGCGCATGCGCAAGCCACTAACCGCGCATTCAACGCAACGCTAATTGGTTAGCCAATCATAGAGAATACTCACTTGAACTCATACTCACAAATGAGATCTCATATAAGAGCGTCGCGTGAGACTCACGCCTTGCTGTCTGGGTATTTACATAATTAACGTAGACATTTTTGAATGTTTTGTATGTTTTCAGATATGATTTAAACTTATTAATCTAAAAAAATTACTTTAAATTAAGAATGTATGAATTTAAATAAATGGTGGTGCTTACCTGGCTTTGCATGTTATCCCAAATAACAGTGTTAGCAGAATTATTTCCATACTGTATCATCGATTGTCTCATAGTCTGTTCAATATCTAACGGTTTTGTCGATCCCGTATAAGAATGGTGAGCTCCTGTTACGAAATTCAGTAGTAAAGCGTAAGGAATGAAGATTGAAATAAGACACTAGAAAACACAAAAACATTGTTATAAATATTACTTATTTCATTATGCAATAGAGAAATAAATACAAAATATATTCAGGTGTCAAGTGATGTACGCATTCCTAGCTCTAGTAAAGTTCGATTGTTTAATTTTGCAGACACATGAAAATTATGTACCTGACTCAAAAAATAACTCCTTAATCCATTACGAAATGTTATTTTACGTGAATAAACAAAAAATAAAGCACATGCCACACCATGAACATTAAAAATTCATTTTAGAGATCACAATGCATTAAAAAGAATGCAAAATTTAATAAATAATATCAACGTACATAAAAATTGAATAATACTTACTGTGACGATTAAAATTGGTTTGTCATGAATCGCTGCGTAACTTCCAAACAAACCTATGAGAGTAATAGTACCGCCAACAGAAGTAAGGAACATGGGAACAGAATGCAACAACCCTTCATGAAATTGTTGATAATTTCGATAACTGTACAAGAGACTGCATCCCAATAAAAGTATTACCGCACCCGAAAGCTGAAAAGAAATAAATAAGTTGTTTACAAAGTTTTAGACTTTAAAAATTAAATACCGGTCATCTCAGAAATAAAAATAACAATTATTGAAAACTCGAAAAAAGAGGTTATTTGGAATTTTTTAGAAAATAATTTAAAAATTTTAATTTTCCTAAAATATTATACGATTTTATGATAAAACAATTTAATATATTTCCGAATTACACAAATTGACGTTTCCATAGAAAATAATTTGATAAAAAACGTATTATGATATCATTCTACGAAATATGTTTATCGGTATAGCTTCGATTTATTACGTACTTACAGATTAACTTTTTTATTAAATCTAAGCGTGTATGAGAAAAATTTAAATTAAAGTAGCAATGGCAAAGTTAAAAACACTTTCATTATTTATAATAATTTTATGAATAAATGTTAATATGGTTATTTATTAATATAAATAAGTAAAAAATAGAAGCACAGTAAGATATAACCTATTTTGATGTCTAATAGAATATTTTAATACAAGAAATGAACTTACCATCTGCACAACATTCGGTGCCAGTAATAAAAATGGCACGTGTTTTTTATTTTTTGTAATTTCCATTTTGATATTCATGATCTGACGTTTTTGTATAATCACAAAAGACTAATTGTTTATCTATGCAACAGACTACACAAATAGAGGCGAAGTTAGCTGGTTCAGTAAAGAATTGAAGTGTGCGGCGTATCACAGAGAACTGAATTTTCGAATTTGTCCCATTATGTGTTTAGTCATACCTGCCCCTTCTCCCACTACTTTTCTATAAAGATTGAGTATTTTATGTCTTTATAAACACTGATTAGGGATAATTATTAGTGCTGTCATTGCATTATAATGAGATTTTAAAGAATGTTGATGTTTTATAAATTGCATGAGGTCAAACTTATTTTTGGTCCATTTTTAGAAAGATAAGTACTGAAATTTGTTTCGAAAATGTTTGCGATAATATTTTCAAGATAAAATTTATTATCCACGAAAATCAAATTTTCCATTTTTTAAATATAGTTTTTTAAACATGCATAGTTGATTTCTATTATCAATAAATATGAGATGTCATCGAATTGTTTTAATTCTTTATGAGACAGATAAACAATATAAACTTTAATAAATGTAAATGTTATGGGCTCTGCCTATCACTTGAAAAAAGACAAAAAAAAATTAAAAATTTCTTCTTTCTTCCTTCTTCATGAATTTAAAGACACTTATCACTTTTTAAAATTAAGACTTTATTTAAAATTGAAAACATACAAAAAAATAAAACTTAAAACTCTTTAAAAAATATATACAAAAAATTAAAATTATCTTTAAAAGATTCAACGTTTCGGACCTCTCGGGTCCCTCTTCAGGAGTCAATAAATAAACGTTGAGTCTTTTAAAGTTAATTTAAATTTTTGTATATATTTTTTAACGAGTTTTTTAAAGAGTTAAAAAGTTTTCAATTTTAAATAAAGTCTTAATTTTAAAAAGTGATAAGTGTCTTTAAATTCATGAAGAAGGAAGAAAGAAGAAATTTTTAATTTTTTTTTCTTTTTTCAAGTGATAGGCAGAGCCCATAACATTTACATTTATTGAAGAAATCAAGCCTATCTTAAAACCCTATTTAAATATAAACTTTATTTATATTTTTATAAAATATTAATCTTTCATGAAAAATATTCCATCGAATACTTTAATTATGCATATGTTTACGAAACGAGGTAATCGATATCAATTATCCCTTAGTGATTTAATGACCGTCAATATCTGTTTAAACGACATTTTCGTGATAGATCATGACTTGTTTAACGCATTAAAATCCCCTTAAGATAAGCTAACAAATACTTATTGTCTACAGATAAATATCTTTTTTTTTTGTTAGATATTTTACATTCGGTAAATTATTTATTCTTATTTAACCGCCAAAGTCTTCGTGTACAGTCCTGGAAATACATAGTTCCGTCTGAAGGCGTTCCACATTACTCGGCACTACATTTAAAAACAAAATTGTTATTATTAATTACCTCCTTCATTAAAATATAACATATTGTATTAAATGTATTCAGATTAGTATTTTCTGTTATTTTAGTTAAGATATAAAATATAAAAATGACTAATTACTCATTAAATTGACTCATTCTTGGTGAGGTTTATTAAAATAATTAGTCAAACTAGGTATGATATGAGTTTTGAGGTCGCTAATTACGCTGGTTAGGAGTCTGATGAAAAATACAAGAATTTTTGTTCGGCATATTCAATCAACCCTATTTTAAAGATGTACAGCAGAGTCCCGGTATATTAGCACACTCGGTTCCATGCCTTTCCGTCCCGTCTCGTTATGTTTACTAAAAGAAGGGGTGCGCCGCTTCTCCCACTCTCCTGAATTCGCGTTATCTTCGTGACGTCACAGCAGGCCCTTCCTGAGGCCGCAGCCCGCAAGGTGGGGGAAAAAGAGAGATGTATAGGATACGCTTGTTACAATGTAGTACGTGGCATTATTTTAGGAATTGAACGCTACTTTAGAAGAAATGAATATGTTGATTTTATTTATCAATAAAACGTTGTAAACAAATTTTCTGACATGATGGCGTCAAGTAATAACCTAGGAATTTTGCCTGAACTATTTTTCTGATGGAGAAAGTCAGCACTTGAAATATACAGACACAGACATTCTCGACATACACACGTTGCTCGCTGTCACCACGAGGACGCGCCTTGGTTACACAAAAAATGTCATAGATATATTTTAAATGGCAAATATATAAGATTTTCCGAGTCATATCAGACAACCTAGATTGCCAGTGTGATTATGTATGATCCCATGCATGATTCACAATCCTCCACTTGAAAACTCTTGCATATCAAATTGGAAGTAAATTTTATCAATTTCCCAAAATTCCATCAACCACGTTACATCCGCTATTCTAAATTTCAAAAATCGGACTACTGTAGAGTCCCGGTCTAATTTCATCTCGCTATATTTACCTCTCAGCATATTTGCATGCTTCCGTTCCGTTATATTGGCCTGTCATCGTTCTCTTTGCCCCCCCACCTTGCGGACTGTGGTATTAGGAAGGGTCTGCTGTGACGTCACGAACATAACGCGAATT
This sequence comes from Trichopria drosophilae, assembly GCA_030407085.1. Classification (NCBI taxonomy): domain Eukaryota; kingdom Metazoa; phylum Arthropoda; class Insecta; order Hymenoptera; family Diapriidae; genus Trichopria; species Trichopria drosophilae. Next base: position 94,910,488 of record CM059586.1, on the reverse strand, counting down.
CTGGAGAGTGGGACAAGTTCCCCTTCTTTTGGTAAATATAACGATACGGAAGGGTAAGGCGTGAAACCGAGTGTGCCAATATAGCGGGACTGTGCTGTATATCTTTAAAAAAGGGTAGATTCAATATGGCGATGGTATGGAGAAACTAGGCATTGTCACAAAAAAGTTGCAAATATTCTATAAGGAAAGCATGCACGGAAAAAAAATCATAAGTGAATTCTGCCGCAAACTTCAGTAAAATTTGCCGAGTAAGTTGAGTAAGCAACCCTTGTTAATTTCAATTTACCTAATGTTTTTACAAATAATCCCATCAAAGATTCAAATTACCTTATTTAAATGCTTCATTAACATTAATTATGTATTAAAATATTTTCAATTTAAGTAAATTCAGGTACTTGTTATATTAATGTCCCTGGTACATTTTTTTGCGAATGTTATTGCATATTTTCTAATTCAGTATTTTGATGATTTATGCTTTCAAAAGGTACTAGTTCAAAGCTAGAATATTATTTACTGAGTTATTTTGCTAAATGATGCTTCGACAATAAGACTCCGCAAATTTTACTGAGACAAGTTAGGCAAATTTTACTTATAACTTTTTTTCCGTGTGTATATCTTATTCAATATTACATATTAAAATTGTACATTTGTTTTTATTTATAAATAAAAGTACAGGATAAGACCTAACCTGAGCGAAAGCTGAACATATCCCAAGGCATCCAAGAATAAATGTGTGAAGTTGTAAAAATGGAAGAATCTTGTAAAGACAGCCTGTCGAATTTATATAGATAGACTCGACATGACAAGGTGTGAACTCTTCTACAGTGTTGTTGTAGTTACAACATGAAGTAGGTACCTGGTTCCTTACTCGTAGAATTGGTGCCCAATCCATGGGACCGGTAGTGCCACAACATTGCAACTATATTGACATGTTAGCATTATTTTAGTAATACAAATACTAAAAGCAAAGATTTTAAATTATTTTAATAAAAGTTTTATATCACCTCCGTTTGAAACTCGTCCCATCCCTCGTACCATTTTTTTGTGCTTAAATATAATGCCATGCTTTGCTTCATTTCATTACTAAGTATATCTTTTGCGGACGCAAAAAGGTAAAAACCATAGATTCCCGCATATAGTGTAAATGCCAAAATAAATCCAATGGTTGCAGTAAACTGAAAAAAAAACATTTTTTCTGTGTGCGAAGGTCTTCAAATATACTACTAAGAACTATTCATTTACTATTCAGGTCCAATCGTCTTATTTTACTATATAAGTAACAACGGAAAATAGCAACCAATGACCTGACGTCTACTTTCTGATTTCCAACATTTTTTTATACATTTTAATACTTGGTAACAAGTAAATTTTCCTCCAAATAGAGTCCTCTAGCTCTATATCCTTTCAACATTAAGAAAATAATTTAAGAAACATCGACATACCACATTTTGTCGGAAAGATTCTAAATGTTTCAGAAAAAAAACAGAAAAATCGGCTTCGTGGCTCAGGCGGTAGCGCACTGGACTACGAAGTCGTAGGTCGTGAGTTCGATCCCCGTTCGGTGAACAATTTTCAAGCAGCTGCTCACTGTTGATAAGACGAGCTACGTTGTTTGTTTACGTTTCGAAAATATTGTTTCTCACACTCTGTGTGCAAAATAGCACATTCTCTCCCTAGGTAGCAAAATAAATATATCCGGGAGCAAAATAAGTTTCTCGCATTCTCAGCGGAAAGTACCATTTTGCTCCCTATATAGCACGTCCTCGTATGAGAAAATAGTACGTGCAAAAAGGGAGAATAGGTATTTCTCACACTCTGTGCGCAAAATGCTATTTTGCTCCCTAAATTGCGGGAGCAAAATAGCACATTCTCTCCCTAGGGAGCAAAATAAATATACCCGGGAGCAAAATAGGTTTCTCGCATTCTGTGGGCAAAATATTTTTTTGCTCCCTATATCGCGGGAGCAAAATAGCACGCCCTCGTATGAGAAAATAGTATGTGCAACAAGGGAGAATAGGTATTTGTAGACTCGTGCGAAATGCCGTCCTCGCTTCGCTCGGGCGTCAAACTCACACTCATCGGCAAACACCTATTTTGCTCCCTAGTTGCACAATCTACTATTGTAGACTCGTGCAAAATGCCGTCCTCGCTTCGCTCGGGCGTCAAACTCGCACTGATCGGCAAACACCTATTTTGCTCCCTAGTTGCAAAATCTACTATTATCTGGAGGAAATCGACTCATGACCGCTGCAGTACTTACTACCGGTGTAGGTTTCGGCAGTTCCTACATTTCATACACAAATTTGAAGTATGGCGCCATCTTCTTAAGTCGATCTGTAGCTCTCGCAAATATTACAATTGAATATCTATATGAAAAAAGACTATGTAAAAAGGCGATTCCGCCCGTTAAATAATTTAAAAAAAAAATAGTTTAATTCTGAGAATTTTTTTGGTTAAAAATGTTGCCGAAATTTCTCGAACATCCACAAACAATACGTGACATCGCATTCATTGTACATTTCTATTTCATATGTTCGATTCACTTAGCTGATGTAATAAATTAAGGAATCTAAGAAAACTTATCAAATGTAATATGTCAGTCGACTTTGAAACCATAAATACCTGAATTAGGTAAGTATTTAAATTACGATTATCGATTCGATACGCGTACCAATTGATTGAATTGTTTTACCTTATCAAATCCGTAAATTAGTGAATTTGTAGGAACATATCCTCGTAGAAGAATTACGCTTAACATTGTTCCGATGACTATGATGACTATAGGTACCGGAAAAAACTCATCAGCAATGAAATATCGATATCTGTAATAGGGACGACATAAGATGTATCCCAGTTCTGCCAGAGCCGTTATTCCAAGAAACTGTAATAATTGTCATAATTGTATTTATATAAAAAAAAATTATTTATAAATTTGTAAAATATAGATTGACAATGTTTCAAATAAAAAAATCTATTTTCCGTTGATAAAAAAGAATTTAATTTGACGTGTCGGTTAGAATGTTGGACATGTTCGGAAACTTTATTCTAATCATAATTTGTCGAAAAACGTGTTGTTATGGAGCACATTTTTGGTAAATGATTGCCTATATTATGGATGAATTGTCCTGTTAATATAAAACAACTTCACTAATGAAACATATTGTGGACTGATCCAAATAGCTTCAATCTCCACCTTTCTTTCTTTTAGAAAATTTTCTTTCTCCATGACTCCAAACCCATTCCATGATATCTGTCCATATAATCATCAAAATCTGATGTTATGAGAAAAGTTTAAGAGCAATAGTATGTACGAGTTACGTCGTTGTGTTAGTCTGGTCAGGTGGGGTTGTTCCCCAGTGGCTGTCGTGCAAAAGTATCTGGATGGTTCTCCGCACTAGTCAGCTAATTAATAAATAAAAGAAGCTCTACGTGGTGACTAATCGCCTCCTCGCGAATATCCTTCGGAATGTGGCCGAGTATGTAAATGGTATTTCCGTCTACTAATGTCCCCATATGAAGAAAATCGCGAAGAATCGAAATGTGGTAAGTACAAAATTTAGCATGACTACTTTCCCCAGAAATAGACATAGTTAATTTCAGATCTCCGAAAAATACCAGAAAGTGCAAGATGTAGCTTGAATTTTTTCCTTAACGCAATTGCAAACAAATATTTTGTTCCGCCACAAAAATTGAAAATGGACTAAAACGGCGTAATTTGCACTTTTAGGTTAGGATATCTCAAAATTATAACGTGATAGAACAATTCCGCAATCAACTATGAATTCAGCTTTTTCTGGGTATCAAGGACCACGCCGTTCCTCAAGGACCAACAAGTTTAACAAAAATGTCAAAGAAAACTGTTGACGGCATCTTATTCTACGTATTTCCTACTTCCAAAATCAATTTTGATCGAAATCGTACTTGCTCGTTTTCCCAAAATAATCCAAAAAGAGTTTTAAATCATTTTCTGCCATTTATGCAATAGTTGAATTTAATACGAAAATAGAGAAATTTGATTTTCTATCACTTTTTACATCCATAAAATGGTAAACATTTTCATAAAATTGTATTCATAAAATAATAAACCAACAGCAATTGCCCTGTGGTCGGTGCGACGCACAGTCGCTCTTTCAGGTGAAAGGTTCCTGACAGGGATCCATACTTGGAAAGGTGACTATGAAAAATAAATAAAAACAAGCGTTGCGCCCGCTACGGCAAAGATAGCAGACCGATTGCTGAGTGGGAGACACGGCTGCTTTACCATCAGAGGGTAACCCCTGATGATGAAGTAGTTTGTGGACTGTATCTTTCTGGGTTTTCCGTAGTAATGGGGGGGGGGGGGGACTGGCTCTGGGTGGGTGTTGCATGTATTGTCTCATGTATTGTCTTGTAAATGTCTTCGATTGTATGTCCGACCTATCCACCCGAGAGCCGACCCGCGAAGAGGCAAAATAAATGTCATTAAAGCGGGGGATAATTCCTATCCTTTATCCTTTATCCTTAAAATGATAAACATTATTTATAATTATATCATAAATAACTTTTTGACAGATTCCAAAAATTAGAATTTATTTCTTAACCGCTTTTTATGTAATTGTGACTCGATTTCTTGGTTTTACGGTCCTTTTACTACTCTCTAAATATGAATTAGTGAAATTTGACTAATTGATAATCAAATTTGACTAATTGAAATAAGGAAAACTCAGTTACTAATAATTGGTAGAAAATTAATAATTGAAATAGAAGTTAAGTATAACTAAATGAATTAGTAAATTCTCACCATTTTTCTAATTCATTAGTCAAATATTGAACTACTAATTGAAATAGTAAAAATTCTACTCATTCATATTTAGAGAGTAAGCATAAAATTAAATGCTAAATAAAAAACAAAAAATATATAAAAGCAATAAAAAATAAAAATATATAAACAAAAAAAAAAAAAAAAAAAAACAAAAAAAAAAAACAAAAAAAAACAAATACAGTAGGACCTGTTACTAACGACTGGTTTGGTTTCTAGAACTCCCCTCATACCTCTTACGAACGACTACTCGAGAGAGAAAGATTCTTCCACCATTATCATGATTCGGACCAATAAGATACGCTCTGTGGGTAGGGCGACGTATTTACGTAGACAGACGCCCGGTAGAAGGGATAAGGAGAGGTATCTCGTAGTCCTTCGTGAGAGTGATTTTCTGTCGTTGATGGGGGGTGTCGTTAGTGGGAGTGTCGTTAGTGAGAGGTCCTACTGTATGGGGCTACATTTTACTCTCTATGTCCACGTCGTTAGCTCTGGGTAATGCAGAAGGAGAGTAGCAAAAATGTAATTATTTAATTAAAATATATATATATACATATATATCATTTAATAATTTTACACGAAGGGCTATTGTGCGTGTCTTGAATATCGTTATTTAATTATTAAAGCAGTAGGATATCGATGCAAAATTGATTTGTTGTGTTTTTATATTAAACTCAAATATTGCATAAATGGTAGAAAATTATTTAAAACTCTTTTTAGATTATTTTATGAAAACGAGCAAGTACGATTTCGATCAAAATTGATTTTTAAAGTACAAAATACGTAGAATAAGATGCCGTCAACAGTTTTCTTTGACATTTTTGTTAAACTTGTTGGTCCTTGAGGAACGGTGTGGGGCCTCAATTTGTTGGTTTGTGTAATTTTTTGCAATTTATGTTAATAAATTTTAGATTTTAAGACTCTTTTAGCTTCTTTTACGTAGGATGTTGTACAATTTTTACAATTAATTTTATAGATTGTATTCAAGTTATCGAGCAATCCAGATTTACTTAATAATAATTTTGTTCAGTTTATCTTTAATTTTCGGATTTTCGAATTCTATTATAATAGAATAATTTAAGTGCAGCGAAGAAAAACTGCTTGTATTCGCCGGTTCTGGTCGGATCAGGAATTATTATAAAATATATAAAAAATATTAATAAATTTATTACCGTAATACACAGCTATAGTATGAAGTTGAAACTTACGAATAAAAATATAGCGCGAAAGCAATTTCCTCTTGAAGTATCCGAAGGCATACTAAAGATTAGTATCTTAATAAAATATATTAATCCAGAAACGTAATTAATTCCAATTAGATGCTGCAAAATCACGACAATCGCGACGCATGTGTCTTTCGTGTCAATAACAGAATTAACTTTAGAAATCTCTTAACTTCAATCCAGCACTTAATAACAAAGGTCGTTAACACGTGTTTCGTATTTCGTAAACACTTTACGAAATTTTATCATTTTACAACACTTTGATTCTTTATTTTTCTAATACAGGAATTTATTCTTTTACCAAAAAATAAAGATTGTTCGTAAGAATCTCGTCGATTTGTTATTGACACTTGGAATGTACACAAATACTGACAACGGAGCTGCTTTTCTTTCTGCTTTCCTTTGTTCCATTATCGGTGAATTCGCACAAGCACACCTCGGTTTCTATTGTTATTATATTTTCAGTTTTATCAAATGATGGATGTATGCTAATATTCAAGGACTTGTTTTCTATTGTTTTGAACCTGGTGAATTGAGGTTGAATGTTAAGATTTTTTGTCATTTTTTAAGTGTCTTCAGAATGCATATTCATTAATATGTTTTAAAGGCAGGATTAATAAAATTTTTCTTAAAGTACTAAATTTCTTTTAACAAAACGTGTACGAATTAAATGAAGCATTATAACCGGATTTTATTTTTGTAATCTCTGACTTTTTATATGAGAAGTCTGCATATAATTATGAAGATTCTTCAGAGTATGGAAATATTTGCATTTCTTAGAAGTCTAATTTTGAATCAATGATATCCTGGAGGTTGAGTAAACTATTATCAGTTTTAATGGAATTTTGAATTACAGAATGTCTTCTCTGAATTTCGGCATTTATTTTTATGATAATCAAATTTAATATATACCTTCATGATTACCATTATTATTTTAATTTATTATAGTCTGAAAATCACCCCAGTTTATTCGGATCATATGTCCTTTTAAACAGATAAATAAGACAGCCCAACAAAAATTTAAGAATTTCATGTTGCCCTAAAGGGAAGAGTCGATTGTGATATGAATTTTGATTTAGAATCCAAATATGATCATCAAAATATCCAATTAGCTCTAGTTTTTAAGATATTGAAGACCGAAAAGGTAAAAATTTGATTTCAGGTATTTTGAGCTCTATTCACAGTCCAAAAAATGCTCTTGACCCACCAGTAAGAGTCAATTATGATACGATCTTTCTTACAGAATCCAAATATGTACGCCAAAATATTGATGTGGACCTAGTTTTTTACCAAATTGAAATTCAAAACTTCATCGTTGCGTTTTTGAAAAAATGCTTCTACATTTTTCTAAATTAATTTAAAAATTCAAAAAAATTAGAGTGAACATAAAAACACATTTTCTAAATAACTACGGATGGATTTTAAAAAATTCAATTTTTTTTTGAAAAAATAATTTTGTTATGGAAAAAAACAATTTTTTTAATGGTCAAAAACAACATTTACATTTTTTATTCTAGTACCACTAAATTTTACGTTAAAAATTGCTCTAGAAATTATTTTTCCGACACCTACATATTAGCGCGAAAAAAACTTTATTTTTTCGAAAAAATGCATTTACATTTTTCTAAATTAATTTAAAAATTCAAAAAAATTATGGTGAACGTAAAAATATATTTTCTAAATAATTATGGATGGATTTTGAAAAATTCAATTTTTTTCAAAAAAAATTAATGTTTTATGGGCCAAAAATATTTTTTGCACTTTTTATTCTAGCACTACTGAATTTCACGTAAAAAATTACTAAAGAAATCATTTTTTCAAATTTTTTAAAGTTGTATTTCATAGAGTTGAATTTTTGGGTGTACCCTCCCCTTAAATAGATTTACTTGTATTAATAAGAAGTAGTTTATTGTATTAATTGTAATTATTAAAACTAGAACATTTTTAGCTTTACTTAACACTACAGACAAATTCTGGAAATTTTAAGGTTAGAAATATGAATCATGTTCTGCAGATCGCCGCCAGACTACTGAATATGATTCGTATAATAATAGTATTTTTCGTCCCTAGGGCGCAAAATGACATTTCGCCGGCCCTCGGGCCTCCGATCGCCCGTGGGTGAGAAGTGTTGCGCCCGAGGAGCGAACAACATTTTTTGTCGCAGCAGGTCACAAAATGCAGTGAGCGCCCGTTGACCTCGACCATACATCTCTATGGTTACAATGCGGGCGCAAACTCGCATTTTGCGGCCTACGGCGACAAACAAATTTTTATCTTTTCTCATAAAAGGGCTTATTTAATATTTTTCTCACAGACATTTAAACAAGACATCGTTATATAACACGAACCATTATAGAATAGCCCCGGCCACTTGAATTGCAAATAAAAAACAAATTAAATAAACTTATGTATTTATTTTGTACTTGAAATAAAGTTAGTACAGTTTTTATGTATTTTAATTAAATATTACAAACAAATTACAATTTTAAACAAAATATATGGAAAATATTTATGTCATATTTTTTGGCGTTGGAGAAACGGTGAGTAACCCCGGACATAATAAACAACGATGTTGTTAGGACATAATAAACAACGACTGTTTTAATTTGTAATTATGTAAATAAATGCGTATTTCTTGGTATTACGGTACTTTTAATCGTATGATACAAAGGGTTAAGGGGGTTCTAAAGAGAACAGCCGGTATGGTACGAATTTTCACTAAAAACCGTAAATAAAAGTGACTAACAATTTTTCGAAATTTCGACTTTGTAAAGGCAATTCTAATTATATTATACACATTATCTTTGAAAATCCCAAAGAAATTAATTGAGAACTGATGTGGAATTTTCAGAAATAAGTGATTTTTATTTATTTCCGAAAATTCTCAGTCAGTTCTCAACCAATATCTTTCGTATTTTCTTAGAAACTGCTTACAGTGCTTAGAATTGTCCTTACAAAGACCGAATTTTGAAAATTTTATTCAGTCATCTTGAATTTACTTTTTTTAGTGAAATTTCCTACCTTACCGGCGGACCACTTTAGAACCCTCTTCACATTAAATAAATAAAACGGTGTAACTGGGATAACAATTTATGGCTAGCGAAATAAATTGCCCAGTTCTTATTTAGAATCACTTATTATTGGATTTAATAGGAAAAATTGTTCCCCTAGCTAGTGTCAAAATGTGTTTCGCACCAGTTTTATTTATTTACACAACTGTATGTATAAACGCATTACAGTACATATCTGCTTCTTTTATTTTATTTTCATCCGACTTTCCTCTTTCACTAATTTTTCCCTGAAATTTCGGCATTTTTAAAGATTTTCTCTAACAAAGAGTTTATTTAACGATACTTTTAAAAAATTAAGTAAAATTACAATTGAACTAGTTGGTTAAAAGCTCAAAACCATACACGAGTACACTCGATGGAGACTAAATTTACACTGAGAAAATAATAAAGGATCACATGAAACAATTTTATTGTGTTGTCAACTAATCCATTGTGTAATTTGACCCGACCCATCACGTCAGGTTTTCATATAACCAACAAATATTAAACGATAGCCATTTTGATTATTTGAGGTTAGAATATCTGAAAAATCTGACGTGATGAATTAACCCCCTTAGTGAAAGAGGAAAATCGGATGAAAATAAAGTAAAAGAAGCAGTTAAATGTGTAATGTAAGACGTTTATACGTGGAAACCTCTTCTAATGTCCTCCGCCGATAAGGTAGGCATTTTCGCTAAAGACCGTGAATAAAAAATTATTGAATAGATTTTTCAAAATTCGGGCTCTGTAAAGCCAATTCCAATTACTATATAGACGGTGTTCCAGAAAATACCAAAGACATTAATTGAGAACTGATCGCAAATTTTCGGAAATAAGTGATTTTTATTTATTTCCGAAAATTGTCAAGTTCTTAATTCATTTTTTCGGCGGATCTTTAGAACCCCCTTAACTTTCACAACGGATTCGTTTCTAGAGGCCAAAACGTCCACTAGTTCTGATTGAAGTTATCTCCAAAATATGTTGTATGATCCTCTGTATAAGTTAGTAAATTGTGTTAAAATTTGTCATCAGTTAAGAAAATAAAAAAAACGTTACAAAGTAAAATTTATTGTAACAGAATTCAATTCACAATTAATATCATTATATTATTTTTGGGGGTTTTTTAGTTATCGATTCAGTAATTTTTTATGTTTATGTTTGATTGCAGATTGTTACTTTATCGACCGATTACCTTTATTAAAGTACAACGGAAACCATTCGAATGAAAACAATAATGCTGTAAAATATGCAATAACAACATAATATGTCTTTATATCAATTTATTATTACACTAACGAATATATTCTGGTTAAACATCCAAAATAATAAAGAAATGTAATCTTCTTTGCCATCAGTTGATAATAGCATTTCATAAAAGTTGAACAATAACAATTATTTATTTATTTCACGTTTTAATTCGATTTTTTAATCTTAAACAGGTTTTAAACAATTTTTAATTTTTAATTTTCAGTATAAAACAGTATTTTAATAATAATTGTGTAACAACAAAACTTAAGGTTTATCAGAACTTACTGTTACAATTATTTTATTTGGATTTTCTTGTTTGAAATAATTTGTTTATTTATTCATCATAAATTGTAAACCGACTATATTTTATAAATCCCTTACCTGCATTTCAAAATATATCTCGAGCGGTAAGATTCTAGTCGTTTACCCACAAATAATCGAACAGCAAAAGAGTACCACTGTTCTCAGAGAGATGGCGCCACATACATACTGACACAGAGAGAGAGAGAGAATTTCCCTAAATAATCAATTTGTTATGCGGCATTTTTGCGCGGTAAAATTATCGCATAATGCAGTATGCCGAAAATTTTAAGAATATCAGCCTTCATTAAGGAAGCACAGAATTTCAATAGAGATAAGAAATAATTAAGAATAACTTGCAAATGCATAATTCAAAACCCGTTTACGCGAGTACTGCATCCACTTATGTGAAGCTATATCTTGATATTGGTAACTTTATGTTTGTGTACTTTGTTCTTTTTTTTCGAATAAGGTATAATTAAACAGCCAGCACATGCAAGAGGTAAAATAGTTGGAAATGAAAGGAACATCGAAGAATTTTGATGCGAGTATGTTTTATTATAGTATAATTTAAGTACAACTTTAGTGCAGCAAAAGGCTCATAAGCAAACAAAAAAGTAACAGTTATGTAACAATTATGTAACATTTATGTAACAATGTAACTATTACGTAAATATTACATAACTGTTACTTTTCGTGTTTGCAGGGATGTAGCAAAGTAAACATATACAAACGATTACTTTAACCCGTTTCGTCCTGAAATGCCCTAAATTTTGACTTCTTTTCATTAGGTGCTTTCTCATAGAGCAAGTCACTTAATCGTTTTGATATACCTATTGTATTTTTTCTCGAACTTTCTAAATCCGGTTTCAGATTGACCATTTCCGCCGCCATTTTTTTACTATGGCGGTTTAAACATAAAAAGATCGTGAATTTTGAAAAAATTTGTTCAAAAAATGTTATTTTTGGCCAGGAAACCGTGTTCGAATCAAGCTAAATATCTGTATCTGGTGGAGTAAATAGTTATACTAAAAGATAGGATGGTTATTAATTCACCATTCAAAATGGCGGATTCAAAATGGCGGACCTCAGTGAACATTTTGTTGAAAAATTTCTGGACGCTCTAACTGAACAATTATGAGCTTGTTTTAAAAAATGCTAAGAATAAAAAATTCTTAGAATTCGCCGAAAAATATAGTGGATTTTTTCTCAGATTTTTTTAATGAATTTTTGAAAAATTTTTTTCAAAATTCTTTTCAAAATTCTTTTCAAAATTGTAATTGTTTGTTTCGAAAAATTCTGAACAAAATTTAGTGCATTCTGTGATGAATTCTAAGAGTTTTTTATTCTATGCATTTTTTCCCAAAAGTTGATAGTTTTCGAAAAAGAAAAATTTTAAACTATAATATTTGAAATTCATTTCCTCAAAAACTATCAACTTTTGGAAACAATTGCAAAGAACAAAAAAACTCTTAGAATTTATCAGAGAATGCACTAAATTTTGTTAGGAATTTTTCGTAAATAAATTACAATTTTGATAAAAATTTTGAAACAAAATTTCTCAAAACTTCATTTAAAAAATCTGAAAAAATTCCACCATATTTCTCAATGAATTCTAAGAACTTTTCATTCTCAACATTTTTTTTAAAAAGCTCGTAGCTTTTGAGTTAGATCGTCCAGAAATTTTTCAACAAAATTTTGACTGAGAACCGCCATTTTGAAATAACCATTTTAAATGGAGAATTAATAACCATCCTATCTTTTAGTGTAACTAATTACTCCACCAGATACAGAGACTTAGCTTGTTCCGAACACGGTTTCCTGTTAAAAAATACGATTATTTGAAGAAATTTTTTCAAAATTCACAATTTTTTTAGGTTTAAACCGCCATAGTAAAAAAATGGCGGCAAATATGGTAAATCTGAAACCGGATTTAGAAAGTTCGAGAAAAAATACAGTAGGTATGGTTATATCAAAACGATTGAGTGATTTTTTCCCTAAGAAAGCACCTGATGAAAAGAAGTTAAAATTTACGGCATTTCAGGACGAAGCGGGTTAAGGTAGTTAAACCCCAACTATGTACATAAAAACAACAATAAATAAATGAAGAATATCAAGCACTTAATGCATCGAATAAGTTACGAAAAAAAAAACCTAGGGAATAACATAGTGCAATTATGTGGTAACATTACATTTCGTCACGCATACGTATACCTATATGCGACACATGACCACGACTCTCGAAAACAATTATTATAAAAAGTATTATTAAGAAAAAAAAGTGCAAATCGAAGATCGAAATAACCTCACATTCCTAAGAATGAGGGATATCAAGTCCATACAAAGATAACACTGGGTAACAAAAAAAGTCGATTGTTGTTTATCTTAAAATTCTTATGTTTATTGAATCTTAAGGTCTCAGTGAACAAAAAAAACGTTACAAACCTTTTTTCATTCGGTCAGTTCCATGTAAATCCAGATGAAATTGCGAAAAAATGGCTTTTTTAGCATTTTTTGAATCCCCATGAGTAAAAAATGCGACGTAATACAAATTTCTAGTAAGGCTTAAATGAAAGCTTAAAATATAAACTTTTCAACGAAAAATTGAAAAATAACTATTGATAGTGGGGGAACTTAATTTATGAAGCATCTCAAAAAAAAAGAAAATAGCTATGGTAACAAGAACTGATAGAAAACGATTTTCCATTATGAGATGTTTGTTAGTTGGTCCCATTATGGTTTTTGCATTTGCTGATGATGAATGGAAAGTTAGACTTAAGAAATTAAAAATAGAGGACACAATATGGCGGACTAAATTAAAAATATTACGCGAACTCGCTTGGAACTTGTTACTCGGATATTTTTGAGGTTGCTAATCACTATTCAAAATGGCAGATCCAATATGGCGACCGAAATATTTGTAATTTACTCGAATTTCTTTATGATTTTGTTACCCAGGGGATTTCGAAATCTCTAATAACAAATCTAAAATTTATTTTTCGATACAGGTAAAAATTAAGAAGGATATAGTTTTATTAACGTCAATTGTATTATTACATTAAAGCTATAGTATTTGAGAAACATTGATATAAAATACAATACGAAATTTGCCTCTGAAATTTGCTACAGATACAATTTTATAATTAATAAATAATGCCCAGTTAATTAAAACTTACAAAACGACGAATCTAGTTCCGCCACTATTAATAGAGATTTTTTAATTTTTCGTCGAAAAGTTCATGTTTTAAGGTTTCATTTAAGCCCTACTAGAAATTTGTATTACGTCGCATTTTTTACTCATGGGGATTCAAAAAATGCTAAAAAAGGAATTTTTTCGCTCTTTTATCTCGATTTGCATGCAACTGACCGAATGAAAAAAGGTTTGTAACCTCTTGTTTTTGTTCACTGAGACCTAGAGATTCAATAAACATAAGAATTTTAAGATAAACAAGATTCGACTTTTTTTTTTGTTACCCAGTGTAATTTAATACGTTGCCGCCTGCTTTGTACATCACACCTCCATGGCTTTGTGAAATTTCTCAGTTTGCTGATTTTTGATACACTAGAACTTTTATATAAAACTGAAATTAATTACGTGATTAATAAATAGGATTCCTCGTTACCTAAATTAGTTCTGACTGATTTTTCAGTAACATCTTAACAGTAGGTTTTTCGCTGACAGAAAATTCACGTCATTTCGACGATTTCTCGGTACTCGACAGTATGGCTAACATACCCTTATAGGACCGATTTTTAATCGATCAGATCACAGCTACTAAGCGTTAAAAAATGTTCAGATTTCACAAACATGTGTATTATTGTCTAATTTAGTTCAGGCGAAACTTTCAATAAATTCTTAAATACTGGGGTTTTAGGGTCTAACAATGTTAACGTATATAATCTAGGACCAAGACTATTGTTACTCTTTTACTTTAAAATGAAATATAGTTACTCTATTAATTTTTGTAAAAATTTATCCGTAGCGGTTTTTAATAAAACAATATTGTACTGCAATATGTAATATTTCATCTGTTTGGTCATATCGGCCAGGACTGATGTTAGGTCCCAAGTGCCTGAAGCATTGATCAGAAATCATTGCCTAATAAACATAGTTGATCCGGAGGACGTGAATGATAATATTTTGAAAATGATTACAAAAATAGTACCAGAAGAAAGAAGAATGAAGAATTTGTTCGAGAAATTTAATATAGTTTATATGTCATTCGTGAGATTTTTGGAGAATATTTGTAATTTCTGACGTAATTATAATTTTTCTAAATCCATACCCTTGTTTCTTTAGGAAGGTTTAGGAATAAAATACAAAAAGACCCCTATTGACAATTTTGGAAGACAAATTGTTTTCATCAAATTTTGGTTAATATTTTCAATAATCTCATACCTTTATTTTGAAACTATGTTTACCGATGTAACTTGATGCGCTAAGTAGGAATATGATAATCAAAATTGTCGCGAAGGTCATACTCAAGGTCAACACAGATAAAAACGTTATACAGGCCATATCGTTTTATAACTGCAAAAATGGCAGAAATGTCGTGTTTTTACAACTGTGTAACATGTCAATTAATTCAAGTCGGTTAAGAGTCGAAAGTACCAAATTGATAATTCATGAGTCAAAAACAAACCACGATGTTTACTGTCAGTTTATAATAAAAAATAGTATTTTCAGTAGTCTATGATTCGTTAGGGATCCAATAAGTAAAATTCGGGGGCAAAAATCTATTCAATTGAAAATCGTACTTGTTGAACTCCTCTATGATCACTTCTATACATTCACCCGCTGGCTGTTGAGGATTATGACTGTGGTTCTTGTAGGTTCAGAAAAACATTTAAAAAAATGAAATTTATAACGCAGTGGTAAAATTCGGACATAAAATTTGTTTAATAATACTACGTTGAGCGTAGGATTTTTTCCAAATTGAGGTTAAAGTTCAAGACTGAATTGTAAATTTACAACGTTGCGTATAGGAAATGTACCAAATTGTGTATTCTTACGACATTGTTCGTGGGTAGGTTTTTGGCCCACATTGGACTTTAATTTTACAAATCGAGGGAAAATATACAAGATTATATGAAAAGTAACGTATCGAAAGTGACAAAGTTACAATGTTCCTCATTGTAAATTTAATGTGTTGAATGTGAGTAATTTTGTTGCCCATACTCAACGTTGTAAAATTCATTTTGATTTTTTACAGTGTACTTCCTCATGGTCCATAACCCCCTATTTTTCTTACAGGAAGTAGTGAAATTTCAAGTTCCCATAGAAATTTATAACTAACACAAGAAGATTTTTAATTCATTTAAATGTTTTTTGTTTTATATTAAATACTCTTTGATGTGTTTTAGAAAACAAACATGAATTAATGAGTTAATGAAATAATAAAGACTGTGACTTAATTTGGTTTAAAATTTTCTTCTATTGCTTTTATTTATTATTTTGCCGTTCTTCTTGTGCAATTGGATTTTTTCTTTTTTCCGAACCC
This sequence comes from Trichopria drosophilae, assembly GCA_030407085.1. Classification (NCBI taxonomy): domain Eukaryota; kingdom Metazoa; phylum Arthropoda; class Insecta; order Hymenoptera; family Diapriidae; genus Trichopria; species Trichopria drosophilae. The sequence goes on along the minus strand of CM059586.1, from coordinate 94,894,368 downwards.
ACGTGCGACTCCCAAATCGAAGATCCAAATTGCTTTCCGCAGAATTGCTTTCTCAGTTCTGTCTCTTGGATGGGCGTCCAATTTCTGAAATATACATGTTCAATTGTCATTATTAATAATAACACTTTACTCCTTAAAATAATAATATAAACAATTATAATGTCAAAACTTAAGGGTCGCCTTCTATTGTAGCAATGGATTTAATTAAAAAAATGAGCACTACTAACTGAAGTCTCGTGAAGCTCATAAAAGAATTCCAGTGTTGTCAAGGTATAATCGAACGTGATAGCTTTCGAATGAAATGAGAAATCTAGACGGAAGTCCAAATTATTAATATTATTGCAGCGCCATCTATGAGGAACAAAAGTCGGTATGGTTTGACCGAATGGTACCACTTTCCTTCATTAATTTCAAAAAATTTAATCTATAAAAACTATATAATAATAATAATAATAATAATATAGTCTTTTTCGATACTAGTGCGTAAAATACGATTTTACGCACCGTTTTTAACATGCGATTAGATAGGCCGGTACGTAAAATCAAATTTTACGCATAGTATATCGAAAAAGACTTTATTGTACAAAATAAAAAGTACAATGGGCGTAATCTTTTTCGTTTAAAATAGCATTTTTTTTGGTAACTTGTGAGCAAACGATAACACCGACGCATTGAAAATAAAGATTTAGTATATTTCCACCCAAATTTTTAAACGGTCTAGTTAAACAAAACCATATAATGAAATTACGAATGTTTATAAACACGTGGAATAAACTACTCATACAACATTTTTCTTCTACTTACAATAAGTTATTACACAAAATTGTATACCCAACAGTCCTACGTGCAACATTATGAAGTGCAGTAAATTAGCGAGAAAACAGGTCTGCACGGATTTTTTTTTAAAATATCACAGTGATTTTCGACGTATTTTTGTGTGCTGAACACGAATCTGAAGTCGAAAAATGCCTATCACGTCATGATTTAGAGAAAAGTGGGGGTAAAGACACCAAATAACGCGTTTTTTGGGTGTTTTTACCCCTAATTTTCTCTGAAACCTGACGTGCTACAGGCTTGAATTTGTGCTTAAATTAAAGCTTGGTTCTTCCCCTACAAAAATCATAAGATAGTTTAAAAAAAATTTCATAGTTTTGAAAAAAAATGGTTTTTTCCTTGCTATTTCTAATCATTATGATGAAAATGCAAACAAACTCGAATAACGGCTGGTATTACGAATGGCGAACAAAAAAAACCATGAAGTGGTGATTTTAAGATCGTAAGTATATTTTTTAATTTGCGGCCGCCATTTTGGATTCGCTATTTTAAATTTTGTCAAACTATCATTGGATTCGTCATCAGCGACTCAAAAAACCCCGAGTACTGATTTTCATGAGGTTAATTTAAATTTTTTATTTTTACGACCGCCATCTTGGATCCGCCATTTAGAATTTTATAAAAGCGACACTGGATTCTTAAACACCAACCCCGAAAACAGTCAAGTAGTGGTTTGTATCCGTAGCTCTGCTCAATGTAGTTAAATAATTTGCATTTTCATCATAGTCACTAGGAATAGCAAGGTTAAAACCGTTTTTTTTTCAAAACTATGAAATTTTTTTTAAAACTATCGTATATGATTTTTCTAGGGGAAGAATCAAGCTTTAATTTGAGCACAAATTCAGATCTGTTGCACGTTAGGCTTCTGAGAAAATTAGGGGTAACGACACCCAAAATACGTTTTTTAGTGTTTTTGTCCCCACTTTTCTCAAAATCATGACGTGATAGACATTTTTTGTCTTCAGATTCATGTTCAGCGTACAAAAATACGTCGGAAGTTACTCTGATATAAAAAAAAAACAAAGTGAATTTTGCAGACCTCTGTAATTGAACCAGTGTACGATTCATTCGTACTGTATTAGGATGTTTCTTGACTGACCGACAGACGGCAGCAGTAGAAGCTGCCACTGACATGGCCGCTCATTACTACATTTGAGTATGCACTACTGTTTATGTACATCTGTGTGTAATTTACAAACATCATACATAACCTCAAACGCAGTTTTTTCCTGCTGTCTTTTTTAGCTATGATTACGATCTTTAAATACTTTTTATATATACAATGAATGTAGTGTGGAAAGCTGTACGGGTAAAATGTGATATAAATTTCCGAAAAATATGGACCAATCTCATTGATATCCAAAAGCCTTCTTTTTCTCCAAAATCGGGACGTTACATTTGAAGTCAGATAAACCAAAATTAAACATCTCTGTAAAAGCTGTAGCCGTGATGTCATTTGACCTTACATCATCTAATTTCATTTCGATTAACCTGAATTTATTTATCGCAGATTTATTCTTCCCTCCCACTACTTGATTATAGCAATTATGATTTGGATTCGAATGAGATATTTTATTCGAAATTTGCATTTTGGCTAATGAACCCTTTTATCTATATCTGATATAAGAGTAAATATTTCTTTCCATTTTGTTTTCGACTATAGGAATGTTGCCCATGCTAATCAGTAGAGAAAAAAATTAGGACCATCTTGCGGTAATAGTGTAACTTACTTTCAAACAAAGGGACAAAGAGGTTCAAATATTCTTGGAACAATTATTAGCCAAAGTGAGGTTCAGAGTGATATTCGCGACTCAAACTCAAGATCAGTCAGCGCAGCCAATTACGGAGAATAATAATAATGTACGCTATTACTCTGTGATTGGCTGCACTAGCTGAGCTTGAGTCTATGTCGGGACTAATTACTTCGGGTCTAAGAGCCGGTGTTACGAGTCGGTATGCGTAAAAGATAAAATTCACATCGAAGAGTACTTAAAATACAAGATGTAGAGAAACGTTTTAAACATTTTACCATACTAGTAAGCAATTTGAGGACAAACCCTGAATTTTCATCATTTTAACGCGTTACTCAATTACATTTATCTTAATTGTAGGAATTTGTAACAGAGGAGTAATAAACGTTTTAAAATAATGCAATTTTTAGTCAGAAAAAGCAAACATTTTGGTGTCATTTAAGTCCATGCCTAAAATACATTTGAAATTTGCTTTCTGAGGCCTACTCTTGGTATGTGTATCTGTCATAAGTAAGGTAATTGTCCTGATAAGAATTAAAAGCATGATTTAAACGAGAAAACGTCAAAAAAATGTTAGTGGTGGAAAATGGATTATATCACAGATTAATATGAAAAACTCCAAAAAGAACAAATAAAGAAAAGAGAAAACAAACAAAATTAAAATATTTATTATGATAAATTTAAACATTATTATTATTCCTTGCTTTTAGTTAAGAATACTATATATAAATGAGCAATGACCATCATTTTGGCATATAAATACGATTAAAAAGAAAACATTCAAAAAAAGGCTCAAGAGTATGAACATTGTAGAAGGTTTGTAATAAAGATGTAGTGAATCTAAATTCAGACAATGATATTGCATTAAATCGATAGTGATAGAGTACCCACATCTCGGTCGTTTGCATGATACCATATGGATGATGGAGTTGCCACGATCCCAGCCTGATATGGGTAAATATTGATGATTCTCGAAAATACAAATTGAGTTTTCGCCACACGATATGTCGAGGTTGTGGTAACTCCAGTTTCGATTTGACGCAAACGAACATCGCCAAGTACATTCTGTGCAATCACTATATCGATTTAATTGCATTCTGAACTTTGCACATATGTGTATAAGCTTTCGAAATTATAATAATCTTCATATTTATTCCATAAATTTTAGAATGTCTTGTTCGAATTCAATTATTTACGTTTTGTTTCAAAATAATATTCTTAGATCATTTTTATTTATTGTTATATGCGAATATTTCAGATTTAAGATGCCTTTTTTATATAAGTCTGAATATCCAAAATAACACACGTATTTATCTGGCACATTGATAATATATTTGCACATTAAAGTTGTTCGCTATAGTTCATTCAAAATGAAATAATTAATATCATACGTTTTACATTTAAGATTCCAATATCTGACTTAAATTAACTATTATCGATATAATGATTCAAGTAATTTTTTGAATAAATAACGAGGTGTTTTCTATTTTTCGATCGTGAAAATACTTTAGATTAATTTTACATGATATTTCAGAAGATTTTTGAAAAAATAATATGACAGCTCTCAGACATCTGAATTATGTTTAAAAACTATATATTTACATATATTTTAGAGTAAGAGGTTCAGTTGTGAACACGGTTCGGTTGTGCACACCCCTGCGTACATTTTGATTGAAAAGAAATGAATCAAATTCGACAAATATCAAGTGTGTGTTATCTCTACATGTATAGCTTTTGTGCGAATATGAAAGCAAAAAGTCGCTTGTGCTTTTTCTTGCGAAAAAATTGATTTTCTGACATCTCTACGTCGCCACAAATCTATTTTTCAGTATTCTTAAAAGTCATACAAATCAAATTTAATCAAAGGAAAAGATAAGTGCAATGTATAGTTACAGAGTAAATTTATTATATTTAGTGATTTAATATCAACAGACACCACAATGTGCAAAAGAACATCTTTTCAAATTATAAAATATTGTTGTATATATTGTATAATTTATAATCGATCCTTCATTTTCCAAGTTTTCTCACATCGTCTTTCATTCGTTTCACTTTTTTCTGTGCGGGTTGAAGTGTGCTCAAATGCGTAAGACCTATTGGCAACGTAAACATTGTGAAGAGGATGAAGAATAATAGATATCAATAGTGCCATCTTCTGTTCTTTTTCTATCGCTAAAGGTTTTTGAAATCAATAAATTATCATTTCTGCATATATCTCTGGCGGTTTAACTTCATTTTTTCCTATTTTTAGTAGATTTTTCAGTGGTGTTCACAACCTAACCACATAATTTTGTTTGCCAAAAATTACGACTCTACGAAATGTTTAACCAAAATGTTCTAGTCGATAAAATCAATTTAGTTTCTTTAATAGTCGTTAACTAAGGTCTCTAGCTTCCTATTTATATTCGTATGTCTGCATAATATCTGATTGAACAAAATTTATGAGCCAAAAATTAAAGGGTGTTCATAACCGAACCTCTTCCCCTATAATATAAAATGTTTACAACGAAGACAGAAAATGCTGGCATCCCTTCGTTGGATCAGCTCCCCTTCCTTCATATACTAACTTCTAATCGCAGTAATTCGAGCCCTCGGGCTGGTACTGGCTGACATTTCATGGTCACTATCCTGAGGCTGACGAACTAAACCGCTTTTCGGCGCGTCGAGCTCCGCACGCCTCCCACAATGACGATTCTCATTTGCCTCCCCTCCCATTTCCCCTTCCTCTCGAGCCATGCAAATACGAATGATTTTTGACGTAGATAACGAGTTTTTAAGTAGATTTTCGGGTTTCACCTTGACTTATGAGTTCCTAAGTGTTTATATTTATACTGTTTGAAATTTTCCAAATTCATATTTTTTTGTAAAAACTGAAAAAATTAAAAAAATTACTTTTCATCGAGCATTTGAATATCTTAGTTTATGATCACAGTTAGATGTCCTATTATTAATCACAATCATTCATATATTTTTTGTTTTTGCATTTCCATTTTAGTTCATTTAATCACTTAAAACGTATGGGATCAGCAATAAGGTTGGGTTATCGCTGTGACAGATCCAAATTAAACGTCCTTTTCTAAATCACCTGCTTCCGTTAGGGTCGACTATTGAATCAATGTAAAGATACTACACCTGAGACATTCTGGAATAAATGGCAAGAGATAAAAAAAAAGTTTCTATATTTGTTTATTCCGTTACGTGAAGTACGTCACTGTAGCATCCCCACGTTGATATTCAGATTCTCAACCTCTTACAACAAAGTATGAAGCTAAGGTTATCAGTCCTATGGCAAGATTGCAGTCAAATACTAATTATTTACGAAAGCGACAAATAGCCTTCCTCGGTCTATTCCAAACAATCAACATAAGTACTTTTCCATTTCCGCCAGTATATTTGCGCCAATATGACCACGTGCAACAAACATGACGTCACCTCGCGGAGGGAAGATACTGGAAAGGTTTTCTTATTTAAAAGCAATACAGGACTCATCCTGAACGCTATCTTTCTGAAGATTTATTATTGGACATAAGTGCTTTTACTGCTTTCTTCGGTATTCCTGATAGCCAACGTATAATTTTAGTGGCTCGGAGTTTCCTCGGAGCGATTCGACCGACGGGAAAACACCGAAAACGTCCGTAAAAGTGCATCGCTCGTGTAAAGCACCGGCCGTGATTGCGTTTATCGGTAATTGCAGTGAGAGACCCCTCCGCAAAAATGACTTATCGCGACAAAGCCGTTACCGCATCGGTGGATTCGTAGGATTCCCGCGTATAGTCCAACGCGCCGCAAGTCCTCATGCTGCAACATTTATAAAACGGCATAACGGTGAAAGCTTCCCACTTGTCCCGCCAACGGCGTCAGTGTCGCCCGTCGACACGGGGTGTAACGAAGAAGAGTTTCGCGTTTCATGAAAATAAAAAGACGATGATTCGCCGTGGACACAACGCGAAGATAATCGACGCCGCCTCTCTAAACAATGTATACCCCGTGGTGGCATCGCGTCGCATTAACGGTGCCCCATCCTTTGGATGCTTGTTGTTCTTGTGCGATTGTCAAGAGGGTCAAGAGCGAATATTCCTTGCAGAAATTCTTTGTACATGAAATACGTATACGTGTCTGGGTATCGAATGAGTATTTATGCCCGTACCCAGCGTTTATCTCAAAAATGAGTGTGCACGTGCTCGCGCATCTACGTTATGGATGCTATTTACATCTCGCGGCGTACACTTTTCCAGACATCCAAACGCAAGCATGCATAAACTATGTTCGTCGGCACACGAGAGGGCTACAAGGAATGCCGGCCACCTACGCGTTGCATACTCAGATAGCGAAATGTCAACATAAGGCATGCACTATGCCTGACTTCTCCTAGTGACATAGATGTATATGGTACCAGGTTCTAAGCTTCGTAGTGTCACGATTGTTCGAAACTGTACGCACAAAAAGTGCTAAATTAAGAACAATATCCAAACGAATTGCAAGATGTGATATCATAAACATAAATACTGAAACTTATTTTACCTGTCACGAAAATCTTTATCATTATGGAAAACAAAATTTTGTAAACACAAAGTCATGTCCAGTTTGCAATTACCGTAAACATAATAGTCCTAGTAATTACACATATAAACCAAAAATATGTAAGTAGCATTAGACATATTTTAAATATTAACTTGCACCTACGGTGGACTTTCACATTGTATAAAGTGACATTTTCACTTTTAGATACAGGGAAACAATCGACAAGTGAATGTTCACTTTTAGGAGAGTGGTCGGATCAGCACTCTATATGAAAGTGAGATTTCATAGTTATGCATCGAGTTTTCACTTTAAGGATTTTAGAGTGAATTGGGCTGAAAAAATAATTTTTTTTTCAGAACAAATAAATAGCAAACCCCAATAGTCCGATTATGAGAAAAGGGTATATTAGTATATCCCTTCGCGCGCATAAAAATTCCGATGCATACGAGAAATGCCGATATCGACGTAATCGTTTTGCCCCAGGGAATCGTTTTGGCCGTAACTTCTCTACTGGCATTACGAGCATATTAATTCATACCTGAATTCCTGCTACATACGTAAAATACAAAATATTTCTGATTTCTTCAATGCGTATTAAAATTTGTTTTTGAAATTGTAAAATGTCATAATATTAATTAGATAATATTAGATAATAATATACCATTTTTTCATAATAAAAGATATTCTTTATTTTTTTTTCATATATACAGAATAGATATGTAATAGTAAATTAGATATACAATTTAATTACAAAATAATAAAGATATGCCTTTTGCAATTAAGTTGAATTGAATTTAACACAAAGTAATAAATACTTCGTATTAATTACGAACCGCAATCTTTGAGCACTTCAAATCTCAAGATCTTTCCGGGGAAGTATTATAAGCAATTTGAATTTCAATAATCCACCGCAGTGATAAAGCATTTTAATTCTTCATTCTTACCCAAGCAATAGATGCGATTTCTTACTTGCTTAAGTCCGTTACCTCCATTAATAAACTACACGCGGGAAATTTGTCTTATCTCATTCAATACGTAAACGTGTACAGATGAACGTCTGTAAAGACATAGGTTCATATTACAATTGTTTATGAACGAAAATAAATGCTTAAAATGAATAAAACGGGGAACTATATTATGCGGTATATTATGTTAACAAAAGTGGAATTGATTTGCTCTTATTAATTTTAAATTATTCGCAGTGGAATATAATAATCTTACGTGAAAATTAATTAAGGGTAATACGATTTGTAGGGAACAATGCTTAGAGAAGTTGCTGATGACATTGGCATTTTTGTTGGGTCTAATTTTTCGAATGTTTTGGACGTGGGACTTATGGTTGCAAAGTTTATTCCGAAATTGCTTAATTTTCACCATAAATCGTCTTATGACCTGGTTAGATCCAAAAGGTCATAACGGGTAGAGAATCGTGGGTATCGTTATGTGGAGCAAACTATATTTTATATCTTATATCTCAACCAGAGACTAAGTGCAACTATGCGATGTGGCATCCAACTTATCTAACTAATATTGCTAATACTCATAACTTTATTTGGTCTTGCCCTTCACACAAAATGACGTGAGGGTGTTGGTTGTTCCAACAAGCCGTTTATTATTCTGCGTTCTAAGTAATAAATTGGTTATAAAAACTGTGAAACAAGGAAATAACAATGCTAAACAATTAAATTTGTAAGTGCAGATTAGTAGTGTGGACCTAGTCGTACTTACTTCTTATTACGTTTTTTGTTTGTACAAGGATAACATTATTAATGGTATATAGTAGACAAATGATTGGTTTTACTAATATTAGATAGGTAAATCTGGTACAAACATCTAATTAGGCAGCTTTACTATTTCTAGATCGGAAGCTATCAAGATGTTTTCACTAAATACTTCGTATATCTATTTGTAAAGTATTTATTGAAACCAATCCAAGAAATTACAAAGCATGTAAAGACACTTGAGTGTGTATATCCGATTGCTTTCCAGTTTAATATTTCACACATATTACCTACTTCATACAAATGTCACAATCAATGTTCTATTAATCTGTGTCACTAATTATATCTTTGTGATCACTTTCTTGAGGCTGACGAAGTAAACTGCATAGTGGCGCGTCGAGCACCTTGTTCCTCCCACCACAGTGTCGAGTGCCGGGCGTTTACTTCTTTCATTCGCCGTATCTCTCAAACCGATAAATAGTAATGGGGGAAATTGACAAGAGGGGAAAAAGCTTTATGGGAGTGCGAGGAACATATTTCCAGGCAGTGGGGAACAACACGCTTGTGGCGACATCGTACCGATTATTTCATCCCTCGAAAATTGCTTCATGCGGGTGATGTAAGTTTGCATACTTTGGTTTGCAACGAAAAGGCAAATGGTCCGAGAGATTATGAGACAAGCATAACGATGTTTAATTCGAACATTAAGTAGTACCACTGTCACTCAAGGAATTAGATGAAGGGGGTTAATGTAGTAGTCTCGTTCGGGTAGTTGAAAGTACTAATTAAAAGATAGTGGTGGTTCGATGCTTCTGGTTTCGTTTGGAGATTTTGGATGCTGTACAAGGTTATACTACCACTGATGGATGGTGATGTGTTTTACCCCTGTAGTGGGAAGCGCTAAGTTTCCTTTCCCACCACGTTTCCCTTTCCTACCTACGTTTGGGAATTCTTCCCATCTGCTCCTTCTCACTTTGTGGACATTATTACAAGTTGACATATTTTCGTTTGGATATTTTCCCGCCTCCCGCTAAGTTGAATAAAAATGTAGTAAAGTTTATAATTTGTTGTCGATGGAGCTAATGAATTTATAGCAGCTAGTACCTGCCAACTCGAACTTCACTATTTTACTATTGTTACGCTAACAGACAACTGTTGGTTCTACTGGTTAGGTCAGAAGTCACCAATACCAGTCTAACTATCTTTGAAATAGTACAAATACCCACTTTCCCGTATTTAGATACTATAATGGTGAAGTCGGCGTGATGGTCGTGCGGGCTAAGGCGTCAGTCTTAGTCCGCCCGAACTGAGCGTCGCGAAGGGCCCGAGTTCGAATCCCCGTCCTGCAATTTTCTCTGCTTATGTCCAGTGTGGAATAACCGGGGAACTTTGCTGGGCGAAGGTACGAATTTGGGACCGCTGCCGACCCCCGTCGGCAGTTATCGGTACCGTCAGCGTCTTATCCGCGGTCGGTACGTCGTGGGTCTTATCTCGGATAAAGAGGGGATAAGCCCCGCGTCGTACTCGCTAAGGCACAGACCGCCGAATCTGCTGGTGGTACCGATATTGGGGAGGGGGGACTGGCTCTGGGTGGGTGCTGTGTGTGCCTATAGTTCTGTCTTGTACTGTCTGTCTCTGTCCTGTACCTCTCCACCCGAGAGCCGACCCGCAAATAGACAAATCGTCATTAACGCGGGGGAAATAACCTGTCCTTTGTCCTTTTTTGATACTATAATGGTATGTAAGCTTCGCGACTTGTCTTAACGAGATAGGAACTTACTTGAAATTAGCTATCAGGTATAAAGATACTGCATTTTCTCTAGAAATACTAGCAGTTATTTGGTGTCTACCAAAAAAGAAAGGACAAGTACCCAGCGGAAGAAGTGCAGGTAAGGATTGTGAAATGGAAGTACTTTGGTCTGCTCGCGGCGAGGAACGGTACATGCGCACAACCAATGCCGTATAACCCAAGCGGCCGAATGAACGTTGCCCAACAAAAGTAGCCTATCGACGATCGACGATGTTAAAGCTCCGTTCGCAGCGGTGGCCTCTAGCATTTTCTCCCCGATGTGTATATACGTACATATATTTACATCGATGGAAGGATCCCCGGTGAGGAGACTCTACGAACACACCCGCGCACATTGACAGCGGAATCCGGCGCTGATAGCGACCGTAAATTACTGCCGGGTAACCGCCAATCGTGTCTCGTTTGAATCTGCGTTTAGTTAATAGGCTGATAGGAATCGCAGCATCCCGATGCGGAATAACGATTCAACGGATTCGCAGTACGACTTACATAGGAGAACCAGTGGACCCAACGGGCGACAAGTACTGCTCAAGTATTGTGACCGATCCGGAAATTCATTAAGACCGACAAGAAAGATATTAATCATCGAGCTATTGTAAGAAACCTACCTGGAAAAGTTACCAGATTGCGACTTCTGTATGAGAGCTTAGTAAAAATCGATGGACATATTTTTATAAAAACATCCATTCCTCGATCAGTATCATAAGCAGATCAACTCAATTTACGTTACAAAATAGTCCTAGTGGACCAGGATGGAGATACCTACCCACCTTGACTGCATGTTCTTCAAGTGACGACATTAGTGCAAAGAATGGGTGACGTTTGCTGCAAACCGTTGCTGCAAATGGATTTACGCTTGGTGGCACTACACATCTTGGTCACTATTGATTATCGCTATTGAACCAGTTTATTATGTGGAATATTATCAGCCCAACAAATTTGACAACTATATGTGTTAGGTTACAAGTTGCATGTCATAAGGAACAAAATCAGACCAACAAAATGACGGATAATTTAGCATATTACGGTACCTGAACGGCTATATTTTTTTTATATGCACTCTGAGATCATGCCAACACTAACAATTAGTGTTAACCACTAAAATCGTTCGTTCCTATACGAGTAGGAGTCGACATATGATCTTTGAGATGAATCCGATTTAGACATTTTCCGTGTTACGAACCTTTAAACTTCTTGTTCGCTTGAGCCTAACACAGGGTCGTAAATCAGAGTCTCCATCATATGATTTCCGGCGAAATCGATGGATCCGATCCCTGGTGCTTGAAGCCAATAGTCTAAGTATCCATATAGAAGCGAATCATGCGGGCGTATTAAACCCAATCGGCATTGTTGGTATTTAGTTTTAAAGAACAATGAAATAAAGACTCAACATCAGTCCTTTCGACTTCCTCAATACAACGATTAAACTAATATCGTCTCTATTTCTAGGACTTTTACAATATATGTACATCTATCAGGTCCCCGATTTTAGAGAGGTATACCTATGCCCCCATTTGGGTAGATTAAGTCTCGTTGTTTGAGATTACCAAATGATAATAAACATCGATGGTGGTCTATGGAAATTTGTTCATGGATATTTTCCAACTATATCCATATGTAATTAATTAATACATAATTAACACTACATATATTAAATGTTCACTTGTGCTTCCAGTGAAATTTTACTTTTTATTAAGTGACGTTTTCATTTTCTCGATAATTTACAATCGCAAAGAAAGAAACGTTGAAAAGTTACAGTTGAAATCATTACTAACATGAATAATAAATATTGTATATTAACAATTAATGACTATTTTCACTTGGTTAAGTTTTCATTCAGGTCGATAATGATGCGATTTCTTTTCTACCTATTTAAAATTTCTTTAAATAGATCAATCGCTTCTGTTTTAAACGGTTGAGAAAGACACTGATAATTGTTCAGAGTCTAGTAATATGTAATAATTTCTACGATATGTAATATATAATATTAAACATATAATAATTGCTATCACTGCAACGGTTACTCGACACTAGATACAGGCGAATCCTCGTCCCTGATAGGTAAATATTAAATTTTGCTATTTATAATACGCCAAGAACTACATACTTGCTTGCGATTTATTTACTCGCTCCAAAAAGAAATTACGTATCACATGAAATTTACGTCGCCCTTACTTATTGATTTATGTTAATTATAATAAGATTACAGCATAGGACGAAATAACTCATTTATCAAACCATGAAATGTGAGCTCGAGGGAATCAAATTTACATAATTTTCTAACATTTATAGGTGCAATGTCGATTCTTTTGATTATTATTTGTTTCTTGCAGATTTCATGTAGTACTAGCAATTAATAAGTGAAAAAAATTGTTTTGTTTGGAATACTAATAAAAAATGTATACTATATAATATCTTAACTTGCATTCTAAATACCTTATGCACATTTAATGTAAGTAACATATTTTTAAACAAAGCTATATTTTCTTAAATATCGAAATAAGAAATAATAGTTTTATATACAACATAAATTATTCGACTCTAATATTCTGGACTTATATACTAGAGTTATATACACTCTAAAGAATTTCAGTCTAATGACTGGTGTGGTTTGAGAATTCAAGCCAATTGGGGTAAGAACCCCCCCCCCCCCCCCATATAGTAACGTTTATGGACGGCCCCATCCTTAGCAGTGTAATGACGTGTTTCACGCATTAATATCAACACAGAACAATAATTAAAGCATACACAAAATCTATCAACAAAAAGCAAATATCGGTTATGAAAACGCGATTTCATAATAAGGGATAAAAAGTATATTTAAAAAACGGATAACTTGGTTTTAGAACACGCTGCACGATGCAGAAAAATTAAAGAATTTTCTAATTTTTTATTTTTAATCTATTAAATTAATCAAAGGATTATCAGTCTTCCATTGGACTGCCAATTTAGTTCAATAGGAGTCGTAGCATTTTCAGTCTGACCAGGATTACCTATTTCACCCCTTCGGACTGAATTTTTAGTCCAACGAATTTAGAGTGTACACTGTTAAAAATTACATGAAATTTAATGTAATTAAAGTCCTGACTAATAATTACTCAATAATATATAACAAGATCAAAATCAAAATTTTGTCGGGCCATTTTTTAAATATTAATGAAAACCCTTTATAAAACCAATTGTGGCTCAGCATTTCATGACAAAGTGGCTGCAAATCGAAAAATATATCCGATGGATTTGGTAGAGCCTAAAATTTCCTAAAAATTGCATATAAAATAAATTGTTTATCTTCAAAACAAAAGTACTGCTCCAGTTGACATATGAGAAATGAAGAGTCCATATAAACTTCACTTTCACTTGGATTTTAATTACACTGTTAAAAATTATTTTTAATTACCAATTCCCATTACATTAAATTTAATGAGTTTTCACTTAAATCTGACTTAATGTGCAGGAACATAGTAAATAAAATGAAATAAATTAAAACAGATTTATCTAAAATTCCACATAATAACTATCTAGCAAAACTGTTCAAAATATGGTTAAAATAAATATGGATTGGAGAAGGGTGCTTACCAAATTCAGCGAGCTGTTTACAAACCTTGACCTATGTTGTTTACGTTTCATGGTTGTCGTCATTGCCGTTCTTGGAAACATTGTACCTTGTTATTAAATTAGACGGCAATAACCAGTTTACCGCAAATATTGGCTTAGTGTGGATCACTCTTCTGTATTTTGGGGATAAAATAATGTCTTCCTGTCCGCTTAGAATTATTGTTGTTCTCTGCCACGAGTGAATATAAAAGCGAGAAAATTGTGAAGAAAACCTATATGTCCGTACTGAACGTATAAACTACGAAATTGTTAACGTCAATAACAACAATACTGATGGTGATGCTGATGACGACGATGACGATTATACTCATATTGCAACCGATGATCGAAGTAGAATATAAATATTGTGCAAAATATCTTTTTCTTGATAATAGTAACACTTAAAATCGTCTACTCCAAAGTCACGCCAAAGTTGTTTAGAAAGAGCATAAAAAGTGTCCATCACTATGTCAGTTAACTTTTCGGTTATCGTAAATAAACATCTAGATAATATTACATAAATTCTCGGATAGAAACTAAATAAAAAGTAATTAGGATATTCGTGTTAAACATTCTGAATACTTTTTCTCCAGAAACAGCAGAAACTGTCCGCAGTTTATCTCAAAAGTTATCAAAAAACAATCCATGATTTTGTATGAAAGGCCACATTTTATTGCTCACAAACTGGTCAAACCGAACTTCTTCAAGGGCTACTCTACATTATATTGAAATTTTAAAGTGAATTCGCCTTTTGTATAGGCATTTGATGCATATTTTTCTTATGAACCATTTCGCATAAAACTGCGTACTCGCGTTTTTTGGGTCGCTGATTATAAATTTGAACTTAGATATTGCAATTTATGAATTTGAAAAACTGAAATTTCCATATCTGATTTCGGATTTGTAGTCAAGTGCCGACAAAAAAAAATTTTCCAGTTCCATTTTGATTAAATAACATTCACATTTTAGGCAGCCATTTTATATCAGTTATTTGGAATTTTCACAATCTGATTCGTAATTAGCGATCCCAGAAACCTGCGAGTCCCCAGTTTTATCTCGATTCAGAAAGTTCTTGCATTTTAATCGACTATCTTGAATCCGTCATTTTGAATCTTCAATATTTTTTCCAAACGTACACAAATTTAACGCGAAGTTTGACAGTCATTTTTAGTAGTTAAATGCAGTGTACAAAATTTTGGAATGATGCTCTTTATTACCCAAATCCTGCTCTTTCGAATGGTAAATCGAAAAATGCCGCAAGTTTAAAAGTAAGAAAATTACGAACATTTATTTAACAAAAATCGGGATTTTTTTTAGGTTTTTTCACTTATTATTTTGTTATCATTTCCCACATTAGAATACCTAACATATTTGTAAATATCACGTCGAAAATGTTTTGGCTAGAACATACAACTATTATAGAAAATTAAATTTTAAAATGGTGGTTCAAAAATGGCTACCAAAGTCGATTTTTCTTCAAAATCGTAGTCGCATGTATTCAATTGAATAACCCGGATTATATCACTACAAACTCGGTACCCAACGGTTTTTGGTTCAAATCTGATGTTAATTTTCGAAAATAAAGATGGTGGATTCCCAATCCGGAATCAGCGACAACTAGAACCACCGAGTACCAAGGATGAAGTGATTTTGTTTGATTTTAGTAAATACGTTTGCTATGTACGATCCACCATTTTAAACTTTTGAAAACTAACTTGCAAATTTGGAGTCGACCCCAAAGACTTGTGAACGAAGTTTGAAGTGATTTACACGCGACTACGATTTTGAAAAAAAAATGAATGTAGCAGCCACTTTTGAGCCGATATTTTGACATTTTTTTAATTATATTGCGTACTATAATATAACGTCAAAATTATTATTAACTGGTGGAGAAATAAACAAACTACAAATTATTTCAAAATAACATCAGAAATCAAGAAAAACGAAAGAGTTAAATGCTTGTTCGAAAATCCCATTATCGTTGTTAACCTAAGGGAGGCAAAAAGAAGATGAAAAAATACGATCTGATTTTATATACTTTCCTCGCACGATCGGATTGGATGTCCACCTTCGATTCTCTGTAATCTTTGTTTTACGTGTCTTGATCCTCATTAATTTTGTTTTCATCACACGAACGGATATAATCTCTTCCAATTCTCTGAAGTCGTTATTTCGAGCTGACCAAATAAAATCCTGAGCACTTAAATTCAGAACTTCTAACCATGCTGCCTAACATCAAAAGTGCACCAAATGACATCTTTGTTTGAATTATCAAACTTGTAGCGTAAGCTGGACTTACGGAACACTGCGCTTTCTTTAGGTAGGTCTTACATGGTCAATTAGGACCATCCAGAGAGAGAGTAATGACTACATCGTTCTGGGATTAATCGATTCCTGAAGATCGAAAGGAAACGGACTCGGCTGGTTGATTAAAATATCTCGTTGATCACCAGCGCGAACTTTAATTAATGGATGAAGATCTCATAAGTGGCCAGCACTTTATCATTAATTGGACTGTGCTTAAAAAAGTTTTTTCGAGTGGCTCTGAAGTATTCTGTGGTCTTTCCTTTCGACGATTCGAAAAGGAGTTGGTATCATTCAGCGAAAGCAGATATCATCAACGATTAATTCGGTTTGGCATCGATCAATTTCCGGCGATGACATCTCGCGTCAGGAGACCGGTTCCAGTTCTCACGCCTCCATATCAGTGTATTTCTGTAGGTCTAAAAAAATGGCGTGCTCCTAAGCCCCTAAATTACAGAATCGTGGCAAAAAAAGTGCAGTGTCTGACGTAATATCGATGGTACACACCGAGGACAGGAGTCGGCAGACAGAGCCATATCTCGACACGGCACGTAGCCAAGAGTGGGGGTTTTGTACCGCTAGGTGGCAGTGTTACATCGATTCTTTCTCTCTCAAGTAGTAGAGGCAGGCGGGCACACCGGTATAACGTTTTACCGTTGCGGCCGGAGCTATGCGCTCTGGAACGACGGCGGCTCGGGTCCACAGTTCGTTCAACCACAGATGCGACCAACGGAGACGAGGAGGTTCTTGACTCCGAGGTGGTAAGTTATCCCAGAGTCGTGGTACTCCGGTTCGGCCCTAATGAGACCGACCAATCGGGACTGTCCCTGACGTCCTGGTGTGGGTTACGACGATGGGACATGCAGATGATATTTAGCCGTCGAACCCGGGCTTTTTGCCATCTACGTGAAAAAGATTCGTTTGCGGAAGATGGAGAAAGGGAGAGAGTACATCGAGCTCACCGCCGGGAACTGGCGATGAATCTTGCTCGTTTGCTTCGTACGTTATCCGCTTATGCAACCCACTGCGGAATGTGTAAGCATTTTATCGCCCGCAAAAATTCAGACATGATGGAATCTTTTGTAAAACTTGCTTTTCTTTGCAATTCTCTTTAGCTACATCGTCCTCGGCTATTCGAAATATCTCCATATTTTCGATATAATGGAAGGAATATGAGTAACTTTTCGAGGATAATAACTCTGGTAAGAATAAATTTTGTAGTACGTTGTTTTGGTAGCGTCGAAAGTTTCATATCCAAAAGTAGTTTCTTTGTTCATAAACAAATACTTACATGGATTGTAGACACATACCTTCTACTTTCGTTCAAGCTAACTAGGTACCATCTCCGTTATTAATACCACCAACTCGGTTATTAAAACCACCACTGAATTTAATTAAGTTTCAACCCATTAACGCCGCACGGTGGCAGATTTTTCAAAATCCGGAAAAAAATCAAACATCTCGAGAATGCAATCACCAAATTGAATGAAACAAAATGACATTTGAAGATAATTGATAGGAGAACATGGACTAAATTCGAAAAATGTTGTTTTTACATGTTGACTTTGAAAAATCGTGAAAGTCGCGACTTTGGAAAATCTCACAACATATTTGTAATCAGCGACCCGATAAACCTCCACATACCAAGCTTCTTCAAATCTCACATGATATTCGAAATCTGCCATCCTATGAACCCCCAGACACCGAGTTTCATACAAACCGGACAAAATTTGTCATTTATGTCCGCCATTTTGTACTTGGACTATCTCACATCATATTTGTAATCCGCGACTCGATAAACCCCCGGATACTGAGTTTCGTCCAAATCGGACTACATTTGTCATTTATGTCCACCATTTTGAAGCCGCCATTTTGTATTTGGAAAATTTGACTTCAAATTGATAATCAGCAACCCGATAAACCACCAGATACGTATTTCGTGCACATTCATAAGTTTTACTAGTTTTAAAAGTAACGGAAAAAAGATACAAATAGCATTAGTCGCGACTTTCACGATTTTTCAAAGTCAACATGTAAAAAACAATATTTTTCGAATTTAGTACATATTCTCTTATCAATTATCTTCAAATATCATTTTGTTTCATTCAATTTGGTGATTGCATTCTCGAGATGTTTGATTTTTTCCGGATTTTGAAAAATCTGCCACCGTGCGCCGGGAAGGACACTTTTTAAGCCACCGTTTTGACGTCGCTATTTCCAATTCATTTGACGGAGAAAATAACCGTGACATAGTAAATTTTACCGAAAAAATATTGCTCTTTCCGATGGTGTCCATTAAATTTTGAAAATATGTTAATGTCCACGTGAAAATGGAGGTTTTTCGTAAAAAACACGATTTTTTTTAATAAAATTTTTTTTCTACTTCGATTTTCGACCAGTTTCCGGTTTGGAATCACTCTAAAATCTTTGTAGATCGTGTACTTTTAGTCTAAACTTAAAGTATCGATGATTTGTATAATTAATTTTGGTCCACAAAATTGAAAATGGCGGCCAAAACGCCAAATTTTTTACTTAAACATTCAATAATTTTTTTTCTCGAAAACTATGGACTTTTAGAAAAAACTTATAAAAACGAAAAATGTTTAATATCGATTAAAGAATGCAATAGAATTTTCAGAATTTTTTGAAACATTTATATTGTTTTTTCAAAAAAATAGCTAAAAAAAATAAATGTCTCAAAAAATTCTATATAAATCATCGATATTTTAAGTTTAGACCGAAAGTACACGATCTACAAAGTTTTTAGAGTGATTCCAAACCGGAAACTGGACGAAAATCGAAGTTGAAAAAAAAGTTTATTGACAAAAATCGTGATTTTTTACGGAAAACCTCCGTTTTCCCGTGGACATTTAAATTTTTTCAAAATTTCCAGGACTCCATCGGAAAGAGCAACGTTTTTTCGGCAAAATTCACTATGTCACGATTATTTTCTCCGTCAAATGAATTGGAAATAGCGACGTGAAAGTGGTGGCTTAAAAAGTGTCCTTCCCGGTGTTAACGGATTAATGTACTTAATTTTGTTAAAGTTAACCTTCTACCCTTCAACGTACGTACTCAACAAAGACGCAGATTTATATCAAACACTCGTTACTTGGGATATTTTGAACAAAATTTGAAGTTACATTTGAAAAAATCATAAACCAAAATCCAATATGGTGATTTAAAAATTGCCAATTTTTAAGGCTCTTCCTATATTAAAAAATGTTCATCTCATATAGCAGACATATATTTTAAATTTCGTCGAAGTCATATGAAACTTAGGACTTTCTGTCTAATAACTAATTTGATGCTAGATTTAAAAACTTAAAATGGTGGGTTTAAAATAACGAAAAATATTCAAAACCAGATTGTTTGATTATTTCATTCGCCATTTTGAATGTTGAAAAATTAACTTCGTATTCGTAATCAGCGACCATACGAACCTTCATAACACTGAGGGTTTAATCTGGGTTTAAAATAACGAAAAATATTTAAAACCAGTTTATTTGAATATTTCACTCGCCATTGTGAATGTTGAAAAATGAACTTCATACATCGAGAAAAAAAATATCTGCGCCATATTGGATCCCCCATTTTGAATATTTCGAAACTGAGTTCAGGGCCGGGGAACAAAGTTCCGAAAATCAAAACCCCAAAAGGCTAAAATAACGATATTACGTGAGTCCAAGGTATTTTAATTTGCTTTCTTTGTGCCAAATTTTCAAAGACAAAGTGAAGAAAATCACATTGGGCCATGCTATGTGGAAATTTTGTTCCCCGGCCATCACCGACTCCTAAACTACCCAAGTGACTTTTAAATAAATTCGATGAATTTACAAAATGTGTTCGCCATATTGAAGTTAAAAAAAAGGATTTCAAATTCTTTATCAGTCACTCGGAGAACCGGGTATAACTTTCCCAAATGTTGGTTTTATAAAAGTAACATACTCAGGTAGTATTTTGGTAATCAGACAATAAACAATCTGGGAGAATTTTAAGGTTACGTTCTACTTAAGTAATAACCATTTAATTTTTGTTTCCAAGGAAATAGTAAAGGGATTGTGGCTTAATTTTATGTTAAGCCACTGTAAAAAATCCTTAAATGTTTCATGTCAACAGTATTGGATACCAAAGTATCTAACTTTAAGAAAAAGCGTCTGATTTCATAACACTTGTAGTGGTACATCGAATAATCGCAACACCGGTTTGTTTCGTACAAAGGATTATGGCAAATTTTCAAATCACATTTAATGTTTAAAACTTTAATTGTTAAATTTCGTTTTGAAAATGATCGGTGACCTGTCGACCGAAATATAAATATTTTGTTTACATTGATTACTTTGTATACATTCTCAATATTTTGTTTAGATTAATATGAAATGCTTTCTTTACATTCTCGAACTGTACACTCTTATTGAATAGGTCGATGATTTTCCCAAGATTCAATGCATTGACACTTGTAACGTCTAATATTTCTGAATTGTTTATTTATATAGTGGTTTCTCTACTCTTTTTTTCATTTTGCGGTTCCTCTATTATATTTCGTTTTCTTTTTTCACTCCTGGGTGAAGCGAACATCTTAATAGCTTTGCTTCAATTCTTACTGATTTTGGTAAAATTGTCAATTCTTTTTTTAGAGTTCTCTCTTGGATGTTTCTCATTTCTAGAATAAAAATAAAATTGTTGTCAGAAGTCATTATTAATGCTTCGTTTTGTTCTAAAAATCTATTATAATCAACTGTATTACAAAATGTAGGGGTCGCTTACGGAGCATCACTAGGATGTTCGGTAAGGGCAATTCTAATATTTTTCACAAGACGCGTCATCCAGTGCATGGTATAATAAAATAGGTATCAAAACACCTTTTCCTAGGCGTCAATTCATCGCCTAGGCAAATATGCAGTAAGAACATTATTTGTCTGTTACATTTTTCAACTATACTGAACGTAAAACCTTTAATAAATACCTTAAAAAGTATTCGTAATAAGGAAAAATACAGTTCTTCAAATCAGGGGCAATAACCCTTCAAATTCTGACATCCGCATTCCATTTACCGATTTACGTCAAAAATTTAAGGCAGACTCCAATAACGATACTGAAAAAAGGATAAAGGAGCTTAGCGAGACCAAAAGCATAGAATATATTAATTTGTATTATTAAAACAAGTCCAAACCTTGCTAAAATTGTAACGATCAACCGTATCAGAAATAATCACTACAACCTAGCAGCTTCTTTCACGCGAGTGAATCTGACAAATAATTCAACATGTCCTTGTAATGCAATCGAACTGAACATCGACCATATACTTTGGTATTGCTCACTGTATAACAAACAAAGAACAACACTTACACAGGTCAACATGGTTTTGTTGTTGGGAAGCTGTGGATCATTTCCGACGTAATTTTGTGCGTAGAATCAGAATCCGAAGTCAGAAGTGACCCGTCATGTCAGGATTTTGAGATATTTGAGATTATTTATTCGAAAAACGCGTTTTTTTGCTATTTTTCAGGTCATGTACAGAAGACAAAACATTTTTAAGAGTTTTTCCTTTCATTGGATCATGTGGTACTACTCTTTTTCTTTAATATGGGATGCGCAGTATTCTATTACGACTTTTCTTCACCAAGATACGCCAATTTGAAATTACGATATACATGTAAACAAATTTACCTTGAAATGCTCTAGAAGAACAAGCTCAAGGTCAAATTCAATGTCATGAAACCTATATAAATATAAACAACTATATAAAATGTGGATACTAATAACTAAAATCACGTTTCAGTATTGTGACTGTTTTTTTGATAACGTTAAGAAAATATATCTCGTAATTTCAAAATGGCCGTAACTTCGTAAGAAAAAATCTTAGGGTGATCGAATAAAACATCATTTGAAGGGTAAAGGTAGTTCCAAAAGATGCATATAGTACAGAAGGCCAACAAAAATTGTAAACGACTGGTGGAAGGGCTTCAAATAAAACGCGCAATTTGATCGGCCGAAAGAAAATATAAACTATTTATTAGCGATCAACCGGTGACGATCCTTTGTGGGAAAAACCTACGCCGGGTACCGCAGTCGATAAAACATCGATTCTGTCCGTAACAAAAATTGTTGCGTTTTGTACGTAACCTCAAACATAGCAAAATAACGCGTTTTTCGAGTACATGACCTCAAATATCTCAAAAACCTGACGTGATGGACCAATTCTGACTTCGAGTTTGGATTCTACGCATACAATTATGTCGGAAATGACCCACAGCTTGCCAACAACATCGAAAACCCTCTTTTTTGTAGACCTGTGTTATCAACAAACCTTGAATAAATTTTAAAAAATCAGGTGCCTTAATACGAACACTAATATAAACTCACCAATATATAAACCCTAATGGGTTTGTACCCATTTTTAGGATCACTCGTTGTTGAAGGTATGTTTTTGTTGATATCTGTAATCCCGTCAAAAATTTTCTATCAAAACCCAATAATAGTTGAATCCAAAATTTTATATACAAGAAGATCATGAGTTATTGCGCTAGACGTAAACTGAAATTCCAGTTACGTCCGATTACTTACTTTATTTATTTCTTTACTTAAAATTCGTATTTATGCCCCGAATTTTAAACTGGGATGGGTGGGGAACTCCTATCTCAGCCATGCAATTTTACGTCCTTATATTATTAATATTTGATTTGTCTTCAAACATTAACCCTGTGCAGTAAAAAACCAGTGACCTTGTCTTTATTTTAAAAATGTTGTTTAATTTGTTCAGTTTCTTAAAAAAGGGGGTTAAAGCATAACAAAATAGTGTTTAGGGTACTTTTTGAAGTCCTCTAAAAAGAAAATGCCAAAGCATAAAAAGCTCTAATAGGGCTTGAACCTTCGGAAAGGCATAAATCTTCAACTTTAAGAACCAAAACTTGTTAGTCGGGGAGATTTGAGGTCACTGATTACGAGTCCGTAGTCAGGTTTTAAAAATTCAAAATGGCGTATCCAAAATTGCGAGCGATTTTTTAACAGTTACTTGAAGCTTGTTATTTAAGGTTTTTGGGGTCGCTGACTATAAATCTGAAAATTTTAGA
This sequence comes from Trichopria drosophilae, assembly GCA_030407085.1. Taxonomy (NCBI): domain Eukaryota; kingdom Metazoa; phylum Arthropoda; class Insecta; order Hymenoptera; family Diapriidae; genus Trichopria; species Trichopria drosophilae. The sequence continues at coordinate 94,870,760 of CM059586.1, read as the reverse complement.
AATTTTAAGCTATCCGAAATGGCAGCAAAGTTGATTGAGGATAAATTAAATACTGAATATGTGACATATCAAACAAAATCACTGTCATCTTCACAATTACTTTTCCGGAAAGAAATTTACTCTCCAAATTTTTTAGACATATTAATCGCAATCTGGTTATTTTTACTGAAACATCAAATATAAGTTAAGAGTATTCACTAAATTCAGATGCACCGAAATTTTCACATGACTTCAGTTTCGGTTCTATAAATTTAAGGTCTAAGCCTTCTTTTAGGCCCTATTAGATCTTTTTATCCTTTTACATTTTCTTGATACTTCAAGCCCCCATTTGTAAGGTTCTGAACAAATTTAAAATGTTCGTTTTAATATGTTCTTGTTTATTGACATACAAACATTCAATAAACACTATAAATAACACAAATCGATTTTTAACACTCCGTGCGTAAAACACGATTTTACGCACTAGGGCGAAATTTTCATGTACGTAAAATTGCGCTCTACGCACGTCGTATTAAAAAATATCGTATGGAACATGGGCGAAATATCGATCTCCGTCGATTGTGATTGTCACCCTCGCTCCGCTCGAGCGACAAACTTCACACTCGTCGAAGATCGATAATTGCGCCCTTGTTGCATAAAATACTATTTTGATTACACAATGTAATTAATGTTTGATGCGAAAGGATTCACAAAAAAGTATCCAAATTTATGTCTAGAGGATGATGCACCATTGAGTAGAATTCTATGAGAGATTTAAATGCAAGAGGAAAGTGTCCAGCATATGCGGCGAAACTGGTTGCATGGTTTACCATACGGGACCGATAATCATCGAACCGAAGATGCGATAGGAAAAGATAATTATAGAGATCGTTGAACAGTTAAACCGACGTTGGCCGAATTCATCAATCCGTGTAAATAATGAAACGTTAAGTCGAAGCGCTATCATTACGATTACCGTAAACGGAATAGTTTGAGAGCCAAGGCGAAACGGTCTCCTGTTTTAAAACAAATTCGATTTAATTATTCGCAAATAGAGTTTAAGTCAATGATGCATGTATTATTCATGGGGTAAACAATTTTCTCAACGTGTGCCAGGCCGGATCGTTGAACTTGCTGGATAGTCGGGTAGAGAACATTGCGCTGGAGAGTGCGTCAGATGTTATTTGTGTGTATATGAAGGAGAGGTGTGCGGAATCGCAGATAATAGATAAATAGGCAGAACATTTTATGGTACTCCCAAGGCGCAGCGCGATATGCCGGTACCGTAATGCCGGTTTCAAGGAGAGGTCGAATGCGCCACAATCAACAATGCCGCACTGCCGTAATCGAGCCGCATTGTAATCGGAAGATGATTTAATGGCGGAAGACAGTTTATGAAATAGTTGACGACGACACTGACAGTCCTAACCCTTTCCGGAAAAACTCCACAACTGTTCCTTTTGTCTCGTTATTAATGCTTTTATTGTTTCCTTCGCATTTTTACCTTTCCTTCATTTTTGAGAAATGCAGTGATGTTTCACTCTCTCATAAATATACGGACATAACAGTCGTGAATAGTGTACTATATGCTGAACACGATTTTTTTTCAACATACGCTGTCGTAGAATGTTTCCTCGCATGAAAATCAACATTGGTCCACAAAATGTTATTTTCGTCTTAGCAGGCATACAGTTCGATTTTACACCCGACATCGCGGAAGTAAAGTATGACAGTCGTTTCCTAACCTTGCAAGTAACAAATTCGAGGTATAAAATCGAATTTTGTACCCACTACGACTATACTTGTGTATACGGAGGCGATTGCCGAGTCCAGATGCGAAAATATCTATTTTTGACACCTCCAGAATAACATATTCCAACCTAATTTCTTGTGCTGAATGAAATCTCTTATCACATTCTCTTATCAATAAATGTAGTCAGCCTTGGATTACAAAAATTCACCAAAATTCCTAGTGAGGAAATTATAAGAATAGTTTCACTTAGACCTAATGCACGTCTTTGACGGTCAAATCAGGATGTTTTTGTGATTCATACTTTTAATTTTTGTAGCTAATTTTGTTATGATGGCAGAAACTCGTCTGCTCTAATAGAAAATAATGCCAATTTTACTAGAAAAATCCACAATCTTTTTATAATGGTAACGATGGAAAGATTGGATCGGGAGACGAACTCGGGACCTTCCGATTGCTGGTCGAATGTATTTTTGTGGTACCAATTTAATTTAAGGGTTCTATCTGGTTGAATTAAAATTTAAACATCTAAATATGTTACGTTATTGTTTTATTGACTGCGGTACCCGTCGTAAGTTTTTGCCCACAAAAGTGGTTTTTCCTACGCCATTGCATATCCGAATGAGGGTACCCTTCGAAGGAAGGTGCCCTGTTTAGGTGAATTATGTTTAGCCCTTCCAAATTGTGACGACCTCTATAAAATCGTTTGTAATTTGGATATTATAATATTGATGTATACTATGATGATTTAGTCCATTTAAATGCTCGAGAAATTGAAAAGTCGAACTAAGGTGTGCAAAGTGACGAAAAAGGGATGTTGTTAGGTTAGGGGTCCGCGCCATCATCGGGTCGTCACAAGTTGATCGCAATAAATTGTTATATTTTTATTCGGCCGATAAAATTGTGAGTTTCGTTTGAAGGCCTTCCACTAGTCGTTAACAAAATTTTCTTTATTATTTTCTAATTGAGAAGCTTCAAAAGTGAACTTCAGTCTATTATTACTTCGACTCAGACCTTAGGTCTGGACGAAGTATTGAATTCGGTCACTTCAGGCATGAAAATTACCCTATAGTTTTTCATCAAATTCGACGTTTCAGATCCTAGAGACCCCAATTCAACAATAAGCGATAAGCGTAATGCTATAAATTTTTTTTAAATACCTGTCTTGGCATAACTTAGATCTGATTAGATTTCGGGGCAGATCCATCCGTCCATTACTAAAAAACATTAGCCCCAATTAAGTTTCTTCGTAGTTTTTTGCATTTCTTTTTTTTCGATCAATTGTTTTTTCGACTAATTGTTTTTCGATCAATTGTCGTGGAATTCTACAAAAAGGGTGCTTTGAATTTTAATGTATTTAAAACATTTTCTACTATTTGTTACATTTTCTAATACGGTTAGCAAGAACGGGAGAGAGCGGGTATTCTTGGAATATAGGCATGCCATATGTTTGTTTGTAAACAACTTTTCTAAATCCAAAGAAAGTGGAATGTAAACAATGCATATTCCGGTAATAAAATCTTCTTCCAAAAGCGTATATTTTATAATTTCATTCCATTTATTTCAATACCGTTTATTATTATTTAGATCGAGGGAGATCAGTCTGCAGTTTGTTGATATTTTCTTGTGTTTATTCAACTAATGTGCAAGAATCTTTAATGATTTTTCATGGAATTAAAATAAAAATATATGAGAATTCGATTGAAAAGTTTTTTTTAATTGTCTTGAGACATTAATGAGGCATCAAAAATCTTAAACGATTTGTCGTATTATTTTTATAGATGTCCTCAATAAAAGATCAAAATTAGAACTAGTCACCGGCGAAAAATCATCAGAGATACGATTGTATTTTTTCATTATTGTCATATCTGCCGTTTTGTATTTTTTCCAAATTTGTTTCTTCCCCAATTTGGACTAGACTGGAATGTAACAATTAAACATATTACCTCTTATTTTTTCCACAGTTATTTCTAGAATACGTGTGATTTAAAAAGAAATGTAAATAAATAAACACAAAGCTTCGTGGTAGTATTCGTGAAAAACTTCCTTGTAGAAAAAAACGAAAAATCGTATTAAAAATAGTACTTCATAGTCCTATGGTAGAATAATTATACTTTAATTTTCGGGGTCTGTGCGACGACTTAAGTTCATAGTGTTTGAAGTTATGAATTTTTACCCATGAGATCCATCACGGTTTCAAAATGTATATCAATTGATATAAGAATGTTTAAGCAACTACAAAAATTACTTAATTATTTGAAAGTTGTTATCAAATCAATTTTCATAATCATCCTCTTGCGTAAATTGTACTTAAGAATATTTTTATAGAATTTCTTGAAAGTAATGGACAGTTCACTTAACATTGTTACGAAAGAGACATGACAGTATACGTTTGTAGAATTGTTCCTCTGATGTCTTATTTGAATCCTTTGAATAACAAAACATTATTAGAAACACATACTCTCAAATGGGAGCATTAAAAACTTCTCTAAAACTCAAAAACGGTCGGATTAACTTGCTCAGTCTAATATATAAAAGTTAAAACAAAATATTTGAAGCCTCTGGAGTAAGTCGTTGATATTACTCCAATTAGTAGTGTAGGTTATAAAGATTGAAAATCGACTACTTTAGATTGAACATTTTATTGGTGTTATATTGTTTTTAGTTCATTAGGATGAAATTGTGCTCTAGTAGTTTTATCGTATACCCTGTCAATTTCCCGACAGCTTCTGTGGATACAGTGATATAATAACAATATTATTACTATGACAAAAGGTTCTTTTCATTTAATTAAACAAGAACCTGGCGCGAGAAGCGACTACTTCTCTTGATTTTAATACATTTATTATACTACCCACGAATATTGAAAGTGACAATTTGATTGCAAAACTGCGGTACATTTGAGGTTATGTAAGGTGATGGATGTTTAAGTATTGATAAATAGTAAACGGAACAATGTCATGGTCTTGTTTACTACGAAATAGTTAATTTACTTATTTTGTGGAATTCCGTGTTTTACTTTTGTAAAACAGTGTCATTAACTATACCTTTTCCATTAAGTATATTCTTGAACAATATTTATAATAGCTGATTATAAAATTAAAAATGGCGAATTAAATATGGCGGATAAAAAGACAAGAATTTACTGTAATTAGATTGGTATTAGTTGTTTTTGTTGTCGCCGATTGTAAATCCATTGTCAAAACACGCAATAAATGACAAATTTTCTGCAATTCGTGTTCTTCATATTGCGACATATGGTCCTAAATAAAAACTATTGCATATTATATATACTATATAGGGGAAAATGAGGTGATTCGGATCTATACCTCCGAAAAATTAATTTTTAATTTGCAAGGTAAAAGTCAATAAATCAGAATTACACTTGAGCTTTAATATCCTTCTTCTACATTTTTATTGAAAATTACATGATGGTCGGAATTACCCATAGTTTTTCATGTTCTGAAAAACTCTGGATAATTCCGCCTGTCCCCTATTATTTTCAACTCAAGTGATGTTTAACGCTTCGACATTATATAAAAAGTTTTGCTCCATATTTTGCAAGAGTATATGTAATTTTGTAAGTTACTTAACCAGTGCAATTTTATATGCTATTGCTTACATTATGAAAAAAAAACGATCCAAGGTCGGAATTACCCTGGAGGTTGTAATTATCACGTTTTCCCTAACAGTTAACATAACCTACGAGAAATATGTTACATAGATGTTACTCTTGCGAGTAATGCTGTATGTAATAATAATTCATAAAAAGTAAATGAGTATGAGAAATATTCACACAAGGTGTCGTTTGTTTGTTTATGATTGCATCATTAGTTATTTGTTGAATTCGTCGAATGCCCAACGGGCACGAAGGACCCAAATGTTGCTAAAACGTTTTTAGAATATTCCAGAAACGTTCCTAAAGCGTCATATGTCTGCAACTTTTACGGAACGTTTTATAATCGTTTCATCCATGTTCTAAAAACGTTTTAGAAACATTCGGGACTTTCGTGCCCGTTGGGTGAAGTGTTGACTTTCTGTCATTATATCTTATGATCTTGCAAATCAGTGAATAACACATGAATTCTACTACGTTTTTAATATACTTAAAATTACTAATGTACACACAGAGAAAAAAAGAAGTTCATACAACCATCTTACAAAAGTAAAACATAGAATTTCAAAAATCGTTAAATTAATCTATTTCGGTAGTAACCAAGACATGACATATCGTTCCGTTAACAACTTGCCAATACTTATACATCTATCACTTTACATAATCCCAAATGTACCCCTATTTCAGGCAAAGTTTTGACGCCAGACTATTTGATCCTGGTTTTGTCGCGAAAAACAAGATCAAAATTTGTATACTAAAATGGAGGCGGCGAAGGAATGGCAACGTCACGAATCTAAACTAACCAGTTAGAACTTCGTCTACTCATATTAAAGCCTAAAAGAATATGGGTGCCCAGTTATTTTCCGGGGAAATTCTGACGAGAAAATTACTTCCGTATTGGAAAAATACCATCCAATTCCCCTTTTTTCTAACTTTTCTTCATAGTTCCCTGTTCTCCATTCGGTTTCCACCCATAACTTATTTCTCTTCTCTGACTATGTACCGTGATATTGTTCTTTCAACTTCAATCACCCATTTTAGACACTTTTCCTGCAAAGTCTCTACTGTAGTCCCGGTATATTCGCGTCTTGTTATATTTAAGTCCCGGCATATTTCTCATGTTCCGTCCCCTTATATTTGTCCGCTGCCCGTCTCTTTTTCCCCCACCTTGCGGGCTGGGGCCTCATGAAGGGTCTGCTGTAACGTCACGAACATAACGCAACTGACGGGAGTGGGAGAAGCGCCCCTCCCTCTTTTGGTAATTATAATGAGACGTGAGGGGAGGACAAGGAACCGAGCGGGTAAATACATGGGTTAATGATACAAGATGAAGTGTCCCATAGATGCGCAATGAATCAAAAAAAGGGAGCGCAGTAATCCTTGTAATATTGGCCAATTTCCATTGGCTCATTAAAGCTCCCCTCTTCTTTTGATGCGCAACACTTTACCTTCTATTCCCTACATCGTGGGTAAATATACCGGGACATTATTGTATTTCTATTACTATTTACTCAAATTTTAATTTGCATCATTTAAAAAAATGTTGTCAAGTGTTTTCTTTGGAACAGTATTATAATATAAAGTTTTTTTTATATTCCCAAAATCATTGACATTCATTAGTTTTAAAGCGATGTAAAAATGCAGTTTTTTAAATATACACTTCAAAATTCGACAAAAATCGTTCCATTGCGCTTATTTACTTTGCTTCCTCATCCTACATTCACGAAAGGACCTTTTAATATACCGTATTATGCGAATATTGATTTTCGATATTTGTTTGCTTTGCCATTAACGAAAAAGGAATATTCAATTCTGAAAACAATTCTTTTTAAGAAATATTTTATCTTTACGAGTTTGATGAGTTTTCATAAAAAAAAATAATAAACAAACAAAACATATCTATTAAATTCAACATTCCAACGATTATTTTATTTAAAAAATTTATTTCTGTTTCAAATGTATCCAATTTTTGGACAGTTCTGTACCAATCGTTTTTGGTGCTGATATTTTAACTTGTGCATGCAGTAGCCGAATGCGACAACTCGTTCGTTGGCTCAACACTCCAGCTTTTTTCCTCATGCTTCGCATTCAGCCAAGGACCTCTTGCGGCGATTTCGGATAACGGTATTCAGTGTTTCTTATTGTCTTTTTTATTCGTTTTTTCTTTCTTTTCGCGAGCCATGAGTAATCGCGAACTACCGACGAACCCGAATCGCTGATGTTGATTCCAACGAAATGAACTCATGAATCGGTGTTTCTTCGCGCGATTAAAAATAACCTGAATGCTTTATTATAATTTATGTTGCACGTAATCTGTTCGAAAATTTTGGATGAAGATATTCCAGAATGCCCTGCTCTCAACCGTATTACACTGTAAGTGTCCAGCAATGACCATGAAATGTGATTTACCGAAAAAATCTTTGTCATTTATTTTCAATCATCATAAGCAAGTACACACAGCCATATTCATGAGGATACGGAATTTGTCTGCTGCTATTTACATTACAAATTATTTTAACATGTATTTTAGAAAGTGTTTTAATTTTTTAATAGTCAATCAACAAATCAAAACTACATTTTCTTGTTTTATTATTGAGTAATACATTCAAAGATGTAGTAAATCGTCTAACAAATTACGAAAATTTAACTCGACATTATTGTAAATTGATACTCAATTACAGTTGAAGAATCAATATGTAGGCACTTCAATAATTCCAAGAATACTTCATACTACAAGTAAAAGTGAAAGTGTCATTATATAAAACTGAAATTTCTCTGTAACAAGTGAATATTTAATATCTACATAATTTTACTCGTATATTTATTGATAACATTCAAACAAGATTAGTAAACAATCGCATTCAGCATTGCTTCTAAAAGCATCAACTTATTTTTATATACTATTTATTATCTCGTATATTACCACTTGCGAGAATGCGTATAATGTTATGCGCTACCCTCGCGTTCAACGCTATTCATTTGCGCCACCAAACGGTGAGAGTTCCAAACAACCACTTTAGCCTTTCCGTAATCAGGCGACTCGCGGTCGGCTTGAATCTCGGGTAAATAAATAGTCGACTAAAATATGATTTTCTTTTTTAGTTCAATAAACTTTCCTGAATATTTTGCTTCAGAAATCAAAATAATCGTTATAGCCCTTTTAAAAAAAAATCGATTTTTTATAATCTATCGTAGTTCTAGTTGTGACTTTGCTAGGCTTTCCTGGACTCAAATTTTATTGAAACAAACAAAAAAATAATGGATGCAAATTCTAGGTCTTCTAAAAATCTACAATTTTCTATCTGTTATACCATTTCGCGAAATATTGAGAAAAAAGGGATTTTTTCCTTTTTTTGTCATTTTTAACATGTGAAATTATTATATTGTGAAGCTTTTCAGTTCATTGATTGGCAGGCAACACAAAGGTAACAGACAGACTAAACAGTTGACACTGCTGTCAAATCTTGCTTTAGTAAGTCATTACATCCAGATTATAGCAAGTACATAGATAATTTTAACAACAGTTATTTGGACTAAATATAAATTAGTGTAAAGCATGTTACAAAAATAAATAAATAAATTGTATAATTGGTAGAATAGAACAATTTTATATTACTCTTTTCTCAATCGTTTTAAACATTTCATATATGTATACGATGGAGATATTGATGCAAAACTTATTAAATCATTCTTATATATATATATATAAATTAATTCTTAAACTAGAATATATAGTCATTTTCATAGCTAAATACGCGTTTGCAAAGTCGTTGCATTTTTTTCATAAAAATTGCATTTCATTGTAATTATTCATTATAACGTATAAAAACAATACAAATAATTTTTTAAAATGCATGAAAAATAACTGTAAGCTATACTACTTATATTGTATAAGGCCAATTTAGTGTAAAAAATTATTTGGATTTTATATAATATTACTCAAACATTATCATTTTTTGCGAGTAAAAATTCGGGTGATCTCCGAAGCCACCTATTTTTAACAATAAATATGTATTAATATACTAAAATCGAATCCTACGGCCTTAAAATTTAAGTACTAATTAGTCCTAAAGTGGTGTTAGAAGAATTTTTTGTTACAGCATTCGGTTTTTATCTAAAATCTAATAATATGTCGATTTGTGATCTCCGAAGCCATTTTCGGCAACCGCATACAATATTCATTTACGTGTATTTTTATAATTAATCATTCAAAACATTTTAAAAAATGTTACTGTAAACATATACGGGAGTTATAAATCGTATATTATTTATACTACAGATATAATTATAAACAACAATATGTCCAGAAAATACCTATTTAGTTGTAGGCATATTCGATAAACTTATAATATTTCCTTCCCTCAGATGAACTCGAAATTTGTTACTCATAAGTTTTTGGGGTCGGTGATTACGAATCCGTTGTCAGATTTTTGATATTCAAAATGGCGGATCCAATATGGCGAACCAATTTTGTAAAAGAGTTCCGATTTACCTGAAAATCTTTACTCCGGGGTTTTCGGGGTCGCTGATTCCAAATGTGATGTTAGTTTTTAGAAATTTAAAATGGAGGATCCAATTTGGCGGACCAATTTTGTAAAAGTGTTCCGATTTACCTGAAAATCAGTACCCGAAGGTTTTTGTCGTCGCTGATTATAAAAAATTTATAAAAAATAAAAATACCAATCATTTCAATTTATCCTTATGAGAAGTAAGGTAAGTTTTCATTTATTTTTGTCTTCGCTGTGTGAATTGATGTAAATAAAATTCAGTGACTTTATTTACGTGCACTGTAAAAAGAAATACTTAAATTAAGCAAGAAAGTTGACTGAAAGTCAAGTGTAATGTAAACAAGACCGCATAAACAAGGACAAAATTATGCACTATACATTGGCTGATTTTAAGATGTAATCATTTTAAGTATTTGTTTTTACAGTGTAGATGGCAAACTAGTGATAACATATTTTGCGAAAAGGCGATAGTTACATTGAATTGTTCCTCGTTTAACCGTGCCTCAAAACATTTTATAGTTGATCAGAATCACGTTCGGCATTCACATATAGTTACGGAATCACGTTTATCAAGAAATCAAGTTTAGTATTTTATATCATGTAAATATGTAAGCTAATAAATAAGGATTAATTTTTAAAATATCATAAACTTGATTTTTTCTTATATTTTATGTATAGTTCACGAAAGATAGTAAAATATTTTCGAATATCCATATTTTTACAATGAATCTTAAAATTCTGCGACTATCAAGTTTCATATTAAATAAAAAAGTTTCGAATTTTGGTTCGCCATATTGGATTCGCCATTTTCAATTTAAAAAATCTGACAACAGATTCCTTATTAGGAACCCCAAAAATCCCCACCTAAACAAACTTCTAGTCTATCGAACAATTTTTCTGTTTTTGGTCTGCCATATTGGATCCGCTATTTTGAATTTCAAAAATCTGACACCGGATTCGAAATCAGCGACCCCAAAAACCCCCGAGTAACATATTTCTAATTAATTGGATAAAAGGAATAATTTGTAATACGATGTTAAAATCATGTTAATATATTAACATTTAAGAAGGGCTATAAAATTTATAATAATAATAATGAATTTTGCGCAACATCATATTTTCACTTTAGATTATACCCTAGACATGTTTCAAAAATAACAATATTTAATTTCATAAAAAAATTTTGCCTTGAACATTTTTCGGAAACGGGTCCTTTTCAGTAGAATTACCCATATACAAAATGTCGTATCTTTTTTTTTAGCTGGTCATAAGATTCTATTTCCTAGCTAGAACGTATAACTTTTCCATACATACCGATATAAAGGTACGTATAACATAATATAAAATAATTAAGGATTAGAGGTAAAATATTGTTAGGCTTGGACCTACAAAAATAACCAAGGACCAATCTGAAATGATTGTGCCATTTTGAAAAATTGTATTTTTTTTCTCAACGTTTCGGACTATTTCAGTCCCTTTTCAGGAGAATGCAATAATTAGCTAAATTGAAACTAACGATCTATGTCACTGCTTATATACTCTTTATCAGTGTTATTTGAAACATAGCCACATTTTTACTATTTTTATGTTTATAAAATAATTAATTTTCTTCTTTTTTCTATTTGTCAAACTTGTTCTTTAGCCGTAGTGACCTTTAGCAACTTGAAAATAGTGACATGCACTAAAAAATATATCAAAACAAAAACGCGCAAACCTGGCCTAAATGTTATAAGTATCAAATGACTCATATCAATAATTATTCTACTAAAATTCGCAATAAAGTTTAAAAAGTACACACTACATTAAATTTCTATTTTAGTTTTTTTTGAGAATGTCTTTTAATTTTAAACAGTCATTAAGATTTAAGAAGAATGAAAACGACTTCTTTTTAAAATGAAGATCTGAGATAATTAGTAGTGAATTTAGGGATGACTAACGAAAAAGATTGAGAGAGGAAGAGAAAGACGGTGAAAAAGAAAAAGAGAGAAGAGGGTTGCTGTTAAAATATCATTTACTATTTCTGTAAGATGATCATTTTATCGTATTTCATGTTAAACTGTTTTTATTATGACTTTAATAAAATCCCTGTTTAATGGTTCATATATACAGTGATAAAATAAAAGAATTAAAAAAAGAAATGATACAAAAAAAGGAATGGTCACTTTCCGATAATTTCCACATTATTTGTGGCAAAATTTACTTAATTTCTGATCGTATTTTCACATTGAAACTAATTGCTTCCAGTTTTAATTCTGATTTGATCCTTTTATCCATAATCTACCTTATTCTAACCTAACCTAACCATAATTACTTTTATCTGAAGAGGGCTACAATTCGAGAGCTGAAACGTCATATTTTTATTTTTATTTTTAATTTTATTCTGTTATTTTTATTTAAAACCCCTTTTTTTTCTTTCTTTTTATGGTGACCTTTTTTAAACACTCATACAATATTATCGTAATGTAACGGAACGTATAACGTAACCTAACCTAATTTAACTTTACGTAACCTAACCTAATGCAACCTAACGCAACGTAACCTAACCTAACCATAACAAATAGATGAAATTCGTTTCTCAGGGGTTTTTGGGTTCGCTGATTACGAATCTGGCCTCGGATTTTGAAAATAGCGCATCCAAGATGGATGAACAATTACCGCTAGTTACGACGTTAAATTTAATTCGGCGAATTCAATTTAGTCAACACGTGTTGTTCGTCTAATTATACATTTTTCTATAGAAAATTAAAATTATTGTATGTTTATCATCTTGAGTTAAAATGTGATTCGTAATCAGCGATTTCAAAGATAATACATCAAGTATCAAAACAATCCCAAAGACAGAGAGAAAATAATAATAACACAGGATCACAAACAAAATTTGTTTCCAGATAACTTGAAAAATCTTATAGATTTTCGGTCGCTGAAAATGAATTACTTGTCCAATGTGACCCATGATATCAGATATTTCAAATATCCTAACCTCAAATTGCCAAAAAGGATACTTTTGGCTATTTTTCGGATCAGAGAACTTAAAATCCTGATGGCTCAATTTGGGTAACAAATTCGTTGTCAGCAGCCAAAAATTTATAGGATCCACTACCTCTGATTCAAGTTATCTCGCAAAAAAATGTTGTGGTCCTGTGTAATTTTTTTTATTTTTTTGGCACCCTTATTTCATTCACTATTTTGAATCTTTGCTTAGGAATATCGGAGGATTTCATCAACATTCCTTATCGTATAGTTTCGTCAGAATTACATTTATTGCGAAAAAACTTATTTTACCATTTTTGTCCGTTTATTTATACTAAATAAGTGACTTTTTAACAAGAAACCAGAAGTTTGGGTTTAAAAGATACAAAATGCTACCAGAAAATTGCCGGAAAGTAAGAAGAAAAAAATGTTTATGGTTTCAAAAAATCGATATAAACACCATAGATCCCGAGGAAAAGTAAAAGTAAGAGCAGCAACGAAGCTTAGATTGAGGATGCTTAGAATATAGTGGTCTCGATTTCAGGGGATGCCCTTCCGCGATTGTTCACGGACAATTAAGGGACAAGCCGCAATTATCCTTCTTGTAATTGTACGGCTGTAATGCCCAAGACTAACGTTCGGTTTGGTGGCAAAGGCCGGCCAGGGTCAACGACCATCGGAATATTCACGTTGGTTTACAAGGCGCTCCCCGGGCTTGGCCTGTAGATACCAAACGCAGGCACGATCGATATTGCAGTTTAATACAAATCGATATTAATCGATTCGAGTCTTGCTCCAAACATTTTTTGATGTCGAAATTCGGATACCTAATTGAGTCACGACTGCGATTTGCCATTATTATTATGGCGATAAATTTTTCTTTCGTTCTGTTATTTTTTCTTAAATTTCTCTAACTTTGAACTCTTAATAACTAGTCAAAAAGTAGAATACTTAACGTAGATATTTAATAGAAAAATATTCGGAGTAAAATTTTTCCAAAGGCTGACTTGAAGATTCGGGTCTTAGTCGGGTGGTGCAAATCACCGTTTTTACTCCATTTTCTTTATATTTTAGTCTTTATACTTTATTCTTTATTTATAGGTTTATTATAAACCATTAACATGAAAAAAATCTGATTTTGTTAAAGAAAAATCATTTTCCCGAAAGTGTCGTCAGCTTAGACTCTGAACTTTTATTTCACTTATTCTTTAGACATTCTTATATTGCACATAATTTTCCCACTGTTGTACTTACAAATATTATCTCAGATTTTCAAAACTAAAATGGCGGAAAGGAGAATGGGTAGATGAGGGGTATCACAGACAGTCATGTAAATTGACTATGTCAAAGTCAAATTTACATACAACATTCTTGTGAGTACTTGTATATTCATTTTATGTGGCATTTTGCTTAAATTACAAAAGGAAACTTTAGTTTTTTTATTTTAATTAGCATAAAACTGATAAATTTCACAAAAGGACACTCATCTGCCATTTTAAAATTTTATAATCTACCTTCAGATTTAGAAGGACTATACGTTAAACTGAATTAAGGCAACTTTGTCCGCCATTTTGGATCCGACATTTTAAATTCTGAAATGATTGAAAATGTATCTTGACCAGAATAATATCCCGAGTAGAAATTTATTACGGCCCTGATCAGGGCCTGACCAAAAACGTTACACCCTGATCAGGGCCTGAACAAATTTCTGCTCGGGATGCTTTTCGAAGGATTGAGTATGGCTGCTTAAATTTGTTGAAAGTCTAACGATATTTGTAAAATGAACCACTGATCTTATTACTAAAAAGCGATTTTCAGTTCTGTTTTCCATGCGCAAAGTAGCACTCTGCATAAAACTAAGCAGTAATGCATAAACGCAGTAATTAAGCTTTTACGTTTTATAATTAAGCTTCTATTTATACGTAAAGTTTTACGTAATCGCTGAATTTGGGAACAGCGTTTGTAAAAAAGTACTGTTTTATGCCCTAGGGGTATAATGTGAGTTTGTCGGCTACTAAGAGTTTACTCTATCCTTTAAATAATACGAACGGTAATTGTAATACAATAAACAACATTTTCTACCTGAATTTATTTCAAAACCCAATGCTATAAGGAATAGCATAACATATAATAATGTGTATAGTACAGATACTATTAAAAAAAGACGCTTTTTTTTACCTAGCGATAGAAATTCGAGATTCTTGAGTCTTAAGTTTTAAGGCAAAGGTTTTAAATAAATACATTTTAGGTTGAATATAATAGGTCAAATTTTCATCTCGTATGTGATTCTACAGTGAAAAGGCAGAAAATTCTCGGAAAATTCGAAATAATTATTAGAGCCGTTGTTTTTTAAATTACATTTTTCATTTGAAAATTAAAAATTTGTCTGATTTCATGATTTTGTTGGCTAACAATTACCACGAACAATAAAATAATATTAAATTTAATACAATATAATTTTTTAACAATTTTCATGAATACATAATTAAATATGTTAGCTATTAGACTCTCTCATAGTTTCGATGCATAGAAGTAAAAATAAGAATATAGTTGTATAAAAAGTGAAATTTCCATTTCAATTATTGAGTCTATTATTTCATCCAATCGGCATATGAAAAATGGGCGGTATGATCGATTCAGAATGCCCATTTCTTCTATATGGAATAATAGTATTTTTCGATACAAGGGCGCCAAACGCCTACCTACATTTCATAACAATATCTCAAAGATATCCATAAACTTACGGAGGATGAAAACCGGCAACAAATTGTGTCGTTTTGGGACGAAACGGGTTAATATATCATGAAAATTATAAGGCCTGTTTACAGAACCCGATTTTTGACATTAAAATATTTGGTCAGACGCGACGTAATTATAACAATCATGGCGGCATCCTTCCATACGAAATCAGTTTCAATCTCATAAGTTTAAATGGTTTGAATGAATCCGGAATAATGGTAAACCGCTGTTAAAAACATAAAATTACTCGGCTTGCTGCGTCTCACAAGTGGATATAACAGTGACCACAAGGAAGTGGGGAATCCTCCAAGTATAAATCCTTGAGTCAGGTTCAAGCTCGATGAGTCGTCAACCCGCATAGTTCAACAATCTCCGAAATGGCAATAGCCGCGCTTCCCTTTCTTCCACGTCGGTGTCTACATCTTTTTCGGGTGTCCCCAGCAAAAAAAAAAACGGAAACTCTTTGTGACCGTCTGGCACTGAGATTTGACTACTTCCATAAACAAATCCCTGGCTTTTTTTGCAAATTCAAAATTTCGCCAATCAGCTGGAAAAAATGTAATTAAACGAATTTAAAATATTTTTGGAATTGCTATTTTGATTATTTCTAGGCGAAAAGCAGAGACTCTCCCTTTCGGTTGATGTCGCGTTGTACACCCGGTGTATACTCGGAGCTACCGAACGAAATCGACTTCGGTCATGAGACTCGTTGCTGTTCGGTCCTCCGAGCACGTCGAGTGTAGGCCGATCGCCTAATTCTCCCGAAACAGAGGTCGATAGCCCAAGGAATCCAAGGTCAATGTCGCCTCGGCGATGGCTCCTCTTCCTCGTGGTAACCAAATCGGACTCGCCGGCGTGCTACCAAAATGAATTTGGCTGCCGAGAAGGCGATTACGTGCCGTTGCGTCATTCGCCGATTTCGCTTGTTGCACTCGAAAATATGATTGACTCATAATTACATTTCTTTCTTGCAGCATCCAAAAATGATGTTTAATTTAATCATTTTTTTAACCGTTTAAATTAAAGTTTAACGTGTCAATAGCTTTTTGTCTTTTGGTATGTTTCATGAAAAATGACATAGCTATGTAATAATTATCTTTACAAGATCATTGTCGATAGTGTAATCTGGCCGACAATAATGTAACTGGTAACGTCGTCACATGGTGAACGATCTATGATATACTGACATGGAATCTGTAACATCGTTGGTACTTCATTGCTTCACTATTAGTCTTGAAATATCGTACCAATTCATGTTGTCAGACAGTTGATTCTTTAACCCCATACAGGACATCCTTTGAACGTCTAAACATCCATTTGGAGAATTAGAAGATAAAAGAAAGATCCAGATGAATTCTGGAGGAAGCCATCATGAAGTTGTGATTATGGGCCCAAGAGAAGTGCTCCTGAATCATTTGAAATCGATGGTTCGATGGTCGTCATTAGAATTATCTCGACACGATCGATGTTATATTAATGACAACCATCGATTTCAAATGATTCAGGAGCACTTCTCTTGGGCCCATAATCACAACTTCCTCCGGAATTCATCTGGATCTTTCTTTTATCTTCTAATTCTCCAAATGGATGTTTAGACGTTCAAAGGATGTCCTGTATGGGGTTAAAGAATCAACTGTCTGACAACATGAATTGGTATGATATTTCAAGACTAATAGTGAAGCAATGAAGTACCAACGATGTTACAGATTCCATGTCAGTACATCATAGATCGTTCACCATATGACGACGTTATCAGTTACATTATTGTAGGCCAGATTAACAATTATATTCTGGTACATAACAATCACGTTACGAAGGATGTTGATGAAATATTACTGAAGACAGATCGAGTGACAATCAGTTTGACGACGCGAGCTATAAACGAATTAACTTTCTGACGTCATTAGAATTAGCTCGACACAAATAAACCAAGACACATCAGTGCACTCCTGTTTGCTGCGTTATTGATTGAAGAAAAAGCTTGACAACCCTTCTAAATCGAGAGACAGCCGGTGCTAAAAATACGTGTCGAAAATTCAGGCAATTTCAGTGGAAAGGTCGTCAACCTATACGACGTGACAAAAAATACCACTCATAGACGCATACACCAGCATACGAATTTAACGTTCGCATTCGGGGCAACATTGACATTCAAATGGGCCTTGAGCAATCTCCTACGTATATCAGTGAGAGATGAGAGTTCTGTATGCGTGTTGGGGGTTTTGCGATTCGCGTGAACTCTACGAGAGTCAATGACTCGAAGATGGCATATCTGAGATACAACTTCGGCTTTGCCTAAAACCTGAAGGTCGTTCGACGGCACTGCCCACCTTCCTGATTTTTAGAAAATCGTTAAAAATATTAGCGCAGATGGGAAGCGTAACCTAAAAAGCCTTCGACTTTTTTTTCCAGGATATGCAGTTTTATTTATTTATTTTTTGTATGTTGTGTATTATTGCTTTCTACTCGTTTTTTTCTGCTTTTGACCAGTCCGTTGAAGGTATGTAGGTGATTCTACTGAAAGGGACTGCGTTTCAGACAATTTTTATGAACAAATTATTTGTTGAGTTAATGTTTTGAAAATCTGAAGAAAATTCATATATAGCAACTCCAGTATGTAGGATAAAGATCCAAAAGTTTGGCTGGTTAAATAGAAATTTGTAACTATTAAACATTTGCAAATAACTCATTCGTCATGTTGGATCCGCCATAGAAAAAATAATTGACTAATTCAGATTTAGAAAGTACTATTTTTCTCGTGAAACCCAATCAATCTGTCTCGATCATGAAAATACGTACTTAAGTGAACATTTTCTACCCGAAGTACATATAAATGCAAAAGTTGATACAAAAACACATAAATTATTTGCCGATAATAGTGATTGGTTTCTTGTACTTATGTTATTCAGTCATTCTTTAAATAAATGACATTTCGATGTAGCAACAAATTGAAAACGGTCATAATTTTCAAGATAAATGACTAATATCTGTAATTGAAGATCCTCGCCGAACGTACACTCGAGTTGCATCATAAATTTTTTAAGGAAACATTAGAGTATGCACAGATGATAAAATATTTCCGTAGTCTTCCTGGTTGCAGTACTTATCGCGTTTTCCACCTTTCTGCTTTAGACATTTCACCCGCATTGCAGCAGGCGTCTTCATAATTACAGAACCTTTCGATTCTCTGTTTTTAATCGCAAATATTAATGCAGTCGGTAATGGGACAATGTTTGACTTTAAATGTTAAGTAATCTCTTGTATATTAAGTACACACTTATCAATAGACATTTTTTAAAATGGTTGCCAATCTTAACATTTGTGTCAAGTGAACATTGTTTATAAAATTGAAATTAAAATATTTTTGTTTTGAAGAGAAATTCTCTTTGTTTTGAATTATAGCGGTAATGTTTGATGAAATTACATTTTTACAAAATTTAATATGAATCATTAGTCAATGTTTTTTTTAGATGTATTGTTTATTATTTTTTGTCATCATAGTTTTTGAAAAAAATATGAATGAAAAGAAAGTAATATTAGCGACTAGAAAAGTACACTGTACAGGGTGAGTACGTGCGTTACTTATTATTGAACGAGCATTACTGCAGAACAGAAATACCTGCATATACCGGGCATTCGTCACAGAAAATCAATCTATTGAATTGAACTCTTTCCTAAAGAATATTTAAGAGATCAATTTGTTTCGAATTTTCCA
Organism: Trichopria drosophilae; assembly: GCA_030407085.1. NCBI lineage: Eukaryota > Metazoa > Arthropoda > Insecta > Hymenoptera > Diapriidae > Trichopria > Trichopria drosophilae. The sequence goes on along the minus strand of CM059586.1, from coordinate 94,851,483 downwards.
AAATCTCGTTGATTGTATTTCAAAAACTAAAAAAGACTCTCTTTGATCAGGATTAAATTTGACGTGGGTTCTGATTTTTTTCTTCATTTATTCCGTATTGTTATAGTATACTATGTTAATGGTATAAGTAACTTTACATAGATTATTATTATTAATATTAATGTATATTAATGTATGAGAAAAACTAAAATATATTAAACTAATATAACTCCTTCCTTAGTTTTGTCGGTGAATTTAATCAAGCAATTTTGGAAAAAAAGAAAAGAAAGAAAAAAAAAGAAAGAATAAAAACAAAAGAATAAAAAAAAAAGAAAAAAATACATTGACCCCCTGGTTTTCTAAAATTTCATGCAACATAGAGGGTTCCACCAAGTCTCATTTTGAAGCTATACTTATGTATTTTTTAGATGGCGGCACAAATACATCGCTTTAAAACAACAAATTATAAAAACCGAGCTCAAAAGACATTCGTAGAATTGCTTGTGAAGGCAAAGTATTCTGTATTAGGGCTTGATGTTTTATTTTTTGGTTTGCAGATTACAAATGTGAAATAGCATAAATTATCGCCGTTTTTTAGCTAAGTAATTTTCATAGAAAGAGTGGATGCATTTTTATATAAGTCTATGTATTATAAGTTTCATGTTTGCTCTTTCTGAATCTGAAGTCCATTTTCCAATATGTTTAGTCGTTTTTCCAATATCGCGCCCAGAACGGCAATTTATTAAATCGAAATTCTTTTTTTTTGTATGAAAATGAAGTCCAATCGATTCCTTCTTTTAGGTCTAGTGGAGTAATTGGTTGTACCAAAAGATAGTGTAAGTCGCGTCCTCGAATTCAAAATGGCGACTTACAAATGGCGTCATTTTCAACAAAATGTTTGTTATTCAGTTGTAATACTTTTGTAAATAAACATACATTCAATACCAATTGACAAGGAATAGTGATCAGGAACCCCAAAAACCCCTCTAAATACATTTGTACAAAAATGTATAAAAATGTGAAAATTTAACTGCTATATTGGATGTTGAAAATGTGGAAAAACATCTTTTATCAATTGGTAAGGAATATCGTAGGAATCGATTGGAATATAGTTTCATATAAAAATAAAAGAATTTAAATTAAGAAATTACTTTTTTTTTCAGGGTTTTTGGTATTCTGGGCGCGATATTGGAAAAACAACTAAACATGTTGGAAAATAGACTTCAGATTCAGAAAGTGCAGACTTGAAACTTATAACACATAGACTTATATAAAAATGCCTTCATTCTTTATATGAAAATTACTTGAAACGGGTTGCGACAATTTTTTAAAAGAAATATTAAACGCAGACTTCAATACTGTGTTGAAGATTTTCAACACGATTTAAAGGATAAGATCATTTTAAAAAAACATTCTATAAAACAGAATTATCATACTGTGCAGCAATTGGTAAACGTTTTAAAACAAAGTAAAAAACTTAGCATACCAACTTTGCAGTATACCAAACAATCATCAAAATAATTCTTCAATCCGAATGAAAAACTGGTACTTTTTAAAATTCATCCGTATTTATTGAGAAGCTCATTTTTTATGTTCACCCTAATTTTTTTGAATTTTTAAATTAATTTAGAAAATGTGGAAGCATTTTTTCGAAAAAAAAAACAAACTTTTCTTCGTGTTAAAATTTATGGCTCAACAAAATTGTTTACTCATTTTATTTTACAACTAATGAACTCTTCGTAAAAAATTACTAAAAAAATAATTTTTTCAAATGTTTTTAAAGGTTTCTTTCATAGAGCTGATTTTGTTGCCCAACCCTCCCCTTAAGATTCATAATTATCCAATCGAAAAAGTTCCTAGTAACCAGTTTAAAAACCCGATCGAGTTTTGAGTAGTGTACGAGCCATGCTAGATTCGCCATTTTAAAATTGTTAAAATCTGACTTCGGATTCGCAATCTGCGACCTAAAAAAAACCCTAGTCACTAGTGTCGATAAAATCCAATCACTTTTTAAAAATTCGTCAGCCATATTCAATCCGCCATTTTGAATTGTTAAAATCTGACTTCAGATTCGTAATTTTCGACCCAAAAAAGCACCAAGCTCTAATACAGAATATTTGGCGTGCTCAAGAAATTCTATGAATGCCTTTTAAGCTCGTGTTCTATAATTTGTGGTTTTAAAGCGATGTATTTGTTCCGCCATTTTGAACTTTTCAAACAGGCCACAAAAAAATAAAAAATACATAAGTACAGCTTCAAAATGAGACTTGGTTGCGTCAAATTTTGGACAACCAGGGGGTTAAATTTTACAAAGAATACAAATAATTAGAAAGAAGAATCATACAAAAAATTAATTAATGAAAAAAACATGAATAAATTAACAAAAAATGTTAGTTGACTTTCTAAACGACATATTTTAATTTTAAAACACTTTAAAAAAGAGCTTTCAATATGTTGTCCCTTCCGCTTTAAAAAAATGCATCGTAATGTCACTCGACGTTTTTTTGGATCACTGAATTCGAATCAGAATTCAGAAGTTGAATTTATTAAAATCCAAAATGCTAAATTAGTATACTGTCCGACACTGATTTTTTCTTTGACAATCGCAGTATTATTTCCAAACGGATTTTTCATGCTGAAAACGATAGCGCCAAGAATTTTTCTATCAAATCGCATTTTTTGAGAAAAGTGAGGTTAAGTTTGTCAAAATCTACATGGTTTGCGATATTTTAACTGTTCTTGTAATAAAAGAGAATTTACTTTTGACGAGGTATCATTACGAATGGATTTCTCATACCTGAAAACAACGGCATTGACAGAATGTTTTGCTGTATTAAATAAATTGAAACATGGCTAGAACGCACATTTTGACATATTTAACCTCACTTTTCTTAAAAATCACAAATGATATGAAAATTCTTCTAAAATTTTGTCGGTCAGTGCTATAGCTCCTAACGTAGACATATATTGCCTAATGTTATCGATTTTTTTTTCTTTTTTGTCTCAGTTGCATTCAATAATAAAACTTTAAATAAATCTACAAATATATAGCGTGTATAATTCAATAAAAATATCCTTATTTATTTATGAAAACAAATAAAGGTACTTGAAATACAGTGCATCACAGTTTCCGGGATAACAAACGGAAGTAATGGGATGATCGTGTGTGGTAACTTTTCGTTTTTCATGAACGGCGAGAAAAGTCGAAGCCATTCAACCTAATCAATCTATTGTACTCGGGATTACACGCCGAACACCTTTGTGAAGGATTTGGATTCTCCAATATTTTTACGGCTATCTGTATGGCCAGTAAAAGACGAACTTGTCGGTTTAATGCTCGTTAGGTAGCATCTCGAAAAAGGTCATTTCCCGGAAAATTATGTTGATATATTTCTATGGTCGGACGTTACTTGTCAATAAAGTATTCTTGCGGTTCAGGAGTTCGTATTTCATCTAAGGTACTCCGATCTTATCGATATATTAAAAAATGTTAACTCTAATTTATTAATAATAAGAAAATTTCATGTAGTCGTCGATCATGTAATTAATCGTTTCTTTTTTAAGAAATTATAAGTTTATATTATAATGATTTAGAATTTATAGTTTATGTCTTTCAATGTTATTTTTTCTAACTTCATCATCAGGTTTCTTTTTGATACGTTCTTCTATTTCTCGTGATTTTTTAAAATTCACATATAATTTATAGTTTTTTATTTTTCATTGTTAGACAATGTTGTTTTTGTCTAAAATGCTGTAAGCGAATTAAGATTCGATTTTAAACATTCAAATGGCGAAGCCACTTTGACATTAAATTGGAAATTGCCAAATTTGCAAATTTTTAATTGTATTAGATAGTTTTTGAAAACGAAATTTCCATCTAGATTTTTCAACAGATTTAAAAATTGAGTTGTCACATTTCTTTAATGATATGAAGCGATTTGTTACATCCCGAAAGCGTCAGAAAATTGAAATCCCCCTATAATTTCATTTCAACCCACCATCTTCAATCTGACATATTTGATTTTGACAATCGGATAATAGATTCATAATTATAATCCTATATCCTATTTTTGCACCCTTTGAGGGCACATTTTTCTTTTGAACTGGTTATTTGTCTTAATCGGTATCTGACGAATCTAACCTCAAAATTTGAAAATTCAAAATGACGGAGCCAATGCCGCTGACAAAACATTCAAAAATTAGCAGACGAATGCTTGATTATAAGGATTTTCAAGATTACTTATTGCATCTGAAGTCAGATTTCTAAAATTCAAAATCGCTAATTCAATATGGTCGATAAGCTATTCGATAATTAGCAGATAAATGCGAAGATTTTTGTAATTTGTTAATTATGATTTCAACGTGTTTAGTAATAATATGTTATAAAGTGTTTAGTGATGTTTTTATTTTTTTCATTTTTCTAATTTTTTAAAATTTTAAAAATGTTATCCCTATAATAATATATAGTTACACATACTTATAGCCGGAAAGATATGAGGTATTTTCAGGAAAGGGAATAAATATAATTCATTTTTCCTAAGAATAGAAAAAAATATATTTTTTAATCTTGAGAAATTTTCATTCTTCTGCCCATATTTGTTCCACCATTTTGAATTTTCAAAATCTGAGACTAGTCCACTGCCGAGTTTAGCCTAAATTTCCACATTTGTTTATTATTAATGCTTTATAACTTGATTTCATCTCTTTATATGGAAACGAGATATTCGGAAGTTTTCAGGATCACTGATTACGAATTTAATTTCAAAATTTTAAAATTCAAAATGGAGTATCCAAAATGGCTGACCGAATTCGTAAAAAGTTAATAGGAAGAGATGAGTCCTGATACTAGGGAGTTTTTAGGGGCGCTGATTACCAATATGACTTTAGATTTTCAAAATTAAAAACGGCAGATCTAAGATATTCTCATATATTCGTAATTTTTAATATTTGAGATCTGAGGTTCATTTTGTACTATATAATGCGTTTAATAGTCAAACTATGTAATTCTTTTCGTCTTCCATGTTGGATCAGTCGGTTTTAATTTTTAAAAACTGTTTCTGGATTCGCAATCAGCGTCCCGAAGAACTTCAAATAGTTTTTTCACCATTTTGTTATCATGTAGCTTTGTCGGAATTAAATTGATTTAATAACAAAAAAAAACATAACTTTTTAGATTTTATTTATTTATAAAATAAGTGTGTCTAGCAATAAATATTTTATACGCCTTTATTTTAGTAAAAAACTATAAGTCATAAAAATATTGGCGTCAAAAATATTAGATCAAACAGCCTCGGAGATGAATTGTAGAGCTTGGAAGTAACTTTGAAATGAGCCTAATTTTGTTAAAATAACTTCAAACAAAGACAACTTATTGCAAAAAGAATTTTTTTTCTAGTCTTCAATGGCGCGCCAATCACATTGTAGGCATCGGATCCAATTTTGGTAAAGGATTTTTTTGTTTGTAAGTTCACATAGTATACCTACCTGCTATACGATCCGCGGTTGTGGGACACTTGTTTGTATAATATGAATAGGCGACTGAGTGTCAACAAACACGACACTTTCTAAGAAGATTTTTGGAATGAAGTTCGAAGGCTGCTTCCCACTTAGCATGACCGAAAGTCTTCATGTGCTCACACGTCTAGTGCGACCACTGAAAAAAATAAGTGTTTAATTAAGACCAATAGTTAGCTAATTTTAAGACGTAACAAAAAGAACCAACTGCTAAGTAGACTGCAGTAGAATCTCGATATAAGAACTATTGCCGTTCCGAGCTTCCCCGCCGACCATCGATATAACAACCTTATTAGGAGGGGAAGTGTAGATTCCCCTTCCCTTGCCTGAACGCTTTGGCCGGACTGTTCCGTTTCGTTTGTTTCATGCATACCATGTATGGCGATATGTGTGTGGAGGGGATACATCTCGAACGTCCATAGTCACTATAACGATAGAAAAAGGGTTCTTATATCGATAGGCTCTTATATCGAGATTCTATTGTACTTCAAAAGTCAATACCCAAATATAAATTTTGACTCGGCCCTGATCAGGTCCTGTTCAGACTGCCTGAATATATTTCAGACCCTTATCGGGGTATACTATCAGGGCCTGATCAGTGCTGGGTATGGGCTAGATACATTAGAGTCCAGGTAAAATTGCGTCTCGCTATATTTACGTCCAAGTATATTTGCCCGGTTCCGTCTCGTTATATTCACTTAACGCCGTTCTCTTTTTCCCCCTCCTTTCTCCCCCTCAGAAAGGGCCTGACGGACGTAACGTGACTGATGGGAGAGGGAGAAGTGGTACTCCTCTCCTTTTGGTGAACATAACGGGTGGGGAAAGCGAGGAACCGAATGGGTAAATATACCAGGGCTCTAGTGTAATAAGAAATTCCTATTATTGAATTGTAAAAAGTGTTATTCAATTATGAAACATTGATATTCTGCAACTCCGTCCTCAAATCCCCATTGGAGAATAGTAATTTTTCATTTTTTTTGAAGATGTCCTATAAAATTTCTCTCAGTGTAGTTTTGAAAAAAGCGGTCTCCATTTTTTGGGAAATTCTTCATTGTATATAAGGGACATACCTACGAGTGGATTTATAACCTTCACTATCGAATAATATAAAACTGACTTAAAACCTGACTTTAAACAATGTTTCATATTGTAACAAATATTTTATGGGGAAAGTCTCCAATTATCCTCTCAAAGATTAAGAGTGTATTTGAACATATATATTTTTTGAAAAAAACAAATAGTAACCAATTCTTCCAAACAGGTCCCAGTAGCATTTGCGTGCAGTTCAATATTTCGAAATACTTTCAAAGTTTGAAGAAATTCACATAGCAAAACAGCCCGAAAAATCCCACAACAACGTCGGCGAATTAGGAATAAAAATAAGTCGAAGACGTTCGTTTTCGAAGAACACCTTGCCGATGAGTAAAAAGTGAAAAGTGTCCCTTTCGTCCGCCGACGTCCAATTAAAAAACGAGTAAATCAGCCAGTTTCGGAAAAGATTGAAATCCTAAGAGGAACAAAAGGGACCCGAAGAGCCAAAACGAATTCGGGGGAGGGGATCGGTCATAGGCTATAGGAGTGCGAGAGAGACGGGGGTCGGTGGAAAGACGAGACGCACGAGGAAGAGGACGACGGAGGTGCGCTAAACCCAGACGAAGAAGAAGCGGCCGCGGAAGAAGAAGGTAAACGAAACCCATACATAGGTCTACACATACTAGAAATAGTGGTGTATAGTTGCCCCGGTCGTAGTAGGAGGAGGCGATGTAGGAAGTGGACGCATGTGCGACTATATGAGTGCGTGTACATGGCGTTTCACGGTGGTAGTGGTGGGGGTTCCCGAGGGGTTGGAGGGGGTAAGGGCTATGCGGCAAGAGCACCTGTGGATCTCTGTACCGTGAGCCGGTAGAGTCACTCACCGGCCACCACCATCGAACCTCCAAACACGGTGTGTACGCTTTCGTAACCAGCAGCCAGCGTGTGTCGTCCAGGAAAACCTCGCGACGACCCCTCTGTGAAAGACGTCTGTGACTTGAAAAGTGAGAAAAAAAAAACAAAAAAATTGTTAGTGCTGTGATCTGCGATTTTGGAACCGTCCTAGCAAAACCAGTGCCTGATAGTGGAATCCTCGGACACGTCACTGCGGCTTTTGACTCTTGCAGGTCGGCCGAGTTCGTTACCTCGTGCACGTGCGCTTAAAAAACAACGCATCACGACGATTTCCAGTCATTTTTGGCGTTTTCTTTTTTATGGCTGGTACCGGAAGTGCGACCTCCAAGATGCGGTGGAAGCGCACCATTTGACACGCGAGTCCTGGTCCAGGCTACGAACAATCGACGCACTCAAGACCACGGTGTGCAGTGACAGTCGTGAAGGATAGCCAGTGCAGTGATCGAGATAATCGATTTTTCTTCGGCGATTTTTGGTTTTCGTTTATTATTCTTTTGCGACGAACAACGAGTGGGTGTGACAAAAAAGCTCCGATATTTGGATACCGGAATATGTGGTAGCAGACATAAGCAACATGCCGAGCACCATAAGAGGTGAGTGTACGGTACGCTTAATTGTCGCTTGGTCAAAACCTTGGAGCTTGCTCGCGAAACCGTGACCGTGATTCCCGATATTTCCTTTTTTTTTTACCGTTTTCTCACGAGCATTCGAGCGTTCTAAATAAGCGGTGAATGGATCTTCCGTTAGCCGCGCACCGAGAGTTCCCTGTTTATGCGACGACGGTGGAGGTGCTTGAGCGAGGGGTCCGGGGGGCGGGGATACCGACGAGGGGGTGGGGGGATGCGGTTTAGCCCCATAGGAGGGCAGATTTCGAGCGGTGACGACCGGTCGTCCGCGATTACGGTGCCTTGCCCTTGGGTTATGCAATTCGAACTCGGAGGAACGGCCAGTGGCCGCCGATTGATAAGGCTCCCTCTCTCTTTCTTTCTCTCGGTTCGGGGTTGCGCACCGTCGCTGTTTTTTCGGAGTCCTTCCAGAGTCGTTGACCTTTACTTCGTCAGCTCCTCGCGAAAACCAAGCTCGCAAGTCGCTACGATTGCTGCTCCCGCTTTTTGACTTACCACGTTTTCTTTTTAATTTTTTTTTGTATAAATCCCATGCGTGAAATATTTTTTGTTATGTGATAATCCTTATTCTTATATGAGTACTGTGAAAGCAAACAAATCATTTTTTTCGGTGATGTTTGGGAAAAAAGTCGTAAAGTGATCATAATTAATTTTGAGTGTTAAATCGATGGGATTTTGGAACGTAATATTTATATCTTTGAGGAATTATTTAATCTTTTTATAGTTGACTAGTATTGATCTTTTTAAAATTTTGTACTTTTTGGTCCAAGGTCGAAAAGTTGATTTTTACGGACACGTGTGTAAACAAAAATATTTTTTATAAATTTTTCGATCATTACACCAAGAGATCTAAATTCTAATTTGCACATTATCAGATATACTGACAAGAAAGATCGGTAGAATTTTGGCATTTGACATTCTAAACAAATTTGGTAAAAAAGACAGTTATGTAAAATAAGATACATTAAAAAACTTAAAGTTTATTTTAGTTTAAAAAAGGACTCTCGAGGAAAATAATCAAATGCATTGAAAAAATAATATTTTTTCAAGCTTTAATTACATGTTAATGATAATTAAATAAATTAATCTATTAATAATTTAATCATTTAATTAATGCACATAATGATTAATAGGTATTTAATTAATAAAAAAAGAGTTTTCTATAAATTGTATATAAGGAAAATCTTTCGAATTTTTAAATTATTATTTTGGAAATTACATCACGAAAACATTTTTAATAAATTCAATCGTTTTAATTAAAATGCCTGACTTTTTATCATGTTTTTAAATAATTTAATAAAAAATATCTGATGATCAGAGCACCACGTGATAGGTTCAATGAAATGTTTGTATTAGAAATAAATATTTAAAGAATTACAAAGCAGTTTTGACATCTGAAAGAGAGTTCGGAAAAATGTTTCAGGAAGTTTATAAATATATGAATTTATCACGGAACCGTTGAAACTGCTGACAACTTTTTACATTCCAAACTACGTTATGTCTATTCTACCCGTGGTAATTCTGTTGATTTGAGAATTTCGTATTTTTATTCTCGCGAGCTGTGACGAATTTCAGTTGTTTAGAATGAATCAAAAGAAACGTCAGCATTATCAGTCATAATTTAACTCCAGTTTTAAAATGTTAAACAAATTAATTTTTAATTCAAACAAAATGATTAAAAACCCTGAATTTTATAAAAATAAATAAGTTATAAACAGGTACTAATGACTTTAAACAATGAACAATTAAAATGTTGAATAAACAAATACTGAATTTAAATTCCTGAATGTGTATACGTACAGAATTTATCAGAAGGAATTCCCGAGTACCTCATTCTATACAAATCATTGCTGACATGCAAAAATAGTAATTGATTTGAACCAATTTCTTGAAATTTTTAAATAAGTTTTTTTCACAATATTAATCGAATGTTACAAAACTGGCCGATATCACATTATAAATACAACTAATACTTCCATTTTTAATTAAATTTCCACGTTTCTTTAGTTCTGGCTAGTAGAATATTTAGTATTATTCAGTATAGTAAAATTTATAGTTGCATTTAAATTTTTATAAAAAGAGTTTTCTTTCAGGTGTTCAAATTTAATTCTGTTTATTATTAAAATGATTTTTACTCATTCTTCGGCGTTTATGATTTCCTGATTGGGAGTTTTCAATTCCTACATTGGAAATTTTTTTTTCTTACAAAAATGTGTCTAATTAATGTTAAAAACGTGCTTACTTAATTCGACATTTAAATGAAAACTTCTTAAATCGTAGGTTTAAAATTGAAATCCTTTCAGTAAATTTCAAGATTCATTTTTATTAATTTTGGTTCTACAAAGTTCAGAAACCGAAAATAATATTCAAAGTTCACACGACCGTTCTCTGAAGGATCGTTTCTACTTTATTTTTTATTTGTGAGAATTCCGACGTACACGAGATTATCACCTTTAAAAAGAACTTGCTTCTTTTAACGCCCACATATATTTAAAAAGCTTTTATAATCATTTGCTATTCATTCATAAGATGTCGTATGATGAACTAGGATGACATTTAGTGCTTAAATTGTATAGTTTATCATTATGAAATGTATTTTAATATGTATAAAATAAAATATTAAAAGAAAGTTGTAGTCATCGAATAAAAATGTATATTTTTTCTATAAAATCAAAATTTATTTAATAAAGCACATAGAAGAATTAAGTCGGCTGTTTTTTAAAAATGTTGTTGTGCTGCGTTATTTATTCATTTATTTCTAACTTACGAATCTAAAATACTGCAAAATTTCGATAATGCGAATGTTTAAAATTCATACAGATATATTATGAAGCCATCGCAAACATTTTTAAAAAATTCAATTATTGACTTAATTGAAGACAATATTTTTTTTTACTGTATGTGAGTGTGTACTCGCGAATACATTTTTTTCATTGTATAAATTAATTAATCTCCATTTCAAAGATGCTTACTAGACTGCAAGGATCAGTGATCCTAAGCCATTATGTAATTTATGACATAAGTGGTTGAAATATAAATATTAATTTTGAAAGCTACCATGACACTGTAAAACGATTATTTTTATACTACGTGTATTTAAATGTCCATTTAGCAGAGGAAGATTCTAAATTTGCGTTCACATTTCCAGTTGTTCGATGACATGCGCATTAATAAACGAATTAATACTTGATATTAATGTAAAATGTTAGAAAGCAAAATGATATTAAAAAGTGATAAATACTATAAATTGTGTAGCAGATAATTACAAATTTGTGTAAATATATTGTGGAACTGTAAAATTATGCCTTATAAAAATCAGACCTAAAGAAGTAACTTGAATTATAAATAGAAGATTTTTGAAAATATTTGTATAGTAACATATGATTTAAAGAGAGTATCGTGGGAAATTGTGTTATTAGTATTGTAGTAGCTACATTCTTTTCGAGATTTATATTCACAATAAATATGTCAAACAAGGAGATTTAATTTAATAAAACTTAAAAGTAATATTTAATTATGATTACGATGAGCAAGTATAGTAAACTATCATAAGAATGACAATTAATTTGTTTGTTATACTATGATTGCCGCACTAAAAAAATATTTAGTAAGTTTAACTAAAAGGTGAGTTACCAAGTAGGGATTAATTATTTCATAGCTTTGGTACACGGAAAATAATATTTAGTAAATTGAAATAAATGGTGAGTTAACTATTGGGAACTGAAACTCTAGTAGTTTTTAAACATTTCATTAATCTGACTGAAATTTAGTTAACCAAACCTATGCAGTTTCAAAAACAAAAAAATACTTTGTCTCGACTGGGTAACTCATCATCAGTTAAATTTCTACATTTTTTCTTAGCAAATTGATTATAAAAGTAATTAAAAGACAACTAAATCAACAAATATTACAGCTAATTAAAAAATTCTATAAAAATTAACAAATTTCTAAATACCTAATGTGCATATCCAAATCTTGTGATTAAATAACAAACTTTTAATTGAAGTATGTACTTTAATGACATTTTTCCTAGCATAAACGCATTTGAAATTTGCAAATTGATGTTTAAATAGTTTGACTAACAATTTTAGTGTTTTTATATATCAATATATCAAAATATTTTATTTACATTAGTAGAAAAGAATAAAGAATTCACTCAACGTTTCAGCCTTTTGTAAAACATCTCCAAAACTGATTATAATTTTGCCAAACCCATTCACATATCTTGCAAAACAAAAAAAAACAATTGGTTGAATCTGTCATTCGTGAATATCTCAAACAGACTAACGTAATAAAAACTCATCAATAAAACCTCCAGTATTTTGAGTTTGACGAATTCTGACGTAACTTTTACTTTGGATGTTTCCTTATTGAGAACGTCTTCAAAGCTCGGGAGTAAATCGATATATTAAAAAAAAAATTTGCGTTGAAAGATGAACCCAAGTGCAGTCCTCCGATGAATCAGACTTTTTTTGTTCATACTTCGATTTCATAATACGAGTGCACGTAAAAAAGAGCAAGAGCGAATAAAAAAATGAACACCGACTTCTCGGCCGCACTTCTCGAAATAGAATGGCGGTTAAAGATTTACGGTTACCCATTTACTCCTACGGTCTGGGACATTAGTATTCCGATAACAGACTGTATCGATTCTGCAACGATGGGACGCTAGAATGCAGAATCGTGCTTTTTTTTATAGTTACATATGTTATCGAAGAAGTTGACCGTAATTACCTTACTCGATTTTTTCGGTACTTGCTTAGAGTTTGCCAAATTTTCGAAAGTCTAATAAAAAACTATACTTTACTTAATTTTCATTTTGGTACGGAAATTCGATGTATTTTTAACAGATTAGTCCATTACAGCATGAATGCGCCAAACATTTACTTCCGTTTTTACCTTTAAATACGACTTAATATACTAGTGTTGATTGGGACCCAATTTAGTTGTCTGCGTTGCAGTTTTTAATTCTGGATTCATTTATAGTTATTCCTAATTAGTATCCTCGGCATTCTAATACAATCACTCTTATTGTTGAGATGATGTGTTCAGGTGCACTCTATAATTAAAGCACATTTACCCTCGAGATTACTAGTTTTCGAGATAAATAGATACATATTTTAAAAACAGCCACAATTCATGGTATTTCGTAATTATCTTGCGAAATGCTCGATACTTCGAAAAATACTTTCAATAAAAGTTGTGGACCTTATCAGAATACACATTTTCTAAGAAATTAAGTTTTTGAAAAATAGAAAAATGATAAAATACCATAAAAAAAAAACAATATTGACATCATCTAAAATGTGTACTAAGTCTATGCTATTTCAGTATGTTATTACAGTAGAGTCCCGGTATAATTGCGTCTCGTTATATTTATACTTATCGCCCCCCCCTCCTCCTCCATCTTACGAGCTGGGGCCTCATGAAGGGCATACTGTGACGTCACAAACATTACGCGACTGAGGAGAGTGGGAGAAGCGACGCTCCTCTTCTTTTGGTAAATATAACAAGAAAGGAGGGGAAGACGAGGAACCGAGCAGGTAAATATATCGGGACTCTCCTGTACTTCTTTCATAGGAGCACGAAATTTATTATATTTTTCATTTTCCTGGCTTACATCATGGGAATACGCTCCGCCCTCTGGTACCGTATTTTAAAACCTCCAAACAATAGCTATCAGTAAAAACCTAACAAATATTGTCTTTTTTATTTATTTATTTATTTAATAAATATCTTTTTTAACTGGTTTTCATGATAAAAATAAAATTTTCTCTATAATTTCCGAAATAAGCACATAAAAACACGTAATTATGCCAGTCTCTATTAAAATCGGTCTGGGACGTTTTCGGAAGTACGCCCTCAATGTTTTTTGAAAATTAAACAAGATTTCTATGATTATAGCAAAATCTGTGAACGTGACCCAAAAGAAAGTTTCGCTCCAAAAGATCATTGAAGATTTCGATCCATGTCTAATTGAGTACACCCATAATTAGCAAACCATTAAGAGTTTCAATACACGTCTGAAATTACCAAAAAAATATGAAAAATGCAGAATGCACGTGTAAAACGTCTAGATTAAATTGTATAATTCCTCCAGTCGAATTCCTGAATATTGGAACGTGTCTAAGTATAATAGACGTTGTCGATCCACGTCGAATTATGTAGTTCCAAAACATTTGGAAGTACATCAATTTATAAATGTCTGCGATATCCCTAACCTTTCTTATACGACAAAATCCAGAAAATTATAAAAAATTTCAGAAAATCCTCAAAAAGCGTCGAAAAAGTTGACATTCGAATGTTTAAAGTTTTTCAAAACGACATGGAAAATTGCTCGATCGTTATAGAAATCTCGGTAGAAATTTTATTCGTAAACGTTGAGCGATCGTCCACGAATCTCAATTTGCCAGAATTCTCACGTGACTATGGTGTAATTCGTCGTTTGGAATTCCTGCGAGCAATTATCTCCCAAAAATCCCGTAAAAATGTCTGACTATGGACTCACGTATCCAGACGCGTTTTGCGCAAGCCAATTTCTGGAAGGTAAAAAAAGGTACCCGCGGCGACGACGTCGGCGACGTCGACGACGACGTTGCGGTCATGATGGCAGGGTCACTTGGGGTCAGTAACACACTGACGGCGTGGCAACGATATAAAGCGTTTCGCACACATGCAAGTGCAGGTAGCACGCGTGCTTTATGTTTCGTGCGATGCACATGCACATGCACCTAAGGGTTCCTACAGCCATATGCAGGTGTGTAATTCTGCCTACAGGTAACTCTCTCCGATGCAGGAGCACACTATCGATCAATAATCGGTAAATAATGTAGAAGGGCTCTGATTGCAGCCCCCTTCCGATCCATCCATGCCAACCCCGCGTAACCACCCCCGGGGGTGGTGGACGCGCGTGCATCTCTTGGACGTATGGTTTCGTGCACCGGCTATACCTATATCGACCAAGATTTACTTACTTAGTTTTACTTCCTTATTCGGTACAATAGCGTCGACCACCTCACGATCGATAATAGTTTATATGTACATGCCATTTATTTCAGATCTCTTGGTTATTTTAGACGTGCTTGGTTACTCTGATTAAATATACCAGACATTCAGAAAACGTTTCTTTAAAAAATTGTCCCACTCTACTATTTGAGTGGGAGGTATCAGTAATCTACAAATATTTGCTGTATTTTCGCGAAACAAAGTAGATTGTTATTTAGCACAACTGGACTACTTAGACATTATCTTTACTAAAGTATCGTGTCTACTTTATTAAAATGAAGATAACGGAGTTTTAATTGGTTTAGTGTATTACGCACAAGATAATTTATTTTTTCAAAATAAAAATTCTCTCCTTTAGGATTTTTTCTCAGTTTTTTGAAGTAACTAATCCACTCCTGATTGGGGTTAATATTAATGATTTACTCTGTGGGATTCAAAGTATACGTCAAATAATTAAAATATCTTAATTTTTTATTTTAGACTGCAGATGTTACTCAAATTTTTTTAAAGTGTACGATAATATATAAAATAAGTGTAATGAGTAATTATCGTTTTTTTTTATAGTGACAGATTAAGATTTTTTTTACTGTAAAAATCTTCATATAAAGGATCTTCTGGGGTCCTATTAACGAATCCACGTAGAAAACCTGGTACAAAACGTGTATTTTATAATAGACACTTGTTAATAGACAATATTTCGTCACTCGAAGAAAATATAATCCACTACTACTGAAATCCTTAAAATTGTATATCAGAAGCCATTTAAATCAAGGCAAGGCTTTTCGATTGTCGGTTTCTTGACTGTTGGTTTGTGGACCTGTCGGCTTTGTGATTGGTCGGTTTTAGGACCTGAACTCATTTTTTGAAGTGTTGGTTGTTTGACTGTAGACTGTTCGATGGTCGGCTTTTTTTACTATCAGATTTTCGATACGCACCCCTTCAAATATTTCTTCATTTCATGTTGTCGATAATCTTGCAGGAGATATTTAACATGGCTGATGTTAGTACTCGTAATTAGTCTTGGAAACTTGGGGTAATCAAAGGTGTTTTATTATCAATACAGCAGATTTCAACTGCAGATTAAATTGTTTGGATTTTACTGAGGTTTATGGAAAACACAATTATGTATTCTGGAAAAGCCAGTAAACAAAAAGCTGAAATTGAAGTGCTAACTTCTTATTGTTAGATGTAGTATTTACCAAATAATACTGCAAACTGGGTTAGAACGCTCATAATTAGTAGTGTATTAGGTTTTATACAATATACATAATGAATAAAAATTTGTTAATCGAAACAATCAAATTGTTGAATAGACAATGTTTTATAACAATATACAATTGTTATGTAATGACAATTGAAGTCTGTCCATAAAATTCGTTATTTTTTTTACCCTGAAAAATTCTAGATTCTAACAAATCCGGATGGTTCTTCTATCATTCCTCGTGTTAACAATTTTTGGATTTTTGAAGTGAGACACTAAAATGTGCTTCGCTAGTAGAAAATGAGTACAGTTTTTGTCTAGTTTCTGTCCGGCTTTGTTCATTTGTCTTTTTAAAGTCACAGGGAAAATAGGCAGTGTAACAAAAAACTGGTTAGATCTCGACCAGGGTTCTTATTATGTTAATAATTTAGAATGCTGGGAGAACCAATATTTAGTAACATCAAACTCTTTCCTTTCACGGTCAATGAAACGTTTTTCAGTTCGTATGCTTGGACACTAATTTAAATGATAATTTTTTCTTACTTCATCACTGAAGCAATTTTGAAAACAGTGGTTATCTTAAAACGATTTAACCCTTTAAAGGCAAACTGGAGAGATATGTTGGACAATGTTAGATCCAACAAACAAAATCGTCACTCAATGTTTCTTATATATAAAAGTCTACTCTTTCAAATTTCTGCTAAAAGTATTGGTCCCAAACTAGTTCCCAAAAAGATAGACTTCCTTTTTTCCAAAAAATCGGTCAATTTTTGAGTATTTTTTTCGTGAATCTACAAATTGCATCTGGAAACTGTAATAAGAATATACGAAGAAAGAAAATATCCCGTTCAAAATGTTTATACTTGAAAATGGTGCGTATTCCTTTTTGAAAAGTCGATTTACAAATGGCACCCAAATAACTTATTTTGTAGATTGCTAAATAATTGAAGTGTCTAAATCCATGATTGCTCATTAACTTCATAGGCTTTTATAGTAATTCTTTTCTAGATTGTAAATATTCAAACTTACACATCCAATATGGTGGATGACATTTTTTAAATATTAACAAATTTTGCAAAAATGACCATTGAAGCAAAATTTATCGATTTTCAAAGTATGGTTGTTCAAAGGAGATTTTGTCCTTCGTATTTGCAATCAGTGGACCCAAAAAGCCAGTGTTTATTTTGGAGGAAATCCGTTAATAACTTCAATCGGATCGTTAACAAAGATATACTATACAAAATCAGCTATTTGGGCTTCGTGTATTCTGCATTGCAGTTTCCGGGTCTAAATTACAGATTTATGGAAAAAATGCTTAAAAAATTCCCGAATTTTTGGACTAAAACAGCTCTTCTTTGTTTTTGGAAACCAGATTTTCACTAATTCTTCTAGCATAATTGTAAAGAGTAGGCTTTGACCCTTAAGAAACATTCTGTGCATTTTGTTTTTGCTGTAATATTCTCCAATACTGTAATTTAAAAAATTAATCCTTTTACTCCAAATGGCTAGAAAAATTAATTGACATATCGTGAAAGGATGGAGATTTTTTTATTATTTCTTATTATTTTTTCAAGTATTGAATCTCTCGAGAAATTGTAAAAAAAACGTTCCAATCGTTCAGTATTTGTATACTCATGTTCGTAATACTTCTGAATTGTAGAAACAAGAACGTAACCATCTAAATTTTACTACCGAAAAAAAATTGTTGGAAATAAAAATGTTTTCATAAAATTGTCAACATCGTATTTAATTTTACTTAACCATCTTCACATGTAGCTCGATTTATTTTGATATATGAAATTTTATACAGATATTCTAATAACATAAAATATTTTTCCCCGGCAGAAATTTGACCAGAAAATAAAAATATGAAGTTTATATAAAATGAATATTTTATTTTAATATTTTATTTTATTTATGTCGAATGATCATAGGCAACGATTCACGTTACTACTAATTGGCACGTTTCTCTGATGTTTAATCCATACAAATGGAAATTCTTCTTTTCTCGATTTCAATAAAATGTGTGTCACTGATAAATAAAGGATTTGAAATTTGTATTTTTTATTGTCAAATTTACATGAAAAGTTTTTTAATTTAATTTGATGAGTACTCCGATTGTATTGATTGACCTGATGTTCACAACTGCATGTTTTATCATTTTACACCATTATTGTCCATTTAATCCGACAGTAAAATTTCATAATGGTATTAAATCTGTTCCCATTTATGAAAAACTGCACATGTTAAAATCACTAAATTTTATTTACAGTAAATAAATATTATCTGGCTTGCTTTGTTTGAGTTCCATTTCAGTTTAGTTGGCCACTGCGAACAATTTAAATAAAATATCAGGCGGGTTCTAGCTTTGGACTCCTTATGGTAATACCTTTTAATCGTATGCATTCGTTATTAAACTGCACAGGATCAAAAAGTTTATTTGACATTATCAGTTAAAAATCTCATTTCTTGTTTGCCAGTGCAATATTGCATGTGAGTACTTCGGCACGATATAAGCGATTAAATATATGGTTCCATATAATATACAAAAGTATAAAATATTATAGAAAATGCCAGTGAGATGATGAAACATACCGCAGGGATTATTATAACATTTTTAAAATAATTTTCTGGAATTCCGTAGCATTTAAATTAATAAAAAATGACACAGGATTTTTTATCCGATTTGACATTTTACTACGGCGATTTATTTCAGTTGGACGTAGCAAGCTATTTAAACACATTAACGTGAATGGACGCTAGTTGGATCAATGGTTAATGTTCGTGGTTTATACTCCATTGCAAAGCATTTAAATATAGGCCGACGAAGAGGTCGACTAAAAATAATTCGCCGTAATTAAACTAGCAATCAGAAAAAATGTCACATGAGGTAATTCTGTAATCCACTTTTCCGTTATTAATGTTTTTAACAAAAGTTGGTACTTAAGTTTAATTTTATTTGCTAATTTTATGATTGTCAATATTTTAACTTTATTAATAACAAATTTACAAATTGTTTTTTATTTTGTATAACTGAAATCATATAGAATTTGGTATAAAATTTTTAAAAATTACATCGTATAAATTAAACAAAAAGAGAATTCGGTATTTAGTAAGTCAACATTCTAAACTTTTCAGGTCGATTTATCACATACTGGAAAACAGTTTCGTGGATTTCGTCGGCTTAATTGTGATTTACTCGAAGGCACTAAATTAAACGTATTTCAAACTAAATCTGTGAACTGCCTCTAAATCATATTTGACTAAACTAAAACTTTGTCGATGAGATGAGAGTTTAAAGCATACGAATATTATCATTTCATGTCGTGGTTTTCACCATTCATTATTGTTTTAATGATGTTTTTAAACAAATTTCAGACGTTTTTTGTGGTACTATTATTTGTGTATTTAAATTTTTTTTTTACTCGGGAGTATTTTTAAATGTATTTAAAAATAATTATTAAGAAGAACTTACATTATTACGAATTCTTAAACTACTTTTGTCACTCGTGAAATATTACTATTAATATAGTAGTCAGTATACTAAAAATTTTCGTATAACGAACATTTTTTTTTTAATTTTGTAATTTAAGATGAAATGTAAAGGTTAGTGAACTTTTAATAAGCACAATCAAATTCGTAAAGAAGTAAATTCTGCTTTTCAAAGAGTTTAATTTGATAGAAATTTAGAGAACATTTATTTCGAAAAATAACCGTTTTTCAGCAGTTACTAAAGGCAATTACTTGGTGTATTCAAGTCTACAAAATTCTAGAATTTCAACGAAATCGGAGTACGTTCATCACAGGCCATGATACATGCGACGTCCAGCATCTTGAAGGAAATATCATACATCACATCAAAAGTTTCAACACCGATACCCTTCATGAGAAAATATGGCATGATTCTTAGAATGTAATTTATTATTAATAATTTTACATTTATGATACTCTCATTAAAAACAGTTTTTGCTGTATTAGCTGTAAAATCATTGAATGTCCACAAAAAGTCGCGAACTATTCTTGAAAAAATTAGGAACTGCTGGCTAAATAATGTACTTCGATATCGTTTCTTGCTTCAGTATAAAAATAAAGGAGGGTAGTTGTAATTTGAAATTTGGTAGAAAATATTATAATCGCGTTTTTTAAAATAATTTTTTCTTTCAATGTTATTAAAAATATTTTGAAACTCGAAAAAATCGATTACTAAAAAAAGTTCATAATGTTTATAACGTTTTCTGCTCCTTTTCAGAAGAAATTTTGACCAATAAAAGAAAACAAAAATATGGAGTAAAGAAAGAGTGACTACTTAAAGACTCACCATTAGTCTTTAAGATACCTTTAGTTAGTTTTCGAGTAGTCACAATAACGTAAAGAGACTAACTAAGAGCGTAATGTTTTAAGGGAAAGCACTACCGAAAATTTAATCCATCGATTTTGTCCATACGTGCCAATTTTTCAGGTCTCATTTTCTTTCTGGAATTCCGTTCCGCAGTTAAAAATAAATAAAAATAATTTGCTGGGAATTTTTATTTTTTGAACTAGACTTTAATTTAAAATGACGAGAGTACACTGAAAAAAGTGTCAAGTAAAATTACATTGCATTGATGTAATCATTTCCAACGATGTTTGTGGTGAAATTACAGATTTGTTGTAATTTCTCAATGATTTCTCGAGGATTTTCACCATAAACATAGTAATATTACAATAAAAGTGTAATTTTCCCACGAAAATCATTGGACACAAAAATACCACTGATAATCGTGGTAAATTTACATTAAAATGGAAAAATTAAAAATTGTAATATTACAGCAATTATGTAAATTCCCAATAGTTTAGTGCAATATCACAGTGCAGTCAGTGTAAAAATAACCTGACTGATGTAAAATTCCCCTAATCTTGTATTAAAATATTACATTGCTCGAAGGTAATTTTACACCGATAGGTTATATTTTACCAGCTCTTGATAAATTTCCTGCGATTATCAGTGGTATTTTTGTCTCCTACGGTTTTCGTGGTAAATTTACATCAACATTTTTTACAGTGTACTATAGAAATGATTAAAAATGTCTGAAATTCATACACGTTCGCCGAATGCTTTTAAAAAAAATGAAACTTCCGCCTTTCCGAAAAAAGTGACACGGAAGAAAAGAAGAGTGGTCCCGAGAGCGAGAAGGACGTCTTAGGGACAATAGGCAAAAAACCATAAGAGACGTCGGAGGTCGCGAAAGGGACAGAACGAGAAATCGAAAGGACCAAGAGGAGGAAGCTAGGACGCAGACGAAGAAGCGAGTTCTGGGCCCGGTTCGGGCCGACCGGTCTCCCGAACCGGAATTGGCCTACGTGTGGGTCGGTGTATACATGCCGGGTATCTCGCGGAGTATGCACGTACGTACTTACAAGCCGTAGGGTCGTTGAACTTACCTTTTGTTCGTGGCCGAACGAAACGACCCGACCAACGATGCACTGCGACAGTACCGAGAGTTCAAGATGTGTCCCTACACCACTGCCGAAGAGAAAAAACGCGAAAATTACCAGAATAAGACAAATTCCGACTTGTCCCGTGCCGCAGGGTTCAAGGACACGCCAAATACCACCCGATTGTCAAATTCGGAAAATGCACTTTCCCCGGGGGTCGTAAACCACGGGATTAGCTCCAACTGATCCGTTTAAGCATTTGTGTTCGACGAAATTTTTTATGCTCATTGGGGTATTGGTTTTTTGTCACAGGGAACAATCGTGAAAATGATAATTCACAGCATTTTTTTTTCATACCTCTCTATTTCACTGACGGGGATGTTGAGGAAGGACGATTTCACTTTATTCGTAGTTGATACTATTGTTTATGGCATCTCATAAAAACATTTGAATTTAATAAATTTTTTTTTATATCATACCGAATGACTACTTTTATTTACCTCGTAAAATTTCTTAATATCCCACACCACCAGTAATATTACAGCAACGATATAGTAAGGTTACAATATTACCGTAATATTTCAGAAAAATTCTAACATTACGGTTAGATAACAGTAATATCATACTATAATATAGTACATTATAGTATTATAGACATATTACAATCGCTTTATACTGTTATTACCTTGTAACGTTGCAGTAATAATACGTAATATCATGAAGTAATATATTTCATATGGTGACACTTTTATAGAAATATTGTGGAAATATTGCACAGTGATACGTCTCACGTGAATATGGCATGAACAATAAGGTTCTATTACACCGTTAATATATTACATAAGTAGCAATAATACGGATAAATTACGTAGTAATATAGTACGTGATAACATTGCAGTAATGTCGCAGTAACCTTTTTTCAATAATATAATACTTGATAAATAGTAATGATATTCCGGTTATATGACATCCTAAGATTTAAATCATTGTATGGTTATATTACAGGATAATATATTACGCTATAATATTACAGAAATATTCCGATTAGTAATATTCCGTAGTAACAGTGCAAAAGTGCAGCATATTACGGTTGCATTACCCAGTAATAAAAGACGCAGTAACATTACGGTAACATTTCAGTTATTATTAAGGTTACATTACACGATATTGTATTACACTAAAATATTACACGAATATTACGATTAGTAATATGCTGGAATATATCACATTGCAACGGTGCATCATATTATAGTTGTAAAACATACTAATAAAATACACTGCAACATTACGGTAATACGATAGTTGCAAATACAGTTACATTACACGATAATATATTATACTAAACTATTACAGAAATATTACTATGAGTATTATTCCGTAACATATCAGATGGTAACGGTGCATCATATTATAGTTCCATCACATAATAATAAGAGGCGCAGCAACATTACGGTAATATTTTAGTTATAATTACGGTTACATTACACGATATTATATTACACAAAATATTACACAAATATTACGATTAGTAATATGCCAGAATATGACACATTGCAACACTGCATCATATTACAGTTGCAATCCATAGTAATAACATATGCTGCAACATAATCGTAATATTTTTGTTATAATAATATTTACATTCCACTATAATATGAAATATTACAGAAATATGATGATTAAAACTATTCCGTAATATTTCACATTGCAACACTGCATCATATTATGGTTACATTATGTAGAAATATAAAATACGTAGCAACATTGCGGTAATAGTACGGTTGTAATTAATGTTACATTACAAGGTAATCTATTATACTAAAATATTACGATTAGTAATATTCCGAAATATATACTATTGTAATGGTGCATCATATTACGGTTGCAATACATGATAATAAAATACGCAGTAACATTTTAATTAGAATTAAGGTTACATTACACGATAATGTATTATACTAAAACATTACGTAGTAATGCAGTGCAGTGATATTACAGTAATACTACAGTTGTAACACATAATAGTATAATACCTAGTAACTGCGTAATAATATCTTGATAATATTCCTTAGTACGATATCACATTTGATTACAATATAAACTATACGAAATTACGTTACTATTGTTACATTACAGAGTAATGTGCTACACTTAAGAAACGCTGTAATATAAGATCAGTTCACACTGAAATATATTACAAAGACACATTGTACTAGTATTGCGTGCATATAATATATATACATTACATGGTAATGTATTACTCAAGAATATTACAGTGATATTACTAATCTATTATTTCGTTATATATGCAGTTACATTACATCGCATTACGACTGTAATAAAGAGTAATATAATACACTGAATAACATTACAGCTTGCGATTTTATTACCAAGTAATATAATAATTACAATAATAAACATTATAGGTAGGTCAAAATGTACAGCCATTATACACATTGCCAACAGGAGAATCACAGCTATTACAAAAACTACTTGCAAACTGACACATGGAGTAATATATAAAATTACACTGTAATTATGTTTATTAAATTTCAATATATTATAGTCTAACATTATGCTAATTATTCGATTACATTATAGGGTAATATATTACACTACAACATTACACTACTATTACAAATCATTCAGTATTATATACCGCCATCATATTACCATTGTATTACGCCAAGTAAGAAAACACATGACTATTACATGCCAATGTAATATTGCAGTAATATTACCGTACGATACCTTAGTACAGATTATAGTAACGTTATTGAAACACGAAATGTTCGCTGTCTGTAATATTACTATGATAATTTACACTAATACAGTTATTTTACACTAATGTCTCCGCAACATTTCGGTGTAATATATTACAGGATAATATCACTGTTTTATTACTGTAATATTTCAGTGTAATATGTTACATTGTGATATTACCGTTATTTTTCTGCATTGTTACAACGTTTCTGTAATACTACTGTAATATTACGTGCTAAATCTCTGTCATGTGCGAGAAAGATGCTGAATAATTTACGTATAATATTACTGCAATATTCCCTGTAATATAACCATACTATTATGTGTACTGTTAACATGTATGAGATACCTTCGGAGCCTATATACTGAGTTATGAAAATCTCTGTCACTTGCGAGAAAAATATATTGCTGAGTGGTATAGCCGTAATGTTACTGTAACATTACATTGTAACATATTCTTGCGTAATATAACCTTAACATTAGTAAATTTATGTGCAATGCATTACTACGTAATAAATCCATAATATTATTGTAATGTTACGAAGTAATATACGTAAGTGTAATATAATTGAAACGTGACAAAATGGTACAGTGTAATATATTACCATGTTATACTTACGCAATATTAAAGTGTTATGCAAGTAAGTCATATTACCGGGTAAAATCACCGTACTATAACTGTCCTAATAAGATGTGATATGTTACCATATTAAGTAACCGTAATATTACTGTAATATTACAGAATGATATATATAACAGTGTAATATATATGTAATAGCATTGCGACATTGATTGTGTGTGTTACCATACGTTATTTACGTAATATTACAATATTATATCTAAATATGATATATTACTGCGTAAGATAACCGTGATGTAACGGTCTTGTCACAATGCTATATATTGCTATACAATGAAATAGAAAATTTGTCCGCCATATTGAATCCGCCATTTTAAATTTTCGAAATCTGACTTCAGATTCGTAGTCAGCGTCCCAAAAAACACCTAAACACCAAGTTACAGTAAAATCTAACCAAATTTTTTCACGCATTTTGGGCACTTTTTGTGAAATTTTTGCCGCAGCGAAGGAATTAAGAAAATGCGTCATATTACATTACATAACACTGAAATATATTTGTATGTTTACATTACCACAACGATATTACAATGACCATACGGTTATATTAAAAACTAATATATTACACTATACAATTTCCGTAATATTGCGATTATGTTACTGAGTAACATATATTACTCATAGTTACGTAGAAATTCACTACCCAAATTAATTAATTGCCGCGATCTCTACTTTCCCGCAAGTGGAAGAGATTTTATATACTGAATATAAATACAAGAACGGTACCGTCGTATATGCGTAAACTTTCAGCAAATTATTTTAATATTTTTTAATACTTTATATTCTCATATTGTTTCTCTAATATTACATCTCAATTTAATATTACTGTAATATTCTAATGAAACGGTAAAATTACAGCAATATAAAGTTGCGTGCGCGAGAATGTCAACTTTGAATAAAATTTTTTAAAAAATGTATGCTTTGATCTTGATTTATTTACCCTTCTTGTACATGTAAATAAACAGCTCATTTCCCATCAATTTTATTTCAAATATATTTGACTGTGTACCAGTGCACATTGTCGCCTTGCTTTTCTCCCTCGGCGAAGTTTTCGTTCTTCCGCAGGGATAAACGAGTTTTCTCAGTGGAATGCACGACCTAGGGTTCCGGAGGAATTTTTTACCGAGGGTTTCATTCAATCGTAAATTCGAAAGTCAATATGACGCTGATTGTGTGCTTTTAATACCTGCCCGATATTTTACCAGGATGGACGAGTTTTTCCCGATAGCAATCTCTGCTCGTGTAACGTATCTCTACCCGATTACGTAATTTATGCCCTTTATACCCTCGCTACTTTTTAGATTAAATGGTTTTAATGTTAACCTCAGATGGGACGATTTAATATGGATCAAATGTGATAATTCTGTTTTTTTTAATGTCACGAAAGTTACTTGTGAACAACTATTGTATTCAACACGGTTTTATACACTCTCTAAATGTTGTAATGGTAAATTGTCACTTTTTATGAGTGACAATAGTCCTTCTATACTACAAAGTGGTTGAATTTGATAAATACACAGCAAATTTTACTTATTTGCAAGTGGTATGAAGCAGCAGTATGCTGTGTACTGCGTACATTATTTTGTGTAATAAAGACGTTTATTATTATTATCAGTTATTAAAAATTTGAATTCTGTTTATAATAAGAATCTTTTACAAATTAATCCTGAAATGTTATTAAACTCGGAAATTATAAATCATTTCTATATTGCGTAAATCACTAATTAATTCTTAACGTATAATAAGGTATCGATAGATATCTACAATGTTTATTTTTATGTTGAAGAATTAAACAGTTATTGTATTGCACTAGATTTCAAATATATATAAACTATTAATAAAACCAATGATGTACTTTTCCTTCGAGTTTTAATTGTGTTTTTATATCTATTCAATGATTTCCAATAGCTTTTATAGGACAATGGATGATCTAATAAATAATATACAGCAGCTAAATTTAGTATAATTCGAAAATTCATTTGAATGACGTTAAAATCCATAAAGTTAGTATTTTTAAAACAGCTAGTCTAATACTTTTTATAACAGGAATGAAAAAAGTTTGAAACAAAATATATTCCATGGTTTTTTTAAATTGTATTAAATTTAATATATAAAATTATTTTGTGGTTTCAATGAATGTTTTATAAAGTTGCCAATACTATTTTATGATAAAAAATAAATAGTGAAAAACATGAATACGGCTAATATTTTTTCAAAATAAAATTGAACATAAATACGAACGTTTTAGTAAATAACGTTTGTATTTGCAACAATATATTAATCTTTATTTTTTGATATCTCACCAATAATAAAATTTTGAATGATAGAAAACTACTGAAATTATTAAATTAATTCCTCGAAGTATTATTTATTAACTACTACTACAACTTACAAGTAACTACTAATAAAAAATTAGATTGAAATCAAGTGTAAAATATACCAAATTATAAGAATAGAAACAATAGAAAATCAGCATGCAAGACACCAAAAATTATGTAAAATCAATGTTGGAATTTTTTACCTGCTCGTAAATACTCGCTGAAATGAACCATAGGATTTTGGAACTTCGACCCCTCACTGAGATGCGGTCAAACACTTAAAAAAAAGTCAGAGGGGCGTTCAAGTGTCATCGAGCATTTCCTGCCTGAGTAAAGATTTCACAAGTGTAGACGGGGCGCAAAACCTTACTTTTCGCTCGGACACGCTCATTATCGTAGAAACGCTTATAATCGTCGAAGAAGTGTGACAGTTCGCACATGGAAATGTGGTGGAATTTTGTAAATTTCGTAAAAGGAAAAAAACTTGATGTCACTGTCATGTGACATATTAAGTAGATCTTTATTTGGAGAATCATCAGAAATGATTTTTGCAATTTTCTTCCAACTTTAAAAGAAACTGGACTTTTAATAAAAATGTCTGAATTTTACTTAAAATTGTCAAAAAGTTATAGTATCAAACATTATTTTATAACGAACGTAAAGTAAAAAAAAGTATCCACAGTGATGCTCAAAGTAATGAGTAAAATTAAACGAAGACGGGAGAATAAATTGAAAGATATTAAGATCGATGTCGATAAATATATCAATATATTAAAGAACTTGGTTAAAATACCAGAAGGAGGAAGTCCACAACATTTTAAATAACACCAAGATTTGTTCATATACTCAAAGACTGAAATCTAAATTATTAAATAGTAATTAGATAGTAAATTGTAAGATATTAAATATACATATATTCTTTTAAATAAAATTATATAAAATCCATCCTCCCCAAAGTACCTAATAAATACACAAATATTAACAATAATAACTGGTATTGTGCACAAAAAGAATCCTGAACAATTACCGACAAGACATAAGTAACATGTATACTTTTAAGTCCTCTGAAACGAATTTACTAGAAAAATGGTCAGGAGGACTTTAGGGTATTTGTGAAAAAGAGAGAAGGACTCTTTCAGAACTCAGTCTTGATCTTGTGTTTTGTTTGTGTGTTATATGGTATAGATCATTTTTCAAAAACATTCTGAATTGCTGCAATTTTTTTCCCTGAACAATTTACAATCTGTTTAGTAACAATAAGTGAAATTATTCCCAGTGGTTCTTACCACTTTACCCTTCAAACCTTTACATTAAGGCCTAGGGCCTTAAGCCCCTTTACCCAATAACAATTTAACAATCTAAATATTAGTTTAATGCGAACAGAGACACTAATATGTCTTCTTGAGCCTTGATTGCTGGTTAAAAGATTGTTTTTCTTCTATTTTTCAGGGGATTATTGCAGATAAGTTTTTTTGGTCTACAGGTTAGGATAGTTCTCAAGATTTTTATATCTTGTTGCGTAGGTGATAATTTTCTTCTTAACAAGAGAAATTTGAAAATCCCTGCGAATTACTTCATTAGGAACAAACCAGGGTGCGCCAACAATGAGCCGCAATGCTTTGGAATGAAACCTATAATTGCTGCATTTAAACATAAATAAATCACAGGTCTACAAAAAACTATGTTCTTAAAGAGTTCTTTCAGAGCTCTTTTTTACTGATATCCTTAAAAAGGTCTTTACTGTAATAATCTAAGTATTATACCTATTTTTTTAAATGTCTCTCATTTAAGGTCTCCTTTTTTGGTAAAGCGATCCACAGTTTTGAGTTCTAAGTTTCTTCTATAGACTCTAGGTGGCGTTTGATTCCAAAAATCAATCCACCCAGCAGTTTTATTATCGCAGATAACAAATTTAAAAAATGGTTCAGAATAACCTTGAATTTAACAATGTACTCTATAAGAAGTTAGATGAGTTATTATAAAGTTTTCTGAACCCAAAAAGAATTCTCAAAAGTAAGGAGTTTTTGTCTTTTAGAGCACATTTTAAGATAATATTTATAAATTAAAAAAAATGTAACTCCAAGGGATTTAATTTAGATTTGTTTATTTTACATATTAAGAGTAAAAGCTCTGTTAGAGATTATGTAGAGCTTTTAAAATCGATGTATTAGTTTTCTTAAAGATCGATTTAATTAATCTTTTAGTGTAGTACTGTAAAACCAGGTATGTTAATGAAACTAAAAAAAATGACAATGAATTTTATGAATTGTTATTAATGTCATTACTATCAGTTTTGGTATTGGTTGTTTTCTGGTCTTAATATAATTTAATAAATATTAATTTCATAAATAAAAATTAGCATAGGAAAAGAGACGGAGTAATTAATGTAAATAAAAATAGGGATCTATTGGAGGGTAAAGAATGAAAATCTTTAAGTTTTGACCCTAATTCGAGTCCTCTTCAGAAAGGTTATGTGATAAACTTAATAAATACACATATGTGATTATTTACCCTCCAATAGTTCCCTATTTTTATTTACATTAATTACTCCGTATCTTTTCCTATGCTAATTTTTATGTATGAAATTAATTTTTATTAAATTATATTAAGACCAGAAAACAACCAATACTAAAACCGATAGTAATTGTACTTATACTGGCCGTTACTAAGAATTAAAAATGTATGTATATAATAATTATCAAAAAATATCTCTGTTTTATTGCAATTATGGTATCCTTCGTTTTTTACTGCATTGAAAATGAATATCATCGTAAGAATTATCGCAAATGCAATCTGCGTGGTAAAAATCTTGAAAAATCTATCAAAATTATGATTTTTCATGGTTTTTCTCGTTTACTTACAAACATTTTGAACACATAGAAAAATGTTTCCAATGAAAGTTGTAAATCTGCTAAAAATACATATTTTGCATCTAAAACATTTTTCGGATTTTTCAATATTTAAGGAAAAAAATAATGAAAGTTATGAAAAATCAGAATTTTTATGAATTTTTCACGTCTTTCACCTTGTAAATTGCATTTGCGCCAATTTTTGTTATGATATTAGATATCAGCTTATCAAAAACCATATAATAATATCAGTGGGAATCCTGACAGATTTTTTATGATTACAATCACCTACAAAAATCATGAAATTCGTTGTTATTTTTTTTTATTTTTTACAAGTTATTTTTCTCAATTTCTGCCACATCTATACACAAAGTGCATAAAATACAAAATGTGTGTTTTTAGATGACGTAAAACTTTTATTTCGAACGTTTTCGGATTTTTCAACATTTTTGAAAATAAATGAGAAGAATCCGAAAATCTTAATTTTGATGGGGTTTTCACAAATTCGCTTTTAGCGCAACGAATTACGTAAGAAAACGTAGGTGTGCTATAAATTTGAGATGTTTATCCTTGTTTCAATGTATTGATTTTTCAAAAAAGAAATCAGTATAGAACCAAAACGGTTCTAACGATTTTTTAAATTTTTATATAGAGATGCTCTATAAGTGTTCTGGAATCGAATTAAAATAGAAAATTAAAGTAAAGTAAAACGAAAAGTAATTTTGAAGATATTAATCTTAAAAATTGTCGGGTGCGGGTCGAAAAACCGACAAATCAAAAAGCCGACAGATCAAAAAGCGACATTAAAAAAACCGACAATCGAAAAGCCAACAGTGAAAAAACCGACACTTTTAAAAATGATTGTCCGCTTGTCGATGTGTCATTTTTTTATGTGTCGGTTTTCTGACTGTCGGCTTTTCGATCGTCGGTTTTTCGACCGCACCCAAATTGTCAATAATTAAGAAAAAAAGGTTATAAAATAAACTAAAGTAAATGAAAATAAATAAAAAATGTTTATTAGAAATTTCATTTTGAATTTATTGAAAATGTATAAATTTATGAAAGTTTGAAAACACACGACAAAAAAGTGGAAAGGGGATTTCCAAAATAAGTTAAAAAAAAAATTCAAAATACATTAGATGGCGTTTTTCGATAAAAATAGAATAAAATTTTGATATTTTGAACGAACTTTTTAACTGATAAAACTAATTATTGTATGAAACTTAACCTCCTTAAAAATCAGTTCAATTATACATAATCTAATTTCTGTGGAACAATCCGACGTTTCATTAATCCGCGAGGTCTCAGGCAAATGAATCTGGCACATGCACACGTACTTGCGACAGCAAGATAAAATTTGGCTCTGCGAATTTATGGAATACGAACCGGAGCCTCCCATGTTTACGACGTGGGAGGGAAAGAGAAGGAAGGAGGGTCGGCTAAAAAGAGGGAAATAAGAAAAGGGTAAATTTTGACCAGTCACGCGATCACGCTCGTTTGCAATTATATCTCGGCGAATACCCAGGTTATATATTCGACTTTATGACGCGCGCTTTTTATTAATTGTGCTGGTACTCAGATCGTTAAAAAAAAAAAGCTCACCGATTTGCGTTCGAAAAAAAAAACCTAAGCTCGTTGACTTACATGCCGTTATTAACGAGAACGTGTCAATTGTGAAACGTCGTGAATTACATGGGTTCATTCAACGTCCATCATCAACGATATAAGAGAAGTTTTACTCGATCGTCTCTTGAAGTGATAATGAGTGTGCTGAGGTTTCTTAACCACCTTGTGACCATTAATACTTTAAGAACTGAGATTTTATTTCTTTTTGCTTCAAACGCGAAGAAAAGAGGAAATTTGCATTGATTATACGGGACCACAAAAAATCGATGAAAGTTTCTTTTGATCTGGTTCGTGTCTTTGGGGTTGCTGAACACGAATATGAAGTTTTACTTCATCACAGGCCATTTTCTTAACCTAAAATATGGCAGATTTTATACGACCTACAACATGTTATAAATAGTGCAGGGTTTATCTGGGGTTTGAAGATAATAAGCTATAACGAATTCAATATGAAGGTCGATTTTTAAAATTTTTTTTTTAAATTACATTTTCTCAATCAATGTTCGCTGTAAAGTCAAAATGCAATATCATACCTAAGTGTAATAACCTAAAAATAAACAAATGAAAATAGAGCTTTCCTGTGCTGTTTCTTTGACGCTTTTTAGTAAATTAATATTCATTTGCCTTTTAACCCCTTCGCTGTGTTGCTAAAATATCAAAAAGTGGTCTAGAAATGTGTAAGACCTGTCAATAAACGAATGTTTATGATACTTTGTGTTTAAGTGTTTTTTGGGTCGTTGATTACGAATCTGAAGTTCGATTTCCAAAATTCAAGATGGCGGATCCAATATGGCGGATGATTTTTTCAATCCTTTTTAAAGATTTCTAGGACTTTCTAGTAGATTCTAAAATAATTCAGAGGGTTTTATTTTAGATTCGTAATTTGCAACCTCGAGTAACGAGCATCAAGCGAATTTGAAAATTTTAAAAAAATTGGTCCGCCATATTGGATCCGAAATTTTCAATTTTTTAAATCTGACTTCAAATTCGTAACCAGCGACCCTTAAAACCCCCGGGTAACGATTTTCAATCAAATTTGAAAATTTAAACAAAATTGGTCCGCCATATTGGATCCGAAATTTTCAATTTTGTAAATCTGAATTCAAATTCATAATCAGCGACCCCTAAAACCGCCGGGTAACGACTTTAAAGCGAATTTGATTATATTTAAATTGGTCCGCCATGTTGGATCCACCATTTTGAATTTTGGAAATCTGAATTCAGATTTGTTTGTAATCAACAACTCCAAAAACCCTTTAGTAGTCAATGTACCAAAGATACGTTAATCCATTCTCCTAAACGGTCCATGACGTGTATACAGTTTGGTAAAAATTAAATATTTTTTCCGAAAAGACCATCCATGATTTCCCTAGTTTTAACCTTGAGGATGACCTTGACACCAACTTTTACTATGATATTCGTAATCAACTAATCAAAATACGCCGGAGAAGGTACGTTTAAAAATATTGGATCCGCCATTTTAAATTTAAAAAAACAAATTTGAAATTGGTTATCAGCGACCCCAGAAACCCATTGGGATTTAGGCG
Source organism: Trichopria drosophilae (assembly GCA_030407085.1). Classification (NCBI taxonomy): domain Eukaryota; kingdom Metazoa; phylum Arthropoda; class Insecta; order Hymenoptera; family Diapriidae; genus Trichopria; species Trichopria drosophilae. The sequence goes on along the minus strand of CM059586.1, from coordinate 94,818,056 downwards.
AATCAGTAAATATTTATCAAATATTATCTGTCACGTGAAATCCGAATTATATTTAACACGTTCTTAATACAGTACAACCCCACTGGATTGGCACCGCGCTGGATTGACACCCCGCTGGATTGTGGGGATTCAGCCTCGCTGGATTGGCACTTCTCGGAATCCCTTTACCCCCACCACACCGCTCGTCGCCTCAGGATCGTGTTTAGTTATAGACATACGCATCAGTTTGGAGTTACAATAGGAATCAAAGAGATTGTCTGTGATTGGGCATGAAAGTCACGTGATTACGGCGTAGAGGTGGAATCGCTGCTTCCCCTATTGTGTGTGTGACTGTGACAATCCAGCGGGGTTCTACTGTATCTAGATATATAAACATCGTTTTATTTTATCATTATTGTCTTGATTACTACATGTACAGAAGAAAAGTATTTTCAAAAATTTGCCACTATGGCGGCCTCTAAAAGGTTTAAAGTTTAAGAGGTCAATAAATTTCTGTAAAATTTTTTTAAATCTCACCTTACTTACAATTTCAAGCAACGATTAAGAAGGAATTACCAGGCGCATAATATTGCGAATACAGTACATAAAGTAAGTATAAAGCGGCTGTGCCTCCTTAAAATGATTTACGCATCGGGGCAATGCCATGTGCGCAACGCGAGTGGAAAAAAAGACGTCGGCGCAAAAAGGGCCCGTGGGCTTCAGCGAAATGAGATGAAATTTCGACACATAAAGGCGCCTTTCACGCACGGTTTGGCGAAGGCCCCCGATGCCGGAAGTCTATAAGAAGATACCCAAATTACGAGCGGCCGCGTACCGTTAGCCCCCGTCAGGGCCGTGAACCATCCGCCGCCCGCCCGGGGCCCGGCGGGGCCCCCGCTGGAGGTGACGATCGCGTCGTTTCGGATTTCAGCGTTCTCACTTTTACGAGCGCGTAAATCCGCGTCAACGCGCTGCATCCTTGACACTTGGCTCTTGTACTTTCCTTTTTTAAAAGGGCATGCTCGGCCATGGGATGCAAATTATTCTTTTGGATCTTCCGTTCAATTTTTCTTCCCATAGAAATTGAAGCATTCACACGTTGGCGTAAAAGTCACATTACCTTTATTATCAAAAACGATATTGTTTTGGATAATTTTACATTTTTTTGGGCGGTTACAATAAAAAGTTGAAATTTTAAGGTTTTGGGCACGATGTGGTCCATCTTTTGAAAGATATTTTGACGATTGACAAATTTATAATTTAAATATATAGTTGACATTTCGATAGTCCATGCCATCATCTTCAGTATTATGACAATCAACAAAACCTGTTTAACGTTTCACAAATTTTTGTACATTTATTTTGTATCATACTAACTCTTAAATAAATAAATAATCAACCTTAATAATATACCTATTTTTAATCAAGTGTCATCGAAGATATATTAAAAATATTAAAAATAACGCGTTAGTACACACAAAATTAGTTAACAAGATGGACCCTGAACAATATTTAATCTGAACATAAATAAAATGAAAGATACGCAAAATTTATATACTTTTTATCGGCAAACTTTAAACAGATAGAGAAAATGAAATCTTTGTTTTGATGCTAGCACTATTGATAGACATTGGAGTAGTATTGTGAACTTGGATATCAACACACCATTTATATTAAGAACCGTTGCAAGTCCCGGAGTAGTAAGGTCGCGTACTCAATTATGGAAAAACTTTTTAATATTTTTAATATGGATATACTTCAGAAAAGGACACAGGTAAATTATGTTTGAAGGTAAGCTTTTCGACGTATTTTGATGCGCTGATTTCGAATATCATAGTGAAAATGGCGACAAGGACATCTTCAATGTCGAAACTAGAAAAATCATATTATTTTGCCCATATAATACCTTAAATTTAAAGAGGTGCTTACGTTGTATACCCTAACCTCTAACCACACATACACAAGAAAATATTTTTGGCCGTATCTACTGTCGGTTTTTAGCGACTAATCTATTAACTTTAGACAAGAGCTCTTCGTGACTTTTTTGTAGGAAATTGCATGCACTACAAAAAGGTTCAGTACATTTTTGTCGTATTTTCCAACATTTTCTTTGTACATTTCAGATGGAAGCCTTAAAATGAAAAAAGTATAGATTTGTTTACTTTTGACAACGTTTGCAAATAATACAGTTAATCAATAAATAACTTAAACGTCTAAAAATTATACACAAATCTTCTTAATGACATAACATTTATTGAAACTTTCTTTTTAACGATTTTAAATTTTAATCGCTATTTTACAGTCACTATATAGACGCACGGCCAAAACGGCCTTACTCCGACAGTAGACACATCCAAAAATGTTTTCTTGTGTAGGTAAGATAATAACTTAAACAACATGAAATGCGAGCTATTGCAATTCTGACAATGTAAGTAAATGTCGCCGAACTCTACTCCAACACTATTGTCCTCGTGAATAACGGAGAAAGTTTTGTTTGAGAATTTCATAACCTACGTTTATTATTGAAAACATTTTTCGAAAGATTAATAAATTTCGATATAAATCCAAAAAAGTACAAAATAGCACGATTTTTATACATTTGACCTTGAAGATAACCTTGTAACCAATTTTCTCTATGATATTCGAAATCAGCGCATCAAAATCCGTGGCTGAACAAAACTTGCGATGTAGGCTTCAAGATAAACGCAAAAACCCATAAAATAACACGATTGTTCCAATGTTGACCTTGAAGATAACCTTGACGCCAATTTTTACAATGATAATGTGATCAGCGCGTCAAAATACGTAGGAAAAGTACGTTTAACAAACATTTGAGGTATGGGCGTGAAATAATGTCTCAGTTACGCATTTTTAAACATTTGTTATTGTTGAGATTAAGGAACGCAAAAACGCAAGTTCTAATTATATACATTGTAAATAGGACTTTAAGGATTTTAACAGACATGCAAGACAGCAAACAGTAGACTAAATTCAGTTACTTAGCGAAGTCTTAATTAAAGACATGATGATATTTCAAATTGTCTTTTTAAGAAGAATCTAATTTATACGTTGATATAGGACTAATATAGGAATAAGACTATTGGTGTCTACTAAATATAAGTAAGTCACTTTTTTATTTTAAAAATTAAGACACTGAAGGTAGACCGAAATTGCCTCTTGCTTTATCTCATTAACGTCCAAGGGCACTCAAATTGAACTACAATATTACGGCTCTCATTTTGTATAAATGTAAAAGTTTTAAAACATTTTTCCGAGAAAATGTTTGATGTAAAAATGATCCCTCTTTAAATTATTCAGCTAAAATTTGGTTATTGTTAACTCAAACAAATTAGTCCACAAAACAAAATTTTCTAAGGAAAAAACTTTTATCGCAATTTTCAAGCGAAAACTGAGTGGAATTTGCCATGAAAATTCAAAATATCGCATCATGAATCGTATGATATTGAAATTCATGGCTACATATTGTGACTTCAAGATGGTGGACAACATAATGGCAAAAAAATATGGAATGGGCAAACAATAATAGCAAGTGTCATACAAGAATGTATAAGGTGCTTAAACATTAAAACACTATTAAAACTTTAAATTACTTTCATGGATATGCTGGAAAATTGAAAAGCTCAGGGGTTTTTGCGGTTCCTGATGTCGGTTTTAGAAAATTACAAATTACTGGCGTATTAAGTTAAATTCATTCGTATTTACCATCCCCAAAAAAACCTGTGCACCCAGTTCCTATGAAAATAATGCAATGTTTTTTTAATGTCTATAAGTTTTAAACATTTTTGTATAACTCTTGGACGCCATCTTTAAATTCGTAATATGTATCCATCAATTTTAACAGTTTGCGATACAAGAACCCAATATTTTAGATTATCGTGGCAAATTCTATTCAATTTTAGAAGAGGATCCCAGACAATATTAGTGACACTGAAAGGATTAATTCTTTAGTCTCGAGTAGGTTACACGAAAAACCAGCCAGTGTCAGCCCCGTTCTTCAGATTACCTTTTTAACGTTGTTGTCTTTGGACTATAAATTCAAATTTTTTGGGGACAGATTGCTGATCTATTCATATTTCCTTTTCTTTCAGAGTCAAATTTCATCTATTTGTTTTTGAGAAACTCAAAACAATCTTTCTAAACGGTCCCACTTCTGCAGGTTAGGAGGAACCTTTGTTCTAATGCGATAATTTTAGCTGCTATCGTAAATTATGACCATTCAACATCTGCATGGTGATGACAACTCGTTGTTTGTTGTTGCTGAACAGTAATTGTTATTTTCCAATAACGCCAGTAGTGAGTTTTCGTTTTGTCGTTAGTTAGGCCATCAATAGTCTTCCATTATCTTCTGCTTTACGCCAATTGTTAGCCACTTCTTCGTTCATTATGTGAATTGATGATAATCACCAGAAAGCCGCAACACGTTTGCAAGTATTCATAAATCGGAGAGCGGAGCGCAAAGAGGTTTCCGCCGTAATTACGTTCATAAACCAGACTCTGCGATACGCGGAAAAGTGTGAAACAATCGAATGCCGAGCGTAAGGGGCACCTAAAATTTCACGGTGCACAATCGGACCGTTAAGCAGCAGTACGTACGTGTGTTCCCTATAGCCGATCTCCGATAAAAGAGCGGAATGCGAGATCGCCGATGGGATCGGCGACATTTTCACCTATTCAAATTAAGAGAGCAGCCGATCCGAGATAACGCGAATTCCACGACGACATCCTAACGACGACGTAGAGACACGTTTTCGAGTCCAATACGACTCGTGTTACGGGATTTATCAGCGGCTCCCAGCGTTACATACCGACGAGGTGCTGGATCTCGTCGGTTCCCACCGTACCTATCTTGTACCAGGATGTATGAGGTCCAGTATATACAGCTTTTCGGAAAAGACCTTAGCATGCGGCTAACGGCCGTTAAGCGCGCAACCGCGTCAATTAGGTGAAAACGTTTGGATGACCCGCTAACTCCTAGTTAATTAACGTTATACCAACGTTCTTGCTCCATGCTGTGCGCATACTCGCGAGTATCGAGCTCCCTCGTGTATACCTCCATTTCACATTCGATCTGCGCTGCTTGCGGTTCGGTTGGAAAAAAACCATCCGACTTTTTTGAGCCAAAGAAATAAACGATAACTGCAGGTATATGTATATTAACGCATACCTGTGCCGGTCCTGCGTCGCATTGATCAGGTTTGACGTTGAGGACGATTACGCGCTGCGGGCTGCCTTCGGGTCCCGCATTTTGGAACCACAAAAACTTGATTCGATTTAACCGATCTGCGTTAATGAAAGATGATCTTACTCATCTTGAAAAATGTTTTTATGGTATTCGACATTAATTTGATCGACGTCGGGTATATTATTTCGATGACCAAATATTTAATGATCATGTTGCTTTTGATAAGCTACTCTGATGGTTAGTTAGTTGAATAGCGTTGTAGCTTTGCATTTCTTTGACTACAAGTTCATAGTCATTGTTGACTGAATTTCATTTTTCGATAACTCCGCATCTCATCGGTTTCATTATTGAAACATAATTTGTTCCACTCTTTTAGAAGTTAGAAGGTTGTGTCTCCATTAGGGTTGATTGTTGTTAGCTGGATTTCAAACTATATCCATTGCAATTATAATTGCGTCAATTAGTATTTAGTATTGTCTAACACATATCCTCTTCCTCTCTTTCATCTCTTTACTTCTTTATTTAAGTCGTTTTCGTCATCGTCGGTGAGTTATTTCACCATCTTTGTGAACGTAGAAGGTGTATACCAGAAAGGATCCAGCAAAGTACCTCCATTCTTAAGAACTATAAAAGTAAATTTTATTTTGATGTCGAAGTGATTTTTGTAAACCGAAACCGTAATTTCTGATAACAAATTTTATAAGTCCAGAAAATTTTACGTGCGAAATGATCCTTCTCGACGAAGGTAGTCTTGGTGCTCTTCAGGATCAACTTTTAAAGTATTGTAGGGTGAAAATGATTTCTTCTTAATGAAAACCCTTCCTCAAAAACAACGACTAGGAGGTAGTATAAGCTGTTTCCTTTATTTACTAGTCAGTCAGGTTTTTGTTTAAGAAAAAATTAGTTCGACCTTCCAATGACTTTGACAGCCAACCAGAACGTCACTGGGAATGTCTTCGACAAGATCGTTAAACTTCGATTACAATACCAAAAATGAATTGTTAAAGAAAAAAAAACTTTCGGATGTTTTTCAATTTCATTCTACAATTTTTTCGAACGTAAAATCTCCCTTTCTCCCCGAACTCTATGTAATAATTAAAGATCGCATAACGTGATGGTCGACACGATGCAAAAAAGTAGATAATTACTTTTAATTATTATACCTTCAGGTAATTACTTGTGTGAATATTGGTTCCGTTACTTTTATGTATATTAAATGAAAACGTAAACGAGACAATGCAGTTCTTAGCCTCCTTAATTAATTTATTAATTGATTCTTTTATGTAGCGTCATGATAAAAACAATCTATTGCGAAATCTTCGTTTTATGATATGTTATTGCTTTTTATGATGTAGTTAATACGGAACGCGATTGGAAATAAGTTGGTCTTGACTATCTTCCATTGTAATCGATAAATTCCACGTGGTATATCAATATTATTATATTCAATAGTATTATGGTGTATTTTTTATTATTTGCGACCATTACTAGAAGTTGTTGGTGATATTTCCCCTCAGTAACAATATTTTTCTTCCGCATTAAATTATACAAAAAAAAATTTTATCTTTTTATCCCTACTTTTCCTAATTTTTTTAAAATGCTCGGCAATGAATCTCTTCCGTAATCGGATTCAGAGTCTACCGGAAAAATGCTGGAAAGTTGCAATACTTCAGGAACTAATTGCGTCTTGCTATATTCAAAAACGGAATTCGCAACATGGCGAAAGCTCTTTACGAGTCGCTCGCCGGAAAAGCTGCACTCAGCGCTTTCGCGATCCCATAGTCTAAAATTCAAACGATTTGCATGAAACAACCAGGGGCTAATACGAAGACTCGTGTAGAGCAGCCCTCGGAAAGTAGCCTTGAAATTCAGTGAATTAAACGCTTAGCACGAGTATTGTGCAGAAAGAAGATACACTCGCACGTCGTCACGTACGAGCTGAATTTACTTCCACAAGATACTTTTGGGATTCAAAAGGGGTTGAAAGGGGGAGGATAGATATGGGAAAGTATATATGGCATCTGGAAAATTATCTCCAGTCTCCATCACGCCGGGTCGACGAGGACGATGACATCGCGAGCGACAGCTCGCATAAGTAGCTTGCAAGCTCCTTTTGATATTCTGGCGTGTTTCTGGCTTTTTAAAAAAAAATACCTCTCTTTTAGCGTTGACTCCTTTTTCTTTTGGCTCACATTTTCCAACAGATGAGGAGATTCGACTTCTGTGAGTTGTCACGCGAAATTAACACTTGTTGGGGATTTTTGTTACATTTTAACGTAGGTTAGGTTTAATTTGGTTACCATTAGTGTAATTTAAAAAAATTGTAGAAGTTTGGTTAGAACAACCTGAGTTTACTAATTGTCCATCATGTCGAAATTTTTAAAAAGGCGGATTCCAAAACTGAGAATCTTTTGTTTTATAGTTTTTGATCTTGCATAGAAAGTACAATCAACCATTTGATAACAAAAAAACCGGCGATTCAAAAACCAGACATGACAGAACCCGACAATTTAAAAATCGACTTTCATAATCAGACATTTCAAAAATCATTAAAATGTTTAAAGTTCCGTTATCGGACAATTCCAAAACCCTACATTTAAAAACTGGACATTTAAAAAACCTGACAATTAAAAATGTCGACAATTAATAAATCCGATACTTTAAATAAAGTTTAAAGACTAGCCAATTGAAAATCCCTCAATTCCATGACCCAACGAAATCACGTAATTTAGTAACCCGACAATTCCAAATCGCGGACATTACAGATCCCGATACATTCAACATCCGACAATTAAAAAAACAGCTATTTCAAAACGGAACATCAAAATAATCATAATTCCGAAACCGTCAAATTAAAAAACTAGAGAATAAAAAAACCGACATTACGAAACCCTACAATTATAATTAAAAAACTGACATTTAAAAATTGGATATATAAAAAATTCTACACTTTCAAAACCAGACAGATCAAACCAGAATAGTAAAATATTCAAACTTCCAAAACCAAATTTAAAAAATAGATACTAAAAACTCCGACAATTAATAAACCAGACAATTAAAAAACCCCGTCAAACCATGACAATTTTAAAAACCCAACAATTTATAAAACCGATTTTTTAATGGCTCGTGTTTGAATGTCTGGTTTGTAAAGTGTCGGGATTTGGAAATGTTGGGTTATCAAATTACGTGACTTTGTTTGTCTGGTTATGGAATTAAGGAATATTGTTTATCGGGTTTTTAATTCGTCGACTTTTTATTGTCGGCATTGTGAAGTGTCGAGATTTTTATATGTAGTTTTTAAAGTGTTCAGTTTTTTAAGTATGCGTATTTTTGTTTGGTTGTCGGATTTGTGAATGTTGAATTTTTTTAGGGATGCTCATTTTTATGTACTTTAGATTTGAAGATACCATAGAATCTTTCACTAGTGACCTTCTCGCATTAACGAAAATCCCTTTCTTAATTCACATTTAAAAACTGAACATTTAAAAAACCCGACAATTCCATCTGTATAAAGTAAATCTGAGGACATCCTCAGGTCCTCCTAAAGACATCCAGTTGCCTTTATCGTCCTAATAATATCGTCTGTACCTCCGCAAGACATGTAGCAACTAGAGGAAGTCAATAGGACGATAAAAGAGAATATTTGGTTATGTAATTTTATTAAATTCTAGTAATTGTTGTCAATTTTGTATTTTCTCATCACTATTAAGTATTTTGGATTTTTGTTTTATGTTATTATTTTTAAAAATACATTAGAACGATAAACTTCTTATTAACTAAATAAAACCATGACGTCAAGAGCCTGTTACAAAAATATTACAAAAAATTAGTCGGTGAATTATTTCTTATCTTTATTATGTTATATACGTTGTAAAGTAATATGAACTTTCCGAAACGTTCTGAGTTAATTCAGTGACTCGCGGTTTTCTTAAATTTACGCTGGATCGTCTTACACGTGCTGACTACAAGATTCCAAACGACGCAGATCAAATTGATATTCTGGCAAAATTGCCTGTGACAAGTACATTCATTATGAATCATCCCTTCTCTATTTATCAAGATGAATGAATAAACAACATAATTAAAAACTCAATAAACAAAAGCGCTTAATTCTATAACCAGACAAATAAGTCACGTAATTTGACAACCCGATATTTCCAAATCCCGACACTTTACAAACCAGACATTCAAAATATGAGACATTAAAAAATCGGTTTTAAAAATTGTCGGGTTTTTTAAATTGTCAGGTTTTAGAATTTTGAATATTAGTATTGTCTCGGTTTGAAATGTCTGGTTTTTAAAGTGTCAGGTTTTTAAATTGTCATGCTGTTTAATGTCGGGTTTTTGAATAGACGATTTTCTTATTCCTTAATATTTGCCGTTTTTTTTATTTTTTCGGGGTATTGGTTGTAAGGGTTTGGAATAAAAATACCTAAAACTGAGAACGTGTAAAAAATTCAATATTCACATACCCGACAATTTAAAAAAACACATTTAAAAAACTGAACACTTTATAAACTAGTCATAAAAATCTATCCACTTCGCAAACCTGTAGATTTAACCCGACAAACAAAATCTTCGCAATTTCATGACCAAACGAAGGCACGTGATTCAGTAATTCGGCCATTTCGAATCCCGACAATTACAGATCCCGACACTTTGAAAAGCAGACATTCAAATACGATACTTTAAAAAAACCAATTTTTCAAAACCCGAAAATAAAAATTTCTCGTAATCGCATCATCCGACAATTAAAACCCTGGCAATTCAGAAAGTCAAACTAGTCGACTATTCAAAAAACCGACACTTCCAAAACTCGACAATCAAAATCTCGACATTTCAGAAAGTCACACTAGTCGATGATTAAAAAATCCGTAAAAACCCGACAATTCCAGAAGCCGACAATTCAGAAAGTCAAACCAGTCGATGGTTCAAAAACCCGTTAAAAAGCAGACAATTCCAAAACTCGACAATTAAAAGCCCGATAATTTAGAAAGTCAAACTAAAAGTAATTCAATAACCCGACAAGAAAAATTCGACAATTAGAAAACCTGACACATTAAAAACCAGACATTTATAGATTCAACAGTCAAAAACTCGGCAATCAAAATCCCGTGAGTTAGTAATCCGCAAATTCCACGTAAAAAAAACAGATATTTACAGATCCAACATTTAAAAACGTGACAATAAAAAATTCGGTCATTTAATACCGCAAATTCCGAAACTCGTCAATCCAAATTCCAACAACTCAAAACGTGACAATAAAAAAACCGACGATTAGAAAACCCGACAATTTCAATACCCAACAATTAAATCGACATTCAAAAAGCTGAGATTGAGATGTCTTTGATGTTTTTGATATGTCGGGGTTTTGAGGCACTTCTGTTTGTAAAGCGTTGGGTTTTTCATTGTCAAGGGTTTAAATAGTGGAGTTTTGATTGTCTCTATCTTTAATGTTTTATCCCAACTACGCCACAAATCAAGTCTAATAATAACATTAAATTCTGGAGGTTACCCGAACCCAGAATCAGAACTTGAAAGTGTTTTCTGAACATATCAAGACATTGAAAACCGATACTTTAAAAACCAAAAATTAAAAAACCGGACATGTTTTTGGATGTCGGGTTTTTGAGGTTTCCATTAAATAAACTTGAAAAATCAGGAAAAGAAAACAAGTTTGAAGGTTCTCAATATTTTCAGGTTAAAGGTACAAACTAGAGCAACTGCACACTGGTAATGTAAACGAATGTACTCGGAGCGTGGCAGTTTTTTTTTGCCGTGGCAGTCCATTCAAGCCGTCCTAACAATCGAGACAGGGCGATCGATGTAACATAGAGTAGCCATTAACTTTTATCGCGCACCCCGACACGCCGTTAAATATCGAGCGCCCACACAGAAACCGACGGGGACGCACAAGGGATAAATCGACGTCTCAATAGTGACGTAGTAATTTCCGTAATTGCGGCCGTATTACGCATCGCTCTTTCTGTCGGCTCGAAATTGCACCTTTAAACAAGGACGACGGCTAAGATGAATGGAGGTCGTCTAGAAGAGGATGCAATTGATCCGCGAACCACCGCGTTTAGTTTTCTAACGATGACGACATTTCAAATTTGGCGTCCCTTCTGTAAGGGGTTAGATTAAAAAAACATTTTTCAAAAATTGCGGCCATTTTCCAAATAATTTTAAAATTTTAAAATTACGTTCAGCCATTTTGAATTTTTGATGTCGCAAAAGCGAGATTTCTGGTCACTCAATATATTTAAAAAATCATTTTAGAAAAAAAAGTAGCAAAAGATATTTTTGTCTTTTTAAAATGGCCGTAATTTTTTCAAAATGTGTTTCTTGCCATTTTGTTGGTAAACTTGATGACAGTCAAAAGTTCTACAAATTACATTAGTGCTTACAAATTCAGTACACATTTTGCATCCGCCATTTTGTAATGATTAAAAATACACTCTTTAATTTTGAAGTTTTTATATTGCGGATCTGTCATTGTAAGGTAAAACAATCTTTTCGAATCGCAATATTGACAAAAAAATTTTTTTAAACAAAATTATTCAAGGTGTTTTTAAAAAAAATGGCGGCAATTTTGTCAAAATGTAGTGTTTTTGGTAACCGTCAAATTATATCCGTTGCGTTTAGTGCCTAGACGACTATAAATTACTACAAATTGTATAGGTTTAAAAATAATATTCATTTCACATTTTGCAACCGCCATTTTGAAACGTTGTAAGTACCTTTCGCCATTTTGCAGCTTCAATATTTACGACATTATATTGTACAGTTAAACAGTTTTCTGGTCGTGTAGAATGTGAACAAAATATGTTTGAAACAACAAAATTAAATTGTCCATTTTGGTTTTAAAAAATGGCCTCAATTTTATTTAAAATGGACGTATTTTTTAGTAATTTTCTCGTTAAAGTATGTGAAAGTCGTATTCCATCGACTGTGACCAGACTCTGGCAGAAGAAAAATCATTATAAACTGTTATTATTTAAAAAAAAAATTTCTTGACATTTTACCTCCGCCATTGTGAAATTTAAAAAAATGTGTTGTAAAATTTTAAAGTTTTGATAATGTGGTGATATTTGAAAGTGAAACGGTTATCGTGTCACTCAATGTATGAAAAAAATCGTCAAAAGTTATTTCCAAAAAGTTGCTGCCATTATTTCAAAAAATGGGGGCAACTTTTTAAAAATGAATTTTTTGAAAAATTTAGAATGTCCCCAACCGATACATCAATTTTTCCGAAAATGGTTATGTTCCTCATAGTAGTTAAAATAAACATTAAAAATTATTGAAGAAATGAAAAGGTTAATAACATCGAAAACTAAAATTGTTCAAAATTTGAAAAGCCAGAGCTTCCGTGGCATTGTGGGTAGGATGGCCGGTACGGAAGAGAATACAGCGAGTAAACAAAAGGATTACAAGGATATACCGGAAAAAGGGGGAAGAAATCGACATCGGTATAGTCCCGCGAGCATCGGTATCGGTCGTGACTTCAATGAGTGTCAAGAGCGAGCGCGCACCGGGAAGAGGAACCGCGCGAGGGCGAGAAGAAGAGGGAAGAAGATACGAGGCGGCTGGCGTGACGGTCACCGGGTGGGGGGAAGAAAAGAAGAAACGACGGAACGGGTAGCGTAAGAAACAGCTGGTAAGTTGAACGAGTCGGGAGTTCAATGACTGAGGCGGAGAGTCGCCGCTCCGTGGACATACGCCCGTTTGCACCTCTTCCTAGTTGTCTTCTCCGTTTCTTCTTCTCCGTCTCTATCGCAAGACGTTTTTCACAGTGTCATGTCCCGTACAAAGAAAAAAAGTCAACATTTTTTTTTCATTGTAGAATTTATATTTTTAATTTCTTCATCTGAGAAACAAGAATAATTTCGAAGTAAACAACACTGACCTTTAAAAGTTTACTTTGATATGCAAAGCGACATTTCAAATTTTGGGCATATTTTGAACTCTTTTGGAGCAAAACACATTTTTTGTTTACTATCGCGATATTAATTACTTTTATCCGATGTATCGAAAAATAATTATGTGGATGGAATACAAAATTGAAGCTGGGCAAAAATTTAAAAAAATTGAGTTTCACTGTTACATATGCACCATGAGAGACATTGCATCGTTCAAAAAAATATATTTCAGGAATTATACGGCTATTATACAAAATAAAACTTGTTTTGTTACAAAAATATCGAAAATGCCAAAAAAATTACTTTTTATCAAACCTAACCTCACTGGTTTTCGAAAACGCGACGTGACATAACAATTTCCAGGGTACTATTCTTTTCAGCATGAAAAAGTTCATCCATTTTGAAATTATAATTACTTATTTCAAAGTTAATTCTCTTCTAAGAAAAGAAAAAAAATTATGGTGAATAATAAAAGTTCAAATTTTTACACATTTAACCTCACTTTTATTAAAAATTCGCTGTTGTTAAAAATAAATTGTTTTGTTTGAAAAAAAAAATCAAAACGCCTGAAAAACGTGAATTTTTACAAATTTGACCGCAGTTTTCTAAAAAATATGATGTTATAGGAAAATTATAAGGGTCTTATGGTTTTAAGCAGGAAAGAATACTTTGGAAATTATACTTCCGTTTTTAAAGTAAATTCTCTTATAAGAAAAAAAAAATGACGAAAAGTTCAAATTTCGACATATATAACCTCACTTTTCTAGAAAATGCGACGAGACGATTGTTTCTTTGTATATCATTGTTTTTAGAAACATAAATATTTCGGAAATAATATTGCTATACTGATATTATCGTTCTAAAAAAAATTGGCGAAAAGTTGAAATATTTACACATTTAACCTCAATTTTCTTGAAAATGCTGGAAAATGCAGTCGTTGTTTTACTTGTCATATATCTAAATGAGGTTAGTTTCTGATGGATAGAAACAGCATTACGTTTTAAACGGTTTTAATTCGAGATCATTGTAATTAATGCGAAAATTAAACTACTTTTGTTTCATCAGTTCCTTTTTGGTGTTGACTATGTTTTACCGGTTTTGTCCCAAAACGACAAAATTTGTCCCCGGTTTTCATTCTCCGTAAGTTTAAGGACATCTTCGAGATATTGTAATGTTCTTTTCGAATCTGAAGTCCGATTTCCATATCACTTTCTATTTTTTAAATATAGCTTCTTTAACGAAAAAAACGCGGAAAAAACGAAAACTTTCTCATTATACTGCAATTTTTATTGCGAATCAGTTCCTGGATACTATCAGGCCTAAGAATCCTGTAACATAATGAGTTTTACTTAAAGTTGGTCAATATTATAATTTAAATTAAAAATGGCGCGTCTTTTGATGAATATGTTCGTGTAGATTGTTTTTGAGGTCGTTGAATACAAATATTAAATTTTAGAAATTCAAAATGACGGAAACAATATGTCTGACCAAAATAACAAAAAATTTACGATTCTCTGGTATTTAGTATATGGGGATTTTCGAAGTCATATTGGATCCGCTATTTTTAATTTCCAAAATTTAAGAACAGATTTTTCAGCGACCTTAAGAACAATCTGCACGAAAATATTTGTCAAAGTACACGACAAGATACAAGAAATACTTAAATAAAACGTAAATAATGTAGAAATTTCGTATCAATAGCGCCATTTTGAAATTTTAATCGTAGTATTGACCTAATTTTTAGTAAATCTCATTATGCTACATGATTCTGAGGCCTCATGCGATCCCGAAACTCCTTCACAATTAAATTTGTAGTTTATTGAAAAAGTTTCTGATTTCTCCTTGTTTTTTTCGTAAGTAGCCATATTTAAAAAATTGAAAGTGATAACGAAAAACGGTCTTCAGAATTAAAAAATGCATACCCAAAAACTAAAGAAACCCTGAATTTCACAACAATATCTCAAAGATATCCATAAACTTACGGAGAATGAAATCCACCGATAAATTTTGTCGTTTTGGGACGAAACGGCTTAAGTAATTAAATTAAAACAATGGATTTAAGGAGATGAAAATAGTGATTGTAAAAAGAATATACAAATCTAAATATACATTTTTTGTATTCTTTTGAATTTAAATAAATTGGAATTTATTTTTCTTTTCTCGATTTTTTTAGTTTTTAGTACGAAGGATTGTATATATTTTTAATCTGGTAACTTCCAGTTTTCTATACTTTTGTATCAGTATATACCCATAACTTTCTTTATACGTACTTTTTTCTAAACTTCAATCCAATTCCATGAGATTTATTAATCATTGCATATTCATTTTAATCCAGGTACCTTATTCAGAGTTGCGTCAGTTGAATTAATTTTCTATCGGTTCTAATCTGGTCACTGATGGTTTTAAAATATTTTCAAACTATTTCAATACATTTTCTGTATTGTTTACCCCTAATTGAATTGATTTTCCAATCATTAGAAATTAGGTCTTATTGAATTTGTTCCTATTCTGTATTCCATCGGTTTGAATACGATCTCTATTAGTTTTAATTCCAATGAATTCAGAAATCCGTGTATGTATTTTTTGTGTTCTTTTAAATTTGAAATAGATTGAAATCTATTCTTCTTTTTTCGATTCTTTTCATGTTTTATTCAATTTGTATCCGATTACGATACATTTGTTATACGTTTTAGTACATAGGGTTTTATATTGCTTTTGACTTTGAGAATTCTGAGTTTTTATACTTTTCTATCAGTTTGTACCTATAATCTTCTATATACACTATTTTTCCCCCCAACCTCAATCCACTTTCATGGAATATTTTAATCATTGCATATTAATCTTTATCCAGGTATCCTATTCAGAGTTCAATCAATTTTCTATCGGTTGCAATGTGGTCACGAATGGTTTTCGATTATTTTCAAAATATTTTGATACATTTTCCTCTAAATTTTTTGAATTTCCAATAAGCGTTGCATTTTTATCCAGATTCCTCATTGAGAGTTTCGTCAGTTAAATTAATTTTCTATGTGCTCTAATCTGGTCACTGATGTTTCTAAAATATTTTAAAACTATTTTAATACATTTTCTGTATCGTTTACCCCTAATTGAATTGATTTTCAAATCATTACAAACTAGATTTTATTGGATTTGTTCCTATTCTGAATTCAATATATTTGAATTCCATCTGTATCAGTTTTAATTTGAATAAATGAAGTACATTTCATTTTCTAATTAATCCAGCGTACCTGCCGTACTTTTGGTTCGAAGAATTTTTGTAGAAATAGTGTATAAATTGTCCACCCAATTAGCCATTTATCTCGGATTTTTATACGATTTTTTAGGTTACTTACATGATTTGTCATTTTTTTCGTCTCCTTTATCATTGGTAGCATTTCCCATACAGCACATACACTTAAAGAGGTCGTCCAGAGCTCAGTCCAAATATATCTCTAAAAAGACATCCTGAAGAGGTCTGAATTATGATAATCTATAAAAAGGAGCTCTTGAAGATGTCTTACTTAGGACTTCGTAAAATCGTAATATCAAAGAGGTCTTATGTTTGAGGTCTTCAATCTATGTGTGTTGCTTCCAAAGACGCTAGGTGGCTATTGAATCCAAAAATGAGATCGCACAATATTTACTTCATATGTAGACCGATAAATTATAAGCTACATTGACAAAATAACTGCCTTTACGATATTTAGCCAGTGTTATCACAATTTTGTACTATTATTGTATGATTCCTATTCTATTGAATATAATTACCATCCAATACATCTACAACTATACAAACGATCAAAGGGAACTCAGGTAAATATTATATGTAGAAATTAATAATTAAGATACAAAAATAGGATCTATGATTTTCAGAAATTTGCTTTTTATATTTTATTCTATATTATTTATTTTATATGACAAAGCTCTAAAATAAGACCTCTTTTCTGAGACCTCATATTTGAAAGGTCTTGTAGGGCTCTTAAAATCGACGCATAAGTCTTCTTAAAGATCACTTTAAGAGCTCTTTCTGATAAGTATTTAACACATCGTACAACTTTTGAGACTTCTTAAAGAGCTCTTCAAGATGTCTTTTGGCTCTTTGAGTTAGTACTACTTTTGCCCTTCTTATCAGCTACAATTATTTTTACGGCCATTTTAAATTACTACATGTACATCAACATTTCATCTTGGTCCCCTACACAAAGGTGTTATAAAACTATAAAAATGCCACGTTAGTCTCGTGAAACAGTGCGTAAAATGGAATTTTACGCAGCAAAGTAGAAAAAAATCCGTTTTGTTTAAGTATCGTCCGTTAAAATATATGAATTCTACCATGGAACAACATTATCGATGAATGGTAATCCAGGCATTCTGTCCGCGTCTAATTACCGATAATTCAAAACGGCGACAGTGCTGACGTTAAAAAGAAACGCAAGTCAATAGGAAAACAGACCATTGAACACAAACGGATTATTAATCACCGTTATTCGCAGCATCGGCTCGCAATGGCTATAATTATCTGAAACAGCAAGCATTTCCGAGATTTAGCGTTAGGACACGCAAACAAACGCGCCACCGCCAGGGAAGGTCGCGAGAACGGCGAGCAAATCGCATTACAGGAATTAATCGGGTAGTACCTCCACGACTTTGCCAGCAGTCAGCCAAGATCAAAGGGTAATGATTGTCTAATGTCGAGATGAATCTCGACTCTTAACCTAAGTACGCCTCGTGTGCAGCTCGGCTTATCATTTATCACGGTGATGGGAATCGCGTCGTCATAGATACGCGGATGTAGCCCATTCGATGGATGATGCTTCGGCTCTCTGCTAATGGTCCTTTTGTATTTGAACAATAGATTATTCAAAAAAAATTGTATCCTTTAGCTCTGTCCAAAATATCTAGTTTCTGGAGGCAGCTCCAATATTGATGTATGCAAAAGTCGATGGCGGGTGTAAGTCAAGTTTGAATGGGCAACCCTGGCTTGATTTACACATGGCGGGTCTTAAATTTCGGACAGGTATGACTTACGCGCCAGTCCAATGGAATTCCTACGTCCGTCATTGTCGCTGGATTCTCTGAGGTATTCGTTAGCTGTCGCTCCCGAGGGTCGTCGACCGCGGCGATGCTGATGTTCCTTCCCACTTTTTCGAAACTTATCTCAGCGTTCTTTCCTTATACCTGCGCTTGTAAAAGTAGCCGGCCACCACTTTTTATTCTCCTCATCTGACCCTCCCGCTCCTTTTTTTTTTGCCAGTTGGCGATTCGATTAGCGTCATCCCCAGGCATTCGTAGTCGCTTCTACGAGGAAGGGTATCGCCGAAATAAGGGACACGACTGGGGATATACCTAAAATTTTATGTTGGGAGACGGTGCAGGCATTTTTATAATGCGGAAAAAACCTGGTTTAATGACGATGACTAGAACTTAAAAGAGTTTCTTTTTCGAGGGTGGACTCGCCGATGCTAATTTATAGTCGTATGGTGTTTGGAAAGCGTGGGAAATTTGGATGTCTATTGCGTTTCTGCAATTAAGCTGGCTAGTCTACATCAGAAAATAACGAATCATTTTACCATTTTGGAGGCTATGATGTTCTCTTCTGAGTTGGAACAGAGAAAATAGCGAATTGTCACTGATTTCCAGTGAAAAAATAGCCACTGTGTTGAACGAGGCAATGTTTAAAATTGAGAAATGACAATTATTTGATTTCATGAGACATATGAAGATACTACACGGAAACATTTTCGGGGACGCTGCTCCTCCAAACTCGGGAGCAAACACAGTCGAAACGTAATTCAGTTAATAAAAATATGATCATATATTAAAAAAGAGATTTTTTTTCTGTCAATATTATTTCGTTTCATAATTACAAGTATCCATGTAACATATTTAGACTTTAAAATAGTTTAAAAGATTTAACAAATAATTATGAAAAATTTTAATTGTATCAACCATATGAATGTATTTTTAAAGCTTTTTGATGATTTTAGCGTCTGGAAATGTTACATGGACATTTTTAATGAGCAGAAACAAAATTAACATAAATAGGACTTTTCGGTCCTAGGCCGCAAAGTTCAATTTTACGGATCGCACAATCTCCAAACCGAGGTCGTAAAATTTTACTACCGAGGAGCGAACACTATTTTTTGATACAGCTCGCAAAAGTAGGCACTTTACCGACTGTTTTCAGTCCGTAATGTGCAGAGATCAGTCCGTAAAATCACACTTTACGTTATATTAATATATTAAATAATATTCTGAAATATCTGGACCAAAAAAGTAATTTGCACTTTGTTAACCAAGAAAAACGTAATAATAAACTAATAAATCATAGGAATCAAGTTTAAAAGTAAATACAACCTATTTTTTCGGATTTTTAATTTGAATTGCTAACATAGTAAGTGACGTAATAATCAATTAAGCCATTAAAATAACACCTCTATGAAGTAATAGGACAAAATATTAGTGAGAGACAAATTTTAAAAAAATTAACCAAACTTAACCTATTATTACCTACCCTAACGTCAGTAACATAGGAAACAAAATATATGTATATTCTATGTTTTTTCTTTCAATTTATTCTTTTTTATTAAGATTTGCTTATTTAAAATGTTAAAATATTTTTTAAATAAATAACTTATATTCTACGTGTTATTTAGTGGAAGGGTAAATTGTCATGATTATTGAGGTTTAAGTTATTTTGTCGTAATTAATTGGACACATTTGTCAAACAAAATGTTACATCAGCTTCTTATTTTAACGTGATACTAAATTTAACTACTAAACTTTACCTATCACGTACCAATCTCCATTAAGACATGAATTTATGAGTTTCATCCGATGTTCGTCATTTTTTAAATTGGCTTATATTTAAGGAAAGTAAAAATCTTGAATTGTCTAGTAAGAGATAATTGTAATTAAATTAGTCCACTAATTTGTTTATGAGATACTAAGGAAACGATCCAAAATTGTTTATATTTGAAATAAAATCTAATACTTTTCTACAGTTTATAAGTTGTAATTTATAAAAAGTAAACAGTTTTATTTTGTTTATTTCTTTCACACACTCATTTAGTTTCTTTTACTTTTTATTAATGTGGAAATCAGTTATTTTTCAAACATTTTTATTGTTCATTTATTTATTTTAATGTTGTTTATTCAATTTTTTTGAAACAATAGAAATTTTAAGGGAAAAATGATAAGCGAATTTTTTTGAGATAAAACATTGTAATCGTCCAAAAAGGATGAACACGCAAGAAATTTCTGAATCCAATATGTGAAACATAATTTATTGTAAATGGTACATTTTATACGTCATTGTCAATGACATATTGTTAATAACATAATCATAAATGATTAGTAGTTCATTGTCCTTAAGAAGTAAATTATAATTAATAATTACGCTGTATTTTGAATCAAAGCATTTTTTTTTAAACATTTCTACCCCTGAAATCAGAAACTGGTCTGATCAGTTCAGAGATTTGTGCAAATTTGTTGTAAAAAGAAGGAATTAATTAATTAAGTTTTTGTATTATTACTGACTGAGAACGAAAATGAATTGCGAAGAAATTGATTTTTGTCATAAATCAGTATTGATTAAAAAACTTAAATAATACATTCCATCTTTGACAAAAAATATGCACAAATCTCCGAGTTTCCGACTTCAAGAATACGAATGTTCAACCAGAATAAAAAAAAAAAATTTTCCATCTTTCGTTTAGAATAAGGCATATTTATGAAATATTATTTACTTAATAATATTGTTTTAAGCTTTAATAAATTAAATAGATTGAATCAAATTTAAAATTGCTTCCCAATTATAGATTTACCAGTTAGAAAAGGTTAGCTCTTCGTTCTCTTCCTTTTTTTTAAATAATTATTTTAAAAAATCTGAAAGATATAAACATGAACGAAAATATTATTTTAAACTTGTTTAAAAGCTTCAATTTTGTTAAATTTCAATAATTTCTCAAATAATTTTGTTATTCATTGTCTACATCATAATTTCCGTGTTGTCAAAAATGGACAACTGCAGTTTCTTCGTATCCAAGTATAATTATGACATAGAAAATGTTTTTAGTGAACCATTTATTAATTTTTCAGAAATCATCTTCAGTTTTTAAGATTTTGTTTTGATTTTATTTTTCGTTTTCAAGTGCGTGAAAGAGTTGATACTGGAAGTTCAATCTAATTTCTTATATTCGATAAAGAGAGTAATATTGCAATTTCAAATTGAATGTTTAATACAAGAGCAAAATAATATTGAAATTTCTTCTTTTTGAACAAACTCCATGTTTTTTTAATGTGTTAATAGACATAATTGATTAACGTACACTGACATTTAGACATTTAGATATATATTTTTGTCAGGAATTTAAAAAATCACAAAAATTTATGAAATCCAATTATTTTTGTTTATTATTGTTTTCGACTTTTGGCACCAAATTCCCATTTACTGTAAACAATAATTAAAAAATGTCCATACAAAAGTATGGGAATTTTTCCGTGCTCAAAAAATACCATACCTGCGTACCAATTTTCCAATACGCGTATCAGATTTTTTTTTCACAATAATATTAATATCTTCCATTTGGTAATAAACCAATCAACTTTCTCCGAATTCAAGCCTTGTATAGTTCGCAAATGGATTAGAAAAATTCTAATTGGTATTGTACAGTAAATGGGAAAAGATGTTTTGATAGAAAATTAAGCAGTGTTAGGATCAAATTTGCTTACCGGGTATGGGTGAATTACCTTTATTACAAGTATAGGAAATTTCTAGTAGATTTTTTTTACAGCGTGTGTAATAATCATGATTTTATTGAACTAAATTCCGTACATTAAAAGAACTCTGATATAAGAAAAAAGATAATTTGACCTCCTCAGACCTC
The DNA here is from genome assembly GCA_030407085.1 of Trichopria drosophilae. Classification (NCBI taxonomy): domain Eukaryota; kingdom Metazoa; phylum Arthropoda; class Insecta; order Hymenoptera; family Diapriidae; genus Trichopria; species Trichopria drosophilae. Next base: position 94,796,067 of record CM059586.1, on the reverse strand, counting down.
AATACAACAACATCGAATACGTGAACTAAAAAATGTGTATTTGAAGTGTATCATTTCTAATTTCTGATAATTTTTTCAATAAATTACGTTAAAATGGACGTTAATATCCGTAATTTTTCCCTCAAATTAGATATTAATTCCCTGTTCAAAGGAACAGTAATGTTACCCGATATTTCGCAAACACCGCGGGGCAACGTCCTTCTGTTGTCGAAACACGATATCTCCCGATAATGACGTGCTCAACGGCACGTTCCAACATGTAATATGAAGATTACGTACGCTACGGCCCTGACTTTGAACTTGGAGTTGATCTAAGTGCATTTTTATAGTAGTAACATTATATCTTGGCTTGGCCCTTTTTTGGAAGGGAACTGTTGTTGTTATCCAAGTTACTTCGATGAATTTTTGTCGAATTTGGGAAAAACATTTTTGGATCATTGCTAAAATCACTAAAATTAACTAAAATACACTAAAAGAGGATTTGAAGGTATAAACATTTCAATTTATAAAACTATATAAATAACATGTTTCTTTCGTAATATTAATATTATTAATAAATCATGAGGTTATTTTGTACCCAAGGAACGTGAATAGAAGATTGTGCAACTAGGAACTAAAATAAGTGAGTCTATAAACCCTACTTTTGCGCCCTAGGGAGAGAATGTGCTATTTTGATCCCACAATATAGGGAGCAAAATAGCACTTCGCGCAACGAGTGTGAGAAAAACAATTAAATATACTTTAACAGTAAAATATGCTCTAAATTAATTTAATTTACATTTGCCAAAATGAACTCGGTAATTTGTATTAGAGCAGACAAGTTTCTGTCATCAGAAAAATTACCTTTATTATCATAGATTCATTAAGTTACGTGATTTAAAAATAATAATTATTTAGTTTTTTACTATTTTCAGAAAAATCTATTTTTTTTTATTACACTTTTTTCCATTTGTATCTTTTGTTGTCTAGAAACTGTAAAGAGCAGGGAAGTACAGATTACTAGAAGATTTCATTATTTAAAAATTGACTTATTACCATTTCTTCAAAAATTAAAAAAAATGTTGAAAATTTTTGAAAAATTCTCTGATTTTTCGTGAAAAAAAGAGGACGTTGCACCGGACTGACGTAACTTTGCTCAAAGCGATTCAGTTAGATTAATCATACATCTTGGCCGCAGCGCAGCGTAACCTGCAAGCATATAGGAGCAGCGCGCACTCATCGCCTAATGCGATGCGTTTTGTTGTTTAATTCCTACGGTTATTTACGATCTGATTCTCGCCTAATTTTTCTTGCCGCCCGCCACCGGATGTGCGATACCAGCCATTGAACTTAACGCAACGGACGGCGAATAAACCCCAAACGGAATCAAAATGCATTATTTTGCGATTAGCCCCTGAAAATTCAATTGTATGCAAATTGACTATAACGATGTCACGTCTACGCAAGGCCCATGTGCAAATTTGCGTTTATTAGGAAAGAACATTTACATACATCCGTTCTCCAGTTCGATATACTCGTTTTCGTAATCTTTCGACAAAATAAGGGTTTTTAAGTGCAAAAAGAAGTTCATGGATAAGTACTTTTTCGTGTTGTGGGAAGATTAATTCATCAATTTTGAACTAACTTTGAAATGCAATATGGTGGATCGATGATAAATCAAATCTTGACAGATCTAAGTTACAATTTTTACATTTAATTCTATGAATTTACCAAAATTCATCTGTCATTTTGGATCAGCCATTTTGGAAAATTTATATTCTATAGACTACCATCCAGAATGGTAAAATTTTCGATCATAACAGTCAAATTATCTTATCTTGCATTACTTCTTCCACAATAAAGAATTTGTTAAACTCTGCCATTTGCGAAAAGAGAACGCCATCTAGCGATGAAAGGGCGAGTACATATATATTGCTCATCAAAGTAAATCTATTTTATTACGTAATACAGTAGCCATATGACTATTAATATGTTACTAATTTAGTGTACTATCTGCTAAAAACAGTTAATAATATAAAGTCCCGGCAAAGAAATGCGCGGAAGTAATTACATGAGAAATATGCTCCTGCACTAAAACAATAAATAAGGAAAAATTTATTTGGACAAATACGGTAGACAGTCACAAGAGCACATTAACTCGATAATTAATATTTATGGAATAATTGTAACAGTGGCAGAAAAGTTAGCTGATAGTAAACTACCGCTACGTGGGACTTTCCTCGATTCAGCGTTTTGTATGTATCTTGCGTTCAACGTTATGTTATTGCAGACATCTACCGAGATATAATCATGCATCGTGGGTTTGCGAAACGCAAACTGTAAATGCAGCTGGCGATAAAAGTAAATTGAAAGCATATATAAATACCATTAAAGCATTACTCTACGCTGCTGAAGAGATGAAGAATTACACGTAAGGAATTCTTTTTATGTTTTAATTGTGATCTGCGAACTTTTAAAGAAATGATAATTGCAATTCAATCTTTGTTTATTACTTAATTGAGGTTTTAAGTCCCCATTTAATTCTAACAAGTTATTAAAAAATTCATTACAAATCCTAATTCTCAACTTTTTTAGACGCTTCAATTAAATGTGCGAATTGTGTGATTTATTGCACTATTAGCAGAAAATGATTGTATCGTTGGTAGCAAAAAGAGGTAGAGAGAATTAAGCCATAAAATAATATTCCAAATCTGAGATCTTGTGAAATGATTAAAGATTACCATTTGTTTGATATGATTTACTTCATCTTATCCTCGATCTACCCTTGGTGTTATTTAAAAGCGTGCGTCTAGTAACGGTGCAAAAATATGTAATAACTTCATCTCACGCGTTTAATTACTTGTACCACTAGGTTGGAAAATACTAAGAAAATTGTACAAAAAAAATGAAATGCTATACAGCGAAAAATGACAATTTTAATTATAATATTTTGATGAAGAAAGATGGACAACAATTCTTATATTTTTATTTGTTTCCAACATTGTTCTCGAGCAGCAGAAAATTTCTAAGGTCCTAATTTTTTTTAACATCAAACAATGATCTAAAAACTCCAAGAAATTAAAAAGATTATATAGCAGAATGACCGTATCATATCAATTATTAAGATTTAAATGCATTTTCACCCTACCGGGTGCAAAATCACATTTTACGCCCTCGAAAATTTTGTTCCAATTGCGGGCGCAAAACATTATTTTGTGCCCTTAATACAAAAAGTACTATTAATTATAATTGTTTATTTATTTTATTATTTTTGTTTCTTAAGTTACATTCTCAATTTATAAAAAAATCTAAAACTAATTTAAAAAATCGCAAAAATCATTCACAGTTTAGCAATAAATTAAACAAATTATTTGCAAAAAAGAATGTTGAAATAACTCTGAATATTGCAGATGAGTTTCTGACTACAGAAGTAAAACAGAAAAAATAAAAAATTTATTAGTTGCATCGGGTGCGGGTCAAAAAACCGACAAATCAAAAAGTCGACTGGTCGAAAAACCGCCATTCAAAAAGCCGACAGGCAAAAGGCCGATACGACAAAAACCGACAGTAAAAAACTGACAAGTCGAAAAACCGACAATATCTGACGGGAAAAAAGCCGATGGGAAAAAAGCCAAAGCATCATAAAGCCGACTGGAAAAATGCCGAAGCGTCATAAAGCCGATGAGGAAAAAGCTGAAGCGTCATAAAGCCGACTGGAAAAAGCCGAAGCGTCATATAGCCGATAGTTATATAGCAGACTGTTGAAAAGCCGAAAGTAAAAAAGCTGACACATAATAATATAGACTCATCGACAAACGGGCAGCCATTTTTTGAAGTATCGGTTTTTTGACGTCGGCTTTTGGATTTGTCGGTTTTTCAACTTGCACTCGTTGCATCTAACTAGCTTAGTTCACCATAAAGCACACTTATAGTAACAGAATTTTTATTTATTTTGAAAAGAACTCCGTTTTTACGATATTTACACAATTCCCATACAATAAAAAAAAACGCTAAAAGCGAATAATTTGCTGGAAAAATTAGGGGGAATTTGCTTCCTGGACAGCCGTGTCAACGCCTGCAAGAGTAGTTCGGGGAGCGTGTTCGATTAAAAAAGTATAATGGGTAAGCAGGGATTTTTGCGGGTTATGGGCGGCACTGTGGTGAATTGTGGTAAACGATGACGTTGCAGATACGCATATGAAGATCGCGCGGGTGGGATTTCGGCTTGATTGTTTTGGCTTTACGTGGAATATGTTTGCGCAAAGTATAATTTGGAGCTCCCCGTAAGACAGCGCAGGAATTTCGCATGCAGCAAAAACGTTGCTTTATTTTTCCTACAGCATGCTCACTTAATTTCAACTTTTTCCTCCTTTATTTGTACGTATTATTGATAATATGGAATCTAATTCAGAAAAAAAATTGATCCTGATATTCTATCTTGCCTAATACACAGTAAACTTTTATTTACGAACATTTACAATCGAATATATCAAATTCTAGACACCACTCTCTCCGTCTCTCAGTGTAGATGGCGTCATAGTTTGATTTATTTTTCGAAAGAGATTTGCGCTTTTCGTTCCTCATAAGACGTGTTATAATACGGTTATTTTATAATGTTATTGCTTCTATTTTTACTTTCTCTAAGTCTTCATAGAGTATGTGAAGGGAGTAAAAAAGTATACACTATACAATTTAATTACTAGATATATAGAAGTAAACAAATGAAATAAGTAACACAACAATTATATTGTCAATTTGCATACAAATACATGTGTAATAGTAAAATTTCTATTGCAAAATGACTGTCGTATATAACCGAATTTTTGTTTCACGCATGACATTCAGTAGACCGTAAAAAAATCTAGAAAAAAACAGCTCCGCTATGGAACAAATGTTTGTAAACAGATCCAGATGCCTCGGGTCGTTGGACGGGAGTCGGGTGCTGGTTCAACATACGATATCTCATGCGCACGTATATACCGTCGATCGGTTCTCGGGTCTTCCGGGGCGGCTGAAGTGTCCGCGAAAAGGGCCCCAAGGCCCGGGAACCATCATTACGCAACGACGCGGCACAAAGACTTTAAGAAGGGCTTCCTCCGGACAATGACCCCGGCAGAACGTGGCGAACATACCTGGTCAAACCACCTTACCCGAATCTCTGAGCGGCGATTTCGCTACACCCCACCATATAGGCACAGGGCCCGAAGGCAGGCCCTATCATTTTGAGCTCGGTCCCCACCCCCTCACTTTTGATCGGAACACGGGGGACGCGAGATTGGCCACGTGAATTGCTCCCCGTAATAACGCTTCGACGAAATCGCGGGCGAAAATGGGCCTTACCCGGGGACCATATACTACTCGGGTAGGGTCATTACGCCCGCTGACGGGATGGAAAATAATAAATTTTGGCCATATGCACTTCCCGTTTTTTACTAATGCCATCGGTGGATTAAATCGGATTGAAATTGTCGATTTGATTTTGTTTTGGGTGAAAGGGGAAGTACCGATTGGAACATTGTTTCTATTAAGACAGTAATTGAATTTAATTTTCAGTTTTTGGGGTTGGCGGCCTTATGGAACATGTGCGTAATTTGCCAGACAGAAATAACCATGTTACCTTCGAATTTTGATCTCGTTTAAATGTGTTTCTTCATTCGAATTACAGGGGTACGTGACACTGGTTACGACCCTTCTTTAACGGAATTCCCTTTAATGTTGATTGTTTACAATTACTATAATATTTTGTGGCGGATTTTGAAGACGTTGCTTTCAAGGTGATAAAATATAATTGAGATTAGGCATTTTTGAAGTGCCGACGTATACGGGAAATTTTATTGCTTCTGACCAGACGTGATGGGAATTCAAAGATATGTGTGGAATGACGTATGATGTAAAGAAGATATCAATATCAATATTTTTCAAATATTGACGGCATTAATAATTATTTTTCATAAAGACCAAAAGGTGGGATGAACTAATCTACATTTTGATTGCCCACCCCAATGTTCGGGCTCTTCACTATTCGCATCTGAAGCGGAGAAGAGCGAGAGTGGGGGGATCGAGCAGCGCGAGGAGTAGGGGACTCCCAGATGATACTAGCGTCACCCAGCGGATTAACTGACTTCAAGAAGGTTACATGAAAAATTCGCTTGTGCCAGCAAACACACATTTTGATGAGGAGGTATAACGGTTAACTAAACTAATCGGTTAGGCCCTTATGAGTGGTTCTTTCCCCTAACTAAATTGCATCACGAAGACCAAGGAGAATTCCAACTCGGCGAACGTTAAACCCTGCTTTCTTGTACGTCTTGTTTGGAAGGATGAAAAATACGCCGATGAAATTTCGTACGACAATGTTTCGTATGAGGAATAAAGTCACCGGATCGTCAAAGGAACTTACGTGCAGACTTTCCGCATCAGTCGTGAAAGATGCACGAACCGGAAGCATTGCGCCGATCGACACGCAGCCTCTCGCTTGCTTTTGTCTTTCCATTCGACTGGCTTTGTCTTCGTGCCGATGCAGTTTTCTGCATACCTTGTGCTCGCTCTCCTCTGGAGAATACCGGTGCTTTTGTAATCACGATCCTCTTCAACGGCACGAAGATCGCCGCTTCTTGACCTCCGAAAAATGGCGCGAATAAGGAATATCCATGCGTCGCGCATTTTGCAGACTCATTTTCCTCAGGAATAACTGCGCATAATTCCCTTCAATATTTCTGTCCAATGTCTGCTGGAATAGAATTTATGTTGGTAATATAATTTTCGACATTTCCGTTATTTTCAAACTCATTTCAAGAATTTTTAGTGTCTCCGCACTCGCATGACTTTTCACTCTAACAGTATTGTCATGACATTTATCAGTTATACTATTCGTTGCAATACCTCAGACGCTTTTCTACGGCCGAAGTTGCCATAATTCATAGCAACAAATGAAAGATCGAATGGCGGAATGAGGAGGGGGGGGGGGGTCTGGCCCCCCTAATATGTATCGTATAAGAGGCTTCCTCTAAAAACTTCGAGAAGTGGAACATTGCCGACTAAAATACACATAGCTTAAATGGTTGCAGTCAAAATTTAACTTAATTTTAAACTCGGTTAGTTTCGGTAATTCTATGAAGAATGATTGAATATAAATTAGATTATGATATAAAAATTCAACGGAAATTGTTACCCACTGAGTAAAAGCAGGATTGAATTTAATTATAATAATAAGAAATTAAATAATAAGGAAAATTGTAAAGTTTTAAAATTCGTCCAGGTAATAATTAATGAAATTGAAATAAAATTGATAAAAGTGTTAATAATAAAATTGGAATCTGGGTGAAAATCCAAGCAGTTGTAATCGGTGACATAATCGGTTTCTGTTTCGGTTAAAAATGAAAGGAAGAGGTCGATCGGTAACAAGCACAACTTTCATTGGGGTTCTTGACCTTAAGTAACCAAATTGTTCTGATATACCTTTGTCAAAATTTAAAGATGGTTATTTTTAATATTAAATGAAAACAAATTCTTGTATTTATCGACTTATTACATATTATTTTGTTATTATTTTAATTATTATTGTTATTATTTTGACTTAAATTACGACATTGTTATCTAGATCAAGGGGTTGATTTATTTAATTCGTTTATTGTTCGCTTCGGTACGAAGCGATGCTGGGTAATGCTATCGATTTACCAATTATTTGGGCATTAATTATTTTCGAGATGCGTTTGTTGCATTCAAGCTCCATGGCAGTTCTGAATAGAATACATTGTAAGCGAATCGTAATTATCACTGTCATTCATGTACAGATCGCTATTATAATTCAACGGTGCAATGAAAAGAGATTCATTACAAAATAATTTTTTTTTATTACTGGAACGTGGAGAGGATAGAAAACATAGATTTCATCATTTGTTTGTTCTTTTTTTACAATGTTGTATTTTATTTCAGTAGTCTATTTACAAACTGAAATAGTTTCCTGTTACAAATGGAATGTGGGAAATAAAATATTAATGACGATAATTAAGATTTTGAAAGTGAAAATATACTTTGTTGATAGTACCTTAGCTAGGTGACTTCTAGCTCAATAAAAAATATTAAATATTTTTTAATGATACTCGTCGTCACAATCGTGTGCTGAATTAAAATCGATGAAACTGAATTCAAATTCATTAATAAATGCAAACATTTTTGGCACTCAAGTTGTTAAAGTAACAATGATCTTTAATATTCACAACAAATTCTTCATTTTTAAGATGAATGAATTCACTCTACTAATTAATATTCGTTATAGTATCTTCAACAGTTTAAAAAATGTGTAAAATGAATTGCGTCTCATCATATTTTCCCGGTTCCATCTCATTATATTTGCCTGTCGCTGCTCTACTTTCTCCCACCTTCCGAGCTGGGGCCTCAAAAAGGGCCTTCTGTGACGTCACTAACGTTACGCGACTGAGGAGAGTAGGAGAAGAGGACCTCCCCTTCGTTTGGAAAATACAACGAGACTGGGAGGGGGGCGGTGGCGAGGAACCGTGTAAGCAAATATACCGAGGCTCTTCTGCAATCACTCCATTCAAAGTAGTTGTAAGAAGGTGTTTAGCTTAGGTTAAATTTAGTATACATTTCCAGGTTATTTTTTCATGAAATGTTCATTTAAATTTCCTAAATCGTTTTTCTTCATATACAAATGAGTGTTGCATATTCGGAAAATATATGCGACTTTTTAACTATAAACAAATTGTTCATCCACGGCCTCCAACTGGTCCGATTAACGAGATAAAGATGTTCTCGGGCGTATTTTACTTGGACACGTTGCACATGTGTAATTTACTCTTCCACCTGGCGAACGTCGCGTCAGTTCCAGGAAAGGATATAAATGACTATACTTTGCATCGAATTTTGTAATCGGTAAGGCGCAGTTCGTCTCTGGACAGTTTTGTGTTCGCCGAACTTTGACAGCTGCGGCCAGATTCCGCCCGGAACGTTAGCACTCTGCATTTAGCGGTCAACGTACTCTCTGTTTCATTTATTTAGCAGTACTCTCCGAAATCCATTGCGTTGCGGTTTCCGGTCTCTTGTCGTGTGGGATACTGTGTAACGAGGGGGATTCCAAAAAGTACTCCGATACCGATTTTTAAGAGGAAGTTTAACGCGTGAAATCGACACATTGTATCTTAAAAATGTAACTAGCTGATTGCTCTCAAATCCAATATCAGTAGTTACTACGTAAACAGTGGGACTTTATATCAGATTATAAATCTGCTAAATAATGGTTCACTGATAAAAAATAAGAATGTCAATTTATAACAAATGAATAAGGGTAAGATATAGATTGTATTGAAAATACAAATTACTTGCATGTGGATTTCATCGTGTTTACCACTTGCGAGAATAGTTGGAAATGAAACTATGTAGGATGAACATGTGCGCCACCAATCGGTGAGCGTTCGGTACATAATTTTTTAAAATCCCATGGCCACGTCGTAACTGCGGCTGTTTACTAATAGTTAATTTCATACATTCAGATCGGTTCTAACCTCACTTTTATACTAAGAGGAAATAATTTCGCACAGAGAAAAATTGGGGACTGTCTTTGATTGAAAGTGATAATTTACTTCTAAATTTGCAGAATGAAGGTTCCACCGAAATAATCACGAGAGGTGATGATGACCGATAAAGAAATAAGATGATGAATGGATGACGGATGATGATGATGATGATAATGACGGCTGATGGTTTATGTCGAATAGTGATGATAATAAAAATCAGGAAGAACAATGATGAATTTTGAAGAAAGGTGATGAATGCAGACGAATAATGTAGAATGAGGCTGGACGATGACAACGGATGAATAATGATAATGATAAATGATGAACGAATTTTTTAACTATCGTTATGGTGAAAAGTTGATGTCAAATGTCATTTTTATTTCATACTACGTGTTTTGAAGACTGAAAACATTAGCACCCTACCAGTGGCATTGACACTGCGCGTCAGCTGAAAATGACGTGCATGTATATACATCCAAGTCGCGCGTATCTTGAAATGCGATCCTGCAGAAGAATCAAAGTCATCGCACTTTCGAGTCGGCTCGAATCTTGCGAGTTAAGCAAATCGCGAAACTGCGTTGTCGCCGAAGGAAGAAGAGGAACGAACTCGCTTCTCGTTTCCCGCAAGTCCATAAGTTTGGAGGGAGAAGGGCACTAACTTTGTATTGCGTCACAACTCGAGCTCGGTCGGATGCATTCATGCATGGTGCATCCTACGCGCATCTCGTGCATGAATCACGAGACGATGGAGCCTGTACCTGCCTGCTTTTAAATTGCATCAGGATCCTTATCTACCTAATTGTAATACGCGGAACGAAAGAGGCGAAAGGAGCATTGTAGCGATAACGGCCTGACTCCGTCATTAATACATTCTCGTATACGTGATTTTCTCCGTGAATGAAATCTACAGCGTCATTCTCGATGATCTGCGTGAAGCAAAAATTTGCTGTATTTTCGTAAAATACAGCATGTCGGAAATAATCGACCATGTCAGCGACTGTTCATTTTGTACGTGACTCGGTTTGTAAATGTAAAATGAATATTACTGAATATTAGAACATATATGGCTGAGTCTTAAAACAATGGACAGCTTACAGTTACAATAAATTTTCACTTGAATCGTTAACGAAAAAAAATTACAAATTATTGAACACAAATACAATTTTAAATATCTAACCTATGGGGATTGGATGGACCTAGTTTGTTTCACGCAGCCGTATGTTTTGTTGAAGACAACCAAACCGGTTGCTAGTACCAAATACCTTTGACCATAAAACCCAAAAACGTTAGACTTAGTTTGGTTCCCGCTACTATATGTCGGCTTAAGAGGACCAAACCATTTCGGTCGTAAATATTTATGGTCTTCAATCCTCAAATCCAAGCCGTTAGACTTAGGTTCACGTAACTGTAAGCTTGCTTAAATGATACAAACTGGTTCGGTTTCAAGTACTAAACACCACAAATCATCAAACCAAACCATTGTCATTAGTTTCGTGCAGTATATTCCGGTTTAAGTGAAGCAAATCAGTTCGGTTTCAGATGATAAACAGTGTCAATTAAATATGGTGCAAATTATGTTGTTAGTTGGGTTTGGGACACAGTGGGCCATTCAATGCGTCTCAGTGCTGTTTCCAATAAGGATAGACTTCACATAACTGCACGAAACCTAGCGAATTCTGTTGTGTCATCATCAACCAATTGTCTAGTTCCAGCTTTTTTGGCTGAAACAAAATCCAAATCTGAACATATGATAATCAATATGTTTTTGGTTAGGAACAAGTTTTCTGGTATTTAGCATATTTCTCTTCCACTTTTAATCTCTTTTGTCACTTTCCGTCATTGGAGTTACGGCTGATTTACTTATTTCTTCAAGGACGTAATTAAAGAAAATTGACAAGCAGATGCGAACACCATAGCGGTTCTATTGGAGTCGGCTTCTTGAAGACGTCTCATTAAATGGAACTGTATAATTGCTAGGAATATTAGTCAATCCTCAAGTGCAATTTACAGGGGGCGTTGCCGCGCGGTGGAGATGTCGGTGCCGATGTTGAAGATGACATGTTCGACGGCTTCGACTGGAGGGACGGCGATGTCGTTGATCTTTAATATTCTTGGGGGGCAACCGGGTAACGAGCCTCTCATCGTTTCCCTCCACAGATGCTGCTGTTGCTGATGCTGCAGGTTGCAGTCGGCCAGAACTAAGTCCGGGATCATCTAACTGTACCTGCGCGAACGGTCTACGATTTATTGCACGTGGCTACTTTATTGTCCCACCGAATGCTATCGCGATCAACCGCCGTTGCGGCACTTTGTTCTTCTGACCGTTTTTTGCATTTCTCGTAAACAACCTTTTTCTCGATGCCATTTTTTTTATACCACGTCGATGAATATTCAATTTAGGAACGTACGGTACGTCTAAAGGTTTTTTTCCGCCATTCTAGGAAGATGTCCTAAGAACTATACCGTATAGGTGTACGTAATTAATATCCTATATTCGCCATTCTTTTATTTTGGCATCTTGGGGTTTTGAATACTTTTGTTATTATTGCGTTATCTTTTAAATTGGATCTGGCCCTAGTGTTTTCAACAATGATCGCACAATTTGATAATATGGCCAAAAAACGTTTAGGAGAATGAGGAATATTAAAAATTGGATTTGCACTGAAAATAAGTACATGATTGAATATTATTTAATTCTTTAGACTTTAATACTTCACTTCATTTATTTCTTTTAAGTTCGCCATTCACCATTCCGATGCTTTTCTAAACGCCGTGTCTATTTCCATATCCACGTCCACGAAAAACTGCATTACTTAACATTTGTAACCAACGTCAGTGCGGAATATCGGATGTAGCTGATTTTTGCTTACTCGATGATATACACGAGCCGTGCTAAAAAGGAAAAACCTCGAGGAATCCAGAAATCGTGTTCTAGTCGTAAAAACCAGGCATCGCGAAACCCATAACTGTAAACGGTGAATTCATTCTCTTTATGGTGAATTCCCACGTGGCAAACTTTTTATCGTAAATTGTTAAAACTCATTTGTTTAAGATAGAATTTGAAAATCATTGGTAAAAATTAATAACATTAAATAATGAATGTCTGCAAGGGATTCTCATTTTTAGGAAGAATTAATAAAATTCCGGTAATTCGAATACAATTTGTTTTTCTTGATCGTCGACCCATATCTGGTTAAAAAATATAATTATTATATATATTATGTAGCTTTAAACAAATTCAAATAGATTTTTAGGTTAGGAAAATTGACGTGTCGGTAATAAATTTGGCTTCTGCTTTTTCAATCAAGCTTCATCATTTTCTTATTCTTATGGCTTTTCACATAAAAGTTAGTCTTCCTGTTCAATGATCGCCCATCACTTCACTCAAATAAATCACGTTAAAGTTATGACCTTAAATAAAATTTTATCTTCCGTTTCTAGGTTATGTTCAGCACAAACAGCTGCAAATCACTTAATTCGACATTATTGTAAAACATGATGCAGCGCCAGCGGTAAAATATACAATTACAAAACAGAGATTAAAATTAAATTTTGATTAGTAGAGTCGAAGCCCGCATTAGATACAAAATTAAAGGAATCACAAATAAGCCATAATTTTTGTTGAAGGATATTAAAATACCTTCTTCTTATCGGTTACTATTTTTAACAGTGAAATCCAACTACTGGTTGAAATAGAAAACTCAGTTTACTAAATAAAATTACGGGGACCTCCCAATATTAGCCATATTGGCCCTCTCAATATTGGCCTTTCGGCTGTACAGCTGCCTATTATCGGCAATGTTACGCATGCAGGTTCTTTCATTATAGGTGGACTGGGGGATAAATGTCGACCCCTACATCGGCCAATATTGGGGGGAAGTACTGCAATAGGAGGAATACTGAATGATTTGATGAATTCAAATTTAGGGAGTTTGCGAGACTCTTTTTTATTACAATGTAGGGTGTTCAGTACCAAATTTCTTGGAGAGAGTCATGAAACATGCCCAAAATATTTGAAAAAAAATGCCTGTCTCCAAATTGGTACTTTTGTACCAATGTTGCAGTTGGCAAAACAGAAGGCGGAGATTCTTGAACCGAATACCGCGACGGCAGGATGCACGAACGCTCCTCATCACGGAATGCACGTAGTTCGCGATAATACGTAGCGGTACAATCGCCTAGCCGGTGCGTATATCGCTTATCGCGTATTACGTGTACTTGTGCGTATATATACGTACGAGTACTCAACAGTCCAAAGGAGTACCACAGGCAAAAGTACCTTTCGACGAGGACGCGTGTCCGGGTTCAGAGTTTTGCGTCCCTACGGTGCTTTATGCGCCATTGTGCGAACGCTTCCTCCTGGAGGCGGGTGAACGGGAGGCCGTACCCTTCCACGGGGAATCGTTATGAACTTCGGTTTGGAACGCACCAGAGTGACATTTCTCACCCGCCCTGAAAACTGTTTGTTTTATGGGAAGGGGGTGTACCAGAGTAAGGTACACATTATTTCTGTTTTGTGGTCACAAAGAGTTGTTGCTGCGACCAACGTTTTTTTTCTTCAAGCTGTAATTTTCGACCGGTATGTTTTAAAAGACTTTCAGAGGTAAGAAGTCCGATGGTATCAACGAAAAATCAAAATGAGATAGCTTCAAAAAATGCAAATGAATATTTGTTTCAAATTTGATGCGATAGAAGATGGTATAAATAGACACATTGGGATATGTTTTGAGATTTTTTATTAATATAAAGACAATGTGTAAGAAATTGCATCATGGAAGCCAACACGGAACAATAAAACCTTAAAACCGGAAGTGGATATTAAACCCCCTCCGTCGGCAAGGGTAAAGCCAATTACAGAAAAGAAAATTATTTTAGTGAGTTTATTTTTGTTTTAACTCTTTAACGCCCAGCGGTTTCGATCGAAACCACTTTTGACTTCAAACCTTCATAACTTTCACAAAAATTGGAATATTTTCGGTTTCCAAATACCCAACACCTACAAATTTATCCTACTTTGTGAAAAAAATTTATATTGCATAAAAAAATTAACATTTTTTTAATTATTACACTAATAAAAAAAAATGTTGTGGCAAGATTTACAAAAAAAAACAGAAAATCAAAAATTGAATAAAGTTAAGCTAATGAAAATGACTACTCGGGGGTTTTTGGGGTCGCTGATTACGAATCTGCAGTTAGTTTTTCAAAATTCAAAGTGGATCCAATATGGCGGACAATTTTTTTCAAATTGGTCGGATTCGTTTAAAACATGTTACTCGGGGGTTTTTGGGGTCGCTGATTACGAATCTGCAGTTAGTTTTTCAAAATTCAAAATGGCGGATCCAATATGGCGGACAAATTTTTCAAACTTGTCGGATTCGTTTGAAAGTTGTTACTCGGGGGTTTTTGGGGTCGCTGATTGAATTTTGAAAAACTGATTTCAGATTCGGAATCAGCGATCCGAAAAACCCCCTGGTAACAAGTTTCAAACGAATCCGACCAATTTGAAAAAATTAGTCGCCATATTGGATCCGCCATTTTGAATTTTGAAAAACTGATATCAGATTCGTAATCAGCGACCCCAAAAATCCCTGAGTAACATGTTTCAAACGAATCCGACTGTTCTAAAAAAGTCGGGCGTTAAAGGGTTAAAATCCAAGACTTCTCTTTCGTGCATATTTTGATAAACTGTAGAGAAAAGGTACGTAATTTTTCGTCATTGTTGGGCAAAAATCATGAAAACGTTTGCATATCCCTCGACGTCGGAAATCTTCATTTTCGTGAGAAAATTTTCGTATTTATATAAAAATCAACAGTAATATTAAGGTGTTTATATTAAATCTGCTAAGCTTTTAGCATTTGGTTCAGGAAATGAACACAAATGAAGACCTACAAAAATGAACAGAAAAACACATTACGTTCATTGATAAAACGACTTTTTTACGTGTAAATCGTTTTTTCACTGAATCAAAGCCCATACTGAATATAATAAGCCCCTAGGAGTGACGAAAGCTGAAGACTAACTAACAAATGTATTTAAAAAAATGTCGATTTTCAATACAATAAAAAAATATACAGAATTATATTTAACAAATCGTAGTTAGTGGAAAAATTGAAATAAATGCAAAAATCGTGTAGTCAATTAGATGCAGTCATTTTTAGTAAAATTTGACAAAAAATGTTAATAAAAACATTAAAAGTGATGGTACCACACACCACTTTTAAACGTACGACCTTTTATCACAGAAATTCAACATACGACAGTTCAACATATTACTTTTCAACATATAATAATTTCAAAATAAACATTTCATCACATGCTTATTTCAACACGAATTAAAAACAATGCATTTAAATGAAATAATTGAAAATAACAATTATATATTATACACGCAAACTGACCTAACCTAACCTAACCTGTCTTAACCTAACCTAACTTAACCTAATCTTATAAACAAATCTAACCCAACTTAATCTATTTTGTTAAAATGTTTAATATATTATGTTGACATAGTCATTTTTTGAAAAATTTTATGATGCAATGTTTGTGTTTTGAAATGTTTATGACCAAGTTACCTTGTGATGAAAACATACTTGTGTTGAAAAGTTATGTGTTGAATAGTTGCGTCACCAAAAGAGATAATGTATGGACACGTAGAAACAAAATATTACAAAAAGTGAACACAGAAAGAAAGAAATTTTTACGTATGAAAGAAGACAAAGAAATAAATACAAGAATAAGGAAACATAGTTAGCTAAACTAAAATTGAAAGGAAATTTTTTAAATTTAAAGCGCCCAGCATCTCCAAGATAATCGATTTTTTGAGATTAAAAAATGAAATCATGAATGTCAGTGTTCAAATAAGTATTCTTCTTTGATTAATTTTCTTTATTTCTTTATTTATTAATTTACGGGCGGAATCGCCCTTTTTACTTATTTTTTGCCATATTTTTTATTAATCGTGAGATTTTTGCGAGAGCTGCAGATCGACTTACGAAGATGGCGCCATACTTCACATTTGCGTATGAAATGTAGGACTGCAGAAACCTACACCAAATACAGCAGCGGTCATGAGTCGATTTCCGCCAGATAAACAATATTTTCGAAACGTAAACAAACAACGTGGCTCGTCTTACCAACAGCGAGCTGCTGCTTGAAAACGAAATCGAAAAATTGTTCACCGGACGGGGATCGAACTCACGACCTACGACTCCGTAGTCCAGTGCGTTAACCGCCTGAGCCACGAACCCGATTTTTAAGGGAAAATCAATTTAAAAACGTCATTAAGCACATATAAATAAAAATGAATTTCACTCAATTAATTAATTATGAAATATTTTTAATAATTTATTACAAAACTTACAACATTCCTACAGTATTAAAATTTAAAAATCTTATCAAATTCATTCTGAGATTCATATATTGATAACTGCTGCTTTCTGCAATGTAATAAATCCCGCGCTTCCGTTTAATGCGAAAGAGATGTACAACTAGACTTTTACAACTATTTTGTGTATTTATGAAAAGAATTGCAATTGATAAACTATCTCGTGCCGTTAAGTTGAAAGCGTATTCTGGATTCTCGCGTTCTGCCTTATCGTCGTAATTTATACCTCAGAACTAAAAAATATTCTGAACAACCTGAAAGATGGTTATGCAAACAGAATGTGTTTATCGAAGCTTGAACAACATTATTTTCAACTTGACGTATGCTTTTATAAAAAAAATATTGGAAAATGAATATTTGCATTTATAAAGAATTTAAACGTTATTTTACAAACATGATAAAAGGTAATGATAATAGATCAATATCTAGTAAAAGTTAACCCGCATGACGAGATTGTTAATAAGAGTGAAAATAACAGGGATGGATGTTTTATTATAAGGACTAATCAATTTTCCAGTCACATTTTACAAAAATTTGATACAAATTGTGAAACGAAAAGTTCATTTTCAAACGAAAGTTATACTATTTCTTCGATGATGTAAGCCTATCTGTAGATTAGACATAGATTTTATCTATGATTAGATTTAGGGACCTGAATAACTCCTAGGATTCAAATTTGAAATCAATCAGACGTAAGGAAAAATTTGCGTTACAAATTGTTAAATACATTGTTTGAAGCAAGTCGTTTTAATAAATTGTGATTCCAAAGCTGAAGTCGGATTTGAGTTCGGAGATCACATAAACACAATCCCAATATTTATTTAAGCTGTAAATACTAAAATATGCCATCAAATAAGCCGTTCTTGTCAGATATTCTATGTAAAAATATGTTCAATCTAAAATATCTTTTAAGTAAAAACATTGATAACCTTTTTAGGCATTTACCTCTATCTAACTATTCCGTTTTGGTATACAAAATTTGAAATTAAAATAAACACTCTGAAAAATCACGTTTTTTAAAAGTAAAAGTAAAGTTTGCCAATATTAATGCGAATTTAGTTTTTTTGTCAGTTTTAATTGCACCATTGTCCTTGAAAATAGTCGACAAGGTTCTTTTCAGTTTTTTTATACATCGTTTTCGCAAAGTTTTACGGCATGGAAGTTGCATCGTGCAGACAATGTAATTTGGGCGCTAAGAGTTAACCTAACCTCCAAACGTAGCTATTAAGCATATTCTATGTCATTAGTAAATACACTACTTGTCATTTTTAAGGAGCTCTATAGTTTTGCCGCACCAACAGTTTGACAGTTTTTAAAAAGTGCAAAATATTATTTGAAAAAAGCGTATAAATTCTATCAAAAACATGTTTCAAACAAAAGAAAAAAGACTAACAGTAGTGTAAGACATTTGTAGATTTTATTATTAAAATAGATAGAAAAACTCTTTCTTGTCGAAAATAAATAAAAAATTTATTATGACTATTCTTTATTGTATATAATTACAATGTACTTCTCGATGTATTACTTTTATACGCTTTCTGTAAACTCAAAAAATTGTGTGACGCTAAAAAAAAAGTTTGTTTCCAGTTAATGTAATGGCTTCATAATAAAGCTAACAGAGTTTAAATTTTGAACTTAAGGTAAGGTACTTTATCCTGAAATTACCGTGATCTGAGATTCGGTTAAATTTGTTATGTTAATAGTTAATATAAGAATTTTAAATATGAATTAGGTTCATTACGTGAGATGTTTGCGCGCTTACAGTTTCAACGAAACAGATATAAACAAACATACACGCGCGCTGTATTTAGATTTTCTGTGAATTTTTCGACGCATTGTTGACATGCGCAGTTCAAACGATAGAATTCAATATAAGATTTATTAACAGTTAACGAACGCTCATTGAACGTTAACATATACGAGTTAATATACAAGAACATTGCTGATATGCAGGAAAGTGCTGGTGTTTTCATCTCAAAGATACCTGACATTTATCGTATCAACAAAGATATTGTTATAACTTTACAGTTAATGTAAGAGTCTTGAAATTAGCTTACATAACTATTTGTAAATAATTTCTCCTAGTGTGAAAATCTTGGAAACAAACAAAAATATACAAAGGCAAAGGTTCATTAAAAATGATAATAAGAAGCAAAAATGATATACGAATTGTAGTTAAAAATGATAAACTAAATAACTGAGATTCATAAGAGGCACCATACACTCGGAAATTAGTTTGTCAAAAAAGCTGCCAAAAAATCCGTACACGGTACAAACACAACCGTACCATATAAGAGCAGAAAAAGTGAAAACACTACTTCCTCTATTTTTTATCTCCTTTTGCATTAGGAGAAATGACTGTAAAATACAATTCTAAATACATGTATTATTTATACGAGTTCTTCATACGTAACTGACAATAGAATACATGACCAAAAGTTAGGTTATGTTTAGAACATTTTCATTTACACGCGTGCACACATGAGCAAATACGCTTGCTTTTTCTGAATTAACGATATGCAATGAAAAAATATTACTAGACTTTACAGTAAAAGTGTGAATAAGACATCTGGAGTAACTAGTCAAATGTTAGTTCAGTTTTTGAAACGGCGCGGCGTGTCCACTGACTAGTACACGACGAAAAATACCGGATAACATAATGATGCTGTTGGTTAGCACTTGATGCTACTATATGGACTGGAATCTAGATTGCATCAGATATTCTCTCAAGATGCTTAATGCAAATTTACTGAGATGACAATTTCAAAAAATGAATATAAATATCATATAAGAATAGCGCTGTAATACTATCAGAAAATTTAACATTAAATATCACAATTTTAATATCAAATAACACCTATTTTGCGTCCTAGGTACACAATATGCTAATTTGGTCCTACAGCCATAACATTTTATTTGAACCAACCGTTTTATAACCCGTAAGTAAATTTTCGTGGCACAGCCTCATGCGGTCTCGATGTTTTAATTGGCATCATGGATCCTCGTACACTGCGACCACTTTCGGGCGTAAAATCAACTTTTACTAATAATCTTACACCTGTTAAATTGTAAATGTCATGCAGTGCTACGTCAAGCATTTTAAAACTTTAACCATCTACAAAATAGAATATCAGCAATGTTCTTGCCTCTAATATAGGTGATTTCCCAAAAGGTAAAAATTTCATCATCTTTTGGAGGCACAATAACTGACGTATTATGGAATTTCCAACAAGAGTCAGAGAAATGTCAACGACACTCGTGGAAAGTTCAACGGGCAAGTTTACAGTAAAACTTGTCCAGACTATCCTCGCCAACAGGGACAGCGCTTCTAATCGGCAAGTCTTTGTTGACGTACCGGGGTGATCGAACTCGCACCGACCGCCTGACCTAGAGTTTCCTCGGATCGGAACCTCGGTACAGCAACCTAACTAAGATCCCCCTCACCTCCTCTCACCTTTCCTTTCTTCGATACCCTTGGAGGCAGCCCCCCGATGCCGATGGCTAAGACTCCAAGCTTCCTCTTCGTCTTTTTCAGCGCCTCCTTCCTATTTCCCATTCTCCTCTCTTATATTTCTCTTTTTCTTCCGTCCACTTTGCTGAATCTTTTCTTTGTCTCCGTTACGCGTGCCTCTCGTTACACGATCTCAACGTCTGCTGGTGATTCACTCGTCGATGACTTTTTTTCTCTTTTCAGTAGCGGTTATGTGTGAAGCATTCCACAGAAATGAAAAGAATCTTCAGGCGAACCATTACACTTCGAAGAAGGAAGAACAAAAAAAATAAAAGAATTGGCAGGAAAAGGTTACAATTGAAATTGACTTCCTGAATATTTTCGGTCTTCGGAACATGATTCGATGGCTATAATATTAACTGGATCTGTCTCAAACTTTTTTTTCACGATTGGCTCTGACAGAACCGAATCTTGCAGTAAGGTTAAATAAGATCATAATACTAATAAGCTTGCAGCAACGCCATTTAGCCTTGTTGTAAAGTTCAGTTCTGCATGGGTGGTTCTTGTCAGGTTTTAACAAAAGCGCCTTCTTGTTTGAATTTTTCTGTCTAATGCCTTAAAATGGCACCATGGATCTAGATATTAACTGAGATTTGCTAATAATGGACTTCTCAGAGACTAAAGGTAATTTACTTGGTTTGTAAAAGTTTGGTCCCAAATTTGGCTCTGAAAATGTTCACTACTTTTATAACTACAGACAAAATAAGTTGCTCGAAATTGATCAAATTCTTAACCGATATGAATGCGGTGCCCATTTTGAGAGAATCTAGAACCTAAGTTGTTGAGTTTGAGTACCAGTCTACCGGAGTATTAATTACCGAAGTGATTTATTTCTCCCATAAGGAACTCAGAAATAGTTAATGTTGTGATGGATGAAATTAGTCATAGACTAATCATTGAAGTTCTGTAGCACGTCATACAAAATATTACCAAGTTATTTATGAATGATTTTCTTGATTGCACGACAGAACAATTCAAACTTCCAAGTGTCTTCGGATCTCAGATTCTTTCAGCTCCATAATGTTTACGCACCCTCTAACACATTCTGTATGTATCTAAATCTGATGAGAAGACGGAATGTTTTATCCTTTAGGATGCAAATTTGTCCAGTATGTGATAGATTTCAATGTTATACAATTATAAGTCAGATTGTAAACTCTTTGAATGTAAACTCGCCCAACATTGATACTAGAATAACTCTAAACTAGGTCTTCATTTAGATCACCTAAAGGTCTAACCAGAATAACTGCCAAATGCATGCCCTAAATACGTAGACTTGAGAAATTACAAGAAAACTCGGATGGGAATACAGGAAAGTGGGAGCTTGGAACTTGATCTACAAAACTTGTTCTACAAAACAAAGTATACAATATTTAGGAAGTAAGAGGAAAGAAAGTACCCTGAAGCAAATGAAAGTACTTAAACACCATGAGCGACAAACTGAACAATTGAAACTGACAACTCCAATAATCGAAAAAATGCTTTGTGTAGGCAAACCTTCGACTAGTTGATACAACTACCTTATACAATTGATAAGTTAGTGGCAGTGGAACCAATTTGGAAAGACTGTTAGGAAGGGTATAGTTAAGGTTCAGAGTCTGTTCTAAGTCCAATCAGAGCTATATTAAAAAAAGAAAAGAACAATCGCTATTGCAAATATTCTGACATCAAAAACAAAGAATTCAGTCACTAGCATATGCTAGATTCTAATATTCTTCATCTGATGAAGAGATCTGTTGAAACGTTGATCAAGATGACTAATAGTTATTCGAAACATCTTGGTTAATTTTTAAAACAACATCTAGGTGCTCAAAAGTGGTTTCAAAAGCGCTCTTATTTACAGCTTTTATTTGGTAAATCCAAAGTCAAGACAAGATCTTAATCCTCACGGTTACAACAATTCTTTCCAAATATATTTAGTGATTTAGATTTTTTCATTGTGGATACTTATTTGCATTACACCGATGAATAATTCGCTACGAAGCTTCGGGTTTATAGCTACCCTGCTGATCAAATTATATATTAGCTCAGTTTTAAATGTTCTATACGCTACTGAAGTAACATACAGCCTCTATCACAGTAGTCTTCTGAATATTTTCATCGAATTATCTTTTCGAGTTTTAACGAAATATGAGTCGGTAGTGCAAAGAAGAATTTATATAGAGGCAGAATTCAACAGAGAATACAACAAGAAGAAGAAAAAGGTCCCAATGCAAGTAAGATGTGGACGAATCTTTTGAACACTCTTTACGTATTTAAATACTTTATTTTACGTTGGAATTGATTGTTCTCTAAGAGCTAAATTTCGATCTTCGCATACCAGCAATGAAAAATTAACTATAGACTCCACTTCTTACGTCAAGAGAATGTTTAATTGAATAACCGATCATTACCGATGATAATTCAATGAAGAAATTTACGTACCCTAAACGTTCCGTGCAATTAATAAAATCTCAAATGGACATGGATCCTAATTGCATCGAGAATTTTGTAATTGATATTCCATCAAGAGATAAATCAGTAATGTATATCCTTAGCAATTTAGCAACTATTACCGCGCAGATAGCGCTGTACATGTACATTCAGATGTACTCCAAATACGTTTTGTCGGAGAATCTGATATTGCATGTACGATCCAGCAATTTAACGATCGCAAGCTGTAATTAAATTCCACACGACCGACTGCTCGAATTTAACGGTATATTGATCCAACCACTCTTCATTCGGTAGATACTATTGGTTTCGTTTTGCCAGGTAATTATTAAAAAAAAAAGTTGTCCGTTCCTCCTTATCTAGATTTAGAATTAGAATCACTAATTATTTTCTGTTCCGACTTTTATCTTATTACGCCCGTCTTTCTTTGACTTCCTGTTAATGTCTAATTCAGCCTTTGAACTTTTGCTAAGAGGAAAAGAAAATTTCCGAAACCTTCATCCTCCTTTAAAGCAGCGTAAGTACGCTATAAAGTTATTGAATTACGTAAACTCAGTTTACACCGCTCGGTGTTGATGATTTTTTCTTTAATTGTTCAAGCAACTATTTACATCAGATGATAGTTAGTCTAGTATAATTATCGTATCTTTATCACTAATAATTCTTATATTTGTTTTATTTTATTTCTTCAATATAAGTTGTTATTTTAAATTTACTAGTACTAATGCGTCATTTTTATTTTTTTTCGTCACATCCTGAGATTTTTAAATGTGTATAATTTTCTCGAGAACTTGTTCTTCATTAATAGAAGAAAGGTTGATTTAATTCAACTGTAGACATAAATTAATAAAAGTTTAGATCGGCTAGTATCAGGTCCCTTTATTTGAGCTTTTTCCTCAAAACCTGGGCTAGCCTAAAGCAAATCGCTGTCTTATTCAGGTGTCTATATTGAAAAACTATACAATAAATGGGTATCGCGGTTAAAAATAAAATAAACAAACATACAAAAAATAAATTAAGTAAACAATTCTTACAAATAGTTATTTTGTAATAAATAAAATAACATTTAAATAATAATAAAAAATAAATTTTCCACCTAGAAAAGTGTTAAGAATTCTCAGAATTAATAGAGGAATACAGTAGAATTTTCCCCAATTTTTCAGTCAATATTTTTACAATTAGACCTTTTGGGAAAATTTAAAAAAATTTACCACGAATTCTGAAAACATTCAATTATATTTTCAGATTCATTTTCAGTATTTTTGATTTTCTATGGTTTTTTTCCAAAAAGTCAATAGTTTTCGATATTGTAAATGTTATATAGTTTAGGATTTTGTTATTACAGAGTGTTTATAAAATCATTATTTACAATAGCCTGCTTGATGTAACTGATGTTTCTATAAATGGAAAGTTAATAAAACAGGTCTATTAATGAGCCCAAAATACTCTTTTTCTCCTTTATTGATTGATTTAAAAAACATTTCCAGAATAATTACGTTGAGATTTAAAAATAAATTGCAATACTATTGTATGAATTGAAGTTAACTATAATGTGAATCATATCTGCAAGAGAAATCATGAAAATTTCATTTAATTACTTCAACATTAGATCTCGAGGTCAATTACCACTAGGTTAGCAATGGTGGGAACAAGAGAGAGACAATTTGATGGTAAATAATGTTATTAAAAACAAAATATGGCGAGTCCAAAATTAACTTCGTCACAGAGAATTTTGGTTAAATTAAGCTTTGCTGATTTTTTACGATGCTCGTAAACACAAAATCATTCAGGAAAATCTAACCATAACATCAATAGTTTCTCGTTCGTGTTAATATATTTTAGATCATTGTTGAATTTCCCCAAATTTGGACCTACTCCTTGACTACTAAGCTCTAATTTATACAGTAATTGATGTAAAAAAGTGTTTATTTGCTTATCGATTTGTATTTACGCTCTTATTTTATACATGGTAACCGGTCACTCGTCAGCAACAAATGTTGACACTTGCATTCTCAACATTTAAACAACATAATTTTAACTCAACACTCAACATTGACAAAATAAATATTTTAAACGTTTGGATTTATGTTTATGCTTTGCATTGTATTTAATAACCATTCTAATAATTTTGTGAAACGCAAATTTTACCGATTCATTTCAATAGTTGAACGAAAATACATTAACTATAAGAGTCATTCAATTTGTAGATTATTACGCGCAGAATACAAGATTTTGAACAGTTTCAGGACAATAATAGTACATTGTGCAACTAGTGAGCGAAATAGGCGATTGCCGACGAGAGCGCCATTGACGCCCGAGCGCACACCTTTCTCATACGAGAGCGTGCTATTGCTTGACTTCATTTAGTTACTTGGAATCTTTAAAATTACTTCAATGGTCATATACAAAATAACTTTATCCATTCTAATTAATACCATATCCATATCCTATTTAATAAAAATCACAAACTTACTAAAAACTAGTGAGAGACTTGTTTTGCTCACGAATATGTTTATTTTGCTCCCTAGGGAGAGAAAGTGCTATTTTACTGCCGTGCTGTAGGGAGCAAAATTGCGTTTTGTACTCAGAGTGTGAAAGCACTTTTTGTAACATACAAACTAACAGAACCACCGGCCGTAAAAATTTCACATTCACACATTTTCAACTTTCCCCTCTTCCTCTTATCCATTTCAATTAGTTTTCTATCAGCAATTAATTTTTGCCTCGTCCATCTTAAGTTTTAAACTTGCCATACGTTTCAATTTCCTAGTCCTTCCTCTTCTTCATCTCCTTCTCATTCTATCCATTTTACACGTTCTTAGTTATTTACTACCTCGGCGACTCTTTTTGTTTACTACTCGATCGTTTCGTTCCTGTTGGTCGTTTTATCGCTCATTACTCTTCTTCCTCTTCCATCTCTGTCTTTTCTTCGTCGACGTTTCTCGCCGTTCCTCGGTCTCGCATGCGAGGGGCCCCTGCCCCCCCCCCCGTCCTCCCCCAAACCCCCCACGTGACAAAACAGGAATCGTGGCTCGCGCCTCCTCGTGACGTAAGTGGTATCTTGCGGTACATTCGCAGGCGAGCCTACATTACGTGATCGCCATAGAACGCCGCTATTCCGCTTCGACATGTGCCGCAACCGACGACCTGACCTCCAGAGTGTCTTCGACCTCCAGGCCTGGTACCACTCGGACCCCCCTAGCGCTTTTATATCCCCCCTGACTCCCCAAGCCCCGAGATAACTCGGAATGAACACTTTACGACTCGCCAATAATTAATGCCGGATCTTGCCCGGGTTTTATTATGGCCACTTAACACCCAATTCGGTCGGCCATTTTTCCGTAGTCCAAGCTTTTTTTCGGGATTTTATTACGTCGTAGGACGAGATGGATGCTTCGTTTTGCTCGCTCAGGTAGCCAGGGGCAATTCAACGTACTGGAATCCTACGGATGAACTTGCAATTGCTAGTGCACGACCATTTTCTTTTTTTTGTTTAATTTTGCTGTTTATTGATTTGCGGCGAGATAACTGCCAAGATCGCGATTAATTTTCCTGGTTGATGCCGAGCGTTATTGACGGTGAAGAAAATTAATCGTAATACGATTTGTTTTTTCGAGTTGGTACTTTCATTTCTTTTGAAGTAAGGTGCAAGATGTTAGTTTTGTTTTTTATTTTGGCGGGTTTTCAATCCCTGAGCTACATTTAAAAAAAAAGAGGTTTTAAACAACTTGTTGTTAATGTAAGTAAATGGTTTTGTTGAATCATAAATATCGATAAAAAATTTGACGACGAAATTCAAGATTAAAGAAAATATTTCTGCATATCTCAAAATTAAGTAAGTTGTTTAATTGAAGAAAAATGTTGCTGTATTTAAGTAATTATTAACCCATTAAGGACCAAATGTAAATAAATTTAACATGAAGTTTGTCAGTAATTTTTTGTATTAAAATGCAATTAAAGAATTGTTGGAATGGACGTTTTTATTGCCGAAACCTCGCTCTTTCAAATGGTGTCTCGATCCAATTTTTTTTAAATGGCGGCTCAAAAATGGCCGGGGAACAAAGTTCCGAAAATCAACACACCGAAAGGCCAAAATTTCGAAATGGTATGGCTTCGACGTAGTTTTCTTCACTTTGTCTTTGAAAATTTGGCAAAAAGAAAGCAAATTAAAATACCTTAGACTCACGCAATATCGAAATTTTAGCCTTTCGGGGTTTTGATTTTCAGAACTTTGTTCCCGGGCCTCAAAAATGGCTACTAAAGTCGTTTTTTTGTTCAAAATCATAGTCGCGTGTACTCAATTGACTGACTAGAACGAAATCGGTTTAAACTTGGTACCCGAGGGGTTTTAAAGTCGCCGATTCCGAATTTTTTTTATTAAACCTCACTATAAATTCCTTGGAGTGAGAATTTACTTTCTAGAGAGTGCATATTGTTCAACTCTATTCAAAGAATGAATTCTCACTCTGGACCAGTGAATTCTCACTCCGCATGGAGGAAAACTCACTCTGCCTGGAGTGAAAATTGATTTTAACATTGTGAGTTCATTCTTTCATTAGAATGACTCAATTGTAGCTCCATCAAGAGTGATTTTTAAATTTGTGTTTAAAATAAAAGAAAAGTGTTTATAATTAACCCGTAAAATAATTATATTAATCAATTGTAATTCGATATTCGTAGAAATTATTAAATTTTGCTAACTTCAATATTCAGATTTAATTGTGACGTATTAACTTAATTAAAAAGTAATAATATTTGAAAACTCTAAATCATTATATCATGAAAGAGTGTAACTTAATTAAATAGACAGTGAATATTTTTCGATTATCAATTTAAATAAATGTATTTTCTGAGCTGAGAAAAAGTTAATCTTAGGAACAGGGTCACGTATTTATAAATTCAGTTAAAATTTGTTGCAATAACATTTTGTTATATTGGATATTAGAGTTGCAGGATGAATATGCAAACAATTATTTAATAAAATATGCTTTGGAAGGAATTAATATTTTTTCCATAACTTCTATTGAATTTTAGATAATCCTAAAGTTAGGTAGTATCGAAGTGTCATAATTGCGTTCGTTAGTCTCGTATAAGTCGAATTTGTAAAACATACATAAATGAAAAATCTGTTTGTTCATTTTTGTAAACAGTGTAATAATATCGATATAAGTTTCGTAACAACTTTCGTATATCTGTATCGAATCACAGTATTTTTGTAAGTTGTTTGTCTGTAGTCAAATAATATCATAATTTTTAGTGCATACTTTTATTTTAATGTTTTAGTTACAACACTTTCGCACGATCACAATTAATGTCAATTTAAGAATCAGTTACCGAGTTTATTATATATTATTATATAAGTTTTAGTAAGAATTAAGTCAGTGTATTAGATGTTGATAGTTTTCTGTTTATCTAAACATTTTCATCTTAATTATTTAAATGTTTTAAATTAGTGTCTAAGGCAATGAAAGTTCAGAAAAGCCTGAAGTTAGCTCACTTCATCTGTTTAACATTTTTTAATTTTAATAACCAAAAATGTATTGACATTTCAATAAATATATAATTATAATTTGCATTTCTTAAATGTATAACTCAAATTAAAATATGCTATCATTACACAGCCCCACGGAAAAATGTCTGATATATATTTGGGTCGCTGGATCCGAATCTGAAGTCTTTTTTACTCCACTACGTCAACTTTGACATAACCTAAAAAAACTAAAAAAATTCTAAAATTAGATCTTAAAATGTTAAAATAAGAAATAGAATTTTTCTTTATTTTCATATTTTAGGGTAGATTTTTAGATTTCTTTTTGAGGTTATGTCAAGAACTAAACGCGAAGGGGCTGAATAGGCTTCGACTATGGTTTTAGCAATCCCAAAAATATAATGGAAACGTCGCATAGAATTCTAAGTGCTGGTTATTCTTCATTTTAACATTTTAAGGTCTAATTATAGGATTTTCTAAGGTTTTTTGAGGTTTTGTCGAAAACCTGACGTGATGGAATTAAATGGACTTCGGATTTGGATTCAGCGACCTAAAAAACATATTATAAACGTAGTCCGACCTCCAGATCCGGAATTTGCTATTTATCAAAATAGCTTTGTTAAATCATTACTTAATAATGTACTATTTGACTAAATAATTAAATAGAAATTGGTATTCATTACATATTTATTTAAAATTTTGTAAAAATATTTACTAAAATACGTTTAAGTTAATTGTATTTTAACTAAATATTAAGTTGAAACTACTAATGTGAAGACAGATCACCGAAGTAAGTCTACAATGTTTGAAACGATACGAAATTATAGAAAATAGAATTATAATTTCGCATATAACATTTTAGACATTTTAGAAACACATAACTTCAATTGCATGTGTATTATTAAAATATTTTATTATACCACTACAAAGTCAAGCCAAAGTTTAAATTCGATGGTATGCAACTCATGAATTTAACTGAATTCATTTTATCGAAACGAACTAAAATTGTTTCAAGCGTCAGTTTAATTAAATGTTCACATTTTGGTCGATGATTGCGGAATGTGCAATTCCGACATAAAGTAAAATGGTTAATGAAAACTATACGATTGAAAACTGTACTTCAGAGGTTGTATATATACGAGTTCCGCATAATAAATGGTAATGAATTGGATACATGCGTGCTTTAATTGATTTTATGCAGTATAAACCTGCATTTCCCTCACGGCACTTGGCTCACTCCGATTACTTGCATTTGTTTAGTACTTTATTTTTCTGTTTTATTTCGTCCACTCAAGTATTGGATAAGAAAGTTTCAGATAATGTGCTGCACTGCAAATGCATGACTTTGCTTTTTTACAATTTTTGTTTTTTATTAATTTTCGTTTGACATTCGAACATACATTCGTCAATGTTATGGAATGTCATTTACATGGAATAACATTTAAATTGCTTCATAAACCAATCTCAACTTCTAATAGAAATTTATTTGTTTTACCTCGAATCAACCTAACCTCTTCAAAATGTCAATATGTCGAAAAAATTAACCTTATTTGATAAATTATGAACATTATTGATGGACTTCGCAAATGTAGATACAAGGGCTTTCGGGGTTCATAATAAGTAATTTAAGGTTAGATTTTTAAAATTGAAGATGGCGGATCAATTATGCCGACATTCAATAAAAATCCACCACTAGAATGAATTTAATCAATAATACTTATAATTGATCAAATAATGTTTATGGGTTAAAACAGAATACAGTTCGATTTAAAAATTTTGTTTGGAAATATAATAAAAAATACATTTTGTAACTTTTTTTATCATAAAATTTCTGTTTAATAAAATAAAAAAATTAAAACACTAACTAAATGTTTAATGGTTGGAGAAGTCTTCATATTTTACATAAATATTACACTAAATATTAGAATTGACAGTTAAATGTAGTTTCAACTAAAATAGTTAAAATTTGCATTTAGATTGATAAATTTATTTATAAATATTATAATGGTATTATTGTTGAAATATGATTTTATATAAAAAATTGCGGAAAGCAATTATTAACACAATAACGTTTCATCGATCGTCATTTTAGTATAATACATATTTCATGCTGTCGTCTTCATGATATTAAGTAGTAAAGATCCGTTATAGAAGGACGAAAAATACTAATGATGAACTGAATGTTTGAAGATTTAATAGCCACCGCAATTTATTTTAAATAATTTTGTAAATGGAGTGTACGAAGTGACCTTAAATTTATGTATTTAGAAATCCCATGCACAATCTTTGAAATTGCTACTTCGAAAACAATCTATCTTGAAATTTTATGACTTTAAGGCGGTTTTCTGTGTCGTATAATATTCTTAATGTTGCATAACTGTGATATAAATCTTGATAAATATTAATTGTATGTTCGCTTTTGATTATTAATCCATTACGGTTAAGGACTTTTTCAGTTATACCATTAACGGTTCTTTTAACATTAATTTATTGTTGGTGAACTTTAACTGGGTCAGCTATTAATTTTTTTAAATACTAAATTTGTATAAAAATACAAAATAGATTTTAGTTTTATTTACATATTGCTAGGTGTGAATAAATAACGTACCTCATAACCTTTATTTGACAATAACTATTGTATATTTGTCAAATAACCGTTTTGAATATGGAAGATAATACTATAAGTCTTTGCCTAAAAACCTTTAAATAAAAATCACGACAAATAAATGACACCTAAAAAACGTAAAAAGGAAAATAAATCATATTAAATCTAACCTGACCTAACTTAACCTAATACCATGGTCCTAATGCTATTAACTATAACACACCGATTTTTTCAAAAACAGAAAAACAATAGACTTAACTTATAACTAATATATCGATATTATTATCGATATTACATTATGAATGATATCAAATTCGTCCTTTTTATTTGTGTAAAAAAAGAGTATTTTTGTTTAAGATTTTATTGTAAGATTTGCCGGAATTTTATTAGGAAAGGTTATGTCAACAAGTTTTTGAACCGTATTTCTCATATTACGTATTACAGAAAAACCACAATTTATTTACTTTTTATTAAGTAAAATTCTATAATATAAAAAATTTCATAAAACAAAGAGAACTAAATAAACATTTGACTTTAACAGAAAATCCACGAGAAAAAAATCATCTACTATTAAAATGTTCGCTAATATTGTTCATGATTTTATTTCCCTCCAAAATTATTAGTTAAAATAACATAAATACAGTGTCGTGTTAAACACTTTAATCCAGTTACCGTAGCTAATTAAAAGCAGTCCAGAACCTGCTGAACTAAAAAATGTTTAAAAAAATAGTAAAATTTGCACATTTTTTTAGTGTGACCAAAAAGAGTAAATTTCGAAAATTTTTGAGACAACACATTATTATCTTATCTAGGAAATATCACGTGATAAGTATACTAGGTGTACCATCGTTTTAAGTATAAACAAATAATTTAGAAGTGACACCTCGGTCGTCAATACAATATTCACTATTATTGTCAAAAACAAAAATTTGGAATATTTAACTTTAATTTAACCTTTCTTGAAAACTTTTTAGGACCTTGATCTAAACACGAGGATCTTGAAAATTTCTTAGAGTGACAAGTCACTCTTTCTGATGCAAAAATTAAGCTGCTACAGTGAAAGAGTGAATTTTGAATTTTTACTCAGAACACGTGAAATTTGCTTTTCAAAACTCACCCTACACGGAGTGAAAATTATCTCCATAATATGAGAGAGCATCATAGAAATTTTCAGTAGAAAATAGTAGTTTAGAAATGATACTTCGCTTTTGTATACTTTAAATTTCGTGGAGGGAGAATTCACTTTATAACTAGTGAAAACTGAGCAGCTGTCATTAAAGAGTGAATATTCAACTCTTTAAGAGTGGAAATTTACGCTTTCTTTCAGAGTTGTCAACTCCACGACTCGGAGGGAAAGAGTGAATTCTCACTCCAAGAAATTTAGAGAGTATGCCAAAATCAGTCAGGGAGGGTAATTCATACATTTTACAATGAGACTTGTTAATAAAAAATGATTGGATAATATTTAATTAACGAGTTTACAATGATAATTACTGATGTATCCATGATATTTCTTGTCATTTCTTAGGACACTTCATAAATAAATTCATTTTGGTCCCCATATGATACCGTAACGTGTATAAATTCTTTTTTTTAAATAATTTTTTTAAGGACGACGTTTGTACGTTCGCCAAAGAGTAAAAAATTTTCCCTTGACAACTATGGTTGGAAAAAGAATGTCCCAGGCCTGCGTATTCAATTGTAAAATGCGAATAAATAAAAATGGTCGGAAGCGCAGAGTAAAAAGCGCGGAGGCGAGTGCGAAGCGACTAGTAAAAACAGCTGTTAGTCACGTGAGAGCGTCGGGAAAGTCGATAACGGTGTTTGATTTAACCGAGTGAAGTTGACGAGTGTTGTTATAACGGCGCTTATGCTCGCACCAGGTGAGTTTTGCAAGACTTTCTCCCCATGGTGGGTGGCAGAAGCGTGAATCGGGCCGTCTTATAAATTCCCACGGGGGTCATTTTTGCCCCCTGCGTCTTGACCCCTCGTCGCCCCCAGGAAGTTACGTGTCCGATAGCCGGCAAAAAATTTGCCCCCTGTCTGGAAATTAGCCAATGGAAAATCGCAGCTAGTTTACAGCTTCCGATTTAAGACGGCGTATTTTCCAACCGGTACTCGTAACTGTACACGCGTGTATTCTCGGGCCAGGCGCACGCGACTACATACTTGGGGTACGTGAGCGAGAGCCTTTAAGACATATCTCCTTAATGAGATGTGTACTTTCCTGTAAAAAATGGTATCTACGCGTTTCGAACCAAGACCAATGTTCTTGTCGCATACACAGACGTGTTTTTTAGACTCCAATGTCACAGAGATGTAGAAAAGTTTTTTGAAAGTTTTACCGATATCAGTTTAACCATTAACGTACAGAATGCACGTTTTCCATGTACAACTTCCACAGCATATTTCAAATTGAAAATAATTCACAGGTAGTTCAGAATGTGCCTTATTTACTATTTTCGAGGGTGCTCTTTCGAACGGTGACTACTATATAAAGGCACAATGTTGCGAGAATAAAATTAGTTTCAGTAATTAGTAGTAAGATACGACACAACTAACATTTTTCACTGCCGTTACTACTTAAATAGTCGGGAACACCAAAAAAATCCGAAACATTGATAAATTGACATTTAAAAAGCCGACACTCAAAAAAAAGATGACTGTTAAAAAGCCAATGAGTCATAAAGTTGTAATATTCATGAAAACAACAATGTCAGCTTTTTAAATGTCGATTTTTCAATGTTTCAAATTTTTTATATTCGGGTTTTTGAGGTGTTCCCTTTGACATGCCATTTAACAGTGTGCTGTGTGGGAACCCTTTAACGTTCATAATGAAAATAATAGGGAGTTTGTTTGAAATGTACCTTATTTACTATTTTTGAGGGTGCTCTTTCGAATGGTCTCTTCAAATTTTCAAAAAATTGAGTATTTCCTTTGATTTTGGCAAAAGTATGTGAAAAAAACACATTTTTGAGGTTCAATTTTTTTTCATTTCATTTTTCATGTCGATACCATGATTTCTTTGTCCGGAAAAGTGCATAAAAAGTGCATAAAATGTTTGAACTTAAAGTATAGGTAGATACTTTTTATTTCATCTTGAGATATCCAAAATGGCGGGTTATGCTAAGAAATTATTTTAACCTCTTGTTCGTATAGAAATATAACACTTTAAACAAATTTTCAACTGAACTTAGCAACACCTCGGACATCATCTTTTGTCAGCCCTTTTTGAATTTAAATATTTTGACCTCACATACGTAATCAGCAACCTCGAAAACCTGCAGATTTAAATTTTTTCGCATATCGAGAAATTATTTCGAAAGTTTCTCATTAATGTCCGCCATATTGGGTCAACCATTTTGAATTTCGAAATTTTGGCATAAGATTCGTGATCAGCATATCAAAAAACATCTTATAAGATAGATTGTTCAGTTGAAAATTTATTTAAAATGTTATATTTCCATACTACCAAAAGTTTAAAAAAAAATTCAAATATTTCAAGGTGAAATAAAAAATGCTTAACTGCATAAGCTTTAAGTTCAATCATTTTATGCACAGTTTATGCACTTTTCCGGTCATTAAAAAAAAAGAGCCTCAAAAATGTGTTTTTCAGATACTTTTGCTAAAATCAAAGGAAAATACTCAATTTTTTCAAATTTTGATGTCACCATTGGAAAGAGCACCCTCGAAATTAGTAAATAACGTACATTCAGAACTGCCTGTGTATTATTTTCAGTTTGAAATATGCGGTGGAAGTTACATGTGAAACGTGCATTCTGGACGTTAAAGGGTTAACTACTCTAAACATTCCTTGGAGTGAATATTTAGCCACTCGTTTATTAACAATGAAGATTTTACAATATAGTAGCATTTCACTCCATCAAGAGCAAAAGAAAAAACTCACACAAGAGTGAAATATCGCTCTCAATTGAGTGCAAAAATTGTGTCTTCTAAACGTCTTATTTGAAGACTTTATAGACGCTTTAAAAATGTCTTCTCAGAATAACTGTCTTAATAGATGTGTCTTCGTTGCAAAGTGTCTCAAAACTTGATACATTATTGACGTCTATAGATTTGTGTGTCTCATAATCGAGACACATAATGAATTTAAATCGTTTTAGCTAATTTAAGACATATAATGTGTTGAAACACTTGCAAATCGAAGACACAGTGCTGATTCGAGTATCTTCGTGAATATACGGTAACTGCCGATTCAAAGCGTCATCTTGATAAAAGCTACATAAACTAATCTGTTGATATTCGGTTGATGTGATTCCAACTGTTCATTATTGTGTTCATAAATCCGATATCTAATCACATGGTTAATTAAAATACTTCAAAGCAATTAGCCCAACAATTGTGAACACAACACAAATGATGATCCATTTTCACATAAATATCAAACGCTTTTAGGTTATGTATCAACTATCAAGTAGTACATTCAGATTACGATTGAAGACACTTCTAGCGTCTCAAAAGAAGCCATTTATAACGTCTTTCTATAAGATGCCCAAAAACGTAGACAACGAAAGTTTTTCAAAATAAGACACCCGTTTTTGCACTGAACAGTAGAATGTTTGAAGTTAGAGAGTAGAAATTTTACCACATTAAATACATCGAATTCGCCAAACTCATAATTTAATGTCAGTTTTATATCATTTATAAGTAAAAGAAATTTTAAATTCGTTCAATTTTGCAAAGTTAGCAGTGTCACTAGCAATTTTATTTCACATTCCACCGCTATCAATTTTTAAGTCTGCCATACATTTTTTTCTCAGCGATTTCATTATAAGCAAATAATCTTAAAAAATGACATTAAGTTATAGATTGGGCTCCTTCGGGAAAGGTTTTTATATATTTCGAATTGTAAAATTAAATGCGATTCTTGGTTTAAAAAATGAAAGTTGACAAATGATCACAACAAATGATTCCTGCTACAGGACCTTTATTTATTTACAACTCGAATATTATGTAAACGATTTCTGTCATATTTTAAAAATTTCTTCAATTTACCGATTTGTTATTAAATCTAAGAAAATGAAATTGAAAAAATGAAATTTTGGATTTCTTTTACAATGTTTAGATGCAGGAACATTAAAATGTTAACAAATTTCTTTTCGTGTGTATTATTTGTTATTTCTATACACAGAAGAACTTTGCCGAATGAAAGAGTTTGAATGTTTCTAAACAACTCTTTAATGATTGTTCATTAAAGTATAGTAACGCTTCGATAATTTCTAATGAAAGTTTGGCATATTTTCAGTTAAAGTACAATGTTCTCCTAATTTATTGATAAAAAATGCCAACTTTTGCATATTGGTAGTTTTTAACTACATAAAACGTACAAAATATTTGTTTTAATGCAAAATTTATTCGAGTTATGTGCAGTAATTTTATTTTAAAAATTAGTAACTGCATTTCTGCGTTAAGGGAAGTTTATATAACGAAGTTGTGTTTAATGTCTATAATTCAAAATTCAAATTACCGCAATACAAAAAACATAATGTTAACGTATTGTTAAATAAATGTTTAAACTATCAGCGACATGAATTTAAAACAAAAGGAAAATATTTGCATAAACTTTAAACCAAGTAAAATTCTATTCTGAATGTGTTTTTCTTAATAGCATATACCGGGCCATAGGGAAAACCATGTTTAATAAATTCACATTAACAATCGACGAACTGAATCAAAAGCAGTGAAAGACTGAAAATCGGGTTTAACAGTCTTAAATCCTAATTTATTCGAAAAAAATACTATAATTTTGTACGCAAAATATTATGTAGGCCTTTGTGAATATGCCGCAAATATGACGACAAAAAGTGGTAAAGCGGTTGCGTTTGTAATCACTAAATATACCAAAATTCGCTGAAAATAAAAACCTTTGAGCGAAGATACTTGTTTGTTACGTAATTGTTATTAGTCATTAATAACATAAAAGACTAGTCACAAAACTCCAAACCAAAGATATAATTATTGAAACTCAACAACTGCCTTTTTCAGTCTCTGCGAGTGTGATGAATAAGTTTATTTTGTATTCATTCCAGTATTTAAGGAACTTCTTATGGACCAATATTCCACCCTATCTGGACCATACTCGAAAACTTTAAGAAATATTTTAAATGCTGCTTTACGACTTGGACTTTGAACGTTACAATTCTGTTGCCTTAAAGCTCCTTTTTAAATTTATAATTAGAACATCTATATACATTTATATATGTGTATAACATATATATTGTTTTTTTTTGTTGACTAATTGAAAAACAGAAATGAACTTTTTAATCCATGATTTAAGGCATTCACAACACTCAATAGTGATAATTTTCCAACTGTGTTACAAATGTCTGGGTTCCGTAACATTTCAGAATTTTTATAGCATTTTATTTTAGCATTTTTCGACATACCTTCAAATATTTTACTGTAACAACTTTTCAGAATAAAATTCAATTTATTAGGCCAAATAAGGGCTTTCGCATGTCCTAATTGTAATCCCTGCGAGAAAATAACTTCATCGTGAAACTCAGTGTTTAGTGTTTAAAAGAGTTTTTTCTAAAATGTGAAAATGAAATAAAAGATTGTATCCAAATTAACCATACCTTAAGAATTATTGAACATCCATCATTATTTTATTAATTTATGAATGTCTGTACGTAAAAAACAAGTATCCTTGTTTCATCGGATTCGAACTTGTAAAAAAGTCAGTTAAAAACGTCTTAAACTACTTCGTTATTTTGTTATCCCTCATAAATGTTCTCAGTTTTTTCTGTGCTAACTTATACGGATTTTGTACAGTTGAATGTATTTTACGACGTAAAAGTTCAGATTTATACATAACCTTACAAAGCTTTATTAAGCTTTTAACCATAATTTCCTGCCTCATAAAACGATTATCTTCTTAAAAATTTTGAGGTTATGAAACAATGAACGTATCTTTCTAAAGGTCTAACAATTGAAAACCACCTCAAAGTGCATAGATAATTTATGCATAGAAAAAACGATATCGTGGAATATTTAAAAAAGTAACAGTCTTATCAGTTACCAACAAGTACGGCAGTAATGTTTAACAACCCTACGATAAAATAAAAATACGGGCTTTTGATAACGGTACGATATCGTGCACACTTTGTTACCTGCACGAAAGCACTTCCATTAACGTAACACGAGACAATGGTCAATTTCCTCGTGGGCCGAATTCTATACCAAAATTTTGCGAATTCTGTCGCTGTCGTATTCGTTAGATCCATCGGTTTGGATGTGTGGATAGGACAAACTGAGTGACGAACAAACAGAATCAGTCTAAGCAAATAATTCCGTAATTAGTACCACCGGTGTAAGCACGACTATCGTAAACAATGAGCATAATGAAGCCGATGACTCCAAGTAGGATTCATTAGAATCTACCTCGTTATTTTCATGCTTATTTTTTTCATTTTTTAATTTTGGATAAAAATAGTAAAGTTTGATAGTTAATATATTTTTATCATTAAAAATATCCACACAAATTTTTAATACACACGATTCTGCTCAAAATTTTCGACCATTTTTGGAATGCTTTGATGCTTATTCCCATTACAGAATCCCTCGAAAAATAAATACCTAGAAACCTCGATTTTTATGTTCGTGAGATATTACAAAGTATGTGGATTATAAAAGAATAGCAAAAATGATACGGAATAACAAAAAATTGTAATTCTGTAAAAATGAATAAAACAATGAAATGCAGCAAAATATGATATAATCCCAGATAAAATGGTGTTTTTAAATAAACTGAACATGTCCACGCATCGTAAAAAAAACTTAATATTTTCGTGCTTTTTCGGTACATTATGTGCCATTGCATATTCATAAAGGAATTAAAGAATGTATGTTTTTATTTCTATAATAAACATTTGAGTGGCAAACGGTGGAACTAAAGGGATGATTCAATGAAGCATGGACGATATGCATATCTGATGTAGTAACCGCTTTGAATATTCATGAAAGTGTCATACGTTTTATGTAACTGTACATAAGTGTGCGAGCTGGATTATCAAGATAGAATACCATTTATTATTTCGTATTAAACTGACCTGTGAAGTTGGTGATAAATGTTTATTTCTACTTACCATGGATCATACCGTAGATAATTTGTTCTAACCGGTATTTAAGAAAAATATTATACTTTCATGGTGTGGTAGGATTAAAATCTAAAAATAATAAAATGTCACGAAATTGTTTATATTCGATTAATAACTTTTATATTATTATAGATTTATTATGAGCATATATTACACAATAGTTAATAGGATTACGATAAAAACTTAACATTTTTATTTTTTGTTACAGGTAAGGATCGTTTTATTAAGTTATTCACAAGCTACAAGTCTGTAAGTAATGATTATTTATTTTTCTTAAAGTCAATATCTTCTGAATGATTACAATCAGAAGATTAAGGTAAATTAGTAGAAACTAAATCTTTGTTAGTTTTTAATTCATATTTCATTAATTTGACAAAAATTTAGACATTCCAACTTTCGTTTAGTTATCTCAACTATTGCAATTTTAAACAATTCAGAATAATCAGTCCCCGCTGGGTAACTCATCATTTAGTTAAATTGACTAATTTTTCTTAGTGTAGAAATCTAAATCTTCAGTTGATTAAATTCAACTATAAAACTTGAAAGCAACTTTATCGACATATTCAGTTCAATCAAAATTTCATTACTAGATTTCAGTTCTTTTAGACCCTTTTGCAATTACTATTCTAAAAGAAAAGCCTAAAAAGAATGCAAAATTTGGGTCAGTCTGTAAAGCAGCTTTTTAAGCTGTGACTCGCCCTTTGATATTGTAAATTGTATATTCATATGTATTGTCAGGTTTATGGCGTCTATGATATACCCAACGTAACCACGAAATCCCAAAATAAACTCTGAAAACGTCTTTAAACCAATGTTGATAATAATTAAATGCCCAGAAAAATTTGTGACTTAAAGGGTTGAAGGAATAAAAACACAAAGTCATATTAAAAAATAATACCATAATGTAATAAAGTAATAATATAAAATTAAATAAACAATTCAAATTAATTAATTTAAAAGACAAATTTACTGTCTAAATAAGAAGAAACTCACGATTAAAAAAAAATAACAAAGGAAATTTTTAAATTTAATTTAAATAAAATATTGTTCAAGCGTGTTTAAATACTGCACATATATATTAAATAATAATGTTGACTTTTAATTTTAAAAATTTTATTCACATTTTCTTTAGTTGTATCCAATTAATATAAAACAACGTGATTTTTGTACAAACAAGTTAATGTACATTCAAATACATTTATTGATATTTTCAACGGGAGCTTTTTATTCATTTTCAAATATCTGCAGTATTTCGAAATATGATATGCAATATTCTGGAGGTAAGCTGAAAAATATCGGGTTACTGTACATTTAGAAATTAATTTAATTTATGGTAGAAATACTGCTGTTAATAACAACAAAAAACAGACATTGGTTTACGGAGGTATTATTGAAAATATTGTTTAGATGTAAAAATCGGACAATGCGAGGAATTAAACGGCAATGAATTTTGTATATTGATTACAGTTAATTATTTTTACTAACCATGGAAATGGATAATATTAATACTATCAAAATATGTTTCTAATACTTCAGGATAGAGCTACATTCATACCATGAAAGTCACTCTAAAGTGAATTTTTACTCTAAACGACAACGATTCATGAATACCTGACTCTAATAGAGTGAGTCTGTTTGAAACTTTTATATTGGTCTAAAAGAAAAAAACTATTTTAATTCAGATATTTTTTCATGGGTTTTAGAAAAAATATGAATTTTATATTCTAGTTTAATAAAAAGCTGTAAAATCCTAAATAAATGATATAGTATACTGACTACAATATAGTATATACGCATATATCAGATATAACAAGTAAGATATGCAATGTTAAAACGTTTCAAGTCGTCTAATAAACCAAATATAAATACGTTTCCATAACGAGAGAAAAATAGAATCTCGACAGTCGTCAAAGCTCCTAGCGACAACTAGGATACTTATTCGGCAATTATATATTTACTCTTATCGCACGTGTCGAATTTTCGAGTCTTTTTAACAGAGTGAAAGCATCAATTTTATTTAGAGTCGAATTTCACTAAATCCACTCTTATTGGAGTAATTTTCGCACTCTATAGACAGTGGATAGCAAATAAATACAAGAACATAAAGCTGAGGTACATTTTCTAGGGTAATCCACCGTAACTTCGAAAGTCAATCGTAGTAACAATATAGATATCTGGCACTACATTATTGTATATGCTGTAGCATTATTTAAAAAGTAAATTATAAATGTTTCGTATAAATTAAACAAAAAAAAACTACAGGGGCAATATAAATTCTGTAAAAGTTACCAATGTGTACTGAAGTTAAGGATGCATTAACTACGTCATAGTAAAATTAACTATATGGTAGTACTGATTACTATAAATAGTACAAATTTGAGAGATTTATAGCACCAACTATTCCTCTGTCGATGTATTGTAAAATACTTACGAGAGTTTTGTCCATGAAATTAATTAAAACATTGTTTAAATTACATAAAACTTAACTTACCAAAAATTAAAGTTAAAAACTCTTCATTGCGAACAAATATTAATCATACAAAATTAGTCACTTCGGTGTAGCGAATGGATATCCCTGGTAGAAATCCTGCAATTTTTATTGTATTCAGTCCATTTTCTGATCAAACTAAGTGGTTTAGAACCATTAATAGCATATCGGCCTACAAAATAGCCAATAATTGTATACAGAAAAAAGAAAACCTGTATTTTTATAGAAAATTGTCTACACACTGGATAAAATTAAGTGGACTACAACTGCCCACAGATTCGTCTAAAAATTATTCAAAATATGTATGAAATCAATGTGGATTGGAGAGGGACGCATATCAAATGCAAAAGTACTGTTCTGTTTACGAGCCTTAACGTATGTTGTTTATGTTTCACGGTTATTATTGTTTTCCGTCGACCGCGGTTCTTGGAAAAATTGTACCTTGCTATATAATTAGAAGTATTAAAACTGTTGAACAAAATATTCGTATAGAATGTAAACTTCTCCTTTCAATAGTTCTCAAAAAAAGCATGAAAACTCGACAAAAATGTAGAAAAAATTCCCATACAACTTTGAGGTTAAGTTAACAAAAATAATGCATAATATTTCCTAAACTATGGGCTACAAATTGGAAATAAATGGTTAGCTTATTCTTCTTAATTATTTTAAGTAATTCTCTGCAGAAACTGTCCACATTTTATCTAGAAAAGGTATACAATCAATATCGAAATTGTTAAATTTTGTATGGAAATTTATTACCTACGAATTGGCCGATATATAAGTCAATTAGCCAAAAACATTTACGCCGAATTTCTACCAGAAATTATCTATAGCTTCTTAAAGCATAATAACAAATTTTAAATCCCCAAAATACTGCTCAGAAAGTGTTCTTACATATCTAAAAAAATGTCTGTATTCCAACCCCATTTAGTTACCATAGGCAAGACTGAGATCTAAAAATAAGTCGTTTAATACAAAATAATCACAATCTGAGATAAATGAGATAAATTTAAGATCTCTCTCAAGCACAAAAACTCTGAGACTCTGAGGTTAGTATTTTATGGGAGCATGTTTTTTTTTAAATCAACAATGCTCGATCCCAGAAGTCGATTTGGAAAGAGTTCTAGAAGACATCTTTAAATGGTATGTGCTGTTTGGATTTCGAAGTCATAAACGCGTCTTCATTTTCATGGACAAAAAAAAAGTACAAAAAAAATTACAAAAAAAAACCGACAGTCAAAAAAGAAACAATCGAATAGCCATCAGTAAAAAATCAATGACTGTTCGCTTGTCAATGTGTCTATTTTTTATGTGTCAGCTTTTCGAATACCCAATATGATTCCCAAAACCTCCGAATACCCAACTCCACCTGAATTGTTACTAATTTAGAATTTGATGACCATCGGATTGAAACCGCCATTTTGAATTCTGAAAATGTGGACTCGGGTCCGTAATCAACGACTTTAAAAATCTTACCATACCAGATTTCGAGTAATTTAACTTTTAGACAACGCCAATAATAAATTTTGCTGAAAAATTGTCTTATTTCCCATTTTTATGTATTATTTTATCACTAAACTAACGAAAAATTCCGTCAAAACTGGCTATAGCTGATAGCGTCCAGTTAACAAAGAAACCTGATACAGAAAAGTGCAATAAAATACCAACAAAACCAATTTATGTTTAAAAAAATATACGAACTGTTAGTTTTTATACAAATAAAAATATAACCAATATACAGAAAGAAGAAACATTTTTATTGCTTCCAAGTGTCATCTTTTACCTAAATTTTTCTTTTCTTCTAAAAGGTCTATTACTTCAAACTCAAACTCATGACTAGGATGTAAACATGTTGATAAATCTTTTACCAAAAATATTTCACCTTAGTCCAAAACTGAAATTTCGGGTTGCGAATACCCGAATGACTTATGTACGAACGTCCGGAACGTCTGACCCGTCTGACGATGTCTGAGGTAAAAGCAGCATTGCCAGTGGCAGGGAACCGTAGAATCATAAGTGACATCATCCTAGAAGATGGGGGTGTACCACCCCGAGTTTGCGCAAGCGCCTCCGTAAGAGCTCGTCGTAAGTTTGCGGGATGTTATCGGAGGATGTCGTGTCGCTCCGGATCGAAGGTTTGCGCCTATACCCGTTGGGCATGCGCCAACCCAACGTCCCGATTATACCCGACGACGACGATGTCGGGACCGGGCAGTGCACCGCTGACGAAGACGTCACGTGTACCGAGGGTGACTCTAAGACGTCACCCCGTGGCACTGTCCTGCACTCCCTAACAAAGTATCGATGAACTCAGGCGTCGATTTGCAAACGCAACCCCCGGGGTT
Organism: Trichopria drosophilae; assembly: GCA_030407085.1. NCBI lineage: Eukaryota > Metazoa > Arthropoda > Insecta > Hymenoptera > Diapriidae > Trichopria > Trichopria drosophilae. Next base: position 94,752,180 of record CM059586.1, on the reverse strand, counting down.
ATTAAACGGGGCTAATCGATCACGAATAATTGGAGCGATCCGCGATTTAAAAGACATCCTCTTCTGTCACCACTACTTTTTAAGGCTTTCTAAATGCAGTCAGAAGCTACAACGAATATCAGAAATTATTTGATTATTTTAAAGTACGCAAATGTTTTGAGGTGGAAATTCGATACAAAATGGATACTTGGTAGCATTTTTTGTTTGATTAAACATTTTAAATATGTTAAAATTCCTATATCAAAAATTCTATATGGAAACAGTAGTTTTCGTATTAACGAACAATATTTTTCGCCCGAACTTAAAACTAGGATAGGTGGGGAACTCTGATCTCAGCCATGTAATTTTCGAGGGCGTAAAATTACATTTTACGCCCGCAAATCGGGGTAGAAAAGTAATATTCTTTCTTCCTTACGCTAATTTTTTCGTAAACGTTTTGACTGTTAATTGAGAGTAACCCATTTTTCATTTTAGATTAGTCGTCTTTAGCTAATTCAGAATTAGTTATATACAAATCTGTATATTATAAAAATCTGTCGACCAGATTCTGCTGTATTTTGTGTACTAACATAATAGATTTTTCAGACACAGTGAAGGGGTTAACTACGACATTAGTTTCTTTTTTAGAGTTGTAACTAAAGCTTGACTATACATAAAATAATTGTAGAGAGATACTTGTTTCTGAATAATGTGTTGAAATACTTTCACTTGAACTCACAGATGTCCGTTGGATTAAATCTACGTTTTATCACTTAAAATAATATTTTGTAGTATTTTTAGTAGTGACAATTTGTTCATGACTTTTTATTAAGAATATCAAATTGTTGAAATTAAGTTTTGAGAGTAATATATTTTATTTACATTTTTAAAAAAAGGACTTCTGACAAGAAAAAGTTAACAATCACTTAACATAATTTTTTCTTGTGTCGTTATTATAACCAACAATTAAAAAAAAGACAACCAATTTATGGTAATTTAATAACATTTTTAAATCCCCTCCAAACGGTGGTAAATAACATTTTCATTTATGCAAAATGAACATCCTCTACCTACTACATATTCCTTGTGATATTTTTAACATTATTGATTGTGAAAAAGAAATGATTGAATACGATTTTGTCACTTATTATGGGCATTTATGAATACATAAATTGAACCACACCCTACACATAGATTGTACTACAACCTAACCTAACCTAACCTATGAACACATAAATTGAACTACACCCAGGATTACCAAAGGGAATTTTGCCAAGTGGTTTTGGCAATAACAAACCACGAATATTATTTGGTTCAGTCGGATGCATTTGATTTTGTCTTCCAACTATATGATCTAAACAATACTCAGTTAACTATATTGACTCTGGGTATTCCTTTAAATGACACCTTTTCAATTTTCACCAAAAGCGAATTCCGTAAATTCCCAGAACAGTCGTTTCATAGCGGGAACGGCGTCTACCGTAATGAATAGTTTTCCGATACGAAATAATTGCCCGAAATCAATATATTATCAATGAAGAGGACAGAGGTGGTGAAACACGTTACAATTTGGTTCATTGGGGAACTAGGGACAAGGTCGTTCAAAAGGAGGTTTCATCCCTCGAGAACACTTTCCCTCTCAACATTGCAACCCTTCCGACATAGCGTTATGTATTGCCTCATCAACGATACGGGTCAAAGGGTTTATGTCACACACGTGCATGCATGTCGGTGGCTATGTCCGATACCCCAGCACAAAATCGACACATGCGCAGAACAACAAAACTTTCGTTGCTTGAAAATATCAGATCGATTTAAGTTTTTGCTATTTTGTTCAAAAATCATCACCGAGTAAAACTTTACATTCACTAAAAGAAAAAAATTTCAATACTAAGACGTACAGTTATTTCATGTAATTTAATAGTAATGACGTTATTCTACAATTATATGTAAACATTTTTATTTTTAGAATTTTTAATGCTTGCTGAATAATATAATATGTCGAACTATCATAAAATCTAAATTACGACAGCGTTACAAAAGTAGTTAGTTTTGAAATGATGAGTAATGACAGATTCATGCTTTAATTAAACTTTCATTAAGTTGCAGTAATGATTTTAATTTTAGAAAAACTAAAAACTACCGTTTGAAAAACAGTAATTTAAAGATACAGTTATATTAAAAAGAACGGAAATCTTGGTATCACGATTAAATAACTTTGCCAAAATTACTTTCCAAAAATCACTTCGGAAAATTTAATTCAATAAAAATTAACTTGGGAAAATAATTTAAAAAATGGCTTTATGAAAAATAACTTTAACAAAAGTAAATTCATGAAACTGCAAATTACTTAACACCAATATATGATTACTCGAAATTTTTTTTTTTAATAATTTCTAAAGAAAAATTTACTTTTGTTAAGTTATTTTTTCTAAGGTTATTTTCATCGAAAATTATTTCTCTTATTGCACTTATGTCGTTATTATTTGAAATCGTATGTTTTGCAGTTGTAAATATTCACAAAGTATAAATTAATTCTCTCACATTTGATAATTTATGGGTAGTTCGAAAATTTTAATCATGTGACGTCAGTTGGAATACATTATTTTTGTCTGTATGGATTGAACAAGGAAAGTTTACTTTGTTAAGTTACGATTTACTTATTAAACATTAAGATTCTTTTTACTCTCTCCTGGGTGTAAAATCGTAGTTTACGCCCTTGAAAATTACATATAGAACTAGCATAAAAAATATACTGATTTATTAACACGTATGTTACACTTGGTTGGACAAATCAACCTTTTAAACGTACAATACCAGCGAAAATAAATTACCACCAATTTAACGGCTGTACACAGTTTCATAAAAAATATAAAATTAACTCATTAAAAATTGAATAACAATTTCCGGAAATAAGTAAAAATAAACGGTTTTAGAACATTCTTGGCCAATTATCAGCGAATTTTTCTAAAATTCTCCATGAGATCATGTAGATCTCATGTAAAACAAGCAACATTGTGCATTAAAATTAAAATCGAATCAAAAGAATGGCAAAATTCAGGTTTCAAATGGCGGATATAAAGAAGTTAACTTTTATATTGTCAATGTGAATTTCGCAAAAAACGATGTAAGATTTTGAGATTAGTAATTGATCATTAAAATTTTGAAAATGTTCTGACTTTCGGAATCACTGACTCAAAATCTTACATTTTTGAAGGTTTAAAATTAAAAATGACAGAGCTATTAATTTCTTGGTGTTCGTCATTTTGAATTTTACAATAAAATGGCTTCAGATCCGTTTTCAGCGACATTAAACATCGAAGAAAACTGATTTTCATTAACGTGGAATTTTTTATGTACACCAAATATTTAAAATACATTATTTTGTTGCCCGAGAATCCAAATCTTTAGTGCTGTAATTATTAGAGTGATTTTAATGGAAATATCGATTTTAAAATGAAAAAATACCATCAAATACTAGGAATGAGTTAAAGAATTCATAATTTTTCTTTAAATTCGATAATTTAATTTTGATCTAAGAGTTCAATTATAAAGGACAACATTTGGTTTGCTATATTGCAGAAAATAATTTATGGAAATAATAAAAAAGGCGTAAAATGATAAGAAAATAATGAGAGAAAGAGTTTTCTCTAAAAATATTTCTTTTAGAGGACCAAACCAAAGTTGGAAAACGACCGTTATGAATGCTTTATAAATATTATGAATTGTTAATTTACAAAGAAACCGACACTTCTCGTTGTATTAACGGCCCAGCATATTTGATGGATTCCGTCTCATTATATTTACTTAGCGCCACTCTCTTTTTCACCTTCTCTTCTTTTGGTAAATATAACGAGACGGGAGAGGAAGACGAGGAACCGAGTGGGTAAATACACCGGCATTCTTCTGTATAGAGAAGATGATAGAAATATGAATTATTGTCATCAAAAAAAGATGGACCTTTTTATAATTTTTTTTTATTTATTTTATTTGAAAAAAATACGAGGGACAAACTTGACAAATATGTCGGAAGTTAAATCCGGGATATTTCTAACGTTTGTCGAATTCTTTTGTTGTTTGGTGACATTTAAGATTATAATATATGGATTATCATTCAATTTTCCTAAATTCTATTTAAAGTATTTTATTAAATTCAAGTGTTGATATTTAGTAGTCAATGACCGTTGTTTACTTGTGATTTTGATTTTGATTTACTCCTTTTATTTATTATTTATTTCTTAGAGAAATAATTTTCCTTTACAGTATTAAACTAGCAAATTGTTTTTCTTCAATTTTGTAGGAAGTTTATCCACAAATTTTAACAAATTAGTCCGTATTTTAACAGATTTAAAGTGAGGGTGGAATTTATCTTTGCCAAATCGAAAACACACGGTTTCTAGATTAGAATGCATTAACCAATACTTTGAGCTTTTTTTGAAGGGTTGTCATTATTTTAATTGCCCTGTAGTACCCCTGCCATTTCATGGTTTCTGTATCATCTAGTTATGCAAATCTTTATTTGCGACAGTTTCATTAGACAAAACAATACTCATATAATTCGAACCAGGAGAACCAGGATAGATTCCAGTCAGAGCCCTATTGAAAAATTTATTTGAGATATTTAGAAATTAAAAAACTAATATTACTTGATAAAACTGCCAAACAAGCAGCTACAATTTGATTTTGAACGAATTTTGGAAATATGCAATAACCTTTTGGATTGGGATAGTCAAAATTACATTTAAATGTAACATTATACTAAAATGAAGGTTTTTAAATAAAAAATAATGCTGAAAGTTTGAAATCTTTCTTATTATTTTTGTTTATCTAAAATTTAATGTGAACTCCAGTGTCATTAGCGCATGAAAGGGTCCAAGATTATACGAAGATTTTTCGGATCCTAAAACGTTTCAAGACGATTTTTTGTTCTTTTAAAGAGAATTTCATGCCCTTTTATATCATTTATCAACGTATAAAAAATGTTATTTTGTTGACACAAAAAATTAGAAAACTTTTGTGAGCAGTTTTACGCTCTTAATAGTGGATCCAACATGGATACAAAAATTGAGAAAAAAGCCGGAATATTTACCCACTCGGTTCCCACTCCTTTTTCTTTTGCTTCTCCCACTCTCTTCTGTTTCTCTGATGTTTAAATGCAATTTTGACTACTTCTGTTGAAAGAGTAGACTAGGTCACTTTCTAGTTAATATTAATCTATTCCTGGCTAAGTTAATGGATAAATAATACAGGTCTACAAAAAAGAGATTGGATGTTGTTAGGAAGCTGTGGTTCATTTCTGATGTAATTGTATGCCTAGAATCCAAACTTGAAGTCAGAATTGGTCCATCACGTCAGGTTTTTGAGATATTTGAGGTCATGTACTCGAAAAATGCGTCATTTTGCTATGTTTGAGGTTACGTACAGGACGCAACAATTTTTTTGGCCGTCTGTACTATTTGCATCTTTTAGTACTACCTTTACCCTTAAAAATGAGGTTTTATTCGATCACCTAAGATGTTTTCTTATAAACTTACGGCTATTTTGAAATTACGAGATATATTCCATTAACGTTATCAAAAAAAAAACAGTCACAATACTGAAACGTTATTTTAGTTATTAGTATCCATATTTTATATAGTTGTTTATATTTATTATATTTATATAGGTTTCATGACATGGAATTTGACCTTAAGCTTGTTCTCCAAAAGCATTTCAACGTAAATTTGTTTACATGTATATCGTAATTTCAAATTGATCTTGATGAAGAAAAGTCTTAATGGAATCCTGACATCCCATATCAAAGAAAAAGAATAGGACCATATGATCCAACGAAAAAATTCCTAAAAATGTTTTGTTTTCTATACATGACCTCAAAAGTAGGAAAAAAACTCGCGTTTTTCGAGTAAATAACCTCAAATATCTCAAAATCCTGACATGATGGGCCACTTCTGACTTTGGATTCTGATTCTACCCACAAAATTATGTCGGAAATGACCCACAGCTTCTCAACAACAAAACCATGTTGACCTGTGTAATCAAAGGATATAAAATTTAGTTTTCATTATCGTATTCCGTCCTTTTTAAAACCTTATATAACATACCTTTTGCGGTTGTGATTCTATAAAAGATCCCTCTTGGTAGGATGAAATATAAAGAATTACATTAAAAAAAAAGTATACAAAATTCGATTAAATAATCGTCATAAAAAACACGAAAGCTCTTCTTGCGCGTCATTTCGTAATCATGATAGACCCACCGTAAAACCGGGCGCAGTATGTTCAATCTTGCTTCGGATAATAACGGATCCCCATAATCTGGGCAAATAATAACCTCTTACCAAACGATGCATTTTTCTTGAATTCCGCCTACGGAAATTATTTCGCATGGGTCGTCCCTAGCGTTTCGAAATAACGAAGCGTGAAAGAGCCACCCCCCGTCCCGCAGACTCGCTTCAATTATACGCTACACGCCGAAAGCAGAGAGGTATTATTAGCGGGCAAAATGGCTTAAAAATTAATTTCCCACGAGGAAAAAATGCCGCGATGAAAATTCGAGCGAGCCCCCGCTCTATGGGATCGTTCCCCGAAGGTCCAATCTCAATTCCGCGCAATATCTCCGGCGGCTCGGCGCAATTGCAAAGGGGTGTGGGGGTGGAATCGCCCCGGTCCCCCACCCTCGGCACACGAGCCCCTGCGAAAGCTCTCGATGGCGAGGCGCAAAACGGAGAGGGATGGCTCGGTACGTGCGACGGAGAGAGAAAGCTCGTGAGGGGTTGGCGTAAGTCAGCCTGGGGTGTCTCGCATCGCCGAGCGCCATCTGCTGAGCTTCCCGGAAAGCCTGCGAACGTTCTCCATAAAGCGCAGCGCCGAAACGAAACATCAGTACCGCCGATTCCGCGCCTTTCCCCGCGAAACCACCGAAAGCTCTCCCCCGCGAGTGTACGCGTTGCGTGTCACGCACGGGCGAGACAGGAGCAGCAGCTAAAAAAACCGCCCCTGTGGACGAAGCATCCAGTGCGACGGAGAAAAAAAGCACCATCGACCGGGTACGTCAGCCGCGCGAGCTATCACGTCACCGAGTGACCGAGTGAGACGTCGCGAACCTACCCTGAGCCCCAGGATTCGGTGAGCTTGCGAGCCTAAAAAGATCCGGACCGAGATTCTGGCCAGGTTTTCCAGGGACGGAGAAGCTCCCTATCGCGATCCCCATCTACCGCAGTTACGCAGTCGTCGTCGTCGTCGTCCTCGTCGGCGCGACGTGGAGAAATCCTCCGCAAATAGTGGTCAAGCTTTTCTAGTGTGAAGGTTACATACACGTGCTTCCGTGCTTTTCCGAGGCAGCGAATTTCGTCGCCTCGGCAGCCACCTACGGGAACGCCGAAATCATCGATCGCCGAACAGTGCCGTGGTGTGTGAAACGTACTTCGAGCTTTTTCGACGAGACAGCCCCGAAAGTTCGGCATTGATTTTTTGGCGCTTATCCTCAGTGAAAAAGTTTGCAGTAAAACTTGTTTTTTAAAAAACCATAGGCATTTTGCGGAGCTACGATCAGTGTCCCCAAAAAGCCATTTTGAAATTTTCTTTTATTATTTTGAAAGGTTCTACACGCCGAGCTTGCAATGAGACGTCCCATCCCTTCTCTTGGATTTGCTTTTCGGTTAATACATCTACAAGAGATTAAAAAAGCGCGGGTGTTCGTAAAAAGTATCCAAATAATTTCGTCCTTTTATCATAGCTAGGCTTATTTTCAAAATCTACTTTGAATTTAGATTAGAGCCAATATCAAGCTCAATTTTTCCCGGTTATTCCGTTTGTTTACATTGTAGGGTAAAGGCTTATCAAAACAAAAGACTTTCAGCATGCTTTTTTGATAAAAACGTGAGTTTTAAAAAAGTGAGTTTTCGGAGGTCGACCCGATATTACATGAAATAATCGCTTGATATGGACACTGCCTCGAGAGGGCACGGTGTCGCAAGAGAAAAACCTCACTGACCTATTGACTCTTTAGCCCGGTCCCACGGTTCCGAACCCCCGCGCCACCTCAGGCGCGTTCGTGCAGCTAAGGTCGAGTACCCACCACTCCTCGGGCCGGCGTCACATGCGCGAACCCGAGCTTTCTTTTCTACCAAAGTGCATACGAAAATCCTAATTTTCCAAAATAAAACCTTCTTAGACCCTTGTACGCGAAAAGCGACGAAATCTAAATGACGGAACATTTTCTTTTCATTAATGCTATGAAAGCTCCTTTGAGCTTTCCCCTTTGCAATCCAAGATTTCTAGTTTATTGGTATATTCATTGAAACATGGCGGCGTTATCGGAATTTGAGAGAATTGATAATGGCTGTATCTTATTATAGAGTAGAATGGGGTGAAAAAGCTCATTGTTGAGCTTTTTACGGTAATGTAGTAAAAAAAACTTCAATTTTTGGTTTTGAACGGTGGATTAAGCTGGAAAATCTTCTATGGATATTGTTGATGTACAGTATAAAAGGACTGAGTAGATTTTCCACGAAAATAAATTTGTTTAATAACGAGTGGAGTAACTTTCTCATACTAAAGTGTAGTAAAGATATTTAATCTTTTGAAGTATACTTTCATGGGGTAAATCATTAAGATCACCGCAATTATGATTATATTATTTACTACAAAGAATCGAAAATTGACATAAATTAAAAATTGATAGCTTTACGTTAAAAATTGATTCCGGGTTCAACAATTTTTTTTTAGATTTCACACGGACACTTTTAGCACATGGTAAGGTAAACCACTACGTAATTTAACCAAGAAAAGATAACCATTTTTATTTTGTCATATTTTTTCTTTAATTACGTAAGCAGTAACATTATTCGTAAATAAGTTTAATATTTTTAAACTAAGCATTTACCTATTTAAAACTTCTTCAATAACATTCTGAACTTTATTTTCATCGTGTTTATTAATTCTTCTGGGATACTTTATGAGGCAAATTTATTGTAAAAAAAAAGATATTAGAAAGTTATTAGAAAGGACATGGCAATTATTTAATTTAAAAAATAAACAACCGATACGTGTTAAGTACATTTTATTGTTAATGAAGAAGCATTAACATTTATTAAGTTGTATAATTTGTTTAAAATGTTCACTAAAATATTTTGCATATGGCAATGGCTTTTAACCCCACTCTACTCTTTTCTATCTGTGAAGAAAATAAAAATTAATTTTGTATTCAAAAATAAAAAAATAAAGTCATGTTAACCAATAATAAAACTGCTAATTTCAAATGATTTAGTGAAATTTGTAGAAACTGAATTTTAAGTTAAGTTTATAACAATATGTTAATTAAACTTAAGTAAATCGATTAAATTTTAAATTAGAGCTTTCGCTGGAATATTTAATGTAGTAATTATTTTATACCAAAATTACGCGAATTTTTTACAATTAAAACATTTTAATATGTAATTTGTGACAATTAAACAATTTTAATAAGATTTGTTCAAATTTTGAAGAAGATTTCTCTAAGAGAATTAATTAAATTCTGGTTACTGATATTGATTAAACTTCGATATGAAAATATAGATTAAAATAATTTTGTGAAGGAAAAAATCGCTTTTTTTGTGACTAATTATTTTTAACTTTTTACACTTTTATTGTAGACAAATTTTCATAGAAGAATCAGAAAGAGCGATCAATTTTATGTCGAGAATGATTTGTCTCAAATTTTTTTTAATTCGATTTTAATGTCAAGAAATATTCCGAAAATTTTTGTGAAATTTGTGTCCTCTTGGTCGTTAATAGGTTAACTATGTACTAAAAAAAAACAATTAAGATACATTTTTACTTAAGGTTTACTGGATTTTTAGCAAAACTTTTAGTTGATTTCAGACTTTATATTACAGTAAATAAAATACTACAGTCAATTCATTGAATGATTTGAATTTTATTGTTGTATTCAATTAAAAAAATTATAAATGAACCAAATTCTGTCGAATCTTATTTTGTTAGACTTTATTACATTATGTATTTTGAAATATTTTACATTAATTAAGTACGAAAGTAAACAAAGACAGAAGGATCACATTTTGCACAGTTATCTATAATTGATCATAATTGATCAATTAAAAATGTATCCGAGGCCAATTTTTAATATTCAATGGGAAATACAGGCTCTGTATTAATTTAGAGTTTTTAAATAATGCAACCAGTTTCAATACCATAAAAGGTATCAATAAAAACTTTTGTAATATTATTCGTATTTTTTTCAATTCTAAATTGTTATTTACACCCTTCACATTGCGACTTCATTCTTCAATTCCATTGCGCAAATATTGCTTTCATTGGTCGAATACTTTGTTTTCGAATGCAAACGTTGAATAACAACAATTTTTGTTTAGTTTTTGCAGAACTACTGAAAATGAATGCGGTAGAAATTAAAGTTTTCTTTGAATTATATCTTATTATTATTTTGTTTAATTGAATTAAATTTTCGAGTAACTAAAAACAATAAATTTGTTCATTTTTTTAATTCTTTTTTATTCACGATATATTTGTTGATTATTTAATAATTAATACGACTTTATTTCGATTGTTCCGTCATTACAATGAAAATCTGACAGTGTCATCTGTCAAAAACTTCCCCTTCATGAAAACAAGAAATAGTCATGGCTACTACTTAAGTAGTAAGATTCGGCACATGTAACTTTTTGTACTTGGTTTTACTACTTAAATAGTAAGACCAGCAAGTTAAGTAGTAGTGCCAACGACAAGAAATTGTAGTTTCTACAACTTACTACTTCCCTATTTCCGCATTTTTAATACGTGGAAACGTTAACGATTAATTAAAATTACGTTTAATAATATTCAATTCTAATGTTTTAGTTTGACACAGAGTAAAAAAACGAATATTCTCTATTAAAAATGATATTACATAAATTTTTAGCTTTTTAAAGTTTATCTATTCCAAAACATTACGTTAATATTTAATAATTAATAACAACATATTTGATAAAAATTCTATTATTCTGGATGTTAGAAAATAAATTTTAGCAGGTTGACACGAACGAAAACTGCTTATAATAACATAATTCGTAAATATACATTTGATAAGGTTTTAATTTTCGACCGATTTATAAATTAATATATTCTTAAATAGTTTTGGTGTTTTTCGGTCACATAAATAATAGAAATTTAAAAATTATTGACTCTAAATAATTTAAAAATTAGAAGAAGAGAGAAAAAAATACACAAGGGTCAATAATTTGGAGGGTTTTTGTAATATAAATAATAAATAATTATTTAACAATAATTGACCCTTGTGTGTTTTTGTTCTCTCTTCTTCTAATTTTTAAATTTTTATTAAGCGCAATCATTTTTAAACTTCGATTATTTATGTGACTGAAAAACACCCACACTATTATATTAGTAATTCGTAAATGTACTATATTACGCAATTAACTTTAAAAGAAAACTGAAAAAATTTATAACTTAAATATTTATTATTCCTTCATAAATGTTACTACTCGGAGTTCTGTTGAGGATCTATTGAACTATAGAGATTAAAAAAAAAAGTAGTCAAATGCGTAAGAGTGTTTTTAATTTAATTAAAGCTACGAAAGTAGGTTATTTAACTTGAAAGTGAAATAAATGATACCTTAACAAATTTCAGTTCTACAAAGCGTTAATTTAATTAAATGGACTGTAATTTAGTCAATAAATATAGAGCGAAGTTAATTCAAAAATGAAAACCTGGCAAGAATCTATTCGGATCGAAACATCGAGTTATAGCTGACATTAAAAGTAGCTATGTTTTTGAATTTCAGATGCAACGATTCATCGAAAATAAAATTGCATATTCGTCAGATGTCTAACGGTCGTTCGGTCTTCGGTACCGATCCATGACATTCAGTGAAAAGAAAACAGTATGGTAAACGTTCTTGCACTTCCAAATATTAAATGAGATACAAAGCTAATCGCTATTAATCAAGCTTCTGTTAGACGTAACTTCCTAACTCATAGGTGATTCCGTATCCGGTAAAGTTCGATTAGACAGTTCATTCCCATAGAGTCTTTAAGAATCACGTCAAATTTGACGAGGATCCAATAATAATCTACCAAGTGCGTAATAATGTGCAGCTACTACTGTCTTCGCTAATCGATTAAACAGCAATACGAATCATACTAATGTCGTAAAAAACTTGTGTTGCAAAAACTTGGACTGAAGGACCATTTGTTCAAAATTGTACTTTGAGAGGTCGCGAGTGTCCGAACGAAGGATTCGCAGATCGGTAATGCAGTGTGGTACATCGCAGTGATTTAAGTCGAATTTCGCGAATCGCGATTTAAAAATGGCGGAAAGCGCTGGGAGTCCGAGTGCGACTGCTGCGAACAGCCCGCAGCAACCGCAACAACAACAACAGCAACAACCGCAACAACAGACGACTACCCAGCAAACAACAGCGCAGCCACCTGACATCAGTAGCTCGCAATTAGCATCGCCCCCTATAACTGGAACAGGTAGAAAATTGCTGAACTTTTAGTCGATAATCTTTTGTTTATTGTTTACGTGGAGAATGCCTTTGTTTTTATTTACAAAGCAATGTGAAATTAATTGTCTATAACAGATGAAAAGTGAGTTATTACCTAGTAGTATAATGAATATCAATGCAGATATTTTAATTGTCATTATTATTTCTAATTTTAATAGTTACAATAACATCAATAATATTTTATTAAATAAAATTGCATCGAATGAATTTTTCAATAGGTGGAATCATTACTTCAACTTCAAAGAATGTTATTTTGATAATATCAGTCGAGACTGCAATATCATGGATATTGAGCATTAAAATCAACGTGACGTCGATTGATGATGACGGTAATCGTGATGAATGGTCATATAGCTAAAGCCAAATACGATAACAATGATGATAATTTGAACAGCCATAATACCAATCTTTAAGTAAATAATAAAGGAAATGAACTTTTAAAATTTTAACTTTTTCTTTGCTATTTTTAATAAAAAACCGATTGTGGTATTATTTGTAATGGTAAACTGTCAACGATTACTTCATGATTGATGAGATGATTGCTACGTCATTTTTTAAGAAATAAACATTGTTGACAATAATTTTAGAAACTTTGAAAGACAAGGTCAATCCCGTTAATGACAATCGATGTTGACGAATAACGTTCAAGTTTATCATATGGTCATCGATAACATCCAGATGAATGCTGTTGAAAATAAGGATGGGTTCACTTGGTATAAAAATTGTTGGGATTCTTCTTCATTAAATAGAAGATGGATTTTGAATTTTGATATTTCTTGTTACGAAATACAATCGAATTTTGATGGACCTACTCCACGACCATAATGTCCTTTTCATTTCACTAAAGACTCTCGTTCGCAAGTCAGGAAATTGACGATCGCCATTACTCACACATGTATAATCATTGTTTGCACAATCGTTGCAAAATTACGTAAACAATAATCTATATTCAAACATTTCTGCATTCTCGGTTAACGTTTCTTTAACTGGTAGTGATCATTCCTTTCTATTAAGCAAACCGTTCGATTTTTTGTATGACGATCCCCACTCGGTGAATATTGCAACTATATTATAAGCTGGTAACCGATCGCGATTCAAATTATGAAATCATAAACTCATTACCGCGGTCAGTAATGAGGGAAATTTACGAACCGATTTAATGATCCTAGTGCATGATCATCTCAGCATCAGCATATTCAGGCGCACCGGCGGAAATCAATATTAATAGGAACTTGACGAGGAAATGGCGCTCCTCTGCTCCGTATCTTCGGACAACATGAGAGGATGAGTTATTTTAATTGACCGGTCGGTTTTGTTTACGAGCGTTTACCTCCAACGAACTTATTTTTTGTTTCAGCAAATTTCAGTTTATGTCATGTTAATTAAATCCCTCGACGTCCATTACTTCGCGAACAAATAGTTTACGACAAAGAGTATGTAATGGACGTTTAAGAATGGCTTAATCTGAGCACGACAAAAACTTAGTGAATGTTCATTATATTATTTTAGTTTTTTGTGCAACATTTTTATCTCTGAATTATTTGCACATATAAAAAATTACATTATTTTTGCTAATGTTTTTATTTTGTCAGCAAGTGTAGTTACCTGATTTTTCCTAACGACCCCAACTATGGGAATTACAAACAAAACGAACGCATAGACATGAAAGACACTAATGATGTCACCGAACACAACCAAGTTATCATCATCATTGATTATTTTGTAATGAGAACATCAACTGAACTGCATGCTTAGGAAGGATGCCAACCATGATTGAACGCAAAATAATGTATTGGATGATGTTAAAGATCCCGATGACAATGGCGTAGTTAAGAAGGACATCAACATCAGTTGACAAGACACAATCCGCTGTAAATCGAAGACATTCACTACCAGTTAGTTTTGTATCTAACAAATCACTCCATATTGGTACATCACATTAACATCAGACAAGACTCCAATTCATCGCCCAATCAATCACAAAAGCCAAACTTTTTGACATCAAGGGTCATCAAAGTCTAAATCTCCCATAGAATCGCTGAAAATTCCTTATTGGGAGATATTATTCTAAGCAATATGCGAACGATTGTCTTTATTCAACTACTGCGTCCTTGGTGGGTGTAATTGGTCCTAAACTACAGTAAATCTCGGCGAGCACGACCGCCATTCATTAGTCGTTTCCCGCCATTGCTATAGCGATTGTGCGATTGTGGTATGATCGCAATAAGTCGACGCTCCAGGCATGTACAGGGTGTTTCTACATTTCCGCCGTCCAAAGACGGCACCGGCATACTGCCGTGTGCAGATGATATATAAATGTCCTGTACCGTTGGTACGTTTTTGTTGCCTGGCTGTTTACCATTTGCGGAATTATACGTGTCGTATTATTTACGCGAGCAATGCTTCAATACGGATAAAGGATGTACCTTTTGAAAAAAAATAACAAGTAATTTGTCTGTCCAATTTGGAATAATTTGTATTTTTGCTAGATTTTATTATTTCGATTTAAAAAAAATGAAAACCGATTCCGATGCGCTGAGACTTGAACCTGGGACATTTCGATTAATTGGTACAATGTACGACAGGCAACCGAAAGGTCCCTGGTTCAAGTCTCAACATACCTCTTTTTTTTTTAAATCGAAAAATGATTTAAAAAATTATTTTAAATTTGCATCGTTGATATATCCTAAGGGGTTACTTAGACAGTAAGTTATAAACCGGAAAATATCAATTATTTAGATTTAATCTAGAATTATATTATATTTAATGAAAATGCACTGGAAATTTTTATAGGTTTTCGCAATGTGAAAAAAATAAGTTGAAATAATTTTTTACAATACGATTCTTCCACTTAAAAAAACCTAACCTAAAAATCTGTTTTGCAAGTGTCAGTTCCCATGTTTCCTTTAGTAATTTATTTTACTCGTCGTAATTATCGAAAGCACCTAGCAGCAGCTGTGTTTACAACGAGTATTTATCTAATTCGCTTTATAGTTACCGTTCATTAATGACGCGGTTTCTTACGTTTATGCGAGCTGAAATTACGGAGTCTTTACAAGTCCCCTATTATAAAACTACAGTTGATACGTTATTATTGTACAAAGAGTTTTTGCACACGTTCCTCGCGAGTGACGCGAAAGGTAAGCTTGAAAGTTATTCCGACACATTCTGCAAGACAACCAAGTTCCCCAAGTATTTATTTCCAAGTGTACCGCCGAGTACCGTAATATTTTATTAACTCGGCTACATTCGGTTCTTACAGTCTTTAAAATTGATGAGATGAGAAATTCGCGGTTTGCGGTGGATTTTATCAACGCTTATAATTGTTTAGTTCTGAAACATTAATTTCTAACTGGTTTAAGAGTAATATCTTGATTATATTTTATGTACCGATGATACATTCTGCGTAAAGCATTCGAGATTTTTAATCTTATATTTTATTGAAATTTTCATAAATAATTTTATATAAACTTATTGGTGAAAATGATAATTCTTATGTTTTTTTAGTTTCTTGTTGTTGTCCCATTATGAGTCCAATATGGGGGCGTTAAGGCGTTTTTGGGTTGTTGATTATGAATTTATGGTCAGATTAACGAAATTCTAAATGTCTACTCTCTTGACAAATTTGTTTAGAATAAAACTATATTTTTTCATTTGTCAAATTAAAATCATAAGAGAGCAGCCGTCATTTTGAATTACGAAAATCTAATCACAACTTGTTTAAGTTGCTTCTAAAACCTTTCAATGCATAAGAAAATATTATCGAAATTTGTTACTGGTAGTATTTCGAGAGAAATTTAATCCCATATTTTGGAAATTCAAAATGGAGTATCTAAAATGGTAGAACGAGTTCGTAAAAATATACTCGTTCAAATATTTGATTTGAAAACTATTATTTATTGTGGTATTTAGAATTATTTGCAAATTGTTCTGGAAAGCAATTATCAATTGTCACAATAGTGAGTGAATTTTTTTTTATCATTTTTGCTTTTTTTTTAAATATGAAGCGGGCGAATGTCCTACCAACTATACATGTTTCGTGGAAATCCAAAATATTGTAGATATTTTTGTCCGCCGGCTAGATTGCTTGAAAAATTACCAAAGAGTCTGAATGTAATTGTCCTATTTCTTTCTCCCGGAAAGTTTTTGGAAATTACAAACACTGTTTGTGAGAGTTAAATTGTTTATATAATAATAAACGAATGTTGATGCCTTCTTACTACTATCAAGATGACATGCTCAAGAAAAATTTGAAAAAAGTGATACGAACTTGCCCGAATCTACTTAAAAAAGTAGAATTGACGCCTAACATAATTAGTATATTTATAAGATTAATCCTAATAAGGAGTTCAGCATAATATTCACGCATTTTTCTAACGTTTGCTCGACTCGAAATAATTCCGGGTATCCGCCATTAATGCATAATAGAATTATCCAAGTTTATAAGAAGATTTTTGTTTTCCGTCTGAAATCCTAACCTCATAGAAACGTTAAATTCTGGTTTAGTATATCATATTTACTCATAAACATCAAAAAAACAAACGTAACACAAGCTTGACAGAAAATAGACATGTTTGATAGTCGTTAGTCGATACTGCGACAATTTGCTTTGTAAAATTCAAAGTGGCAGATTCAATATGGCCGATAAAATGAAAAAAAAACTTTGGTTTCGCACAAAATCGATTTACAGCAGTATACTCTACAAGTTTTTCATTCGTTGTTTAAAACAATTTTTGGTTAAACGAATGTAACAGTGAACAACAACTTTCCATGTATACGTGAATCATTTCTTTAAAAAATTCGATTCATAGAAAACTTTTTACTGCACCTAGCAAATGAAAATCGATTCAAATAGGTTCAAATTGTTATGAATTCACTTTTTGAATCCATGGATATTAATTCACGAATGTTTTTTGCTATATACACTACGAGCTTTCATTAAATGTGATGCGTTTTGAAGAAAGGGACCTAAGCGTCCAAATTCGATTTTCGGATTATGATTGTTGTAGCTAAACTAAACTTTCCTTTTCAATTATCCGAAATCACGAATAATTCTCATAGAATTATAGTCGAAATTTGCAAAATTCACCTAGCGTCCAGAAATGGTCCATACATAATTGGAAGTCCCTGATACATTTTCGTGATGTTTTTGGGGCTCTGAAAGCATATACGAAGTCTAGTCAGCCTCGTCACCTTAAGTTCTTGACATAATCTCAAAAAGAAATCTAAAAACCTACCCTGAAATATGAAAATGCAGAAAAATTCTGGCCTACAAGGCATACAATATTTCCTGGACAGTCCTGGGCACTATTGGAATGTATAGTGGATAGTTCTTCATAATATTGGGCAGTACTGAAAATACTGGAATATACTGAACAATACTGGACACTATTATCCCTCGTAACATTAAATGGCCATTTTGCGCCCCCTGTATTACGCAGGAGAAAAACTCCAGAGCGATACAAGAAAACGTATTTCGCATCTAATTCAGCGCGACAAAATACTTAAAGAGACATAAAAAAAAATATTGATAACAAACCAACCGTATGAGTTAATGTCACCGAGAACATGTAAATATCCAGAATTTATGGAGTTGAATTTGCTTCATAATCGGTTTCAGCAACCTCAAAAATATAAAGAATGCATGGTATATCTTCCAGGAGAGAATTTTTCTTTTATTTCAATATTTTTTTGGATCGATTTGTAGATTTTTTGAGGTTATATAAAAAATGCGACTTGATAGGGTTAATTGGACTCTGAATCAGATTGATTACTACAATCATTTTTAGGGCTACGCACGAGTGGAATTGTCTTTCGATTCCTACCATATGCTGTTATTCGTTTAAAATTGCAAAATTCAAACAGAAATTTTTGAAACAGATTCCAGTAGTGTTCAGAACTGTCTGGTACATTGCAGTACTATCCAGTACATTCCAGCATTGTCCAGTACTGTCCAGTATATTGCAGTATTCTTCAGTACAGTACATTCCAGTAGAGTCCAATATTCTCCAGTACAATCAAGTACAGTTCCGTTTACTCGAGACAATTCAGGGAGTAACTACACAGCACAAGATGTCGAGACCTATTATACATATGATAAATTTCGGATTCGAGTTCAGCGGCCCCAAGAACTAAAAGGGAAACATGGTATGGCTTTCAGGTTAGAATATTCCTTTATTTTCACATTTTGGAGCGGATTTTTAGGCAATTTTTGAGGTTATATCAAGCACTTAACATGATGGGACTGAATACTCGTTGAATATGGGTTTAGCCTTCCCAAAAACACAACGGAAACATGGCATATACTTCTAAGTGCAACTTATTCTTCATTTTAACACTTTAAGATCTAATTATAGGATGTTTTTAGGTTTTTTGAGGTTATATAACAAACCTGACGTAATGGGATTAAATGGACTTTGGATTCTGATTCAGCGACGTAAAAAACATATTATAAATGTAGTTACGTTTTTTTTGTGGGGCTGAATACTATCAATGTCAGTATGTTCATCAAAATTAATAACATGTTCGCGTTCAGCATTATCTAAGTACCATTATTTACTAGAAAATTTATCGAAAATTTCTTGATCAGAGAGGCCTCCACCTCCAGCAAAGTAACTGAATGAATAAGATAAGAATACGATAATATCAAACCAATAACAATTTATCACTTAATCCTCTGCTCCATACCTGACTAAGAAGCAATCCTTGAAATATGATCGCTCGTTCATAGTGGTCAATAAAAAATGACTTGGCAGATAAACATTTACAATTGAAGTACAATGATCTTACATTTCTTACATAATTTTGCAAATTAGATGCAACGCAGATGTAATCCACGCACATCTCGGTTGTAGCCTCAGGCATCGCATGCCGCGGTTGAGGCGGTTTATCCATATGCAACGACATGGATGCATACCTGTACTGTTGTGAATATGGAAATACAATTCGCGTTATCCGCCAACATATCGTAAACCCAATAAATAAAATATTCACCGATTACATGTAAAGCAAAACCATACTTATTATAATTACTTCAACAGATTGCGAAAGTTATTAAAATAGTATTGTAAAAAATATAATGAATGGCTTTTCTAAGTAAATCATTTGTAATTATGATATGTTGCAATTTATCGCTAGTATACTTGAATGAAAATTATATTCATCTTAATCGATATTCGGAAAGAAAATACTATTTATATACCGTAAAAACGATTTCCAAAATTTATTCATCTATACAGATTTAGTACCAATTAAAAACGAGAATATTGAACATTTAACTTTAAATTCAGTATCTTGAAATATATATACATTATAATGTACTTACAAGTTATGTGAAATCGTATAAAATTTGAATTACGATTAGATTTGTGTTTGAACTCTTGACAACGCAATTAAACAGTTGCGTGCTGTAAATGAGGAAAAATAAGTGTTGATGTCAAAATCGTAAAAGATTGCTTGATTGTTTTGTAATGTATACTTGCTACTATTCAACTAATCGTCAAATAAATTTTTATTTGTACATAATTTCACACTATTTATAAATGTAATTATGCTTTAATTAAACATTTCTTTATTCTTTGTTACAGGTAAGAACAGACTTGGACCATTGCCGATTAGTTGTATGTATACGCAGTTATAACTAAAACGGATTTTTAATATGATCGATATAAGTTGCGAATTCTAAATTACGTACGGATAGTAGTAATTAGTCTTCGTTGTTAATATTGGACACTTTCTTATGATATGATTTTTTCAAGTAATGAAAGTTTAATAAAAATTACGAAGAGTTTTTATAACTAACTTAAAAATGTAACTGAAACAGAATTTAAGAGATTCATAAAATTGAATTTTTAATACATTTTTTATTGCTGCAATTATATCGTTTTTTACGTTTATGAACCTTGTAAATAATTTTTTAGCCTTTGGATCAGGTTGGTCTATCATATTCGCGCTTACATGCGGTGAAATTATAAATACTATTTACTTCGAAAACCCCAGAATACACAATTTTTTATAAATTCAGTTCGCCATATTGAATTTGCCATCTTGAATTTAGAATATTTGTCCACGGATTCGAGATCAGTACCTTAAAAAGAAATTGGAACTCATCTATCTGGTTATTAAGTCAACCAGAAGATATATTCATAGAATAAGTGACAGAAGATTAGAAACCCCATAACCCTGGTACTTCTAAGATCCAATACTTTTCGGCAAGAAATCAGTGCCTGCAATTATGACGTCACATACCATCGGGGCGATCGGAATGTACGACGTGCGATTGCGTAATTCCATTCTCGGTCGGGCGATGCGGCAGCCCAGTTAGCATTTCAGTGTCTCAATAACGTCTCAATACCGTCTCCAGGTTTTCGCAGTCGTCCTTTTATTATTTCATTGTGACATTGACATAGATCGACATTCAAACGTCAAAAGTTAAACAACCGTGATTTCACTCCAAAATAGAATGATATGGATGTATATATACTGATAATTCATAATCTTACCGCTTGCGAGAAAGTAAAATGATACTTCAGAGACGTTATGAAATGTTCCCAAAAATTAGCGATAGTATTTGTCCATATCTTATCTGACGTCACAATTATGACAGCATGACTGAGTCAATGCAGAGACGTTTTTTTTTGACAACATTATGACGTGTGTTCATGATATCTCAAGCGTCAGACGATTTTGGGACGTGTATTCTCGTTTGGTGGTAACTGTAAGTGCGGAATTAGCGATCGTATTTGTCCATGTTGCTTATCTGACGTCACAGTTATGACTGGAGGTCTATGTCAATGCGGAGACACCCTTTTGCAACGTTATGACGCGTGTTCATGATATGTCAAATGTCAGACCGTTTTGGGAAGTGTATTTTCGTTTGGTGCTAACTGTAAGTGCGGAATTAGCGATAGTATTTGCCATGTTGCTTATCTGACGTCACAATTATGACAGCATGACTGAGTCAATGCGGAGACGTTTCCTTTTGACAATATTATGACGCGTGTTCATGATATCTCAAACGTCAGACGATTTTGAGACGCGTCTTTTCATCTGGCGCTAACTGTAAGAGCGGAATTAGCAATAGTATTTGCCTAAATTGCTTATCTGACGTCACAATTATGACAGCAGGACAGAGTCAAGGCGGAGACGTCCTTTTGATAATATTGTGACGCGTTTTCATGATATCTCAAACGTCAGACGGTTTTGGGACGTGTTTTTTCGTTTGGTGCTAACTGTAAGTGCGGAATAGTGATGATTCGGACATGGGGGACACAAAGCAATGCACGGCTCGCATATCGAAGCGCACGATGCGCGTCAGTCCATGCCGAATGGATGGTTCGCTGGTTGGTTTATGTCTTTATGGTAATATACCAGGGGAAGCATAATGCGAACCAAACCGCGCAGAAACACGCCAGCGGCCGCTTCGCTAGCTAGCGTCGGTGCTAGCGGATCTGTCGGTCAAGTAACGGACCGGTTCGGAGTACCGCTAGCACCGGCTCTAACGCGGTTACCGGACACCGTTAGCTCTACCCGGTCTCCCCTTGTATATACCACGTGGTGTCTCCACAACTATACCCGAGGCACGACGACGTGCCGATGCATTTCGCGGGAAAGATACAGAGACGATCCGATCGGCTACATCTCCCGAAGGAAAGGGATAGTTGAGAGGGAAAAGAGTATGGAGGGAGACAATACCAGAGGTGGGGAAGAAACTAGCGATAGGGGAAATTTATATAGGTGTTGTGAGAAATCGTTTAACCGAGGATTTCTTATTGCCCAAATGGCAAAACGGGAAATATCAGAATGACGATTGGATCTACTTACAATCTTTAGAGATATGGATAACTGATTGAGTGGAAGGTGGGAAAATATTCCCTCGGTACAATCTTACAAAACTACAATCAATGATACGTTATTGGAAAAGGTTTTTATTTATTACCGTAGGTGCGACTGGGTAATGGCATCTTCGTATTATGACGTTAGGTCTGTCATTCGTAAAATTGGTTATTTATGACAGATATCGTGAAATTCTCCATCCATGGGATCGGCCATTTGTATGCCATTCATGTCTGCAATGTTACATAACCTTTTTGTGATGAAAAAATACAAACATGGTCGATCAAGCTCATTAAGCGAATCTTAAAGAACGTTTCATTAATATTACATAATATCTCTTTAATAAATATCTATATGTGATGATCTATAACATAATACATTATGATCGAAAATTAGTATGTTATATCCTAACCTGAAAAATAAACGCTTTAAACTTCCTGTGAACATCATAATGTATACTTCTTCGAAATTCATTTGCATATCGAGAGCTAAAAGGGGTTGCAATAATAACTATCGAACCTAGTGACAATAAAAGGAAATAAGTCGATGGATTATGCAAATAACAAACCTTAGTTAGGTTAAAAGTTTACATGTATGATTTTGCAATGCAAAACTTGCGGGTTAACATCTGATGCTTGCATTACGCTTTAAGGTTCTACTACCGGAACTCTAAAAATACGTTAGACCAATCGCCCATAAGTCATGTACTGTTATATTCAAATAAGTTTCAAGTGACAATATGAGAAAAATTACAATATTTCTCTTTGAAAGTAACTATTCAGTGACTATGGTGGTCTACTATATAAAGGTGTGAACAAAAGTAGTTTCAGTAATTAATAGTAAGATGCGGCACAACTAACATTTTCCACTGCCGTTACTACTTAAATAATTCGACGTACCATTTAACCCTTTAACGTTCATAATGAAAACAATACGGCGATTGTTTGAACTGTACCTTATTTACTATTTTCCAGGATTCTCGTTCGAATAGTCTTTTAAAAATTTGAAAATTTGAGTATTTATCTTTAATTTTTGCAAAAATATGTGAAAAAACACATTTTTTTAAGTTATTTTTTTTTTAATTTCATTTTTTATGTCAATACCAGATTTCTATGACCGGAAAAGTGCATAAAAAGAGCATAAAATGTTTGAACTTAAAAGATATATATGCATATTTTATTTCACCTTGATATATCAAAAAGGGCGGCTTATTTCCAGAAATTTTTTAAAAATTTAGCAGTAGCGAAATATAGTATTCTAAACTAATTCTCAACTGAACTATTAATTTTACAAGACATGCTCATTATGGATTTGAAGTCAAAATTTGGAAATTCAAAATGGCTGACCCAAAATGGCAGAAACTTTGGAAATAATTTGCCGATATGTGGAAAAATTTGTATCTGTACGTTTTCTAGGTTACTGATTACGAATTTCAGGTCAAAATTTCGAAATTCAAAATGGCTGACTCGCGATGATGACCGTGGTGTTGCAAATTTGTCTAATAACTAGCAAAAGATCGTTATAAAATTAAAATTTAAAAACCATTATCTTCGTTACATAACAAAAAAATGTTAATATTCTTTGAAAAAGCAAAGGAATCATAAAAAGGAATGAAACTGAAAAAATATACAGAAAGAGATCCAAAATCAACAATGTATACAAATTTTTCCGCATGTCCACAAATTACTTTCAAAGTTTAGTCAATCCATCTTCCGCAATATTGGGTTAGCCATTTTGAATTTTGGACATTTTTACTTCAATTTCGTGCTCAGTATACACTATATTTCCATACTGCTAAATTAAAAAAGAAATTTTTTGAAATATGCCATTATTTTAGATATTTCAAGGTAAAATAAAAAAATGCGTATCTACATACCCTTTAAGTTCAATTATTTGATGCAATTTATATACACTTCTCCGGTCTTAGAAATCGTGATAGCGACATGAAATATGGAATTTTCAAAAAATGACCCAAAAATAAGTAAACGTTTAATTTGTTTTCGAATTTAAAAGTCACTATTTGACAGACTATGCTTGAAATATTAAATAAGTAATAAAGAAACAACGATTCGAATTAAAATACGAAGAAAAAAGTGTGAGAGAAAATGATAAATCGTTCGCAAAACTACTTAGAAATTGTTAACACAAATCTAAACTTGTTATCCATGTTTGTAATCACTGACAAGAAAAATACCATTGCAGTACATAATAAAAAGAATGAAAATAATGAACAGGTTTTTAATTACCAGTTGCAAACTGAAAAGCAATCTCGAAATTTAACTTTCACCAAATGCAAAGAAAACATTCTAATACCGATTAATGTTTTAAACAATGTAAAAATTGTAAAAATTGACGTTACAAGAAAATTTAAACTTTATTAAAACATATTTTACGAAGTTTTTTGAACCACAATTATTGTAAATAGTTAGAAGAAAATTAATTTAAAAAAAAGATTTTTTCTAACTAAGGTTTAAATTATAATGGATATGGTTAGCAAAAATGTAGTTTAAGTAAATAAATAATATACCGTTAAAATATTTATAATCACAAAAAATATTAACTGATAGACTTTCAAACAATTTTACTCATGACTTTGGATGTTTAGACAGCATCTACTTTAATACTGTCAATAAAATCACGTCGAGTCAGTGTCCTGAGAAGTATACAAAGTTCAAGGTACTTATCCCTGAGGCATCGTTATTTATGAATTTTTCCTGATTTTCCCCTTCAACGTGCTCTTACCTCTATTTTTATTTTATTTGTATTTCACTGAATAAATTCGAAATTAATTAAAAATGTTAGTCGGCTTACTCTCCAGAGGTGAATTAGCTAAAAACTACTAATCTAAAATTAAAAGAGGATTAGTATCAACTAGTCGTTTTTTTACTAGAAAATAGTACAAAATAGTACAGAATATTATAAAAAATAGTACAAATTCATTAATAAAATTCTATTAATCTAAAAGTGAAATATTTGAGTAAAGTAAGTTTTACAGTTAGTAATAAACTAGTACTTTTATTTATTTATTCGTAAAAATGATTACTAATTGAATTAGTGATCCACTTTTTGTTTTATATTTCAGATTTAGAGAGAAGAGACTAAAAAATATGTAATATTAATAAATAACTCGTAGGTAAAAAAAACGAATGCTTCAAGACGTGGTTACTTTTTTAACATGCAAGTTCTAAAATTAAATATGTCGACAAGTAACTGTATCAGAAATCTTGTATGCAAAATTTGAAATCGATATACCCTCTGGTTCTGAAGTAATTCGTTTTCAGAGATGATTTTAACGTGTAAAATATACAAAAATGGCCGTCGATAGCGGGTTTTTATAAGATGCGTTTTAAAATGAGATGAGAATAAAAATCGGCAATATTTTTGTTGATATTTATGAGGACATGGAAACTCATCACCCGAACATAAGCCCATAAGTAAAATCAGCGACTTATTAAAAGTTAATGACAGTTCGATTAGTTGTTACTAGTAAAAATAATTACTGATTCATAAATGGTCGACTTTTCACACTTTCGTTACTGTTTTTTTACTAATTAGATTTTAGAGCTATATGGACAAATCTCCAGAACCTTTAGATTTAGTATTATTTGCATTTTATCATCACTTAGACAAAGTAATATGACTTTTAAAGTATGATATATATCAAAGTAATCGTTAAAGTATAACGTTCATATATTTTTATTAAGTTCCATCATAAAAACTCATTACAGCGCATGAAAAACTTGTCGAAATGTCGCCTCCGTCGAATGTAATTTCCAAATTTTTCTTACGTTTAGTAAATATTATTTTTACAAACAACGCTACATTACTTTCGTATTGAAATATATCGTTCATGAAGGTTTGAAGAATTCAATGTTATGTTTGTTAATTACGTACCCTTTATAGTAAATGAGCTGTAATAACCGAAAATATGTAGTCAAGTTTTCTTGTCGCACCTGGAATGCTCCATGGTAAGGTAAATCTCACAATGAAATTAGAATAAAACAATGTTTATTTTAACGCACACCAAAGTATTATTTCAGTGCATCTATGCACGAAAGCCTATCATGATTAGAATCGCTTTTCATTCATCTTTTCGAATCAATAATAACGAAATTACTTGCGAACAAATCCAATGTCGCCTCTATAATCAAGTCTGCTTCGCGTTCAAAAAATAAAAAATTCGAAAAGTAACATTTTCAAAAGACATATAAATGTGTTATTGAGACATAAGTGCTTGTGCTTCTCAACCACGTTTATATTTACACTTTTATTTATAAAAATTCGCAAATGTAACTGTCGCTACCGCAATCCTGATTTTGAACATTCTATATGAATATTGCCCCAAATCGATAAATGTATAACCTGAACTATCATCGTCTTATAAGTTCAAAATATTAACCGGCGAAATGGATCATTTGAAGGAACTAAAATGGTTAAATATACGAAGAAGACGAGAAGAAATCCGAAAAAAGGAAGAGCTAAGAAATTAAAAGAAAAGAGATAAAAATGTACTTTGCAACATTGCTATTCCCATTTTTACAACTGTTTGATTCTTTTGTTTCAGAACGTATCTTACATTTTAGTGCTATTAAATATTAATATAACAGGCACTGGTTCTCGCTTAAGCGTTGTTCATCAATAAATATCTATTTCTGAATGTATCAAGCAACGATACCAAAAAAATCAGAAGTGTGCTTGCATCTTTATTTCTCAAAAATGTCGACTTCAAAATTGAAAGGTTCTGGAGATTTTCCCATATATCTGAGATTTTGCGCGGGTAAAATTTTTTTTTTCGAACGGAAAACTGTACGCTTCATATGCAACTAAAGTATTTAAAAAAAAAGAAGCAAAGAACTAGGATGGGAAATTAAGAATATAATTTGAGGACTTAACCATGTGCAGTTGTTCGTAGTCGAGCCCCCGTTTTAATTGTCGGTCTCATGCGTGCAGTCACTCTCTTCCATGTACGCAGTTATCCAGTGGTTTTGCCAGTACCGTTTTGCGCCAAAACGGTGAACGACGAGCCTACGCCGTATAGGGCACGTATACGCGCCTTCGTATACGAGTTAATGAATCGCATGCACGCTACAATACGTACTCCCTCACCACCGGGACCACGTGCACGATCCTACGTTATAATACTAGTCGTCATTCCTTACAGGCCGTGGGAATCATTCCCGATGAATCGAGCATGCCTGAGAATCTTCCTAGTTTCTCTAATCTTAAACGCCGCTTTAAAAAATAACGACCATCTTAAACTTCGAAGGTACACGATTTTCGAACGAGTCGTATTCGAAAAAAACTATGACTGAAACTCACAATGTTAAAATTAATTGTAAAATTCCCCTACAAAAGTATGGGCCTTTTTTATAATCCAAAAAAATACCATATATGTATTGAAATTTTCCAATAGAAATTCGAACCGAAGTTTTTTGATAAGAGTTTCTTCGATGTACACTAGGTGGCGCACAAATCTGAATGTGAAGTTGACAATCATGCAGCTCATATTGAATGAGTGAACGCCCGTCTTAGAAATTTATCAAGTGCATGGAGAAAGAGACATCATGATTTATAATAACTGATGTCACGTTTCTTCCTAAGATATATCAGGTTATGTCACTTCAATGACACCATACGCAACATCATTCTTAGGATTGGAATCCCATCTATCTCATGAACAAAGAATGTATATACAGTAGAGTTCCGGTATAATTGTGTCTCGTTATATTTATCAGTTGTCGCTCTCTCTTTTCCCCACCTTGCGGGCTGGGGCCTCATGAAGGGCCTGCTGTGACGTCACGAACATAACGCGATTGAGAGGAGTGGGAGAAGCGACGCTCGCATTCTTTTTGGTAAATACAACGAGACGAGAACCGGGACTGTATTTACTCTAGTGTATTTAGTTTATTATTTCATCTCACTACATGAAATGTTAATATGGATCTATATCATTTATGCAATTTCTTTACAAAATTACATTGAAAAATGACTATAAAGCCTAAGAAAAATGGCCACAGCGCGTATGGATTACGTCCAGTAAAATGTATGGGAAATTTTCAGTTTTCTTATAGTATGCAGTCTGCCGGTCCAGTACATACTCAAATCAACGAACTCAAAATCATAGATGTGAATTAAAACAGTTGGACACTGAATATTTCTTTCCATATTAGAAAGTACTGAAATTAATCAATATTTTGTCAAGGTTTACAAAAATGGAGAAACATGTTATGTGGAGTGTATTTTTATCTGGAGACTTGTAAATTTTACAAGAATTAGGCGTAAAAATGATTCTTCTCCCACCTTCATTTTAAATGAAGACTTCGAAATTTTAAATGGGCCTTTTACATTCCCAAAATAAATACAAAAGTTTTGTAGAAAAAATGCCTGTTGAAAACAATTGCGAAAAATGTCATGATGTACGTTCGTTACTGAAATGTTTGACGGATTAGAAATTGCACAATAGAGTCAGGGAATGCAAAAATCATTATTCATTAAAAACTTTATTTATAGTCATTTTCATTTTTATTTTTGCCCTTCCAGTCTAGCTTGCACTCAGCAATTTACCCCAACCCCCCGTCGGTTCTATGTGAGCTGTGCCGAGATTTATCGTGTTAACAAGCTTAATTCAGGGAGTAAAGAGTGTCTGACAGTGAAGCCCCATTTTCTCGGAGCACGTAACCATGGCACTATTCGTACTCGGGAACAGAAGCACTGGACGACGTTAGTTAGCTTCGCGAACCAAAAGACAAGAGTCGCCAACGAGAATAAAAATAAGAAGCAAGAATTCTTAAAAAATCTGTTGCAAATTCATTGGTCAGTTACTAAACTAAACAATTTCTGAAATAATAATACCGATGACTGCCATTGTTTCTGCATTATTTGCTCACTTTGAATCAAATAGTTTTTGGAGTAGAAATCATTTTCTATTCAAAATAATTTACAGTTAGAATAGTACTCCTGTAATTTGTGACTTATTATTTTATGAACAAGGAGCATAGATATTTGTATCACAGGAAACATTTTTTCCTGTTCATTTAAAATAAATTATTACAGAACGATTTACGAAATTTCGTGAGAAATGCAAACTTTCCTGGTAATCAATAATATTTTTTTATTCTGGAGCTGATTGCCTCAGTCTCATTCTGTCACGAGAAATCGTCGGAGCGTCCGTCATTCACAATTCACTTCGATCCTATGCCATCGTGGAGGCTCGATTGATAGAATAATCAATCGAATCGATCGCGAACGTAATACGTTATTTAAATTGGTGATCGAATTGAGGGGATAAGCGGGAGCTGCTTCGGGTATATTTTCCAGTTTGCTGATTTTCATGCGACATAACGACGAATAACACAGTAATGGCTTTCCTAAGTTTTTGAATTCCGTAGAAAATAGAAAATTGAACTTAAAAATGCAGCTGAAAATTCGTCCTTGACTTAGATTCTATTCAATCTATACAATTAATAAAGTCGGTAGTATGTAAACATTATTCAGTTACATATTTACATTTCCCGAGCATTTATTAAGCTTAACGATATCATTTTAGTCGAACGAGAATTTTCTTCCATCCTCTATTGCGTCGATGGTAAATCAATATTTGATTGCATGTAGAATTATATTTTATATATATATATGTTTTAACTACTATTAAGTATAAATTGGTGTTTCGTCCCAGGTCTGCCCCACGGGCTCGTCAGTTGGGTTATGTGAACAGACCAAGCAATACAACTAATCATAAATAAATATAATAAAATAAAGAAACCGAAACTTCCACCGATCCTTATTCACCTTCTTCGTGACACAAACTAAGTGATCTTCAAAAATGATGGAATGATTCCTCCTCTATCCATTTCTTATTTTTCTTTATATTCTTCTAAAATGCCGCCACCTTCAATCGTTGTGTCTTGTATCATAACACACCATGACACAGTGAATACAAAATAGTGTCAGAATTTTCCGAACATTTTGAACACTGCACATATACAATGAAAATAATTGTAATCCTCTATGAGTTTTTTACTAACACTACACAAGATCCAAATCTTTCGTGTGATACTCACTGACCAAAATTCAGGCGAAAAAACTGGATAATCTGAAACAAAAGTTGTCGTTGTGTTTAATTAAGTAATATAATTAACCAGTATTAGATCGAAGGATTTAAAAAAAAATGCATTTTCAAAGCAAAATTAATAGTTCGATTTTCAGTAACAAAATTTGTCTAGATTTTAATATTGACTAAATCTACAAAAGTTTAAAAAAAAGTGTTCAATTGTTTTCATTTAATTTCACCGATTTTAAAAACGCCATTTTGAGAAAAACATTTATCAAATTCTTCCGTTTTTATCCGTTAAGTTAAATAAAGGATGAAAAACAAGTGTGTGGCGATTCACAGCGAGTTCTCTTCATGAGCATCTCAAAGACATATGTTGAATTTTCGGTTGACCGAATACATGACATTAATTCGTGAAGAACAAAGGAAACCCGCATACTTCACAAGCAAAAAATGGAGAATCTGGAGTTTGAAACGTATTTGAAATTTTAAAAATATTAACGCTAAAAGATGCCCGAGTTTTCTGATTTTTGTATATATCGAAAATAGCTGGACTGATAAATAAAATTCGTATCTCAAACAAATTATTATTCACTCCATTTGCATTCATATCCGCTTCTTTAATTCGTGGCACGTTCGATTGCTCGCTTTTTTATTCACTGACAGCGCTGTGGTACGCAACGCAACTCCGTTTTGTGCTCCGTCGAAAATCCACAATAAAAACGAGCCAAAAGCAGATTCGCCGCTTTTTTCGCGAACGTCACTTCTGTGTTTTCCAATTTCGATGTCCCTTTGTTGCCAAATGCTGCCAAGTGCCTCTTTTTATTCAGTAAGCATTATCGAAGAATCGGCTGCTTTTTATTTCTGACGCACCCCTGCTGAAAATTGGCGCGAACATAACGTAGAAACGTCCCGGGCGATTATACGGAGCACAGTGCGGAATATCTCAATACTCTATAAATGAATATTTTTATTTCGTGCACAAATTAATTTGAAACGTTTTGTAATCCACCATTGATATGCGATCCACGGTTACAAAGTATTTTCGTACTTATATGATTTCATGAGCACGAACGTGCTTTATCGTTTGCGTCATCCATAACCTAGAAGTATTTTAAAAATATACAAATTTGCAATTCGAATATTTGTAATGTATTTTATTTAATATTCAAATACACGTTTGGACTCATACGTTTGAAAATTTTATTTGCAAGCGTAATACCGCGGCTTAAAATGGCAAAAATAAACGAAAATTGGTAGAATTTAATCATATCGAATTTCGCAACTACAATATGTTTCATTTTACAGGGTGAATTTAACATAGCAACACCCACTTTTATGACGTCAGCGAGTTAGGATATTTAATAAAAAAAAACGGATTTACGAAGTACTATGAATTGTACTAAAAGGGAACACTACATCTCCATATCATTTCCACAACCTCGATAATAGTGCACGTCGTTAGCAGTCTTTGAAGGGAGAAAATTGCAAGGTGCACGGAAATCTATGGACATTCAATTTTCCTATGCACATAATCATACACAATTGATTGGGTCATGAACAACGAATATTTACCTAGAGTTCTTCGAATTTGTAGCTGGGTTCTACTATTATTAAACTTTTTGATACATTCTAATATCTAGTCTTCCCCTAAACACCACTTTCGGTCATTGCAGAAAGCATCGAATAGCTACTCATAGATTTTCATATTCTATGGAATATATATGTGTATAATATTATTGACATGTTCGCAGATATGATATTCATTTTTGTTTTAACGTTTACTATAATTGACGATTCAAACAAATAAAGTGGCACACCTGGCGGTCGAGTTTGAACGAATATGTACACGACTCACTGTATGGCGTTCACAGTGATTAGTACCTCTGGTGTTCAATGTACACGTAGAATTCAAATACACATAGAGTTTAAAAGTTTATAAAGTTTATTTTTCGTTTTCTTGTAAAATTTAAAATGTCCCCTCTAATAGAATTGGAGCATTTATTTGACGCACTTAGAGGGTTTGTTAGACCACTTCGTGGAATAGAGAGGTTGTAATACCTAATAAAAATATATTTTTTGTGGGTATTAGAGAAGACAAAAATTCACGAAGATCCTCCACGAAGTACGACGAAGTACAAATCTAAATTAATGCAAAAAATGAAAAAGTGGAAAAAAAATAAATTCAATTTCATTTTTGTGTCCAGCAGGTGCTTCAAAGGAACACTGCTGTAAACAAGCAATGGTTACACTTATTTACCTTGAAAAGAAGTTATATAGCATAATATTCCGTTAATTTTACTAAAATATAACAAAAGATATATTGAAGTATATATTTTTAACAAATAATAATATAATAATATGTTAATTCATAATAATTGTATGAATTCTCTTAATATTAAATAAAATGAACGTAACCTAAAATCAATTTGACTCACACTTCGTTATTTTTATTATTGTTAAAAATTTAATTACTCAATTAGTAACTGACTTTCACTATTATTATAGGAGTTATTAACTAATTTTGATTATAGAGTATACAAATCTATTTTATTTAATATATAATTCTTCAGGCACGATGGAGAATGGGGAACGTTGACATTTTTTTCGACGGGAATCTTGCAGTTATTTCGTTCCCATTTTTTTCGACTGTGTCTGAAAATACATATTTTCTTCCACGATTATTAATTGATATTTAAATAATATGGAAAGTATTAATAACCTCGAGTTAATAGTAAACTAAACTTGAAAACCTATATATTTACATTGAGCACAGTTCAGTGGGTTCAGTGAGTCGTGTACACATTAGTTCAAACTCGAACACCAGGTGCGCCACTTTATCTGGTTGAATCGCCAATAGAAACATTCATAATAAGCAAATTAATTAATGATATATTTAAGTTTGCAAATTGCAATTTTGCTTAGTTGAAAATCTTCAAAAGGCGTGTATTAGAAAAATGACCGGAAATTTGATTAGTGTTTGAATCTGACTAAATCAATTAATACATACCTCCACGATCCAAAGCCGTTGGGAATCCGACCAGACACCTCATTTACAAATCACTTCCGTATCGAAGTTCGTCGAATAATAGGAACGATTAGTATTATATTCCTGAGTGTCCGATAAATATTCATTACGCAGAACGTCGCAGTAGGCCACGAGTTCGATGGCCCGCAGCCTTGCAAGGCCGACTCGGCCGGTTTCGGTCGTCCGCGTTAAGATGGCGCACCTGTCCACGCGGCGTGGAGCGTTATACTCCACGTAGGAACTGCCTTACCGACGGTGAAGGCTGTGGTCGAAAGAACAGAAAATGATGTTATCGACGCGATGACGCGCCAGTGCTAGAGGCGGGAAAATGGATTGCGTTAGGTCGATGAGGCAACGTGTGTCGTAACGAGACATCGACATCGTTCCCCGAGCCCACGATAAACAGAAATACCGCTTACATTTATAACGAAGTGAGAGAGAACGCAACGGCCCGAGCGCTCGCGCGATAAATATCGCGGCATTAGGAGTAACGCGAAACTCATTCGATCTTGAATGAAATCGAGACGAACAATGGACATAAGGCAGAAACTTAATTAAAATTGAAATATATCGCTGGAAATTGTTATAATTAAGGTGTCACTCTAATGAAAGCCGAGTTCGCCACGACCCAAAGGTGAGTTTAGCAACGCTCGATCATTGTCGCGCCGGAATTTTCAACAAATTGGTCATCTACCTTGCGAATTTATTTGAAGGTTCAGAACGAAGATAGGTTCGTTGCTTCGTTATCTGATAGGAAACGTTTTATCGGTGAATTAAATTGTGCAATGGCTTGCTTTATTGTTGTTTTTATTGCGATCGTTACTCAGATTTTGCTCCTATCAGATTTCAATTCATTTTCAATGGAAATATTTCAAGACGCTTTATTAACATACAATGAATCAATTATTTTTGATTTTTCATAACTTACATTGTTTGCTTACCGAGAGGAGTGGAACGAATGCACAGGTCAACAAATTGAAAAGCGTAAATCGTTTTATGACTTTAATAAATAAACATTATCGTCTAATGCTGGATGCGATGGTTTTTTGAAATTCCTTGTCACCGCTGTTCATTCCATTCAACCGAAGTATCTGGAAGGTTTTAAAAATGTTACATGTTAACTATTGAAAAATTGCTTCTGGAATGTAATAATGTTTCACACGAAATGGGATAGAATGTTTCTTAAGAAGTGTTGCAAACATTTAATTCGATTCCAATCCCTAAATAATCTAGAAACATTACTTTTAAAAAAACTCGTTACAAATCGTGTATTTTTGAACGTCGCAGAGAAATATTAATTAATAAAAAGTAATGCAGAATATTCGTAGTATATTTACAAGATATTGTAATTAAATTTTACATTAATAACCAGACACAAATTAATTAAAATATGTATGAAATAGTTGCATATTGGAGAAGGGCGCATATCAAATACCGCGAACTGTTTACAATCCTTAAAGTATGTTGTTTACGTTTCACAGTTGTTATTCTTTTCATTTCTTGCGGTTCTTAGAAAAATTACACCTTGCAAACTAGAAGACAATAATCAGTATCTCGCGAATATTTATGTTATGAATATTTAACTGTGATAATAAAATCGCTTTTCCCGACTGTTTATAATTATATTGTTTTCTGACGCTAGTGATCATAAAATTTGATTAAATTTAATTAAGCATTTCAGGAAAATTATGAAGAAAACCTATGAGCCTATGCTGAGCATATAAACTCCTACGAAATAACTGATGAAAATGTTAACGAAAATAAAACAATAGCAGAGAAGATGAGGATAATGTTGCTGATGATGAGGATGATGAGGATTACATTCGTATTACAGCCGAAGTTCAATTCTTTTCCTCATGATATTCACATTCGAAAATCGTCTACTCCAAAACTACAAAAATGGATAAAAACTGAGCAGAAATTGCATAAAAAGTGTCCAGACAATGTTTAAGTTATCGTAAAAGAAAAACCAAGAAGCACAAGTTTAATCTATTTCTTTTAAATAGTGTGGGATAAAATTTAAGAATTCGCTATAACGTTAACGATTCTTCTAAATGTATACATCGTTTTTTATGAAATTTGATACTTGAAAATTATTAAGGTCGCTAATAACACCTTTGAGATCCTATTTTCATTATTCAAAATACAGTAGTCACCATCCTAAGTTGTTCGATCCGTTCTTACAAAATGGTGGCTGACTGTCCAAAATTATATCCTCTCCCTACCCTCTCCGCCGCATTTACGTTTATGTTAGTTGCGAGTGTGTATGTGGTTCGTGTATAATCGAAGTATTTCGAGGTTTGCCGATCCTTGCCGAATATCATACAGTAGTCCCCACCTTAAGTTATACCATCCAAAGTTATATGTCTATCCTAAGTTATAGATTGGCCTTCTCCAAAGTTATACCAGTTTCTTCCTCTCCTTCCCCCACCACATTGTTTTGCTGAGCCACACTCGCACACAGAAGCACCCATTGCATGGATATAAACAAAGATACGGGAGTGGGGATAGTGAGGGGACTACTGTATGTAGTTTACACGTGTGCGCCTGTAGAGAGTTGCCACTGTCGTGACTGTTGTCGCGATGCGCAAAACGAAACATCATGGAGGGAGAAAAGGGGAACAGGCTTGTATAATTTTGGAAGGGAGAAATGCTTAACTTTGGACGGCCTGACAACTTTGGATGGGACAACTTAGGAAGGGGACTCCTGTAGTGGAATCAATATTCCACACACATTTTCCAATCAGCTATAGATTTTTATCAAATTTGATATGTAAGGTAGTTATCGGTCGCTAATTGCGAAATTAGATCTCCAATATTCAAAATGGCAGCCAACAAAACATCTCACGGACACAAAATTTCTGCATCAATATTCCAAAAATATGAAAGTAAGATTGTCATATTATATTGGTCAATTTCAGTCAATTGATAAATATGATAAATCATAAGCGTATTTCATTTTTGTTCGCGTTCCATGTACTATATTGAATTCAATGATCTTTTTTTCGATACTCCACCAACAAGAAGCATGAAAGTCGCGAGTATTTCATTGATGAGTAGTGTGTGCGTTATTTACGAGAAGCCAAAACGTGCAAATTGGTGACAGCTCGAAAGTTCAACGTGCCGATGTAGGAATAGCGCCAAGCCGGTGCAAGATTGATTTATCTCAGAGCTGCGTCTCAAGTGTCGGTGCAACCGATGTAAAGCACAACCGCCGAATGTAACAAAGAGCGGAGGGAGGCTCGCTTACGAAATAGACATCGATTTCGACTTCGATGTATACAACAATTGTAAGGGATATACTCGATAATGTTTGCTCGCGCGATATTTATGGCTGCGATTTCCATTGTAAATAAATCACAAGTTTCAATTTTATTGGCTTTTATTGATTTTTATTGGGTAATTTTTTACTTTGCTTAGGATTGCGAAGTGGTATTTTATTAGTTTTGACGAGTATGGTTTTATTGAGGTAATCGGTTTTTTCGAAATTATTATTTAGGACGATTATTTAAAAAAAATATAATAACAATTCAAAAGTTTAAAACGTATTAGCTTGTCTACCAAGAGCACCAACAATCCTGCCAACATTTTTTTAATCTATGTATATATCAGATTTGCTTACTTATTGAAAATACAGTTTGCCATTTTGAATTTTGGATAATTTTATAAAAATCTGCCGATATTACAACATTTGTCTGCCATATTGGATCGAACATGTTGAATTTTAAGACTAAAACCTCAGAGTCGGGATTAGCTGCCAAAACAATTCTTAGGTATTTAATTTTGAATTTTGAAAATCTGATATCACAGTGGTAACCTTTAAAATCCTGAAACTACCGATGAATCCATAAATGTCAATTCTCAATGTGAAGAAGTATATGTATATTTTTTATGATTATTTTTCGACAGACTGACGAGATTTTCAAGATTCTTAAATTTCTTTGAATAGACGAAGAGCGTAAGGTTAATAGATTTAAGAAATATTATTTTTGATGATTTATCGCATATTGTACGTGAGTGGTATTAAATCGGGGAATGGATCAATCGTGAATGTCGCCGGAAATCGAGTGGTTCCGTCTGTTTCTATACAATTTGTGGACAGAAGCGTCGATAGAGCCATGACTTACACATCCAACAGATTCTCGACAGCCGCGACTGTCACTTGCGATATTGACTTTCAAGCCAGAAACTTCATCCAGACGTCGCGCATGCGCGAATGATTTTTCTTTAAAGAGGCTCTCTTCTACCTGCACCAACTTTTTCGTACAACATCAAAATCGTATTTTCATCGCTTATTTAACTGATTAACTTGTTGGTTTCACGAAAGTGTTGATGATAAGCTTCTTCTGCTTGACAACGGAATCATGATTGGTCAATATACCAGTACTGCGAATTTCAAAAGTGTTCGTGATTTATTTTGTTATCGGGGTCATAGTAATGATCAGCATGGAACTAGTGATTATTGCTACTGACACTCAGCCACGATATGCAAAATGGTTACGAACAATTCATTCGCTTTCTTAAGACAACTGGTAACACCAAATACAATAACTCTGGTCGAAAAGCGCAACGAAAATTTCGTCTCGAAATTCTTATTCACTGAAATTTTCAGATAATTTTGTGCAAATTGTCCAAAAAACAGGTGATTAGACGAAGTGAATAACGAACTAAACAAAAGTCACTTTCGTAATTGCACTCCCGGTTCTTGTGGTTGGCGGGGTGCGAAACGGTTGAGCGGTTCGGTACAGAAATTAGCGCGAGCGAATAGTATACCTAGTGGCTCTTAATTTAGAAAGTTCCGTAGCACCGTCGTCTATGTCCATCGTCTACAGCATGCGCAACATTCGGCTGCTTGTTTTTCACCCTTCAGCGTTATTAGCTACAATTTCACGTCACACATATTCCCCAATCCATTCGAATTTAATTAAACTTCATCATAATTTAAACTGATTTTATAATATCGATTAATCCTGTAAAAGCTGTATAAAATCATTTTAAGGACGTTTGAAATGTGATTTCAGAGGGAACCAAATTCCTCTTGGACTAATTTTCTTAATAAAATAAAGAGTAGTCAAAATATTAGACCATCCTTTGGATTGAAAATTGATTTCAGGTTTAACCTTTCGATTTTTAATTTAGAAATTTGATTCCAACCATTTCAGTGTGATTATGAAATATGATGTCTAGTATTATCTTGAACTTTGTCGCAAAAATTCTACCAAGATCGCAAACAGCACATACTTCTTAAAGATGTCGTTCATCGCTCTTTCCACTGATGTCTCTGAATATACTTCTTAAATAAGTCTTAATTGTAGTAATCTGAAAAATGAGCTTTTAAAGAAGTAATAATTACGACTTCTTAAAATAGTAATATCGAAGAGGTATTTTGTTTGAGGTCTGATATGTATCTCATTTAAAATATTTTTATTTGGTAAAGCGATCCCAAGTTTTGAAAAATATGTTTCTTCAGGAGACACTAGATGGCGATTGAATCCAAAAATTAAATTGCGCGATATTTACTTTCTATGCAGAGCAATGTGCAATATACTTATAATGAAAAAATAAGTAATTCTACGATATTTAGGAAGTGATGTGGACATTTTTTTTATTATTGCTCGATGTTTATTGTGTCTAAAATAAGTGCATTCGAAAATAGCTTCAACGATACATAAAGTAAAAGTAAATCAATTATAAAGTATTCATTACCTAATTAAGCGAAAAAATACAATTTACTGTTCTCAGAAAATAATTTTTTAATTATATCTATTATTATCTATTATTTATTTTACAATGAGTATAAAAACTCTTACATATTAATAGCACTTTTGAGATCTTTCATTTTAAAAAACAGTGTTCTGTGATCAGTGATGCCCCTTAAATACAATTATTTAAAACAATATTAGGGGCACACGTGGAATGTCTTCAGGACTGTTTAAATATTTGTTTTGGAGGTGCTTATAAAACTAAAATGATCTTGTTGACAGCCTACCTGAACCAGATTGGCTACTATTGTCGAGAAGCTCCTTAGGGATGTTGCTCGTTCCTCCGAAATTAAAAGTGTGAATATTTATTGAACGCAGATTGTAATAATGACTCTATTCTCCTAACCTGTCTTCAATATAGACAACGTTAATAATACAATTCGAGAACTTCATATAACATCTAAATATATGACGTCCATTTTCAGGTTAAGTAGATATTTCCATAATCCTCGTCGACTGGTATAAAAATGTTAAACAAATTTGACACAAAGTGGCTGAATTGAAAAGAAGAGGGTAGATTTTGTATCCCAAAAGTGGAAGCCACTGTTGCAAATACTGGAACAAAAAATAAAAAATACTAACAATATAAATAGTTACAATGGCATAAAAAAAATCGTTTGATTGCGTAATCCCAATAAACCTGAAATATTAAATTTTTGAAATTTTCAAAGAAAAATCGTAATACAACGCCACATTTCATTAAAAAATGGTTTAAAAATAAATTCCCGCGATCTCGATCGTAATTGGCAATAAAATATCCGTCAGATCTAGGAGCGATTGAATCAGGACTTGACTCTAATCACTGTCAAATTCAGGTATAACGATACGGCCTCCCGCGTCCTTTACCGGCGGTACCACCGGGGCTTGCCTTGAGTGCCATTATCTCCTTACCGGTTGTATAGGCTCGGGGAGATCGACCAACTGATCTAACGTAAGAAGTGATCGTTGTCGACGGTAGCTGCATGTCGTAATGGGAAGTCTCGAATTTCGCAACCGGCGTTGTTTCGCGCACCACGAGTCACCGCTCGTGCTTTTTCCTACGGACGTCTATTTGCCGGTCCATCATCGCTACTGCGATATAAGCCCCTTCGATCGAATGTATGATGTGAGGTAATGAGTTTTCTCCCGCATTGTAAATATCGCGTTGCAACATTGCTGAGGAAGCGATCGACGAATATGATTCTGAAACAGGTACAGGTGTTCTTTGAAATTGAAATATTGGTAATATGGGCTAAGCATGAGCCCAGGCAGAGAAACATTACCAATTTTTAATTAAAGTTTGAAATCACGACAATATTTAATATTTTAACCTTCTTGAGGCCAAAGAATTAATCCGCTTCGTGCCGCTAGTATCGTCCGGGAGCACCCACTCCTTGTACTACTTGCCCCTTCCACTGCCGCAATATTGTGGGAGAGGGGGGGGGGACCAGAGAGGGTAGCGCTGTCAGGTGGATTAGTTCATCCCCACTCTTTTATTCTGGATACGGTTACACGAAATCTTAAAGTTGTACGTGGGTATTGGCCGTTTCCTTTTTCTAATAAGTTCGTGTTATGTCCTGCAACACTCTGCCCAAAGTGTATATCTCATTAACGCTCAGACGGACGGATTTTAAGTATCAGTTTGAACATCGATAATTTGTATATAAATGCCTTTAGAGACATTTGAACTCCAGTGTTTCGAACGTAAAATTGTATGCCCTTTCGGAATATTTCAATAAAATCTCGATAAAATGAACCGTAAAAAAGCTATGCACGTTTTTCTGTTAAAAAACATTGTTTTTTACATTTTGTTTTTCAGTATAACATCACTTTCACCTCGAAATTGTGTTGGGAAACATATCTAAGTTGAATATATCACGTCCATGGACCTCCAGGATTAAAATGTACCATAACAGAATTCATAATTTAACATGGAAGTTTTCGAAATGGCGCCTAGAAGCTCAAAATTCTTTTTAAAACTTAACCATTTTTTTTCTTAAAAACTATACACTTTAGAGAAAATTTTCTAAGAACAACAATGCTGTGGAATAAGTCCAAGAATTTTCTCAAATTTTATCAGCATGCAATAATACACTGCTTGAAATTTTCAAAATTCGAAAAATCGAAATTTTGAAAAAAGTCATTTAAAATATCTGAAAAAAATTTGAGTAGCTTCTTTAAATAATTCTAAGATATTTTTGATCTAAGGAAATTTTCTGTAAAGCCTATAGTTTTCATGAAAATAAATTATTAAACTTTTCTATATTTCAAGACCAATAATTTATTTTCTTGGAAACTATAGGCATTAGAGAAAATTTTTTTAGAATAAAAATATTTTAGAACTATTTAAAGAACCTACTCAAATTTTTAAAATAATTTTTTTCAAAATTTCGATTCTTCAAATTTTTGAAAAATCAAGTAGTGCATTATTGCATGCTGATAAAATTTGAGAGTATTCTTTGACTCATTTCAAAGCATTGTTGCTCTTAGAAAATTTTCTCTAAAGTCTATAGTTTTTAAGAAAAAAGTGGTTAAGTTTTAAAAAGAATTTTGAGCTTCTAGGAGCCATTTTGAAAACTGCCATCTTGAATTATGAATTCAGATATGGTACATTTTAATCCTGGGGGTCCATGGACGCGATATTTTCAACTTAGATGTGTTCCCAACGCTATTTAGAGGTGAAAGTGATGTTTTTGTGAAAAACAAAACGTAAAAAAACATGTTTTTTAACAGAAAAACGTGTATAACTTTTTTGCGGTTCATTTTCTCAAAATTCTATTGAAAGATTCTGAAAGAGCATACAATTTTATATTAGAAACAGTAGAGCTCATATTTTTCTAAAGGCATTTTTATACAAATTATCGATGTTCAAACTAATGCTGACAATTCGTCCGTCTGAGCGTTAATGGGATATAGACAACGTTTCAACTCTCTAAAAATACTCTGGACAATATTTTGCAGGGCCAATAAACCGAAAAAATGTATTGGAAATAAGTGTTACCAAATTTGAATATCATTGTATTTTTCAGAAAACTGCTGGGTATGTTAATTTCAGTCGACTAAATCTAAGTCTGTACTTTTATTTAAGTTGACAATACGAGAAGAAGTGAACAACCGTCGATGTTTTGAGAACGGATTTATTGAAAATGATGAAGGAATTTATCAAATAATGAAACAAAAATGTGTTGAAAAAAAGAAACGGGAACGTAAATCTAAAAAATTCGCTAGTTTCTGTAGATTTTCGCATTTTAACATCTCCCAATCGAAAGAGCATACCAAAAGATAGTCGAATATGGTATTTTAATAATAATTTCCGTAGTTTTTGCTAATTGGCAGTGTACTGAACTATAAGGTCTCGAAAACTGCAATTGTAAGTTGACTGTAGTTTAAGTGCTGAAGTACTCAAGTTTCTGATCGTAAATTTATGAATAACATTTATTTTTGTTTTTCGAAGTTGAATTTTTTCCAAATGTCTGATTCACCTTCAGACCCTTAACATAATTCTCTGCTAGAATTTAGTTTACTTTTCACGTTTAAAGGACATTCTGTAATTAAACTTTTTTTCGTATAAAATAAATACCCATTAGATCAAAAAAAGGTAGTTAGTGTGATTTGAGCTATGAATCAAAATGATGATATTTCTTGCCTGTTTTGTGCCGACCACTTAAATTACAGTTTTAAATGTTGTTAAAAATATATCTATTTTTTATGATTTGTCAGATTCTCATATTTCCAAAGAAATCAATTAATCCTAAAGTATATTGTGACATGTCGCATGCATTGTAAAAATGTATGTCACAAGATAATTTCATTGGCCTAATTTGATTCCCTCTTAAACCGAAAAAGATTGTATTCTTCGAAATCTCTTTTCCTCCAAAAATATGTCCATAATGATCATAGTGATGAATTTTGTAAATATGTTTAATTACTTCATTGAATATTCTTGCATTGAAAAATGTTCAATTTATATAATTATATTTTAACGTTATTGGTTTTTAAAATCTAATTCTCTATGGATTTAAATTTGATGACAGTATTTTATAAAATTATTGCACGCGTTTGAAAAACGAATGTGTGTATCAGCTGCTCTGTAAGAAAAATACGAAAGAAGGAATCACGGATCCATGATTCGTTTCGAAATTTACAACAATGGAATGAGCCTATCTATCACAGCTCCATTTGAAAATAAAATCAGGAGTAACGCAACAAAACCTTTCTAGCCGATTCTTTATCTTTCCTGCAAGTTCCTCTCTTTATTATTTTCATTCGACTTTCCGGTTAAAAAATGTTTCTAATACGCAAAACACTTAGATATTTTAAACAAATACTTATTTGTAAAATTCCAAGCTATTTTTATTTTCTGATGTTCTTTTTCGAAATCAAAGACCTTTTGTTTGATTTAATTGTTGGGATATTTCAAGTTAAATTTATTGATTCATTGTTATTTCAAATATTTTAACAATAATATTTGTTCTGTTTCTCATTTTTAAAAATGTATTTTACCTACTTTTACCAAGTACATCTAAGTTTATTTCCTGTCAATAAATTTTCTTGAAAATATTTTGTAATTTGATTTCTTCTACTTTTATTAGTCATACTTAATATGTGAACATATATTGCCTTCTATTTTCGTTCTGACTAAAGTTTTTTGTTAATAGCATTTATGCCTCCGAAAATGTTTATATATTTCATACTTATATGAAACAGTTTATGATTTTAATTTTGATATTGAACTACCGTCTTTAAACAACTTTAATTTATGTAAGTTTTTGTTTATATTACAACTCAATGGTCTTCTTTTCGTCCTATATAATTTCAAAAAATTTTCTGCAAAAGGGTGAAATTTCACCTTGCCGGATGTCCTGTTTTTTATTTCTAATAGAAGAAAATATAACTCTATGAACTAAATATTTAGACCGATGATGTTACACTTTTGAAAAACCCAAATAATGATAATTATTTTCATCATACTTTGCAGTAATTAATAATAACGCCTTATACCAGATATGGAAAATGCAACTTTTTATTTATTTATTTTACCAATATTTATAAAAGTGAAGTCAGAGAGTCGTATATATAATTCACAATTTTATAAAAATTTTGTTGAAAAGATTTGTTTGGAAAAAATTTGTGGTCAACGGTGGAAAATATCACGAAATTTTTCTATTATTTCACATTTTTTTAAAAAT
Organism: Trichopria drosophilae; assembly: GCA_030407085.1. NCBI lineage: Eukaryota > Metazoa > Arthropoda > Insecta > Hymenoptera > Diapriidae > Trichopria > Trichopria drosophilae. The sequence goes on along the minus strand of CM059586.1, from coordinate 94,707,839 downwards.
GCTGGACGACATTTTTTCTTTCGTATCCAATTTCTGAAAAATTAGACCATTTTTCTCAAAAATCAGAAATAATTAAAAAAACTTGGTAATATCCATCTTTGACAACAAATTTTTTCTAAAAAAGAATTGCATAAATTCTGAATATAGCTTTCTTATCATTATCAACTCTTTATGGAGTGAACATTGAACATTGAATGAGTAAATTCTCACTTTTAACAAATAAATTTTTACAAAACAAAAATTTAGTGAAAATCAACCATTAAAGATTGACGATACTCTTTGTCACCAGAAGAACACAATCTTTACTTTGTAAATAATGGAATTTCACTATATGAAGAGAGATTTTTCACTTTATAGAAATTGAATCTGAAAGAATTTAGAAAGTGTGTTACAACAATAAATATTTTCAGTTCAGTAAAACACTCAAGTTAATCCCTAAATTACTTGGAGTCGGAATTTACACTTTAAACACTAAATTATCGATTTCAATGAGTGGCAATTCGCTTTTTCACAGGAGTGATAGTTTTCATTCCAAGAAATTCAAAGACAAACTCAACAGTATGTTGTTTCAAATTTTTAGAGAGTCACTCTTTGTCGAGTGATGTTCAAGACATTCCTCTAAGTGAATGAATTTCCACTCTTAACGAGTCTTTGCGGAGTGGAACCTCACTAAACTATGAACATTCATTTTTGAAGAGTAAAAATTCGCTCTTTCACACGAGTGAGTTTTCAATCCAAGAAATTCAGAGACAAACGCCAAACTATATTCTGTCTAATTTTTGGAGGGAATCAATATTTGCCGACTAAAAATCAAAACGTTGTACTAAATGAATGAATTCTCACTCGTTATGGATTGAAAATTCACTCTACTCCAAAGCAGCTTTCGTAAAGAGTAAACATTCACTCCTTCACATGAATGAATATTCAGTCCAAGAAATTCAAAGACAAACGCCAAACTATATTCTCTCCAATTTTTAGATGGATCACTCTTTACGGACTGAAAATCAAAACGTTCTACTAAATGAATGAATTCCCACTCGTTATGGATTGAAAAATCACTCTTTATGGAGTGAAAACTCACAGTGCTCCAAAAATGTATTTCACACGAGTAAGATTTAAGTCCAAAAAATTCAGACTCAAACGCTAAACTATATTTTTCCAATGTTTGGAGTGAATCACTCTTTGTCGACTGAAAATCAAAACATTTTACTAAATGACTGAATTCCCACTCGTTATGGATTAAAAATTCACTCTTTATGGAGTGAAAACTCACAGAGCTCCAACAATACATTCTTAAAGAGTAAACATTCACTCTTTCACATGAATGCGTTTTCAGTTCAAGAAATACAGAGACAAGCGTTAAACTATATTTTTTCCAACGATTGTAGTGAATCACTCTATGTCGATTGAAAATAAGAACGTTTTACTAAATAAATGAATTACCACTCGGTATGGATTGATAATTCACTGTTTGTGGAGTGAAAATTCACTCTTTATGGAGCGAAAACTCACAGTGCTCTAAAAATTCATTCTTAAAGAGTAAATATTCACTCTTTCACACGAGTGAGTTTTCAGTCCAAGAAATTCAAAAACAAATGCCACACTGTAGTCTCTCCAATGCATTCACTAATTAACTAGAGTTGCTCAATTTTCACTCGATAAGGAGTGAATTTTCACTCCATCAAAATTTAGAGACATTTCCCGCACCCGCGCAGAATGAATTTGAGTTTTACGAAAATGGGCCCTTAATAAAATCTTGTCGCACTGCACCGAGAATGAGCATGGTGTAAAAAAGGTGTTTTATAAGCAGTCCTATACCAAAAGAATCTCAGGGTCGGTAAGTGTCAGCGACGACGACAACTACGACGCACTGTGCGAATGTGGGTCAGGATGGAAAGTACCTCTTCGCGAATTATCCCTGTTTGGCAGTAAGGACGAGCCGGTATTATTGTTTATTCTTTCTCCGCGGTTCTCAGAGCCGGTGTGCACCAGGCACATGTATATATAAATGTATATATATGTATATATAATCGCATGAAGATCGACGCCCCAAGATTTCCACCGACTCGCAATATAAAGATCGCTAAAACTTCTTTTTCCAACCTCGTAAAAGGCTCCCTTGCTATAAATGGTTAACGGGCCGCCGCCCGCGGTGTAACCGTCGCTATTGCGAAATTTACGCACCGACTCGCTTTTATTATCAAACGGGGATTCGTTTTTCGCGGCCATTTTTTCTAACCTAGAACGGCCATTTGTTTGGAATTCGCTAACTTAACTACCAGATGAAGGTTGAAATGGAATGTCATTCCCGTCGTTTCCCGAGTTGTACCCTTTTTTTAGAGCTTTTCTTGCTGTAACTGTTTCTGGTGCACTTTTCTACCATTTTTTATATTTAGAGACTCAAAAAATGGAAGAGTTCAAATTGAAATGCATCTGAACTTATTTCCAAAATTTTTTACTGTTATGAGTAAAAAACGCGAAGTCAAGATTGGAAAATCGGTGTGATTAAATCAATTTTACTAATTAATTCAGAAATCACTGAAAAAATATAAAAATAACTATTGAAAAAATGAATGAAATTATATCTTTCGTTTATTACATTCGAAGGTTGGAAATAAAAAAGATTTTTGTCGAGTATTGAATGTTTCTGAAAACTATTTGTTTTCAAATTCTCGCACCTCTTCGAATTTATCATTAATAACAATAGCATTGTTGAAAGATATAAAATGTGCGTCATTATTTCAGCTACACAAATCGTTTCTGTCATATGTTTTTAATAATATAATGCCATTTTAATCAGAATTCAAACCAACCTTGTCGATAAAGTCAATTCTCATTATAAAAATAATTAACTGAAATGGTTGCCTGTCCCATGCTCAAAATAACAACTAAGAACTTGTCGTTGGGATAGAAGTAAAAAAGAATTCTTTAGGCTAAAAAAATGTATGAAAATAACAATTTATGAAAATATCAGAATTTTTAGAAACTTGTTTTATATAAAAAGGGCTCAGACTATTAAATCACCGACGAAGTGTTATTGATTTTCCCTTTTATTATATTGAATAACAAAAATAAATTACTACCATAAATATTTATAAATATACACAAATAAAATGTCTAACATGTTCCTTGCAAATACCGGCAATCAAATCAGTGAATCTAATTTTCCATTATCGTTTCTCCGTATCAATCGTTATACTTAAAGTAATTTAAATTTCATAGATCCTTAATGGCGCCCAACCCAAGGCATTAAAACTAAACTAGATAAATTGCAATATTATTTGTAGAATACGACCTATCATCAAATGTTACGAAACAAAGTTATTACAGTAAACGGTCTTATCAAAAATCGTAATTAGGCAGAAAAAAATCTTTTCATAGTTTTTTACTGAATTCAAAACCAAACCGCATTGATGGTCTTTTAAACAACAAATTATCCATATGGTTCCTTTTTATTTTATGCATTTAATAATTTGAATTATTCACTAATTAGTTTACTAAAAAAAATCATTGTTTCTCCTTAATAAAAGCTTGGGAATTGCAATTATTCAAAGTATTTGTATCACGTCATAAAATTCAATGACACGTTAGTCGAATATCTGTTAAGAAAATTGAACCGTATATTCAATTACTAAACCGTAAATTTAATAATCATTACCAGATTAGATAGAACCACATCATTTTGTAAGTAATGTTACTTTCGTTTCCATTTTTTATTTTAATCAACATATTTTTTCTCGCAATGTATTGGAGTGAAAATTAACTCTTAATGGAATGAAAATGACGCCACTATAGAGAATGTGCGAAATCATATTCCTTAAGAGTGAATTCTCACTCCATATGGAGTGTGTTTTCGCTGTATGAAGAATGAGATTTCACTTTTTACGCTTCACGAACAAACGATCGATAACTTTAGTCAGAAATTTTCTTACAATTTATTATTAAACAAAATAATTTATTTACATAACAATATTCACATATTTTCACCAATATGTATCTAATAAAATCTTCTTTTCAATTTTAGGTAAGTGTCAATTTTCATCCGTCTTATGATTTGGATCCTCGAAATCAGATACATTTCATTCTCGTACAGGGTAAGTATAAAAAGTGTTGTGAAATGCTCATTAATACAAAAAAATATTTTGTTGTTGTTGGTATTGCATTTCTAAAATCGATCGAGTTTTTCACAGGTATTTTGTTGCTATCCGAATGTTTAATTTGAGAGTGTAATATCGAGCTATCGCCCCAAGCAATTTATCCTAGAGCAATATTGTGATTGATACTCGATTATCCCTTGCAGGCTGCAAAGTCGTAACTTTTAAGCAAAAACACTTCCTTGCAGCTTATACAAGTTTCGCAATGAATCTCTTAATTATAGACCAACTAAAAGGGGTTTGCACATATTTACGTACCTTAAACAATTATAATTACATTTATGTACAATTGGAAACTGTTATTGATAATTTTAAAATTTTATTTTTGTGATTCTTTCTTATTAAGTAATGAAATATAAGGTAAAGAAGTTGCAACTATCAGACTTATTCCAAAAACACCAAATCATTAATAAATTACTAGTTAGAAATCATTCTTATAATTCTTCTTGTCCATCCCTCGACATGTTTTCATACGAAAATCCATAATATTAGAAAAATTGATTTCTACGATTTATCTATAAATAAATTGGTATTTTAGAGTTCGATTCGATTTCGTTACTATGCAGCGGTGAAAAAAAGGGTCAGGCTTTTTAATCGATTTCGTGGATCAACGCGATAAGGAAAAGAAAGGAGTGAAGTCACGCCAAAGATCAATTTCGTTGTGCGTCACACGGGTTTAAACTTTCCCTGTGGGGTCAGCTCGAATAATTAAAGACAAGCGAAAATCACGATGTATTGACGCAAATTTCATTCCGGTCACACCTTGTGATGACACTTTCAACGACGATGTTCCTATTGTTTTATAAAACTGGTCATCCCGCTTCTCTGGAAGCTCACTCCTTCATTGTACTTTTATTCATTATACAAAAGACATTAATTAAATCAAGATTTAACTGAAATCAAGGAGTGATTGTCATTCAATTAAATGTGTACACAAAAATGTTCTACAAATTTGCCAAGGACCGGAAGTAAATGCTAGCGCCTCAAGCGGTGAAAGCGGCAACTAAGTTGACAGATGGTTCCCTCTTGTACTGCCATAGGTGTGTAATGGCATCCGCTTTTGAAATACATCGATAATTGATTAAGCGTTTTGAATCTCGACCGGAAAAATTGAATTTCTTTCTTCCAGCGAAGCATTTGCGAAATGTGACGTAATTTGCGGCAGTATTGGGCATTAAAGTAATATTGCGACATATGGAATTCCATGCGTGCATGCGTCCTAATGGGTAATATTGCGATTTAATTATTCGCGAATGTTTTGATACGTTTAATGGAATGTCGACTGACAATTTTCGAATTGTGACGATGAGTTTCAATGAAAATTTGACTATGAGCTCTAAATTTCTGGTAAACGATGCTGAATAAAACGATAGAAATTGTGAAATAGAATATATTCACACTGTCGGGATAAATACAATCACATGACAACCAAGGTCGCAATGTCACTATGCTACAAATCGCATATAGCAATGATTTTAATGTTACATTCTAAAAATCACTGCATAATAATAATAATGCTGGAAAAATGATCACATCATGTCATAATCGTACCTAAATGATAGATACTACTGGTATCAACGGTGCAAAGCAGGATCAATTTTCGTGAAAATAATGATATTCGATGACAACTTGTATATTAACATCCGACCATCATGACGACAATGAACTTACTTATCAGGAAAGGTTTAGTACGTTGCACCATTAGATCGTGATAAATTTTAATAAATCGTGATGTACATGATTACAATAATATTAGCATTTGATTCATCAATTAAGACACCAAATATTTTATGGTAAGGACCAAATATACGAACACAATAATCAATAACAGGTGAGATCAAATGTAGTATTCAAACTCAATTCTTGCACTTGTTATTAAACAAGATAATACGAATGTCGAGGCTCCCAATTTCAAGGTTATGCCGTGAAAAACACAGTATGACAGATTATATCTTATGACAAACTCAATTCTAAACATTGCAACCAACATTTTTTTTCTGGCAAAAAATATAATTTGACGTGGAATTGAGTAATAATAAAATGATAATACAGTGTCATGACGAGATTATGAGATCAAACAATTCTATTGACTCATTTTATGGTGTTGAATAATTTTCTTTGCTTTACACGCGATTAGATAATGGCACGAGATTTCGTAAAGACATACGATTGACATCTGTCCATCGTCATGAACATTCTACCAAATGAAATAAACAATTAAGATGATGTTAAGTTATCTTTCGAATATTGTTTCGGGATCAATTCAGGCTATGATTATCATAAAACATTTTTAAGGCAATAGGAGACGTCATGAACGGATCTTAATGATGATGCTTGATTGTATTGTATTAAAAGGGAATTATATTTTGTTATTACTGCAAAGATGTCACAGAATGTATCTGATAGACATGCATGTCAGAAGACTCTATGATGATTGTGAAAATTTGTCATTCGTCATCAGCACTCTGTCAAATGAATGATACAACTGATGATGATGTTAAATTATTTTACGAACATTTTTATAAGGTCCATACCGGTTATGATCATCATTAAAAATGATTGATGTAAGGGAAAAAGAATTCACGATTGGACATCAATGACGATGTTAGATTTTAGTGTTGAGAAGGTCAAAATAATATAGAAATATTCTTCTTATAAATGACGTCGGATGTCGTTTATTTTGAAATGTTTATAAATGCAATGATGTCACACAGTGTATTGTCAACATCTGACCATCGTCGTAATGATGTTTGATTCCCGTGTGAAGAAAGTCAGAATAACAATTGTAGACATCTTCTTGGTATAAGGGACGTCAAATGATTTATCGTTTAAAACGATTCGAAACTTGATGTTACAAAATGTATCTGACAAATCATGTTGAACATTATATTATGTCATAAGAGTCGATGACGATGATTATCAACATCTGTCCACCGTCGTCAGTATTGTGTCGAATGATACAACTGACGCTGTTGTTAAATTATCTTTCGAACGTGTTATCTAGGTCAATTCAGGTTTTGCTTCTCTTTAGAAATGTTTAATACAATTGGGCAAGAATTCACAATTAGTCATAAATGATAATGTTTCATTCCTTGGTAGAGAAAGTCAAAAAGACAATTATAGAAATCTTCCTGTTATACATGATGTCAGATGATATTTCGTTTAAAGACTTGATGTTACAAATTGTAACTTACAAATTATGTTGAACATTACAGTATGCCATAAGGCTCGATTAAGATGATTGTCAACATCTTTTCATCTACGTCAGCTTTTTATCAAAGAAATTAATAACTGACGATGATGTTAAATTATTTTACGAACATATTTATAAGGTCCGTATCCGTTAAGATCATCATTAAAAATGTTTGATGTACGGGGAAAAGAATTCATGATTAGACATCAATGACGATGTTAGATTTTAATGTGGAGAAGGTACAAATAATAATTGTTAGAATATTCTTATTATAAATAACGTCTGATGTCGTTTTTCTTGAAATGTTTATAAATACAATGATGTTACAAATTTGACAGTCATATTGAACAATGTCATGAGACTCGATATGATGATGAGTGATATCTGCCCATCGTCAGCATTGTGTCAAATGAATGATACCACTGACGATGATCTTTCGAATATTTTATTAAGGTCAATTCAGGTTATGATCAGCAAAAATATTTAATACGAGTAAAGTAGAATGCACGTCTGCACGGCAACGATAATGATTCATACCTTTGTGGGGAAAGTAAACGACTTCATGAAGATTGGCAATATAAAATTAACTTCATGAATCTATAAAATAAACATCAAAAATGTCCGATACTTTTGGAACTAGACCGACCTTATCTTTTTGAGAATTGTTAAAATTTGTCGAAAGTATTCAAAACGTGCCATTGACAACATCACCGCCATCATTACCCTCACATCATCACCAAGAATTTAAACTCCTACAATTTACTCATTCATTTAAAAAACTGCAAATTGTAGTAATGATGCAATATCAGTATGCAATCCCGTGCAATAATAACTTGCAATCATAGAAGCATGCACAAATATTATTTCAAGCTTTCGTATATTAATCCTAGCTGGTGTATATACGAGCTGAAGTTTCGACTATCTCCGAATGCAGTAGGACTTCGTCTAGGTATGGGTGCTGCATCTGCTGTGTTTTGCCGTTGCCGAATCGTATGGCGCTGCGGTCGGGTCTTAGTTGTAATGGAAATGGAACTTAATGCAATCTAAGAAGCACGTGTTATTCCCGTCTGTTAAGAGCGTTTCCTCTGTTAGGAAAGCCTCGTTGCTGGCAAGACAAAGCACTCAGAATATGTTACTACCCTGTCTCCCGTCGACTATGGAGACCTTTCTAATTTTTTTCTGACTCGAGCGAGTCTTCGTCCTTTTTTTACTGGCGGTCTCTCGTGAATCGTTTCGAAATGTATGCGAAAATTTGGTTGTAGTAAAACGTTCACCAAGATAAATTGTCACGGAATATTTCCCAGGTAATTTGAGAGACTCTTTTCTGATCCGTGATTCAGTAGGTGCATATATAAATATTTATTAGCCATAGTGATGATCACCAATAATTGGACAAAATGATGGTCCATTAGAACAGCATATCAATATCATGGAATGATGATCAGATCATCATTTTATTAAGTTAACGTCAATCGTAAAGCTACATAATCTCGAAAAATTACTATTGCATTGGTAAATGTTGACTATTGTCTTGTTTTTGAATAATGATAATGGTGACTTTATTAGACACTGGAGCCAACAAAAAATGGTGCTTCATTCATGTTGAGAACCTAGGATGTGACGTCATCATCATTATAACGGAAAAAATGTTCATTTCGTCATATAACGTCGCTTGACAAGGAAAGCGATGACACCATGTATGGCATTCAAATGATCATGAGAATTTGCCCATGATGCATTTATTTTGATGATGTTCCTCATTTTCGGTCAATATCAGACTACTTGTCATCAATGCTGGCGATCAGAAGATCACAATCCTAGAAATATGAAAGAAACCATTTACTGCCACGGCAATGACATAAAAGTCTACTAGCTCCAGCGATCATATACCACGACATTTATGACGTCTGATGATGTCACATCTCGTAACGATTACATTTGCTATACTTTCATGGACATCACGACTCGTATCTCGCGTTACATCAGTCACATACCCATTTTTCTTGGACGTGAGAAATTGGACCCTCAGTTGCTAGTACGTGCCTAGGTGCATTCGTACATTAGGCGTAATGCACGCATCAGATTGGGCACAAAAATACTTTGCTCCTCGTGCTCGCATATTTACATACAGCAATGGTGCACGAATGCGATTAAGTATTACGCGTGCATTCGTGCGTGTGCGTGTGCGTTGCAACGCACGGTAGGAAATCGCCTTGCGCAAGTCCGCGACTGCGAGATAGTGCAAGCATTTCCGGTCTGTTAATGGGGAGACTCCGTGCGCTGTGCGATCATCTAAAAATACACGCATCATTCAGAAATAAGTCATTATATACTTTCTCCCAGTTTATTTTCATCCTGCACCAAAATAATAAAAAAAGAAAGAGAAAGAGGGACAGCAATGCCAGATTCCAAACCATCTTCCATTTGTCGAAATTCTTACGTAAACGTTTGATATTCACGTTCAAGTTTAGAAGACTAATCCTTTTCTACTTCTTGGACTTATTACGGCATACAATGCTTTGTTATGTAGGGATTAAGAATTCATATAATACTTAATAGTCGAAAGAAAACTGACAGTTAGAGACATTTATTACAGATAATTACCAAAGAGGCATGTTAGTACGTAAAAAAATTGTTTAAATTTAAAAAAAACTGGTTTTTGATAATGTTTGGAAACGAAGACAAGATAGTAGCGTATGTATTAATATAAATCTTTCTCAGGAAGTTTTTAATATTTGAATTAAAAACTATCGCAAATAACATTTTTGAAAGAAATCAAATCGTTTAAACTATTATATTTTATTTCGTTTAAACACATACAAAAAATGTTGAGAATTATTATTAAAACTTAAGAACATAAATCGATTATTCGAAAAAAGTGTTATTTTTTGCTACCTAACTAAAAAAATGGACATTTTTTAAATTTTGTTTATTCAAGGAAAATATTTTTAGAAAACACCTTTCACAACATGTATTATTCCCATTTACGGTTAGTCAGCTTCCCTTGCAGTGGCTACTTTTTATCGCGATAACCAATACTTTGTTCTGTCAAAATCAAGAGTTTCTTTCACACAAGTTGCGATGAAATTTCAAATCTTTCGTCATAATGATTCATCGATGATGCACTCAAAAATGTGATCGATCTTATTCTTAGCATCTATCATTGTTACTATAAATGTTATTATACCCATTATCTTGTGCTCTTTTCACAGCTGACGTTGTAGGATGATTTTATCTTTACTAACGTAGTCTTAGCCGTTATTGATGGTAGTGTTCTTTTTAAAACAGAAAAATATCTCATACTTTCTTATAAAATTAGATTATGAGTTTATTACACCTTTTTTTTTCATTGAATTTTTCACACTTTGATTTTTGTCACATTCTTGACGGTTGTTTAGTATATTAATATTGCCGTAGAAAGAAATTTTGCATATTTTTTTTTAATTCAGAAGAGATTATTTTCTTTACAGAAACACCTCGATTTTCTACAAATAATATCTAATCTACCATTGTTCAAAATTGTCGCAGTTTATGATAGCATTTTAAAATGTAAGGAAAATATAATGACATTAACAATCCTTGTTAATATTTGTTGCTTTGTACCGAAATTCTTGACTATATTTAACCCCTAAATTACGGATGACAAAGATCTTCGTCATTTCAGATTTTTCTTAGATTTTTCTGCTTTGTTATGACGTAAAGTAGTGTAAGGAAGTAAATAATTTCTGGATGAAATAAAAAAATTTGTTACTTTGACACTTTAAAAATAATGTTTAAAAAAGTTCAGGGTAAGTTCCTACATTTTTTTTCGTTTAGTATACATCTGAAATAGTTAAATAAAAATAGTGGCCCAAATCAGAAATTGTTTTTTTATATATTTTTTAACAATTTTTATTAAAAAAAAAGAATATATTTCGATTAGTTTAAATCTTTATGGCATACGTTTTCTTGTGTGATAATTAAGTATTCTCTACTACTAAACATTAATATTAGAATCGCTTTCTGTGAGAGATGTACCAGATAAATTTGATTTTTATCGAAATAATTAACTGAACAAATTTACTACATAATGTGCGATGCACGAGGACAGACTATATTCCGAAAATTACTTTATATGTCTATATTACATGTTTGATTTCGGGATTTTCAAATTATAGCATAATGTTTTCAAAATCTACATTAAAAAACGAAAAATTTCGTGCAAAACTTACCTCTGTACGCCTTGTCGTTTAGGAGTAAACTGCGCTGCACGAAAACCCTTTCAAAAGGTACACGGAGAATTGCGAACAAACGATATAATTTTGAATTTTTTTTTCAGGATGATTACCTAAAAGTATAAGTTTTGAGATCCACATACTGCAACTTTGTAAAAATTAATTTAACTAAATGCTGTTGTCCAATAAATACAGAAATTCTAGAGTGGAACTCCGTTGCACGAGGACAAAACTGGTAGTTTTCAGTAACTAATTAAAGATTTACTGTATTAAATAACGTAATATGCTGTGCAAAGTTGCATTTCAATGTGATGTAAAGTATCCATTCTATAAAATATTTGAATCCAAAAGATTGCTCGAAAGCTTCAATGAAATCACTAAAAGCTATCTTGGAAATGAATGAAATTTTATATTTAGGAAGAAAATTGTCAATACGTCAAAAATAGAAACATTCAAGAGATAAACAAATCAAAATAGACTAAGGATGCTATAAATATCAAGAATTAATGATAATTATTTCTAATATAAAAAACTATTCAGAAAAAAATCTGTTAATGTTTAAAAACTGATGAAAAGAATTGACCAATTTTTTAACAAAAAAAAGACAAATAAAAAAAATAATGACCGCCTATTTCAAAATGAACACAAATAGAAAAATTCCTAAAAAAGGATGATAAGAAAAAAATTTTCTTGTTAAAGCTACTTTAGTACAAAAATTTAAAAAAAATATCCTTTTTGTAATGTAAACATTTATTGACAAGTATATTAAAAAGTGTCTTAATAAATGTAATAAAAAATTTATATCCAATTTTTTCGCAATATAAAAAACTAAGTGATGACAAAATTCAGAGACCATTTTCATTTTTATACTTAATTTTCTTTTTTATTTTTAATGGAATTGTTGTAAATTCTATATTTCAACAATTGAATATTATATACTGAAATTTTGTGATATAACTGATTATAAATTTAAAAAATCCAAACAAATAATTGCGTTATGCCTATTTGTATTTTGAAAATCGTCCAAATGACGTTATGCATCATTATTATACCTCCTCTGTCGCGGTTGTCAAGTACAGTAGAGTCCCGGTATATTTACGCACTACGTTCCGCGCTTTCCCCTCCCGTCTCGTTATATTTACCACCAGAAGGGGAACGACGATACTCCTACTCTCCTCAGTCACGTTATGTTTGTGACGTCACAGCAGACCCTTCCTGAGGCACCAGCCCACAAGGTGGGGGCACACGACAGTGGCGACAGGTAAATATCACGAGACAGAACCGGGCAAATATGCTAAGATGTAAATATATCGAGACGCAAATATACTGGGATTCTACTGTACATAAATAGGACTTAGATATAAAATCTACACTAATTCTTCGTAATGAAACGTGTAAAATAATAAAAACAATCGCATTCATCAGTATATTATTGATATTAACCCAATTACAAAGGTAGCATCGCGTAAAACATAATTTCGCGAAATTTCATCGTCAGGTTTCAGACAAATTTTTATTGCCCGGTTGTGCTCGCATCTCCCAGATTTCACATCCGTATTTGTCCAGGGACCTGAATTTCTACAAATATATTTTGCACACAAAGCACGCGCCATTTTGTTCAATTTCACATTAAAATCTCAGCTGCAACTCTCGAATAATTATTACGATGCAGCTGATTCATTATCGGTAACACCTGGCGATGCACATGTTTCGATATTATTTAAAAATACGGATTTATCTTTTGTGAAAGTAGCTGAGATTCACCACAGATCATTTACATGTGTTGCCCCAATTTCAACTGTCGGATTGAGTCACCTATTATAGGTGAATAATGGTATTTATACGTGAAAAAACAGTTATTAATAATTTCCAAAATACTTTGTTTATTTTTTTTACGTAACAAAAAACAATGGATGATCGAAATGGCGGGAGTAGCAAACGGGAAGTTGTAGTCTAAGCAGTCGAGACTTAGATTTCATTTTCGTTGATGAGTTTGGCTCATGTCCAGATCACCTAAATATACTTTTTCTCTTTCCTCGACCATCCAGGCCGTTATATCGCATCACCAAGAACGACCAGACATTCAGACTTCAGGTGCTTCGAAAACCTTATGACTCTGCAAAAACGATAATCAAAATATTTCTCCGGATGGCGATTGATATCTTAACCCTTTTATTTTTTCAGGCATTTCTGTATTTTCCTTGCCAAAGTTCATCTCGTTATAGCATAAATTTATCTGCTTTCTATATATTTTCTTTCAACAAGTCCGCAATAAACGATTATTTTGAGTCGAATTTCAGCTGCGACTTATATCGTCATAATTTATCGATACTTTCCAAAATTTTAACAGGTGCGATGTGTTCGGATTAAATTAAAAAAGTGCAATAAATAGATTATACATACACTCAGAAAAAAAAGTAGTTGAAATGACCATTTTTTTTACTATGAATCATGAAGACTGGGCATTGTAATACTTAGAATAACTACTCTCAAATAGTAAAGTTTAACTATTGTTTCATGATTCAAAATGCTACTTATCATAATAGGCAAATAAATTATTTTGAAATAGTCATTTCAGAAAATTACTACCTTCACTGAAAGAAAGTGTCATAAAAAATGTAGAAAGGAGTCAATATTTGCTTTTTAAAAATAATTGTTAACTATATATATCATAGTATTTGAAAAGTCCACTTTTCTCCCTTCGTTCTTTGTTTAAGATAAACAAGGAAACAAAGAGAAAAACAAAAAATCAATTCTGCTAACACACTCTAGCCAATTAAAAAAGGTATTATGCAATGCCATAATACACTCAAATTTAAATGTCGTGTATCTACTCTATAGATACACGTGCGTATACGACATGCATTATGTATTATCATATCTTGACTCCCGACGGTCCTTCTTATGACCAAATGAAAATCCACTTCAATAACGGGAGCTACGGGCTCGAAGAAAAAAAGCTGCGAACGCCGCGTCGCCATCTGGCGGCATCAAAACACACGGAGGATGGCAGTCTTTACTATGGATTTATAGTAAATACAAACTTTAACTATGAATAATAGTAAATATAACAATTTACTACTATACGTAGTGTGAAATGAGGACTACACTAGATTATAGTTATTTTAACTATATTTGTCATATTTATTTAAATCATTTTACATAGTTGATTTTTTTAACTGTGGGGAGATAGTTGGTGTAATAAAATTATAGTAAAATCGATTATAAAGAGGTAAATTTAACTATTTTTCATAGCCGTTTTAACTATATTTTTCCAACTATGTGATATAGTGAATTTAACTATGGATTTTTCTCAGTGTATTCAATCTAGCCATAAAAATAACTAAATGACACAAAATTAACAAATTTTTATTTTACTTTTAATGAGCAATAATAAATAAATTAAAATTTACAAAAAATTTATAAAAAAAAAATAACAGTTACTCGTTGAAGTCGTTATTTTCATTAAATGGGGTCGTGTATCACTAATATACGGAAACTGATAATAATCGATGCAAAACACGCGGTATGGCTGCAGGTGTCATTGAAGAGGCGAAATCAGTGAAATTAATTGCTGACCCGTAGCGAGAGCGACTTTCCAACTGTTACGGTCTGTTCGATAAGAATAATTGATTATGAGATTTTTTGCTTTTATATTAAAATATGTGAAAAGATATGAAATAGAGGTATTAAATAGAACTTTATTATTAAAATGAATATTAATAACTTTTAATTATTCCTAAGTTCTTGGTCTACTCTTTTCATCATGCTCTCAGACAAAGGGTTTTAAATTTTAAAAATTTGTTGTTTAAAAAAGTTTTCGTAATTTAAAAAAATGCAAAATTCTAACAAATTTTTTGCTGAAATTGTCTGTTTCAAAACAATTTTATTTTAAATTAATAAGGATGCTTCTTAAATTTGAAACAACAATTTATTTAAATGGTTGTCTTCGATTAAAAATTTCATTTCTTGAAATTAAAAAAATGATTTGCTTGTTTATTTTAAACTCATATGACTTGACAACGTGCAAACAATGATACCATTCATCAGTTTTTAGTATGTAAATTTTTATATTAAATAAAAATGCTACCCAATAATATAACCTCACTTTAAGGAGGGTTGCTTTTATGTTTTTTAGCAAGTTTTATATTTCTTCTGTCTTGAAGACATTGTTTTAGACCAATAGTGATGCAATAGCTTGTTTAATTTAAATAGATTTTCTTTGAGTTCAAAAAACTTTCTGCTGAGTTTAAATACCAAAAAGTTGGAATGAGTTTGATACTAAAGTATGTGACAATACTTAGGAAATTGTCGATTCTCTCAATCAATTCCATGCTTCTAAATTATTTTGAACATGTGGAAAATTTATATCAGTGACATTAAATGAACATTCCAATGTTTCAAAGTTTTCCTTAATGATCAGGAAAAAACGTTTGGACATGATTATCATATCCTGAAAATTAGAACATTCGATAATTCCTAATAAAATTTTTCTGTTTAGTTACGTTCTATTGACTTTTTTCCTGTTTGGGAAAGAACAATAGAAACCTAACGAGAAACAATAATAATGATCAAAGAGACTCTTCGGGATGAATGAACCCGAAAAATTACTTCAGAGTATTTTGTCAGTCTCAAATTCTTCAATAATAAAAAAATCATTTATTTACGAAATAAAACTTTGCTATCAATTTTAATATTTAATTATAAGCTCTTCGTGATTCAGATAAGCTTTATTCAATTACGTAAACAATATATTCAATAAAAATTAATAAGATTCATAATTTACGAAATTAGTACATATCACAATCACTAATGAAACTTATTTGGTATCTGAAAGTTATTCTGCTGACCAAACTCATTTGGTAAACTGCAGCTCAACTAGTCTTTGCTATACATATGTTTGATTACGTGACCAGAACTTAAACCGACTAAATTATTTTAGATAATAGTGTAACTTGTTAAGATTATTTGCTTTCGGGAGGGTAAATGTGGTTAAAATAGAAAAGAACATCTAACATGATTACATCACGGCAAGAAAATGTGTATATTGAAGTCAATAATATTAACATAAAATGACATTTTGATTCCTACATTTTCAGGCAAAGAAAAAATTACAATATCAATATACGTATTAGTAATTACAAAAATAAGTCAAAACAAGTAATTAAAATTTGTACAATATGCGGTATAGTGATTTTTGAAAGAACTGAAACCCATATTTTGTTGAGGAGGATAACTGAAGGATGTACACTTTTCATCCAATAATTTTCGATATTATTGGTTGCAAAACGAGCAATGCGTCTTATGTATTTGGAATCACTCTTTCAGAATCTGCTGAAACAAATGGAAAAACAATAAAAATAAAAATCTTACAGACATGTTTTTTAAGAAAAAGTTTACACTTCTATTTAAAAATGTTTTTTGGTCGATATCACAAATCAGATGTCACGCAATCATAGAAAATTAAAAAAAAAAGAAGTTTCTGAAATATTCTAAGTGAACTTTTCAAGACTTAAGTATGACAATTAATCAAGTAGTGTTTTTTCATTATTGCATTCAGCATTACTCCAAAAACTTATTGGCGAACTTCAAGCTATCTCGATGCTTAGTAATAGAGCCTGTCATTTGATTTGTGCTGTGCAAAAAGGATATTTAGTCCATTAATTATTAATGAAATTCTTAATTTTAAAGCCCAGATCTATCATTTGACATATATTAAATGTATTAATCTTCATTTCCTGTTGTCTGATTGATTCAAAAAGGCAACAGGAGTCCTGGAGCATACATTTTTGTATAAATTATATACGAACGATTTAACGTCATGTTTAATGTTTCGAGAAAATTAATTAATTTTTAAGAGCTTGGATATTATTATGCATTCATGTGATTTGGATGATTTCACCTTCTAAATCTTTGTTTAAGCACATATAAAAAATACGTATCTCTTATTTTTGCGAATTCTAAATACGTAAGAAGTTCCATCCAAATCAAGGTTTAACACTTGGGCAGGTTCACTTGTTATTACCGATTTTGCGTGGGCTAATTGAAGGAGCCCTTTTTTATTTTTGAAAACTATGAATAGATTGTAATGACTGATCCTAAAAACCACTTAACCACTTTCAAATCAATTTTACATTGATTTTCCACAATATCGTCGACCGTTTTGGAACCGTTATCTTGAGATTTTGAAAGTAGGTGTTGTCATTCCAAGTCTCCGGTATTACAGATGACATATTTTATGATGAAACTGATAACTAGGCAAAGAAATCTTTTAAATAGAAGTTGCAAACATAATGTTTCCAATTTTTTTACAATCTTAATTGTACAGAAAATAAACGAAGAAAATTTTATGAAAATCCATCGCACTATTAAAGAGATTTACCACTACAAACTCTAATTCCTACTCCACTAAATATTCGGCTAAATTTTCACTCCAAGAAATTTAGAAAGTAGACGGGTAAAGATGGTTTAGAATGTTAATGATTTTGGTTAAGGGGGTTCAAAAGTGGTCCGCCGACAAGATTGGAAGTTTCAGTAAAAAACGTAAATTAAAGATGACCGAGTAAATTTTTCAAAATTCTGGCTCTGTAAAGGAAATTCTAATTATTACAGACGGTTTTCTAGAAAAAAACGTAGACATTAATTGAGAACTGACCGAGAATTTTCGGAAATAAATAAAAAACTCTTATTTCAGAAAATTTCCGGTCAATTCTCTATTAAATTCTTTGCCATTTTCTGGGATACCCTCTATAGTAAATAAAATTGCCCTTACAAAGCCCGAATTTCGAATAATTGTTTCAGTCAGTTTTTATTTACGGCTTTTAGTGAAAATGACTACCTTATCGGCCGAGCACTTTAGAACCCCCTTAATAATACAACGCCCCATGAAGAAGGATCCAAGTAATCTGAAACTTTGGTATATTGTCTTTTTAGCTTCCATCATTGGTATAATATTGTTGCTTCTGTGAGTTAAAAACTTGCTTATTTACATATTATCTAAATATAAAATTATATTTACGATTTCATTTAAAAAGGCGAAGTTATGATCTACCAAACTGTTAGCATTTCCCTCGATACGAGAAAAGAATTCTCAAAGAGGGAGAAAAAGGAAAAAAGTACAAAATATGTTATCAAAGAGGTTATCTTTCCCCACTTTTCCAATATTTTTTCCTTTTTCCATTTTCTCTCTTATTGAAAATTCTTTTCTCGTATTGACGGAAAGACTAACACCGTTTTAATTACAGAGCCCCACAAAGAAAACGAAAGTCCGGATCTGGTGGTTGGAGTACCTCTATAATACGTCATTTAATCGTATCACGTCAGGTTTTTGACATAACCTCAAAAAACCTAAAAAATCCTACAATTCGACCGTAATATATTAAAATGAAGAATAAATTGCACTTAGAAGTCTATGCCACGAAACCTATTGAGCCCCATCACGTTAAATTCCTGCCATAACCTAAAAAAAAAATAAAAAAATCTACGCTAAAATGTGAAAATAAAGACAAATTATGTTTCAAAGTCCATTCGATCTCGTCAGGTCAGTCTTTTGACATAACCTCAAAAATGTTTTCATCATAGTGTCTAATATAGTTCAGTATTATTCAGTATATTCCCGTACTTTCAGTACAGTCCTATATTATGGAGAACTATCTGATAGTGTCCAGTAGTGTTCAGGACTGTCCAGTAATGTCCAGGACTGTCCAGTAATGTCCAGGACTGTCCAGTAAATATGGTATGCCTTGTAAGCCAGAATTTTTCTTTATTTTCATATTTCAGGGTAGATTTTTAGATTCCTTTTTGAGGTTATGTCAAGATCTTAACGTGATGGGGTTGAATGAGATTTAGAAGGTTCTTTACTCATGCATGGTCCATCAAGTCAACTCCCTTTCCCTATCTGACAAGAGAACAGGTAGCTTCACTTGTAAGAAATACTAATTTGAACGTTTCGGCAGCCATTACATATACGTATGTATTATATATAAAATGCAAATATATGATGCCGAGTTTCCGACGTAAATGAAATAGCTTCGACGGACGAGCTCGTCAAGTTGTTTGCCCCCTGCCCCTTACCTTTAGTCAATTTTACGCCGCAATAGGGAACGTGTAAATTTCGAGGCGTGCCTGGAAGCCCGAAGGGAATTGCGATGGAATAATTTACAATGAAACGTTGCTGGGTCGTACAAGCAGTTAACGACATTTTTTTTGAAGAGTTTTTAGTTTGACGATGTGATGTCGCGACGAAGACATCATTTCTCTACTTTTTGTGCGCAGCTTTTTGCGCTTGCGGTCCTGCAGCAAATGCCGAGATTGCGGTTTTCGAGTTTCTGGCGTATTTATTAGGGATTATGTATTTTTAGCGGGAAACTTTAACAGACGAAATTCTCGAGTGAGGGTTTTCTTTTAAAAAATTGCGAACATTGAAATTAAGTTGTCAGTGTTATTCTCCGTCGTAACTTTTTAATCAGTATAGTTTTATAAAATCTACTCGACATATCAGTGGCAAAAAAGATTTTTTTAAACTGAGATAACCAAATTTACTGTAAAAATGAAATGTAAATAACGTGATTTATTATAATATATTTTTTGTTACATTCATAAGAGATGCGATGAAAAAGATAATGTAAAAATGTATCTGTAAGTTTTTTGAAGTGATGAAATTCATTACATATTTTCACGACGTTTTATTCATGTATAGACCTAAAAAATTTGGAATAGAATTCACGTCGATAAAGGCCAGAAATAGTATGAAAAGATCAAAAATAGATTGAAAATTAATTCGAAATTCAAAGACAGTAAAGAAGAATATTTTCGTCAGTTTTACAATATTAATATTTAGATATCGAAATATAATTTTAAAATAGATTTAAATTAATTATGTCATAGTTGCCCGAAGAGTGACGATTGAAGATACAGGTGAAGAAAAGCAGGGATACAATTTTACAGATGAAACCAAGTAATGGGAAAAATGAGAAGAGTAAAAGAACTGCATAACAAAGGGAGAAAAAAACAGTCGAGGAATCACAGAAAAACGAAAGAATGCAAGAAAAAGTAAATAAACAAAAGGACAAAGGAAACAAAAGCGACGCAACACCCGGAAGTAAAAAAAAGGGCGCAAAAAGGGACGAAAAGGACAGAGCGCTAGATTAAAAAGACAAGACTTGATTTAATCCAAAATGTCTTGTCTTCTGTTAATAATTAATTTATTTTCGAAAAGAATATAAAATGTGAAACTAAAGAATTTACAATGGAAATATGCTATTATTTTTTGAATTTAAATATAGTGTATTCTTATCAGTTTATGAAATTTAATTTATCACTTTAACAATACATCTTTGAACTACGTAAGTAATTATTAATAATAACTCCTATTTATAATGTTATCAAATAAAAAAACGATAAATTTCCATAATTACAACCCTGACGTCACGACTTTGTAATTATAGTTGGTGCATTTGTGCGTTTAGATAATGTTATAAATTATTACGTGGATGAGGAGGGTTTTTAATAAGTCTATGTAATTATGAAGCTTAAGATTACGTTTTTAATAAAAATGGTGATTGAAAATGTATTAGCATTGATTTCATACGTAATTTCATCACAACATAAAACAATTTACACGTCTTGCCATAAATAAATGCACAAAATATATTAATAAATTTGTTAATTTCAGCTAATTCTTAATTCATTTTTGTTTTATTTTTTTTTTAAATATCCCTCTTAAAAGAATAAGTCAAAATATTTTTATTTCAATTCATAAATAAAAATCGATTCAAGAATTAATAAAGGTGTTTTATGATTTTATTATTGTTCCTTTTTTTGCTAATACACGTGTATTTCTATACACCCTTATTTATGTTGACACCCTTATATGTGTAAACGCATAGATTTTCTCGGCATTCACATGGAGGTGTTATATCCATAGAATTTCCATGTTTCCTGTGTCGTTTGCATTTTCTTTTCTTCTCTTTCATTAAATTGTTCGCCCTGCGGGTTACTCCCTATTTTCATGCCTGCATGTACTTTACTAGAAGTTTTTCAACTGAAATTTATCTATATTCTGCCTTTTTCCTTTATTGTCATCCAATTAGATATATTATAACATTTTTTTATTGAAATTGAAAGATCACACGTTGAGCTTCTATAAATATATTAATATGAGAGAGCTTTGCTTCATAAACTTTTATTAAATTTAATGAACATCCTATTTGGATATGTTTACTAAAAGCATCGATTATTACATTAAAATCATAAATGAATTACAGAAAAATCTTAGAAAAGAGTTAGAAACGAGTTTGGTTTAATTAAAAATTATTTTTAGTATGAAATATAGAATTCAAAAGTGAAAACATCTAAAGAAAATTGTAAGTTACCTATGCAATATTTTATTTTATTTTATAAAAGCACTAAGTACTGCCGGTTGGTATTTGATAATGACAAAAATAACTTAACGAATTCAACTACCATTGAGAAGTTGAGTCAAGAGTGGTTAAAAGAAATACTTTTTTTGTTAGTATAACTTTATTCATGTTGTTAATTTTACTATTTTTACTTAAGTTAACATTACCCAGTAAAAAGTATTCCGAATGATTGCAGATCAAGAAATGCGATACTACGCATAAAACTCAAAAAGGCATGCACTAATATAATTCCTAAAGCTACACTAAAAATAATTCCGCTAAAAAAAATTTCCTTAAAAATTCTTAGTTGATCAATACACTTCAAGAAAATTTTCTAAGTTGCAGTTACTACCGTAAAGACGTTAAATCAACTGAAAATGTAGTCTGCTAAATTCAATTAAAAATATTTCGCTCCAACATGTTGAATAGTTTTTAGTGTACTAGGTAGTTAGACTATAAAAAATGTTTTTAAATGTAGTAAAATTAACTGCCAAAATATCCATAACTGTATCCATAACTGTATTTTTTTGTTAATTTAACACCTTTATGGTTGTAACCATAACCTATAAAATTTCGTTGAGGACCTATTGAAATACTTTCAGTAATTACAAAGTAGTCAAATCAACTAAGAATTGTTTTCATCCTATCACAAAAACTCTGTTAATATCAGATTTAAGACTTCCAAGTTACCATCAGTTTACTTCAAGAAACTTACGATTGACCTAAGATTTTCATTAATTATTATAAGGAAAAAAGTATAAGAAAGTATAAGAAAAACTTTGTTTACAACTCTCATTGTGTAGGTATAATTTTCTTCGAAACAAAGGTCCGACGTCAAATTTTTGTTTGGGAGATAACTTGAGTTACATTATTTTATAGATTTTTGGGGTGCACCTCAAAAACCCGACTTTCAAAAAGCAGACATTTCAAAATACAGACATTAAAAAACCAGACATTTAAAAAACAGACATTCAAAAACCCGACATTTCAAAATACAGACACCTCCAATTGGTGCATTCACTACATAAAAAAATAATTTCGGGTCCGACGTCCTTGAAGTCTCACTGAAAGGTTATTTCAAGGTCAAAAATGTTTGACGAAGGGAATAATTTTGTAGGTCAATTGAAGGTCAACCTCTGCTTATTTATTAAACACATTTAGAAGTCGATCATTAATTACATTTTTTAATATGTACATTTTGAAATGTCTGATGTTTTTTTAAATGTTTATTTTTTTGAATCTCGGGTTTTTGAAGTGTCTGCGTTGTGATTTGTGGAGTTTTTAAGGTGCACCTGATTTTTGGTCACTAAACATGAATTCGTTGTTCAATTTGACCCATCATGTCAAATTGTTTAGTTATTGTAGTCATAAATTTCCTAACAGAATATTTTTCAATAGTAAATAAATAATACATAATAAAACATAAATAAATAACACTGGTCGAAAAAAAAATGACTTTCATTGCGATTCAAGCATCGGACTTGATCCATCTTATACATTTTAAATCGCTGAACACGAATCTGGCTTCAAAAAATGTCCATCACGTCAAAATTTTGAGTAAAACGAGTTAAAACTCCAAAAACCCTGTTCTTGGAGTTTTTGATCATGTGTAGAAAGTGAAGCTGATGTGCTACAAGTTACTAACTAGGTTTAAATTACAGCTGTATCTCCAGCTAAAATGATCAAATCGAAAACACACTGAATCAAACATTGATTTTGATGCAGCCTACACTTTTTTCACGTACGCACGCGCAGTAGTCGTACTTACACAGTCGAAGACCTGTGAATTATAATTATGAGATTTACTGTTTTTGTGATAAGGCCATACTGACTGAGAAATTCAGATAAAAGTTAAATAATAGCGGACAATTAATTTGTTTCCAATTTTATATGTATTTACCCAGTAAAAGTCAGAGACTCGTCGATTCTCGTCAGCTACAAAACTGCACTTTCCCTCATCGTTCATTATTCACTTATAAAGGACGATGGACGATTATTTTCTATATTTTTTAATAGTTTTCGGATATCGGATTAAAAACCTTATGCGATTTGTCAAATTGAACAACGGGCTCATTTGCAACAGCAAAAAGTCAATAAGATCCACCTTTCATTGAAACTGTCATGAACAATATTTTTTTGTGTGATTCAGCACAATCGATAAAAATTCTCAATATATTCGCCGTACGTTGCACAAGCTAGATATTGCACAGATACTGACCTAAAACTGGGGTACGCCTAACTGTTTCAAAATTGAGAATTTTTAAAACTACTAATATCGTAGTTTGACGGTATTCGAGAGTTTTGACGTCTGTTTTCCAATTTTCTGAAAGCATTGAATTACGCAGTTGATGACATGCATCATCAATTTACCATAAAATGGATCTGAAAGTCATACGAATTTCATCGCATCGTCCCGACGTCGTTGTTTCCTGCATTTCAACTTAACACGTTCATTGGTGGAGATGAAAACTCATGCACAATCGATGAAAATGTAAATGAAATTATCTCGAGGAAGAGTGGAAGGCGATGTCGGAGACTGGTATAATGACATTCCGGTAACTCGGGATGGGATCAGCGAGCGCGGGAAATTCAAAGGCGGCGCACGGAAAGACTGCGACATCGATGTGGAAACGATTGTCGAGGCTTTCCACGAGTTCCTTCGTTTAATGAGTTTTCCAACAACAACAACAACAACGACGACAACAATTCGTAAAGCGCATTCGCTTTGCATGCCGGAAAGTTTCGTTGGTACACGCGAGCCGTAATTTTACAGGGTTGATACAACGACGAGAGACAATCGTCCGATCTCTCTCTCTCTCTTTCAGTTTGTGTAATTTTCGACATTCGTTTGTTCGTGATTTCTACTAAAATATTGGGAAGATTTGGTTTTTGGGTGTATCAACAGACAATCAAATTCAACCGTTTCATGCTCATTTAACAATGCAAAAAATGTTTGGAAGTATTAAGTCGTTAGTAGAGTAAGGCACATTGATCGTTTTCGTTTTTTCTATCCACATAGTGACCTCGACAAATTAGACAGCCAAACCTACTATTTAAATAGTAAAACAAACTAAAAATCATATTTGTACCAACCCGAGTAAAAATTTAATATAAACGATAGATCTATGATGGATTCACGGAGAATCTACTCCGTGAAAAATCCGTCCTTTGAAACAAATATGGATTTAGTTTTATAAAAAATTTAATATGCATGATAGATCAATGATGTATTCACGGTAAATCTACTTTATAATATGTTAGTGTTTGGTTTTATCATGAAATGATATTTTTTGCATTTTATATTTTCATTTTTACATTTTATACTCTCTAAATCTGAAGCAGCGCGTATATTCGCTGATTTGCAGCGGTTTTCGCTGATTCATATTTAGAGAGTAGTAGTACAGAGAATATATACAAGTAATATTTGGACAAAACAAAACCATTTATACAACAGTTTTTCCTCGTATTATATTTCAATACAAAAACGGAGATCTACATACAAACAAAGGAAACAATGGAAAAACTTAAGGATATGGTACTGCTGCTCTGCTCGTACATTTCTGCGACAGTAGAACTTGGCGACTTGTACTCCACCTAAAAAATATATCATCAAATACAAAAACAAAGACTAAAACTTGTATTTGCTTATGAAATATCCAAGGAGCAACGACATGTCACTCTAAAAACTGCAGCTGTCATCACTCATACAAGAAAATCGAATCTCCTGCAGGAACCAACTGAATAATTTCTTTTAGAATGATTTTCAAAACTTCTTGCTATAAACAAAAACGGGAACACGTGAAAGCAGATTACAATTTATCAATTTAATTTTATTTTAATTAATAACACTGCATACATAATGTATTTCGTATTTAGGTTCGGCACAAACTGCAAAAAAAACAAAGCTCTTCTTTTATTATACAATGACAGTCCTTGGTAATGTGGTTGCTATGGAGGTTGTTGATTTTTAACATGTGCTGAACTTTTGACAGTTTGTATCAAGCATTGGTACAGAATACTTCGCGTTGGACATTATAATAAAAATAAGCATACATGTTGTAATTTGTTTTCTCGTGTTTCTGTTTCTGTAGTAAGAATTTTTTAATATTTTCCAAGCAGAAATTATTCAGTTGGTTCATATGATATTTCGTTGCTAGGATATTTCTTACGGAAAATATTTTTCGTATTTTATCAGCATTTATGTATGTATTCTTTAGAATCAAGTCATAATTTTGATGTAGTTTTGGAGCAGTCCAGGAACACCATATCCTTGAGTTTCCTCGTGTTTTTGAGTAGTTTTGTTGCTTCGTCTTTTCCTTTGTATGTGCAATGTATATCTCTGTTTATCAATTTAGGTTTTGGCATATTAAATTAATTTTTTGTACGAAAATAAAAGTCTCTACTATTATATTCTATATCAAATATAAAATACATAATTTTAAAGTAAAACTAAGCACTAATTTGTACAGTAGATTCACCATGAATTCACCATGAATCAATCGTGCATATTAAATCTTGATAAAGATTAAATTCATATTTGTTTCACAGGACGGACATTTCACGGAGTAGATTCTGCGTAGATGCATCATGAATCTATCGTCTATATTAAATTTTTACTCGGGAAGTCCTACTATTTAAACAACAAAACCAACAACTTCTTTTTTCCGTGCTATTGACGACGAAAATTCAGTGATTCAATGCGACGATCGATTTTCCTAAAACATTTACCAGATTTACTAAGAATTAAGAGTTGGTACAATGGCTAATATAGCTTCAATATGTTTGTTATGTGAGCAAATTTTCGACGGCAGTAAACAAATAAATTGAGGGACACAATAGAAATGAATATTCATGGTCAATAATTCCACTCTCTAAATCTGAATAAGAAAATGAAAAGTGAGTCACCAAATGAATTAATAATCGTTTTTGGTAATAAAAAGTTAAAACCTACTAATTTATTACTAATTCTACAAACTACTAAACTAAAAAAGTCAATATCTATTTGTAGATTAGTAGAATTTTACTAGTGAAGTGGGTTTTTCATACTATTTGTCAGTAAAAAACTTACTAATTGATGGTAACCCACTTTTCGTTGTAGATAAGTCGTTTTTCACTCATTCAAGTTTAGAGAGCAGTGTAGATCAATTTAACAATCGAAAAATCAAGGAAAAATGTGTAAATTAAAGTTCTCAATAAATATAACAACTCCTACAAAATATTATCTCAGTCGTGTCAAATATGTTGATTAAACAGTAAGATTGTTCATCGTTTTGAAATGTTGATTTTAATAATAAACCAAATAATTGAATTTACACTCTAAATTATATATTTTCTCACACATTGAGCGGAAAATACTATTTTTCTCCCTACAATGCGAGAGTAAAATAGCAGTTTCTCTCCTTAGGGAGCAAAATACTCGATTACGTCTGAGAAATTAATACGTGCAACAAGATAGGGTTGGTCCAATTTTGTTGAATTAATAAGACTGATAAAATAATGTAACCGAAAAGATTAATTTCATCACAGGAAAATTTTATCACTTATTATTTCTTTCTGATATATTTTCTTCGTTTTGTCGGTCATTTTCCGCACGGGTGGTAAATGAGAAATCTGATTCGTTTGTAAAATAAAGATATTTATCGACATGTCAACCACCTATCAGTCTTCAGCAAGTTTGTTAAAAAGACGGCAAAAGGACAATTGGAAGAAAGTGGAGTTTTCACTATCTTTGAAAAAGTTGTTTGTATTACGTAATTTTTTAAATAAATGTATTTTTTTCTAAGATGTATATTTATTTGATATAAGAAACGACATCTATTTACCACAATTTGAAAATGTTAATAATGTCCGTTGATCATAAGACTGAGAGTTTTAAATTAATAAACACCGAAAAAAGTGTCAGCTTAGGAGGTAAAAGTTCTGATACCGTAAACAATTCTTTATGCTAACTATGTTGCGAATTAATGGATATGTGCAGACTTTATTGTCCTTACAGAAAGATAGTCGAATACCGGACATGATCCGAATTTTACTAGGCGATTAAAATTTTATAGCATGCCACGTATTGAGGTGATGTTAACACAATTTTGAAAATAAAACCTGTGGTATAAAACGACACTTGATAAATAGTAAAAGATTCTGGATTCATTTTGTAATTCATAAACATGGCATTCGTATTTTTAATATTTTAAATATTAAAATAAATTAAAGCAATCTATATAAAGACGAAATAATTAACAAACAATTTCTTTTGTTTCAGGTAAGAATTCCAGAATAAAAGCATGCCACTTCCGGAAAATCGGCGTACTGGTAATAGGAGACATTTACTAGTTTTATTGTACATTCTATGAAAATAAATCACAATGGTACAGCAGGTAATCTTCGTACTATGCATTCCTAAATATCTGTGATCGTTGGTGTCACCGTAATATTACTGATATTATTTCTTTTGATATTACATTGTGAAAAATATGTAGTAAATTTAAGAATATGATGAGTACCCAACGGGACTTCATGATTTGTAGTTTTTATAGTACAGACGACTAAATTATTGTTGCATCACAAAACTTTAGCGAGTTTAAATAAATGTAGTTATCAAAACTACTCAAAATTTAGTTCCTATTAGCATTTAGCTAAATTTACTAAAATAATTTATACAATACAATACAAATTCAATAAAAATACTAAATAATTTTTGGGTTTACTTGTTTTTCCATCCTAATATAAAAAATTAACTTTTATACCGAACTTTTGGATTTTTGTATACATCTGCAAAATGTCGTATAAAGAAAATATTATGTTGTAAAATTAAAAATTTTATAACAAAAAATGTTTTATTTTTAATCCTATTTTTTAAAGGTTATCAGTTTCAAATCATTATGCTTTATTACTAAACTTTAGTTAGTATATAGAGTAATTGGATTAAATTAAAGAAAACTTATCAAGATTAATAAAATTCAAATTCAATTGAAAACTAACAAACGTTGACATCGTGAACATTGAATAACATAATTATTTATTTTCTAATAATTATAATTAGCAAGTGTCATAATTTCGTTTAACTGTACAACTCGTTATCCTTTTTAAAACCTTTCTTGTAGTCGTACACAATTATATTATTGATATTGATTTCGTTTTATATTATAGATTAATTAGAACCTTCTACTGTTAAAAACGTCTGTTATTGAAATATTGAATTTGCTTTTAATTATTGTTTCGAATAATTGATTTATCGTTGAAATAATTATGTATACAAATTGTTTAACTAGGTTATTTTTAATTTATTATATGATTGGTTATAGTGTCTACATAAAAAATCTATAGCTCTAAGTATTGATTAATTAACATTTTTTAAATAATCTGTTTTATCTTTTGTTCATAATTAAATTTTAATTAATTATTTTTAATAAACTATTGGTATAAATTATGAGTTAGTTAAATTTAAACCAATTAAATATCATTACTATAATTTTTTTATTATGATAATTTAGTCATAATTAACCATTATTAAATTTACTTGACAAAATTCAGGACTTTACAACGAAACCTAACGTACAGATTTTTTATTCACTATGTTCTCCTGAAAAAAAAAAACATTTTTAATTGTTTTAACACAGGGTTGGATTTACAAATATTCGTCCACGAATTCTGTTGAGCATTCGTGAATTTTAGAAGCGAGGCCCGTTTGAAATTCCCGTCACTGAAAATTCAAACCGTAGACCGACGATGTCGCTCTTGTGCAACTCGTGAAAGCAATTCTCGAGTTGATCATTACCCCAACGCAAAATATTCTGCCATAATAGTTTATTTTTTGAGGTTTCTATTTTAAAAATTGTTTTTTACTTTTCTTGTATAGTCTGCCCTGGGTTTTTGATTATTTCAGACATTTCTTGATTCATTTTAATTACGAACATGATTAAGTTCTAATTAATTGGGGAAACGTTATCTAATGGATCCTAACTGAATAAATAAAATATTGATATTAACTACACTGGAAGAAACATTTGTTCAAAACATCCAACAGCTGTAAAATTACTGTAAAATTATTATAAAAATGTATAAATGTAACTAGAGAATTTTTTTAAATTATTGTATTATGAAAAGGGATGTTAAATAATGTATAATGACCGATTATACCAAGAAACTTTTTTCCCATATTAATTGATTGCATCGGTCGAGAAATGTTTCTGAAAATGTATTATGTTTATTATACGTAAGATTAAAAAATGGTTTAGTTATATAATATAATCGTTTTGGTTGGGTTTATGTTACGGTTAAACCCATTTATTGAAATTTCATTTTGTGTAAGTTTATCAGAAACGTTTATAAATCGTGTATATTGTACCAAACGTGTCTGAAAGACATTTAAATATGCTTAAACATATCCAGTTTAGAAAACGTGTGCACATTTCGGGTTAATATTCCTTCATAACATACGTTAATAAGATGTTGAACCTATACCAATTTTAAACCGAAAATATTTTAACCGTTCATTATCCGTATACTAAACAAAAGCAATATTAACCCCAGTTATCGTTCAATGCACGTTTATTACACGTAAGTTTGGTTTAACAATAGTATAGGAATAAAATCTGGTTTTTCAGTAACAAGTTTGTAAACAAGCGTATAATATATCTTAACTAACTGATGGTGTATAAAACAGGCTAAAAAGTTGCTAAAAAATGAGCGCTAGAAGTCTACTAATAATCACATTTGTAAATCTACTGACATTTTCATTACATAATGGAAATTTGATTGTTATCCATTTTGCTTTTTTTGTTATCCACTGCATTTTGCCTTACCTTCAGTCTAAACTCCTTGAAGTGAAAAGTCTTAAACCTCGTTGTATAGAAGTAAAATGTCACTTTATAACAATATCGATTTGACTACATTAACTAACAATAGTACAATTGGCAATTTAATATAGTGAAATTTGGGAATTTAAACTTTAAGAATTTTGGTCAGTTGTTAATGACTCGACAGTAATCGAAAGGTCCTGGGATCCGAAAGGTTCATGGATTTCAGTCCTGATTTAAAAAAAAAATCAGAAAAATCTTAAAACATTCACATTGTCAGCAATATCTTGAGCATTGTAGCAATTTTATAGACCAAATGCAAATTATTCTCAATTGTGCAGACAAGAGTGAACATATTCCGTCTTTTATGCGAAAAAATGTTTCTATCTAAGGAAATCCGAAATATGCATAAGAAAAATTATATAAATTTTACAATTTATCATAATTTTTCCAAAATGTTTGGGTACATTAACCCCTTAACGTCCAGAATGCATATTTCTCATGTACAATTTCCACCGCATATTTCAAACTGAAAATAATACATAGGCAGTTCGGAATGTACCTCATTTACTAATTTCGAGGGTGCTGTTTCGAATGGTGACATCAATGTTTGAAAAAATTGAGCCTTTTCCTTTGATTTTGGCAAAAGTTTATGAAAAAAAAACGCATTTTAGAGGGTCATTTTTTTTAAATTTCATTTTTCATATCGATATGTACCGTATTTCTTTGACTGGAAAAGTGCATAAAAAGTGCATAAACTGTTTAAACTTCAAGGATATGCAGGTAAACATTTTTCATTTCACCTTGAAATAACAAAAATTACGGCTTATTCCAAGACATTTTGAACAAATTTTGACAATATGGAAATATAGCATTTTAAACAAATTTTCAACTGAATTTCGAAATTTAAAATGACTTAACCAACATGGCGTCCATAGATGAGAAATTCTGGAAGTTGTTTATCGGCATGCGGACAAATTTGTATTTGTTCATTTTCGAGGTTGCTGATTACGTATCAGAGGTCAAAATTTCTAAATTCAAAATGGCTAACAAAAGATGATGACCGTGGTGTTGCTAAGTTCAGTTGAAAATTTGTTTAAAATGCTATATTTCCATACTGCCAACATTTTTTAAAAATTTCTTGGAATAAAACGTCATTTTTGATATTTCAAGGTGAAATAAAAAATGGCTGTGAAATAAAAAAATGGAACAATGTCCTTTAGATTAATAGAAAAATATCCTTTAAATTCAAACATTTTATGCACTTTTTTGGTCAAAGAAATAGCGGGATCGACATGAAAAATGAAATTTAAAAAATGACTCTCAAAAATATGTTTTTCACATACTTTTACAAAAAATCACAGGAAAATACTGAATTTTGTCAAATTTTGATGTCACCATTCTAAAGAGCACCCTCGAAAATAGTAAATGAGGTACATT
Organism: Trichopria drosophilae; assembly: GCA_030407085.1. NCBI lineage: Eukaryota > Metazoa > Arthropoda > Insecta > Hymenoptera > Diapriidae > Trichopria > Trichopria drosophilae. The sequence goes on along the minus strand of CM059586.1, from coordinate 94,675,643 downwards.
CCGAACTGCTTGTGTATTATTTTCAGTTTGAAATATGCGGTGGAAGTTGCACATCGGAAACGTGCATTCTGGACGTTAAAGGGCTAAAGATTTTTTCAGTATCGATGTCGAAATTACATTTTCTGATTTTCTTATTATAGATGAAAGCAAAGAAAATTATAAGTTTGTTCAACTCAGTACCAGGAAACCCAAAATATCGATTCCAAAATGGAAACAATTGGAGATTATTTCGAAAGGGTTGGCTCAACAAGGAAATCCGAAGAGAAAAAAATCGATCTCGTTAGTTGCAGTTTGCATCGTATTTCACGCGTAAAAATGGACATTATGACGCGGCATTCCATGCCGGGGGCTTTCATAACGAGATCGAAAAAAGCACCCGCCTCTAGCCGTTTCAATCCGTTTTGCCGAACACGACGTCGGGTAACTCGTCGCAGTTTTTCGTTAAAGTTTTTATTTTTCGGCCCGATAATAAATTTCTCTCTTTGACAAAATATCCAGTGGGCTTTCTGGTAATTATCGCCTGCAGCGCAGACAAGTGAAACTCGCGTTAACGAGTATAATGGGGGTTCGTAATCGTGCATGCGTTTTATTGAGGTGACGCTCCAATGAAATTTGACGATGGAAATTCGTTTACGTATAGCGATTTACAAAAGGAAAACATCCGGAAAAGCGGTGTCGAGCGAAGGGAATTCCCAGATGATCAATATTAGCGAAACCTGATCGAATCTTCGGTACTCTCTCTGTTTTCCCATGAAAATGAATTCGGTTCTATTTAATCAATTACTACGGCATTTACGTAAATTAGTTAACAGATCTGCTACGAAAATCGATGGCCGAGATATGGTTTAAGCTGGTTATGGAATCAAATACAGGATTGCAAGATTTCTGTAAAGTTTGCAAATGCTGCTAAAACATTTAATTGGCAACCAACTGGCGTCATAAGCTGAGATTTAGACAAGAAGATTATTGGCATAAGGTTCGTTTAGGATACTGAATTTATGAACAGAAAATTTACTTAGAATCTAAAAAAACAATTAAACAGTTTGAAACAAGGAATGTAAGTTGTTTAAACTGTTTTATTCAACTTTCACTTGGAGGTCATGGCAGATTTTTAGCCCAAATTAGTCCAATAAATTTTAAAAAGTTGTCTAACCTGACAACCTTGTGTCATGGTGCTTAGAGTGTTCTCCAACTACCTAAATTTAGTGACAGACAATCGACAATACCCAATTCCCTCTTTCGTTTTCTATTAGATATTTAGTATTTCTTCATGAAGAAACTATACTGCTTTAACTATATTTTGTTTTTCACATGACAACCGGAGAGAAAAATAATACCATCCGCAAATATTGCTATAAAATTGCTCCCTCTACTGAATCTGTCATTACGTAAGTAGTTTCCAGTGGATCTCAAGTAGTTTTTAAAAATTCGTCCGCCATATTGGATCCGCCATTTTTGCATTTTCTGAAACTGACATTGGATTCGTAAAGAACGACCTCGAAAACGCTAGTAAAGTTGATGTGTTAAATGTGTTTCTCTTCCAGAAAGTAACCTTTCAGGCACTCCGACATTGACAGCCATAAATATGGTGCAGAAAGTTATTCTTTACACACTTAAATACAAATCAACACTTCACGCACTGTCACTATACGCCAAAATACACAGTAACAGTTTCGATGCACGTGCGAAAATTCTTGTTCAAAGTACGTGTGTATTGAAAATCTTTGGGATTGAACAATACATCTTATTGTAAGTGTGTGTAAAGTGGCGCTTTACCCACACTGTAATCTAAACTATGATACCTACAATGTATACTTTTATATATGAGCAGGCACCACGAGAACGAGTTGCCGCGTATTAATTAATTCGTGTACAGTAGAGTCCCGATATATTTCGTCTCGCTATATTTACGTCCCAGCGTATTTGTCCAGTTCCATCTCGTTATATTTGTCTGTCAGCGCTCTCTTTTTCTTCCACCTGCCTGCTGTGAGGTCACGAACGTTACGCTACTGAGGAGAGTGGGAGAAGTGGCGCTCCCCTTCTTTTGACAAATATAAGGAGACGGGGGGGGGGGCGCGGAACCCAACGGACAAATGTACCACGACTCTACTGTATAATGTTTTCGCTCGTGTATGAGGGTATACTTTACCCCCTTGTTAGCCAATACACTATTTATACACGATTAAATTGTGAAATCGAATTTCACATAATTGAAAAAGACTACAAATGTAAAGAGCAAGAGGGATAGACAATCCTCGTACCTGGTATCCAATAAAAGCATATTGGAATTCGGTAGCTTCCTCCACAGAGGGCGCAATGGGCAAAGGTTCAGGCGGAAAATTAAAAAGACTGCCGTCAGATTTTCCAGGACTGGCAGGAGTCTGATTGGTTGACCCGTGGCCGGTTTATCGCGTCGAGTCAGTAGTCGGCAGTCGGTAATCGTTTCGCACGAGATGTTTCATTTTTTCCAACGAGGCGATTCAATGGACAATCGGGAATTTTATCGGTGCGTTGACCCGAGGTGCGCAGCCGGCACGGCGTTTCCACACGCACGTTACAATGCATGTGACATGTATATATGCCCCACGCCGCAGCCGCCTCCCTGTCGTCGTCGGCGCCCAGAACACGGCAGATTTACATTTACATCTTTTGACTCTCGTAGAGGTCATCGACTGCTCTGCACTTCTCTTCCCTTTACCTGCACTTTTCCATATTTAGGCCTCTCCTGGTACCGGAGACTTTCTTCGATACCCGGGGCTACCCGTGCAAAGACTCCCGAAGACCACAGAAGTCGGCGACTGCATGCAATTTCGAGAATTTAATGGGATGGTGTCTGATGATTCCTGGGAAATATCTGGGTTAGGGTGTCGTCACTTGTTTAGAGATCCAAAAGTACTCGGGGAAAATTTTGTTGAGAATGCTCCCCCCGTTAGTACCAAAAAAAAGTCGTCCTAAAGCTTGTGTTCACTTCTATGATGTTATGAACTTTTGGCGTCGAAATGACATCAAAAGGTCATCAAAGCACGGAACGTCTCTGAAGTGACATATTTATGCCATTTTAGGGACAGGGCAATTACTGTCATCATAGGTGTGTCATAAAATAGAGTTTCATATAAAATTTATGCATCACTTTTGAAGGCATCTTTAGGATACATTTTCGTAACTTTAGAAAGGTGTATCTTTAGTATAATCCTTTTAATCACTGCGTAATCATATCAAGTAAGTTAGGACGTGTAAATGCCATCAAACCCCCGTTAACGAATACAGTCAACAATACGATGCATTTAAATTTCTGTTAACCAATATTTGAGGAGGAAATGTCCACACCCCACATCCGATATTTCCTCCAACGTGGGACCCTTCTGCAGACGGGCATGTCCAATATCCCCAAACTGTTTAAAGGGGTTTGAAGTGGGGATACCGGCGGCAGCAAAATTATTTGTTGACGGAAATGTCGGCATATTTGAAAACGGAGTATTCGTTAATGGGGATTCGACTTATATATTTGCTGATGTTGATAGGAAATATTAGAGACATTAACATTTTGTGACTTCTTAAGGACTTGTAACGACTTGATGACAGTATCATTAGAATATGTAAACAAAAGGTGTATCTTTAAAATTAAAATAAAATCTTATATGACCGCATCACGAAGAATGTGAAAATTTATTATAAAAGGTGTTAGCAAATATTAGTGATGAAATCAAGACAATTTAGTACCACCGTAATGTTAATTGGGTTCTTTCTCCAATTATGTTCCCATATAGTATTTCAGTGTCCCTGTACTGTCTCACTGATGTTTCTAAATTATGGCCATCATCCGCCCCTTATATAATTGTGACTAGAACGGCGTCAAATAATCGTAAGTCAATCAGAAACGTTATCCACTTTCGATATGTACAAAACTATCACTGAATTAATACAAAAATTTGAATAGTAAACGTAATCGAAAATCTTGGCAAATTCTTCAGTTGATGAAACAATTGCAGTTTGTAGGAATATTCTATGTCAGAAATGTTATATTTAAAGTTCAGATTCTGCATAAAATCTGTAGGTCTACCTATAATTAATTAAAAAACAGTGTCTTAAAAGTAAATTCAACCAAAGAAAATCGAACTTTTTAGAGGCCTAATCACCTGGTATATAGAGAAAGAATTAGCATCGTTATTACACTAAGAAAAATATGTGTAGTAAATTTAGGTAAATGAGTTACCCAGTGGGGACAAACTATTTCATAGTTTTAATAACTATATGTAGATAACTAAACGAAAGTTACATTAATTAATTTTTAGTCAGAACAACAAAATCTAGATATAAAAACTACTAAAAACTTAGTTCCTATTAGGAAACTGAGCAATTAGTCTTTACTAAATTTTTCTTTTAGTGTAAGAATATTAGTTTTATAGTATTATTGGTATAATGCTATTATTAGTTTTTGCGTTATATATCGATTATGTTTGATAATAGAAATTCTAACAGTAGGGTTTTTTTGCAAAATCTTGTCTGGCAATGCAAAGCTCGAGGAAGATTTATTAACTGCAGCTACTTACAGGAACTTTACATTTGGTTACTTGTTAGAATACGTAATTATGACGTCGAAAAACTAGTCAATCGATATCATTTATCATCCAGTTAAAAACACCAGATTTCTTAAACTTGTTTCATTAGAATTGTTTGCGCATTTTAAAATAATCTGATTTTCGGTCCTAAATTATCTTCTAAAATTTACAGTTAAATCTTAAAAGAAGGAATATAAAATAGTTGTTTAGATAAATTTTTAGATTAATTGAAATAAATACTGTAGTTTTATAAGAAAATTATTTATTTAAAAACGTTTACTTTTCTTGAAGCCGAATATCAAATGTCTAAACAAGAGGAAAATCAGCCAGTCATGTCTTCTTTACTTGAAAAAATGTTTATTGTAATTTTTGAAAATGTATTTCTACTTTTTAAACACGACCTTTTTAATCATATATTATTATTATTACTAAAATTACTTTCGTTCGATATAAATATATAGGTACAAAATTTAAATATATAAAAACTATGGAAAAATTTAGTTAATCATCGCAAATAATATTACGAGTTATATTTTCGTAAATTCAGAAGACAATATACAAAAAATTGATTGAAGCTTAACAAAGATTACATGTCTTAAATTCTGAATGTCAGTAACAGAAAATGTCAAAATGCATGTACGTTTAAAAAACATCAATCCAAAAAAGGAATTTGTTAAAATTAGCACAATTTTCATCGCTACATTATAAGAGATGAAGTTACATGTTAATGAAGTTTCTGTAAGGCATACGGATCGGTATATTGAATTTTAAATTTAACATGTGTAAACACTGAACCAATTTCATAGTTTAAAAAACTTAATTCTCTATAACAAAAAGATAAAAAACTGTACTTGTTATAAAAGCCGTTATAAGCGCGATGGGCAAATTCTCCTCGCATAACTTTTTGCACTTCAGAGAAACTTCAAAGCTCCAGATACACTTTCAAAGTTTTGAGTTTCAAAGAGTAATATAAGCTCACATAGAGCTTACACAAATAATTAGAGCTTCCAATAACTTTCCGAAAATTCAACATTTTTAATGATCTAAAATTGATCTTAAATTAAACTTGTTAATTATCTGAAATATTAAATTTTTATAAAAGCATATATTTCAACGTTGATATGTTACACTTAAATTTCGAAATATTATAAATTATTCTTGTCATAAAAAATGAAGTTTTTCGAGCAAATGTTGGTTCAAGAAATACGTCACATAATCGTATAAAGTTAACAGTTATTTTATTTTTCAAAATAATTGATTAGTGGAGAAACACCAAAAAACTATTTGGAATATTTTATAAAACTTTTGAATAAATAATAAGGAAGTATGTTTTCATGTTGTAAATTTAGTGATGTCCGGCGCCACAGAAAGGATATTGACGAGGTCGATGATCGAACGCATCAAATACTTTTTCGATGAATCGTTAATTTCGTTCACATTGGCATTTAAGGAAGACCCGTTGGCTCATCAGATACCTCAAATCAGCACGATGATAAACGTACAATGAATTTAAGATTGATTGTAGCCATTACTAAAAATTTATATCCGGTAATTTTTTTAATAATAAACTAATGAGTACGTTTCCATTTTTTAAGAATATACTAAATTTTGAACAGTTTCTTATACAAATTCTGGGCATTCTGTATTGAAAATTCGATACGATATTTGAAGTTAGGATAATTATTGTTATTATGCAAAATTATCCACAAAGTTACGTGTAAAATATGCAGATTATAGTTGGTTTCTTCGAGACGACCATCTTGAATTTTTTAAAGTAAATTTTCTTATAAAAATACATACATTTTTTCATGTTTTTGAAACCTTATTTCCAGAAATGCTAGTTACTCATTCAACGAATTTAGAAATCCCAGGAAAGCAAATTTTAGGCATTACCATGCATGATAAGTCATTTATAGGCAATATTTTTGACAAAAACTATTAAGAATTAAAAATTAAAAAAAAAATGTTATGCGTATATAGATTACAATGTATATTGAATGTACATGTCAATATTTTGATCTGTACATGCTTTAAAAATTTTACAAAACTAAATCGGTTGATTTTACAAAAAGTAACAAAAAACCTTTAAACAATCAGTTTTTTGAGGTTACCTCTACTACTATCCGGGAAACTGCCATTTTTTATTACCGATTTGTGTTCATCGGGTCAAAATACATAACAATAATGTGGTCTAAATACGAGGACAGTTATATTCCTCACTTTTGAAGCCTTTATAGATACAAAAATTGATTTTTTAAGTTTTTTTTTGAGGTTATCTTTAAAAGGAGCGTGAAAATCCGTATTTTTTATTACCGATTAGTGTTGAGCGGGTGAAAATACATAGGAATATCCATAGACCAATCAAAAAACAATATATTTTTGTGGGCCTGTTATTTTTCCTGTACGAAATTTGCAAACATTCTTGAGGCGTCCTTCTGCCCGGAAATCGACTTATGAAATCTTTGAAGACGATCGCATATATTTCGGAATTCTGAAAACGTTTCGGTGGACAACATGGTCCTACGTGGACAGGAGAATATTTACAGCTGTCTTAGAGTAACTGTAAGTTCGGTGAATGACACAAGCGGTGCCGAAATTGTACCGATAAGTGAAACAATCGCTTATCGAGTCCGGACGAGTAGAAAAGACAACGGCGATCTTGCAACCGGTCTTCCACGTCGTACATAGTCGATAATCATTCTTATTCGTATATTTTCTATTCCGTGCTTCTTTTTGCCGACGAAGTTTCTCTTCGAAGGACTTTCGACATTACCTGACGTTCAAGAAATTTACAGCGTTTTGGCGCTACCTGTAATTAATAAGTTCAATAAAATGAAGTAAGGAAATTAATATTTTAAAAAATCTAAAATTTGAGTAAATTTCATTATTTACAAATTTTCTTTCATATTTTCCAAGACGAATGTCATTTTTCCGTGTTCTGATGTCACTAAAACAAAGGAATATCGATCATTTTGGATCCACCATTTTGGATTCGCCATTTTGTATAATTCAATTCGGACGTCAGAATCTTCAACAACATCCTCCCAAAAACTCTACGTGTCGTAATTTTTCTTTGAATACACGAAATACAATATAAAAAGACTGAATTTTTACAAAATGAAAAAAAAAACAGCGAGGCACCATTTTGAAATTGTCTTTTATTAAATTAAAAATTTTTGTATGAACGATCTTATCCCTTAGATATCGAAAGCACGTTTTAGATAAGTATGTTTTGTAAAAGAAAATATTAATTTCAAAATCATTTTTTCTCTGTAAAATTGAAAAAAAAAACTCAAACAACCGTAAATGAGAGTTTTATTAAATACAAACATTTAATTTCAATATCAGAAGTATGTTAGTTTAAGTCCTAATGGGTTAAAATGATGACAACAAAAGAACTTTCTTACTAAGGTTCTATGGACCTGATTAAGTTAGTAGAAAATAAATAAAAAAAACTCACGCCCCGCGAGGGAATCGAACCTGGGACTCTCCCTTATTACGACTCCTTTGCAGTCAGCAATGTTCGCAGTAATATTAACATTATTGATAATGAAGTTCAGTTCTTTACAGCGGAATGAAAGTCCTTGTGCCTTCAAATTATTTTTGACCTGGAATAAAATAGCAATGAAAAAGTTACAATTTACAAAGGGCATTTAAAAAACACATCTAGATTAAATTATTTATGTCAATAACTATTTTCACCGCCTTTATTCAACTCCTGTCATTAAATGTCAAAAGAATCGACTTTTAGATTTTTCATGATAATATTTACATTTATTTTTCAAATGTTGAATTCAGAAGTTATCTTCATGATCCTTGCCCCCAGAAACTGATTCGTGTGTATATAAATGTAAGTAAATACAAAAGTTATTTGTAATTGTATAGACCGTGGCTTGTAGAAATGAATGCAAATGAACTTATATAAATGCAATATCGTTTGAATTCCCGATTTTGGAAATCAGCCAATATTTTGACGCCAAAATCCACTGCCGCTATATGTTTTAACGATTATTCTTCTTTGCAATAAATGAGGATATGTCCCGGTTGTTAAATTTATATTATTATAAAATTTTATTATTCAAATAATTACAGATAATATTTATAATTTATAGTTCGTTTGGTTAATATTATGCCGATATAAGCGTATAATGTAATTACTTTGTACTTTGGATAAATATAGTCTAATTTACAATATCTGTACTTACTAGGGCTTATAAAAATATAGAATTAATGTGTATCCCCTTTGTCAAATGTTTACTGATTATTCTGAAATATTCATTCGATTGTATATTTTGAGGCCCAAGTTCTATTAAATTTTGACCATTTTTATTTAGTAGAAACAATGATACATTTTAGGGGTGCAGTTATGATAAATTGTTTCTTTTTTTTTCTTAAACTTTTTTCTACATTTTTACAGTTATTTCTACATTTTGTAGTCAAAGTTTTAACATTGAAAATAATGATTACAAAACAACAAATTATATTTTCTAATTTCTTAAAAATGGTCGTTTTCTTTACATTAGTTGGATGCAAAAATGTTTTTTTTTCGATCTATTTTGTTTTCATAAAAAAAACGTATCAAAATGCGTATCAGAATAGTTCAAAACAAATATTGTTTTGTTTTGGTTGAAATACATGTCTACATTTCCAATAACAATCGAGTTTCATAACCACGAAGTCATCATTTTTCTTCTTCTTCCCGAGGATTCAACATCTTATGAAGACCATAAATAATCCGCACTAAACCTAAAAGTGTCATTCAGTAAATTATCTGGAAAGGCTGTTGATATTTATATCTTATGCGCGATAACCAGAATGAGAATGTAAACAAAGCTTCTGAAATGTAACAAATTCTAGATGAAAACACACTCGCTCATTGTAAACACTCGCGAGTCGCTACACCGTGTACAGGCGAATCAGCTGTGTGCCGGCCGCCATATTGGAAAATCGATCTATTCGAGAGTATCGAAATGAGTAAATGGGCGGGAAGTACTTGTCGCACTCATAGTAAATGATATTATCTATGTAAGTATCTTGATTCGCGATAGATTTACACCAAAATTCATGTCATTTCCGTAGGATTTTGACTAATATTATAAACCTGCTTTCAAGTCAGATCGTAAAAATAAAGGATAATTTTATTTCTGATAAGATTGTGTTTTAATATATCGATGTCCGTGACCGTAATTATATTTTTGAGGTTAGAACGATTTTAGAAATCAATGTTAATCCATTTTCTGTTGGGTGTGAAGCTTAAATACCAACCAAAATATTGGTGTCTTTGCAGTATAATGGCTTAAATGTTTGAAAGAAGGTTTAGTGAAAATGGTAGAGGAAAATCAAGTGTCCTGTGACACGAATAAATTATTTTGTAAAAATGAACTAAAATATAAAAAATCCATGCACCATAGCGTTTATCGTAGAAAAGGTACATCAATGTCGAAAGTGACTACACGTAATCATAACGAAAACACAACAAAATTTGTCTTTCGTTATCGTACCTTGACGCGATTGCCAAGAAGCGTTCGTAAGTGAAACTTTGTAAACGCCGAAGAAAAGTTGAGTACTTGAATAGACATTTGACATTTGTCCGTTTGCCTAAGATTATTTCCGACTACAATAGGGTACACACGGGCATAAAGAGTCAACTTTCGACGAGAGTCAATGACTCAAGTAACGTCTATGAACCCCACCTTGCGCCTAAACAAAGGCAAAAAGGCTCATTGAACTCGGGGTTGGACGTTAATAGACTTCGCACGTGCTGGGAGAAAATGACGCCGGTGCGTAAACACCTAGATTCGTCGAATTCGAAAATGCGATCCGTGATGCAACCGGTCGTTAAAAGCTCGTAATCGTTAATGCGTTCGGGCGTCCAGAGTATAGTTTATACAAGTTTTATTTTGAATCTTGTAAGGCTTCAGAAACGTGTGGCCGGTCGTTGACATCGCCATGATAACTGTAATCTGCCAAAAAGCACCGGTGGGCACGCCGAGACGGTTCCCGCACAGTGTACCCCGGTCACGTTCACTTCCGGATAGCCAATTATTCTCTTCCAGCGATCGGTTTATTGCCCGCGGTTTTGTCGGTTTAATCGCCTTTAAACCGGCGAATTAAAGCAAAACGCCGTACCTTGTTATGAAACCCAAATTTTGCGTCAAACTTTTGAGAGGTTAGGAAATGTACTATACATTTCTAAATTAGAGCTGGTACAACATCCATACATGAACCATCATAATGATCGAGGAAGACGACATTGCATTTCTACCAGTCTCCTGGTAGTTCAGGTTGGATCTCAGACATTCAAATTTGGAATATGTTACCTATTCTCTAAATTCCTGATTCAAAGTCATGCAACTGAAATTCAAGAATGGAAAGAAAATCAACCTTACATGGTCAAAACCGAACAACTACTAACTGATCATCACTGATCAACCAAGGTCATCACTGAAAGAATTTGGGAATATGCTTCGTTATACTAGTTTTAAAGTCATTGTGATATGATGAACGAAATATATTACAACTAAGTGTTTTTAGAGTTACATCTTAAAATTTTGTTCTTGGTGAATTCGACATAAGACATTAATGAATTGTGTATAGTTGCAGGACACTCATGGCGACGATTTAATAAATCAATAAATAAGGTCGAAAAATAATCATATCATTTCCTCCTGCAATGATCATATTAAAAAAAATCAAGATATGATTATTCATACATTACTGATGCACTTGCAAATCAGTTATAATAATAAATTAATTGTTCGGTTTCCAAACCCGTAATTTTGGTCTTTGGAATCGAATGGCTCAATTATTGTTGGATAGCTGGAGTACCGTAGGCGAGTTTTTAAATTCAAATGACGGTAAAACTATGACCAACGAACATTAAAATCTGAATTTTAGGTTTTCATATAAGTTATTTGTGATTTTACAAAGTTTTGTATCTACTGGACATTCGAAACAGGAATAATTCATATGGAAAACCATATCCAACGTAATTAGTATTCTTGTGCATTGGATTAATCGAACATTCTAACGCAACCAAACTCTTTTGTTTTATAAACCGTAATTGTGCAGCACTTTTTGTACGATTTCACGTTGTTCCAACCGTACAATTTTGATTTAAGCAACCAAACCGCTATTTTTATATGTTTGGTTTTGGTAACCAAAATAGTTATAGGACTTGGTTTCAGCATTACATTTAGGAATCTAGTCGGGAGTCTTAAGTGTACCCTGAAATTTCTACTAGAATTGCGTGTTGTTCCAACCGAGTTTAGTCAGCGTAACTAATTTATTCTAATGTCCAAATCCTTAACAAATTATATTACAATGATTACGCCGAGCACATTAATCTATGCGTGATTGTTAAATAATATTCCAACGACTAAAACATTAATAACTTTTTGGATGCAGTAGGCGTCAAATGAATATTTCACGCCTCCTGAGGCATAAAATAAATTTTACGCCTACGGATGCGTGAAATTGGCATTTTAGGCCCGCAAATCGAGGCGTAAAATATTTTTTGTCACACCACCACAAAAAGGCCATCTTTCCGCCCGGAAAAGAGGGCGGAAAGTGCCCCATTGCGTCCGTCTAATAAATATGGGGTCACCGGGCGGGAAAATGTTTTTTTCCTCTCGTTTACAAACTATTGACAGTCTTTCATCAAAAAACAATCTTAGACGCTGTGAAGAGCATTGAATGTGCTTCACTGCATTCAACCACTTTATACGCCCTAGAGGTAAGTTGGACTTCTCTTGCATGGGTGTGACAAAAAATAGTATACGCATCGCAGGCGAAAACACGCATTGCAAGCATCGGGCGACAAGTGTGACCCCCTCTGCAATGCCTCTGTTTATGCCTCTGTTTCCGCCCTTGATACGTCATGTACAATGTTTGAATCTCAGTCGTAGAATTTTCACCCTCATGAGCCTCGAGCCGGCTTCGCCGTCTCTTGGGTTCTATTGTCGAGACATAAAACTCCATTTTGCACCCTCAATACAAGAATAACTATTAAATACCAGTATACTAGGCTGTCATGTAACGGGGTCAAATGATTGTAATAGAGCTAATGTAATTGCACATTTATTCCCATATTATCCCATATGCATAATATCGAAAAAAAAGTAAGATCAAAGAATTAAGTAAAATGTTTTAAATTCAATCCTAAGGCTATTTTAGTAGTAATAAAATATTTAACTGTTAAAGTCAGCTACAAAAATTATCGATACCACTTGCCCTATTTAAAATAGTTGATCTAATTACTTATTTCTTTTCCACGTCATAAAAAAAAATTAAAAACTGTACACAAGTAAGCACACCGCTGCATATAACTTCTCTCAGAAACAAAAAAATAATTTTTAAAAAATACCAAAATAGTTGATATGGACTGTAACGGTCGTTAGTTGTTTCTTTAAATTAAGTCTAACTTAACCTCAATAACGAATGGCCTAAATTGAAATTTCATTTCAGAGTAATGTCATTGATTTGCAAATCAATTAAATAATAATGGAACTTTACGCTAAAAATAAGTTTCAGACACTTTTCGTATTAAGTATTGTAACATCCATCACTTCCATCATTCTCCAGTTTGAATTAATTATTTTCTGTTAAACTCAATTAATTCTTTACAATTGAAGAATATTTTCTTACAATGACGTTGTCATTTGATAGTCGTTGATATATTTAAAGGGTGTATATTTAGAAATAAGGTGAAGTAGAATAACATTAATGTTTTTTTTATTAGAGAAGCTCAAATATCCTTCTGAGTATGAAAAATTGTATCAGTAAAATAATTTACGATTATAAAAAATCTTAGATTTCAAATGTGCAATATATTACATATATCATTTTTTAGTTACATTTTAGTTTTCTTTTCCGTTATTTTATAAAATCTTACATCGAAATTTTCATGTTTTTTTTTACCTGGATGAGTACTTATTAAAACATCATATAAAATAAATTAATAGAAAATAACCAACACTTCTTTTTTGTAATTGAATTCATTATATACCAGCCGAAATTAATAAATTTTACCGAAAAGCAATTAAATTTAATTCAATATTCGTGCGATTTCACTCCATAATATTTAGCCATATTGAATGTAGTCCGTGTAATATATTAATTAATTAATATCCACATTGTTTCATCGATATGCAAATAATTCGATTATTCGTGTTGGTATTTTAAGAATCCGATTAATTTTCAATCATATAAATATCGACGTTACAAAAATTACCAATTACACTTCTTTGGAGGGATATTTTAGACATAAAATTGGCCTACATTACTTTCGTAAACAAACGGGATAACAAGTGTCGAAAGGAAAATACGTAATGCCAAGATCAGATACAATAAATAATATGAATTAAATTGTTTATTTAGTAGGCAAATAATTGATGGTGCATAATTTATTAAATCATGATAAGAATTCAGGTTAATTTTTTATCCAATGCGATTACAATAATTATCGAACAAATTAATTATGTAAACGACATTAATAATTGTAAGTGCATATAATTCCTTGCATATACTTTATAAATGGATGTACATTTTGGTATTATGCTTAAATAAATAATTTCAATATACTTGTATACCATCAAATATGATTGAAAATTGTAGTAAGAATTTGTACTAAGCATATCTATTTGCAATTGCTTATACATGCAGATTAATTACAATTTTAATAATATTTAGAGTTTCATTAACAATTACAAAATATTTCAATTGAATTTAATAATCGTTTTATTGTAATTATTATTTGGATTGTTAAATATTATAAAAAATATATATTGTTTAGAGCCGACTGAAGTTTACTACTAGAATTTTAGTTTTATAGTAAGTTCGGATAACAAACAAAAATGTATCCGATTCTGTCCAAATATTGGTCAAAGCATAGAATGTCTTCAAAATTGTAGTTGTGCAGCCGAATAAAGTTACTCGATATACTTACTAGTATACTAGTATATGACTGCACTCAAAAATTTTGCTGAAACCTTATTATAATTGCTGGAAAATGGACCACAAAGCAAATAAAAAAGTTATTAACTTGAATATTAGTATTATGAATATATTGCACGAGGATATAGAATAAACTGGCTGAGCATTTCGCAACATTTCTACTTACTATTGATAAGTTAATTAATGCCTTTAGTCACCCCTTAATTTAATAAAATTTCGTAACATTTTGAGAAATGGATTTAGTTGTATCTAGAGAGATTTGATAATAGCCCCCTAATTTATAGGTGAATTCGAAAAGTTAAATATTTGATTATATTTAGTATAATCGACTGCAATTGTTAACTATTACCATAATTTCGAAATATTATTTCCACCTTCTAACTACAAACATTTTTTTGGGATAACAATTGTTTTTCATTGCGTTTGTAATCAATTTGATAGAATAATGGCCCATGAGCAACGATAATAAAATGTTTGGTTGTATTTATTGTAAAATGTCATCAAATTTTCAAAAACTGTGTATCTTAAATTAAAAAACAAGTATGACAACATTACTTTATCTGTACGTTCTATTATTCGACTGAAACATACTCTTAATAATGTTTAGTAAACATTCTTTATTTTACGTCTATTTATTAAATATGATGAAAATAAATTAAACATAACTGGACAATTTTTAAGACCTTCGATAATTGGAAATATCACAACTCGTCATGTAGAAGAAGTTAGTCTGTACATTGATTTAATATAATTTCAGTGATTGAACTACATGCATATCTAGTAACATTTACCATGCAAATCTTAATTATTACAATAATACAAATAATCCTCCAATGCGATATTGAATTACGACACATGCAATATTGATTGAGTAATTTCATAAAAGCATTAATCATTAAGTTAATCACTAACAATACGTTCATTGTAAAATCAATTTTACAATTTACATCAATTTATGTAATTTTTCAGTATTTACATCCTAAAAGAATTAATTAAATAATAATGATTATTACATAAAAAGACAAATTTTCTAACAAACGGTATTTACAAAATTTCCTTTTTCTAAATCGTATTTGATATTTCAAATATCAAAATTTACTTTTCTTTGATTTTATTAAAATGGCATAGTACTTTAATTTTATGATACACTTCTCCTATTCCAAGTCGCAATAGGAATTATTACATATTCTCTAAATCAGAATGAGATAAAAACCATACTAATCTAAAATTAAAAGTGGGTTACAATCAATTAGTCATTGTTCTACTAGAAACTAGTGAGAAACTCATTTATTAATACAAAATTTATTTGTGTTTTTATTTAGTAATAAATTAGTCATTTTCATTGCTTATTAGTAAACATTCTTAGCAATTGAATCAGTCATCCACTTTTTTTATTTAGTAATTTGTAACTAAATCAGATTTATTAATTTTACGCCTTATGTACAATGATAGTCATACCAAATAATACAGCAAATACAGTAAGTATACATGTTATATTAAGGGGATTTTAAAGTAGTAAATTTAAAAAAAAATTTGTTTCTATAAAAGCAATTCTACTTTTTGCATCCTGACTTGTACACTATGTCAAAGAAGTTAATCAAGTAATGGCCGAGAGTTATTGAAAATAAATAATAATCATCTATTTCCAATATTTCTCATTCAAATCCTAATTAATTTCTTTGATATTCGTTAATTGGCCGCATATAGCAATTAGAATTATCCTTACAGAGACTGAATTTTAATAAATTGTTTCAGAAATTTGTAATTTTCGATTTTCAGCATACCTTATCAACGGAGTAGCTTAGGACCCCCTCAAAGCTTATGTTGCGTCACAACTTACGGTAATATCGTTTTTTTTTAAATAAGGATGACCAACTAATTTCAAAGATTAAAAGTAATTACTTTGTAAAGAAAAATCTTGTCTACAAGTTGTATGTTAGTTAAAATAAAAACGACCTTCATGACCTTCGAAAAATTTTTGCTCACTATTCTTTAATTTTCTTTCAGCATTTTCTCTTACTGATTAATATTTATACTACAATACTAAACGATCATAAGAGACACGTATCTAAGAACACAGTAACATAATACACGTAATTTTATTTCAGAGGGTCCAAATTGTTCAACCTATAGAGTTGGAAAACCAAAAAACGTAAATGAAAAGGAACTGTACCAATTTTTTTAAATTCGAGCACTATAAGGATAATTCTAATTATTATATTCCATCTTCCAAAAAATACCAAAAAAATTGATCCAGAATTGATTCGCAATAATTAAAAATAATAAAAATTTAAAATCTTAATTTTTTTGTAATTTTTAGGAAACTATAAATAGTAATTAGAAATGAAAATGCCACTTATTCGTAGTTTTCAAATTTTAGTATAACATTCTACTTTATCGGCAACTTCAGAATCCCTTAAAATCCTCAGTTAATAAGGTAGTAATCTATATGTAAATATATAAATTAAAAATGACCGAAAGAGTTTCTCAACATTTGAGCTCTGTAACTGCAATTCTAACCTCTATAAAGGTTCTCTTAAAAATAACAAAGAACTTCATCGACAATTCACCAAGAGTTTTCCGAAAAAGATGATTTTTGCTTATTTCTGAAAATGCTCAAACAATTCTTAATGGATTTCTCTGATATTTAATAGGATATTAATGATAGTGTGTATTAGTGATAGTTAGAATTATGGATACAGAGTTCTAATTTTGGAAAATAGCTTCAATCATTTTTAATTTTGATTCTTCAATATAGATTACTACATTATCAATTGACGACTTAGGACCCCCTTATGTAGATTTTCGTGTACATCTGCAATCAAAATTGAAATATTCCTATTATCGAAATTTGCATTGACATGTTTATTTCATGGACTTCTCAATGGAATCGTTTAAAACGTTGAAAAATGGTCAAAATATTCTTTAAATTTTTTGGAGTGGGAGTCTCACTCTAAGAAGCTCTTTCTTCACTCTCGAAGTCACTATTATGAATGAACTATAATTAATATTGTCTCCACAATATTATAGAGATAATAATTGCTCGAAAACGTAACAGTGTTCCAATCGGAGTTGCTCTTTTTTTGTTGTTGCTTGGAGTGAAAATTCACTTCATTCATGTGAATTTCCACTTTAATGAATTTAGAGACTACTAATTCCCTTGACTTTGTTTTTATTTGAAGTACTGAATCGTAAATTGCTATCAATTAAAAAGAATTATTATTTGCAAGAATGAAAAAGATTATCGATCACATAAATCCTCGAATTTCAATGCGCAATCGCTTAAAACGATCGCTAACTGTATAAAGACATCACAATTGACCCCAGGATTCATGAAATAATGATCCAAGATCTAATCGAGATCCTCGTAGGCGCAGGATCACTTATTCCGATATCGTCTACAGTCACGGGAGATAGAAGGGGGTAACGACGTCTTGATGTATATCGCGACAGATCTATAGATCTCTACGACCTCCGGTTTTCGCGCATTCGGTACTTTAGGAAACCTGTATAATTACGGCTAAAGTCGGGCCTTCTCGTCTGTGCATCCAAACGTACTAATTATCAATTCTCTCGTGACCACGACAGCACCGCGCTTCGTTCCCGTAATTATTATTGCAATTAGCTCTCACTGTGGGAAATGCCATTGTGTGTCCGCACATTACGGTATGCGAGACTTTCCTATTGCACCTGAGTACCGTTTATGGGACGTTCATTCATCGATGGAAATCAATACCATGATTTATGCATATTATTCGTAGACGTCCACACTGTTGTTAAAAATCATGAATTACGGAGGTAAAAGAATCGCGAAGGTGTGACTTGATATAAACCGGTTTGGTTGGACCAGGAAACTAAACGAATACTTATAATAACCAAACAGCGCAGATACTAAACAAGTTTGGTTATCACAAACATTTGATTTGATGCAACCAATCTTGTTTGCAGGGTTATTACACATGTACCGATTGTTTATCGGTAACAGAATGTACCGTTTCCGGCGAATCATTAATGTTTCTGCTTTTACGCATAAATGTCGGATATGCCAAATGGCTCAAAATTCTAATCAATATAAGAGAAGCTGCTTTTTCGAAATAAAATTTCTGATTTCTAAACAAATTTTATTCAAACAAATAAAAAAAGAATTTCAAATTTTAGTCATCTAAAATTTCAATTATTAAGAAATAAAGAAATAGAATTATTTCTAGATTATTAATAAAATATGTACAAAACAATTCCTCTAAATTGTAACTAATGTTTTAATTCCCAAGTACAATTATTGAACATCCAGACATGATACAGTTCCTAACCTAACTTTTGCACATAATTGACGTACATATATTGACTTGAATCGTACCCTTTGTTGTACGTTATAATAGTGATTAAGTTCATCCAAATTTCCATTTTTTGGAAATGGATCAAAAGGCATGTTTGCTTTGCCATTTTAGGATAATTTCTTTTGATTTACTTATCACAAAAATGATCGAAAATTTAAAGTGAAATGTGTTTTAAACGGATGCGATTCTACGTTTACAAAGTGGAGAGCTTTTGAATACCATATTTTGCACCACCATTGTTTACGTATCAATCCATTTAACAATATTAATGATCAACAAAGCGAAGAGGAAAATGCAGGTATAATAGACAGATTTTTAGGTTATGTCAAGACCGCGCCGGTCTCCCCCAGCAACTATCGACTTTTGTATCGAATCATCGATTATAACGACCTCAAAGGCGTCTCAAATTTCTAAACGTCTTAAATTATGAGATGAATTAGGACGCTCCCTAAAACAAGACATTCTTAAACGTCTAAGTGTCTACAAATGCGACGTTTTTTCCATATCCATTTTTGCAGTGTAAAAAATTGAAAAATTTGCATACAGTCGATTTTTTCAATATTGAACTACAGAATAGTTATTTGCAATATGTATCCAAATATTTTTTGTGTCGACCGTATGCCAATACTCTTATTAACAATAGAGCCGTACTTCAAGTTACATAATATCAGTGTAACCCACATAGAAAGAGTTATCTGAATGCAATAACGAAACTATCAATTGCCATTCGTAAATCAGCACGGAAATACTTCCTGTACCTCCTCGATCGGTCAGGTTTGTTTCATGACCGATAACATGGCAGATGAATGCACCAGAGGTAATGTACCTGCCCCGGATGAAAAAAAGGTACAACTTTCTTTACAATACGCCCATTCCCTACAAAGAGCCCAAGAGCACAGGGTGGAAAGGGCGGATCCTTAAAAAATTAAAGATAATAAATAAGAGGAGCACCTAGCGGTACCCAGTATCGATACTCGATATCCGTACCGTTATGCTCCTTTATATTGATTCCGTGTTCGAATCTATGCGTCGGTGGGAACTGATCGATTTTTATATACTCAAGATCGATGTAATTTTTTTTTTTTTGCACAATGAGACGAGAGATATTATATAACATGCAGTAATCTTCCTGTTTCGTAAAAATGTTTTGTAGAGTTGTGGACGTTTGAGACTTATGAAAGGGTCGAATTTCGGTGTAAGAATAGCAACATATTATAAATAATTGTAACATTTTGTAACGATTATTATTTTATCGATTGCCACTAATTAATTCATCGATTAAATAATTTAATTAATATATTTAGGTCAATTATAATTACTAACCATTTTCATCATTTAAATATCTTAAACAGTTTCACGATTCGTTGGTACTAACGCAAGAAATTGTACAAAAAAATAACATAAATATCACAATACAAGATCAATTTATTACTCTCTCATAGTCTGAGCGCAAAGTACTATTTTGTTCCCTATCTCGCGGTAGCAAAATAGGACTATCTCTCCCTAGGGAGCAAAATTTTATTGTAGTCATAGTTTTTTGACATCTTTCGAAAATAATATACATAACATCTTAATAAGTTGTTTACTAAAAATGTACATCTTAACTTTTCTAAAAAGTTGACATCAGATATTTTTATTAAGTAAAATTGGTCCGTAGTCTAATTATTTATATAATATTTCAATAAAGTTACTAATTTAATATTTTCAATTTTAGGAAAGAATATTTATGTTTTTTTTAGCAAATTTTCATCGAACATTTCAGTTTTTATTTCAATTGACGTTTCACATGTTCCCGTATTTACATTTTGCCCTAACCTTTCGTGAAAACTCCAAATCTTGACGCTGCAGGCCTTTGATCCTCGTCTTTCATTGTGCAAAAGGGAATACAGTGAAGTTTACGACAGCCGTAACGATCTCGGTGCTACGCATTTCATGATTTGAATAATGTACAGATTTCATACTTTGCAATTCCTACACATGCACCAGTTTCTTCAGAAATCCGTATAAGTGTACACTGTTTACTGATTTTCAAATATCAGTGAGTTCTACATCACATGCAAATTATGAAGCAAGAAATCTTTATCAAATTAATTTTTTCAATAAATTGTATTATAGTTATTTTTTATTTTGAAATATTTTAGTATTGTAAAAAAATTAATTTTTTCTAACTAATTATCGCTATTAATTTATCATTATGGCTGATCATTTTGCTTTCTTGATGATTTTTATAGTAGTTCGTAGATTTTTTTGTAAAGTAGAAAATTCATTACACAATTACCTCACATTTAAACAAATTAAAGATTATCTTTACAACTTTCGAGAAATTATTTCGAACAAATTTTCAAATTAATATAGTGAAGCAATTTTCGTTAAAAAAAATTATAATGTTGTTATTTATTTATATTGCAGAAAGTTCATTCATTCAATATTTCGTTGTGAAACTTTAGATTTTCCGAAGATTTTCAGACCATTTGAATTCTACACGAAGGTTCTCAAACAATGTTCAAAACTTGTACAATGCCGGGAAATTTTGAAACGAAGTAGACTTTTCTAAGATTTCGTATACCGCATGTTTAACTTTTATGACTTTCGAGGACTTTTGTAAATTGATCCTTCAATTTTTATGATTTTCGTCTCCACTCCCGGAAGTTCGTCCGTTAACGGTGTGAAAAATACAACCGAAGCCTTTTCACGCTATTTAAGAACACGTGGTTTGAAGGGAACAATGGAGGCTGTCTTCAGTGTAATCGTTTTGAGATCAAAACAGAATTTTATTAATTAATAAATTTTTGAAATCTTTGTTACAATAAAATTTTGTGCCATAATTTCATTAAATTCTTTCGCTCTTTTGAATTTTCTCCAATATCGAATTTTTAAAATAGTGAACTCATTCGAATTGGTTATTAGGACACTTTTTATTAAGTCATAATCTTTACAAATTTAAAGGTTATAGATTTGGTACATTTATCTTACATGTTAAGAATTCAATTAATAAGAAACTCGCTACTGGAATTATTTTTAGTAGGTTAATATGGGCGAAAAGTTTAGTTAGTAATGGGATTAAAATCCTGCTTTAATGTTTTTAACCTGCTGCATTTTTCAATTGTGAATATTATGAAATGTAATCCAAGTAACCTTATTTGATGTATTGTATATTTAATAACTTTGCATGTTAATGATGTCGTTTATTCCAAATGCTAATGAAAAATATTATCTTTGTTTCAGGTAAGTTGCGGAATTTTTCAGCATTCATCAATTGTGACTTTTACATACTGTAAGTTGTGTCTTACCAATACGTCTCATATACATAAATTACAGTTACTTATTATTCAAACTGAGACTCAAAATAAACTGCGTCAAATTATTTAACAATTAGCAAAAGTATAACAGTAATTTGTTAATTTTAAGGATATTCTATACACTCCACTTGTATTATAAACGAATAAAGACAGACGAATATAATTACTAAATATGCAAACACAAAAAAAATGTTCATGAGAACATTTTACTAATAGATTCACGAAAAAAAATCCTACAATTTTTATCCGAAATTATATATAAAATAAGTCACCTTTGTTAAAATGTCTTCACTGTACATAATTATACCGTTTCGTATACTTTAGTCGAGGTATTAATTTTCTATCTTCAGATTTTAGCCAGTCATTTATTACTTGTAAAAAGTGCACTAAGTAGAGTTAAATTTCCGATAATCTACGTAGAATAAAATATTTGCTTTAAGACCAAAGTAATGAAAACACTGCAAGCAGTAATGCCTGCTAAAGGATTTAAACCTTTTAAAACTGTTGTTTTTTAAATAACATCTAAAAATATCTTCGTTGTAAAGTGTTTTAGAATTTGAAATATTTGAGTTTATTGAACACAACCCTTCTGGATTTGTAATAGAGATAAAAGGTCATTTTAGCTGGTTTGACACATTTACTTACTACAATACTTTAAAATCCAAGAGACATTATAGATGTTTAATTAAATTTGTATGATTGAATTTCCAAAATTTATAAGTGCGGATATTTAAAGGAAAAAACGTAAAATTAATTCGGGAGTTTTTTAATATTCTCAATGCGCATCTGGCATGAAAAATATTCACATTTCATGAATTTAGAATTCTAATATACTGGTGCTAAATAATGGAAATATGGAACACAATAATGATTTTTTTGTTAAACAGTGAGCCTCTGAAAAATACCATAATATCATAGTTGCACGCTTAATTGTTTTACTAGTTTTAGCTGAAAACAACAAAGTAATCAAACATCATAGAAATCCTTGAATGACAATTTTCAAAAGAGTAATAAATTTCGTGTAACTTAAGTCACAAGAAAAATCTGTACGTCGTTATGAATATTTAAATTCTGTCACAGGCTTTGGATTAAATTTTTTTACACTTTTAAACTATTCTTACACAAAACTACAACTATTTTATTTACCTTTATTCATAGTTTGAAAGTGATCTACAGTCGTTATCAGCTTGGAAAAAATTATTACATAAAAAAATGTCTCTAATTTTTCGGTAATTCTTCAAATTAAATTGGTCATAATGCTAGTCAGAGAAGCTCTATTTTGACCCCCAAAGTTGTAGTTAACTTTTCACGTATGCATCTCGCAAGTCTATTTAATATAATTTCCTGGAAATGGAATTGTATTTGTTTATTTGAAACAATATTGTATACCTTTTATATACAGAAAAATTTTCTTGGAAATGGTAATTTTAGGACAGGTTGATTTTCACTAGAAATAAAATAAAGTCTTAGAAAACTACACAATAAGTTTGTCAACTATCGTTTATTATGTTTATTCATTTACATCCTTCGATTCAGTAGATGTGGTCATGGCCCTCTCTTTCTCTAATTCTAATGGAATATGATTGATCAGTGACAAAATAATGTAAAATAAATTTGCGATAGCCCGAAATTGATTTGTTGTACTTTTATTAACAATTAAATTAGTTAAATACTTTTCTTCCATTTAAATCATGTTTTGTCACTAATTGCAATGGGATTTGGTTCATTGATCACGTAATTATGTTCAATTGTTTTCAGAATATCAGCATAATTAGTTTAAGATGTGTAATATATAAAATAAGTAATTCTAATTCAGCCGATTATCGGTTGTATGGGATTATTTTTTTTAATTTATTTTCTCCGAAAAATTGTTCACCGGACGGGGATCGAACTCACGACTTCGGAGTGCAGTGCGTTACCACCTGAGCCACGAACCCGATATTATGATTTTTTTTGTTCTAAATGATATTTTATTATTCAATTTCAGTTCTTAAACACGAATGATAATTTTCCTCGATTCTACAACTTTTTTACTTGAAAATAGTGAAGGAATCATTAATATATCTTTATTCAATCTGTAGAATTGTGATTGATGCATAAAATATTTTTGTTTTTTCACCATGAGACGGTGTAAAATAGATCGATTTCTTTTTCATGATATGAAATATAACAAACATTTGTATATATTATTGCTACGTTAAATCTCCTCCCTCAGATTTTGCACCCGGTGTACAATATAATTCATTTCGCTCCCCGAAATATAAACACCAAATCAAATTTTGTGCCCTAGTATGACGGAATAGTATTTTTCGTGTCAAGGTCGACAATGTTATAATGTGTAACGTCGGAGATCGATATTTCATCCATATTGCATAGGATATTTTTGAATACGACAGGCGTGGGGTTCGATAATTTGCGCCCGAGATTTCAATGATGGGCACAAAATCGAATTCTACGCCCGGAGTGTTAAAAATGATATTTTGGGGTGCGCAACGTTACGCCCGTGATACGATTAACAAGGTTTGTCACACTATATGGAAAAGCCACTTGATTGGGATATTGAATAAATTGGCTGCCCCAACTAATCAAACTTAGTGCTCTGAGAATCTGACCATAAATTAGTTGGAACGACTATTTGCAGTTGGTTGGATTTGAAACTGTTGGGGTAACTATTTTATTGGTAGTCTACTATAGTACAGTAGACTATCAATAGTAGCCCTCTATAATATAAATAACAAATTAAAATAAATACAAAGGTTTTTATATGACGAATTCTACAGAACCTTTAACTTTTATAGTACGCGACTATGTATCTTGCAAACAAATGTATATCGAACTAAACGATCAAGATTCTTTTTCTACGATATATTAAAATGTTAGCCTTTATATGTTTTTTTTAAGATTTTAAACTACTGGAAATAAGAAAAACGAACGTAAAGTACGAATTTTCCTGAATTTCACAACGTACAATCCAACAATTTCATTTTTATATCACTAAAAAAAAAAGTAACTATTATTCAATCACTCTGAAAATTTTAGAGAATCTTCGAATAATCTTACAGTTGCAATAAACAAGATGCCAAGAGGGTGCTTATCTTCTAAAAAATTGTGCAGCCTAAAATGTAAGCGTCCGCCGATTATTCCAAATTCGAGAATTTATTACTTTTTTCAATATGGTTCTAAGTTGAAAATAAACATAGATTACTACCTTTTCGGCTGATGTCTTTAGACTCCCGTAATAAAAATTGAAAAAATTTAATTCTAAAATTTTTTTAATAGCGATAATAAATAATGAGTAAAAAAACTGTATTAGTACCTTATCTTTAAATATAAAAACTATCAGATATATAATATAAGTACACATGCGTCTACCATTAGGCTATTATTTAGTGTCAACTTTAACTTTATTCAACTTTATACAAGTTTATTCAAAAACGAGTTACGCCAACTCTTTCTTACTCTTGAAGTGCTGTAAAAAACAAAAAAATATGTCCCATTAGTGTGCTATTAAAATAATTTTTGATGATATTCAACATTGAAAAGTTAAAAGTTCTGTAGAATTACTCATATAAGAAATTCATTTTTTTTAGAAGAATTCTCTGGCCAGCTTTTATCAATAATTCTTTTAAATATTGATAACACCCTTAACGCATCACTAATTACTTCTTCATTAACCATGAAATATAATTTGAAAATAACATTCATTAATAAATATGACATTGAAGAATTTGATAAGAGCTTAAATATTATTTACTTTTAAGCTTTTGTATGATCATTGCACTAAGTTTGCAGAACTGAACCGCCGTTTGGATTTATGAAATTCCAATTTTTATAGTAAAACTAGACATGATTGCATACAGACGACAAAGTACAAAGGCATACAAGACTATCAAAAGGAGTTTTAAAGTTAGGATACCAAAAAAATTTGGTTAACAAATTATGTTTGTTAATTAGACACGAACTACGTGGTATAACTAACTTTAAATGATAAAGAAACTAAGCCCAGTTTAAATAGGTGTTAATAACCAACTATTATCCAACCAATTCGAAGCTGAATTATCCAACAGAGTCTTTGTTTTCGTTTCTTCAAACTTCGCGCTTCATTTTCGGGCGCAAAGTAAGATTTCGCGCACACATAGAGGCAAAATAAAAACGAATTAACGTTTTATTTTGGGCCCGGCTGCATACTTTCTAGTCAAAGACCCACATCTTTATTAACTTAATCCAAATTTTTCACTAACCAAACAGAATAAAAAATCCATTTATATTCAAGCTCGTTGGAGTATTGACTATACAAATGACAAAAATGAAAAATTTTGTTCCTTAAAATATTCGGCGAAACGGTCCATGCTGTTTCCTCTGGACGTGCGCAATCTCTTCGCGCCGGTCGAATTCCACGTGTTTCGAACGTCGTTAAAAATCGTGAATGGCACCCATTTACGGGGGCGTAAATATTTTCGCGTCTATGGTGATGCGGCACCAGCTGGAAACCTGGAAACCCCAAAGCCACAGAGTTTCCATTCAAGTGGCCTCCCTTCTTCTACCATCCGGAGGAGATGCGAGGACCTACCCCACACACTCCCTACTTACCCCTAACCCCTCAAATCCCCTCCTTCGATCGAAGGAAGGTTGTTCCATCTCTTTCTATCTGCCACTCACTGGATTGCATTGTCTTTTTCTTTTCTTCTCTATCGTTTTCTTTTGTGTTTCAGCTCTTCGTCCGATGCATTCTATCTCTGTTTCCGATTGTCTTCTCGCCCTTTCACTTCCCAAGTCTTGTTTTCTTTCTCCCTCCCCCGCTCATCTCTTTTCGTCCCTTCAGCAGTCTCACATTTTTTGCGACTCGAAATCATCCCTTCGAGTCTTGCTCTTTTTTTTTTACCTCCTGTCGTTTCATCGCCGCTTATTCTCACAGTCTCTCGGGCTGCTGCCCCGTCTTCTTTTGTTCTTCACCATTTTTTGCAATTTTTGCAAAAAAATATTTCGCCCGTTAATTCTTTTTTAATTCGCGTTGCGTTTCCTCTCGCTTGGGAATTTATAATTATCATGCCTGTGTCTTGTCGCTTTCTCCCGGCGGTTTTAGCGTCCCTTTCGCGGGCTTCGACCGCGTTCTTGAAATTTCACGACTTTTTATTGACTGCGACCGACGATCAATAATTCATCGATTACTAATTAATTGCGACGCGAGCATTGAGTAATCCTCATGACCAAGTCCCTCGCTTTCTCTTATTCAACCGATCAAATCCTTGATGATTTATTCTCTAATTTTCATTTTCGGTTTACGTTAAGTACAATGTGTGAAATAGACACGGGAAGTTGTTAATTGTTTTGCAATTATGTGAAGCTGAACATTTCATAATTAGTTTCGTATTTTAAAATAATAATAATTGAATAATATAAAAATAGTTTGTTTTTTAAAATAAAAGAAGTCATCTTAGAAACTATTTGTACCGGGATTCCTCCGTTTTTATTTTACTTTTTAAATTTAGTCAAATTAATTCCTACTTAACTATCTTTAGATACTTTAATTACTTAAGCATAGTTTCTACAATAAATAAAAAGCAATTTAAGTCCTATTAATTGTTCAGAAACAACAAATTCAACAAGAACTTTTTTCAGTATAGAAAAAATGTCATTTCATTATGACAATTAAAATTTTAAGACAACGTACAACATTTCTATTTTTATAATGAATCATTAATTGAAACTAATATAGAAAAGGAAGGAAGAAACTATTATTTCAGTGTTCTAATTTTTGAGAATAAATTTCAAAGAAAAAAAGATAAATTTTGAGAATATAATGATTCATTAGCATATTATTAACGACGCAATTATTAAAGTCAGGAATCTAAGACAAATTTGAAGTTTATTTGAGAGTTTTCTTATACGACATAAAAGAACTGTTACATGAGATTATCTAGGATAAAACAGGAACTAAAGGAAGTACTTGATGTGACTATTGTCTCATTTTATAAATACGTTGAAGCAAATATAAAAATTTTACTAAGCTTTAATATTGTAATGTAAAAGTAAATCTATAAAAATTAAAATAACTGTAAAATGATCAACTATAATTTTCTAAATTTTTATTTCGTGAAATATAATTTTAAAAAAATATGAAATAAAATACTAAAAACTTATTTATGTACATATGTTTGAAATGTAAAAGATTAAAAACGAACAAATTATCCTACTTTGTTCTCGAAATTCCTTAAATAGCTAAATTTTGTAAGTGATACGACAAAACTTGGGGGAAAAGGGACTTGTCCAGTGAAATGAAAATACAAGATAATCGATACTAAAATATTAACAGGGCGTTGGAAAGAACATTGACGAGTGCCTGTAAAGAAAAAATCAATTCCCAGAGAAAAAAAATGTTTGTAATAAAGTGTAGAGTGTTATATTTTATTTTTCTAAATATATTGAATATCTTAATATAAATATAACAATTTCCACTAAAAACTTTTTTGAACGCATATCTAGAATCAAATGTTTAATATTAAATTCTTTTATTGTAAAAATTACTTTAGAACCTTAACAAAACAAATTATTTATAAGAGTATAATTCATGTGACATTAATCGCGAGAAAATATCTTTCACGTTTTATATATTTTACGATAATGTATCAAATTCAGGATGAAAGTATTCGCCTTCCGATTAATGTGGATTTTTTAAAACGTAATAGTAGATTACTTCACTCTTTGAAGAGTGGCGTTTTAGCGTGGAAATAATGAAAGCCACTTATGGGTATGAAAAATTATTCAGATAAAACTCGACATACTGAAAGTAAAATTCCAGTTTTATGCGATATTTCAGTTATTAATTTCAAATTCACTTAACGTGAAAAAAATGAAAAGGTACATTTTAAAAATGTAGATGTGAAAAATGCTTGAAATAAATCTATCGTCTTAAAAAGAAAATTTAATGAGGAACAAAATCGAAACATAACACATAATTTAATAAAATAAAAAAAACGTGACGAAAGAAGTTTAAACATTTTTAATTGTAAATTAAATAAAAAATCAATATAAATTACACACAATGTGAAAAAAATATATATAAAAATTAATTTGTAATGCAACATAACGAATTATGAATTATTCTTACGAAATGAAAAACAATGAAAATCTAAGGCAGATCCAGAAATAAATAAAAATAAACAGGAAGTATGTTTTTACCTATTGGTAAAACCAAAAAATGTTTCTTAATCTGTTATTGTAATTTGTGTTGGGTTCATCCAAAAAAAAAAAAGAAAACTGTTCGATTCATGACATTTTACCTCAGAAAATTAATATAAAAAATCATTTGATATTCATTTTTATTGCATAAAAATGCTCCTAACGTACTCTTTATATCCTATGGATTGATCTTTTACATTTTATGAAATGAAAATCCGTTCCACTCTTAACGAATGAAAATTTACTCTTTATGACGCGATAACACATTCTCTAGTGATTTTCCAGTTTCACTCCATACGGAGTGAATTTTTATTCCATGACATATAGAAAGTACTCTCTAATTTCCGAGCAGTGAGAATGTATAGAGTGAAAATTGAGCCACTCTGACGAAAGAGTAAACTCTCGTGAGTGAAAACTCGCCCTTTTTTGGAGTTTTGAAGATTGAGAATTTACTATTTCACTAGAGTTCTTTAATTTTCATTCCATACTCTAAAAATTCCTTAGAGTGCAAAGCCACTCTAATGGAGTGAATTTTTATTCTAACCGACAGCAAAAAACAAACAATGTAAACAGTGAAAACCGAACATCTCTGATTAGAGTGAATATTCGCTTATTGTAAAGAGTGACATTATTTAATTCCTTTCTAAGAGTGAATACACTTGCTAATAGAGTGAGTGTTTTTGAAACTTTTATTTTATTTCCAGAAGAAAACTAATTTAATTAATTTTTTTTTCATATATGTTTTTAATGAAAAAATGCCTGGAATTCGTAATTCATAATGAATTATTGAAAAAATGAATTAAATATTCCATTATAATAAAAAGGGGTAAAGCAACGTTAGTTACAATATATGAGTATGGCATACATAATTGTCAGGTATAATAAATATGATATTTAGTATTGAAACGTTCCCTCAAGTTTTCTGATATAAAAAATAGGAATGCGTTTTCATAACGTGAACAACATAGAACTGAAGAGTCGAGAGCGATCCTAGCGACCGCCAGCTAAAACTATTTGTTTCTTAAGCACATTTACAAATTCACTCTTACCGTTATAGAGTAAAAATTCGACTCTTCTTACGAGAGCAAAAATATCAAGTCTTGTTAGAGCCGCATGCCACTAAATTCATGCTTACTGGAGTGATTTTCTCAGTCACTCTTTGCAGGAGTGAAATACTCACTCTAAGAAATTTAGAGAGTAGGTAGGTTGTTTCGAAAATTATGGTTATACACTACAATCGATATAATACATGTGTGAATATGGCTGACATCTTTAAAATATCAAATTAACTCTTTCAGTTTCTTAGAATAAAAATGAATTATTCAAAGAGTCTAAATTGAGCAGCTGTAGCGAAAGAGTGAAAATCGAACCACTCTATAGAATTCTTACTATTTAAAAGTTTCACTTGTGTAATTCAATTTGCGTTCCATAAAGAGTGAATCGTAAATTTGTTTTTCGTCTATTTTCGACTGAAACTCCAACTAAAACTTTTTGTACGTTAATTATTTTGAAGCGTATAAGACATTAACTAGTTATAGCATCATTAATGATTTCCAGGATTTTGAAAAAAAAATTAAAAACGAATTTACTTGTGAAGATTGCCAAAGAATATGTATAAATTGTGTAGAATGCGATATACGTTCCATGAAAACCTACCTTTTACTTTTCTAAAACACAATGAAAACCTTCGATTATTGCGTCAATAAAACAATTGAGATGTATTAAAAAGATGAATCATATCATTTATTATTGCCGTTTGACGGTTAACGCTTCTACCTGAGAAAATATTCGAAATAAACTCGAGTTTTCAATGATCTTTGAAATAGAAAGGTCATTCTTTACCATACAGAATATATTTCATTTTACGTTACTCTGTTTACTCCAAAACTGCATGAAATTTAATTTATTTTAGAGTGATTTTTCACTCGATGAGATGATTACATCGAATGTTTATATAACTCTTTTTTTTAGAAGTGTACTGTTTAATGAAATGAAATAAGTCGTTATTCACGACCATAAAAACCTTCTATACAAAATATCAAGAAAATTGAGAGTAAATTAAACTTTATTGTTCGCCATTTTGGGTCCCAGTTTTGATTTTCAAAAATTGTACACAATTTCAACTGCACTTTCGTTTTTTCAATATATAACAAACAATTACTCAAACCTGCTGTGAAAAACCGACCATTTGCGATCATATTTTTCGATTTCAAAATGATGGACCTAAAATGACAGACAAAAGGTGTAATTTACTTTCAATTTTTGTAATAACTTGATAATAAATTTACGAATTCTAAATGGCAAACCCAAAGTGGTGGATCCAAAATGACAGACAAAAAGTTGTAATTTACTTTAAAATTTTGTAATATGTTGATTGTAAGGGCTTTTGAGTAGTAGATTGTGAATTTTACGATTTCTTAATGTCGAACCCAAAATGGTGGACCCAAAATGGCAAACAAAAAGTTGTAATTTATTTTCATATTTTGTAACATTTTGATTATAATGATTTTGTAGGTCGTAGATTGTGAAATTTATGATTGATTTTATGAATTCTAAATTGTGGACCCAAAATGGCAGACAAAAAGTTGTAATTTACTTTCAAATTTTGTAATATGTTGATTATAAGGGGTTTTGGGTCGTAGATTGTGAAATTTATGATTCATTTTACGAATTCAAAATTGTGGACCCAAAATGGCAGACAAAAAGTTGTAATTTACTTTCAACTTTTGCAATATTTTGACTATAAGGGGTTTTGTGTCGTAGATTACGATATTACGAATTGTAAATGACGATCCCAAAATTCTGGACACAAAATGGTAGACAAAAAGTCATAATTTAATTTCGATTTCTGTAATATTTTGATTATAATGTTCTTTTGGATTGTAGATTGTAAATTTTCCGTTTGGACTTTCTTAATTCAGAATGGCGGGTCCAAAAAGCCCATTTTACGTTGGAATTTTGTGATATTTTGTATAAAAATGTTTTTTGGGTGGACGGACGATTTCGAATTTTCTTTGTGATGTTTCCTAATTCGAAATGGCGTACCCAACATGGCGGACAAGAAATGTTAATTTACCTTCAAATTTTATGCTATTTGTGCTTTATACAAAGATATTTTGGATCGACGATATCAAATTTTCTCTTTGATTTTTCTTAATTCAAAATGCCGGACAAGAAATCTTAATTTAGTTTCAAATTTTGTGATATTTTCTACATAAGAATTTGTATGCTCGAAGATTGCTAATTTTCTTTTTGATTCTTCGAATTGAAAATGGCGACGTCAAAATGGACGTGTAATCGTCATATATTTTCTTACTTTAATGGAATATTTACTTGTTCAACTAAATATTTTTTTACGTTACACAATTTTGTCTTCATTGGGGAAAACCACTAAATGTCACTGCGGCATATTAAACCGGAATTTTCAGACAATTTCTTCAAAATGGAGTATAAACGTGAGTGTCTTGTGAGTTGGTTTCCTCGACCAGCTGACGTTTGGTAAGCGACATTTCCCCTCTCGGTTTTCTCGGTGTCGATAAAGCACCTTATCGTGTAGTTTACTCGTAGCAATCTTTACGTGATACTTTTCCCATTTCTCTCGTCAATTTCGATCTTCGCTTCCCGTGTCCCTAGCCTCGTCTATCTCGGTCTCCCTATCAGTCTGTGTGCCTCCTCCCCCGACTAGGCCCCCGCACTCTGTCCCCGCACCCCCAAGTCGCGGTGTCTTTGTCTGGGTACCGATTTTTCTCTCTCCCTTTCTTTTTTCCCCCCTCGTCGGTTGCCTCTCGCGAGTTTTCTCTCTCTGCGTGGTGCTTCCTCGTCCCTCCGCCGCAAATGCACTCCCTTCCACGCGGTGGCTCCTTTGCGCCGGACCTCTCGTTCCGCGAACTCCCTCTCGCTCGCTCCACCGGCGGGAAATTAATGGTGGGGCTTTCTGGTCTTGCGCCGCACCAGTCAACCAAGAGCTACGGTCGCGTAAGTGTCCCAGAACCGTTTTACCGTACCGGCTGTCAGAAGTACCGGTCTGCCGGCTCGAGGGTGGCCAAAAAAACTCGCGAAAAAAAAAACCAGTTCCAATACCCCCACCAGGCCACCAGTAAAAGGGGGCCAAAACTCACCCCGAAGAACTTCCGCTTGGAAGTACGGTTAGGGGGTGAAAACTGCTGCCGCATTATCACCACAGAAGAAACTCGCGAGAGTGTTGAGGGGGTGACCGAAAAAGTGCCGGAAAATTGGTTCGCCTTCTCTGTGTCCGGGGGTGTTTTTCCTGCTCGGTGACTCGTAGACGACGGAGCTTAACGGGGATGTCGGATGTTGGCGAATGTGAGACTCGCGGATAATTCGGATGCAGCTCCGCTAGCACGAGGTCGTACCGGAGAGGAAAAACCCTGTAAAAGTGATCGTCGGGTAATAAAAGTGCGAGGGAAACACGGTGGCGCGCGTCTGTGATTTATCGAGTCTAAGTGCTGTGATCCGTGCCGATTTAATATTGCGCGATCGAAATTCGTCGCCACCAAGTGAAGGAACATAGCAGAAAATACAGGAAAATCGACGGTGGGTCTTTTTTATTGCTAAATCCTTAATAACCTGAGGTTGGAAAGTGCCGTCGACAGAAGCCCCGCGTTCTTGTGACGATTTTTGGAGCTAAAGTGCACACAATGTTTTTGGATATGTTTTGATAAAGTGCCGTAGGGTTTGGATACGTGGTCCGTTTTCATTTTTGTTCTTATCGGTGGTGAAGGAAAACAAATTCGATGGTTTTCTTGTTTGTCTTGATGCATTTCTGATCATGGATGAAAAATTCGAAAGAATTTCGCAAATTGTTCTCTTGGTGCCTTTCTCATAGAGGACGTGTAATTCGGTTCACTTCCTCTTTGGTCTGTTCTCTACTAACGTTTGTACGTGGTCCTCGAAAGTCATTCTCATTTACATTCATCGTTAGTGCAGGTAGAATCGTATCTTTAAAAAAAATTAAAATGACTGGGACATTTCTTGCTTAAAATTGCCTAACTGGACTCAAAAAGCCGTTACCGCAAAAATTTGTTGCAATAACGTTAACAAATGTTGTTGGCCATTTTAGAGTCAATCAAATTTATAAATTGTCAGAAACATGACGAGGTTAACGTAAAAACTACTAACTAAGTAGTAAGAGTTTTTGTTAATTTTACCATCTAAATAGTGACCTGGATACGTTAGGTAACTTCTATTTAGATAGTATAGCCAACTATTTAATTTTGCCATGTATATTTCAAAATTTTATTCTACAATTTCAATAATAATGGAGTTTCTGACATTCCTAACAAAAAAACAGGATCACATTTACAAATTGTCGACAAAAGTTGAACATTTTTTTGGTACCAAATAAAAGTTCACTAATTGTCAAGAAAACTTTTGGATTTGATCATTTTTGAATCACCAATTTGGGCATTCAAATATAAACAGATACAACTTAGTAGGGGTGACTTGCTGTTACAAAAAAATATTAGCAATGCATTAACACGTAAATTCTGCAAGCCGATAAGAAGTGACAAAACTTATCGGAAGTTTGAAAGTTGATAACAGTGACTTAAAAACAGAGACTGCAATGAGTAAAAACAGTAAAATTAGTAAATATTGAAATCATTTAAATGTTAAAAATGTAAAAACTATGAGAAATATAAAATTATTAACTAGAAAATGGTTGAAGAATTACCAACAATGCAGAAAGTCAATAAACCATGGAAAATTTAAATCATCAAAACACGACTACAATTGATCTAAAAAATAAAATAATAGTTACGATGACCAACTAAATTTTAGTAAATAGTAGTATATCAAAGGATTCGATCACTTTAAAACGTTTTGAATTTCACCAGCTATGGAATCACAGAACCTCCTGATAAATTATCAAAGTTGTAATGATGGACACTCATTTAAAAATGGCTACCATCGTGTGTAAAAATGGTAAAATTTAGTAAATACTGACTGAATTTCATCGACTATTGAGTCCAAGATTATAGTCGACTATTTTAGAATACAAAAATTCTATTGATGCCTAAAACTGATTAGTTCGCGTACTTCCGTTACAACTTTCTTCTTGTCAGAATATCAATACATCCATCATTTCAAATGAAGTACGTTAGGCTTTTCCTATTCTTCATAGTCAGACAGAATAGATCATTTGCAATCAATTGTTACTACTGAGTTAAACAAAGTAAAAATCCACTGAATCTCAATATTGATTCCGATCGTTTTTCATCATCCATTAGAAAATCTTAGAATCAACAACGGATTTGTCTTCACTACTGATGGAATCATAGAATCAGTTAGATCAATTGATTTGCTCACTGTGCTTCAAATCGATTTTTGGATTGGACTATCCAAGATTATCACGAAAAACATCTAAAAAATCATTTTATTCTTTGGATAGATTGATCTTGACGTGCAACTTGACAATCGGCAAAACCTCGAATCTATTTACTTAACGATCAAACGACCACTTTCCTCACCGCTCGGCAAATCTCGCGAAAACGTCATTGGCGTTTTTCCCTGATAAATTACGGCAGCGTTGATAATCGCGTCCTACTTCGACCACGATCGAAAGTGTCGAATAAAAGCGGAAATGATTTGTTTGCTATCGTAACGACGAGTAAACGATCGTGGAGAATGCGGGGCTTCCGAATAAAAATGAAAGAAGAAGAAAATCTTCATGGGTGCATCTCGAAACTTCAATATTTCCTTTCGCGTACACATCATACCCTCTGGTCTTTTTGCACTGCGCGAGGTCTTACCCGTCCTGTTATGGATATTATTAAGTAATACTAGCTACTACATACTAGCTGCTGCACGCCAACGACCGTCGATCTCCGTGTGCATTGTGCTCGCCTTATCACGCGAAATGTATGGATTTTGTATCCAGAGTAAAAAAAATCATGTTGATCTAATAACATTACTCAAATCTACACCAAATTTTACCTTTTTTGGAGCCAGATTTATATGATAAAAGTTGAAGATCCATGTCGATCATATTTGGTCTTACATGCACCTAAAAAAAGAAAATCAGATTTCATTGCTTTCGATTCATTTTGATCTAGATTTAATGTTTATTTTAAAATGATGAGGAAGAAACTTGAATGTCTTCTGTTGATCAGTTTTAATTTACGTGGAATATCTATGATTTCTTCTACTCTGATGGAAACATAGTATCTAATTTAATTTGGCCAACTTCATATTCTTTTTTCTTTGACTTATTAATAAAAATTCGGTGCAAACTTTTGCTAAATATTTTCGATCAACATTCCACGAGTTTCATCATGTCTACTTTGATAAAAATTTTATAGATGAATATCAAACTACTCCTAAAATTGACTTAATTTGATCATATTCAAATATAAATGAATCTAATTGGGTTCAAATTTAAACCAAATTTTCAGTTGGGATTCATTGATTTCCATCTACTTTAATCAAGATTTGATGAAGGTTTTTTTTAATTAATCTGAATGAGACCTACGTCGAACTTCTTTTGCAGACTATTTACGATCTGTTTTGAATAACTTTGATCTACTTTATAACGAAAGTAAGACACTTGACTTAAATCTGGTCTAAAAGTGATTTAATTTCATTAATTTTAAATATAATTGGATCTAATTACGTTTAACATAGACCCACTCCTTTAATTTGAAATCGTGAAAAAGGAGTCACTGTTTTACTATTTCAAATTGAGAGAGGATGTTTACTGCTTCAAATTTGATCAAATTAGATCGACTTTAAATTCAAACAGAAAATTCCGTTTGTATCTTAGAAAAATGTAATCATTTGCGAAAATGTCGCACAAATGTTTGAAAATTCGTTAATTTTGACTGATGTTTACTTCGGTTAAATATTATATTGTCTCTGAAGTTTTTCGAGATGCAAGGAAATTTTAAGAGTATGTTTTAATGCTGAACTGGGAAATAAGTATTGACCTAAACAAATATTTATTGAAAGTACAAAAAGACATCTTTCTAAATAGTTCATCAAATTTGCAGATTATGTTTACATTCTAAAATCTTGAACCAAACGTAAAACTTTTCTGTGTTCTTTTAAAACATAACATATCTTCATTTTAATATAAAACATAACTTCAAACAAGAACCTTGGCTTAAGTGTCAAATTTTTATCTGACTATCATGCTATTTAAAAAAATTGGGGTATTCTCAGAAGTAACCTTTGGAATGAGAAGTTTAAAATTTTGAGGCCAAGTTATTAATCCAAAAATATTGGTAAGCCTACTGTACTTAATGTTTCTTTATAATTCGTAGCCAAATAGCCAACGAATCTGTTTGATATATTCCCATACTTAACTAAGTCACAGCTGACTATAATGAGTTTCGATTGCGAAGACTAGGGAAATTTCATTTCAAAAGAGGTTCAGAAATCTGAAGATAATCAGGAATATTTATTGAAATAGGTTTTTTATGAAACTCATACATTTTATTTTTGTTTTTATTATCAAGTATTTCTTGTCTATTTTAATAATGTTTAAAAAAATGTTTAACAATTTCTTATGACAGTGCAGAAAATACTCTGATGATTTTCAAATGTCTCAACTTCTTTAGAAAATTGATGTAACTTTTATGAAAAAATCTTTTCGTTCTGACAAATTCATTTTCTAATTCATACTATAATAGTGATTATGTTAATCACTTAACATTCAAACCGTTAACATTCTTGTTATTTATTGAATTTCCTTCATGATAATATAATAATTGTTGACGATGTATTTAATAAATTTGTTTGTTTACAGTGTATTAAGCACTATTGCTACCTCAAGCGTTTAAATTTTAAATGTTGTTAACAAGTTAACTACAATTTATTGTCTACATTTAACTGTTTGTTTAACGCTAATGTTTACATTATAATAACCTTTGATTACAGTTTGCAATTTAAGGAATATTCCACTCCAATCTTCAATTTTTATTTAATATCGAAAAATATATCGTTTTAAAAGTTTTTATTTACAATTTTTAGTTATAAATATTGCTGTTCCTAAAATATAATATAGAATTTGTATAGAACTGACAATGTTCTGGAATATCTTACAATTATTTCAAATACATGTTGATTAATTAACCTATACAAAAATAATTTCGATTTTATAAGAAAAATTAAACATCTCAATAAATCTGAAAATAGTTTTCTAGTGGAAATATGAAAGAATTTTCATTCCTGCACACTTTATAAATAATTAACTGATTAAAATTTAAATCCATGCTTATGTTTACATTTTAGTAAGAATCACAAGTGTAAACATTTGTTTATAATTTCATTAACGTTTGACAATATCATGACAGAAAGGAAAAATCATCAATGAATATGGACATTTTATATTTCATTATTATTTCAGGATTTTTTCATTTCATGTGCGATATATTCAATACTACGTTTATTTAATAAAAACAAAACCTAGATATTACAGTTAAGTTATTAGTCAATGACTTTTCAAAATTGCATATTTATTAATTTACTGCATTATGACGTTAAAAATTACACAACTATAATTGATAATAAAATTAATAAAAGGTCCAAAACAATTAAGAAATTTGTCATATAAATTTACTTTTTCCAACTTTTGTTTTCAAAAATCCTTATATAGAAAACGAAAATTTGATTTTACTTAAAGAAAATATCTATACTTGTCTATGAGTCATTATTGCATGTAATGTGTGAGTCACACACAAATGTTTAACGTATATTATAAATAAATACACACACCGACCGTTGTTTCTAAATTAAGTTAAAAATTATAATTTTCATGTATGATAAAACGTAAACCTACACATTTTAATAAAGGAGTTAAAATTATTAATATATTTTTATAATTTGATATAGAAGTAAATATACGAACTTCAATTGTAATTAAATCCATGTATTATTCTACAATTAACACATAATTATATGTTATCAGATGTAGGGATATATCATTCAAAGGGATCAAAATCAATACGTAATGTATACACTATTACATAACCACAATTTAATTGTACAAAGCGAGTAATTTTGTATGATTGTAATTAGAGGTAGTTAATTATGATTGCAATTTTTTCCTAAACTTTCTTATAGAGGTTAAAGTAGTGTATGTTTCTTATCTTAATTTTGACATAATAAATGATGTGAAACATTTTACTATTGCAAATGGTGATTTATGATGTATATGGTAATGTACTCGCGTAAATTATCGGCTTTACTACACTAAAAGTGTTAAAACACACACTGTTTACTAGAAGTGATAAACTTTGTTATAAAGATGTAAACGTTATGTAAAAAGTATTCGTCATACATCAAATTACTTAAAACACAGTGTCTAAATCTGATTTAGTTAAAAATTACTGAACTAAAATATTCATTTTTTATTTTTAAATTAGTAGAATTTTATTACTAAATTAGTAGTGAATTTGTTACTGTTTTCTAATAAAAAATTACTAATTCATAGTCCGTTTCAGATTACTAGTTTTTAGCGAATTCACATTGCTAAAAGCATGTCACAAAAAATCAAATACGAACAATCTTACTAACTAAAAGCATGTAAATTTACACTGAACGATTTCCACGAAAGCCAAAGACCTCTTGTCAATATATTTTTAATCCGATACCGATTAACTTTACATCGATTTATACGTCATTAAATCTATGATTGAAGCCATTATTGACACATACCACTATTGCGTCTTCAATGTTGGTTTGATTACAGCTAATTGTGGTTTTGTTACGTTCATGTAAAATATTTTACAAATAAAGAAATTATGATAACGATCTATTCAAAGTATAAATTCTTACAAATCAATTTATTACTTTTATTAATAGATTTAAAGGTTCGAGAATAGTTTTAGAAAATTGTACTATTATGTCGGTAATTCATGTTCTTTTTGGGATTTTAGTCCATTTAAATAGTGACCATTTATGTCATTTTTAATTTTATACCAAGGCATTTTAGAATGGTATTAAATGAAAATATTCACTTTATTATAAAAAGATACATGAAATGAATTAACAAAAATGGTAGATCCATGTGCCGTTGCACCTTGTTGGCATGTAAAGTAGAAAAGTATAGTCGACGAATCTAGATAAACGCTGAGTAAGAGCAAGCGGGTACAATATTATTATCTCGTTGCAGTGCGAAAAAAACTTAGTGATCGATGAGGCTTACCTAATGTGATTTACAAACGATTAGTCATTCATGATCGCGAAAATGTGTGTGTCAAAATTCGATTTGTTCATTCCCAACGTATCAATTAGAAAAAGTCGTCGATTAATATTAAATGGAAACGCGTAAAATTTCCCATCAGCGTTTGATGTTGATCTTGCGATCAATCATACTAAAATTACTTAATGATTAATTATAATCTTTCATCTTCCACTCGGGTAATTGATTTATGTAATTAGTACACCGATGATGGGAAACGATTAGATTTCGATTTACAAATTTTATGTACTAACTAAAAATGAAAAGTTTTTAAAATAGTCCAATCGAAGAAACATTTAATTAGTGTCAAAAGTGCATCGAAAGGTTTAAATACACGAAGAACAATACGATTAAAATCAAATCGAAAGGAATGATTGAAGTCATCTTCGATTATTTTGGTAGTAATAAAAGCATAATTACATTTTTCCGTATCGTTTCATCAATTAAACTGTGTCATTCATTACAAGAATGAAATCAATACCTACAATTAAGTTAACCAAAATTAAATTTAATTGAATTCAACGACGAGCAATACGTTATAGTTTATATTATATTCTTTGAAAACATAATGTATTATATTGTGGAATAATAAATACGTTAACGTGATTACTTTCGTAATTTTAAATTTAATCGGTTTGAAGTTCATTCAATTTTTTCTTTCTTAGATTAACGGACGTCATTCATTTGTCGGATCTATTTACGAAAGAACTGGTTGCCTTACTTACGTTACGTAGCGAAATAATTGAAGTAAACTACTTAAAATTTCAGCTAATTACAAATTTACTCGGGATTTAATAACATATGAAAAATCAGATTTTCAATTTAATGTTAACTGCATTCAACATTTCTATCGTTCACAATCATATTTTTGTCTAAATAACAAGAATACTTTTAACATTAAGATAACATAATAATATACACATGAAAGAGAATAACATTTTTATTTTTCAGCTTTTTTTTATTAATGAGAAAAATTTTTATTTTATTAATTTTTAGTTGTTCTAAAAAATGTTTTAAAAGTATTTGAAAAATCTGAAACAATTTTAATCACCTCACAACAAAGTTCAAATAAAGTAGAAACGTTATTTTTAACACTCCGGGAGTAGAAATCGATTTTGCGCCCTGCATTGGAATATTCGGATGGATTTCGAATGTCTCAACTTCTTTAGAAAATTGATGTAACTTTTATGAAAAAATCTTTTCGTTCTGACAAATGGTAATTCATTTTCTAATTCATACTATAATACATTCAAACCGTTAACATTCTTGTTATTTATTGAATTTCCTTCATGATAATATAATAATTGTTGACGATTTATTTAATAAATTTGTTTGTTTACAGTGTATTAAGCACTATTGCTAGCTCAAGCGTTTAAATTTTAAGTGTTGTTAACAAGCTAAATACAATTTATTGTCTAGATTTAACTGTTTGTTTAACGCTAATGTTTACATTATAATAACCTTTGATTACAGTTTGCAATTTAAGGAACATTCCACTCCAATCTTCAATTTTTATTTAATTTCGAAAAATATTTCGTTATAAAGTTTTTATTCCCAATTTTTAGTTATAAATATTGCTGTTCCTAAAATATAATATAGAATTTTTATAGAACTGACACCTCACAATCACCTCACAACAAAGTTCAAATAAAGTAGAAATGTTATTTTTAACACTCCGGGAGTAGAAATCGATTTTGCGCCCTGCATTGGAATATTTGGGCGCAAATGGTTCAGCCCCACGCCCGTCGAATATCAGTAATTCCACCCTTGTTACTTAACACACTATAATAAAATACTGCAATTTATAAATAAATAACATAATTTTGTTACAAAATTAGACAGTTCTAAAGAAAAAAGGCATTTAAAGAAATATGCTTATTTTATGATTAGCACGAATGAATTCTATTAGGCTGTATTTAGCTTTGCTTTTCTGCATTATTGATTAAGTTTATCCGTATTGTGTTATATATAGTATGTATTTTTATATATTTTAAAGATTTCACGATAATATATACATAAAACATTTTTTTAAATTTGTTTAGAATTACTTAATGCAATATATAAAATATATTACTAAATTACCATGGCTAAAAAAGAAAGAATATCTATTTTTACGAAAGATTTATTAGAAATATTTACGTCCACCGCCGATCTCCCACGCCATTTTTCGAGATTTCAAAAAACAGAAATTTTTTTTTGCATCCCAAATTTAGCCGGCAATATTTTCGCCGTTCGCCTCGGGAGATTCCGAACGGGAAACGTAAATTCGCCATAAATCACGGCCGACGAAAAGATCGCCACCATTTCGCGGGGCGAAAAGCTCACGCGTGCGACTTGCGCGTGATTAATTCCGGCTACGCATCCCCGAGTGCAAAAACCGGGAAAAGTTGGCCGGTCCGGCAAAATGCCGTCCCCGGCTGTAGTGACGTTACCAGTGCCGCGGATTCGTAGTACGGCACTGCAGTCGGAGTATGAATTATTTTCGCTGCGGGGGCATCGCATCTTATGTAGGTCGTGTACACGTAGTTGTTCTAGTGCAGCGTAGGACTACACCGCGGAATAATGCACGACTTGCCCATGCAACCGGACTAACCTAATCTTACAGTTTTTTTAAAAATATTTTTGCCATTTTTCTCATAGATTTCCTTTAAAAAATAGATTTTATATATAATTATATATAATTTTAGGAGTGATTATATATAAAATGCAATGTAATATTTTTACTAGTCTTAATATTATATATGAGGCATATATTTACTTCACAATTACAATTATATATAAAGTTTTATATATAATTATATATAATTTTAGGAGTGATTATATATAAAATGCAGATATATAATTCGGTACTATTGTTATTAGTCTTAATATTATATATAAGGTATATATTTACTTCATAATTACAATTATATAGAAAGTTTTATATATAATTATATATAATTTTAGGAGTGATTATATATAAAATGCAGATATATAATTCGGTACTATTGTTATTAGTCTTAATATTATATATAAGGCATATATTTACTTCATAATTACAATTATATAGAAAGTTTTATATATAATTGTATATAATTATATTCAGTTTAACGTGATTGTACATAAATATATACGATTATATATAATAATAATAATATT
This sequence comes from Trichopria drosophilae, assembly GCA_030407085.1. Taxonomy (NCBI): domain Eukaryota; kingdom Metazoa; phylum Arthropoda; class Insecta; order Hymenoptera; family Diapriidae; genus Trichopria; species Trichopria drosophilae. The sequence continues at coordinate 94,631,977 of CM059586.1, read as the reverse complement.
GATATTCTTATATATGGTTACATTAAAGTATATATGTCAAAACATGCATGCAGTCGTTTATATATTATCGTATAGAATTATATAATAACCCTTTCCACCCAAGGTAAATTGATGTCAGATTAGATATAATTACACATAAACGGATCCTTCCATATATAACTTTAAAAAACAATATAAAATACCTTGGTTTATATATAATTATATATAGTTATATAGTCCTAATCTATAATCAATAATATATAATCATATATGACTGTATATTTTTATGTATAAAATCACATCTCAAATTATATATATATGCCTTTAGATATATTTCGATACAAATGTATATACGTAATAATTGTCGATTATATATAATTGTATCGGATATGTAATATAACATTCTGATATAATAGTAATATATAATATAATACAATAATACTAATAATGCTACCATGTATTATTTTATATATACGATACAACTATATATTATTGTCAATCAATAAGTTTGTGTACAAATTCATACCGTCAGATATAGTTATATACTACTAATCTATATATACACATATATATTCGAGATATTATTATTACTATTACACTATATATAATTATATATAAAGAAATCCGTTTTGTATTGTTTTATGTGGTTATATATGACCGTATTCTTCTATGTGTTAATATATCTAATCCAACATATCTCTTGACCACTAATGGAAAATGTTATATATAATTATACAATTATATATAAACAGCAACACATTTTTTACATATCCAGTAGTACTGAATTATATATAACCAGAAAAACGTATTACATATAATTATGTTTGCTTGCTATATGTTTATATATGATAATATAAATATAATTTTACACTTTCGATACAATTAAATAAAATGCAATCAATTATACATTACAGCCTAAAATTTATCACATTATATATATATATGACAGAACATAATCATTATAAATATGTCTGGAATTCTATGTAATTTTATACGATCTATTTTCCATGATAATTGAATGAAATTATATTTAAAAATATATAAGATTATATATTTTTTAATTTTCAGTCATATTTGAGCTGTGATAGTCTAGATTATAATTTAGTGACATGGAAACAATTTTGGAAAGAACAATTTTTATCTATATCTTACATTTACCTTATATTTTTATATTAGTGTGGAGATTTTTCGAGATAAATACATTATATATAATTATATATAGTTTGTGATTAATTTTATAAATTTACTTAATTGTATGTAAGTATATATAACGATGATTAATTTTTGCCATAAACTGAGATCGTAAATTATTATATATGGATTTTGCCAGGCATAACTATACATAATTATATATAACTAATCAGATCATCCGTAATTCAATTGATATCAAATTCTTTGTCGAACAATACTTCAATATATTTTTAGCAATTCATGCAGAAAATGCAATTATTATTATTATTGTCGTTATTGACAATTATGCATAATTGTATTTAAAATTGTGTATATTTTATACTATAAAATATTCTAATACTGTACAGTTTTCCTCGGGTATGTTTAGATAACAGAAATTAAATTTGGATTGTAGATAATCATGTATCGTCATATATGGATCTCGGCCGTAAACAATTATGCATAAACTGATCCAGTTGTATATAATTATATATACTTATACTTTTGACACGGTCAAAATCGTATACAATAATATTCAAATAATACAATGTGACTCACCTTTTGGCAGCTACAATTTGTTTATTTTTGTTTGTTAATTAAAGAAAATACGCAAATAATAATAATATTAAACGATATTGCAAATATTTACTCGTTATGTGTTGTTATATGGGGACTTTGAAAGTTCGTAACAACGTATAAACTGACCCAATTAATATATAATTATATATAACAATATATAAATAGATCGGTTTATATATAATTATACATATAGTTTAATATCGTCAAAATCAATATAGTATAGTATTTAATGTTACATAATCGAATTAATTTCTTGCGTACTTTCGCATATATAACTTTATGAACTTATATATAAAAAATGTTCAAAAAATGATATAAACTTATATATAAATCAATTGTTCAAGTTATATTAAAACAATTTATCGGTAGAACTGTTTTTATTCTAGAATTATTATTGTCTTTATATGCAGTTGTATATAATGTTAACTTTTTTTTTTAATTAATGCAATTCCGAGGAGAAATGTATTATATATAACAATATATAATTGTAGATACATTATACATTACATTACATAATTGTACACACGTATATACATTCGTATGTCATTTTAATACATTATATATGAGAGTATATTATTATGTATAGATTTAGATATATAATTATATACACTGTGCTCCAATTGTATTGCTGCATATAAGTGGAGTATACTGGACTCTTTTATATATAATTATATAAGTCAAATTCCATATATATAAATGATCATATGTTATAATATATATATATATAATCTATCTACAGTTTTATTTAATTCGTTATAATCCATTTTTGAACGGTCATATATAATTATATATAGTTGTATAGGTCAAGATATATACCAACACTCAAATATACATGAATATATCTAAAATATACATAACTACATATGACCATATATTACTGTATACAATGGTATCTAAGATTATATACAATTATATATAACCTATTTTTACGGATTGCTAAATGTAGTATTGTCGTAAATTTTGATTAGTTACTGAATTTTTTTGTTAATGCATTAAAAAAATGACTCATTTATACAATAATTTATTTATCAATATTTATTTACTTCTTATTGTTTGTGTCTATCGTACAAAATATAGGAAACATATATAAAAAAAACCATTAGTTATTACCTACCCGGGAAAAAATGGATTATATATAATTATATACAATTTTTGATACAATTAGATCCAATTATATATAATAATATATAATTATATATGTTTATATACGATTATATACAATTATATATAATTTTTGATACAACTAGATCCAATTATATATAATTATGTATGGATTTTGGCAGCATATAATTATATACAAAGCCGTCAATTATATACAATTATATATGCTAATATATAATTATATATGTTTATATACGATTATATATAATTATATACGGCCAAAATCCATATATAATTATATATAATAATATATAATTGGATCTAATTGTATCAAAAATTGTATATAATTATATATAATCGTATATAAACATATATAATTATATATTATTATATATAATTGCATCTAAATTTATATATAATTATATATAATCCATTTTTTCCCGGGTATCCAGTCATAATATTTCCAAATGGTATTGTTAGCATCTAGATATAAATAGTAATATTATCTAGATTTGATTCAACCGATAACTAGTGTTTTAAATAGATCTGTCGTACATTATTCATCAGGAAATTTTTCTGTTACGAAATATGACCTGAAGTAAAAACAATTTTGTTTTTATTCTTTGAAGTCATACCGATATTTACCTTATGAAATAGTTATTTAATGGTGTTTCTAAACATGTGAAATTAAATTAGTTGAAAAGAAATTTTTTTAAACTTGTACATTTATAGGAAAGATAACCTGTGAATAATTCAACCATCAACAGTGGAAGCGGCTATAGATTTTTACAGAGTCATAGTTGAACCACTTTTTCACTTATTGTGCAGTCGTGACGTTTTTTTATAGCTTTCGTCAACTGATAATTTCACCCCCTCCCCCTGAAATTGTACCCACGTGGTTGTTATTAACGTCTAAGGAATGACGTTTGTGTCAATCCTCACCACGTAAAGAGGTTAAAAAAAATCGAGTCGCATATGTCGGATTAATTCGCTGATCGATCGGTGGGTAAAATTGGTCCCTTTTTGACGATGTTACGAATGGTGTGGATCGGTATTAAAAAATCGACCATTAAATAGTCATTAACGCACCGGGTCATTCATCCAGCCGAATCGATCGGCGGAAATATCAAAAGCGACACGTGTGCGGGTCAATAAACCCGTCGGTTCTTCGTATACGACAAGTGACGTTACGTTATTTATTCACGTACCGGCAAACTCGCTGAAAATTTACTCCCGGTAGCGATTTTAAGGCCGCATTTCGTAACTTGGTGTTTCGATCTCAATCAAGATTTTTGGTATCTCGCGAATGACGTATAGAAAAACGCAGTACATATTATTTAGGTCGTGATAAAAACAAAAATTGATTGTTTTCTAAGTATTTTTTAAAGTAATTTGTATATTCATTTTAATAATTTCTTTTAGTCACATTTCTGTATTAAGTATTTTGAGGAAAGTGAGTTACTTTAAATAAAATCTACAGTTTTCTAAAAAGTGACTAAAAAAGTCAGCTTTATTTCAATGGAAATTTTATTACAACTGATGCCAAAAATTATTATGAATTTAAAATATAATGAACGTAATTCAGTGATAACTAATAAAAGAAATTTTAAAATCGAGGACAAAATATTAAGATATAAAACGGGTGACTTGGTTCTTATTAAGTCCTAAATGAGATCAATTACATCGACCTGATTATAATCCAAATAGATCACACAATTAAAACAGTTACAAAAATTGTTTATCGTTAATTAAAACTAAATTAAATAAATCAAATATCTTATTTTATTTAACATCACCTGTAGTTCTTGTTTTATCTAAAAAAAATATTAAATTCACTCTTAAAACAGTTGAAGATCATAAAAATCTAATTTTTCAAAAAATCAAAATTTAGAAGGCAAGAAAAACAGTAGATTTTAAGAAAAGAATCTCACTTCAACAAAAATAAACATTCAATCCTTCTCCAGTAAGAGGAACAAATTCCCTATTCGATGCGAATTGAGTTTTATTCTTTCTCTGTGAGATATATTGAACTTAAAGTGTTGAACTGTTGAGTAAATTATTATAAAAAAGTGCCTGTGTTTCAGCTGAGATTTTTTAAATTAGCTAATAACTTTCATCATTACATTTCAACGAATTTTTTTAAATTTTCGATTATTAACGAATATTGGAAAATTTAGAAAGTTAAATTTCCCAGATGTTTCTAAATATGGCACGAAATTAAACAAAGCGTCGATCAACGGTATCAAATGGAGCTATTATAACGAGCTCAGAAATTATAATTTCATTTAGCGATCGAATGGTCATTTCATATTCATCACACATGGGCAAAAATACACTGGAATTTATTAATTAACAGTTATTCGTTGTGATACTGTGACAAATGTTACGTAAAAAGCAGAGAAAAAAGGAAAACACTAAAAAGCTTGATACATGAAAGCAGAATTATCAGTTATTTCGAATTCGACGGTTTTTCTTATTTGTCAGTATACAAGTAGTTTTGAAAAGTCCTTATCAATATTTATTGTATTCTTTTTTTATGATAAACATTTAGAATATTTGTACCCACTTTACATTATTCATTTGACCGATTTTTTTCATTTGTATTGCAGAAAATGTACACCGTTTAAAAAATTTAATTCTCAGATATGGAATTTCTTTTTAAAATTTTGTACTGACGATGACATGCATTGAAAATGTCTAAAATTGACACTTTTATTCAAGAGTTTCCAAATTAATAAGAAGTGCTATTCAAAATGTCATTGACTGAAATATAATACAATTTGTCGAAAACAACAGAACAATGAAAAGTTTCGAGTAATATATAACAATTCGATACTTTATAATATTTATAGCAGTAGAACTAAGCAATCGAATATTTTATACGATGACGATATTATATCATATTCTAAAAATATTACAAAACTATATTGAACAATTTTTAGAGATAACTTTGAATTTCTTTTTAATTAAAATAGTAATTTGTTAATTTTTGTATATTTGGTCTTAATTTAGTAAATGTTTAGCATAATGCATAACGTCTTTCATAAACTTCTGAAGACGTGAAAAAATATCGTATACAGTTTTATGTATTATATTAATTATATTATAAACACGATTTTAATAAAGACATTGATATTTTCAGTGAAATAGATGGTCTCAACAAAATACACTTTATCTACTTAGAAAAGATATCAAAAAGAAAGAGACTTGGTTATCTTTCAATGATTCGTCAAACTCTGCGGTAGCGTAATGATTAGGACGTCTGCTTTGTATTTCGAACGTCGCGGGTTCGAATCCACCTTCCACCCCGATTTTTTTTGCGACTTAATTTATTTGTTGAGTGTAAATATATATACAATTATATATTACTGAATAGCAATGTATAAAGTATCCTAAAATTCTATACAGGAAAAATTCATATGCAAATATTTCATTTTTTTCTCGTAGGACCAAAATCCAATGTCGAAACGTCAAATTTATTATTAACAATCTTCATCAGCGATCTCCAAAATCGTAGGTTCGGGTTCAAAATCGCAGGAACCACAAAAAAAAATAATTTTACGTATACATTATAAATAATCGGACCTTTTGTGGCCATTGTAATTTTCCTTTGTGTATTTATTTATTTATTAATAAACGGATCAAAGGTCCTTTACAAAATTTTAAAACTAAAGTAACTATTTTTACCTAGGAAAAAATATATTCCAAATAACAGAGGCACTTTCTTTTACATGTTTAAAAATGTTCAAATCATTACGGGTATTGGGCAGTTAATTATAAGTTAACGATCGACACAAGGACCGAAGAGAAGTTAAAATAGTATATTTTGTTACAAGTGTGTGAAAGGCCATTTACCCACTGATAATAATGCACTCGACTCTAATCTCTTGTAAATCATTGGAATATGGAAATCTACTGTTGTAATAAAGAATACTTTCTAGCACAATGCGGGAAATCTGTATTTCTTCTACAATACATTTCGGTACAAGTGCGTTAAACATGATTTCCCGCACGAATAATGACGGACGAATACCGTGTCACTCGTTCGAATGGAGTAATATCTGCCCGTATGACAAACGATATTTTTCCTAATAGTATGCAGAAAACCTGCTGTCTGCAGTAGTTTCAATTCTTATACATCTGGGGGAAATTGATTTTCCCACACTAGGAACAGAAATACCGTTTGTTGTAACTGCAAGCGTTTTCCTCCCCAATGATTTACAAGCGTCTTATGTTGAGTCAGCTGCTTGTACAGTGGGAGAAATTGCGATTCTCGCACTCGTAACAAAATATACTATTTTGATTTCTCTGTGATCCTCGACCCATAGTTCTTGCACTGTTTTTAATTCTTGTTTGTGTATGCGCTGTATTAATTACAATAATGCACTAAAAACAGCACGGGAAACATTTTCCGCACACTATTGGACAAAATATGGTTCGTCACGTGCCGAGTTATTCATTACTCGTGCGGAAAATAGCATTTCCCGCACTGGCAATGAAATGTACCATTCCCGCACTAAAAAGAGCGCTGCAAATATTACAAAAGGTACAAAAATAAGTACCAAGCTCCATAAACATATATCCATGTCGAAAAAAACGTAGGGTGATTAGATTCCGGATCCGGTGCGATATACGCACCGCAAGTTGCTCTCAGGACAAATTACGAAGCGCAACCGCAATTATTCGTTATCGTAATGATGTACCGGCTCTCGTCTAATATTCATTGCTCGCGTGCGCGCACCCGATAAGTGGTTACATGGGAAAACACGAGCACATCCACGTGGACGTCCGCATACCAACGGTGGAGGCGATAGGTGCTCCAACACGTGTGCGTGCGCATACAGCGCGCATGCTCTCGCACACCGCGGCCCCACGTGTGCATACGTGCATGCCCCATGCCGGTGTGAGCGAACGGCCGAGGCGAGGCACTGGGCTACTAGGGCTGCTTGAATATAGAGCATGCACGGTCCCATATATATACATATATACTATAACGCCTAGCTATATAGTCCAGCGCCACACTGTCGCTCCACACCCGTGCACCCGGCATTCGGTGCATGCATGTCTACAGTACCATTCATAAATACCGACCAACTTTCAAAATTCGAAATTCGATGTGGTAGAAGGATCCAAATTGCAATGAAAGCAGCTAGGAGTTCGTTTTCGATGACAATCTAATCTGTACAGGTCATGATAGTATAAAGAATATCCAATAAACAAAAATATGAAATAACTAAGAACAGACAAGTATCTTTGGATTGTTAGATAACACTTTTTGTTCGTTTTTCTATTCCGAACATTAATGTATATAACAAATTACATTACCTCGTAAAGTTTCTTGTAAAATTTGGCGCCAAAAATGAAATTAAAATTTTTTTGAACGTTAATAACTTAAAAACTACACAACGTAGAAGGTCCTAATTAGATTCAAATGAAAACGGTGCTTCTGCACTTTGCTTTCTGTAGAAAATATAGCGAAGAGATATTGAATGTTTGTTTATTTCCGCAAAATGCAATTTAACGTTAGTTAACTATCTCGCTAGAGCATATTCCTTATCGTTATCAGCCTCGATTCTGCTCATGCATGAATGTGACGAGAGCATGCGACTGTATATCCTCCCGGAGAAACAATTTCCAAAAAAGAAAAGGGAGAAAACGGGTTTTTTGGCGAGATTGTGAAGGAAACGCATACGAAGCGTTTCTTTGGATTGTTAGATAACACTTTTTGTTCGCTTTTCTGTTCAAAACGTTAATGTATATCACAAATTAGATTACCTCGTAAAGTTTGTTGTAAAATTTGGCGCCAAAAACGAAATTAACATTTTTTTGAACGTTAATAACTCGAAAACTATACATCATAGAAGGTTCTAATTAGATTCAAACGAAAACGGTGCTTCTGCACTTTGCTTTCTGTAGAAAATATAGCGAAGAGATGTTGAATATTTGTTTATTTCCGCAAAATGCAATTTAACGTTAGTTAACTATCTTGCTAGAGCATATTCCTTATCGTTATCAGCCTCGATTCTGCTCACGCATGAATGTGACGAGAGCATGCGACTGTATATTCTCCCGGGGAGACATTTTCCAAAAAAGAAAAGGTAGAAAACGGGTCTTTTTGCGAGATTGTGAAGGAAACGCGCCCGAAGCGTTTTCTCGTAACGCTCTCCGGTGTGTCAACAGCCGCCAGCTCGACACATGCACCGAGTGCATGCAGAGTGCACGTAGAGTTCTTCGCTGGCCTATATAGTGGAGTATAGAGGCGATATGCTGGCGCAAGCAGGGTGGCGGACTGGTGGTCGCGCGTTAGCGAGCCGCTCGATAGCGAAGTGCGGTTCCCCTCGACGAGCTTTCGTGCTTACGACTCCGCTGCAGGCTTAAAGGGAAACGTCCACGTCGCGCCGTAGGTTGGTAGGCCTGTTCGCTATCGACCGCTGCCCGCCTCGGCTTCCTCCGGTAAAAACGTCCCCTTACCCCCCGCCATTTTCAATTTTCCGGTTCTCGCTCCCCCTTAACGTTCCGACTCGATTTTCCTCAGGGGGAAAAAAGCTCCATTGCGTTTTCCTTCACCAGCGACCGTTCGATTCATTCGTCACGAGGGTACGCGTGTAACACAACGACGTATTCCGTGCTCGCTATTGATCCGCAGGCTCATGGGAAAATGAACTTTCCACGGAAATTTGGAAATGAGTCATGCTGGAGAAAGGGAATTATCGTCAAAATGAAAAGACCGTATCTCTATTTAGACAAGTCCCCTCGATCAACAATCGTTATTACGATCCAGGGGACTTCGGCCAGATGTGGTCTTTTCCCATCATGAAATACTACGCGTTTCAGTGTAATCGATACGTTTGAAAAATACATTTTTCCTTTGGGGTGTGCTACGCCTTTCCTGCCTGGTAAATCAGGAAAAAGCACACGATTTGGATTTCATATCTCTCGCCTTCAAGCTGCACATGCGGAAAATGTAGAAAAATGTTGAGAGTATTACATTTTTACGAATATTACTGAACATCCTAAAAAATCCGATAATTTTTTTTACAAAAATTACTGAACGATAGACAAAATATAGCTTTCGATAAAAGCTTCAGTAATGTTCATGTTCAATTCTCCATCGTTCGAACGAAAAATTTTAAGAAAGTAAGACTTCATTGCATCGGTATTTTTCGAAAAGAAAATTAACGACGAAAAATTTGTACAACAAAAAAAAATCATTTTTATTAAAAGAGTAGGCATTTTTTAGAAAACTAGACTGATTAGTAAAAACCACTAATTCATTTGTCCAATTTCACTAATTAACTTTCCTAATAAGGTATTAAAAAATGCAAAATAAGTATTTTAAATTAGTACAATATTTCATTAATGAATTGGTAGTTTTCTACTCTGTATTATACAAGTAATATATTAGTATACTACTAATTCAATTATTCATATACTTTTCCCTCCAATTAGTAGTTTTTAACTTCACCCTCCTTGAAAACTACAAGTTTTAAATAAAATTGAACATTTTCAACGATACTTCCTAAATAAAAATGAGCAAAAAATTACTCATAAATGTAAACTGGGTTACAAAGAATTACTCAATTTTGTACCAAAAAATACTACAAATTTACTAATATATTAGTAAAAATATACTAACCTAATAATAAACAATAATATTTGACTGATGAAATAGTAAAATTTTCCTTTTTATTAGTAAAATTTATCACTAATTGAATAAGTAACCCACTTTTCATGTACCAATTAACAGTTTTCAACTAATTTAAATTTAGAGAGGAGAAAGAGAAGACATGAGATCCGAAATTCTGTTTACTTCGCGAGCTCTTTACTAATTGACCAGACAAAAAATATGCAAGACCCTCATTAGGTGATTCCCAAATTATAAATTTATTTTTATAAATCTTTGTTGTTATTTGTTTATCATTTAAAAAAATTAAAATGCTATTTAAAAAATGCTTTAAACTTAAAATAATTTGAAGCTTTTGATAAAGATTCTTCAGAACTTCCTAAAAGAAATCTCTGAAATTATGAAAATAACATTTCTGTATCGAATTATATTCAATAATTAACAAACAATTTATTTAAAATAATGTCACTGAAGGAATATAATTGTCGGTGGATTGAAAATACACAATACGAATATAGAAAAGGTACATTATACTATAAATTATTCTTATTCTAATTGGTTAATGTCAAAAGCATGCCAATCGAATCTATATATAGTTTGTTAAAGCTAACATGGACTTGATGGAACGAATTTAAAATTGAAATCGAAAGATTGACATTTCGAAATTATTTAATGGCAGTAGGAATTAAGATCAATGAGTATGAAATTTTTATTTGAATTTGCTCAATGTGCGTTTAAATTAAAGAAATGGATAAAGTAATTGTTATTAACAAAAATATAATCAATTACAACATAACAAAGTGGAGGGCAAATTACATGTACAATTTTGCGTTTCATTAAAAATTAGGATGAAAGAATTTTTAATTTTGGTGGGCAATGAGCAATCGACGTGCACTCTACATTTTTGTCTATTTAAAATACCCCGTATATTTTTCATTGATGAATAAGAATAACGGAAGATATTTCGTGACATTACTCGTAAAAACTATTGAAATTCAATTGTTGCAATAAAAATACGAGCGATCGCAGTGTGACAATCGCATGTCAAATTTATCGGCTTACAATTAGAAATGTCATCGCGAGAATTATTGAAATTGTCTAAAACCGAATTTTGTGTTTATTATTGATTACTATATTCCATAAGAAAATATAACTGGATTATCAAAAAAATCAAGGAAAATATTCGATGATCTATACAAAAATAATCATTTTAGAAATTATCCAAAAATATCCTCCAGATAAAAATCATACTAAATTTGATTAATCGAATTAAATTCGCCAATTATTTAATAAAAAAAAAAACGATAGTAGTTCGGCTTAAACAATCCGTTACTACTTTTGAAACCCTTTTTTTGGCCATGCTTAAAATTGACACAAAATTACGAAACCAATATGGCGGGTAAAAACAGTTTTAGACGTTTATGAAATGTTGCCTTTAGGGATATTTTGAAAAGTGTTTTGAATTTAATAACGCAGAATATGTATTCAAGTTTTCAAATCTAAAAATGGCGGTTCCAATCTGGTGGGCATACATACGATTCGCCATTTTTAAATGTTATATTTTTCGTGTCTACCATATTGGACCCGCCATTTTTAATTCTGAATGTTTGATTGTAAAGGTACGTTTGATTACTAATATATATTAAAATTCCAAACATTGTTCAAAATACATCCTGGATAGTTAAAATACTTGTTTGTAAAAATTGGTTTTTAGGAGTTGCCATTTTGTATTTTAGTATGTCTACATCAACACGCTTAAAAAAATATTAAAAAATAAGCCGTGTTTCAAATTCATTTCAGATTCCTAATTATCAACTTAGGAAATCTGTGCATATTATATTATTGGAAAATATTTCTCCACCCAATTGAATTCGCCATTTTGAATAACAAATGTTGGTTATTTATTAATTTTCGGTGGCCTTACAAGTCTCTAATTACAAACATTTATCGAAATATGTCCTCCGGAAAGGTTAAAATACTTTTGGATGTTTGTTAAATATCATAATTATGGGTTTTTGAAGCAGCCATTTTGTATTTTAGTATTCTTACTTCAGGTTCATTTAAAAAGATGAGTAAATATGTCGTGTTTCAATGAGGTTACAGAAATTGAAACTCTTAATCATCGGCTCAGAAAAACCTATGCATATTCATTATTGGAAACTCTTATATGTCAGTCATATTGGGACCACCATTTTGAATTCTGAAAGCTTAACTATATATTAATAATGGACGTTATTGAAAGTATATAAATATCAATTTGTCAGTGAATATTTTTCAAAGTTTATCCACTTTATTTAATTCGACATTTTGAATTATGAATTTGTTGCTATCTCTTAATTATCAGCGCCATTAAAAGCCTCTAGTTACCAATTTATATGAAAACTGAAAACCTTTTTTAAAAAATCGTCCTCCATAATGGAATCGCCATTTTAGATTATCAATTTTTTATTATTTCTTAATTATCAGCGCCACTGAAAGTCTCTAGTTACCAATTTATATGAAAATTGAAAACTTTCTTCAAAATTCTTCCAGCATAATGGAACCGCATTCACGAATTTTAAATTTCTAACCTCAAAATTGTTATCTGCACTCCCATAACTCTTGGATATTAAAATTTGTAATAACGCATAAACTTTTTTAAAGGTAAAATTACTGCTTTTAAAATTTACAAATCATAAGTTTTTTCATTTTCAAAAAATCCTCGCAAACATACATTTTACATTTGACGAAACACGTGGTCTGTATTCGATCAGCCATTTTGAATTTTTAAAATTTTATTACGTAATCGTAATCTGTATGGTTGGAAATCTTGAGGCACTATTTATATGAACATTTATATGTTTTTCAAAATACATCCGCCATATTGGATTAGCCATTTTGATTTTTAAATATTTTACTTCTAATTTGTGGTGAAAAAAAAAACAATAATTCTAGGATACTAAAGGTTTTTAAAATTGCAAATAAATGACTTTTTGCTTACAGTTCCTGGAAAGATTCATAGTTGCAAAAATTTGTCGTTATTTGTGAACCCGACTTTCTGTGTACCTGAAAATATAAACAATTCAAAAGTTCTTCTGGAAAATGAAAATTTCAAAAGCAAAAATTTATGAAATGAAAATGTTGAATTTTTATAAAATAGAAGAAACATTATATATAAGAGTGAAAAGTAGCAGAGAAAGAAAGATCGACTGCAGGATCTGTCGAGTGGAAGGACACGCGTGCGCGGCGATAACCAATCGTTAACATTCCCGGTGATTGATGGCTCGTCGGGAAATTGGGCGAAAAAATCCCGAGGTAATACGTCAGGCGAGCGCCGACATATTGTGAGTTTCCATAGCTCGGGGTACGTGCTTACTTCGCCGAGCAAAAACTCATGTATTTATTCATTATATTTGTCCGTCTGGCGCTCTTACGTAATCTCCCTGGTATCCTCGATCGTGCAGTTCGCTTTTTGAATTCGAGCTACGTTTCCAGATCGAAAGCTGTTTTTTTTTTTACGAGCTATAAGGAGCAGCAGCGTCTTCGAAGGCTCGACTCCTTACGCAAGAGGAAAGTTTCGGGAGCTTGCCGATGACGAATCGCTCATTTCCGACGAGTGAAAGTTTATGCACGACTGTTTTCAATTATTTCAAATTTAATTATTTTCCATTCGGTTTCGGTTAAGGAAAAACGGGGGTGCACGTCCTCCACTTTAGAATGAAGTTATGGTAGAAAAAAGAAAAATTTTAGAGAGTATTTCGGGTAATTTTTTTAAAAAATGTCTCGTATTTCATTTTCGCCGCCATATTGGATTTCTCAAACTGAAACTCATTTTAAGTCTGCAAATTTTTCTGTCGAATTCCAATAGCAAATTTTTCAAGGTTTTTGAAAAGAAGAGTGCTTCTGTATGAATGTAACTTTATAAAAATTATCGAAAAAATAGTTTTTTTTTTCAAATTAAAAAATTCAAATCTGTTATGTTAAAACATTAACACCAATCGTCAAACCCAGCGCACCAATAGAAAGTTTTTACGATTTTTTAATCAGTTTTTGATAAAAAAAAAGTTCCACGCTCGAGATTCGATCTATCGCGACTTGAACCCAGGACCACTCGATGTTAGAATAAACATTTTATTTGTTCCAAATGGTTCAAAGATCCAAGAGAAATTTTTCATTTCCATATTTACATTACGATAAAACACATTAGCATCAGGACGTCCAAACATCCGCTTTTGTCGTGCTGTTAAATTCTTCATGACGTCCTAAGAATATCTTAAGGATAGCAATAAACTGATAAAAAAGGACAACGATGATCTTTGGAGTATTAATACAATAGAAGTTTTAAAATTACACTATTCACCGTAAGATTCACCCGATTTAGATCATTTTCTGGTGGTAAAAACATTCGTAGTTGAGGAAACTTCATTCTTATTGCTTTCATTGTAGGATTACAGATGTGAACCATTTTTCAATCATCAAAATCTTTGCTATCATTCAATCTTATATATATAGATTTGATTGACATGAAACTGACGCTACCCAATTATAATATGCATTGCATGGTATTCTTTCTATATTTATAATGGCTATTTTTAATTTACCTTAATGCATATTCTATCAATTCGATAAGAGCTTGAAAAGAGATGAATTCATTGTAATTTATCGAACGATGCTGTCTTACTTGCAATAAATTCTATAACGTCCATTTTACATTCGGTATATAGAGGGATGGTGCATAAAGGAATGAAGTTTTCATTTTTCTTTTCAACGTTTCATCAATAAAATTGTTGAGGTATTATATATTTAAATATTGAAATAATTGCTTATAAAAAGAAAAATGTAAGAAATTTAACATTTTGCCTTTAAGGTCGGCAACTCGTCGATCCAATTAGAATTAATTGGCAGATATCTCGGGAAAATATAACCTATTGCAACGAAGAAGACATTGGCATTTTTTGCAGAATTTTTGGAATATATTTTAAAAAATCAAAAAAAAATGAGAATCGAACTCAGGAATTGAACCCGGGACCATTCGGTTGCTGGTCCAATGCTCTTTCAAGGCGTGCTCTCGCGTACTATTTTCGACTTTTTGTTTGCAAAAAAATAACTAAATGTCCACATTTCTCTTTCTTGTGACAGGATTGGTCCCCTCCTTGTTTCATTCTCTCTCTCCCATTCTGATTGGCTTAGAACGAATCGTTTTTTTTTGGTACCATGTTTTCTTTCGATTTCTTCATATTTCCCTCTCTTTTTGTCGGAGTACGCAGTACGTAGCTAACGTAACAAACGCAACCCGTATCAAATATCCTCGGGTTACGTATCGGTACGACGACGACGCCGCGGGCATTACGTTTAATAGCTCGTTAACCCGTGCCTCAAATCTATTCATACGAATTATTCACGTATACATACGTATAGAGATCCTATTGCGCGCTCGCGGAAAATTCTTTCATCATGGGCATGGCGTCATTTGCGGAGGTGACTTTTCCACGGATCTTATTGAATCGCCGCTCGAAAAGGATCCGAGGAGTAAAAAAAGAGGTCCGAATCGCTTTATTCCCAGCTGCAATCGGTATAGGCGACATTCGGAGCCTGAAGGCGCTGCTCCACTTTTGCCGGAACGCGACACTACCACCGGCGACACCCGTATTTATATGCACATTCATGCACGTTACGCGCCGGCACACGTGGAGAGCATCGTACGCGAATAAATCCGCCGGTGGATGAGACATCAGCATCTGCCGCCATGCTATGTCGACGGTATTTTAATAGCGTTTTCTTTTTATGGATGCGCACTTTTTTTATACACACATGAATCCAAGGATTGCGAAGATTCTACTCTTTTTTACCCTTTTTGTGGTACGAATGAAAAATGGTCGTATCTGCGCTATATCGTCGGTGGGCACATATGCATTCTTTTTTTTTTTAAATATTTTGAATAAATATTACGTGGAAATCATCGTGGAAATAGGGAAGTTGTCGATAAAATTTGATGTTTGATTTTCAATAAAACATCCCGCAACAAAATTACTTCAAGTGCGTGGAACTTGATTTACAAGCAATTATTATCAAGCGATAACAGCGCCACCAAGAGCGGTATTGACACTGACCGGTATTACTTAGTACATTTCTTGACACCAATGAAACAAACCGCACAGTGGTACTCCTAGTCTCCTGTGCCTCCCACCACTATGCCGATTCTCACGCATTTCCCCCTTCTCTATCGATTTCCCCTTCCTCATTAACCGCAGAATGTCAACGATTGGAATAACCTAAGTGGGCGGAGCAAGTAAAAGCAATAGAAATTCAGAGGAGGGATGGAATTAGGTGGGAGGCAGAAGGTGCTTGGAGCGACATCATGTGAATTAGTTCATTCCTTCCCAACAGCCACTAGTTTTTACATACTTATATATGAATCCAATTATAAGTAATCATATGTATGGATTGTTTTATATATAACTATACATATGCGATCAAAACATATATTTGTTTTAAGATTTGCAAAAATAACAGTTTGTTTCATATCAAAACAAATTCATTGCCATTTCCCGCAATAAATTAATAGCGAGTGTTGAGGAAATGATATTTCTCATTTTCCCCATTCAGCAGTAGGATATAATCGATGATTTTTATAGACGATCCCATTCTTACAAGACGTACTCATCATGGAAAAAGTAGGCGTCTCCATGAATATTACGTCGTTACGTCAAAAAGGCGAGTGCACTCGGTTTTATGCACCGTGGCGCAGGCGACGACGTTGGCGAATAAATACTCGCGCAAGCACATGTACACACGCGCACGAATACATATACAAGAATCTCTCCACATGCAACGAGTAAACAATGTCCGTCGCAGCGTAGAATCGTTACATTTTCTCCGTCCCCAAACGTCCCATTGCCGATGCTTTTCTCCAAAACGTCACTTCCTACAGCGAGAGAAAAGAAGAATCGAGATGCATTTGCAAAAAACAGAAAGTTTTCTGGAAATTGTAGTAGCTTGAAAAGACTTTTTAAACGTTCCAAAGAAAATGTCGTATGATCGGAGACTATCGTATATGTCTGGGTCATACGTGGGTGTATATTCAATTGTGTTTTCAAAAATATTAAGAAAGGTCAGTTGATGCATTTTCCAACCTCCAAAATGATTTAAAGTGATATCTTGGAATAAAAACATGTTTTCGTACAGTTCGAAAGTCGATACAATTTAGCGTACAACGCTAGTCAGAGATGTTCTAAATTTTAAGAAGTCACTTCAAGTCATTTACCAAGCCGACAACTTGGAGTTCTTTAATTCATTTTAAAATTGGTTAGTGACAATTTTATGATGAGTTTAGAATCGCCAAGTCGATAACAATAGAAACCTCGTCACGAGAATCCATGGAATTTCTTTGCAGATTCGTAGTTCGACGTATCAGGATGCAACGAGTTTCGGGGCGCTCGTCGTCGCTCCCATAGGGTGAAGTTTTTTGAAAATCAGCGTCGTGACCTTCTACGTTGTTCGCGAATGTTTTCACGTACTACGCGTGTGATTTGTGCGCCAGGGTTACCAGTGCCAGCCGTATGTGCGAACTTCTAGGAGGAAGGCTGTATACGAAAAGTCGTCACCACGGCGTTCAACATGTTCGAAATGTGGAGCGCGGTGAGTTCCAAGTTGGAACACTCCGCGACCTCCTCTGGATCGCCGTTGCCGCTGACGTCGCACGCGCCGCAGACGCCCCACACGTCGTCTGGGAGCATCAAAGGTAACCATTCTATTCCTCTTCTATTCTATTCTATTCTAATCCTATTCTATTCTATTCTATTCCAATTATATTCCTATGCTATTCGAGTCTATTCTATTCTATTCATTTTCGATTCGTATTCTATTCCCATTCTATTCTATTACATTCCTATTCTACTCTTATTCGATTCATTCGATTCGATTCGATTCTACTCGATTCCATTCTATTCTATTCTATTCTATTCCTATTCGACTCATCATCGATTCCTATTCTATTCCTATTCTATTTCCATTCTATTCTATTACATTCATCTTCTATTCTTATTCGATTCGATTCTATTCTATTCTTTTCTCTTTTTACTCGATTCTATTCAATTCTATTGTATTTTATGCCCATTCGATTCTATTCTATTCCACTCATATTTAATTCCCATTCTATTCCTTTCCTTTTCTATTCCTATTCTATTCCTATTCTATTACATTCCTATTCCATTCTTATTCCATTAAATTCTATTGTATTCTATTCCCTTTCTGCTCGATTCTATTCTATTGTATTCTATTTCTATTCGAGTCTATTCTATTCTACTCATAATCGATTCCTATTCTATTCCTATTCTATTACATTCCTATTTTATTCTTATTCGATACGATTCTATTCTATTCTGTTCTATTCCTATTCGAGTCAATTCTATTCTATTCTACTCATATTCGATTCCTATTCTATTCGCTTCCTGTTCTATTCGATTTCTATTCTATTCCTACGTGATTCTATTTTATTCTATTCTATTCTATTCTATTCTATTCTATTCTATTCCTATTCGATTCTATTCTATTCCTATTCGATTCTATTCTATTCCTATTCTATTCCTATTCTACTCTATTTCAATTCTATTTCTATTCTATTTCCATTATATTCTATTCCCACTCGATTCTATTCAATTCTATTCCATTCCTACTCGATTCTATTCCTATTCGATTCCTATTCTATTCGCTTCCTGTTCTATTAGATTTCTATTCTATTCCTACGTGATTCTGTTTTATTCTATTCTGTTCTATTCTATTCTATTTCTATTCGATTCTATTCTATTCCTATTCAATTCCTATTCTATTCCTATTCTATTCCTATTCTATTCCTATTCTACTCTATTTCAATTCTATTTCTTTTCTATTTCCATTCTATTCCATTCCCACTCGATTCTATTCAATTCTATTCCATTCCCACTCGATTCTATTCAATTCTATTCCATTCCTACTCGATTCTATTCAATTTTATTCTGTTCCTATTCAATTCTATTTCTATTCTACTCTTATGATGTTCCTATTCTATTTCTATTCTATTCTATTCCTATTCTACGCTATTCTTTCAATTCTGAATATGAATTCTATTTTTAAACATTTTAAAACGTTTCTACACTGTTTGAAAAAGCGTAATAAATTTTGTAAAAACATAACGAAAGCAAATTTTGATATTGCTTAATATAATAAAAAAGTCACGAATGTACCGACTATTCTGTATAAAAAAAGTAATGGAAAAGGAGTTATAGGATAAAGAAACAGTAGTAAATTCTATATGAATTAAAAATTATATAAATGAGTAAATTCATTGATATTACATAGATAATAACGATTAATTATATTTAAATAAATTATACAGGTGTGCAAAAAGTGTTAGGTCAGGAGTTTGAGATATATGTAAAGCTATTAACTGTGAATTTGAAAAATAATTTTTTTGTTTTGCTAATCAATTACCTCTCAGTTGTTCTCAGAAAGTTACGGCCTTTTCAAATTATGTTGTTTATCCTGACAACTTCATGAGCAATAATGATTGCCCGCCATTTTGAGTCCACCAGCTTTATGAAATTTAAAATGGAACATTTCATTATGGCAGTCACCACTTCAAATTTGGTGAAACTAATGTAGAAGTAGTTTTGAGCAACCCAAAAAATCCCTGAGTATGAAATTTTGCTCAAATCAATGTACATCCTATACATAACCGCCTATATATCTTACTTTTTTCGAGCACATAACCTCACATATCTGAAAATTCTGAAGTTATTGGCTGATTCTGATGGCATAACTTTAAGCACTGAAACAGTTCAGATCTAATGAGATTGTTCAACATCCAACAGTAAATGTATCAAGCTAGATCTTAATACAACCTGATTGTCGAGGTGTAGTGACAGATTTGAAATTTGATTATTTTTGGTGGTAACGTAAAAATCTACGAACTGAGGCATGTTGTTTTAAATAATTATACATGATTTTTTCATGAGTTCTTCAAATGTTTTTTAGCTTTATTTTCTATTCTATTAAATGATGCAATTACGTAATTACTCAACAAATTTTGTTAGCTGTTTATATAATGCATATACAAAGCGATAAACATTTGTGGATAAATACAGAAATATAAATAATTTTTTATCAGTACATGCAATATGTATATTTTAATTATTAAGACATTATATTTAATTATTCATCTGTGTCAATTCTTTAAGACACGACAGAGAGAAAGCTACTTTTCAACATTTCGCCCGTAATTATAATGCACAGCATGAAATTACATATATTACAGGACCTTTTGGCAAAGTAAAAAGACTGACTGAAAATCTCTTAATTTCTTGAGTTGAAAATTCATTCTGTATGGACTGAAATTTGACCATTTCAAAGTGAGGTTTCTATCATTAGAATGATATTTTACTCTTTAAATGTAACAGTTTAGAGAGTAAATATTTACTACTTTAAAATTGAGATTACAATTTTTCGATAGTGATAACGAAATCAGAAGAATCACTTTTCACTGTTTTCATGTAAAAAATATGCCTATGACCACGTAGACACAACGAGGTTGTCTTATTTCATACGATATCTGCTATATAGACCTTATTAAAATTGAAATTACTATATGCTACAATAACAATGGTCGACCAAAAATGACTTGCATTCCAAATCACGCATTGGACTAGACACATCTTATATATTTTTCTTCGCTGGATATGAATCTGGCATCAAAAATTGCCCATCACGTCGAGATTTTAAGGAAAACGGGTTCAAAAACTCAAAAAACCCAGTTTTTGCAGTTTTTGATCACGTGTAGAACGTGAAGCAGATGTGCTACAAGTCTCTAGTTTTTTAATCCGTTTTTCTCGAACTCTCGTCATGATGGACAATTTTTGATGCCGGATTTGTGTGCAGAGATGAAAAATCTATAAGACTAGTCTACTCCGATGCTTGCATAAGAATACATATAATTTTTTGTTGACCAGTGTAATTGGAGCATTTCTTGACGTAATGAATTTTCTTGATTAATTTCAGTATCTAAACGATTGTCGTAGTATTATTTACAAGATGAAATTGCTGTTAATTTTTCTCTATATTTTCTTTCGGTAACGAATAAAAGAGAAATTGAAATAATCTCATACATCCATTCTCGAAATGTCAATACGAAATAAAAATTTAATTCCATGTACAATTATGAATCGTTGAAACTGAACTTGTCTTTCTACATTACAAGATGAAGAGGTCACTCCCTATAAATATTTGTATATTCCATGCAGAGTTATAGTTAGACACAAATGTGGGCAGTTGCTCTCCTAGTGATGAAATTTTCAGTCAAGACTAGATAGTCGATATACGATTCGTCGATAAGACCGTTTCCATGTCGAAGCTCTCGATGGGAAGTACATGCAAGCATTAGGCATAATCTAACTTTAATGAGCATCTGGTACTTGGCTGGGTCTATAAATTGAATAGTTCACATTCTACTAATCTTTTAATTAATGTTCATAAAATATCGAACACCAAGACGTAATTCGAAGGGTTAGCGACCTCTGAATTAAGAAACACCAGCTACAAATTAACTTCACTTGTATGTAAATGAATGTTTATGATGTTTACATTATCTGAAAGTATATGCAACAATCAACCAAGCCGTGTAAAATCTAAAACGAATCCTTAAGTTTTAATAATAAACATTCTGCCAAATCTATCGGAAGCTCAAAGTCGTTCATGACGTTTACGGCCCCGAAATTATACTCCAAACATGTCTCTCGGGTATTTCAAAATCTTCCTAGTTTATACTTGCAAGCACATAATCTGGTAAAATTAGTCAGGGCCCAGAAGTTTCCCTGGCTGCGTCTCTGTATGTCCGTGTTTAAGGCCTGCTCGCGAGAGCGGCGATTTCGTAACGGATATTTCTGAACCGGTTCCGAGTGCCGAATTCACGGTACCGATCGAACACACGTACATAACCTCACTTTCACTCGGAAAAAAGGAAGAAACCAATGTTCCTAGCTGCAGAGGCGAGGAATTAACCGCTTCTGCGGAGTATCCCGATCCTCTTGCGTTGATTTAACTCCGGATTACGGATTCAAGCTTCGAGACCTACTCGAGCCGGATTGCCGGAGCTTAATTGCCCGAATCCGAATCCCCGGCGGAAGAGAGATCGTGCAACGATCGGGAGGTAACCTGGTGTTGCACTCGGATTTAGGCTGCTTTCCGTTTCAATCTTTAATCGCTTCGTTTGCTGCCAATGATTGCTTTTTTTAACTTTCGAGGATCTCTAAAAACAAGAAGGATGAGAAGGAATTACTCTTTCCACATTTTTTTTTTTGGTAGATTTGTTCGAAATTGTATATTTTTTATCAATTTGCAAAGATAATGGTGTAGAAAAAAATTGTTACAAAGTATGAAAACTATTTTTAGTTGAAAACTATGAAATCAACAAATAAAAATGTGATGAATATCGAAAATAACCGCTTCTAGGATCTTAGTGTACGCATGCAAAACTAGATGGCGTTCAAGAATACTTGATTCTCATTAGTAAGTTGCCTTTTCGGTAAACATACAACTTTATTGTTGTGATTGTTCACAACATGTTGAAACAGTTTAATGAAATATTCGAAAGCTGTTGCATAGTGTATCCAAGATTTAAGATCTAGAAATAACGATAGAAATGATCAGCGAAATTGCACTAGACAGTATTATCGATCCAAATGCACGTTTGGTAAAATTTGAGTAAATTCGAAATTATTGGATACTCTAGCAAGTTTAAGAGCGTGGTCTTGCTTCAACGAGATTAACAAATTCTAGTCGGCCAATCATGTTACAGCTTGGCATTACTTAGCATCCAATCCAATTACGTTCCAAGTGGAGTTGCCGGCCAGAAGTTCATTCATTAACGCGCAATGTCGCGACGAAGAAACTACGATTGCCCTCACGAAACTCAATGATCCCTGGGCTCACCTGAGTGCCACCGAGGTTAAGTCCCTGTAAAGTTTTCTAGAGAGATGGATTTTTAAGGAACCATCATTTGTCAGGATTTTAAGTATCGACTAAAGGGGTTTCGTTATTCTTAGTAACGATTTTAGTTTTTTTTACTGGGCTTTTTATATTTCAGTGTATTAAATTTTCCATCTGAGAATAGAAAATCAATATTTTTAGTTGTCTGCATTTGCAACAATTTGTCTTTTGTATTAACGACATTTTAGTCTTACGAGTTTTTTTGGCATTTACTTATTGTGGTTTATGATGTTTCTTTTTATTACGATAATAATTCCTTATATTACGGGAAATGATGATTCAGATATCATTTAAAGTTGTTAGAACGAATGATCAGCGGATATGCACTAGACAGTATTATCGATCCAAATACATGTTTGCTCAAATTTGCAAAGATCGCCGCCTTGCTTCATGAATATTTCATAATTATTTCCACGAAATTTTTGTAATTTTACCTTAGACAAAGTTTGTTTAAATTTTTCAGCGATTCATAGATAAATAGAAGACGACTTTCAAGCAACAAAAACTACGATTGTACATTCTTAAAATGTCCTCTTGCGGGAAGTGGAAATCCTCTTGTTATATGCTCAAGAGGATTAATTCACTTGCCGCAAATAGATTTCTGCTTGCCGCAAGTGAATTCCGCTTCCGTCAAGAGGACACAAGAGGATTGTTTAAGGGTTAGGTTAGGTTAGGTTAGGTATTTTGTATATTAATTTTAGGAAATACTTCATGATTTTTTACCAAATTTAATGCATAATTTAAATGGAACAAACTTTAATTATAAGAAATGAGATGGGATAGCTTCTTTCAAACACTACTTGAAAACATAAAGATAAATGACGTCTAGCATACAGAATGAAAAATTAAAACAATAATTTTGTCAAAAAAAAAAATAGTTTTCTTATAGAAATAACAACATTTGTAAAACATAGCAACAAAAAAGATGAAAATTGATATTGCTACAGTCGTAAATCAGGAAAAAACTGACGTCAGAAACGTACAAAATCCGGCAAAATAAACATATTTAAACAAATTTTAATTCAATTATTTCATATTTTTGAGTACTTTTAAAAATCAAACAGATCCAAGACAATATTTTTTACGCTGGAAAAATTAAAAAAAAAAATGGTAAAGTTGACTAATATAAATAAAATGTATAGTATAGTAAACCAAAGTTACTAAAAGAATATTAAATAAGTATCGAATATTGAAACTAATCAAGCTTGCCAGAAGCGAGAAAATTAATACAAATTAAACGAATGACATAAATATTTACAATTCATCTAAAATTAGATAACCCGATGCTAAATTATATTTAATAAAGAAGCATGCAAAACAAAAATAAATACAAAATAAATATGTTATATAAATATCCCTAGTAGAAAACGAATCCAGTTTTTGGTTAGTTTCTATGCAGTTTACATTTTTTTTCATGTTAAAGGTATAGGGAAACTAGACAGTGTAACAAAAAACTGGACAAATCTACCAGGAATATTATATGAAAATAAT
Organism: Trichopria drosophilae; assembly: GCA_030407085.1. Lineage (NCBI taxonomy): Eukaryota > Metazoa > Arthropoda > Insecta > Hymenoptera > Diapriidae > Trichopria > Trichopria drosophilae. Next base: position 94,607,037 of record CM059586.1, on the reverse strand, counting down.
TATAATTAGAAACATCTTCGAAAAATGTAATAAATTATTTAGAAAAATCACATACATGTTAAGAAAAATAAGTAATACTATGATCGTAGTATGCGCAAGCACAACTAGATGGCGTACACTAATATTTAATTCTCAATAGTAAACTGCCCTTTCGATAGATATTAACGTAAACTTTGTTGTTGTGACTGTTCACATCATGTTGAAACAGGAGAGACAACAATGCGTAATTATATGCAGGAGTAGGTTAGGTTTATTTTTTATTAGTGCAAATAATCAAGTGACATTATTGCTTTCCTTTTCTTCTATGATATCTTAGGCTGAAAATATCTGGTTTTCAAAATTAGTCGGTAATCTTCTATTTTACAATACTATTTACTAAACGCTAGGAGTCATTAATTTATTACACATTAATAAATGCATTTTATACCACCTGAAAAAAAATGTTGAACAGAAAAAACTTGTTAAACGATTTGGTAACAGTTAAAAGAAATCCTATTAAATAGTACGTAGTCTGGTTACAAATACACCCTTAAACATTATTGGACAATATATTATTGGAACAAAATATATAAATTAGAAAAAATACCACAGTGCAACCTCTCGAGTTGGCCTACACTGAGACTTGATCCCTCTCAGAATGGACAACGGTATGTCCGCCCAATATATTGTCATGTAATCTGTCGCAAGCCCGTGTGTAAATACACATTTTGTACGCTGGAAAAATATTGCCACAGTAGAACGGGACCTGAAAATACTTCGTGACGGGGAGAAAAGCACCGCTCACACGGTCAGTTAGGGAGTGACCAGTGGAAGATGAACCAATTCGAGGGGTTGCAGTATTATGTAACATATTATTTTAAAAAACTGTTCAAAATTGCTCTAAATTCATTTGTTTGAGATAAACCAATTTAACCTAACCTAAGTTACCGTAATCTAATCCAACCATACCTAACCTAACGGATCTTCACCTACCGTAACCTAACCTTTCGTAACGTAGCATAACTTACATAGCAAGATGATATTTATGGAGGAACAAGAGAGCCTATATGCGATTGTTAATAGTAACCGAATTAAAGAAGTTCCATTTTTCTATGTAATAAATATATATGTTCTAATATGGTAAAAATTCTTTCATTTCAAAGTGCATAAATCTACACGACATTGGAGTAAATTTGTTCGATTCTGTACATTGCAACGACTTCCATTTTGAATAAAGATCCATCATCTATCGGAGATATTGCACGACGCAATAGAGAAAATTTCACTTCCGTGTACAATTCGCGGTATTCCTTGCACCCCAGTACAAGTTGGAAGGGTTAATGGAACGTGTCTATCTCGAGGGAGAGTCTACTGCGTCGCGACCGAAGTAGGTCTCGATTCGGAAAATTCTGCGGAATGTTCTGATAACGGCTTCATTCGACTCTTACTCACTCGGTAGAAAACACGAGTTAGCAGAGATATCTCAATCATCCGTGTTGCCAATATTGATGAAATGGTATCGTGCGACGCTTTAATCATCTTACGCCGCTTTACACAACATCAACCGACATTGCGTCGGACAGAAAACGACAGTTAATTGAAAAAAAAAAAAGAAAAATCCATTGTGCTGAACTTATTGCCTGAAAGTTGGATCGTTTTAAGCACGCCCAACCGAGGAGATACTTCAGGGAATAAAAGTCCCATGACTTGGGCTTTCTAGTGCACTTATGGCGCTCGATAACTGCATTTTCTTAGTTTTATATACTTTGAAATATACTTTTCAACGGGTAAACTTTAGAATCCGTCCTGATCCGTATCGGATGCGCGATTGCCTCGTGCTCGTCAAATATTCATACCTTTAAATTGACAAAGTCCGTAATGCACAGCCGTTTAGAGGCTTTTCCGCTCTGTAAAGCGAGAAACGCGAAAAGTTACCGTAGCCTACGTCACGGGGGTTATATATAACCCACACCTGTGTAAAGCCTGCCGATACTTTTCCTATAAACGTGAAAAAAAGCGCTTTTTCTATTTTTATCAAATTGCAGCAGAATGATGACGCAGCTTAATTATATCGAAAGATACGTCAGAAAGACTTGGTTTTCGTAGTCTTACGACGACGCAGTTTGCTGATGTCAATGCACTGGTAGATCGATAATTTCATGGGATGGATACGGGGTGGCGATGCAAAACATCGTCTGTTTTATGGTGTCCCCAATTAAGATGTTATATCGTGCGTGTCGGGCCATAAAAGGGACCGCATCGACGAAACGCGTTCTCGTGAAATACGAAATCGGGAGTTCATTTAATTACGACCTGCTTCAAACCGCTGATTGTAAAAGGAAATCTTGGCCCGAGGATGGCCTAACGATCAACTTCCCACACGCTGGCCATAAGTTTCCTCACGCAGCTTTTGCTGGCAGAGAAATGGGCGCCAATTTTTTGAAAACTTGAAGCTTCTAAACATTTTTTGTTTTATTTATGAGTTTGGTGCACACAACAACAAAAATGGAAAATTTTCAAAAAACAATCATTTTCACAAAATATCTTTCATAAAAAATGATTTATAGGTTGTTAATTATAGTATTAATAAAATTCAATTAAAATAATTGTTGGACTACACTTTTACTCTCACCAAAATTTACTCAAAATAAAAAAGCTTTCTACTGCTTTAAATTACACTTCACTTCAATAAATTGGACAATATTTTCAGCAAATCAGACGAAAAAAGACACGTGGAACATAAATAAGGATACTTAAATCGTAATAAAATTAATAATCGAAATGACACCCGCTCCAAGTTTTTACCATTCGAAATCGTCGATCATTTTATGACTTCAGAAAGAAAAGACAGGCGTAAACACCTGCAATAATTCACACCACTAAGTAGGCGCGATAATTAATCGCGATCGCATCGTTAAAATAATGACGTCGTAAAGTTTTCGGCAAGTGAAAATATCCCAGTGATAATAAACGCAGGGCCCATTAAGCGGACAACTCGTTCCTGCCGAAATTACCGAGAGATAAGAAAAAAGAGAAAACAACGGTCCTGAGAGGAGAAATCGGCTGCGTCACGACTCCTCAAAATGGGCGGCTTGTCCAAATAAGGCGAATTCGTTTGACAATTCATCTCTCGTGTCTGTTCATTGCGTAAAAAATATTGCAGCTTTTTTAATTAAGCATATTTACAATTTATACAATTGTCGGGTGTGAAATAACGATGAAAAACGGATCCGATTTGACTTTTATGAACGCTAAGCAAGTTATTTAATTTCGAGTCGTATATAGTCGTTTTCGAAAGTAAGATTAAAGGTAAAATGTTGACTGTAGTGAAAGGTGAAATGTTTCACTCTTGGCATAAAAGTGAGGTTAGAAACCGTAAGAACCATTTTAAACTGAACCATTGACAGATAATCCTGGTCACGATATGTCCCGTTCAATGTGTCATTCTCGCAAGTGATGAAGCAAGATTTATTCGGCATACAGTCAATTACATTGTACAAAGTGACACTTTTTTTTCATAGTAAGAAAACATCAGTATATCTAAGTGGAATCTCATTTCAACGAGAGTAATTCAGTAATATTTAACTTTACAAATTTTATTGATTAGTGTTGTAAATGTCATTTCCGAAAGTACAACAATTTTCCGAACTCTCAGCACGGAAGATGCAGTTTCGACCGACCAATCAGAGCGGGGGCGTTCATCCACGTGGACGTGAGGAATATCCAGACGAGATTAAACCCCAGCAAGAGGATTTTCAAATACCAGGTGGAATCCGTAGGACACCCCCTTAATGTATCATTTCTTGAGCCTGAGGCATTTCCAGACATTTTCATTTGCCTACGACATTTGCTGGAAGCCCCCGACGGAGGAAGGAGCTTTACCGTAGAGGGTGGCAATCGTTCGGGGTAGGGAAAAGGGGGCGCCAGAGGAGACGGAAGCGTGGGTTCTCGGATCGATAGCAGGCTGTGCAACTGAAGCCAGCCTCGACGAAACATCAATACATCTACACGTGCACTCTTTGTACATCTAAAACATCGTCCCTGAATGGCGACGGCAAAAAAAAAAACGCGTATTTGCCGATCGAGTAACGTCGCGACGGCACAATAGCTAGCTACGTTTCCGCCTCGGGTCGGAGATTGTTTGCTGAATTCCATTCTCGGATATTCTGCCGGTTATTCCCGCAGCGGGAATGGCGACGTATTTTTGGGAATTTTGGCGGGAAAATTATTTCGATGATCGATAGCACAAAATTCCAGATTCATAGCTTAATTGTAGTGATTTGAAGAAAGTATTTAGTGAAATCCATGAAGGAAAATCCAGAAACCGTTAAATCAATTTTTATGTAAATAAATGCGATCCTAGTTAGACAAACACCTGGACAGAATCTATCGCTTGACGCGGTGTTGTTATTTCCCATCTTTTAAGTAAATTACGTAAAAATCAATGAATACCGAACAGCGGCACATAGAAAAGTAAATCAATAAACTGAAACGAATTTTCTACAATAGGCAAAACCACGACACAACTGGGTGCGTTCGGCCCAATTATGCTTGTTTGGAAAAAAGCGGTTCATCTATTCAGCGCGAATCCAGCGTAGCATTTCACGACTGAATGTCGGTTCGGTCGACAACGGCAACTTTCCGTCGAGTTGCGAACAATACAGTTAACGGCAATTGAAATGATAAAATGACTTATGAAACGAATGAAATCGTTTGGTAAAAATACGGATGTTTTTGTCCTGATTCAGCTCGGCTTTTGATCTCGATTTTTTTTTCTTAGGTTAGTGAGAATTATTTCGTCGCGTGAAAATATAATTTGTTTTTTGCGTCTTGTTCTATTGATTTTGTAACATATTTACTGAATTATATCAAGATTCCTTCGGCGAGAGCGTTGGTTTACCAAGTTCAAGGAAAACGGAACGGCGTATCGAAAGTTCAGATCTTCCCTTCTATATCACTCCCTCCGTGACTGGTGAAAACGACAAATACTAATGTAATCCCGCGTAAACCATTTCCATCGCGATCCCCATTTACTAATGATTTGAACAAATATACGAATATTCCACCCTCGCGTATTTACACGACGGGCCAGATAATGACTGTGATGAATGCCAAAAAATACGCTGTAAAAGTTGGCATATTTTGTAATTTATTAGGCCATTCTGTAAACGACTTCTCATTTAATAAGATATTCTATAAATCTTGGGAAAGCTTTGACGAGAATGAAAATAATTTCAACACTTCCAATCTTCGATAAAAATGGAATATGCATTAGTTTTACAAGCGTGGCCGAGGTATTCCTTTTAGAGCAAAACTCAGAATTTTTTTTGCTAGTGACGGGAACATAAAAGAATCACTTTGATATTGAAGAGCTTTATTCGAAAAAAGAAAAGGAAGACAAGCGCCTCGAACATTAGTACACATTTTACTTTGTGAGCTTGCATTCTTGCATATTCCTCTTTTGTTTTCATCGTAATAGTATGATACTTTTGTCTCTCGATGTGCATACTGTAGAACGTTACGGTCTTTTATAATGACCGCTTTCAATTTATATAATATTTTTGCAATGATATAATGCTTTTGTAGTTGGATCCCTCCAGTTCCTTTAATTTATGGGATTTAACAGTTGACATCTGCATATTCTTTCTCTTGATTTTGTTAAAGTGATATTGATTTCATGGAATTTTAACAATGGTTTAATCAAGTGGTTATGTCAATAATGTTTTAGCGTCTCTTTCGAGTTATTTACAGGAACAATTACATCCTGACGAAGATCTTGACGTTTACTTCGTCGAACAATCGGACCGAATTGATCTAATAATTTCCGCCCTCGGAAAATCAGCACGATTCACTCCAGGCTTATCCCAAGCAATTAACGGAAAACCGGAAGCGATACCCATTCTCATAAGTACAAGTCTAGACCGTCATCAAGAAATCGTATAAAAAAATTTTATATAACAGAATTTATCTCGTATTGAAATGTATGTGGTCATGACTTCGCATTCTTAAAAATTCCAATTCCACCATTCCTCGAATCAAGCATGCACAATTTCTCACTTTCGGTCTCTCTTGGATTTTCTGTTCCGTTCCAGAATGTCTCCGGTAATTGAATTCGCAGCGAAGAGAGAATGTAGGACAATACAATACGGAAAAGGCGAAAATGAAAAAGACGCCGTTTTGTTTACTGGCCCTCCCACGTGTTTTGCGCCCTCTTGACGTCTCGTTATTGCTGGTATTTTCATCGGAGTACATAAATAATGTGTATTTGTGGTAAATAGAAGGATCGATGCAACTGATTTCTAGAAATTGCGAGGATAGCAAATTCTCTTGGTTGATGGAAGGAGGCATCTTTCTTTAAAGCCGATAATCCGAGATATCGAGGTATCTCGCAAGCGAGCGGATCCTGTCGATTCTCGCAAATTGGAAATGAGGTGGCTCATATGTGAGCCCGATCTGCAACAATATTGCATTATCGCTCAAGATTTCAATTGTACCGAGCTCCAATTTTCTCATCTTATTTCGATATTCGAGTTTTATTCCATTTTTACGCAGATCCGATTATCTTTTTTTTCACGTAAACATTACTGATTTCCCTACAATTGTCCTAGTCGCTACAAGGATCATGAATTTTAACCTATTGTGCAAATATTGATGAGTTTTCCAATTTCAATTTGTTTTGACATACACAAATATTACATTATTATCCTAGATTTCAATTGTCTCGTGAACTTACGCAATTAATTGTTTTGAAATTGAGGAAAAGTCAACTTCTGAGACATCTGGACTATTCGAGTAGTAACAAGTACTAAAATATCTTAAATTTTTTCTATTTTTATAACTCAAATCACTGATATACATTTTGCAATTCACTTATGCAATAGTGCAATTCTCTTACGCGAAATTTCTTCGAGAATTTTCGGCGATGTTTTTACTACTATGATTTGTAATGTTTACGAAAGTAAAGTTCATTCCTTAATAAACGGCCTTAAAGGCGCGTGTTTACGTCACGGAATCCGGTCCTTGTGAAAAGTATAATGGCCGCGAACGACCCTGATTTATTTCTCAGTGTGATTCACCAGAAAGACGTTGGTAGGAAGGCCATCGAACTACTTCGAGATTGTTCCTGTAAATTCAAAATATTTATGTACAGGTCATTGTTTATGCTTGTTGCTTATCTTTTTAGTCATTTTATTAACAGTTGAAATTCCTCATTTTAAAATCGCATGAAGCAGCTTAAGTCTAATCTGTACACCTAATAAGATCACCGATAATCTTAGTAATAGAGGCTTAAACGAACTATGAAAGTTACCAGTTTCAATTGTCCCCGGGCTAGAAACTGTGAATTCTGTACTCGTAATTCTATGGATGTGTGTTTGTTCGTAGTTTTTACATTCCATCTTAAACAAAAAGACTAATGTCTTTGTTAACTATCTATTTATTAACTCGGACATTGGTTAATCTGTTAGCAAAATATAAATAATTGCATATTATACAAATTCAAATATGTTTCATTCTTGTTTGTATCTTTTTTTTTATAGATAACTCTTTGTATTTAATTCAAATATGTACCAGAATTAGAATTTCATCATCTTAAAATGTATTTAAAAATCACGTAAAATGTCTTGCAGGCCATTCAATTGTTCCGAAGGTCTATACAAAAAATGCTTACATCAAATGATGCAACACTGAACATTTTCACGTTACATTTTAACCGCCAGTAACCGTTGATAAATATATCACAAAATTTAGATAAAAATGGCACGTGTAAAAATCAATTGTTACGTACTTATCTATTGTCCACGAAATTAAATAAGTCGATATGTTTCTATTAAAAATTACTTTATACACGAAAAATTAATAACGAAGCTCTCGAGTAAACAAGAATTTTCCTCGGTTTTCCGCCAAAATGAAGCAATATCGATGTAGGCCGGTGTTCTGAGGCCGTTAACTACAGACCGTTAACTAAATATCCGATTAACGTATTCGCCTTAGTCGGCGTTTAATAAAGCGGCAGGAATATTTGATCTCGAATATCGATATAAATTTTTCCGGGCAGATCTGCGCCGTTCGCGCAATTAATATGCGCAAATACGTAAAGTGACGGGCACGCTCGAGATCCTTCTAGAAAATTGGAATACATCAAGGATCCTGGTGTTAACAAGGGGAAACCCATTATTACGGCATCTGTCGGCGACTTTTTTCACTGCCAGAGGAAAATCCCCTTATTGGCCGGACGGACCATCCGCATTATTTTTTAGTAGTAACGGTGCGCTCTGGTCAGACTCGCCGAGAAATCTTCGCGTGGACGATTTTTACGCGGTGTTATCAAAGTACTAAAACTGATTATGTTAATTATACGATTATTACTCAGGAAACTTAACTAATAATGTTACATAGAATATAAATCGTTTGTAAATTCCGAAGATATCAATATTCTTTGAATAAAATTAAGTTTCTGAATAGAATTTAAGTTTTTAATTATTTATTTAATCGTATTAAAATATATTTCTCAATTTTTGTTTCAGGTAAGACAATAACCAGAATTTGTCGATCAAGGTCGTAAAAGTAAGTAGATGAAAAATCAAAAATCGTTCGAAGTTCATAATAATTCTTTGCTTTTAGAGTGACTTTTGAAAGATTTAAAAATGACACTTTAATACGAAACTTAATGTCTTCAATTATTATATTGTTTAAAAAAAAATGAAATAGTTATAATTTGGCTAATTTATGATGTGATTATATTTCTAATGCAAAATACACGATTCTTTAGATTACACTGTAAATGGTTAAAATAATTTGTTTGTAATAAATAATTAAAGATAATTCAAAATGATTTTAAAATTCAAATAATATTCTAGTAACTGATAGTAAAGGCCAATCATTTTATTTATTTTAGTTTGCAAAATTATAACTAAATTCTGCACGTTCAAATAGTAATGAAAATTTTATTTTTAAATCGAGTATTTCAATAAATATAGTTTTCAGATGATCAATACTAAAAATAATTTTTAAACATTTCTATATAAAGCATTTAAGAAAAGAAATATTATTTTTAACTATATTGTTGAACAAAGAAAGAAACCTATTTTCAGAACGATTAACTTATTTTTTAACATATGCTCCTAAAACATTATTCGCTAAAATAAGTAGTCATTTTTAATAATTAACTAATGTAGATCTACGAAGATTTAATTTGCCAAGAATTATTTTTCTCTCTCTAAATTTAGTTAGGAACGTTAATTATTAAACAAAATCATTTTAATTTAAAAAACTATATATTTTTTCTTTTTTAATAGGTGTGATATTTTGAAAATGTTTTTTTTTTAAACCAATTTCTGAAGTATTTCTTGTGTTAAAAAAGATGGCCCCCTCGGAACTTCCGTATTATATTGAATTTTTGAGAAAAATGTTATTAAATGTTTCAAAACCTGGAAAATGTAATGTAGGTAATTTTGTGGATACCATTGCTTTCTGTCGAAAAATATAGAAATGACAGCTATTATAAAAATAAATTACTACAATAAATCTATAGTAGAGTCCCGGTATATTTACCCATTCGGTTCCTTGTCGTCCTCTCCCATCTCGTTAGATTTACCAAAAGAAGAGGAGCGTCGCTTCTCCAACTTCCATAAGTCGCGGTATGTTATGAAGTCACAGCAGGCCTTCCTGAGGCCCCATCTCGCAAAGTGTGGGAAAAAGAGAGCGTTAGGTAAACATAACGAGACCAACTCGGGTAAATATGCTGGGTCGTAAATATAGCGCGATGTAATTATAATGAAACTCTAAATGTAACCTCAATTTTCTACAAAATTACAGGAAAATTCTTGTGACATCATCCCTAAAACTATCCTTCCCTCAAAATATTCATCAATTAAACAAAATGTCTAATGTTTAAAATAGCATTCTTGAAGCTGATAAAAGCAGATTATGTTCATAGAAAGAGAAAGGGGGAAAGGACAGCGTCAGGAAATTAATTCACTTACAACTTTTGTTCTATTCGACAGAATGAAATTTATTTAATTCACTCCTGCAAGAGTGAAATTTAAGTCCTATCAAGAAAAGCAACATAAAAGAAACGCTCGTGCTCGCTTTCTTCTCTATTTTCGCCGAATTTCGCAATCTGCAGGACGGCGCACCGTGCGGCGACTTGCAAATCGATCCGATTACGCAAGGAGATACGTACGCGGCTTCTGTTGTTAGCATTTCGCCGCATCTGTGTGTAGCTGTTTGTTTACTTGAGTGTAAAGTTGGCCTTAGATTACGACAGCCATTGGACGTGATTTCGTTTGCGTTCTTAGCCTTCATTTTCCCCCGGTACGAATTTCTCGTCACGAGCGACAACGATATACGTTCCGTGAATTCGTTGAGTCGAACCATGAACGTGTTTTCTAAGTTAATACAGAATAAAATGAATGAATGATAAAGAAAATCAGGTGTACTTATCTATAATTTAACAACTTTTAAGAAATGTAAAAGAAAAAATGATAATTGAAATCAATAACTTGGAAATAATAAGTGAATGCCTGATATGTGAGGAATGTTTCCCAATTGAAAGATAAATTAAGAAATTAATGTTGAAACTAGTAAAAAGTAACCAAAAAATAGAAGTGTATGAAAAATGAGTAGGTCAATTAAAAATAATAAAATAAATGTTTCAAATTATTGTATTAAATGTGAATAATACCGAAAGAAGTAAATAACTCAAAGGAAATAAATGATTATAAAATAGCCATTAACTTCTGGCCACGGGATTACTAGTGATTATGTTACGTCCCAGAACCAAGTGTCATAGCATGAACGGAGTAACTATTCCGCACGGTGTCGCCCTAAGCACATTGTGCCTCCCACTCTATCGATCCGTTGAAGTGGAAGGGGTAAACCTGCGAGATTCTCCGCTGTGGTGGGAGGTAAAACGCACTCGCCGCGCCGCTATGCGGTTTAGTTTGTCGATCTCAAGAACGCAAACAGGAAAAATCAGCCAGTGCTCACACATGTTCAAATTAAAAATATTTATGTAACATAAGAAGAGAAAGCAATAAGTAAAACAGACGATAAGAAAGTGAGAATACTAACGACGTTCAACTGAAGTGTGTAGTAAAAACGTCGAAAGATGTAAAAATATTGTTCACCTGGGGTCCAAACTAAAATTGTTCCGCTCGGCCGATAAAACAGTTATACTATCCTTACGAAAGTTATCCGACTGAATAAAAAATTAAAATATTGATTTTCTTAAAAGCAATAAAGGCAGCAAAACGATGTTATGTAAAAGATCACTTCGAAAGGTATAATTGGCATATGCTAGGTCACCGCAAATCTCGAGGCAGCTGTAGATCTGCAACTTCGTTTACCAATGAGGGGACGTATTGGTCGCAGGAACGTTCACGGTGTACTTTAAAGGAACTCTTTCGGTGACTCAATCCGCGGCATATGGCCTTTTCAAAGGCCGCGTGCACCTGCGATCGAAAAGTGCGTAACATTCCGGGGTTCTCTCAGAGAAGCCGCAGGCATGGAATAGTTCGAATCAGTGAAAAATTGCGCACTCAAAACCAGGCGACGTTCCCTTATCAGTGATAACGAGCTTCGCAATTTGTCGGGAATTTTTTGTAGCGGAAAAAATGTTATTAACTTTAATGATTTTTCAAATCATTACTTGAAACGGCAAGAGGGTACAAGAAACCGTCTGTTGGTAAAACAGATTTTGAAATATTTTGTCGTTAATGGTAGAAGTATACATTCGGTTTGGTGTAATCGGATCACAGTCGATAAAGCAGGGGGTGTAATGGCTTATGAAATAAGTGTCGATAAAGAAGAATGGTAATCGCATTGTACGGTCGATATAACAGATCGTTACTGACTCAGTTATACCAAAGTTTTAAAGATATCGACACGAAGGCTTCCTAAAAGTCGATCGGCAAACAAATTAATAACTGTTGATAAAACAGACCGATTTTATGAGATATTTATAAAATCGGTTACGTTTTCTTCAATAAATCTGAATGTATTTTCCTAAAATAAATTCTTCGTGGTCCGAAATATATGTGAATTAAAAGTTATTTTGGAGATATTCGGAGGATCTTCAGCAAAACATAATTTGGCTGCGTAGCAGCAGCAAAAAGAAAGCTGCAGGCTTTGCTATAAGGAGAACCACCGACGACGATGTCAGGCGAGAACCGCCTCCGTTACGTAATCAGCCGTGGCGGTGGCGGTGGTGCATGCGCAGCATTTAGAAGTGGAATACTCTCTCGCTCTCGGTGTTTTCCAGGATTTTTGTCGGCGCGACGAAAATACGAATGAGCGAGCGACGATTCTTCGCATAACAACAATCTAGTCATTGTGACCTATGGCAGGGGCCTTCGTTGCATCTCCGTCGCTTTTAACGTTGGCCCCTGTAATAGCCTGGTCATCCCGAAAAGAAATCGTCTGTTAAGAAGGCCCCAGAATGTTGTTGCTGCCTATTTAAGCCAGGGGTCTATTACATTGAAATAAGACCTGATTCGAAATGAGTAGGCTTTGAACATTGTCGCATATTTTGAAACGTTACAACGTAAATGCATCTCAAACAAGTTATTGAAAGAATATAAACTTGTCGTTTATGTAGATATGTGATGGAAAGAATCGAAGAAATTAATAATCTAACTACATGAAAATTACACCACCGTCGAAGGCCGCTGATGTTAATGAATAGAACGCGCTGTCAAGGTTCTCGCTGGAACGCCAGAGAAGGCCCTTGGATTAGACGCTTTCTCCCATATTGTAGGTGCCTTCGGTGCATTTCAAAACCGTTCGAACAAAGTTCGATCGGATCGTGGGTGTTGGTACTACGCGGCAGCGTGTCGAGGCGTTTCACTCCTACGTGGGTGGTGCGTGAGCGCGGTAAATATGATGTACTTGCTTTAAAAAAATGAAAAAGGAATTCGAGAAGAAGCTGAGATGCACCAGAGCGTTATTGCATTTCGTACTGAGATGAACTCAGAAGTGGCTGGTGAAAACGAGTCGAGACTTGCGCCATATTTGGTTTTCGCTTGCAACCGAAAAGAAAGTTATTTTTGGTAACGGGCTGAAATCCAACCGTCGCGGAGGTGACACGTAACGAATTTTTACTTTCTGAATTTTTGTTTTCAAAATGAAATAACTTAGATAGAAGTAAATAGATCTACTGTCGCATGGAATGAATTTGAAGAATAAAAATATGCAACTTTATATACCACGAAGATTCTAGACTATAAAGAAAAAAACGGCTTTACATATCATTTAGAAAAAATAATTTCAGGGACAACAAAATTCATGAGAATATTATAGTTTTCTAGACAAATGCGTTTTCGTTGTTCAACTTTCATTGGGTGTCAAACACAATACCGGCATTTCTGAAGCCATTAATTTTACCCTGCCTTAGCCCAGTTATGAAGGAAGCTGGAAAAACTGATTGTTCCCTTTCTATCAGTGCAGTCGTTATCTGTGCACCAATCCGACAGATGTATCAAAGTATTTTTGCTGTTTTTTATTTTTGCACATCTCTGAGTTTCTACATTATCGTTCAGTTAGACTTATCTTACAAGACGTGCGAAGACATGGAGAAATATCAAAGCTGAAATGTAACGAGGTGAAAGCAAAATTGTTATCAAAACTGTCTTTCGTTGTAATCATTTCGATGATTTAAAAAAAAATCGAAATTTTAATTTGAAAAATAAGAAGGGGAAACCGAAGAAATTTATGTTAGCGAATATGTAATTTCTTAATAGTGAGATTCAGTAGTGATAATTAGGTTTTAGAAGAATAAAATATGAACTTTAGTAGAAAGTTATTCTGTTTACATTCCATAAAAATATTATTGAAATAATATTTAGATAAATATTTGAATAATTATGATTACACCAGCAAATATAATAGAACAATACGTTGTGTAACTACGGAGCAAAATAGGTGTTTGCCGACGATTGTATATTTGACGTCTGAATTCCAGTAGAATCTTCTCATACGAGACGTGCTATTTTGCTCTCGCGATATAGGGAGCAAAATAACATTTTGAAATCAGAGTATGAAAAACTTATTTTGCTCCCTAGGGAGAGAAAGTGTTATTTTGCACCCAGAGAGTGAATAAATATTCATGACAATATCAAGAAGGATTGAATGTTTGCACTAACGAACGTTTTCGAAAAATAAATTAGGAGGAAAGCGTCCAAATCACCAAATAAAGTCATGAAAGGAAGTTAAGAAAAAATATCACGAAACAATCTATTTAAAACAAACATTAAACAAAACATTGGAAAAAATGTGATGTAAAATTATTACTTTCCAATTTAAGAAAAAAAATGCACTAAAAAACATTGGAAAAAAACTAAAATAATAAAAAATTTTTTTTTCTAAAAGTAGTGATTTTTTTGAGAAGCAAAGCTTCAAGGACTTCAGCTCTCTTGGACGAGCCAAGATTCTTAGTTGAAAGTCCAGGATCCGTGCTCGGTTGCATGCGCACTTGGAACTGCACCGGTCGACGTCGATCGTTGCATAAGATCCTGACTTGGCTCGCTTACGAGCTCGTTCGTTTATTATGCTCTCTATATGTATAGTTGCACGGTCATTATTATATCCCGACATTGTTGCAGTTAATGCGTCATTTGAGGTGCTTAATTGACACTTGGACTTTCGAAACGAGCAAAGTGCAATGCCCTTTTCCAGACATTATTTTGGCGCTTTTCATTTATCTGGTCCAAATATGGCGGAAACTATCTAAAATCCGAATTAGTAAGAAACTAATGACAAAATGAAATGTCGACGAGAAAATTAGTAATCATTTTGACTGATAAACTGCAATAAACTACTAATTCTTTGGCTTAATTCTATTAACTTCAAAGTAGTTTTATTTCGTAATATATTGCTTCTAACGTGTATTAGTTAAATTAGTAACGAATTAGTAGGTTTTTCTCTTTATTAGTAAAAATCATTACGAATTTAAATGGGGGCCGTCTTTCATTCCTTCACCGTTTGAAGATTTTTGACAATTTATATTCTTTAGGCAGTTTTTTTCGTCCAACTTACGAATATATACTGCATGTGTTCACTGTTTACTTGTTTCCAATAATGAACAATTATTTAATAACAATCGATTTACTATAATTGTTCAGTTTACAAAAACCATTTTTTGCATTTCTTTATTGTTTATAATGTGTCATGTTTTTTTTAATTGCATATTTTTACATTCTTCGATAATTTTCGAAAACATTTTAGTGATTTCTTCCCTAGTATTCAGTTTTTAATATTTTCGACAGCTGTTTTTTGTAAAAAAAATGTCCGTCAACAAAAATATGATTAAATTACTTAAATTTAAAAGTTAAAGTCGATTGTTGTTTTTTTACTTTTTGAAGAACAATTTTTAGAATTTTTCCTAAATATATTTATCAATTTACATACGAATTGTATTTAGTAACTTTTTTAAATATTATTTTCTTCATCATTTTTTTCTGGCGATACTTTTTCACGATGAAAATATAACAATTTTTTCTAAGTTTAGTATTTTTAAATGATATTTTTCCTTAATAGATGTTTGTGACAATTTGTGTTTATATTTTATCATTTCTGTGTCTTCCTAGAATTTTTTCTTTCATAATTTTTTATAATGATTATAAGTTTTTTTAAGATTTCTTATTTCACTTTTTACAAATTTTTTAGAAACATTTTATATGATGATGGTTTCTTTAACTTTCTTTGTTTTAAATGATTTTCAGACTTCGTTCCTGTTTGTTTCATTTTTTGGTATAAAAATTTTGCTTGCAAATTTCTATAACAGTAGACAAAAATCCAGAAATTTGTTAGTTTTATCAATTTATTGTCCATATGTAATAAGTGAAAACACAAAAAATAGGTCAGACACAATGTGCTAATTAATGTGCACATTTTATCATCGTTTTTTTTTTGTTTGGAGAAAATAAATTTTGTTTAAAATTTTTTATATGAATTTAGTTCTGGACATTAAACAGAATAATTACGATCATTGTCAGAACATAAAAAACACTTTTAGTAATATTTTACATAGTTACATGACGATGTTTTCTTTCAGTGATGTTTTTAAATGTGTTTTTCATTCTTTTTTCCATGATGAGTTTTTATTTATTTCTGGTATTGCAATGTCGTTCAATGGAAAACAATACTAGAAAATATTAACCAATTACACTGAACGACAAAATTTTACTTTTTGACTACCTTTGTCAACGAAGTATCATTTCCGACGTATTGTTTCGTGCCGAAAACGATGGCGCTAGCGGAATTTTGCTATCACTTCATATATTGTAGAAAAATGAGATTAAATGTGTAAAAATCAGGGTTTTTCGCCATATTTCGGTTTATTTTGTAGCAGAAGAGAATTTATTTTTGACAAACGAAGTATCACTTCCGACGTATTTTTTTTGTACTGAAAACGATGGCACTGGCAGATTTTTGCTATCACGTCACATTTCATAGAAAATGAGGTTAAATGTGTCAAAAATATTGTTTTTGGCCGTATTTCGGTTTACTTTGTAGCAGAAAAGAGTTTATTTTTTACAGGCGAAGTATCATTTTCGACTTATTTTTTCCGGCTGAAAACGATGGCGCCAGCGGAATTTTGCTGTTACTTTACACTTTGGAGAAAAATGAGGTTAAATTTAACCACGTTTTTCTCCAAAATGTGTCATCATAGCATAATTCTTGGTTTGTCAAAAATAAATTCCCCTTTGCTACATAATAAACCGAAATATGGCCAAAAACACTAATTTTGACACATTAAAACATATTTTTCTCCAAAATATGACGTGAAATCAGTGTTGTACAGTGTTATTAATCCTTGAAACAGAGAATTAAAAAAATGTATGATCTAAGTGAAAACAGAAAAACAGGTCAGACATTGTAAAATGATAATTACAAACCTTCCGTTATTTGAAGAACATTCATTTATGTTTTAAATCAAAATTTACTAAGGAGTGGAAAGTAATAATTACCTCTAAGACGTGGACACTGCACAAAACTTACGTTTAGAACTTTTCTCTAGTAATTTTTAAAAATTACATGGCATCCTTATTGTTAGGCCATTTTCATAATTTATTCACCAATTTTTGTTATTTCAGCACTTCGCTTTATCAACATTTTAGTTCCTTCAGTTACTAATTAAGAAAAACAAGTATAATAAATATTACATTGTTTAGTAACACACTAGTAATTTTAGTACCCAATCTAGTTATGCCAGGATCCTTTTTCTAAAAATTTGTCGACTCCGTCGAATTTGAAAATCCGAACCGGAAACGCTCGACATGCCATAGACTCGTTGACGAATCGGAATGGAAAATCGGGTCAACTGACCCGAAAATCGGCAAAAAGCACACGTCTATAACTCTCGACAGATAAAGCCAGGGGTAATCCGATAAGCCGCGGTAAATTGGAGGTCTAGACGGTCTGATTGTGTTCGGGGTGTTTAAATCGCTAGCAGAGCTTTTCCGACATTTTCGCCTAGGGATTTTCATCCCGAGTCGGGTGCATCGTCTTCGAGGGCGACGTTGCCACGCTGTTTTACATTCGTGCGCCGTAATATTGCACATCCACTAGTGCAATAGAGACTATCTCTGTCTGGTGCACTATTTCTCTCTCCGTTGCACTCGTTGTCGCGTGGATCTATACGCGAGCACGGACTGTTTGAAATATAGATGGATGCAGGCAGGCATGCTGATGTTATGATAACGTCTAGCAGGGGTTCTCCGCATCCTATCTATGCGACACCGTTCTTTACTCTAGCTTTTGTACGCTAGTGCTCGACGAAAGGCGCATATTACGCCTCAAAATAAAGACCCTTTTCACAATTCTTTCTTTAAAAATGATATTTCTAACATCAGATGTAGCTGTTCAATTCTCAACACAATACTCAACATTTTTGCTTTGTAAAGTTGATAAATTTTCAATTAATTTATGTAAAAAGTTCCTTTTCTATCTCATCTATCGGTTTTTAAAAATCACCTACTTTTGTGGTACCTAAACCTAAACATTACCTTTTAGTCATGAGTTTTAAAGAATGAAAATATTTTTAGGTTCGATGAAAGGCATATATGAGGCCTTAATATAACGTTTAATATAATCATACACTTTGATTAAGAAAAATGTTCCTAACATCACACGTAAATGTTCAATTATCAAAAAAAGGCTAAGGCTTGTAAAATTGGTCAAATTTCAATTAATTTCATTTCAAATGTTTTGTTAAATATAATTCTTTCATAAAATAGTTAAACCATGGCCTTCTATGTAGCAGAGTTAGAGTTAATTTATTATAAAAATGAATTTTAACGTTTTCCGTTCTGGATTGAAGCCAGCTTCAGAATAAATATAAAATAAACATTGTAAGAGTGCCTCGTTATCCAGAATCGAAATCGTTAAAATTGTTGTTCGTAATAAATTGTTATACTAATTTTTTGTTGTAACCGTTTCATAATCACGAATATTAATATTTCATTATTTATAATTAAACACGATGGAGAAGATGCAGCAGGGTTTAAAGGACTCCGTTGCCAACTTTATTTGAAGCTGGAATTTAAAAGTTTTTAAGCAACAATTTTTTTGCCATCGTTGTCATCATTAATTTATCATGAAAGAGTATCCAGAAATATCATAAATTCTGAATTTACGTACTTCTAAGCCTGTATATGCTCCTCCATAGCAGATATTTCTCAACAGACTTTATCTTCTATTTTGCAGAATCATTTTTTGAACTTAAATAAAAATATTAATAATTGAAAATATTTGTGAAAATTAAGCCATTATTATAAAAGGGAAAATTCTCAATTTTAAGGAGTGAAAATTCATTCTTCATGCAGTGAAAACTCCCTAAAGAGGAACAACATTCACTCCACAAAGAGTGAGTTTTTACTCCAAGACATTTAGAGAGTAAATAATCTGTAATAATAACATGAACTTCCAACAAATGTTTCATTAATTTGAGTACTCGGTCGATATAATTATATTGTGTTTTCATAGTTTTCATTTAGAATTGATACATAATATTCTTTCAAAACTAATTTCTTAGTAGTCGAGTTATTAAGTAATGGACATATAGACAGTGTTTTTCTTTTGTTGTTTTTCATTTTTAATGTTTAATAAATAATTTAATAAAATCGTGAAGTTTGACAGTACGTTTTTGTAGTAAAACACAGTGAATCAAATTTTGAAATTGACGTTTGTTTTCCTAAACTGCACTTTCGAATGGTGAATCGAAAAACGCCGCACATTTAAAAGTAAAAAATTGATGAGCATTTATTTAACAAAAACCAGGAATTTTCGATTTTTTTTCACTTGTCGTCATTTTTTTATCATTTTTCATGCTAGAATACCTCAGATTTATACAAATATCGCATCAGAAATGTTTGGGCTATATGGAATTATTGTAAACAATTAAATTCCAAAATAACTGCTCAAAAATGCTTACCAAAGTCGATTTTTTTTCAAAATTATAGTCGCATTTATTCAATCGATTGACCCGATTGAAATAACTTCAAGATTTGTACTCGGCTACTTTTGGAGTCATTGGGTCCAAACTTGATGTTGGTTTTCAAAAATTCAAACTGACGGATGCACAATCCGGAATCAGCGACCATAAAAACAACCAAATACCAAGAATGAAGTGATCTCGTTCGATTTTAGTAAATACATTTTTATTTTTTGCACTCGTTATATCTTCTAGCCCGAACATTTCTGCCATTATATTTATAAATATCTGAGGTATTTTAATGCGGGAAATGATAACAAAATTACGATAAGCAAACAACCTACTACAAACATCCTGATTTTTGATAAATAAATGTTCGTAATTTTGTATTTTAAAATTTGCAGCATTTTTCAATACTCTATTCTAAAGAACAGGATTTGAGCAATAGAAAACGTTCATTCCAAAATTTGTTTTACTGCGATTTACTACTAAAAAGTATTGTCAAACTTTACGTTCAATTTATGTACATTTGGTCCAAAATGATTTAAAAATCGTACAGGGGAAGATGGGGCGAAGTGACGAATCTGAAATATTTCCAGTATGATCATACTAATTGTAAAATATCATAGGTGTTTGTTTACACTATTTTTCACATTTTGAGTCATGATATTTCATTTGTTGTTCTCCTACCTACCTTTGGGAGCGAGAAATGTAATTTTTAAACAAAATTTTCAAGTCGTTTTCATGTACTTTGTTCTCAGATTGGTCAATATTTTCATATTGGCAGTTTAATAATCACTATTTGTATATTTATTCTAAAAGTATATTTTTTGTACTTATTTATAAAACATGAATTGTTCCTTTTTGTGTGTTTATAATGAGATGTCGTACCTGCAAGTCCACATGATACTTTGGGGCGAAATTTTTTCCCGGATATCTCTATTCCGTGGTTATTTTTTAATTTAGAATTCCCTTTTGATGCATGCATTGAGTAACTAAAGACGAAGTTAAAATATGTGATCCTGATATAATACGAGTATTCAAAGCGTCAGAAGATGCAATTTCTTTTTTTACTGCTGTTGAAAACTGATATATCTGAAGAGGTTTATTCCACCAACGTGGAAATTTTATTTTTATTAAATCAAACAATAATAACTTAAAAGAGTATGACTTGCACTCAATTTTAGTCGTCTCACAGACCTCTAAAAATAAGGATTCTCCACTTTACCCCGATATCGCCGCTTCGCCCCGTGTTTTTTATGTTTTTTAAATTGGCCATAGCTGGCCATCTGTAAAACATGTACCGCAAGTAACATGCATGTAAATATTGACTATGAAATTACCTATCAAATGATACTTTGCATCATCCCAAATACGAAATTCAAGGAGAGTATTTTACACGGAAAAAATCCTCGTCGCCTCGCCGCCTTCCCCTATAAGATTATTTTTGTATGTGTTTGAAATTTGTCTTACATTTATTTTTACAATTTTTATCAAGCCTAGTCAGTAAATATTGCACAAACCGAGTGTACATTATTAGTAAACCGTCGACTAAATTATTCGTCGAGTTTTGAATTAAAAATTAGTTACGAAAATATAAGGTTCACTAGCCTAATTTTTCGGTAATATTCATAACAAAGTACTAATATTATTTTTAAAAACGACGTCTAATCTTTAAGACAAACATTGTTTAACGAAAAGTTTACAATAATTTTGAGAATGAACGATATTTAATGCAAGTCTAACTCATGCAATTATGGAAGATCGAGATTTTACAGTTTGTAAAATTTTATGTCATTATTTGTGTGATGTACCATTGTAAGAAATACCTTATTTAAACTTCCAACAAATGGAAAATTAAATAAATTATATATTTCTATTGTATTTCTTGTAATTTCATTTTGTTATAATTTTGCAGTTTTGTTGTCATTTTCCATCGTTTCTTTGAAGTTGTCAACAAACAATCCTTACGGTGCATTTAATAATTGAAATATGATTATTAGCGATTTTCTTTACCGGAGATACGACCTTATTTTTTTGTGAAAAAAAAAGTTACATATTTTTTGTAATCGACAAATCCCAATATAAAGTTAAGACGATGTACTTTAGTATATACAAACAATTATTTTGTTTATTTAATATAATTTAAATAAATAAGATAAATGGAATTACTAACACCTGAATGGCATTTTCTAAAATTTAATTTACGACATTCCACAATTTAAAATATGAAAGGAAATTGAAATGCGTCTCATTAGTTGAAATCCTTTCAGCATTAAATATTTTAAAGAATTTTTGCTTAAGAAATTTCAGCACTACATTATTCTATCACGCGTTGTTTAAAAAAAATATCTATGCTTTTATATTGAAATTTTTATTTTATAAAAATAACCTTATCCGTTATATGGCTTTTTATTATTTGTTTTTTTTAATACATTTTTATTATAAATATGAAAATATCGATTTTAAAATATACATACATTATACCTCCAATAACCAGATATTGGTTAAAAAATAATTTAAAATCTACTCTTAAAAATAAATAATACATAATGAATTAAAAAGGATATAAAAAACATTATCAAATACTTAATCTTTTAATTTAAATACTAATTAATAATTCTAAATTATTCATGTTCTGAAAGTTTTTTAGTGTTATAGTCCACCAAATATAGTGTAAATATATTTTTATTATTACCACAAAACAATACTGTGAAATATCATGGATTATAAAAAATGCATGAATAAATGTCACGTATTTATATACTTATTTGTATAAGTATGTAGTTATGTATGTTGATAACAAATATGTTTTTATAATAAATCAATGAAATAGTCACATGACCAGCTTTTTGATAACATTAGTTTAATATTTCACGAATACGAAATATAAAAATTAATAAAATAGACAAAAACATTATTATATATGAAATAAACATCATCGTTTTATTAGTTTATACACTGAAGTAATATTTTAGCCATATCATGTTCTTCCTACAAATCGCAGTATTGTACGCAAATTTTCTCGTTGTTGTATGTCTCGGTAAGGTCTAAGTACCCGTATGTATACAAATTAATGAAAAAAAATAAAAAAATTATCATTCACCTTGAATGAAATGAATAGAATTCTGTTTCTATCGAAATCAATAAACTCTTAAATGTGTTGAATTTTAAAAAATGTTGAAAAATATTGAATACATTTTTATAAATAGTTACTTTAATATACTAAATGCATATATTAAATTACGTCATTCATACTGGACTATATCGAATTGTCAACTATTAACCCATTCAGGGTGACGAGATTTTCAGTTCATTTTCAAAGCTCTCTAACAAACCGAAAAATTAAAATATCATAATTAATCCCACTTACTTTACTGATTTTTGGTATACTCTATCGATTTATAGGTTCAAAATTGCGTTTCCTTACCCTAGAAAAACAATATGATGATTTTATTTAAAAAAGTAACGAAAAATTTTGTTTCGACAATTTTTCACGAATGGATAATCGATGGCGATCCATTTCAAACTCTGAATAAACTTAGACAAATAAGTTGCAGTTTAATAGGAAATTTATTTTTAGTGGGCTCCATTCAGTGTATCATATTAAAATTGGCGGAAAAGTATGAAAATGTCTAAAAACACGTGTTTTTCCTAAATATTTCTGAAATAAATCGACATCAATCAAAATTTGTTTCTTAAGATATAAAATTTCGCCAGTTTGGATTTTGCAAATTACTCATTGCATTTAGATTCAATATAATCCCAAACATAAATAAATGAAATAAAATAAAGCACCGAAACATTTATCGACAAGACATGTGAAAAATTCCATTATTATTTTAATTTCCGAGGCCGCCATATTGAATCCTCCATTCTTGACATCCGTCAGATATATTCAAAAATCGAAGATTTACATTTTAAAACAACAATTTTGATTAATGTCGATTTATTTCAGAAGTATTTAGGAAAAACATGTATTTTTAGAAATTTTGACACTTTTCCACCATTTTTAATAGGATAAACTGAATGGCATTCTATAAAAAAATGTCCCCTTAAACTGTAACTTATTTGTCCACGTTTGTCTATTGTTTGAAATAGATTCCCATCCATTATCCATTTGTAAAAACGCCATTTTTATCCCATAAATCAATAGAGCATACCTAAACGTAGTAAAGTAAGTGTTGTTATGATATTTTCATTAATTTATTGATTATTTGAAAATGAGGTAAACATTTCGTCATCTTGGACATTAATAGGTAATATTTTTTACAATTATTTACTTTTAATGTGTCCCTTTATCACTCACGATTTCTAAAACATAACAAATAAAATAAATTACTTAAAAAAAATATATATATATATTTTAGTTTTAAATAAAGGAAATTGTTGTGTTATTTTATATTATTATTTTTATATAAATATTCTAAGTGCTTGGAATAGTTCCTGCATTTTTTTAGTCTTTTAGTATTTTGAAGATATTAAATTATAATCCTTTTTTAATAAGATACTTTGACGTTCTAGTATGAAAAATCTTAATATTCTAACATTTTTAGTATCGAATGTCATAACAGTTATTTCGCTGTCTACATGTATATGTATGACTTTACCGGTGACAATAGAAAGCGCAATAAAAGACACTCATTACTTATGTCCAAGTGACTATTAATAAGGAGTATACTTTTCACATAGATTGAACATGGCGTTTGATGTCTCTTTCGCAGGATATCGCAATTATAACCACTGCAAATGAGCCATAAACGCCTTAATTAAGATTCTTTCTACATCTTTTAAACAAAGTTTAATGAAATTTATTGCGAGATACTTTGTACATGAAAAATTTCATATTCTTGGAAAATAATATATTATACGATCTATCCACAATTTTTAACTGTTTCATTTAGGCATTTCATTTATTGATTTCATGTATTTATGCAATATGTAATTTACAAAATAAGTCTTATTTGTAGTTTAAATATCTTTAAATAAAATCCATATTGTTAGAATGTTGTTAAAAAAAGTATTGATTGGCATTGGACCTTCAAAACGTCAGGTTAGATCTTCTGTTCATTATTGTTTACCTAATTTTCATGTTTTGAATGGTAAATGATTTGTATTTTTATTTCTTCATAAAATTTGTTATTATACGAACTTAAATTTACTATGCTTTTCACACTCAAGGAAAATGCATTCACGCCCTTTTCAGCCATCAACTTATTGATCTTCTATTTTCTGTCGTGTCAATTATAATAATTCCTACCCCTCTGAATATCTCAATAATAGAAATATATATACAACCTGCACCTGCATTCCATGGATACAATAGAAGCTTAAGTCTTATGGTATAATCATATCAGATATTTTATCACTTTCAAGGAAATATTAAAACAAAAGATAATATTTTTGATTAAATATTGAAAACATTGTTTTAGTTTAGTAAAACTGATAAATTGCTTAATAAATGAAATTGATGCGAATCAATTAAAAAGGCAACTGTAGCCAATTACTATTTTCTGACGAATGTTCTACGTGTACCAAAAATCTGTACCAAATGGTGGAAAGAAAAAAAAATACAAATACTCTCGAAAGCGACAAATCCACTCTTAACAACTGTTTCGCGGTTCTGGCTCGTGTCCGCACCATTAACGGGAAATGGCGCGCCTGATTTCCGGACAAAAAAGGACAATTTCGTGGGATAAGGAGCGTAAAACCCCGAGTCGGCTAAGTCGAATCGCTGGCGAACGTGAATCTCGAGACCACTGCCCCAGTATCGAGGAAACTGGATTAACCCATTTGCCCCACTTGGCGTACTTTTCGTTTGTGTAACTTTTTTTTTTAAAATCGATGTAGTGGATTTCACATGGATTTTGTTTAGGACTCACATTCAAAATTTGTTAAAAAATTTCCTCTGCAGGACAAGGAAACATGTGGTGTCAGTTGGTTTTATTTTAGTCGAGTCATTAGTTGGCAAGATCTATCCGATTTTCTTGACTATCTCATCTGCTTTCCATCTCGCTCTATTTCTTTTTAATTTTCTAAGCAGCTGTTAAAGGCTCCGTCGTTCGCCTTCGCCCTTCGTCTCCTATATCAACCAACTATCTGTCTCCAATTTATGAATTTATCTATTTTCCCGGAGTCTCCCGCTCCCGTTCTCGTAGATTAATCCCCCTCGATCCTTCGCTCGAGTAGTTGATAACCACATTGAATCCATTACCTATCGGCGGGTAGCTAATAGCGATTTTATTTTATTACGGGATTCATTTCTATTATCGGACTGTCAAGTACTTAATAACATTTACTCCGGTTATATGCGGTTAGTGATAAATCATTTATTAATATATAAAATTACGATGATAGGCAAATTCACAGTCGATCATTTTAATAAATTTTATAGAAAAGTCGACTGGAGAAAATGTAGACAACATTATAGGAAAAAATTATAGAAAATATCTTAAAAATACATTGAGGTAACGGAATATGGAAAATGTCATAGAGAAACAATATCAAAATAAGTTGTGGATATAATTAAACAAGTAAGATACTGAGTAAAAGTGTCAGGAAATGGTTTTGTCGAAAATGGTCGTCCAGAAGTCAAAGGAATAAATTGTTGAGGGCCACAGAAAATCTTCACGAAAATTTATCTCAATACGACTAACAAATTTAACACACAATGAACTTCGTGTTATCATCGAGAATATTTAGAAAACAAGGGGAAAAAGTACAGGAAACGTCACGTAAATGTCAAAAGAATATTATGAAAAGCGGTAAAAAATTATGGAGAACATTCCTAAGAAATTTATGTACAGCAGTAGTGCAAAAAATCCCAAAAAGGATTAATTATGGAAACGAATCTACATAACTGTAAACAGGTATATTATTTCTGTTTTATCAAAAATTCTCCTGAAGAAGAATTATGGAACTGTCAGCCACATCATTAAAATGCATAAAATATCATGAAAAATACCTGAAAACATAATTGAAAATGTTTGAGCAGAAATGTCTCGAAATTTACTTGTAGAAAATTTCGTCGGAGATGCCGTACCATACAGTCATGTCGAGAACGTTATTGAAAAACTACCAAAAATGTAATAAAAAAGTCTAGAAATTATCACAGAAAAATATCCTGAAAACCTCTAGGAAAATATAAAAAAAAATACAAGAATGTTCAGAAAACATCCGAAAAATATGCGTAAAAAACATCACAGAAAACATCAGTGAAAAATGTTAAGGATAGCATAATGGGATATGTTTCAAAAACATTAGTGGAAAAGTACCTAACAACTATGGAAAATATCTAATAAACATCATAGAATAATATTCATGAAACATCCTGGAAAAATCTCAGAAAGCGAAATGAAAAATGTTCAGAAAACATCAAAAAACATTACTTAAAACATCATGAGCAATATACAGCAAATATCACAGAAAAGTATCAAAAAAATGCCTAGAAATAATCATCGAAAATAGCCACCAAACAATACGAAAAATGTACAGAAATACCGGGGAAAATATTGGGAAAGAAACAAACAACAATTTTAAAATGTCTTAATAAGATCATGAAAAATATCGGAAGAATCTTGGAAAATGTTTAAAAAACATCAAGGTAAAACATCAAAATACACTATACAAAAGTCAATTAAGCATTATTGAGAAACTACCGGAAATATCATAAAAATGTTTACAAAACATCACGGAAAAATATCTGAAACCCACCATAAATAATGCCTATAAAGCATCATGGAGAAATTACCGAAAATATAATAAAAATGTTTCAGGAAACATGATGAAAAATTTCAGAAAATATCCTGGAGATAGTTTACAAAACATCAGAGGAAAATATCAAGAAAACATCAGGGAAAATAGGTAATAAACAGCACAAAGAAATGGCAAACGGCATCTTAGAAAATGTTTACAAAACATAAAGGAAAAATATCTAAAACACATCGTAAAAATGTCTATTAATCATCATTGAGAAACTACCGAAAATATCATAAAAAATGTGCAGCAATATCATTAAAAATATCAGAAAGCAATTTGGGAAATGTTTACAAAACATCATGGAAAAATATCTAAAATATATGATCAAATATGTATGTCAAACATCATGGAGAAACTACCGAAAATATCATTAAAAATGTCCAGCAAACATCATGAAAAATATCGGGAAGCATCCTGGAAAATGTTTATAAACATCATGGAAAAAGTACCAAAAATACCATAAAAATGTTTTAAGCAAATATCATGGACAACCTACAAAAAATATCATTAAATATGTCCATCATATATGCAAAAATATTTACTGCATACCATAAAAAATGCCTGCAAAACATCACAGGAAAATATCCAGAAAACATCATGGAAAAATATGTGATAAACAGCACAGAAAAATGTCTAGCAAACATCAAGAGAAATATCACACGGCATCTTAGAAATCGTTCACAAAACATCATGGAGCAAATACCGAAAATACTTTAAAAATTGTTTAAGCAAACATCATCAAAAATGTCAGAAAACATCCTGGAAATGATTGACAAAACATCCTCTTAAAATAAACATATATCATAAAAACCGTATATAAAACATCATGGAAAAAGTACCAAAAATACCATAAAAATGTTTTAAGCAAATATCATGGACAACCTACAAAAAATATCATTAAATATGTCCATCATATATGCAAAAATATTTACTGCATACCATAAAAAATGCCTGCAAAACATCACAGGAAAATATCCAGAAAACATCATGGAAAAATATGTGATAAACAGCACAGAAAAATGTCTAGCAAACATCAAGAGAAATATCACACGGCATCTTAGAAATCGTTCACAAAACATCATGGAGCAAATACCGAAAATACTTTTAAAATTGTTTAAACAAACATCATCAAAAATGTCAGAAAACATCCTGGAAATGATTGACAAAACATCCTCTTAAAATAAACATATATCATAAAAACCGTATATAAAACATCATGGAAAAACTACAAAAAATATCATTAAATATGTCCAGTAAATACGAAAAGTATGCAGTAACACCATACAAAAATATTTACAGCACACCATAAAATATGTCTACAAAATATCATAGGAAAATATCCAGAAAACATCATGGAAAAATATGCAATAAACCGCACAGAAAAATGTCTAGCAAATATCAAGAGAAATATCAAACGGCACCTTTGAAACTGTTTAGAAAACATCAAGGAAAAATGCCTAAAACGAATTATAAAAATGTGTAACCTAGGAAAATGTTTACAAAACGTAAAGGATAAATATCTAAAACACATCATAAAATTATGCAGCAAACATCATGGAGAATGCCGAAAATACCGTAAAGTGTTTCAGCAAACACCATGAAAAATCGCACAAAATATCCTGGAAACAGTTCACAAACCATCAAATAAACAGCATGGTAGAGATAAACGTCCAGGAAACATCAAGAAAAATGTTCAGGAACCTAATGAAAAATGTCTCCAAAACATCAGAAAAACATTTTTGGAAAAGACGGAAAATATCCCCGAAAAATCTTAAGTACCATCATGTCGGTGTATAAACGGTAAAATATCGCATGTATAAATATCAAGAAATTATTTTGTCGACAGAAAAATAATCTGGAAAAATGTTTTGTTTACTTTTAAACTGACGTCATAAAATAATGTTCTGACAACAACAAAGTGTTGTACATCTTCGGAAGCTGACAACACAATACATTATTACTTTTATACATTAACCAAAATTCATTAGACTCCAGGAGATTAAAAGAAAGAGTAAAGGGCGAAAATTTTACCCCTGGCAATAAAAGTAGGATTATTATCAGCTGCGTCGAATTGGCTATCAGCCGTTTGTCGCAGTCGTATCGCCTCCTCGTCGCGGGTGCATACCGCCGACGGAACATTATTGTTTTGTGCCTTTTTTTAATCGAACGCGTAATCGCGCACCGTTGGTAAATCGATCGGGTCAACTCCCTGCCGTATCGATTAAAAGCCGATTGGTCAATGCACTTTTACACACGCGTCCGTATATTGTCGGATGTGTATCGCCGCTGCTATTCGTCACACGTAAAGTAATTTATATGCGATCCACGATACGGAAACTGAGCGCGTTGGGCAAGGCGGAAATGCAATCGCACTGCTGCTCTATCTCCAAATAAAAAATGGAGATTTTGAACGACGATAAAAAGATCATGTTCTCTCCGTTGAGACATAATTCCAAAAATCTATGCTGGTGCTATCCATTCATCAATTCTGCTTATCCATTCCGATAAATCATTCCCTTTATCCAGTCGTTCATCCATTCCTTTGGCCACTTCCTACTTCCGTTTCGTTTTTATGTTTTATTAAGTCATTTTACGGCTGTGTTTCTTCACGAATTTACCAATTTGCAATACAGTACAACCCCTCTGGTTGAGCCCTCTCGGGTTGCTTCCCCCGCTCGTTGCTCCCTCTCTGGATGAGCCCGTATTTCATGCCTTTCTCCCCTCCACCACTTATTTCCAGGGGCGGCGCTACTGCATGCAATTTTGAGGCGCAGCAAACGGCCCCGCATCTCACATATTTTTTATATGTATGTATTTAAACAATCCGCATATCATTAATAGTACACATTCGTACATATCTATATGTATTTACATGTGCTTGTGATAATATAGTGACCAAAAGAAATCCCGCACGGGACTGTGATTCGCGTATACATTCGCATTTTCGAATTTCATTTTTACGAATTTTATTATGGGACCGATAAAAAAATTATTTAAGCCTTGAAAAAATGCTAGAAGTTGTAAATAAACTGGCAACTGGCGAAACTTTCTCAGACTTGGCAGTAACTTATAATGTGTCTGTAGACACTATCAGACGAATCAATTCCAGACAAAGAGATTTGAACGGCTATTCTCGAACAATTAAAAATTGTCATGGAGACATGTCAAAAAGAAAATATCAAGGTCTGGAAGAAACTTTTTCACCGTTTTACCGAAATTTTTACCTAATTACCTCATAATTAATAACTAATAAAATATATTAAAATGTGCGTTTTTATAAATTTTATTAGTTATTGATTATGACAAACCAAAAAAAAAAAGAATTTTAAAATTCTCTGGGGCCCGAACTAAACGACCACGTGCGCATTTCAATAGGCACGGGACTGTTTCGGATCACGTGACACTTAGGTGGGCGGGGCGTATCGACATGCAACCCGAGAGGGAGCGAGTCCCAGTATGCAGCAACCAGTGGGGTTGTACTGTAATTCTATTCGTTTATTCCATTTATCCAAACCATTCCGAATTTCTCTTCCTATCTTTTATTTTTTCTTCTTTCTGTTTTGTATTTCTCCTTCCATGTCATACATTAGTTCTGTACATCCATTTCATTCACTAATTCCATTTATTTCCTGAGCAAAAATTTATTAAGGCCCTGATCAGAGCCTGACCCAAAGCGTTACACTCTGATCAGGGCCTGAATAAATTTCTGCTCGGGAAATAAATGGAATTAGTTAATGAAATGGATGTACAGAACTGATGTATGACATGGAAGAAGGAATACAAGAAAGAAAGTATAGAAAAGAAAATATAGGAAGAGAAATTCGGAATGGTTTGGATGAATGGAATAAACGAATAGAATGAATGATTGAAATTGGTAAATTCGTGAGAAACACAGGAGTAAAATGACTTAATAAAGCATAAAAACAAAGCCCAGAAATTTGTTCAGGTCCTGATCATGGGGTAAAGCATTTGGTCAGGCCCTGGTCAGGGCCCTAATAAATTTTCCAGAGCTCGTATTTAATTCACCTTTCATATTTTTATCAATTCTATTGATCAATCGCTTTCGTCAGTATATACAGCTACACTGAATATATTTTGGACTGAGACTATCTATTTGTTGATTTCACATGTTTATAGTGCTCAACCTTTCTTTACTGTTCGTTTTATTGTTCATTTTTATTCAGTTACATTTGAACTCTTGCAGTTCCACTAATCTATATTTTAACCATTAAGAAATTCGATTCTTTGATATCGTTTATTCTTGGCATCCAGTTTTTGTTCTACTTCATTCTCCTTCTGGGGTATATTCACAATTCTTCTTTGATTGAACTCTTCTTAGAAAGATTCTTAACTCTGCTATTAATTATGTACATTTATCAATCATATTGGCCCATTCTATATATTCATTCAATATGTTAATTGATTTGATTAATTTTAACCTTTGAGCTTTAATTTGTTATATTCCGCTTTCTTTTCACCTTCTTATGATGAAAACAACGAAAATAATAAGCCATTTCTAAGGAACTCATGGAAAATTAGTACCCTTGTATTAGTAATTATTTGACATCAAATTAGTTGCCTACATATATAGTAAGAAATTCCAGTATATTGTACTTATCCATTGTATCCTTTTATCTTTTGTCGAGTCTATTATTTTATCATAGGTCAGGAACCATTTATTGATCACCATTTTGGAGAGGAACATTTTCTACCAACAACTTTCACTAAATTCCATTCGTCAATTCTTAACAGAACTTTGTATGTTATTTTTAACAACAAACATAAACAAATCGAAACACAAATAAATGCATAAAAATGTCATAAAATATAACAAAAGTATCAGCAAAGTATGAGAGAAAGAAAACAAGCGAATGTAACGGAGAAAAACAAAGGGAGGGAAATACAGAAAGAGAGAGTAAATATAGAGATAAAAAAGAAATGAACAGCAGGAAGATTACGCCATATTGTATCATAATAAAGCCAATGTACGAATTAATCAATGATGAGTTTTATCTCTTAGTAGCTTCTTGCGTCATCCAATACATGAGATTCCTGGAATCGTGCCGTCCGTTGCCGAATTTATTGGTACAATTAATAATCCATTGAATCGCAATAAAAAACAACCATATTGCAATTTGAATCTCTTGAATTCTTCGGTGCCCTTAAGAACATTCATGTAAAAAAGTGTTTTAATACACATAGTACATCCTCTTTAAACACCGGGTGTCTTAAGAAACAAAACAAGAACTGATATAGCGATTCCAAATTTGTAAATATTCAACATTGCAATGCGAAATAATCAATTAAGAAAGTGTACGATTAATAATTTTTTCGTACAGATATTCGACATCGTGCGATAAAGTGCACATTTGTACGCTTCATTTTTTAATTTACCAGTAGTCGACACGTTGTCGGCAATGCAGATACGAACAATCGTACGTTTGTTGTTTATTAATGGGAATAAATAAAGTAGTTGGTTAATGAACGTATTTACGGCCTTCGATGGTGCATTATGCAATGTCGTTTATCAGATGCATATTTTACTGAACTCAATATTTACTCATTTAGTGTACTACGTTTGAGTTCGTTACATCATTTATGCTCTAATTTTATGGATCACACACGTGCATTTTACATAATGAACACGCATTACACCAGGCCAATTGAAACCTTTATATGGAATTTAAACATTTGTTTATAGTTAATATTTGTTGTTGTTTTTATGATTTAAGATTAATAACAAGCTTTCTTTTTCTGTTACAGGTAAGAAGCGTTTATTTTTGAAGACCCTTTAATGCTATTCTGTCAAGTATTTTGAATTTATTCATTTATATTCTGGGTATTTCATAAACGATGAGGTTGGTAGAAATTTATTCACTATTTTATATTTCGCTGATGATTATTAAATGAAAAAAGAAATGAGTGTAAAAATTGGAAATACGAATAAAAAAGTTAAGTCCTGTTAAAAATTATGATTTAAATATCGATAAATTGTTAGTTAAGATCGTTCCATGTACTACTAAAACATTCGAAATGCAGTGAAACTCTTTTTTCATTCGCCATATCTTTTAGTTATGGAGCACCTTTGATTATAAAAAATGTTTAGGTCTCTAAACTTTTCAATACAGTTTATATCCACTTTAATCCCTTTTATTGTGACGAAATTCAGTAATAGACATACCTACATAGTTTTATGAATCAAAAACCGAAATTAAAAACGGCTGATCCCATATGGCGGATCTAAAAATGAAATCGCTAAAAAATCCTCATGAAAATCTACTCGTGGAGTTTTTCGAGTCGTTGCAAACGAATTTGGTATATGATTTTCAAAATTCAAAATGGCGAATAACAAAATTACTAATAACATTAGAATCGTTAATATATATTCCCAACACACTTTTTACTCAGCATATTAAGTTTATTTGTACAAATTAGCTATCATTCTTCTATTCAGTGGCAAAAAACTTCCGAATGTCTATTGTGTGGGTATTTTCCAACGCTTTGAATTTTTCGTCTGCCATGATGAAATCGCTATTTTGAAATTTGGAAATCAAACACCAAGTCCTGTATTATACAGATTAGAAATACTTTTCCATAACGAGAGCAAAATAGACCGGGTAAAGTTGCAAGTGCTCCTAGTGGCGGCTAAGCGACTCAAGTCTCATCCATACTTATAAATTCGTTCTTACCGAAAGAGTGAAAATTTCGACTGTTTGTAGAATCGAATTTCACTAAACCCACTCTTATTCGAGTCATTTTCCTAATCACTCTTTACAAGAGTGAAATTCTCACTTGAAGAAAAACAGGCTAACTATTTCGCTACAAGTCAAAAATAATAAAAAAGGAATCATGTAAATTTTTCAAAATTTGTTGACAGCTTTTCCAAAAAAGATTGTTTATATATTTCGGTATTCGGTGTTTCTTAATAAATTCGAAATTTTGGGCAAGTAACACAAATTTATGATAACTAGAAATGCAAATTTGGTTTTAACCAAATGAACATTTTTATTAGGAGTAAAAAGAAAAAATTCAGATGTTTATAAACCAAAAAATTATCAATAAAAGTATAAACCTCCTTATGTCTATTTTAAAGGAGAGTAATAAAAATTGTTAAATTTTGTCGCCATACTGCATCCTAAATTTAAAAATTGTTTAAAATAA
Source organism: Trichopria drosophilae (assembly GCA_030407085.1). Lineage (NCBI taxonomy): Eukaryota > Metazoa > Arthropoda > Insecta > Hymenoptera > Diapriidae > Trichopria > Trichopria drosophilae. Next base: position 94,572,707 of record CM059586.1, on the reverse strand, counting down.
CTCGTAATTCATAATCAGAGACTCCAAAACCCTGATTTACTCAGTTTCATAAATATGAAATGAAATTTTTAATTTTCGGCCGCCATATTGGATCTGACATTTTTAGTTTTTGAAAAATGGTATGATTTTCGTATTTCGTGACCTCACAAACTCCTGTATACAATGTTTCATATATGTATAAAATAAAATTTTTAGTTTTCGGCCATCATATTGCATCCGCCATTTTGAATTTTTTAAAAATAACTTTAAATTCGTACTCAGAGACCCCAAGGAACTAATGGGTACTAAGCTTAATCAAGATCGGATAATTTTTTAAAATTTGGTACACTAAGCTAAATTTCACAAAAAAAGAGAGCTTTAGTCGCCATTTTGAAGCCGCCATCTTGAACTTTCCCATATATTTTTACAAATATTTATCGCTGAGACTTCAAAGGCACGATATTTTTCACCCAATGACTTCTTGTTTGACATGAAAATATTGATTAACAAATTTTTGTAAACAATTATTATTACTTTTTACACTTTTATTGTAGATAAATTTTGATAAAAGAATCTAAAAGTGCGATCAATTTTATGTCGAAAATGATTTGTCTGAAATTTTTTGAATTGGTTTTTAATGTCAAGAAATACTCCGAAATTTGTGTCCTCTTAGGCATTGATCGGTTAAACATACAAACGATAGAAAGTTCAGAGCAACATTACATCATCATAGACATAATCTTGATCTAGATGAGATACATCGTATAAAGCTCCGCTATTATTGAAGGTTTTACCATTTTTTATCCTTTTCTTTACTCTGTATTTATTGTACTCTGTATTATATATCTTGCATATTATTTGAATATAAAACGGCATGAAAAAATTCAAAAAATCCTGAAACAACAAAGATAATAAAAATGAAAAATGACGTAAAAATCATAAAAAAATGACAATTGTCGGGAATTTTGCAAGTCTCCCACGAGGTGACGAGCCATTATGCGAGGTAACGCCTGGTTTCTGATCGTGATAATTGCGACGTACGTATGTAACTTTTGAGTACCTAACGAAACCCCTCTCGAATCTTTCTCCGGAAACTGAGCGCGTTTGCTAACGACCGCGTACGCTGACTTTCTGCAGCTTTTTCTCATTAGTGCGAATTTGATTTGTCGCTTTTCGTCGAATGAGCCCAAGACTCGATTTTCCGTCTATTTCGTGTTTACTACCGAACGTCATTATTTTGAACTTAAATCCTGCGAGTCGCTATGCATTGTCAATTTTTCTTTTTTTCCCTCTCAAATTGTTGCAAGATTTAATTGGACTGGAATTGTTACTTCTAATAACATGCTTCAATGTATTAAGATATGAGTTGGCATAAATTTTTTGGAGATTGTAACAAATCGTTTATTGTATGTAAAAATTGTTAGATTATGTCGTCTCTTGGTGTATTAAAAAATGTAAGTACTTGTTTTAATTGTCATTTTGTTTTGTTGGTCGTTTTAAATTTTTGTATATATCTTTAAATATTTTCGGTAAATTTAAAAAATCGAAATAATTGCAGAAATCAATTAAATTAAATATAATGTAAATTTAATGTTTCTCGATATTTTAATATATAGTAGATGTAGTAGACATATTCAATCATGAACCGTACACATTTTATAGACCGTTTTTAACCCTTAAACGTCCAGAATAGCACGTTTCCCATGTACAACTTCCACCGCATATTTCAAACTGAAAATAATATACAAGCTATTCGGAATGTACCTTATCTACTATTTTCGACGGAGCTCTTTCGAATGGTGACTTCAAAATTTTTTAAAATTGAATATTTTCCTCTGATTTTGGCAAAAGTATGTGAAAAATTCACATTTTTGGAGGTCATTTTTTCTTTTGATGTCTTGAATTGATTTCTCTGACCGGAAAAGTGCAAAAAAAAGTGAATAAAAAGTTTGAACTTAAAGGATATGCAGGTAGGCATTTTTTATTTTACCTGGAAATATCTAAAATGACGGCTTATGCCAAGAAATATTTTTAAAAACGTTGGCAGTATGGAAATATAGAATTTTAATGTTCAATTAAATTTAACAACATCATGGACATTATCTTTCGTTAGCCATTTTGAATTACAAAATTGTGACCTCACATACGTAATCAGCAACCTTGAAATCGTACAGATACAAATTTATCCGCATGTCGAGAAATAACTTCCAAAGTTTCTCATCTATGGCCGCCCTATTGGGTCAGCCATTTTCAATTTCGAAATTTTGACTTCAGATTCGTGATCAGCATACCCAAAAACATCTTATAAGATAATTAGTTTAGTTGAAAATTTGTTTAAAATGCTATATTTCCATACTACAAACATTTTTTTCAAATTTCTTGGAATTAGCCGCCATTTTGGATATTTCAAGGTGAAATAAAAAGCCTACCTGCATATCCGTTAAGTTCAAACATTTTATGCACTTTTTATGCACTTTTCCGGTTATAGAAATCACGGTATGGTCATGAAAAATAAAATTTAAATTTTTTTTTCACATACTTTTAACAAAATGAAAGGAAAATACTAAATTTTTTCAAATTTTGAAGTCACTATTTGAAAGAGCACTCTCGAAAATAGTAAAAAAGGTATATTCCGAACTGCCTGTGTATTATTTTCAGTTTGAAATATGCGGTGGAAGTTATACATAGGAAACTTGCATTCTGGACGTTAAAGGGTTAAATCACCATAACAATAAATAGTTAAAAACAATTTTTTGGAGCCAACAATGAGACATTATAAAAGCTCAAAACGGAAAATTGATTTCAAGCAAACATGTAACTCTTTTATCCACTAAAGATTTTACATTTTTATTCACAACATTAGACATATTCCAACCATTTGAAATTAAAGAGAAATGCTTACAAATTTGCGTATTCAATGTATAACATTATTTATAAACAATGGATCAATTGTATTCAACAAGATTGTTATATATTTACTTTGAGCTTATTATCGATTTTAATTACTTAATTCTTATTGTAAATGTTGTAATGTATTTAAAAAAAGTATCCGATAGATTTTTTAATGATTTACATAATAATACAATTTTATTTAAATTTAAAAATTTTGGTTTATTCATTTATGGCGTCCAATTTCGATTCATACCAAATGTTATATATTTTAAAACTACCTTAAGAAAAGTTAGCAATATACTTTCCAGATGATTCTTAACAGCCGTATTGATGTGCAAATGAAAAAGAATGATTTTTCAGTACATTGGAGTAACGATGGTAGTCATTCTGCGCCGATACTGACTGAATCCTAAGCGAGGCACACACTGGTGTCATATACTCAAAATTCAAAATGGCGGATTCAATATGGCGGATGAAACATTGGAAATGTTGACAAATCCATATGAAAATTGCTACTTTGGCGGTTTTTGGAGTCGCTGAATACGAATCTGATGTCAGATTCTCAAAATTCAAAATGGCGGCTCAAATAAAGTGGCGGATTTTTTAAAATTTGTTATTTTGTTGTTATGTTACAGTTGTTGCCAACTACTTGTGTCGGAATAAAATAAAACCTACGATACAGTAATTATCTTTCTTTTTTTATTTTTAAATTGAAACGTTTAACATTAATTATTTAAAGAAACTGGGTCATTCCACGTCAACAATATCAAAGTTGTGGTGGGGGTCGCGGAATTCAACGAAAATGAAATATTTGATAGGTGTAGGTGTGGAAAATATGATGATAAAATATTTTTCGAAAATTTTCAAAATGGCGCCCGTGACGTCATGATCATTGAATTTCTTTAAACTGCGATAACTATTTTTCTAATTATCGCATTCAAACGAGACCACACGCATTTTGTTCATAAAATTAAGTACTTTGAAAAATAAAATAATTTTAAAAAAATTTCATTTTCCCAAAAAACTGACCGAAAACATTTTTCAACATAAATTTCGGTATTGAGCTCGTGTTTTTTTGTTTAAATCTGCTATTTTATCTTGAAGATGATGATTTCACCTATCATTTCCAAAAATAAAAATGGCGGAGGCTCTTCTCGTTTTTAAGTTATGATTTTTGAAAGAGCGCAATTCACTGTGCTTAACTATCCGATACGCGCTATTTGACGTGCAATCATGACAGACTGCTCTCGCTGGGTTAAGAAGTTTCCGAAAATGAAATTCAAGATAATTTTTTGTACAATAAATAAACTTCACTGTTGGCATAGCTGCTTCAGCCCATTCAAATAAGGAACGAAAAGTGACAATTTGGGAATCAAACGGCCTTTGAAGGCTAGCACGTGTTGCTAACCGTTTTAGTGTCCCCCCTAACCCATCACAAGGACTTTTCCCATGTGAAGTGGCAAAAAAGTGCCATTCAGCATCCACGTCAAAATCCTATTTTTGATGTGCAAGATTAATAAAATTATATTTATTTTTATATTGTGAAGCAGCGCCGTCAGTAAAATACTTAATCTTTTGAACTACGTATTGTTTTCTTAATTCTTCGATTAATCGTTTAGTGTACAAATGAACAGTAGCGGAATTATGATCCAGACTCTCAGAAATTATGACGAAAGAATCATACCAAGTGTTTCATTTTCTTTGTGGTAGACAACAAACGGATGAATTGTCACTTGATCTTTATTCCAGTGGTATGCTTGAACCACATCTTAAATAACAAAAGAGTAGTTCTCGGCAAAATCCCCTAATACAACGAATTCGCCATCTTCTAAGTTGTCTTTAGAATCTTTAAGAAATTTACTTTGCGATTTAGAAGTAGAATGATGTTTCAGGAGAATTATTAAATCATTACCGAACTTTTCAATGTAATCTTGTACAGAACGAACAACAGTTTCTAACATTGAGCGATCCGTTGACGTCCATTGTTTGTGAGTAACTTCGTCTACGAAATTATTTTCAAACATCACAAGCAACTGTTGTTGCACGTTATCAATACCAGGACAAGACAAACATGTCCGGAAGTAGCAACTTTGTGTCGGAGGATTGCATACTACAGCAGAAATTAGTGTTTCAAATGACTCAAAATATGACTGTTCTCTTTCAGTGTTTCTCATATCACTTAATCTAGCCCCAATCATCATCAATTTAAAATTTTGGTGTATTTTACATACACAAACCGAACGTGTTCCACTACTTGCTAGAATGCATTCCTTGGGCCTCAAAGTAGCGAAGGTAGAGAAGCCAATTTTTAAATGCATGTTTTTATTTTTAAAAGCAGCATATAGTTCCTTTAAATTAACCAAAAGTAAACGCTTTTGTACATGTAATTTTGAATGTTATTGTAGCTTTTACTTGGTTGCATTAATCGGCAAGAATCACAAATTTCGCGATTTAACCATGTATTATAATTAAGATTAAACTTTTTACATAGTTCATTATTAATTTTGCGTAACTGTTTTCTTCCAACTTTTGATGTATGTCCCTTTTTCTTGAAAGGATTACAACAACGACTGACAGGAGCCATGAAAATTAAAAATATATATTACAATATAATAACTTAAATAATGAATTGCTTAAAAATAATAAAATTTGTTTAGAATTATCCAGAATAATAAGTAAATTAAGGCAAGACAATATTTTTTTTTAATACGGGTTCGGAAAATGTGTGTTTTCCGAACAGATTTTAGTGTGGAAAATGCAATTTCCCAAACCGGGATGTGGAAATAGTATATTACTCAACGAGGGAGGTAAAATAAAGAATGTCTCAGACTGCGTGTAATTTTTACCCGTGGTGAAGCCGAGGGTGAGAAACAGGCAGTCTGAGGCATTCTTTTTTACTTCCCGAGGGAAGTATACGATTTTTCTTTATGGCCGGGAGGATAAGCGGCATCTTTCCTTCCGCTTGCGGGAGGAAAGTTGGTGCTTTCCTCCCAGTGTGAAGAAAATATAATTTTTATATTTTCCACATCCCGGTTTGGGAAATCGCACTGTACACTGATATAGGAAAACGATATGATATTATAACAAATATAAGACAGTTTTTGTATTTGTAAAATCATAAATATGTTTATATCGTGGGGGGCGGAGTCCCCCGAACCCGCCTTTCGCGCCACTATTCCCTCCCCCCCTTTATCTCCCCATCATTCATAAGAACGTACTGTACGCATGCTATAACAAATTTTAAATGTTACATGTAGTGGCCACATTTTCCGCACACTTATTACAAAAAAATCCCTCCTTACACGTGCGGACGTTTCCCCCACTCGTATGATTCACACAGCACTCGTGTCAGTGTGATCATTACGCGTGCGGGAAATCGCATTTTCCGCACTTGTTACGAAATATACTTTTGTTTATCTCTATGAAACGCCGTAAAAGATATTACATATACATTTCTGTAAATAGCCATTATACCCGATGTTCACGATGATTGACATATATACAAACGAAATCACATTATACTTGCGAGAAAAAACTCGGCGCCGCTACGTTACAGAATAAAAAATATGCAACATTGATTTGAGTGCTGCGGCGCGTATCAGATAGTTGAGCACAGTGAATTGCGCTCTTTCAAAAATCATAACTTAAAAACGAGAAGAGCCTCCGCCATTTTTATTTTTGGAAATGATAGGTGAAATCATCATCTTCGAGATAAAATAGCAGATTTAAAAAAAAAAACACGAGCTCAATACCGAAATTTAAGTTGAAAAATGTTTTCGTTCAGTTTTTTGGGAAAATGAAATTTTTTTCAAATTATTTTATTTTTCAATAAAAGTACTTAATTTTATGCACAAAATGCGCGTAGTCTCATTTGAATGCGATAATTAGAAAAATAGATATCGCAATTTAAAGAAATTCAATGATCATGACGTCACGGGCGCCATTTTGATAATTTTCGAAAAATATTTTACCATGATATTTTCCACATCTACACCTATCAAATATTTCATTTTCGTTGAATTTCGCGACCCCCACCACAACTTTGATATTGTTGACGTGGAATGACCCAACTATAAACAAGTAAACAATTTTAGAAATTCTCTATACCAGGTGTTTCGTCCGCCATATTAGATACGCCATTTTGAATTTTAGGGAATCTGACACTAAATTCGTATTCAGCGACCCAAAAAACGGCCAAAGTAGCTATTTTCGTATGGATTTATCAACAATTCCTTGTTTCATCCGCCATATTGAATCCGACATTTTGAATTTTGGGAATATGACACCAGATTCGTATTCAACGACCTCAAAAACAATAAATGCTGTATAATTTGCAATCATTTTAATTATTTTAGCTGCGTTATTAAACAGTTAATGTTATAAATATATACAAACGTATCATACAGTGGGGTAATTTTTACCCCCTAAAACGATTTAAGGGCCTAAAAAAAAAATTACGTGTCCAATATTTTTCGATACTCTAATGCAAAGTTTCATTCCAACCGGTGAGACACACTTGGGTAGGGTTACTTGTCAATTTTAAGAAAAGTTTTCATTTCATTGTTAAATTGGTAAGTACTGTGAATATCAGAGAAATTCTGACATATAAATGACGAATATTATATCACCATAGATAAAAACTTCCTATAGATGGGAAACTCCATGACCATGAATTTTGGAGGTTATGTTTGAAATCCTCGAAAAATTCGATGCAGCTACGCAGCAATGCAGCATTCATACAGACAGATCTGGTGGAAAATGGTCGGTAACCGATCAGGAGCGATCAGCGAAGTAACGGTTGCCGATAACGCCCCTCGGCTATGACGTCACGGAACTGTTGTTTATTTTTGGCGCGGCTTTTGTTCGCATTTTTTCGCCCCGTCCCATTTTACCGTTCCGGCTTTCCGTGATTGCCGGTTTTCTTTATTTACGGCTTTCTCTCGCATACGAATTTTCATCCCTCCGTTGCAGTTTCGTCTCGAATGCGCACCTACGTGTTGGTAGGCCTGTAGTGACCGTACCTATCTTCGTACCGCATGTGCGACGCATGCATACGCATTCGCGAGTGCGCATGCGCACGTCGGTGCGCAGAGTGCATGCACCACGCGGTAGAGTGTGGGTGACGCTGCACTCGTGTGTCGGCGCGAGCGTGTAACTGGGTCGCGGGTTCGACAACTTCAGCCAAGGCTGCCTAACCAGCGGTTCTCAGCGCCGACGCCGCACCGTTACAGCCGCTGCAGGCCGGATGCATTTTCCGCGGCGAGTTTCCGACCTATACCGATATATACCGTTGCGCGCTTAGAAAATGCCTCGTTGTTGCTGATCGACGTTTTCTTCGCCTTTTTTTTTTTTAATCGATAAATTTAGAAAAAGAGAATAAAGCCGCACAGGCCAATTATGTTCTTCATTGGGAAAATAGCTTTCAATAAAAGCGCGAAAAACTGATTATATTTTATCTTTTTTCCTTATTTTCCTATAATGCTTTATTACGAGAACTCGGTTATAAAAAGTCGTGTATTGTGTTCGGAATAGTAAAAATAAGTTAGGTAGAACGAAGAATTTCAATATTTATGGTTTCAAGCTTGTTATTGAAAATTGTAAACGCTGTAACTAGATTTTAAAATGTTTTAAGGATCGTATACGATATCTGAAGTCTTGCATGCGAAATTTCTAATTGATTCGTATATTCGAATAAAATTCGTTTCAGTATTAATTTGTTTTCAATACTGAAGATTTTAAAGTGTATGAAAATGTTATTTACAGTTTTTAATCAATAACTTGGGAAATTATACTAGCGAATCAATCAATTTGATAATTTTTTCAATATAGTCCTATCATTATTATCTGCTAATTCGGCAATGACGAAATGAAGTGTGTTCATCATTCATAAAAATATAATTTTTGTTAATAACAAATAATAAGATTTTGATAGCAATTTTTGTGCACGAAGAAACATTTTTCTGGGAATTTTACTATTCCAGATGGTAATTTTCGAGCAGACTTGTAAAATGGAGAAAATGACCATTATTTAAGAACAATGAAAATCATAATCGATTTTATTCGCGATACAATATATGGATTGTATAAAATGGTAATTACTGATCGGTTTTGGAATTTTTACTAATCAGGCAGTCAAAATTACAAAAAATCTCGTAATTTTTATGAGAAGTCGGCCTTTTTTTTTTAATATAAAATAACGTTTTTCTTAATATAAAAAGTAAGGTCGACTTTACCTTCCTGATAAAAATAACTACGTTTTCTGTAACTTTTACTGCCTGCATAGTAAAAATTCCATTTTATTAGAAAAAATGTCCATTTTTCTCTTTCTGCATGACTGTACTATCAGGAATGGTAAAATTTTCAAAAAAATTGTCGTGAGTGTTTTAACTAGTAAGTCATAGACGAACCATGTAAAGTTAATGAGTTATAAAAATTCTAGTTTATTTTATATTAAAGTAACTTAAATTATTGACAGCTTATCGGAAAAATACACGAAAAAAACAAAAATTTCTTTAAATATGACGAAATAAATTATTTGTTAATAATAAAAAGGAACATTTTTAAACGTTAAAATAGGATTTTTAATGTTGACTTATCGATTTAGCAATGAAAATATCATATTTTATCTATTAAAAAAATTTATTTTTGATGTTTATAAATTGTTTAGTTGGTCATATGTAACTTTCTTCATAATAAATTAATTTTTTTAGTATATTAATATTTTTGAAATTTTTTATATTTCTATACATATTTTGTCGTAATTATAGGTACATTGTTGTAGATTAGGAATAAATTCTTAAAAGACACATCAGGGACTAACGTCGATGATGTACCACTTAATTTAACCCATTAACGTCCAAGATGACGAGATTTTTAACTCATTTTCAAAACTCTCTAGCAAATCGAAAAATGAAAAATGTCATAATGAAACGAACATACTTTACTATTTTTGGTATGTTCTATTGATTTATGCGGTCAAAATTGTGTTTCTTTGCCGTAGAAAAACAATATGGCCGATTTTGTCTGAAAAAATACCGTAAAATCGGACATTTTTTTCAGCAATTTTTTATAAATGTATAATGAATGGCATTCCATTTCAAACTATGGAAAAACGTGGAAAAATGAGTTGCAATTTAAAGGGAAATATCTTTTCGTGAGCTCCATTAAGTTTACCCCATTAAAAATGGCGGAAAATGTGAAAAGCTCTAAAAATACGTGTTTTTCCTAAATATTTTTGAAATAAATAGACATTAATCAAAATTTTTTTCTTAAAATGTAAAATTTCGATTTATTAAATATTCCTAGTCACTTTTTAATATATTTGACGATGTTAATAATGGCGGATCCAATGTGTCGGCCTTGGAAATGAAAAAATAATGGAATTTTTCACGTGTCTCGTCGGTAAACATTTCGGTGTTTTGTTTTATTCCGTTTCTTTATGTTTAGGATTATGTTGAATTGAAATGCAATGAGGAACATTCAAAACCCAAAACGGCGAAATTTTATAATTTAAGACAAAAATTTTGATTAATTTCGATTTATTTCAGAAACATTTAGGAAAAACACACATTTTTAGATCATGATATTTGCTATAACAACGCAATAACATCTGAGAGTCTTATGTAAATATAGTTAATTAATAACAAGAGTATTGATTAACAGTAATATTAAAAATTGGCATTAAAATGCACTTTTAATCTAAATATGTAAGTCAGTACATTCAATGTCCGTCTTGTTTACTAATACCTGATTAGAATTATTGGCTAAAAATAGTTAATATTTACTATAAGAATATACTACTATAATCATAAAATATATGCAATAAATTATACTAATGCATTAACATATGAGTACTAATGATATATTCAGAGTTTAATTTAGTAATTTCGTTGTCGTGTTATTATTAGAAATTATCAGGATCCCGTTCAATAATTCGAGTAACTAACAATTATTGCTCTAAAAAATCGATAGTAAACAATTAGCTAAGAGCTTCATGTTACTAATAAATAATAATTCATTTACATTTTTAGGTTAGTAAATTACGTATTGTCATTTTAAAAACATTTAACGTTAATATATGTATTTTAATTCAGGCTTAAAATAAAGATGGGCCACTATTAACAATCAACAAATAAAAAGATTTAAGAGCAATCTAATTTTTAGCAATAATAATACAACACGTTTTACCTTATGATTAACAGTTCTCACTTTACAAAGGGATATTAAAGTTTGTAGCTTAAAGTTTACCGTTTAATATCTTAGTCGATAATGGTAAAACACAATAGAAATCATCAAATATTGGATAAATTAAGAATACAAAAAACTTTCCATCCTACTCCACTTTTCACCCAATTTCAGTTTTAATTTTCTTTAATCATATTTACTAATAAACTGAAAATTTTATAATACAAAATTGGTTTTTGGCGTAATCTCAAAAAAAAATCAATCTAAGAAAATGACATTTCTAAAAATTGCATTGTACTACGATACCAAGAGGTAAAAGAGTATTTTTCTACACATTTTTAATTAATATTCAAATAGTTTTACCGTTATATATTTCACATAAAAAACACGTACTAAATTAACAAACAAATCACGCAGACTAAACAATCTATTACGACTTTCTAATACAAATATAAAAATAACAAAAATATTAAAGAAAACCACAAAAGAGAACATTTTTAAAGCAAACGGTATAAATAACTAAGTGACCGTAAAATAACAAAGGTGAAAAATATAATGACAAGCGGCGAGTGGAAGTGGAAACAAAAGGAAAGTGAAAATAGTCAAATGCGACTGTACGACGTCCACTATTGTAATAACAAAGAGTTGCAATCTCGAAAGATTTATGCAAAAAATTATTTATTGCATACTACTTTTCATAGAAAATGTATAAACATAAAGGAAATGCCATCAATATATGACGTCGCAAGTGACATTCTCTAAATCTGAATTATAAAAAAAATACTGAAATGAAAAGTAGGTTACCATAAATTAGTAAATTAGAGAAACACCACTTTTATATTAGTAAAATTATACTAATGGATGTGTTAATTTTACTAATCTGATAGTAAAAAATAACGATTCTATTATGTAATAGTATTTTTCAGTTTAATTAGTAAAATTTATCACTAATCGAAAATAAGTAACCCGACGAAAATTTTTTTTATAATTTTGGGTAATTTTTTGACAGACTTGTAGAATAAGAAGAGAATGATAATTCTTGGAAGTTTAGTCGTATATGCTACGGTAGTTAAGTAATTAACTAAATAAGAATGTAAACATAGCGCAATAAATTAAGATCTTCGAATTATTAAATTTTTGTACCTGGTTAGTATTGAGTTTAATATTAGAACAAAAATTCCTCTAGCGGTTGTAAATAAAACTATTGTGTTTCGCATCAGTCATTTTATGTTCTTCAATAGGAATAAAGACATCCATGATTTGGTCCTTAGTTAATTTTAATTTTGTAGAAGGAAAATTTCCATAATTTCTGGGAAAAATTACAAGATTTGTTGCCATTTTTATTGCCTGGGTGTTTTCAAATACGAAAATCTAATATTTACCAATAAATGGTAAATTTTTCTTTACATTACCATCTAGAATGGTAAAATTTTATAGAAATGTGAACTTTTCTGTCTGTATTAGTCTTTTTTAACTAATTTTAAACTATTGAAAAGAATATTTACAAGCAAAAATATGTAAATACAGTAACTAAAAAATGAAACATTGACTATGTGATAAAGAAACTACTAATCAGGAAATATCAAACAGGGAAAGAGGGGAAGACGAAGAGGGAAAACGGAGGAGAGGAAATAAAACGAATGCGAAAATAGACAAACGCGTCTACAGTCCACATATTATGATGTCGAGAGACGGCGACACGACGTTGCAGTCTATTATTCAGTACACCACAATGAAACCGCTATGAAACGCATCGGTTTTATAAAAAAAAGATGCTTTTTATTACTTCTCAAATTCAGGTAATAATAGTTATTACAAAAATAAAGACATTTAGAAAATAAAAACGGCTATAAGTAGACACATTTATTCGAGAAAAATAGTATCGAATGTAATCAACACATGAGTAAAGAAACCCAAAAGAAAGAAAATAGATAACTCAATAGAAGAGAACTAGAATTCGAAGAGATAATCAAGGCGTGATAGAAAGAGAAAACGTCAAAGAGAAAAAGCAGAGTTAGGAAGATAAACTAAAAAAGTTCAGAGGTCGATACAAAGGGAATAAGTCACGCCTGAATGACGACCAGATGTACTGGTTGCAGTTGATATTATCGATAACTCGATGCGACAAAAATTCAAGCTTTAAAATGAAATGTGATTTCGTAATGGTTCTATCTAAATTAAACAAAAACAAAAAAATACTTTTTGAAACTAAATTTTAAATTAAAAATAAATTGCAATTAAAAAAGTGAAAGTCTAAAAACGTATTTAAAGGGACAAAAATAATTGAAATAAATATAATAACGAAACAGGGAATTATAAAATCGTTTAAAAGTTTTCCCAAGTAAACTCGTACTCGAAATAATTAATATAGAAATTGAATGAACCACGAATTGACAATTTTCTAAATTATTAATTTAAAATCAAATAATTGAAATTACGTAAGGTTGATATAATCGCATCTAATTACAATAATTACTCCCTTTCATGACGTCGTACTTCCACGGCATTACGCAATTGGTTAACTTAAATCTATTAGTTACAAGTGAAGTAAAATTACGAAATTGACGAAAATTCGTATAAATAAATGAGCGAGCGGGGAATGAAGAAGAGAAATAATGGCTTGTAATAGAAAAATTGGCGAAAAGCGGAAAATACGAGTCGCAAAACAGAAAGAGAAAATGGAGAAACTGAATGGTGTGTTGGTATGATGTCACAACGATTGTAACCGTGCGCAAATGGAAATAACGAAACATTTCGAGAACTTACTTCACCGGTCTTAACGCGTCTCCATTCTTTTATTTTTGTCACAAACTGAAAATAAGATGACATTTCTACATTTTTTATCTTAATTTTTTATTTTAGAATCAAAATTTACTGTTTTTATACTCTCTGAATTTTAGTTTATTACTAAAAGAAAAGTAAATAAATTTTGCTAATAATAACTGAAAAACTACAAATTTATAAGTCAAATATTATATTTTAGTATTAGATTAGTAGAATGAACACTGCGATTAGTAGAATTTTACTATTCAGAAAATTTACCAATCAGAAACATTTCGAAACTAATCTTAATAATTACAAAAATTAATTAAGAAAAACAAATGTTATTCCTAAATAACAAGACCAAATTTTCTGGTATATAGGCAATGCCAGTATACTATTTACGTAAAAGAGAAAACCTTCAATTGCTGCACGAAGTGAATGAAAAATGAAAAATATCAAAGTTCAAGGAAACCATTTACATGAATGTGAATGTTACTTTGCTTGTCTCTATTTATTTATATATGTACAACACGTAAAGAGAACCTTATAATAAAGCCGTGATGTTATGTTATTAATGTCGTTTTCGCAAGACTAACAATCGCGAAGAATCTAACTTGACCGACATTTATTTTACGATCCTTCCGAGATTTGCGATACAACTAAATTTATCGATACTAAATTTGTGTATTATCTTTAATATTATAAACCTATGTTATATGATATTTGTCATGTACAAATTTATTATTATAATTGTATCCTTGCTGGTCGAGCTGTCGGTCTACCGACGAAAGGATGTTAAGTAGAAACGGTCAATTGTGGTGAGCCAAACAGAAAAATCATTTTTCAATTTTTACCCACTCTCGAAGAGAATTTAAAAAAAATATAAAAATTTTGAAAACATATACGCTGGGCGATAATCGTTTCAATTAAACTAATAAATCGGTATTATGTTCACCAATTACATATCGAAGTGCGTTTTATTCTGGTAAACAAACCAGCAAGAAATCCTCTATCTCGTTCCCGCGATTACACTCATTGCATAATATCGCGCATGTATTTATGTACGCGATCGTAACATTAACGCACACGAACGTAACGTTCGAATCGGACTTACGTGAAACGCGCAACACGCTTAATTTCACGCATATTCCCACCACTGAATTATGAGAAAATCAAATGACGCACGATTGGAAACGTACTTTGTGGCTCTCGACATTTACAGTGAAATGTAAGGAACGCTGACTTTTTCGAAATGAAAAAAAAAAAATTAATTTTTCTAAAGTTTTTATTCTCAAGTCAGAAAATCGAGTCCATAATTTAAAACAAAGTTGAAAAACGATTTTTTTAAACCTTAAAGCGCCCTGGGGGTACTGGGAGACCCCACAGATGAATATTACATTTTTTCCCCTCTAAAACTGCACAAGTTAAATTTTTAGGAAAAAATATTGAAAATTGGAGTTATGATTTTTTTGTTGAAAAACGTCATTTTTTTATTTCATTTTTTATAGCGCGCACCAATAGTTTTTTTATCAAGATTACTTATCTACGCGTCAAAATTGTACTTGGAGAGTATCCAGTAATTTTGTTGAAATGAAACAACGACGACTGTCTGCGCAGGGCAATATTTTCTTCGGATTGGGGTCTCCCACGACCCCACAAGCCGCTTTGTGTCATTTTTATATAGGTTGACGGTTGCATGTTTTACAATATGTCGATATAAATTATTGAAAATTGATCAATTCGGACCTCCTCTTTTATATCCCATCATCATAATTAGCCGGAGATTTTAAAGAAAAAAGTTCCGATCATTTTTCGAAAAAAATACTAATTTTTTCGACGTTTATTTCGTTTTTGCGAGTAATTTTCAAAGATCATGGAGAATCGGGATGAAAAAGTAACCTTTTATAAATACCTTATCTTATCATGATTCATTCATAACCTCAAATTAGAGGCATGTAACCTGAAGATCTGACTTGGTGAATAAAAAACATAATGTTATTTCTACGCAGATAAATGTAGACCAAACTGTACAGCTAAATAACACCAAGCTGGGATTAATAAATTCCGAGGACTATTTTAATGTCTTTTCCTCCCACTACCTAGGTCAAACATGTCCTGCCGCTTGAAAATGCTTACAATTGTGCAATTTATAAAGAACAATTTGAATTATCGCTGGATCGAAAACGACCCTGGAATCGGGATGAAGGGTTAAAAAAAACTTAAAATTAGTCATCTATAATGTGTGTTCCGATTTTTCGTCTAATTTTTAACGTTAAAATTTTAAAAAAAATGAAGAAAAGTATTTGGAAATAGAAAAAATTTTAAAATGACTCTTAAAATAAATTAAAAATTTATTGATTACTTAAGAACGCAATATCACTTATATCTTCACTTGATGATTCCCTTTTTTTGCAGATTTTACCATCGCCACAGTGAATGCTTGCAATGTTCTCATAAATAAATTGTCGAGCTGTACTAAATTTTTAGATTATAAACCGATAATTGATAAGTCACGAGGGTATATTTGGTACCTTTCAATTTCAGACGAAATGATGCGGAAAGAAAACGTGGAAAATTGTGTAAAAATCCAGACAAAAATCGGTAAAAACCCATTATATATAACTAATTCGAAGCTGTGAATGAATTATGATGAGGTTAGATATTCCCAAATGATAATAATTAATTTTCACGCGGAAGGCCATAAAAATTGTTGTTGTTTTTTATGAATTTTTAAACTCAGAGTTAGCTCCTTGCCCACTGAAATGGAATAAGAAAATGTTGGCATTCTCAAGGATACGAGTTAACATAATACCATAAATGCTCTGAACTATAAACTCTTTACAATTTCTTGTAAATCTTAACAAAAAATAAGAAACTGCGGTCAGTTCATCAATCTCAAATTTTCCATTGAAACTCGATTAGACAATGCTCGTCGTCACAGGAGCCTTTCACCTTCTCGCATCCATTGTATATCGATGCCGTAACGTAACATAACATACCGATTCCGTTCGCTCGATGCGTACAATATATACTGGCGCTTTTAATCGCCGCATTCGCCAGTCGATATCTTATCTACCTCTTAAAAACATCTTAAAGAAAAAGAGAGATGGAGGCAAAGGTATTCCTCGAGGTAACAGAGGCGCTATCTGGGCGCTATCCAGGAATCTTATACTAGGATCGATCTCGAGGAACAATGCACTATCGATATGCGGATTATTCACATGCACGAGACGATATTGACGTAACATCACAAGTTCAAACCACCTCACTGTCAGAATGCGAAAATTGTGAAATCTCAGTCAAGGTGTCGCGAATTAAAATAATGGCGATGCCTCGCTCGCCTTGGGGTTTTCCTCAGAGACTCTTCGGAATTACGATTAGAGCTACGGCGAAGAGACCAAAATAAAAAAAATTTACACCGGCCATTCACTTACAATTAGATATTAATTCAGTAATTAAGAAAGTAATTACTCAGACGTGTGCGTGATGATTAATTAAAGTCTTTGTTTGAGAGAAAATAGCCATATTGCATCACGTACGTAATAATAAAGGGGCTTTTACGTCCAGATTTTAAAAATGTTTAACGAGTACCCGCGACTATGTGTAAAATTAATTAAAGAACGTCATAAATATTTGAAACGCTTTGAAAATTACTGTTTGGTGATGAAAAATCTTTTTTAATATATTCGTCACTTTTATGTCGGTTCCAACATCCGTCAGATGACACGATTTTTTAAATTCATAATAAATTTTTGTTGACTGCCGGTTTTATTAACACTTTCGGACTATTTTCTTCTAAATTTTACTTGAGAATTTTTATTAATCATCTTAAAATGTTATTTCAATTTTTCTTCAATATTTTTAGTCATATGTCCTCACAATTGACAAAAATTTTATTTCCAATCGATTACATAGATAAATAAAAAAAGGCAACTCAAATTTTTGTTTACGATTATATTTCTGCAATATAGTAGAAAGCGAAAAGAAGCCCGATGACTAATGGACAGGCGTATTCCAGCACTATTTCGTCAAAGCTGCAAATCCGCTCGGAGGAAAAAAGGATTTCGCAAGCCGTGTTCGTTTCTGCGACTTACTTCGCTAAGTAGTGCAGCCTCAGACTCTCGCGACTTTTTTTTCTGCGCACAGATTTGCAACGACCTCTAGGATTCGGGTCGAATCGGACTGGAAGAAGACATCGGCAATGTTGGACAGGGTAAAATAAGGGGATTCGCCAATCTTGGAAAAGGACGTTGGAACCACCTGTCGTCCTTCCACCTCTCTACTACAACACCACTCCGTAAGATCGAACGAACTTTCCTTCGTAAAAAAATGACGTTCCCAAGTAAAAATCCTGAAAGGGTTGTTCTTTTTAAAGCTGAGGGGATTCCAACAGTTCGAATGTCGGCTTTCAAAGCGGACATGTTACGTTTCCAACGAAAGATTTTCATCGATTCGGGAGATTTTCTTAAGAAATTCTTCGTGAAGTGAGTTTGGTAGAAATTCGAAAATCGAGTTTCAAAAAAGTATAAAAGTCAGAATCATTGCACTCGAAAAGATATCGTTACGAGAAAATTACGTCATTTTAAAAATATACTTTATTATTATAAGTTTCTACTTGAAAAATTGTTCATTTATATAATTTAGACTTTCAAGTAGTAGAATTTTTTTACGAAATAGTACTTAGTTAATTTTCTGAAAAAATTTGTGAGATTTAAAAGAAGACAGGCACATACATTTTTAGAAACGAAAACTTTTCCATAATTTTGTTGCTTCTTTAGTTCAAGCAAGAATTCCGAACCCACTTAAATATGAAAAAGCGAGATTAAAAAAATACACTGGAAAAATCCGTGTTTTTTTGGAAAAAATCATGCATAGTATTTGGTTTCATCTTTTGAAAAATCTAATAACAGATTCTGAAAGTTCAATGAATTTTACATCAGTTGTGACTCCTTGAACATGTTTTAGCTCCTTTTTTTACTCAAACCACCGTCTATTCAGGACTTAATGGGTTAAATATCTGTAAAATTACAATAAAATTTCAGCTTTCTATTAATCTCCATGAATTCAACAAGTTTTTCAAGTATTTAGACTGTTTAAAGTTCTGTTTATTTGAATTTTTGTTTATAGAGGAGAGGCACGTGTGGCGCAGGGAGTTTTGTTTATGGTCCATAACTTTTGATCGGCTCGTTGGATTTTTATGATCGAGCTACCATTGTAAAGCTAATATTTCTACCTAACTTTCTGCTTTTTAAGTGTAATGATTCCATGTAAAACAGAGAAAACCCGGTCAATCTTTGTATTGTCAAAAATCCTTTTCTCCCATAATATAAAGGCTTGAAATTAAATTTTTATGTATTGTCTCTTTTCACCTCTTTCCTTAGTTTACAAAATAAATATGTTTTAAAAAAAATATTAGAAAACGATTCTGAGTATATGAACGCATTGCGTTCGAAACCTGTGCAACTGTTATCGGTTCGGCGTTTAATAGCAAACAAGCTTATAATGAGACTAGATATTGACAATCAGTTTCATAACAATAGGTAAATACACAAATACGGGTTCTGCACAACAGGTTCCTCCCTCCTACTTGTTCTATCATTTTTTAAGTTTATATGTTACCACTTTACACAGTCTTTACAGTGTGTTTTTTTAATTTTATCTTCCGTTTATTACGAAACATATTCTCCAGTTGCTTTAGAGGTCTATTTATTTACTATATCTTTACAAAATTATCAATTTCTAACAGAATGAAGGAAAGAAGATATTTGTATACAAAAACTGCAGAATTTCGTTTAATTTATATCTGATACTGTTAAAATAGCAAGTACTCCTGTTAAATTTACTGATAATCTACACGTATTTCAAATATATTTTCTGTTTTCACACATTGTTAGAAAAACACATTTATTTTATAAAATTTATAGATTATTTTTTTGTGTATACCTCATCAAAATATTTAATAAATTTTGTTCTGGATACCAAACAATTTTTACCAATCAATGTTTTGATATAATTTCTACTAGAAATTCTCTCGAAATAAACATTATTCTTTCAATTATTGTTCTGTAATATTTGTTCTTATGCAAATAATTAGTTACAAAACTCGGTAGCTTATGTATTCTTTATTTACTACACTCAAAGTACTTAATAGAATGTTCTACATTTTTTCTAATTGTAGATGCTATTCCGATTAGAATTTTGGAAGCTTCAATGAAACATTTACTTAAAACTCAGCATGAAAATTCAGTATACTAGTAGAAATGCATGATAAAACATCACAGAAAACGGGTTTGCAGTTCGGTGTCGTCGAAGGTTTTTCCAGAATGTAACTAATTACATTTTCTTCTGTCTTCAATTAATTCACATTCCTCGCATAGATTTCCACTAGCGGGTACATATTTCATTTTTATTTTTTATATTCTTTTTTTCAAATTTTTTTTTAACCACGTAGTACTTATTACGCCTTTGACATGTTTTATTAGTATATAGCGGTAAATTTAACAGCTAATACACGACTAAAATTGTCAATACTTTTCGTGTTTTTTTTCGTAGTATATGATTTAAATAATTATACTAAAGTACACATTTTCTAATTCTAATACAATTATCTGCGATTCTGAAGTTCATAAGTAGACAAATTACTTAAATTCAAGTAATCAATTATCTCTATTGCAGTAAAGATTTATTTTAAATTTAAAGAAATTTTATCTCAAATGAAGTAAGATTTCCGAAAAATAAGAAATATTTGTTCAATAGAACTTTCGACAATTCATGCAGATATTACTTGAATGTAGAATTTGATTTCTTTATAATAAATTGTTTTAGGTTTGACTATTACAGACCAATTGTTGTCTTCTTTTTTAGAAAATATATTTTGAAAACGGTCATTTTTACACCTTCTGAAACCAAAAATATTTTTTTCGTCCTCGATACAAAAATTAAAATTTCGATTACAAAATTCAGCAGAATAAAATGCTTAATTATTTTTCAAAATTTTCATATAATTCTCATCATTTTATCATGAAATAACGATGAAGTTAAATATTTTTATATGTCATTAAACTTCATTTTGCAAGTTACATTACCTCATGGAAATACTTCATAGTTGTAATTACGAAAAAAAAAATAGTTGGTAGTAATATGTAAAGATAGTTGATTTTACTATCTACATTGTTCGGGCATATTTTTTCAAATATTTTTTGCTATCATTGAAAAGCGTAAAGCCACTTTTTTCACAAACGTTCATTACAATGTTTATACTCCTTTCATTTTTGTGTTATCTATGGCTTCATTCTGTAACGCTAAAGTGAATCAGGCAACAATCAACAAATGTCATTTATGTATCCCTGGACACCAATCATCATCAAATATCGCACAAAAAAAATCAAAAGGGTCGCAAATGATATACATTGCAGTACGTTTTTTAACGCTAAGTAGCATGACAGTCGCGCTATATTTACGTCCCAGCATATTTGCTCAGTTTCGTCTCGTTATATTTGTCTGTCGCCGCTCTCTTTTTCCCCCACCTCGCGGGCTGGGGCCTCAGAAAGGGCCTGCTGTGACGTCATGAAGATAACGCGTCTGAGGGTAGTGGGAGAAGCGGCGCTCCCCTTCATTTGGCAAATATAAGGAGACGGGAGGGGAAGGCGAGGAAC
This sequence comes from Trichopria drosophilae, assembly GCA_030407085.1. Classification (NCBI taxonomy): domain Eukaryota; kingdom Metazoa; phylum Arthropoda; class Insecta; order Hymenoptera; family Diapriidae; genus Trichopria; species Trichopria drosophilae. Next base: position 94,551,234 of record CM059586.1, on the reverse strand, counting down.
CGACTAGGCAAATATACCGGGACTCTACTGTTGTAACTGCCACCTTTGACATAGTTGAACATTGTTGCTAATAGCGAGAGAAGTAGTTGGGGTACATTTTATATCCTTTATTGGCAAAATCTGTGGTGTACTAATAAGAAGATATTACAGTTTATCAGTTAATAGTTCAATATATGTTGGAGTATTAAATCGGTGCTTATTAGCGTTTCTGTGAGTTAGTTTAACCAATACTATTCTAAGTGTCTTCAGAAGTGCACCTGACCACTTTAGTAAACTACATGGAGAAAAATGACTCCGCTGGATTAGCTGATTCATATCAGCTAAAATTTTCGGCTGGAATTGCCGAAAATATATATGCAATTTTAGCTGTTTTGATTCCGCTAATGTAGCCTTAACCCTACTCAATTCGCGCTTAGCTCCAAATTTCCGCTACATTAGCAGATTTGTTCCGTTAAATTTGCGGACTTTTTCAGTAAATTTAGCTGAAATTATCGGCTATCCCTAACGGAATTCCAACAGCTGTCCCTATAGGATAAAATTGGTAGAATCTGCGGATTTTTCGGCTGATTTTGCTGATTATTTTTCTCCGTGTACTTTTGGAGTTAATGATTAAATGATTAGTGTAAATTTGATTTGATTTCAACGTCGCGACTACTCGAATTTATATTGTTTACTAACTAAACCTATGATGACTGGAATGTCTCGAATTTTGCGTTTAAAATCAAATATAATACATTTCGTCCAGGAAAACTAGCTCTCGCCGATCTACTCAGGTATGAGATAGCGAGCAATTACATGTAGCGCTAGAGGTTCGTTATTGTTGTTGTTATTCGAAATATTATTATTATTATACATGACAAGCTACTAATAGATGCCGTCGGTCCCCGGAGTTACGCACACGTATTCATATGCGCGTTCCTATGCTTATGTATACGACGTCATGCGCAATTCTACGCCCATCGCAATACCAGTTCCCATGGAGCACGAAACGTTGCCTTCTTCAACCTTCATTTACGTCCTTCGACGTTCAACGAAATTTTTCTGTCGTAGGCAAGAAGCTTGGGCAATCGAGCATGTAAGGCGAGGATTAATGCGATTCGATAATCGCGTGTTTTTTTTTTTACAAACGATAAAAAGAATAGAAGAAATTGCAAATTTATAGCTTCGCGTTGATTCGTTTCATTTAATGCAGAATGCGTTTAGAAACGCATAATTATTAGAATGTTTACAACTTTTTGTAGTGGAAAATTTTTTGTTTATTTTAATCTGAAACTATTTCTTGACTATTTTTTTAAATGTCTTTTGGTATTATTTCGTTTAGTAATTCAATATTGAGAACGTTTTTTTTGCTACTTTTTGAAGCAAATTTAGCAGAATTATTTTTGAGTGATTTTCTTTCATTTTTTGTTGACATTTATGTTTTGATAGAAAATATAACATGAAATTTGTCCTTCCCTATAGCAGCAATTTCTCTCTTATGCTTAGGGCCCTGACCAAAGTTTTTGAAGTAATTTTTTTTTGGAAAATGTGCATTATTCTTGACATTTTCTTGTCTTTGTTTTTTTTTACTACTTATCTTGCAATAAGGTGTGAAACTCAATCTACATTAACACGAAATTTAATACAACTGTTTTTCTTTAAAAAGTTGGGAGTTACAAACGGGCGTTGAACAATTTTTTAAATTTTATTACGAAGAAAAACGGCGAGGACGAAACAATACATTGAACTTACTTGAGCGAGAATATCCGCAAGATTATGAATTATTCATCAGATAAAAGATTGATATCTCTTGAGAAATCGAGTGACAATCGCGACGGCATGAGTGAATGTTGTCATAATTGACGAGTGATAAAAGAAATAAAAAAGGCAGCATTTTTATGTATCGTTTCATTGCATTCATTTTCTCACGTAATCGCCAGGTAATCGAGATTATCTTGCTTTCATTGGTAATCAATTACTGCCATTTTAATTATTCTGCGACTGTAATTTTTCATTCATGTTGTATCAAGGTCGTCAAGGGAGGTTTGACAGGATTTAAAAAACGTTGTGTTTTATTGGAAATAAAATAGTAAACAAAATCTAAATACTATTAAAAAGTTACTAACAAATCACCTGGAGAAATATAATTTAGATTGAATTCTGATTGACTAATTTGAAAAACAAATATCGTTGTCGACACTTTCTACACCAATTTACTCCATTGTGTTTTCGTAATTTCGCACTTTCTAGACAACAAATTATTATGGGAATTTCGAACATTCTAACTTCGTAAACCCTACCAAGTTGCTTAATAAGTTAAAAATGAGATTTTAATAGTACAGTAAAGTCCCGGTATATTTACCCATTCGATTCCTCGCCTTCCTCTCCCATCTCGCTATATTTACCACATGAAGGAGAGCGTCGCTTCTCCCACTCCCATCAGTCGCGTTATGTTCGTGACGTCACAGCAGGCCCTTCGTGAGGCCCCAGCCCGTAAGGTGGGGGAAAAAGAGAGCTTAGGTAAACATAAGAAGAAGCAACCGAGCAAATATGACATAAATGTATACCCAAGATTTGTCAAGTATTCAACTAATTTCTGTTGTCAAAAAATCATAACAGCATAATGAACTAAAGATGGATATCCATTCTAATATTTAATTTGATCCGTCCATATAATAAAAAAATACTTTTATATTGTTGTGAGGTCAAATTTTCAGTTGTCAAAATGGTGTCAAATTGTTCAACAATTTTTTTTTTATTAAAAAAAAAATGTTGACCTGACTTTTGTGATTGGATGCGCTGGGAATCGAACCCGGGACCTTCGTGTGCGTGAATTGCCGTAACGTTTTTAACATTGATAATCAGATTAAAGATACCAATAAATACAAATACTCGTATCCCTTTCAGTAAACATCCCAGACTATGTAACGCTCCGTTCAGCCTATTCTGCATTTGTAGAATCATTAGCATCTATTTAGTACAACAGTGCTAGTACATATTTGCTAGTGTGGGCGTTTTGCATAAATCGCTCATCCGTGCGTGGCATATGCGCCCATATATGTATTCGCGTTGTGCATGGAGACGCTCGTCCTTATATATATATATATATATATATATATGCGGTGTGCTGTATGCAAACAGCCGTCTTGGGAATAATGACTGGCAATTAGAGCCCAGTAGATAAAGAACGCAAGTTACACGCATGAGACGCAATTTATCGGAGAAGGAGCTTTCGTTTTTAGCCTTCTCTTTTTCCTCCCTCTCGCCCCAGAGAGAATTGACGGAAAGAATCGCGCTTCTTATTGCGAATGGCGTCAAGTAGCGCGATTATCGCTAGTTTTTATCCTTTATCGCTCGTGTTCAGCGTAATTGTGAGAAATCGACTTCTCGCCCGTCGGCTTTATCAAGATTTGTTTACTCAATCCGGGATGTCAAACATGCAATCATACAAGTTCCTCACCGATGAAAGTTCACGCGTCAACAATGGTGAAAGTGATATTAAGTAATGTCGAGGAGGTAAACGACATTTACTTTAATTACGCGTACTAATTTGTCATTTATCTGAGTGCCTACAACGCCACCTGGGGGCAAACTTTTTAAAGTATCGTCCAAAAACGTCTGATCACCAATACAAGTTAGAACTGGATTTTATGTAAAATTAGTTTTTTGGCTCCTATCACTTCTTGGTGTCCTCACCGAAGAATAATTTTTAACATCTTTATCTATCAATTTAAGTGATCCAAAATTATCAGTGTTGGACCCTTTCATCAAACAATCCCAAGATTTCAATTAAAAACTGAATCGAAAATTAATTTCTATTCAGAATTATTACACAGGTTATTGGACTGAAATCCTTGTATCTCGGGAGGCGGACATTCGTAGCTCCGAAATTTGGCAACGTGTCGGTTTACCGACCGATTTCGAGGTGAACCGTACTTCGTTTCACGTCGGAGTTGCGAAATGGCGAACCTTTCGTAATCCCATTATGCTCGAGGTTGGCCGCACTGGACGCCGGTTAAACTAGTTTAGCCCGACGATGGGTAAATAAACGATAAAGTCGCCCTGGTGAGCCTTATCGTCCGCTCCGAGATATCATTATACAATTAGTCACGAAATAGTTCCTTTGTGTCCGTAATGTTTCCAAGCCTTTTTCGCCCGTCGAGAAACACACCCTCCCGGGGGTTCCCACTCTTTCATGCTCTCTAATAATATGATTTTTATGTGTTGGAAAGTTAAATTACTGGACGGATATTTTCTAACCTCCTCTTCAAGGCTTCCGGGTGTATTTCAATATCAGCAACGTTTGTTCTGAATTATGTACAATTTTTTTCAATTTCGTTGTAAACCTTTATACTAATATTTTTTTGTATTGTATCCGGGGTCAAAATTGACCCATCACGTCAGAATTTTGAGATATTTGGGGTTATATACCCAAAAATGCCGTTTTTCAATATTTTTGAGGTTATGTATGGAAAATAAAACATTTTTATGGATTTATCGTTTAGTTGGGTTAGTACTACTCTTTCTTTTTAATACGAGAGTCACAAAGTTTGATTACAACTTTTGTTCATAAATATAGGCCTACTTGAAATTACGACAAACATGTAAACAAAATATACATTCAAATGCCCTTGTAGGTCAAGCTCAAGGTTAAATTTAATGCCATGAAACACGAATAAATATGATCAACTATTTAAAATTTAAAACTAAAAAACTGTTTCAATATTGTGAAGGTTTTTTGAAAATTTTTTAGACGCCATTTTGAATTCGACTTCTTTAATTTTAAAATTTAATACTTCGACATCACAGTCGTATCCAGTATTTTAAATGTCTGTTTCAAAGTATTCAATACAAATGAACTTACCAATAGGGCATCGTAATTTCAAAATGGCGTAAATTGATGAAAAAAAATCACGATCTACGACTCTCATATAGCAAAGTAGTACAATGTGATCTGAACAATGGAAACCCTCAACATTTTGTGTCTTATACATAACCTCAAAAATAGTCAAAAACTAAAATTCAAAATGGCGTATCGAAAATGGTGGTCCGAATTCGTAAAAAGTAAAAAAGATCAATCCGATAGTCGGGGATTTTTGTGATCGCTGATTATAAATGTAACCTCAGATTTTCAAAATTCAAAATGGTATCGAGTATTTATATTGACAAGATATTGCCATACTGTATTCGTCATTTTTAATGTTTAAAAATTGAGGCTAGTTTCATAATCGGCTGTACAAAAAACTCCATATTACAAAGCTTCATTAAAATCCTAACTACATGTATAATTATTTTCGTCCGCCATGTTAGATCCGCCATTTTCAATATTTAAAAACTTTATCAAGTCGGGATCTGGAGGTCGGACTACGTCTCTAATATAGTTTTTAGGTCGCTGAATCAGAATCTGAAGTCCATTTAATCCCATCACGTCAGGTTTTTGACATAACCTAAAAAAACCTTAAACAATCCTATAATTAGATCTTAAAATATTAAAATGAAGAATAAGTTGCACTTAGAAGTCTATGCCACATATGCCCGTTACGTTTTTAGGCCTATCCAGTCTCATCACGTTAAATTCTTGACATAACCTCAAAAAGAAATCTAAAAATCTACCTAAAAATATGACAGTAAAGAACAATTTTGTTCTGGAAGGTATTCAAGTGTTTACAAGTATAGTAACTGTTTTTAAGTGTTAAATATTTTTATTATTTCTGCTTCAAAGTCAATCTAATTTCGACCATTTGAATTCTAATTTAACTATTTGTGATTGAAAGAAGAAATTTCTTCTTAACGGTAAAAACTGTTTTACTGTAACCTCAATAAAACTAAAATGACATACTAAAAAAAACTAATTTTCAATACAGTCAATTCAAATTTTATTAAAAGTGCAGTGTAAACTTTGTACTAGTTTTCTGTAATAATAAATTAAATATTCAATATCCAAGTCCTCTTTAGTGACATCTTCAATATTCTGTACGGAACAAGTAAATTTGAAATCAATGTTGTCAGTTCTTTACAATTACAGAAAACACAAGTTTGCTTGATACAATTGATTAACTGCCGACATCTGTCTCGTGATTCAATCTCCACAAGGGAAATTTAAAAAAGGACAAAATGTCCAATCTCTTTTTGTCAAATGTCACTTCTCTTTTAAAATTATCAAAAATGTCAAATCTCTCATGACATCCATGCAGGACAAATTCTGTTTACAATTTTTATTTACTTGCTTTTCCTAATCTTGATGGTGAGTCTTCCAAAACGAAGTGTTTTGTAGTCGGATTTTAAATTATTTTTAATTGTCTTTACACGGTTTCATATTATTTTTGTTTACTTTTTCGTGACTAAAGTTCATTGTTCCAGAAGTTTATCTTCATAATAAGAAATTACTAGACTGAACTAAAATAATTTTTAGTAAACTTATTTTTTATTTTGTCACAATTATTAACCGCTTTTTCATTATGCTTTTTAAATATTGCAGCATTTAACTACTTTAATTATCAATATATAATACAGCATTTACCCTTTCATTTATCAACTATCCTTATCTTAATATCATTAAAGTTCCACGTGATTAACAATACAAGTAATATCAGAAATCATTACACTGAAATCTCTTTATAGCTATTTTTAAATTGCACATGAAAACAATATGCATCGTATTTTGCACGTCGACTAGTAATTTCTGAAACAATAATAGTAATTTTATGTCTCTTAATTATGGCACTTGTTACGTCATCGGTGGTTATCTGTAAGGTTATTATCCGTTCGAAATGCGAAATTCTAACGTTCAGTCGTCTGTTTTCTTAGTTAGTTCAGTTCGGAATCTGCAAAACGGCAATTATTAAAATCGCTAGGTTTTTATTTTCTTCTGAGGTGTCCTGGTTCTTGAGGGGAGTAATAACAGATTTAATTATTGTCAATAACATTGAAATTATTAGAGAATGCTGGCTAGTACTGCAATTGCAGACAGAAAGGTAAAATAGTATATAAAATATATAAAATAATTATGACATTGTAAAGTCTTTTCGAAAAATAAAAAAAAAGTTCCAACTAAAAATGACCATAAATACAATGTTTAAAGAATAAAATTACATACATATTTAAAAAAAAATAATAAAACCACTTTTAATGAAATGTATCGATCAGCTACAATTTATTTATTCTTTTAAACTGTGAAGAAACTCGATTACCTGCTACATCTAGAAAACTTCAAAATATTGACACAAGCTACCAAAAGTTTGATAATATACCAGAATTGTTTTTTAAATTGATTGATGATGTGTATAATGTGGATAAATATTGACCGAAACATTTCAACGTTTCTTAAACATTTATTTACATTTTTTAAACATACCATTTATTTCTGAAAAAAAAAGTCTTTATCATGTTTTTTTAATTGTTTATTTTCATCTGGCATTTATCATTATTTGTTTACATTAATCACAGTAGATTTTCATAACGTTAATTCAAATATTAAAAAACCAAAATAACTTCAAGAAATGAAAATTTGAAATCTTCATCCTAATCTTCTTAGAAAAGATATATAAGTTACTTGAAAGTATTCAATTTCTTCTTCTCCTTTCGTCTACTTGAGAAGGGAGGTAATTCGAATAATATTTCCGCCCTCTCTTTTTGGGGGACTTTGTTCAGTGACAGAAGCAACTGACGAAGGCCCCCATCTGTACTCGCATTGGTCTCTTGGCCACGACCCTTGAATGTGTCGCGAGGCTAAAAATAATTTTCTCGTTCCGTTTATACTTCTCATTTCACGTAACAGCATTTCTTTAATTTGGTAATTCCGTCGTTCCGACGTTCCGTTTTCGTAATCCACACCATATGTGAGGGTGGAAGTGGTAATACGTCGCAGATTAATTTCATTCATTACGCGAATTCCATCTTCTAGGTACAGCTTTCATTTATCGACCAAAATTCGCGGCTGTGAAGACGTTAATTTTGGAATTGATAAAAATACTTATTTTGAAATCATTATTAATATAATTTCTGCTGACATTGTGCTAAACAACCTTTTTCTTACTAATCACTTTTGTCTATCTAAATTTTAACAATTATAATTGATATTGACATTTCAAAATTGTCACTAAAATGCATTCGACATTTAGCATCGTATGAATTCCAGATAAGGCAGTACTAGATTTAAAAATATGTGAAAGTATGAGGCAGTTTCGTACGAAAAATCGTGAAATGATTTCTACTTGACAGTTGTGCGATTGTGTTGCTTTACATACATGTACAGCGGTTAGTTGAAGAATGCCACGTATACGCTATAGAATGCGAAAAATAGAAATGCCAATCGTCACCGCATAGTAAATGAGGCGGGCGACATTTGCATGAAATAGCAATGTACGGACTATTTAATACATGTACCTGATGTTCAAGTCAATCAACAAATTAATTTTACCACGTTTTTAAGTGTAGTCATTTTTTTCTACTCTAATTTAATGCTAACACTAACTGAAAAGCAGAACTTAGTATCGATCAATCTTAGTGTTCTATTTTACTGATATGAAAAAAGTGACTATCATATATGTAAAATTAAAAACTTAGAATTAAAATAGAGATTTTATTAATGTATTGATTTGTTTATTATGAAATTATAACAAATTAAAACCGATATATCTTTTTTGTTTCAGGTAAGACCAAAAACAGTTGTCACTTCGTATTATAAATGTAAGTAAGACGCAAGTAGAGATTAAAAATTGTCTACCATCTGAGAAGATTATACAGGTCTACAGAAAAGCAGGATTTTGAAATATTTGAAGTTATGTACTTGAAAAAATTGTTTGCTACTTTGGAGGTTACGTACAGAATTCGACAATGTCTTTTTTAATATTTGCAGCATTTAGCACTACTCTCAACCTTCCAAACGAGCTATTAGTCGATTATCTAAGATTTGGTCTTATAAAGTTACGGACATTTTAAATTATGACATTTATCTCAAGAACATTTCTGCTTCGTAATTACTCTTAAAAACTTCCCATATAGCACATACCTTTTAAAGTGGTCCTCCGGAGCTCAGTCCCAAGATACTTCCAAAAAGAACTCCTGACCAGGTCAAAATTACGATAATCGATAAAACGAGCTCTTAAAGATGTCTTACTTATGACTTCTCAGATAGTAATCTCAAAGAGGTCTCATGTTTGAGGTCTTAAATCTATCTGGTTTCGGACAATCTCTCTTTTGGTAAATGGTGTTTTTCCCAGATGCACTAGGTGCCTATTCAACCCAAGAATTAAATCGCCTGATATTTACTTCAAATGCAGACCGATGGATGATATAACTGTAAAGAAAGAATAAGTGCTTTTACAATATTTTGCGAGTTTTATCAGAATTTTGTACTATTATTGTATGAGCTCCATCCCGGACAACAAAACAGAGTTCGGAATGATTTCGAAATGTGCTCTAAAAGAAGTCAGGTGTCCCACTTTCTGCGAGTTTTTTGAACATGAGTTCATAAAGATCTCATAATGACACCATGTTCAGAAAACACTGAGAAAGTGGAACATCTGACTTCTTTTTGAGCACATTTCGAAATCATTGTGAACTCTTCTTCATTATGCTTTCTGGGATTCTATTGAATGTATTCTATGTCCAATATAGTACTATACAAACGGTAATAAATTAATAATTCAGATACAAAAACCGAATCTATAACTATTATCAGAAACTACTTTTTTATTTATATTATTTATTTGATATGTTAAAGCTCTCAAATAAGAGCTTTTTTCTGAGACCATATTTGAAAGGTATTGTAAAGCTCTTGAAATCGACGAATAAGTCTTCTTAAAGATCTCTTTAAGAGCTCTATCTGATAAGTATTTAAGACATTTTTAAGACCTCTTAAAGAACACTTAACGATGTCTTTTTGCTGGGTTCGTCAAGTCAGAAATTGATATGGAAAATGACTGATTATATATGACGTAACTAGTAAAAGAGGGTCATAAACATTTGGCACACTCTGTACAAAATAAAAAAGTATTCATTTTTCGAGTACATAACCAACAATATCAAAAACCCGACGTGATGCTTCGATCCTAACTATGGATTCTATACACAAAATGACGTCGAAAATGGCCCACAGCTGCCCAAACTTGTTAACAGGCATTATCGAAGAATTTGAATCTAGTAATTTACTATCTTTAATATTTACTACTAATCAATTAATTATTTACAACATAAGACACATTTTAGCAAAATATTTTCCGCAATATTATGAAAATTGGTTGTAAAAAAACTAATCGCTTTTTGTACTTAGAACGCCCGAATATCCATTTTGAATTTTTAAAAATTCGTCCAACCTTCATGTCTAATTTTTTCGTTGTGATATGCTTCAATTAAATAGTACTAATAAAAATTGTCCCTGTTATTTTCCTCAGTTTTGTATTTACATCCACACAGCAGATCCTCCTGAGAACTCTTTAAGAACTCTTCGGGACGTATCAATGTCCGTTTTTATCGTCCTGTTAATATCCCTCAAGCCATTCTCAGAATTTAGCATGACTTGAGGATACATAACAAATAAAGAGAACATTCCCATACAGCACATACTTCTTAAAGAAGTCGTCCAGAGCTCAGTTCAAAGATATCTCCAAAAAAACCTCCGGAAGAGGTCTTAATTATGATAATCTATAAAACGCGCTTAAGAGATGTCTTACTTAGGTCTTGTGTTTGAGGTCTTAAATCTAATCTAAAATCTAAAATCTATCTCGTTTTAGATCATCTCTCTGTTAGTAAAGGGATTCCCATTATTGAGGTCTGTGATTCTTCCAGAGAAACCAGGGGGCGATTGAATCCGAAAATGAGATCGCGCGATATTTACTTCATATGCAGACCGATAGATTATAAATTGCCCTGACCAAATAAGTGCATATACGATATTTGCCCAGTTTTATCACAGTTTTGTATTATTATTGCATGATCCCATTATATTGAATGCAATCACCATCCAATATATAAATATATAACAAACGGTAAAAAGGAACTCAGGTAAAAAGTATATAAATTAAGGTACAAAAATAGAATCTATAATTTTCTGAAATTTGCTTTTCATTTACATTATTTATTTTATATATCAAAGCTCTGAAATAAGACCTCTTTTCTGAGACCTTATATTTGAGAGGTCTTATAGAGCTCTTACAATCGATGCATAAGTCTTCTAAAAGATTACGTTAGGAGCTCTTTCTATAAAGTATTTATAAGACATCCTTCAATTTTTAAGACTTCTGAAAGAACTCTGTTTGCTGTTTGGGGTTAGACGTCCTGAAGAGCTCCTGACGGGTCCAAAAGATTTGCTACAGTCTCCGCAATTTGAGCTATTTTTAATTAACATTTATCGTTTAATTCCGAAAAAAAGCATTTTTTCTTTCATTTATTAACGACATTCCAGAATAATAAAAATCGCAGGAAGTCACAACGCAAATGTAATTCTGAAACGAGATCGAGTAACTTCATCAAGCTCAGTTGCGTCGTTTTGATCTTTTCTCGTCCGTGTCGTCTGTTTTCACGCGTCATCTCTATGTGTGCATAAGTAAGCACATTTGCACACAACTGCATCCTTGGTACAAAATCAGAATCACGCACGCGCCAACCGGGAACGACGCACGTGGCGGAATATCGACGATGCGGGCATGCTTTCTAAATTTCACCATGTGCGATTTCGCATTCGAATAACGGAGTTGCCTTATCGAATTCTCAATACGGCCAAAAACGTTGGATTCTACCGTAATTTAGAAAACATTTTATGCAATCATTTTTTATGTGTTGCGGACCTCAAAATAGAATTATTATTTAGACCGAGATCCATCTAAGTCCTGAACTTAATTAGGCCGAAACTGCTAAAGGAATGCGTAAAGAGCACTTTAAGATAACATAACAGGTGTACTGCTTTCATAGCGCTCAAAAAGAAGTCTTAAAGTCATCTATAAGTAAACCTTTGGGCCAATTCGGCAAAAATAGAGACATTTTTATACTAATCTACATATCAAGTAAACTGCACTTTTGGATTTGAGCGCCATATGAATTGAATTGATTAGGATATATTAGATTAAGTGAAATGAGATAGGGCAGGTTTTGTTAGGTTATGGTAGATCATTTTCTTATTTAAACTCATTCGGTATTTGTCTTATGATGAAAAGTTTGTGTCGAATTTAGGTTAGGTGACGTCAGGTTTTGATAAATAAGGTTAGATTAGGTTACGTTAGGTTACAGTGTGCTGAAATCATGTTTTTATTTAAGCACGGTCAGTTTTGGTTTTGTGGTGAAAAGATTGAGGTGAATAAGATGATGTTGGATTCGGTTACGTTAGGTTAGGTTGCTGATTTGTGATGAAAAGTTTGTATTGAAATTGTCATAAGTTGAAAGATCGAGATGATAAATTTATCAAAAATATATTCGGAAAACGCTTTGAAATATCACTTTCGCTAATCACAGATTTTGACGGATGACTTGTACAATAATGATTGTAAAGGAGTGGAAAATGAAATGTAATCCCAACATTTTGAAGTCGGAAGAACTGAAATTCGTTTGATGTAAAATTTTATTCGATCCGTAACCGAAAAGGAGTAGAAAAATTCCCGCCGGAGAAAGGAAGCGATCCCGATTCCCTTTCGATTATTGGTTGCGTCACCATAACGGGCCAGTCACGCCTTGCAAAGTTCAACTCTCGGGTACTTTCAGGCCATTTCGGACCGCTGGCGATGATACCCGCAAAACCGCATTCTGGTGATTCGAATGCCGCTGATGGGTTTTCCGTGTAATCTTAAACAAGGAATCGAATATCTTGGATTTTTTATTATTTTTGTACAATTTTGTAAGGTTTCGAGTTACTTCCAGTACAAGAGATTTTTAATGATAAATAATTTACTTGATTTTGGAACGCGTCATTGGACCCTTCGTGACAGCCCCGATAGAGTAATTGTAATTATTACTGAAATTTGTAAAGTTGAAGACATTTTTCAAAGAAATGATTACTGCGACGCTATTTTGGGTCGTTCCAATGAAATATAGGGTATAAAAGTAAATTTTTTTAAAGTCACCAACATTCGAATAGATCGAATAAATTCATAAGACTAAATATTTCTAAATTTTGCTGTTTGCTAAAATTTGGATATTTTCTTCATATTTGATGCCCATTTGTAAATTTGTAAAAATTATAACTCAATTTTGACCTCGGAATCTTGAAGAGCCATCTCGAAATTCATATGATAAGTACTTTTCGATTTTGGTTAACTTTGGTTTTGACACGAAATACTTGATTGAAATTGAATTTAAAAAAAAAATGTCCGGCGTTAATAGGTTAATACAAAACAACACATAACCTCAACTAAAGAACTAAATAAATTAAAAACTGGAATAACAATTACAATTTCAACAACTAAAGATCATTAACAATAAATAAGACTAACCAATAAAATGTTACTTTTTTGGCTTTTGACAATCGTAAGATAATTTCCGAAGCTTTTTAGATAGTAATACCAGTTATTTTGAAACAAAATTAGCAATTTTTGCTATATTTTAATGTAATTTAAAGCAGAAAAGAATTTTTTTACAAGGGAAGTATCATTTCTGAAGTATTTTGGGGTCCTAAAGAAGATGGCGCTGCTAGAATTTTCCTACCGAAAAATTTCTCGATATTTCGAATGTGTTGACAAACACTTAACCTCACTTTTCTAAAAAAATAGGAAAATTCGGGCAGTTCCATTGTTGTTAGCATCGAAAGCATCAAAAGTCCTTATATCGGACCGTGGAATTCGACAAAGATATTCCGTGATTATGTTATCAACCAAACTCGTGCCTTAAAACACAAAAATTCTCAGTTTATTTTATTCCTGGATTCAGAGTATACGCCGGTGCGTTTACTTTTCAATTTCAAATAATAAAATTGTATATTATTAGTGAGGTGAATATGAATTACGAGTTTTTAAATTTTTAATTTCAATAAATGAGAATCAAAGTGAAAGCAATTCGGTGTTTCATGGAAATATGAAAAATCTACAAAAATTATAACCTAACCTAACTTAACTTACCCTAACATTTTCTAAAATTCATAAAATTTGATGAATTTAATAATTATTTTATGATTCTAGATTATTATATGTTTCTTTATCTTTACTGTAAATTTAAACAAAAAATTGGAGTTAAGGAGATATGTAGTGATGTACTTTCTTATGACGAAAATGGCAATGCATTTCAATAATGAGAGTAACGGTTCCTGACGTTATCTAGCGGCGACCACGTAAACTTCATTGGTGGTTCCGTTTTAAAAGACAATTCCACATTAATTTAGTTGCATTATACGAAACATGTATACAAGTAGGTATTAAAAAATGTATAAAAAATTTACCGGAACCATAGCGGCGATTAAATTCCAAATATTGTTAAATAATTAATCCTATTCAATGTTTGTTACAGAGTTAATAAACATAGAATATTTTCTTATGAAGAACTTATAAATATTTTAAGGATTTCGCATTTATTTTAAACGAATAAATACTAAAGTTATTAACTAACTATTGAAGTAAAATTTATTTTATCAGAAACGTTTTATTGTTAATGAAATTGGGCTAGAATTATGTTTACATGAATTACTACAAAACAATTAGAAAACCATTTTTCTGCATTATCACAAAAATCTTCATAAAAAAATATTGTACATTTCCCCCCACAATCTTTCTTTCGATAAGTGAAAAAATGATTTGTATTATCAGATTATTTTAGAACATCATTTTTGTTTTCCAAAATGGCGACTTAATTATACAGGTAAAAGTTAATTAAAAAACTGAACCAGTCTATTTCTTTGTTTTTCCAAAAATACACTTCCAGTACATAAATAAAAGATGATAACGCGTTACATACTCCAAACTTCTCACCACTATAACGAGAAATCACTTTATGAATCTCTACCCTAGCGGACTTCCGCGTCGGTAGTATATGCAAGCTCCGTTAAGATAAGGGGTTACATAGTCCAAAGGATGGTTTTCTCTAATTTTTTAACAATATAGTTTAGTACAGACACTTTCCTAGAAAACAGCAAAGAAATGAATTGAGAACTGACCGAGAATTGCCATAAAAAAGTGATTTTTATTTCTTTTCGAAAATTCTCAGTCAGTTCTCAATTAACGTCTTTGGTATTTTCTAGTAAACCGTCTAAAGTAACTAGAATTGCGCTTACACAGCCGCAATTTCGAAAACTCGATTCAGTCATTTTTTATTTACGGTTTTTAGTGAAAATCCTTATCTGCGGAGCATTTTATAACCCCCTTAATAAGTGTGCTGCATTAATCTATATACTGAGAACTCATCAATAGTAAATGTTATTACAATTGTAACAAATATTACAATTTTAATACAAAAATGAAATATTCGTTCAAAAGTTGGAAAAATTCATATTACATTTTGAAAAGTTACAACTTAAAGTAATAAAATTTACCAGTTACGTGGTATGTTCCATTGAATTTTACTACTTCAAGTAGTAACTTTTCAAAATATAATACGAATTTTTCTCACTTTTGAACGAAGATATCATTTTCGTACTAAAATAGTATTATTTATTACAATTGTAATAACATTTACTACTGATGAGTTCTCAGTGTACATTTATACATAATTGCATTAAATTGTTCAATAATATAATCTATTTTTCCCGGGAACTAATATTACAATAGTTATGGATGTTTCCAATATGACTGACAAAGTATTACATTAAATTAAATAAACAATTAAGTTTTTCTCAATAATACGGTCCTCTTACTAATTGTTAAAAGGTAAACAAAGAAAATATGACGTAACTGGGATATCAGTTCACGTCTAGCGCAATAAATTATCCGGTACTTATATGTAAAAATTATGAATCACATACTATTGGATTTAATATTAAAAATCAGCCCTCTAGTGCTAATAATTGGAACTATTGCTTAAATACGTTTCGCACCAGGATACATACCATGTTGGGCCTATGGCATCATTGCCAGGACACGTTATTCAATTTTAAGTTTGTATATATAATTTTCATTTTATACTGCATTAAATGCCGGGATATAGCCGGGAGAGTAGTACATTATTTCACTAGTGCCCAAAGTGGTACTTTTACTAATAAATAACAGAGCCTATTTTTGCAGTCTCTATTAATGATATATAATTGTATCAAATAGTATCTAGAATAATATATCCATTTTTCCGGATTGCTCTACTTAAAATTTTGTCACTTGCGAGAAACCGAATAGATATTATAACGAAGTCAGTAAAACCTTCATTTATTGGTCATTTTACACACCTCTTAGACATAAATAACACGTTTTGAATTCTTTCCTAACTTTTAGACATGACATTAAGAAACTTTAAGTTGTCTTGAAAACGACTCCTCGGAGACGTCTTTGCGACAGCCTCCAAAATTCGCGCAGACTTTCGAGAGAGAAGCAGCGATGGATGCAGACAGGCAACAGAGCGGGCAATGCCGGCAAAGTGGCGCGAAGCAATGTGGGTCAGCTTCTGGGCGCCGCGCCGGCCGAACTCTCCCGAACGCTGCCGAATTGCGCCGAATGTCAGTCACGTCGGCCGTATCTGGGTCAGCGGCGTCGTGACGCATGCGCGCCGCACTCCCGGTCGTTCACCGTCCAAGTTACTAACCTTCCGGCGTCCGCGCGACAGCGCGCGTATTGACCGCCGGAAAAACGTTAGCTTTTCGCGCAACGGCGCGCGTAGCAACTCGCGGATTTTCCCGCGATTCGACGAGACGCCGTATATACTGAGCGGTGGGCGGGCGGGAAAATCACTCCGACAAGACGCCCGGCGACTTTGGACGACTTTTGAAAAGTTTTCGAGATGACCGCTTTTCGCAGATTATTCTTATTGGTTGCTGATGTTCGCTCGTCGTTATATAGAAAACTTTTGTCGCTGAGTTTCCCCGCTGTTATAAATGAGCAATAAAACACGGTGAGCCATTGAACTCTTTAATTAAAAATTACAAGAACGCGCATTCGTTTTGAAGTATGAACAAATTTTCTTTGGATATAAATCTTCTTCGTACAACAAAATATAAATATGTCAGTTAATTATGCAAAAGGATTTTTAATACGATAATGGATCACATTTCAACACATTGAAAATAATTTTCTGTTTCCCACAGTAAACCTATAAAATCACAAACTTATATTTTGTAAACAATACCATAGCAGAAAGGAAAATAAAAAGCTTAATAATTTATAAATACAGGGAAATTGATTCAAGAACTTTAGTAACCTGTTAATTCCAAACAACGCCGGGAAATCGCATTTTCCGCACTTGTAACAAAATATACTAATTCCAAATATTTTTAACACTATATGCATTTATTTAAACATTATCACTACAGGGAAACTAAATTTTCGATATTAAAATAAGATTTTATTTTCTTACTTCCTTTTTTCCCATTTTCGGTGGCCAAAATCGCCACCCCGATTTAATAACCATTATTGTTTACCTTTTAGTTAAATTGACCGAAAAAAAAACAAGAAATTATTTTGCTTTTATTGCTTTTTACTGATTTTAATTCATAATGGTCGAGAAATTAACGATCTTTGCATTTTTGCAAAGATTTACTTAATTAATTTCAAACATGTTTAGAAATAGTATATTTTGTTACAAGTGCGGAAAATGCGATTTCCCAGACGAGTAATGATTGACTCGAGCACGAGTGTACCATTTTAGCATTTTTCACACTAACAACAGTGCGGGAACTCCGATTTCCCACATACTTCTAGGAAATTACAATGTTATATGAAATACCGACCATCATTTCAACATTTAATTACAGGGATTGATAATTGTGTTGTATTATTGGAAAAGAACCGTTATCCAGAGAAAATGTTGTCATGCTTCTTAATTCTATCAAACGGTTAAGAATTTTAATATTGTAATTACGAGAAATTTCATTCTTTACATTTTGAAACAGTTGGAGTAATTTACTTCGCTTAATAAAGTGTATTCAACATATTTTAATCCTTTGGAGTGTATTTTAAATCTCATGGAGTAAATCCTTGATATCAACCAGAATTAGGAGTAAATTAATTACTCCGATAGATTGAAAATTCAATCGTTTATTATTTTTACTCCTTTTGAATGACATTTCACAGTTTTATTGTGTAAATAAAACTTTATCCAAGTTCAATGAACTAAGATTTCAATTTACTAATTGTATAGTCCAGGAAATAAGAAATAATTGAAAGGAATATAAAATTTTCCTTTAATTCTTTTAACTAATAATATGAATTCGTTTCTTTGCTTTCAATTTATAAGAATTAGATTAATCCTTTAAGGACCAAATGTACAAACATTTAATACATTTTAGATTAACAAATGACGAGCATTTATTTCACAAAAATCAGGATTTTTTTTCGCTTATCGTTATTTTTGTATCATTTCCCATATTGGAATACCTGAGATATTTATAAATATGGCGTCAAAAATGTTTGGTCCAGAAGATAAAACTATAAAAAATTAAATTTCAAAATGGCGGCTCAAAAACGCCCACTAAAGTCGATTTTTTTTCAAAATCATAGTCGCATGTATTCAGTCGATTGTCTCGAATGAAATCACTTCAAACTTGGTTCCCAACGGACGATTTTGAGGTCGTCAAGTTCAAATCTGATATTTGTTTTCAAAAATTCAAAATAGCGGTTACACAATCCGGAATCAGCGACCCCAAAAATCACCAAGTACCAAATACCTTAGAAAATGTATTTACTAAGATCAAGTGATTTCGTTTGATCTTAGTAAATACATTTGCCATGTTGGACTCATCATTTTGAATTTTTTAAAACTAACTTCAAATTTTGAGTTAGCGTTTCCAAAAAAAAAAAAAAACGAGAATCAAGTTTTAAATGATTTCAGTCGATTGTTCAGAGTACACGGCACTATGATTATAAAAAAAAATCGAATTTAGTAACAATTTTTGAGCCACCAATTTGAAATTTAATTTTCTGGACTAGTTCTAACTTCTAGCCCAAACATTTTGGACTCGATATTTATGAATATCTAAGGTATTCTAAACGTTAAAACATAACTCAAGTGAAAAATAATCCTATAAAATCCCTAATTTTTGTTAAATAAATGCTCGAAATTTTTTTATTTTTAAATTTTCAGTCTTTTTAGATATATCATTCAAACGAGCAGGGGTTGTACAAAAAACACACTACTAAAAAGTACTGTCAAACTTAAAATGATGTAAAAACGTTAAATTTATGAACATTTGGTCCATAAATGGTTAAGAGGACGACATCATAACAGCACGAATTCGACTAAGAAGTAAATGATAATAATAGAAAATGATAAAAAATGTAAGAATAGAAAACAATCACGAAATATCAAGACAACTGATTCATAACCTGAGGTATGAATTGGGTCTAAAACGTTTCAATTATTTTACGTTCATTGGGAGTTCCAAAGTCACCGATGAACGCCATCTGGCGTAAAGTCCGAAACTAACGTATCTCTCGTATCACAACAAGTTTGAAATAACAAAAGAAATATGGAATCTACATACGATATTTGTAATTTTATGGCAACGAACAACAAATAATTTAATTGTATTCAGTGCAATAAAAACATTTGTTTTAATCTTGCGATTCTGTTTTATTTACGATGCCTCTAAATTGATGTTAAAGAATTGCGCTGTCTAAATCTGAATAAACAAAACGACTTATATAAAAAAAAGCTGCTACTAATGTTAATCAATTTTTAACTAATCAAGAGAAAAAGCAACTAATTCATGAGTAAAATTGCTCTAATATAAAAGTAGTAAATGACTATCTAAAGTACGAAACTTGAATTTATATATAAATTCGTTATTTTTTACAATTTAATAGAAAAATTATTTAATGAATAAGTGGTCCCATTTTTTCGTTTTTTAATTAATGCATTGTAACTAATGCGTTGAAATTCTTTTCTTCATATTAATTAATTTATTTAATTTTGACATACGGATATGCGACATATCCACCATCGTTTGAATTCTGTCGGCAGAGTATTCGGTAAACGAACATTTAAACGATTTTTAAAGAGATTTGAAATATTTTTTTCATATTATGGTGGCATTTTAAAAAAATATTTTCAATTTTCAAAAGACGTATGGTATTACATACACATATTATAAACGTATACAATCTGTCTATATACAGCCAATAAATATACGCATACGTAAAACATATTAATAACTTTAAATTAACCAGTAGTCAAGGCAATCTTTACTCTCCTGTTTTTTTGTTACCTTAACTAAAAATTACTAAACTGATACTGATTTGTTTGATTATGTAACTAAATCTTTTTAGTATTATCGTTTCTGAAAATTACTAAAGTGTAAAAAAACTTTTTTTTTAAACTGGCACAGATCAAAAACAAAAACAGTTACGTTTTCAGAAAAATCTGACGAAAATTTCAGTGTATTTTTAAAACAAACTTACGTAAGAAAATCGTATATTAAAGTCACTGTCTTTAGTGACATTAATTAGATGGTCAACGTTTTATTCACGTCTTTCGGAAACAAACATTAAACTAAATTACTCACGCGTTTTATAACTGTGTATCTTTGAGCAAATTTAAATATCTTTCATACACGTATTACTATACAATATTATGTCTTTATTAAAAGCACTTTAAAAAGTGTTTTAAGGTTTTTTCGACGTTTTAAATACATTTTCTACAATAGGTGTTATAAACGTATATTAAATGATACGGGCTTTTATTGGCTCATATTAAAGAATGCATAATGCAGTGGAGTCTCGGTATATTTACCCACCACTTTCATCAGTCGCGTTACGTTCGTGACGTCACAGCAGGCCCTTCCTGAGGCCCCAGCCCGGAAGGGGGGGATAAAGAGAGAGGCAACAGACAAATATAACGAGACGGAACCGGATAAATGTACTGGGATGTAAATATAGCGAGATGCAAATATACCGGGACTCTACTGTATACTACAATAAGAGCACATGATTATTAAAATTGGTAAATTGTATTACGATTGTTTAAAAAATTGTTTATTGTATACAAAAAATTTGGATCGAAGTTTTAGAGATCCGATGCGCCGGCCGGGACTTTATAGTTAAACACATTTGATGTCATTCCCTAGATGCGACTGCTATTTAACTGCATCTTATTTTTCCGCGTATCAATTCTTGCAGTCCAATTAAAGAAGAAAATAAAAACTTAATACAAGCAGATAAGAAAATTTACCACTTTTCTTTGACGAAAAGTATACGTTGAAGAGAATTACAAAGTCGCGAACATCACGTTAGTATAATGACCGTTTGTTAATCCTGTTATTTTCGCTTACAAGTCGCGTGCCAAGTATGAAACTCGTAAATTTATTTACACATAATATTTAAAGTCTAAAACGAAGTTTTATCGATCTCGCGTGTTAATGTTAGTATATACTTCATTTTCGTTCTTAAATTTATACAGTACCCTTTTGTAATTTATCGCTTATTATTATTTTTTTAAATCTCTTAACAATGTAACGATTCATAAACATTTCATTAATTTCGTGACGAAATAGCAGCATTCATATAAATATTTTTAAAGAAAAATTAGTATAATATCTTACAAAATATACTTCTCGATTTCATTGAGCTAAAAAACATTTAAACAATTCTTGGATCATTTTTATTATTTTTCTCAGTATGCAAACTTTTTCCAGTAAAATTGATATATATTTCTGAAAATTCTTTTCAATGTAAAAAATGTTACTTTTAATATTGAATAATATTAAACGTATGTTTTTTTCAATTTTTAATTACATTTTTTTTTGTAATATTGAAAATCATTTTTCCGATAGACTTGAAGTGGTTCTTAGAGTGTTTACAATTTTGCTATTATTTAGCAAAAACAGGTTCCTTTTATACTGTAGTGATAAGTTATTCTGCAACATTGTAGCAAACATCAGTGTAAATAGTAAACTTTAAATCAACGTAGATCTAAAATACCACAATTTTAACAGTTAATTATATATACAATATATAGAAATTACACTATAAATACTTAATGTAAATACCATGACCGATAAGTTTATAATCATTTTTGTGATAAGACGATAATACAACATTCTATTAACGCGATATTAAATCAAATTCCCCTTTTAATTTGTGCGATCTATTTTCGTATATTTTGAATCTATTTATGTATGCCTTAGATTTTAAATCGTATATTAGATAACCGATAACCGATAAGTATAATTTCTCTTCCATCGCTGGAAAAAATGTATCAGGGAAAGATTGGATATTGCTGCATAATCGACAGCTTCGTCTGCAGCTTAATTTTTCTCTTCTTTCCATTATATAACTGATAAATTAAATTACATTCCCGAAATTAATTTGCAAAATTTAATTTCATAATTTTTTATTAACCACTTCATTTCATCCGGGTTTAATTATAAAAATAAGATTTTCTATTATCAAGTTAACAATTTCTATTTCATTAGATTTCGACTGTACGATTTATTTTATGATTATTAATTTTTAGTTGGTTCGTGTCATTTTAAAATTCACATTCTAGTTTTCCCTGATGCTATAGATCGTAATTTATGATTTTGATTAATAATAGTAAATATTCGTGTTATAAGATGATTTATTATAAATTTCAGGTAATCTTCGTTTTAACGGACGGTACTTCATAGACAATGTCTTTTACTACTGCCATAGAATACGAATAAAATAAATCACTCGATAGATGCTGGTAGGATTTAAAATCAGAATTTTAAATTCGCAGTGAAAATTGTCATCGGCAACATCTGAAAAAGTTACTGTGCGCTTCGTTTGCACAAAATAAGGCAATATATCGAAGACTTAGAGCCCAATTAAAAACCGAAGAAATCGCTACTAGTGAGTCATTATCATTAGTCTATAAATACAACATTCCAACTACAGCAAAATAGTTTCATTCAAGTCGATACTCGTATATCCATAAAACGACGATCGATGTCGAGCTTGTTTAATCTCGAGGAATTAATTGAATTTGGACATTATATTACTGAGGCTACTTTTTTACGCACGAAATAGTTCGAAAAAATAAACATTGCATGATAAATGGAAAGCGTGTGATAAGAATGCGATAAAGGTCAAAAACCTCACTTTTATAATAGAATGCATTGTTTGTGTGTGCTTGAAAAACTCACGGTGACAATACCCACTGAAAATTAATAATGAAATCGAAAATGGTGATTATTTCAATGTAATTCGAATTATCGAAACGTTATTTTTGTTGGTGATTAGGAAGCATTTTGGAGAAATTTAAAACTTAGTCGAAATTAATTTATTTTTGTATAATTTTGTCAGTTTTTTTGTAATTTTTGTAATTAATATCTCTTTTATGCAATTTTGAAAATATTTACATTTTTACTTTATAAATATGAATTAGTAAACAAAATACGAAGGAACGAATCATCGATCACTAATTGAATTACAAAATATAATTTAAAAGTGAACAGCAAAACTAAGAGTGAAATAGTATTAAAATTTATAAATAAAATGTAAGTGGAGGTGTTTAAAAAATGATATAATATAACATACAATAGAGTCCCAGGAAATTTACCCTCTCGGTTCCTCGTCTTCTCCTCCCGTCTCGTTATATTTACCAAAAGAAGGGAGCATTGCTACTCCCACTCCCTTCAGTCGCGTTATGTTCGCAACGTCACAAAAGGCCCTTCTGGAGGTCCCAGTCGGAACGGTAGGGGAAAAAGAGAGTGGACAAGTAAATATAACGAGACAAAATCGGGCAAATATGCTGGAAAGTAAATTTAGCGAGGCGCAATTATACCAGGAATCTACTGCACTAATTATTTTTACTAATAAACATTAAAAAAAACAATTTATTACTAAAATTTAACTCATTTATGTTAGAGTAATCGGGTATTAGAAAATACAATTAGTAATTTTACACCTCATTAGTAAAAATCATTACTAATACAATTCGTAACTGACACTTCAACCCTTTATTAGTATTTGTTTAGGTAGTAGTATTTACAGTAATTGTATTTATATTTATAGAGAAGGTCAGTAAAAATGTTTTCTAATTTTTTTCACATCTTGAAGTTTATCAACTGCGGGTTTTTAATTAATTATTAATTACTTAACGATGTCGTTCCGATAATGATTTTTGGTTTCTATTCGATTAATGTATGATTGCCTCATATTTGAATTAATTTTGTCCTACTATCTTACTGAGGTCTAAAATAATTATTTTTTTATTTTAATTAATTAATGAAATATGTAAATAAAAATTAAATTTATAATATTTTCGAATTTTACGATAAAAATTGACGAAATTAATTAAAATTTTAAGTAACAAAATATTGAACAAGAAAATTTAATACAATCATGATAACACTGAACGTAATAAAGTAAATTATAAAAAATAATAATTCTTCTCTGAAAGAATTGAAAAAAAAATTCGGATAAAGATAATTCTTTTTTATGATGTAATAAAAAATAAAATATTCCACTGAAAAGAATTCAAAAATATCGGTTAATGTAAAGTACGCATTATACGCTTCACAGAAATTACAATGCATCGAATTTTCAACAATAACAAACAAAATCGATATAAAAATTGACATGAGGTAATTTTCATGACAAAATATTAACATATATTTTCCTGCAGCAATTTTGGATGGTAAAATGAACTACGTTAATTTTTCGTAACAAAAGGTAACAAACCCTGCGGACGAATGGGTTTTCATTTACTTTTCATTTATTAAAATCGAGAATAATAATTAATCGGTCGGTCCCTGAATTTGATTTAGTTGAAAAGTATTAATTCGTAAACGAAAAGTAGTTACTAAACATTTTTACTAATAAAATGTAAAAAACTACTATTTCGTTAGTCAACGAAAAATTATTATTTACTATTAGATTAGTAGAATCTACTTTTTTATTGATATAATTTTTTTTAATATTTCATTAGTGTTTTGATTGTTTTTTGTGAAAATTTTAATAATTCCTGTTAATTCATTTTTCATTTTAGATATATCAATATTTTTTTACCTCTCTGGTGTAAAATGAAAGGGAGGGGAATTTAACATGTTTAACGACTTTTCATTTTATACCTTCAAACAAAAGCTCTTTATCGCGCCCTATAGAAAGAAATGTGGTTCATGCTACGGGCGTAAAATTACATTTGGCGCCCTATGGACAAAAAATACGATTTACTACTTCAGATTTAGAAGGCGGAAAGAATGGAAAATTGTAATTTGATAAATAGGGTTTCGAGATTCCGTAAACTCAGAAAATAAATTTCAATTTAAATAATAAAATCTAAAATAAACCAAACTTTGTCCTATATTTCATATAATCGAAGGGAAGAAAATATTTCAGAATATTTTTATATGTGTATACTTTATATTCCATCTGAATATACATAATTAAATATGAGTACTGTGTACTAAATTAAAAACTTTTTATACCATTCTTCTGCCTGAAAGAAGCATTAAAGAATTAAGAGCATTTTATTACATATTTATGTAATTTCGACTACAATTCATTAGTATTCGAGTTTTAATAATTCATAACTTAAAAATATTCTAATAACTCATGCAGTCTCGTATAAATAAACTAAGTTTTTTTTTAAACCAGACATAATGAATAAAAAACAACCTCTTGGCAGTATGAATTGTATTCACAGTACTATTCTGTAATAAATATATTTCTATTGAAAATACACTCTACATAGAGTGAAAAAATTCGTAATTCTTGCAAGTGAATGACACTTCACTCCTTCGACAATGTGATTTCATTATTTAAGTGTAATAATTTACCCATTCAGTTAGTTACTCTTCATTTCTTGAAGTTATTGGAGTAAAATATGCACCCATAGAGACAGAAAACTTGGCAGGTTATGTTCGTTTTAAATTTGATATTAATTAAACCTATTTAACAAATACAACAGAAATTTACTATAACTGTTATCGACAAAAACGTATTTTGGAGATCATTCTATCGATTTAGAAAGCTGAAAAAAGCCACGCCCAATTTTTTTAATTATCCAAAGAAAGAGTCGTTTTTAAGAGCAAAATAAAATGCAAAAGAAAAGTTGCATGACCAAAAATAGGTCGATGAAAATCTAATTTAAAAATAAAAATAAAAATACTTTTGGTTGCTTTATTTTTCTCGTTTTATCAATAACTCAAACTGAATAACAATTTGTCTTAAGTTATTTGCAATGCAGAAAATCATACCCAAAATTGATTACCAATCTTTTCATGCGTTATTTATCTGTGTACGTGTGTAAGCAACTAAAAAATGGGCATTAATAAATGCAACTTCTCCATTTTTTTGGAGGATGAAAGTAGATATCAATATTCAAAGTTGTTGATAAAAATAAATACGAGGACGAAATGGGTCAAAACCGACAGAAAGTACAGCATGATGGTACCTCAGGAAGAAAAAAAAACATGTTTTCTTATTAAACACCATTTTTTAACAGGAAAGTAAAAATTGATCTTTCCAATGACCCATCGAATTGGACAAGAAGAATTGCTGAAAAGGTGGGATGAGGGCTATTCGCGTCTTGCGACCCGATTGCGATCTTGTCGAATGCCTGACGATCTTGGCATCGACCGTTCGATCGGTGACTATAGATGCTTTTTTTTCTCGATCCCTCCCAGTATTTACGTTGGACGTTAAATTTCGCAATCGTTACCACATCTCTTGCCTTAAAGAAACCGTAATCGGCATTGCTGCACCGATCAAGCAGTATAGATCCCATACAGGTGTAAAGATAGGACCGGGGGGAGGGGATTTTGTATTCAAGGGATACTGTGCAAAATTTGGATACCCGCATTATGTCGTTCGGATCGATTTTACTGCAACTTTTTAAACCAGCATGCACGAATGTTGAACGCTTCGATAGAGTCTTTTTAGTAGCTGTCGAGAATGTGAATTTCAAATTTTTACGGAGAATTTTGTATTTTTATTTTCTGACATTGGAAATTGACAATGACTTGAATTATACTTACGATTCTGAAATAAATAATTCATATTCTGCCACCATTCCTTGATTTATAAAAGAGTGGTCATTAAAATAAAAACGATCTAAATGTTTTTTGTGAAAAATCACTGTTTATGTGAAAATTGAGCAACTGTATCGAAAGAGAGGATTTTAAATCCATGCAGCGCGAGCTTTCACTTATAAAAAATGAGTTTTCACGGCATTAAGAGTGAATTTTCTATAGTTTAGAGTGAGAAGTTACTCTTTGACTGGAGTGAATTAATTCTCTCTATATGATTCAAAATGTAATCTAAAAGTGAACAACAAAACGTAGAAATAATTAAAAATAATGTTGAATTTTATAAATAAAATGAAAGTGGAGGTGTTTAAAAAATGACAGAATAACATACAATAGAGTCCCGGTACATTTACCCACTCGATTCCCCGTATTGCTCTTCCGTCTCGTTATATTTACCTAAAGAATGGGAGCGTTGCTTCTCCCACTCTTCTCAGTCGCGTTATCTTCATGACGTCACAGCAGACCCTTCCTAAGGCCCCAATCCGTAAGGTGGGGGAAAAAGGGAGCGACGAAAAGTAAATATAACGAAACCCAACAGGACAAATATGCTGGAATGTAAATATAACGAGACCCAAATACATCGGGACTCTGCTGTAAAAACATAGCAGATTCCAAATTTATCGAATTTCATGCCTTACTTTTAAGAATCAACAAAATTATTCTAGTATATAAGCTGTCCCTTCCATTGTGTTTTTTTTAAGTGCTAATAATGAACTTCCCTTCAATGTAAGAATGTTAATTTTACATTTGTATTATTTCTTATTTATATTTATAATTTTAGTACGAAAGTAAAACTTAATTTACTATTTCTTCTGTTCTAGGTAAGACACAAGCCCAAAATTGTTTTCCTGAATCGTCAACATGAAGTGCGTAGATTTGAATTTGGTTGTAGACCACAATGATTGGTATTTATACAAATCTTTTTTACTAATAATATTATTCTATAAACATATGCGAGCAACCAGTACCAGTACATTTTATGTCTATTATTAATATTTAGGTTAGATTATTAACTTAGTAAACTACACATATATTGTCTTCTAAATAACTCGAAATATTTCTCAAAGTGAAAATCCATTAATAACAGCCTCTTTTATGCACTTCAAATTTAAAACATTTTTCACCTGTATTTCATCTTATCCTGAAAATTTGATTCATCGTTATAAATCTTGTAGTCAACGCTTAGTTAAACAAATTGCCGATGTACAAAGGGGTGAAGCTATTGTTCAATAAATGTGGGTCATTCAATGTATCTCTCTGTAAAAGTTTTATACGCAATAATTCACCGGAGTTCCCTTTTTACAGAACATGAAAAAATATTTGTTCAATGCATGAATGTAACATTTTTAAAAAAATGGATAAATTTTTATATTTGTTTTGAAATAATTCTCGACCGTTTTTTAACTACTTTTTAATTGGAAATTTGTTTTTCAGTCAGATATTTGTAAAACACAAATATACAAAATTGAAATAGTAAATTAAATTAAATAATAACAAGTATCAGTTTTTTTATAAAGAATTTAAAATATTTAACGTTTTCGACCTTTTTGTTTTATCATATTCATAAAAATGTTTTCATAAAAATAAAAATAATGCAAATAATTGAAGCAATAAGAAATAAAACCAAACGATCGTAAATACTATGCACGTTTCTAAACAGTTATCAATTAAAGGGTCGAAACGTAAATTGCTTTGTTTTATTTATTTATTTGTGTCAATTTAATTGAAAATAGTATGCATAATATAAGGCATAAGATATTTTGTATTTCGATGGGCGCAAAGCGCGATTATTCGTGCCTGTATATTTCGCCCTTGGGCGCAAAATGGCAAAATGCTTCCGGAATTATAAAAAATATTATTTTAAATAACTCGTCTACTGATTTGCACATTTATATTGCACAAAAATCTGACTAAAAAGGTCCATTGCCAAAATAAATTGAAAATATAAATTTGTTAACGAACATACATTTAAATTGTTTTAATTTAGAAAAATATCAAATGTGTTGGTTCATTTATTAAATAAAATACAAATGATTTATTAATTAAATTCGCAATTTCGCAAAGGTACAAGCTGTGTCGCACGAAACGATCCTTACTCTACTTAAGTGCCAAAACCACAGAATGACCCATTGATTTTCACCGTGATCGTTCCCGACGTCAAATTATCCCGTTACCTCCACGGAATCACA
The DNA here is from genome assembly GCA_030407085.1 of Trichopria drosophilae. Classification (NCBI taxonomy): domain Eukaryota; kingdom Metazoa; phylum Arthropoda; class Insecta; order Hymenoptera; family Diapriidae; genus Trichopria; species Trichopria drosophilae. The sequence goes on along the minus strand of CM059586.1, from coordinate 94,522,023 downwards.
AACCCACTCTCTTCTTGATAATTTCCAACACGACCTACTTTCGTTGCGACGTTCCCGAATTGTTTATATTGATGTGTCATTTATTGAGATTTCCTCTCATTTGATATTTATCAATAATATAAAATAAAAATTTCATTTATTAACTTTTACATTAACTTGATTCACAATTTTACATTACATTTTCATTACATTTATGAATTGGTTAGTTATTGATAATTATTGATATTTGTCAATTGTTACAACGTATCAATAAAGAACTAAACAAATAAATAAACAAATATTTACACATTGTAACATAAAGGACCGACAAACACACAGAATCATGAATTTTTTTATTAAAATGTTCCTTACAACGTCCCCATCTAATCGCTTGTTAAAATGCGAGGCGCAAAATCAAACTTTACGCACTGGTATCGAATACTACACCAAAAAAAGATATAGTTAGTTTTACTACCTAAATAGTAGGATCTGGTACAAGTACATTATTCATTACGTTTTACTAGTTACATAGTAGGCTTGGAAACTTCATTTATGGAAGTTGCTATTAACTAATAACATAGTACGATTAACTAAAAACGGTGGCTGCGTGTTATTCTACTAATTAGTAATTTCAACTATTTCATTTTTCAGAGCACTAGACATTTTTAACATTCAAGCCTTTAAATGCATAATAAAAAGAAAAATATTTGTTTTCTAACAAAATCAAAATTAATTATTACGTCCATTATATTTATAAGCGCAAGAGGGATGCTTTCTTTTAAATATTAAAGAAAATACTTCGAATCAAATAATCGAATCCAAAATTTTACATTTAAGAAGATCATTTATCGCGCTGGACTTTCGTCATTATTTATCAATTTATATTTATAAAATGTATCCTAGTTACATCTATTAATTGATTTACGTCTTTACTTTTTTATTCAATTGTTTATTTATACAGTGTAAAGGACCGACAAATACCAAGAGTTATCAATATAAGTTTTTACATATTCACTCTCTCTAAATTGGGATTAGTGAAGAGTGGGTTACTATTTGAAATTGATACAAAAATTTACTAATTATTATGCAATTTTGACTAGTTGAATGAGTTAATATAATTACGTTACTCATTCAACTAGTAGAAACTGACTAATATTTAGTAAATTTTGTTACTAATTTCAAATAGTAAATCAATTTTCACTAATTCAAATTTAGAGAGCTGATTTCTTATGAAGATTAAAACCATTTTGAGTTCACAAGTCATTATTAAAATTTTATGTATATTTAGATCAATGAAATTCAAAATGAACATGCATTCGAATATAACATGTTTCAGTACACAAAATCGTGAAAAATGAAAAAAATCAGAGTTTTTTTAAATGTTATTTTGCAAAGAATATTAGAATTCATTTTCAGAACAAATTCGTCAACTTTTTGAATATCGGTTGAATCCATACAAATTTTGAAAAAAAAATTTATTTTTATATATTTTTATGCTTATTGGTTCCTGACAGTGTTATAAATGTTTTGGCATGATACATGAGCATTTGTACGCATAACGTCTCTAACTAAAACAGAATATGATTTTGAATTTCCGTTGTACTTCAAGAAACTTCAAGTATCTTTGTTTATCTCACATTCGAGCCTCACTACTGAATAAAAAATTGGAAAACATCATAACGGAACCAATTGATCTAACTATTTTCGTGTATGCTCTTTCGATTCCCTTGGTCAAAATTGCATTTCACTGCCTTTGGAAAGCAATATGGTGGTGTTGATTTGAAAAAGTACCGAAAAAATGGAAACATTATTTTTAATCAATTTTTTCCAAATCCATAACGGATGTCAATTCCTTCCAAACTATGAACAAAATAGTTGTAATTCGCGAGAAAAATGTTTGTTTTCAGTTTTGTACAGTTTACGTTTTTAAAAATGGAGGAAAAGTATGAGAATTTCGAAAAATAAGTACCTTCCTGAGGATTTCTGATATATATCAATCATGAAATTTTTTTTCCACCTAAGTATAAAATTTTCTTTGATTAAACATGTACAATTATTTTTCAGTGCATTCGACGGTTTCAATAATGACGGATTCAATATGGCTTTCGAGGAACGGTAGAAATATCGAGTTTTCTCACGATTAACCTCAATACAAGTATCAAAATATTTATTTTATCCCGTTTTTTCTACTGAATGGAATAAAAATTCAATTACAGATATTCAACATTCAAAATGGCCAATCCAGTATAGCGAACATACCTTTCAAAAGTGTATGAATTTCCGTGAAATTTTTTACTCGGGTGTTTTTGAGGTCGCTGAATATAAATCTAATATCAAATTTGACAAATTCGGATCCAATATGGCGGACATTTGGTCAAAAAATATGTAAGATTGGCTTGAAAGTTGTGATTCGATAAACTTCTTACTTGTTTTTAAGCTCGCTGAATATGAATTTGGTATGAGCTTTGCATAATTTAGACGAGCCCTATATCAACCAGGAACATTTTTCTAAAATGTGGTAACGTTTACATCTCTCAGCCATGTTGCCAAACATTCACCGGTGTGGAGGTGTATGAAATCAAATGTCATTGCATTTTTTATTTATTTGTTTTTTTTTTATTTATTTCTTGTCTTTTATAGTAGTTTGGGATATTTTTCGTGGTTTAATTTAAATATTGGTGACAAACATGAGAAATGTTTGTTAGGGTTTCGAGTAGTTTTGAACTTGCTCATGATTTTTTATCGATAATTGAGCCCTCGTAAAAATTCCTTAATATCATCTTTACGTGCATAATATTTTCACAACCTTTGATAACCTAATCATATTCAACGTCCTGAAAAAATAACAAGTTTCAAGCCAATCAGAGCCATTCTTGGACAAACTGTCCGCCATATTGGATGCGCCATCTTAACTTTTGAAAATCCGAAACTGAATTTTTATTAAATTTAGTAGAGAAATGGGATAACGGGATAAAGTAAATATTTTTATACTTTTATTGACGACAATCGTGAAAAAATTCGTTATTTTTATCGTTCCCCGGTCGCCATATTAAATCCGCCATTAATGAACTGTCAAATGTACTTGAAAGTGATTGGAGATGTTTCATAAACAAAATTTTATACTTCGGTGGACAATTTTTATTTAACGTTAATATATATCAGAAATACTTTGAAAAACACGTATTTTTCAAAATTTCCACACTTTTTGGCCATTTTTAAAGAGGTAAACTACATACAGCTGATAACAAAACTTTTTCTAGTTAACTCAAAATTATTTGGCCACTTTTGTTAATAATTTATAAGGGATAGACATCCGTTAGGGATTTGGAAAAAAATTGATTAAAAAAAAAATGTTTCCAAGTTTTTGGTACTTTTTCAAATTAACTCCGCCATATTGCTTTCCAAAGGCAGAGAAATTAAATTTTGACCACGAGAATCGAAAGAGCATACCCAAAAATGGTAAAATCAATTGGTTATCATTCCGTTATGATATTTTCAAATCTTTTATTCAGTACTGAGGCTCGAATGTGAGATAAAAATTTCAGGTTTCTGGGCACAAAACAGTCGAAAAATAAAGAAATAATTAAAGTATTTATAAATAGGAGTGCACAAATTAAAAATACTATTTTTAATTCAAATTAAACTTTAACCAATTTGTATGTATCTGAAGTTTCTTGAATGGTGATGTATCATATTAAAACATTACTGTCATGGATTAATAAACTCAAAAATATATAAAAATAAAATTTGTTTCAAATTTTGTATGGACTCAACCGATGCGAATTTCAAATGTTCAAAAAGTTGACGAATTTGTTACACAATTTAATTCTGATATTTTTTGCAAAATAACATCTAAAAAATCCATTTTTAACCTGATTTTTTTCAGTTTTCACGATTTTGTGTACTGAAATGCATTATATTTGAATGCATTTTTCATTTTTCGCTATTTTGAATTTGTCTGATCTAAATATGTATAAAATTGTAATAATGATTTGTCAACTCAAAATGGTTTTAATCGTCATAAGAAGACAGATAAAGTGAAAAATTCATAAAACTTCATAATCGGATTCAGCATCGAAAAATATACAGGAATATGCATGTCTTGGAAAAAGTACAGACAATTTTAATTTTTGGTTTTCGTGATTATGGAATCAACACTTTCTCGAAATAATATTCTATTTTTTGTACACAATAAATGCATAATCACATAGTTATACTTTATTGATTATATTCGTTAATAAACTGTACTACTGGACACAAATTATATTGCAATTGTTCAAATCTAATTATTTAAAATTCAAATGGGTTTATGTATTTTTAATAACTTTCGTATAAAATCCAAATACTTCAATAAAGCATATTTAATAAGAAATAAATCAAACATAAATTTAATTACGTCAGCTTAATATTCTTCGCTAAATTTTTATGTCATCGTTGAAAGTTCTTAGAGATTTCAAGAAAAAGGTAAAATGTCACATTGAATAATCATATTATAATAATTAAAATATTGATAACCGTCTTTAAGTAGTCCACTGTTTAATAAATCATTCGGGTCATCTAATTCGTGGTGGTTAATAAATGGTATTAATGACGAAGCTAGCGTTACAAGCTTTTAAATGGATGAATACTTTATTGTTGGTATGAAAACATAATTGCTTGAATCAATATTTTGTAAGATCTAATAAGAAACCCTCATAAATATGATATGCGATACGGTTTTTTTCAATAATTTGTTTTAAATTAAATTTATAAATATGTAATGAAAATGCAAATAATTTATTCTGGAATTTTAAAACGATAAGGCACTTTTTCGATTAATATGTCTATTATTTATTCTATATTTAAAACGTTAATAATGATCAAATCTGAACCAGACGATTCTGTCTATAACAAACCATGGACAATGTCTGAGTATTCTAAATTACACATAGTACAAACAAATTTTACGTTAAAAATGGAATTTATTTGTTATCAGAAACAAAACGGCAATACTCAAATCAAATTATATTTATTTTGTCATTATTGGTGACTATCTTTCGCACTAATATCAGAACTAGTACGAAGAAAATAAATGCAATCCATGAATTATAATAATGGTACAATATATAATTACATTATACAGTTTTGAATTGCAATACAATTTAATAACAGAATATAAAAAACAAAAAAGCATTTTTTATTTGACACCCAACATTTCGACCATTTTAGAGGTAAAAACACATCTGTGAGAATGTGTTCAGCACTAGGGTAGTCGATTATTGTTCGTATATAAATTTTGTTATTGTGGCACTTTTTATTATTTGTATTTATGTATTTTTGTAAATAATTGTGATTCACATTTGAATGGTTTTAATATTTCTGATATAAAACAAAGTAAGCAAGCAATTAAGTATATTATATATAACTATATATAATATAACTAAAAAATTATACACAAACAATTATTTAAAAAAACGCGATTTTTCCTTCACAAAAATCTTTTAATCAATATTTTCATGTCAAACAAGAAAAGTCATTATGTCAAAACCCCAAAACCTGTCATTAGTGTCTCAGCTATGAATATTGGTAATAATATGTGGGAAAGTTGAAGATGATTTTTTTGATAGAAGATTTTTTAAACATATTAGGTTAGTGTACCGAATCTTCAAAAATTATCCGATCTTGATAAAACTTAGTAGCCGTACGTTTTTGGTCTCTCTGAGTACGAATTTCAAGTTTATTCTTAAAGAATTCAAAATGGCAGATCCAATATGGCGGCCGAAAATTCAATATTTTATTTTATATATATATGAAACTTTGTACACAGTGTTTTTTGAGGTCATCCATTACGAAAATCCCGTCATTTTTCAAAAATTAAAACTGTCAGATCCAATATGGCGGCCGAAAATTAAAAATTTCATTTTATATTTATGAAACTGTTTAAATAAGGGTCTTGGGGTCTCTGATTACGAATGACGAGTTATTGTTTAAAAATTAAAAATGTCAGATGCAGTATGGCGGGCAAAATTTAAAAACGTTGATTACTTTTCTTAAAAATAGACATATGGAGGTTTTTACTTTTAGTGATAATTTTTTTGTTTATAAACATAGTAATTTTTTTCTTTTTAAATTTGCTACTAAAAATGTACAGTTTGTAATTTCCATTTTGTTTCATTCCAAAATTCTTACAATTGACCAAGTAATCACGAGCTAAAGTGAAAAAATACCGTAAATTGATATTTTATTATAAGCAAATAAAAAAAAGTAGCCATCACTTTGAAGCCGCTATCTTCAACTTTCCTACATATTATTAGGAATATTTATAGATGAGGCATTAATGACACGTTTTGAGGTTTTGACCCAATGACATTTCTTGTTAATTTTTGTGAAGGAAAAAATTTGTTTGTGAATATTTGTTTATAACCTTTTACACTTATATTTCAGTCTAATTTTGATAGAAGAATCTGAAAGAGGGATGAACTTTACGTCGAGAATGATTTGTCTCAATTTTTTTGAATTGGTTTTTAATGTCAAGAAATATTCCGAAAATTTGTGTCCTTTTGGGCGTTAATGGGTTGAAACCAAATTATTCATTGTATTTTTAACACCTTATGACTAAAATGAATTGATTAAACTGGACTAGTGTTCAATAATTCTGATGTTTAACTCTACTCGAGTTGTATGATACTTTGAAAATAAAGATCTCTTGTTAAATAACTTGTCGGTTACGATAATAATGACAACTTCATTTAAATCAAATGAAAGCTCGAACACAATCATTTACTAAATTAACATGCATACTAAAATTTAATAATTTTAAATGACATGTAAGCATTGTTAACGACAATTCAGAAACATATCAAATTCTGTGACATATTTACTAATCAGAACGAGTTGAATGCTTAATGAACTGAGAATAATTAAATAATTAAGTTATACATTCGGTCCATATACGTTTTCATTTGAAAATGCAACGATTCTGATCTCTACATTTCTTAGATTGAAAATCGATCGTTTCTATTATTAGAAATGAGCATTCCTTCGATAGTCGAGTTTAATAAAGCTACCATACTACATAATATTATAAAAACAATCTTGATTTTCTATTAAATTCTTCAGGTTTTTCTCCTTTGCTGTCCACTTTTATTTACAGCAATTTTTCTTATTTAAAGAACGCTCTTTTTTATTAAAATTGTCTGAAATTTATTGGAATTCAAATTCCTTGTCATAGATCCGAAAATACTTTCATTTGGATTTAAATTATATTCAACTAGTAGTTAAAGATAATAAGATACGACTTAAATGTACTAAATGAAGGCGTGGTAAAAGAAAATGTATCGAACTGGAATTTTGAGTTCATCGAAGCTTCCATGTCAGTTAAATAAAAAAAAAAATTGTTGTTTGAAACAAGAAGCACTCTGGATTGCAACAGCAATTCTTCAACGGTATACGCGTTTCTCGCACGGGAAACTATCATTCGCATTAATGGCAGCCCTGCTATTATTTCTCGAGGCGTCATTTAGGGGTCTTGTTTATGGGACAGAGCGATTAAAATTATACACCTTTGCCGGCGTGAAATTACTATCTTCGTGCTCAATTACGTCGAACGAAATAGACAAGTTCGCAATAATATTTCAATGAAGTCTAAATACTGAATGAGGACATACCGAGATTTTTAATAAAAACTAACAATAAAGTTATTATATCCTACGCTCGAAGTTTTTTTTTTCAAATTCTTCTTCGTAGTTCATCGAAAATTTTTTGCTTGACATTTTCCTACCGATATAGGATATTATCATCAAAGATATGCAAAATGACTACAAATATTATGAAAGGGAAAGTCGACAATAGGTACACAAATTTTGTAACACTTGGATGCGTGATTACAAAATGTAACGGTTGTAAAGTGATTAAACGTAGCCAAGAATCGTTAATGCAGGAACGTCGATTATGACGCATGTCGAAGTTCGTCGTTCGGGATCATGATGGATGATACCGATGTACGTGTAACATCAGCGTACACATCGATCGATCATCGCTCGATCCGGAATTCGTCCAAAAGATGCCATCAAAGGAGCCTTTCTCCCACAGTTTCGACAGCTGACGCTGCGCTGTAATGTCGATGCAACCGCTTGATAAATTGCAGAAATGATTGTTGAAAGTGATTCGAAATTCATGCGCTCATCATAACACCGTGGCAAATTTTTAAATCTTGAACTTAATGATCGATTTTAATTTTACGGTTTATTAGTTATCGAGGTTTATTGTTTCTTATGAGCTATTACAATTCATTTTCCAAGTAATGAAATATTTTCTCATGACTTTTCGAATTATTTCGGATCAAAAATGTAAGTACTTCCTTTTACAATAGTATAGAATAAAAGTAATCTCTTTCTGAATCATGCGAATATAGATGCGAATAATTAGTGAAAAGCGCGGTTCCTCCCGTTAAAAAGTAATAAATAATTTAAAAAACATATTTACTTATATTTTAATATTAAAAAATTATAATTATGCATCATCCATAATTTGCACAACAAAAATATAGTTTCTCTCCGCCCTCTCTCTTTCCCTCCCTCTCTCCATCCCTCTCTCTCTCTTTCTCTCTGACAGGAAGTGTACTTTCTACTTTGAAAAATATCTTTTCATTTTTTTTTATTTTTCTTGATCTAATTGTAAAGCACACAGTTTAATAGTTTTTGTATCATTAATTTGAAGTAAAAGTTTTATTATTATTCTATTATTGTTTTGTCTAAGGGATAATTGCCCCATATATCCCCCCCCACACTTTCTCTCTCTCTATCTCCCTCTCTTTCGCTCTCTCACTAGATCTCATTCTCTCTCTCTCTCTCTCTCTCTCTTTCTCTTCGATAGAGAGTGTACTTTCTACTTTAAAACATATTCTTTCATTTATTTTTATTTTTTTTAATCTTTAGTTTAATAGTTTTTGTAACATTAATTTGAAATAAAAGTTTTATTATTTTTCTATTATTGTTTTGTCTAAGGGCTAATTGCCCCATTTAATAAAGATAAACATAATACAAATCTCTCTCTCACTCACTCTCTCTGTCCTAACTCGCTCTGTAATCTCCACTCGATTAAAAATATATAAAACTATTTCAAAAATCGTAAAGACGAATATAAATGGCGTAGGAGGACGCAGAATATCAACGACTCCAATTTAAAAGAGAATGAAAAATGGATGATTCATTAAAATCTTCTACTCGTAAATGTCACACGAAAATCTTGTCTTGAAGTGATCAAAAATAAAAGGGATTCTTGACAGATTAGTCCCAGATACTTGTAATGGTCATCATTCGTTATAAAAAATTGATAATCCATTTATCACCTTAATTACCAAAATGGTTTACGAAAAGAATGAACCTTTCTCGAATGGAAGTATCCCGTTGATCGGTCCCAAACAACGACTCGGTGCAATTATTTATTTGTCGCAGTATATTTATAGAGTATTACGTAGATGAGGTTGGCAACCGCGTGTTCGCTTACATAACACGAAACAGAGAAGGATGGTAGAGGGCGGGAGGATGACAAAGAGAAGACCAGACAAAAGAGATAGACACAAAGCAAGAGTAGAATAAAGACAAAAGAGAGGGGAAGAAAAGGTGAACGAGGTAAGAGGCTGTTGTATAGAAAACAAGAGAGATGCAAGATTACGCAGAGCTCGTGCAAGTAAAAGATCGATAGGAAGTGAGATACAAAATTCCGAAGAAAGTCAAAGAAGTGCCAATAACGTCATTACTTTAGCAGCATTTTCAATTTTTTCACCAAGTCCGTTTGTTTTATTGACATTCAGCTGTAATTATACAATATTGTGTCTTATTAATATTATCAATTTTCAAAAAATACGATCACTGTACACGTGATCAATAAATCTTGTAAATATAAAAAACAATCACAGATAAATAAGACGTATATTTCAAACAAGTGGCGAAAATTGGCATATTTAATAAGAATTATTTAATATACAAAATATGATACAGTAGAGTCCCGGTATAATTGCATCTCGCTATATTTATGTCCCAGCATATTTTCCCAATTCCGTCTCGTTATATTTACCTTTTGCCTCTCTCTGTTTCCCCATCTTGCAAGAAGGACCTTTTGTTATGTCACGAAGATAATGCGACTGAGGGTAGTGGGAGAAGCCGCTCTCCGCTCCTTTGGTAAACCTAAAGAGAGGGGAGGGAAAGGAGAGGAACCGATGGAGTAAATATACCGGGACTCTACTGTATAGCTGGCAAATATACTATAAATAAAATGAAAATTCACTCTGTAAACTTCTTGGAGCTTGGAGTACGAATGTCACTCCAAAAAGATTTTCTATTTTCACTGGCCGCCGCTAGGACTGCTCGAGACTCTCGTGGTTCTATTTTTCTTTCGTTATGGAAACTTATTTCTATTTTGTTTTACGAGTTAACAGATAAATTTTAAAAGAAAAACAACAAATATAAACATTTTCGAAAACTCAAATGTCGTAAATAAAAAATTGAATAAACTAAATAGCTGATGCGAAGTTGGTGTACAATGTTTTTATTGCATAATAAACTCTTTTTTGGTTGCACTTGGAACTCGATACCGTACACAGTAGAGACTTCGTAAAAATGTAAATATGACATGAACATACATTACGATGTCGGAAGTATTAATTCCATAGCATTACTATTTTCTAGTTAAAAATTGACTAAGTAATAGTAACGCACTTTTCATATCAGATTAGCAGTTATTAGGTAATTTAAATTTAAGGAATAGCTATAAGGATATTAAAAATAAAAATTTATATGTACTATTTCATAAAAATTCATGAAAAAAACCCAAATAATTCTTCTAATTTTTATAATAAATATATTTCAAACAAAATTATGACTGAATTAGTAAATTTTAAAGTATCATTATTTTAGGGACACCCATAATCTAATTATATTTTCATAACCAGTATTTTTCACTGAACAAAAATTCTAAAAATAAGAAAACAAACATGACTTGTTACCATACGTTAGAAATGACTATCCAAGTACGTATGTTTTGTTATGAGACAAAAATAGAAACGTAGAATACATACCACTTTACGGAAAGGTCATTGAGACAAGATACTTGAGATGCGGTCGACTATTCTTTGTCAGTTCTTCGACCTTATTGGTCCTTGCGTAACCCTTATTTCTTCTTAGTTCGTCAAGGTCATTCGTTATTGGTTCTTTAATTACAGTCGTTACGCTTTATGTGACATAATAAATTCATTAAATATTATGAAATGTAAAAAGAATGTACCGGCATTGACAAATGCAGCGATACGTCGTAAAACGTTTCTTCGACGAAGCTTTAAATGTGTTGATGGTTACAATATAAGAGTTGAGACTGTGAATAGAAGATAAATCTTTCATGGAAACGATTCATGCATCGACAAACACTATGGTTGAACCAACTATAATTATAGTGGTCAGATACTTTATAGTTGTATTATATCATCGATATAGTTGTGTCAATTATATTATGGTTTACTTTTTTCTTGCTTAATCCATTAACGTCCAGAGCTCTCTAGCAAATCGAAAAATGAAAATATCATAAAGAAACGAATTTACTTTACTATTTTTGAGTATGCTCGATTGAGTTAATGGGTCAAAATTGCATTTCATTGCCGTAGACAAACAATATGGCGGATTATATTTATAAAAAGTATCGAAAAAAAAATTTATTCAAGAATTTTGTTCGCATGTATAATGGATAGTGATCCATTCCAAACTACGGACAAACGGGGACAAATATGTTGCAGTTTAAGGAGAAAATTTCTTTTATTGAACTCCATTCAGTTCATCCTATTAAAAATGGTGGAAAATTTCTAAAAAATACGTATTCTTCCTAAATATTTCTGAAAGATATCGACAGTAATCAAAATGTTTACCTTGAAATGGAAAATTTCGATTTCTGAAATATTCATGGTCACTTTTTAATGTATATGACGATATTAATAATGGCGGATTCAAGTGGCGGAAATGAATAAAACAATGAAATTTTTCTCATCTCATGTCGGTAAATGTTTCGGTGTTTTATATTATTGCATTTCTTTATTTCTTTGTCTTTATGTTGCATTTCTTACTACATTGAATCGAAATATAATGATGAATTTTCAACATCCAAAATGGCGGATCAAATATGGCGACCATGAATATTTAATAAATCGAAATTTTTCATTTTAAGACAAAAATTGTGATTGATGTCGATTCATTTCAGAAATATTTAGGAAAAACACATATTTTTAGAAATTTTTATCTTTTTCGCTATTTTTAATAGGATAAACTGAATGGAACTCGATAAACAAAAATTTTCCGATATTTCGGTACCTTATCAGATAAAATCCTCGAGATTATTTTAAGTTAGTTTGGTTAAGATATTTTCATTTTTCAATTTGCTAGAGATCTTTGAAAATGAGCTAAAAATTTCGTCATCCTGGACGTTAATGGGTTAAAAATGAAATTATGAATGTACTAATTAGTGCACTATTAATTAGTTGACTATATAGCCATAAAGTAGCATTTTTACCGCAGTAAACATTTATGATAAAACATCAAACTTGTTTTTCTTTCTATAAACTAGATAAAATCAATGTGGAAATGTAATTTCTCCGTCGCAAATTATATTTATTGTTGTAACATCAATTGAGGATCATGCAAAATGAATTTAGCGTTTGAAGATTTTCAATTCATTGCATATTTTTCAAATATTGGATAAAGATAGTATGAATTTTAGTTTATTAAAAATGTAAGATCGACAAACTCAAATTATAAAAATATTCGTACACTCTGAACGCAAAATGATATTTTGCTTCCTAGATTGCGGGATAAAAATAGCACATTCTTTTCCTAGGAAGCAAAATAACTTTCTGCGTGTTCTATATTTTACGCTTTTTTCAAGAATAACAAGAAGTTTAGTTGTCTTACGTGAAATTATTTGGTTTAAAAATGACTAAACTCGTAAATATAACTGTCAGGATCTGAATTAAACTAAACAGAACAAACTTGTTTTCAAATTCTTACAGATATAATTGAGTTTCATTTCAATATTTATATCGCTACACAGAGAGAAAGAAAGGAGTTAATGAAACCACGAAGAATTTATAGAAACGATTTTAACAAATGTAAATAATAGAATTAACAACATGAAAGATTACAGCTGTCGTTTGAGGTTATGGAGGAATGATTTAAGTGCCAGACAATTTGATTGTTCCAGTCACTACGGAAGTAGTTAATTTAACTATTTTTTGTATTAAAGTATCCAGGGTTCGATTCCTGGCACATCGAATTTCTTGACTTCGGTTCTCATTTTGATTAAAAATAAAAAATTCTTGGTTTTTGTCGGTCAATCTTACTTTGAGTAAAGGTAAATAAATAAACAGATGTAACTGGGATATCATTTTATCTTCTTATATGTAAACTGTTTGAATCGATAACTATTATTTTTATAAAATGGAAAACAACCCTCTAGCGCTTACAAATAGAACCATCGAAATTTCTTTTGGTACTAGCAGTATGAAAAAATAATGGAAGAAAATTCATTGGAAATTGTCAACATTTGGGACTGTATAAAATAAAATGTTTATGCTGGAATGCTCTTCATGTCACTAATTAAATAAAGTAGTTAGATAATATACATAGGAACAATGGTAAAGGATTCTATCTTATTTATATTGAAATGAACACGAATCAATTAAAACACAATAGTAAATTCACGGATACTGAACATACCTTCTGCGCAATTGTATGCAGATATATCAAAAACTATTTCCTCGAACCAGGACATTACTATTCGCATCTCTATAATAAATCTAGGTTGGGGTTTGAAACCTGCGTATTCACCGACAGTAATTTTGGTATCTTTAATCTCTTCTCAAAAAGTCAGCCAAAACCGTTAGAGAAATTTTTTACGAAATCGCAAAAAAAAAATAAGTTCTGTTTATTTAATTCAAGCTAGAACGAAAATGTTTGTTATTTATTTCTAATGTGAATTTTGGTTGGAACTCGACCTCATTTCGGTTTATGGGAATGTGCGAATAGGGAGAAAATATGCGATAGGCGCGGTGAACTTGACGCACGTGCCAGACACACGGAACCACCGGAACGTGCGGAACGAACCTTGCGTGCGTACCGCTGATGCGGAGTGCGATTATTACGCGATGACTGACAACATTCACGCCCTTGTATTTTGAACCATCTGATATATTGCGAATTTGACCTTTTAGCTGGAAAGAAATTTAATTACAATGTAGATGTCATTTTTAAACAGATGATTATTTCGAAGAAACGTGTATGTTTCCCCCACCAAGTTAAAGTCCGATAGTCCGTAGTCTATCTACGTAGTCAATAGTCGGATACACCTGACACTTGTCAATTGTTTATGTAACCTTATTGAGGTCATATTATTAATCCGCTTAGTAGCGCCAGTATCGTCTGGGTGCCCCCACTCCTCGTACTTTCTTGCCCCTCCTATTCTCACCTTGCCGATGAACTCATCCCCACTTTTTCGTGTTTCATAATGGCCAAATTAAGTTTGAAATAAGAAAATATTATGTTTTATCAATTTTTAACCAACTGGAGATAAAGTGTCTAGTTAGAAGACCATTTTTCCTGTATTGGAAGTACAAAATACCTTGAAATAAGATGCGTGATTGTACAGTAAAGATAGTTCAATTTGACAGGTGATTTTGTTCAGTGATTTAAAAAACTTTGACACTCCGAATATAAATGACTATAAAAATGTCATAAATACACATATTACTCATATTATTCTATATTTATACATAATTCAATTAGACAAATAAAATTATTTATCAGTACTAATTATCAGCATAATTTTAATACAGATATGATCTTTCAGAAACGAATAAATATGATATTAATAAAAATTATTTCTGCGAACATTTTTATTTCTTATCCAGTAATTAATTAGAAATATATACCTTGCGGTAAACTTAATTAATATGTCTATAATTACATATAATTCGTATTTAATTATTTTGAAAAATATTGTGTTTAAAAATATTTGATTCCATGATAATTTATACTAACTACATGCAACTATATATAATTGTATTTTATTTTGAATGTTTAGTTTTGATAATATTTAGTATATTCTTGTATATAAGTAAAACCGATTAATAATAAACTTTCTGCAAGTGACATGTGGTACATTCGTCGTTATTAAAAATTTTTAAATAATATCAATAAACTGTACAAGTAACACCAATGAAAGTTTATAATAAAAAATTGCTAGACTACAAAAGAATGAAATTCCCAACCCGAATTTCCCTGGAAAAATCGGCTGTAAAATGGAATCGCGTCGATAGAACGCCGCAAGATGCATTTACATCCGGCGGCGAACAATAAGCCAATTTGATATATTTCGAAATTCCATCTTTATGTCACGGATTCATTTTTGTTTCGAACGGTAAATCCATTGGAAATCTCGATCCCCACCACCTGCAGGTTTCTCACCATAGAGGTAGGCGTGTAGATTAACATCTATAGATGGTGTCTTAGCCATTGGGCTTTTTGGACTTAGAGGGGGTAGGGGCTATTCAGAGACTTGGTAGGTGACTTTACCCTAGGTTTTATAAGACTACACTCCTACACGCAACGGGCTGTTAGGCCGAAATTCATAAAATGCATGAAACCATAAATTAAAGCACTCGCATTTACGTGGAATTTTCTTCTACGTAACTGGCGGAAAAGTCAGGTTTATCTTTAATAAAATGGATCTTTTTCGAAGGAATTTATATTACGTTTTTTGTTAAGTGGAATCGATATTTTTACCGTCACTCATTCCGGTTTATTCATGGCTAACAATTTTTTATGTCTACTTTTATACGAGTTTAGATAATATTGCGTTTTATTAATATATAGTTCTATGAATTCGTAGGTGAAAGAACGATATGCCATGAACAATTTCATAGCCATATTAAATATTCAATTTTTAATACATCCCAGTAAGAACAAAATTGTTTAATATACGTTTATTATACGAAATCAAGGTATAAAAATGGTATGAAACATGTACATCTATCAGATGGTTGTACGTTTATGTTTAACGTTTTAAATACGTATATTTAATACGTGACGTTTATTAAACATATATAATTGATGTAATACTATATGGTAGTTTACGTACATACAACGTATAAAATTCGCATAATTCATAAAAATAAAGAGGCGTGAGAACATTACTTTTAATATCTGAACATAATAAATGTAAATAAAATCACTCCCATATGATATATTTGTATCAAAATAATATGCTTCTTATTTTTTGTACCTTGTATTTTTGTAAATTTAATTGCTGTATATTTTATAGCTCCTTATTTACTAGTTTTTTTAAGTTAGTGAGAGTAATTTAGACTATCACTCACCATATTCGCAGTTATTTTAACTCCGTAATAGGATATATTACAGTGACAAACGTGAGAAATTCTTTAGTAACTTTGAAAAAATTAAAGAAATTTGTTGTTTGAAAAACATTTTTGCATTTTTTTAAATTACGAAGAGAATTAAACATTGTATACTTTCCTCTAATTGATTAAACGTTTAAAAATATGGATGCTTTTAAAATAAAAATAAATTGTTTAAAAATTAAAAAAATTAAATTTATTTTTGACAAAATATCTGAATTTTGGATAAAACTACAGGTTATGAAACCAAATAAAAAAAATATAAAATTGATAAGGTTAGAGTTTGACCATTACGCTCAATTATCTTCAGAAAATTTGTCTGCAAAAAGTACAAAAATATGTCTATAAATAAAAAGGACAATAAAAATTTAACCCTAAAATTAAAACTTGCCGATTACTTAATTACAACAATATTTTATACGCAATTATAGTACATCCCGATAAAAACCCGATCGTTTTATAAACGTTTTCATTAAACATGTGGGATAAATGTGTATTTACCATGTTAAGGGCATATGGAAATAGAGTCTAGATATACGCATAAAAAACGTTTTGATTAACCATTTTCTGTACGCGTTTTAAATTAGTATTTCAGTAGATATGTAAACGTTTAATAACCGTTTAATTTATGGGTAACGAATTAAAACTCTTTTTAAAAATCATGATTGTTTACATACAATGAGTCGTAGTACATATACATATTTTAAACGTTTATCATAAACGTATATTCTACGACTGTTTAATATATCCTTTTCCATAAATCGTTCACTTTCTACTACACCAATACTTTTTTCTAAAGCAAATGTACGTGTAATAAACGTATATTAAACCGTTGCGTCTTATTGCTGTTTCGTATAGTAAATAGATTGAACGTTTAAAATGTTTTCGATTTAAAAGTGGTATAAGTTCAACGTTTTATTAACGTACATCACATACGAATATTGAACTTAATTATGCACAGTGAAGAACCTTTGAGCAGATTTAAACGTCTTTTATTTACGTATATTTATATGCATTATTAGTCCTTTATTAAACTCATTTTAACATCCATTATTTATGGTAATTCATAAACGATTTTTTGACGTTTCAAATAACGTTTTGTATAATATAGACTTATTATAAAACTATATGATAAACGATAATTTAATAAACAGTTATAAATACACGTTTACATCATAAACATAACGTATGTTTAAACCAAAGGTAAGTATAATAAACGTTTATTAAACGATATTGTCTATAATGGGATTAATTAAACACCTCACATTGTTCTCAGTTTTAGTAGACAGGTAATGAATCGTAAAATATTCGGTTTAAAAGTTATGTAGGTTCAACTTTTTATTAACGTATGTCGTAAACGATTATTAAACTGAATTATACATACGTTTTATTATCGGAGAATCTGTGCATACATTTAAATATCTTTTATATACATATATTTATGTATAATATTACATCTTTATTGAACGAACTTTAAGTTTGTGCTATTTATGGTACTTCATTCTCGGTGTTTTAACGTTTCAAATTCGTTTTAAACAATGTGGATTTATTATAAAAGTATATAATAAACATACATTAAATGATAGTTTAATAAACATGTTACAAATACACCTTTATATCATACACATAACCTATGTTTAAACCAAATGCACGTATAATAAACGTCTATTAAACGATAGTGTATATGTGTTTTATTACCGGAGAATCTTTGAGAAATTTACATTTTTTTATACAAGTATACTAATATACAATATTACACATTCATTAAATTCATTTCAAACTTATGTTAGGGTGGTTGTCATAAACGATTTTCAACGTTTAAAATATTGCTGGTATGATACACACGTATGATAAAAGTTTATGATATTTGTATATCATAACTAAAGAATAGTTTACTAAACGCGTTATTTTTAAACGTTTATATCGTGTACGTTATCCTTTTTAAACTAAACTTATATATAAAAAAACGTTTATTAAACGATAGTCTTGCGATTGGGATGTATTTATGTTTATATTGTAGTAATAACTACTTTCATATGATTTTTTTTTTAATTTCTATTTTTTCTTATTTTATTAATTGATAGGTGTTTACCAATTTCGTCAACTGTATTAGTCGTTATTTACTCACTTAATATATAGTAACAAGTGTGAAGAATTCTTTAGTCATTTTCAATAAATTAACGTTTTTGTCTTGATAAAATTTCTTTTAAAAAATCGAACAACAATTGGCGAAAAAGCAATTCTTCAAAATAAAAAGAAACAAATTTAGAAAAATGGAAGAAAAAAATACTTTTCATGAAAAATTATGTTTTTTATTTTTTTTTTTAAAGATTGTTATGAAAAAAAAAACTTAAAAAAGTGGTAATATTCGTTATGTCTCGAAGAATTTTCCGAAAAAAGTTTGCTTGTCGTAATTGACAACGTGATATGCAAATGAAAAATTTTAAATATACAATATAAATTATTTAATTATTTTCTCCCATAATGTAGTATTTAAAAAACCGAAATTAAAAGGAATTTAAAAAATGGCGTTTTTCGCATGACCTTCGCCCCCATCAACACTTGTTACGTGTGCAATAAAAAGAGAAAAAAATTGTTGAAAAGAGAATAATACACCCCCGAAACGCTAATTAAACGCCAAGGTCCCTGTTAAGGACGCGAGGATGCCGAAAGTTAGGGAGCCTCGCGGTCGAGGAGGATCGCATTCCCCCTCGGACCGTCATCAATTTTCTCCGAGTTCCACGAAGAATCGAGTAGCCCCCGACCGGTAAAACTCGACGTTCTCTCCAGGGGTTTCATCACCTGTCCCCCGTAAAAAAATGAAAGAGAAGAGTATATGAAGTCGCGTGAAAATCCGAAATCTCGCGCCGCGACGTTCGGCAGCCTCCGGTGGTCCTCGGTCCACGTCGTCGATGGGAGGCGTAGGTGGTGGGGAGGTTCGCGGGCGTCGCGGCGCGTACCGTGACACCGTGGCCGGTGTTGGGAGGGGAAACGGAGGAGGGACTCGGCCATCATCGGTGGAGGCGCAGTTCAGTGACCCTTCGGAGAGCGAGCGCGTGTTCGAGGGACGGAGAAAGGAAGGAAGAAGACGGAGAAAGATGGTGGGAGGATATCGTCGGGGGCCGCGGAGGGGAAGGGGACTCTGACATATTGTGAGATTCCAGCCTACTACGCCGGGTCCCCCGAAAAAACCGGCGCTCTCTCTCTCTCTCTCTCTCTTTCTCTTTCTCTCGCTCTCCCTGCCCTGCTCCTCCATAACTCGGGTCTCGCTCGCACGGTTCTTCGAACCCCGAAAAATTCATGCGTCAGTCGAGGGCTTTCCGTGCGCTTTCCCGAGCGGCGAAATCGCCGTCGTCTCCGTGGTCGTGGTCGCGTTCCTCATCGGAGCCGAAACTACTCCACCGATCGATCTCCACGGAGCACATTTTTTATGCTTTTGTTGAACTTTTTTTTCTTGTTATCGGTCGATAAACGTCAGTGCGTATGATCGACCTTAAAGGCGATAGACCGAACGTCAAAAAACCGAGTCGTAAGTTTGGAAAAAGTGATGGTGATTGTACGTGATTAATATACGTGATGGAATTGAGTGATGGAGGAATTGTGCATTTTTTGGGTGACAGTGAAAGAGAGTGAGGCTGGTCGGATAAATTGATCTATGAAATAAACAAGGATTTTGGACTGTTTCATAAAGGTTTCGTTAATGAAACCGGTTTTTAGTTTTCAATTTTAATTAACGTCATGTGGCACCGCGTGGTTCGCGTGACATGTCAATAACGGTACCGCAAACGTGCGCACCTGCCCCGCGTGTAGGGCAGATGTTAAATTCGCCGATTTTTTAAGTCAGATTTATTACCTTTATTACAGGTCATGAGGTACCACATGTCACTGTCTTAATCATGTACAGATTTTTTAATTTCATATTTCGTTTTAATACGACCAGGCTCTTCAGAGTTTCAAGTGGTTTGTCCAAGACCGATGATTAGTAAAATTTCGAAAGATAGCATTTTTAGTGTCGTTGATGGAAAGAATTTTTCGTCGTTTTACATCGAGTGAACATTTTTCTACCTAGGGAAGTGGATGACAGCAATTTTACGACCTGTCACTCCCAGGATGGATTTTTACGCGGGGGAGATCAGAGACGTCTACCTGGTATAAGTGGATCTTCGTCCTTTTCCACGTTTGGTTGCATTTTTAATGAAATTGACACGTGAAAATTATTCTCAAAGTGAATTTTATTGAATGATTTCATTTGAAGAAAATCAATAAAATTTAAAGAAAAATTACGGGTTATTTTTGAAGCTGTGAATTGTTGTTGCATTGTAGTGTAGGAAATATTTGGAAACCAATGACGTAGTCAAAGGATATCCAGAATAGTGACACGTGGACGAAGTGTTAAAAAAGCCGAAAAATCCATGTGTACGTATACAAAAATTGAAAAAAATTTCTTAAATGTTTTATTACATTTTATTAAAACGTGAAGGTTTTTTTTGTAAATAATTATTATTATTATAATTAACATAATAAATAATTATAAATTTTATAAACTTCTTTTAAACAAAAAAGTTCATGTAAAGTGATTTAATTTATTTTAAACAAATTTAAACAATTATTAAAAACTTCTACAATTTATCTAAAAAAATTAAACCTCGAAAAAATTGAAAATCCCAGCTGTTACTAAGGGTCGGATTCGACACCTGTCGTGATGGACTTTTTCTTCAAATTAGTAAAACAATGTAATAATTGACGCGAACAATAAAACGCTCGAAATGAATAAATATAGCTCGTGCAAAAAATAATCATCTAAACCGAGATAAGTAAATTCCATTACCGTTGTTTGTACTTGGTAACGAATGTCAAATAGTGAACGTCACTAAGTCTGCTATTCCAGTATGAGAGTTCACCGCTTTTTTCAAATTTAGATTAATCATTTTTAAATCGTTTCGACGTAACTGGTGTAATGAAAACGGACATTATCATTGTTTTTCAAAATTGCACGAAATTTTGATGAAAGAATAGAATTTAAATTTAGTTTTAAAAAAAAAATTTTTACGTGTTTATTAAACACAAAAAGAGACTCTTATATTTCATCAGGTTGAAAGTTAATTGAATTAAAATTTCGAGGCAATTATTCTATTTTTATTTATTATTTATGTTTCACACTGAATGTGTTGTACAATATTTTGCATTATTTAATATCACCCTAACTCTCTCATTCTCTCCCTCTTTCCATCTCTCTTTGTCGTATTTCTCTCACTTCCTCTCTCTTTCTATCTGTCACTCTCTCTTTGATTTTTCTCTCTCTTCCTCTCTCTTTTCTCTCTCGTTCCCTCTCTTTTTGTCTTATTTATCTTTCTCTTCCCTTTCTCTCTCTTTAATTCTTTTTTATTTTTTGTTCTTCCTTTTTCTCTCTGTCTTTCCTTCTATTTTTGTCTCTTTTTTCTTTCTCTCCCTCTTATTCCTTCTCTCTTCGACTATTTTTTCTTCCTCTTTCTCTCTTTCTTTCTGCCTCTCTTCCATTTTCTTATTTTCTCTTGGTCTCTCTTTTTTTTCTTTCCCTTTCTCCTTGTCTTTTTTATCTTTCTCTCCCTCTTTCTTTCTCTCTTTTTTCTCTCTCCCTCTCTCTCTCCCGTTTTGGATCTTTCTTTCCCTCTTTCTTTGTCTCGTTTTCCCGCTATCTCTATTTTAATAATAATAAGTATTAAATTACGTAATCAAATCAAATTTAGAGAAATTAAATTCAGATAAAATAAACCGCTTAATAAATTGATACATTTTTATCATTAATTGCATATATTAATATTTCAAATTATAAAGACTGCTGTCTTTTATTAAATCTATAACTTTCTTTTATTAAAGTAAATACATTAATAATTGTAATTAAATAATTACAAACAGATCAATCTCTAAATACGAATTACATAATAATTATTGGGGAGATAATTAAATTACATTAATAAATCCGATATATTTTTTATAACGATAATTATTTGAGGTTTCATTTTTATGTCTTTATTTTCAATGGGGCATGTAACAAGTTTTTTTTGCCGTCATGAAATGTCGTGTCGTTTAGGAATTTTGTCGTTTGGTACCTCGACTGCAGGTTTTGATTTATTATATTGAATTCAATGTTTATTTCTAAATGTAACTACATAATTAATTCAAAATATATCATAAATAAAACAGAATATGCTGAAAATAAATTAATAAGATATACCATGATTAACATATTAAGAACATCAAAGAGAAAAATGAATAATTTAATAAAAATTTAATTGTTTATTTTATTATGGTTGTAAAATATATTAATTAGATTGTTCCGCTTTCAAAATTTTTTTAAATATCTGCCGGAATAATATATAACTGTATCATTTTTATTTATAAAATAAATTAAATTACATTATGATTTTATTGAAAGAATTTAAATTTACCAAAAATGTTGCAAAATAAACTAAACTAACTAAAAGTAAATAACTATTTACAATTTTTCTATTTCATTAAATATAGTTATATTTATAAAATAAAAGAATTACTTTTAAAAGTGTCAGAAATGAAAATCAATACTCCGAAAATAAATTTAGAAAAAAGGCTCTGATATTTAAAAAAAAAAGAAAGGAAAATTAATCTTCTGACTATTTTACTTATTTTTCTTCAATAAATAGAAATAAATAGAAAAATAAACTAAAAAACTCATATTTATCATTTTAATTTTAGACATTTTGACTTAATTATTTATAAATATATTTCAAATCTAGATTAAATTATATTTACAATTCTTTAAAATTAAATAAAAAATTAACATTCCAAAACTATATCGCTATATTAAAAATTCTTTGAAATTTTGTAATTAAATTAAATTTTATCCATTTCTACGTATTTTTTATAACAAATTTACAATTGAATTAATTTTGCAACTAAAATTTAAAAGTCTTATTTATCATGATCAGAATTCTTTACATTTTTATCAAATTATTTATAAAAATATTTCAAATACATTTAAACAAATATTATACAAATTAATCTGAATGAAAAATCCAAAATGGAGGTTCGGAAACTAAAATTATAATGCCTCAGCAGTATTTAAAAATCTTGGAAAATTTTTTCTCGGAACGATTTTGACAGCTTGGGTTGAAACGACGAGTAAAAAAAAGTCAGCCTGGACAAAAAGCGTCGGCGCTCATAATGAGAATAACTGGTCGGGGGGGACGGGGAAAAAATCCATCAAAGAAAGCGTTTCGTAAGAAAGGCCCTTCAAAAAAACGACGTCCCGTTAGGGTGGAGGGAAAGAGAAAAATTCGAGCCGGGGTAGGGACGGATATAGTGTAAGAGCGAGAGGGAGCACCTGATGCACCGACCAAAGTTTGGCGCCGCCGCCGCCGCCGCAGCCTTGAGGTCATCGAACCTTCGATCGATCGACAATCGATGGAGTGAACACACGGAAGGCCCATGCACAACGCCGACTCTAACCACGACGACACGCCCGGTGTTGAACTGCCCGAAAATCTCTGAACCGTAATCGTAAATAATTGCGCGCGCGTCGATCTTGAAATTATTCGGAACCGTAATCGCCTCTTGTTTCCCCCTCGCTTTAAGCGCTTCGATCACCCAAGGCTTGCCGATTTTTCTCTCCAATTTGATTTTAATTTGGTCGGTGTTCGAAATCATTTTTGAACAATTTTTTTTATCTCAAAATTGATTGATTTTTCTTTTTTTTAGAGTCAGTTAGTAAAATTTAAGAACATATAAATCGAATACGTAAGTAAATAATTAAAACAACTATTTAACCACTTAACTCATTAAAATAAAACAATAATCAATGAAAAATAATTATTTAAAAATTTTTTAAATATTTTTTGGATGATTTTCCATCATGTTTCGTAACAGATAGATGGATTGGTATTGAGTTGAAATTGACCTAGTCTAACATTTTTGAGTATACTCTTTTGATTAGTATAGTGAAAATTGCGTTTTATTGACGTCTGAGACCAAAATGGCGACTTTTACACAAAAAAAGCATTGAAAATTGTTTTTTCATCTCTGTATGATTTCTTGTTGTTTTAAAATAATTCCGGTCTCCAATAAACAGTGCAGGATCGTAACATGATGTTTGTTTTCCAATTTAAATTACCATAACATCTAAAAAAGTCAATATGAGATTTTTTTACCAAAAAAGAATACCGAAAAGTTGAATTTTTATCCTTTTATGACTTTTTTACTAAAAATATAATAGGCATAATTATAGGTTTCAAAAAGAAGGACAAGATTATAAAAGAATGTTTATTTACCATCCCAAATCACCCTAACCTTTAAAAAAAATTGTTATTGCATCTTTCAAATAAACAACAAAAGAAATAAAATATATTTTTTTTTTATGACTTTTTTAATGGAAAATCTAACGGAAATGATTCGAGTTTTTCATCAAAAGTGCAAGATTATAAGAGAATGTTTACTTTTAATGAAAAATCACCCTCACCTCAAAAAATATCCGAATGATCATGTATTTTAGAAAAAAAACACCGAAAAATTAATTTTTTTTCCTTTTATAACATTTTTTAATTGTAAATATAATGGAAATAAAGTCAGGTTTCGATAAACAGTGGGATCATAAGAGAATTTTTGTTTTCCATTTCAAATCACCTTAACCTCTAAAAATTGTCGTTACGGTCACATTTTTGTCAACACAAAAACACCGAAAAGTTGAATTTTTTTCTCTTATGACTTTTTTTAACTGAAAATATAAAGGGAATAATTACAGGTTTTTAAAAAAGAATGACAAGATTATAACAGAAGATTTGTTTACCTTATAAAATTACCCTAACCTCGAAAAATATCCTAATGATCATATATTTTAAATAAAAATACAAAGAAAAATATATTTTTGCCTGTTATGTTTTTTTTTTATTGAAAATATAACAGAAATAATTTTTCAAATGAGTTTTCAATAAAAAAATGGAAATAATCCAGTTTTCAATAAACAATGCGAGATCATACGAGGATACTGGTTTTCCATTTAAGATTATCCTAACCTCTAAAAAATGTCATTATGTTCAGAATTTGTATACAAAATGTACACCGAAAATTTGAATTTCGTTTTTATTGCAAATGTAATTAAATAATTCAAGGTTTCGATAAAACATGCAAGATTGCAAAAAGACATCTTTTTTCCATCCAAAAACGCCCTAACCTCCAAAATTTTATTGCGACCACAACGTACACACCAAAAATTCAATTCAATTCAATGATTCTATGTTATTTTCATAAAAAAAAACTGGGACCAAAGTTGGACCAGGAACATTGAATTTGAGTCATTAAATTTTCTAAAAAAAATTGTTTTTATGCAATAACTTCGCTAGTTTTAAACTTATTTTATGGAATAAGTACTCATTCTAATGGTTTTTTGAAACTCTACATCTTTTCTTAGTGAGATTTTGATATTAGATATACATTTCTCTGGTTAAAGTGACAGAAATCGAAAAAATTCCGATTTTTTTCACTTTTTTGGGTCTATCATATTTTGTGGAACAGCTAACTAAATATTATATAGGAATAATTTGTGGACCTTGAAAAGACGAGGAATTTGATTCCTTTTGCGTTACGTTTAGATAAAATTTGAATCTACAAGAAGCTTTTTAAGGTGTGGAATTATCGGTAAATGCACACACTCATCATAAGATTCGTCATCAAAGGACTGTGGACTCAATTTTCATCTTTTTTTTTTATTTAAAGACTCAATTTTCATCTAAACTTAACATACAATATGTCAAATTCTTCGTCTTTTTAAACTCAACAAGTTCCTTTTTATGATGTTTCGTGAACTGAATAACGAATTATGTTAGATCCGACAAACCGAAAAATTTGGATTTTATTCACTGTATGTGGCTGTAGTTAAAGAAATATTTATGGTAGGTAAAAATATCACAAATATAGATTGTAGGAGATTAAAAAACCTTTGTAAAGAGCACTTACCCATCGTAATAACTTTAATGCCTGTTAAGTTATTGTAAAAAAAAAAGAATTTTTAAGTAAAAGTCAACGCCTTGACGCCTCGTATATTTTGGTTTTATCTTGGTACAATTTTGATACTACACTTTCACTAGAGTATCTCCGTTTCTTAATTGATTAATACTAATCTTAAAAGATTCATTAATAAAATACCATTTTAAAAAAATCTTCTTTTAGGTTAAGTTTTAAATAGCAAATCATTTTCTAAAATAATTATTTTCAGAAGCATTAAATAATTTTTTTATTGATTTCACACTCCAAAAAATTCGAATAATTTTTTTTTTTAATTTGTTTTATTTGTATAATTACTGTGGAAACAAGATTATTTCGAACGGAAAAACTATTTTCTCGCTTTCATTGGAATTTTCGTATTTTCATTTCCCGTCGCCTAAGGGTACTACCGATCGATTTCCACCTCGAGGCGGAAAAAAGGGGGAGAGAAGCCCCAGCGGCCCCCGGCCGCTTGGGGAGACGGAAGTAATTTAGTAATGCGAGCGAACGCGTCGGGGAACTTTAATTACCGCGAGACGAAGATCGGTGCAGGCAATGTTTTTCAAAGGCGGTTGCACGATTTGAAATATCGGATGACGGAAATCCAACAGCTGGCTTCACCTTGGAAAATGCACCAACCATCGCGAACTGCCCCTTATTTATCACCGCCGATTTTTCATTAAGCGTTGCGATTAGAACGACGCCGTTCCGTATCTTTATGCACTAAACGCATGATTTAATTACAATTTTTCACCTACTATGTAATTGCCGACTTTTTTAATGCCACCGCTTGTTAATTTTATTAATTCGCTGCAATAGTCTTTACTCCGGAAAATTATTTAATATCTGTAATTCATTTTCAGAGTTCTTCTCAGTAATAAATGTTTGAATTTTAATTTAGTACTTTTTTAATTTTGTCAGATCATAAATAATTATTCATAAATTTTATTTAAACATTTTAAATATCTTTCTTATATGTCTTTCAATTAAAAAAATGACTTCGAATATTAAAATTAAAAATGATAATCTTTAAAGCCGTTTAAAACATTTCTTTTACTTCCATAAAAAACATTTCTCTTTCATTTTCCTTTAGAACCAACGATAATCGTCGATACAATGAAAGATAATTCCTGTACTAACAAGGGATTTTAATCTCAAGGGATTTCTCTTTAAAATTCAAAGAAACCTATAAATAGAAAAGAAGTCGTTCGGATACATTTTCTAGAATTTGAAGACAAAAATATTCGTCATAAAAAACGTTTCTTCTTACGTTTCTTACAATATCTATCGAATTCAAAGTTCTTAGAAACGAACAATATTAAATTAGATTTAAAATTTTCCAAATATTTCCAAAATTTATACTAAATCGGTCACCAGGTCATAAATTAAAAAAAAAAAACAAGAATAGAAAAAATACAAAAAATATATTTAAAATTTCGACTATTTGTTTTTTTTTCAGAAATATTAAATATAAAAATTAATTATAAAAATAAATAAACAAGAGGATTAAAATTAATGAACATAGCGGTAAAAAAATGTGTCCTTCTCCCTTTCATCTTTTATTTTCTCTTTTTAGTTATGATTTAAAAAATAATGTTTAAATATTTCTTTAACTTTTTTTTAAGTACAAAATTTACACGTCATTCAAGCGCAACGATGGACAAGACACGTGATTTCTTTATTGTCCAAGAGTGCAACCGGACCTGCGTTGCGAAAAACCTTGGGGCGACTCGGCAAGGGGAAGGGGGGGGGGGGGGTGCGAAAATTCGCGAGCGGAAGTTCATTAATCCGTGGAAATGCGCGAACTAAAGCAGAAAAGTTAAAGTGCAGCCTCGCACGAGCGCGTGTATCAGCGGCTGACGCCAGCGACGTATATAAGCGTCGAGGCGCTTGCACCATATACATAGTCAAACATTACATAACCGAGAACGATGAACCCAGAGTACAGTCACCCAACACACTGCGGCTCGACGTCCGCGTGTCATATGCTTCGGCAGACGCTGCATCGAAAATTTTCGAAACCATTTTTTTTTTCAAACGATGCAACTTTTGACTTTGGAACATTGAAAATCCATTTTGAAATTGCCGCTTGATTAATTTCATATGATATAGTTTTTTTCAAAGTTGTTTTATATATCCATTTATTTCTTATATTTTTAAACAATTTTGAAATTTGTGTTTGGAATGTAATATCAAAGCTTATTTTATTTATATCTAAAGAAAATAGTGAAATTATGAATTCAAGAAAAATTGATTATATATAATTATATATATGTTCCTTTAAATATCGTTAAATGTCATATTATACATAATTGTATATAACAATAATGTATAAAAACAATTTTGTACAGCTATATATCATTATATATGGTTATATATGGACTTTGTCGGGTATAAATATACAGAATTACATAAAAAGGATCCGTTGCAAGTTCTTATAAATGATTATATATAATTTAATTAGTTCAGGTATAATTATATATGATTTAAGACCATATATAATAATAATATGACCATTTATACATTGCTGCATTATAATTGTATATGAATGGTTCAATAAATAATATATATAGCTATATATAAAAGGACTAATAAGATACAATAAGATATAATAAGATACAGCCATAGATAATGATATATAATTATATCAAAATTATATATGATTATATACAGGTGTATATAGGTAAGATTCATATATAATAATATAGACATTATGCAGTTATATATAAACGGATCTATATGTCCAGATTGATTCATATGTTATTATTTACAGTTATATATAATAATATAAATAGCATTTCTATATAATCATATATTAACAGATATAATGGCACCTGAATTTATATATACGTACATATAATTGTACCTGACCGGGAAAAAATGGATTATAAACAATTATATATAATTACATATAAATTTAGATGCAATTATATATAATAATATATAATTATATATGTTTATATACGATTATATATAATTATATACAATTTTTTATACAATTAGATACAATGATATATAATTATATATGGATTTTGGCCGTATATAATTATATACAATCGTATATAAACATATATAATTATATATTAGCATATATAATTGTATATAATTGACTGCTTTGTATATAATTATATACGGCCAAAATGCATTTATAATTATATATAATTATATATAATTGGATCTAATTGTATCGAAAATTGTATAGAATTATATATAATCGTATATAAACATATACAATTATATATTATAATATATAATTGGATCTAATTGCATCAAAAAATTTTCCCGGGTGTATATATAATATATGAATCGATCCATTTGTATATAATTTATACAATTATATATAATCACATATTACCATATATAATTACAATTACAATATATAATTATATAAGGCCAAAGTTCGTATATAATTGTACAAGATTATTATTATATATGAATCGTCCAAATTTGTATATAATCATATATAATTTTGATATAATCATATAAATCACCTATAATTGTATCTTATTATACATGAATCGATCCGTTTATATATAATATTGTATACAATTATACATTATTATATATAAGTACTTGCCTTATATAACTATATATATCTAGAACTATATATTATTATATATGAATCTTACTTGTTCAAATCGGTATATAATCATATATAATTTTGACATAATTATATTTAATTACGTTTTATTGTAACTTATAATACATGAACCGATCCGTTTATATATAATATTGTATACAATTACATATTATTGTATATATAAATCCTTGCCTTATATAACTATACATAATTACCTTAAACTCTATATAAAATTAAAGATACCCATTTTTCCCAAGCACATGAAGTTAGACACAATAGTTACGCCTATTTCCAAGATTGTACGACCGACAAAGTAAAACATTATGCCACTAACTCCTAAAGTGGTAGCTTTAGGCACGGGTAAAATGACCTATTTTACCTACGTAAAGGTTAACAGGTCGAAATATTTCCCTCTTGTTTATTTTTAATTTCTTTTAACCACTATTTATACTATTGTCATAGTCTGAACGTACAACATTTGATTCCGCGATATAGGGCGTAAACTAGCACTTTTTCGCCACCTGGGAGCAAAATAAGCATATCTTGGAGCAAATCAATTATCTCACAGTCTGAACGCAACATTTTGTTATATGAAATAATAACATGTTCCAAAAGGGCGATTTTTGCAGATTCATGAGAATTGGTAAAGTCACTTCGCTCGAGCGTCAAACTTGTACTCGTCGGGAAACACTTATTTTGCTCCCTGGTTCCACAATGTACACTCACTAGTTAATTTTCAGCCCAGCATACGCAAAAGTGCTACTTTAGGGACACATTCCAGTACAAAAATAAAAATTATTCCATTTAAATCTAATATATGGTGCAAATGATATTTTAAATGTACATTATTGACAATGTCAGTAAATTTACCTAATTGTATTTACTATATTTTCTCTGCAAATGTTATTGTATGTCGTTATTATAATTATTACTAATTTTGCAAAAGTATTGTCGAAAATAAATACCATTAAACAAAATAAATAAATACTAATACGATCAGAGTTTGATAAAGAAAACTAGCAGTGATTTTTACTCATAAAGAGCAAAAAATACTAATTTATTAGGCAAAATCTACTAATCTCAAATTAGTAACTATATTTTGTAATACCATTACTAAAATAAATTGGCTAAAATCATGAATTGAATGTAATTCTTACTCTTTACAATTATATTAGTGCTTGATAAATATGATTACTAATTTAATTAGTGGCATACATTTCACTCAATCATCGATAGTTGCAAACTATTTCAAATTTAGAGAGTAGTATTCTATTAATTTTCGTTAAAGGTGGAAAATGAATTTAACGAGGTATAACTTTGTAATTAACATACAATTAGAAGCATGTACAAGACAACATTTTGTATTATTCTGCACGACTAAAATTAGCGCTGTTATCACATTTTTCATGTCTGCAAACAAGGTATTATGTATATTTTTATACCATCGAACCACTATTTTGATAGCTGTCTATTAATGCTAAGAAAAAGAATATAAAACTGGTATTTTGATTTGGTAAAATCAAATTTCATAACAATATAATTGTTTGAATTGAAAATCGAAAAAAGTTCCCAATAAAAAAATGAAAAATTTTGCGAATTTACAAAATAAAAAGAATTTATAAAACATTATTAAAAAGGTGTACATTTATTCCATCGTTTAAAACTTTACTAAATTTAATTACCAACATAAATAAACGTTATTCTATATTTTTCGTTGCTACTAAAAATATAATTCCTTTCAAAAATGTATAATTTGGTATGTATTTGAAATTACAAAAAGTTATGACTATTCTATTAATATATTAATAAACCGATTTCATAAAAATACGTGTAATCGCGGCTTTTAATCTACGATTCATGGTGAAAATCCCTGAATGTACACAAATTACGAAATTGTGTGATTCGTAATCGCAGGCTAAAAAAATTGGATTGTCATCGAATTTATTAAATTTTTACGATCGTTTGGCATTTAAAAAAATGTCGACATTCATATTGATGAGAGAGTGAATTGCTATGATCATTAATATACTTTATAAACAGCTGCGCAAGATCCCAAAAAAATTATTTCTAAAGAAAATGTTTAAAATAATTTATTTTATAGTAACAGCTACAAATTCCGTATAAAAAATATAAATCGTAAATAATGACCATGGATATTTCATGAACACGAATGAAAAATGACAACAACACAATGCTTATTTTTTAAAAACAAATACAGCTTACAACTATTGAAGTTTCCATCATATTTTAGTGTAGTCAAAAATACTTGTTAATGTTTTTAGATTATTACAAGTTTTAATAAAAATGAAAAGATTTCCATAACGACTTACGAAGTTTCCAACATAGTAAATCACCTACAAATATAAATACTGTATAAGTAGGTTCTAATACAAGAATGAATGATATTTGGACGACCACTTGAAACCTCCAAGAAATGACCAAAAACAATCTGTCGAAAACTTAATCACGTACAACAACCCATGATATTTTCTATAATAAATATTTTTTAATATTGAAATTTGCATCATTTGAGTTGGACGAAATTTTTTAAATGTCAGACAAATTTTAATCATTATTGAAAAGATAAAACATAAAGTATACAAGATAAAAAATTTCTTTTCGATTTTTTTAATTGTGCATTAGTCATTTGAATAATCGTTTGAAGATTACGCATTTGATAAACCTAAAAATACACGTGGACGAACAAATACACACAAAAGAATGAGTAAAAGTAATAATATCAGCCAAATGTACAGAATTATGTCCACATTTGAGGTAACAGTTTCTACATTATAATTGGATCCGATTACTAGTTTATTTACTGTGAATTATTTTTAGTTGACCTCTTCAATCTATTTAAAAGCATTGCAGTGAAGAGCCACCCACAAATTTTTGGCACCTCATTGAAACAGCTGTTGTCCCCTCATTACAGTTGATTTTATTACTCTGAATGGGTCTTTAGAAAATATGATTGGGAATAATTAAAAACCTGATGAGATCAATCTCTGGTTGTTGACTTAGTTGGTACATTGTATTTCGTCAGTTGTAGTTGGCTAATTTAAAATAAATATTGCAATTTAACTACGTGTATAGAGTTCATCACTTCTTAATATTGTAATAAATTAAAAAATAACAACAAAATGAGGTACATAATTGTTCTGTACATTTTTTATATTATTATATTTATTTACGAATTTTGTTAGGTTCAAAGAAATTAAAGCTCGACATTTATTATGCTGGCTCGAATTTTAATGGCGGAACAGAAGACACTCATGTTTTTCTACCCACAAACACAGAAAACATCACTCTCAAAGCTTATGTCAAATTGTGAACTGTAATTTCTGAAACTTTCAAATTATGTTTTCAAATTTAAAAACCAACTTCATATTTCAGAAAACAAAAACCAGTGAAATTTCTAAAATCATATTCCCTACAGTCATTAAGAATTCGCCACGTATATGGATGATCCTTCGTCTCAATTCAGTGATGCATATTCAAGATCACAAACATAACCTACATAACAATTTATTTGGTCCACATTTCAGAAGTTACTTAATTCATCGAAATCGAATTTCCTGAAGCGATATCGAATATCGAAAGGAAATAAGAAAGGGGCACAGTGCAATTTCGAAAAGGGAACCTGGAAAATCAAGACGGTGCGCGAGTGAGAGAGTGCGTAATGTGTGAAGGAACGTGGAACACGTCGATCTACGTAACTTGTGGTATATGACGTAAATCGCGGGTGGTACGGCAATGACATTGAGATAGCACTTAAATGGAGGGTAATCTGACAGTGTATTGTGGGCCGACTTGGGGCGCAGACAGTACCAGCCCCCAGCCTCTGGAATCGAGGCCGACGAGTTCTGCCCAGATCAGGGCCGCCGGAAATAACGGCCACGATGACCGCAGAACACATGCAAACTCGATACGAGGTACGGTTCGACTTCTTAATACCTTCGCAAAAAAAATTTTATTTAGCAGGACACCAATGGTAAGTTGTATGATGGGTCGCAAAACCGATTTTTTAGGTTAAGATCATAAAATGTACTGGTTGCTAATGTTATAAGCTGGAATTACAATAGGTCTACAACCAAATTATCATTTAATCAGGAAATGTTTGCCATGGTGATGAAAGATTTAATTCCACATGATACCAGGAACATTACGTGCATACAGAATCTCGCAGCGAAACCACTTAGATGAATGACGTCAAAAATGAAATGACTGTCCTGCTATGATGACATGAGGTCATCACCGTTGTTTCCGCGAAATACAATCATTAGTGAAACGTCTATTCATTTTTTTTATCAGTTTGGTCAAACCATCAATATTTTGCTAACGGGCCAAAAAGAGCGTTAGAAGAGTAAGCAAATAATTCCAAATGAGAAAAGAGTGTGTTTACCCTGCTGTCAATGAACCTACGGCGATCGTTTGAAAATCGGCCGGCAAAGGGAATCACGCCGTTCCTCTTCCATAAAACAGTAGAACACTGGCCAGAGGTTCGACGACCTTTTTACATCCTTGAAAAGTTCCGAGGCCGAAAGAATTCATTGCGGCAACCAAGGACATTTCAAGGGCGAATCTGAATCGAACGTTGACCCCCTCCCCCCTTAGAAGGTTTCGTACACGGTAGAACACGTGGTCCTGCGCGTTTGACAAAACCATTTGACGGTCGAAGAATTATTGCCTTGAGTTTCGAATTTGAGAAAGTTTCGTCACAAAAAATTTACGGTTACGGAGATTGTATCGGTAGCTTTTATGTAATTCGTGGAATTACCCACTTCAATACATAGTTTATGAAAGTTTGTTTATTGTTTTTATCTCAGGATGTCTCGATCTGTATGTTGCCGAGTATGTGGATAACGGCTTTCCTGTATAAAAAATAATCCAATTTGGAAATTTTTATGTTAATGACTTGCAACGGTGATTCAGACGTATTTTTTCTTAATGCAAAAAAAAACAGCTGGATTTTCAATAGCCATTTATACACGAATTTCGATGTTATCGTTGACAGTTGTCCGCGGCTCGGTACCGTTACGTTTGTTTCGTAATCTAAATCTTCTCGATTAACTGCCGGCTATATTATGTACGTTTCGATAAGACAGGAATATATTTCCTATTCCTCTCGTTCCGTCCGAACAGATAATATGTCGTGATATTGAAAATATTAAAAAGATTACGTTTTCAAACATGATTCATTCTAACTTTTCGAAATGTATGTCCATCAATATGACTGGAACGTTATTGATAAGTTCATTTAAGATAAAATTATTTGTGTAACGAAGTTGTAACATAAGTAGTAGGTCATCATCATAAAAAACGATTTTTTATAGGTAAATTCGTGTATATAGCTATTTTCTGAACTGGTGTAGGATATTAGAATTAGATCAGGTGTTCACGATGATGAGTTGATCGTTAAGAAGATATTTTAATGACGATTAAATGTTGACAAAACCTTCCTTGAACCCAAACGAAAAGTTAATAGAATTTTTTTTCACATGATCACATTAAGACTTCCTCCCTCTATCTGATTGGATCTCTACATTTTCCTGAGAAAATTCTGACTTAGCATAAGCGAATTATTGTTACACCACAGCTGTTTGACATCTGTCATAATGACATTGGCCTTACCAAACGTAAAATTCGTCTAACGAAAAGTTCTATCGTAGAAAAAGTTATATATTTGTAAGAATGTACTAGAATTAAACGATAAAATGTCAGCATATATCCAAAATTGAATTTAGTAAGTGTCTTTAGATCTAAGAATTTCAAAATTTTTATTACAGCCCAGATCGAGATAATCCCGTGCAAGGTTTGCGGCGACAAGAGCAGCGGAGTCCATTATGGTGTCATCACCTGCGAAGGCTGCAAAGGCTTCTTCAGGCGGTCGCAATCCTCGGTGGTGAATTACCAATGTCCGAGGAATAAAAACTGCGTGGTGGACCGCGTCAACAGGAACCGATGCCAGTACTGTCGGCTACAAAAGTGCCTACGACTCGGCATGTCCCGAGATGGTAAGTTTTTTTTTTTCAAAATAGTATATTATGTAACAAGGGCGTGGAGCCCGATAATTTGAGCCTGGAGATTTCGCGACAGGGCGCAAAATCGAGTTCTACTCCCGGAGCGTTAAAAACTGTACAAAATTATTGCATCGCTGTATTTTCAAGAATTCTGGATCTGTTTCAATAAGGATTTCTCTTTATTTCTTTCTATATGAATCTTTAGGGAAAACTAGGAGAGAAAACTTTATTTTGTTTATACCATGCGAAATTTTTTTTCAATACGATCAATATATAATAAATCGAATGCTGCTTTAAAAATGGTTCCCAATAAGACAGGAACGTGTCGATTTTTCATTGAGCAAATACCAAATTGAATAACAGTTAATGTCATTGGCCTTTGTCCCGTTTCATTGAATCATACATTTTTTTGCTTCCATGTAGTAACGAGTGCTGCGTTGTAAGTATTACGCTACGTTGCAAAAAATACCGGCAGCGTACAAGCACTTACGGAGGTTTTCGTGTAAAAATCGAAATCGTTCCATTGTCGATGCTCAACTTTTATATTGCATAATTTTCTGGTGAGCATTAAACATTTTTTCTGGACATTTGATAAGTAAAGATATTAATGATAAATATACACTGTAAGGTATTACAGAAAACGAATAAATTCTAAAAAATGTACGATGCAATATTATCAATTCTAAAATAGAAATTAAAAAATGAGAGAAAAGCAACCAAAGAAAAAACCATAAATTTCTAAAAACTACGGTGAAATATCGTTCTTTTTAAGATTATCTGCCATGATATCGTCCAAATGTATTACGTGTCAAAGCAAAAGTAATATATTAAAAATGTCGATGGCTTGAAATATTGTTAGAAGTTATTGGTCGATTTGAGAAATTTACTGGCAAATGAAAGCATTAATCATCTTACCCGATGATGGAATGTTACGTCACTGATACAATCAGTGATGCTTTCTCTGATTAAAATGACCAGAATTCCGATCTGACCATTTTATACTTTTTTAACCAGTTTCAAATTTTCACTGAATTTATCTAACTGATCCAATAAGAACTACTTTCCTGTTCTTAATTTAGACTCCGTAGGATTATTTAATTTTAATGCAAATAAACTCAAGGCAAAATAACTCGTAAACTACACAATGTTTTGTATTTTTGTTCGAATTGCAAGCTCTTTAGATTCAAAAAAGGAAATACAGTATAGCTAGGAAGTAATTAAAGTAGAAAATCTTCAAAGGTTTCCGAAAATCGATAAAATCTATTATTAAATTCTATTAATTATTTGCTAATGTTCAGGTAAAACTCCACTAAACAAAAATCTAACCTCTATTAGATTTTAAAGTTAAAAAAAATCGGTAAGACTGAAAAACCATTAACGAATGCCAAATTTAAATCTCCATTATTAACTACTTGCTATTCAATCGTTTAATTAAGTAGCGAAATTTGGAAGTATTAAATCGATTTATTAATATCAGGATAAACAATATAAATTCTTAACGTACAAGGAGAACTTGAACAGTTACCATAAATCAACGTATTCAACGAACCTTTTCAAACTTCCCCTCTAGTATTTTGGAAACTGAGAAATTGATGTTGACAACGATAACGAGGTTTTGCAATCGAATGGCGACTTGTTGTGATTATGTACTTAATTGGAATGCAAATGACTCTTTCGTTGACGGACATCTACGAAATTTGAATAATGTGTCATCTGAGTTCATCGTCAAACTTAATGGGATTAAATCTTCATCAAATTTTATTACAGAAATAGTAATTGTATTATTGAAAGTGGAATATTTAATAAGTAAAATGGTCAATACTTGTATGTAGTTATACATGATTTTATTATACAATTTTATATATAATTACATATAATTTTTTTTTTTTTTTTTTTTTTTTTTTTTTTTTATATTATTTTACGTCGACTTTTGTGAACCCAAGTGGGACTAAATCGCGACGGGACCTACCGTTTATGAAGGTGGAATCCGAACCACCATGTATATGGTGGTGTCTAATTTTTATATAAATATACGTCTAGTATATATCAAGTATAATTATATGCAGTTAGGCCCAAATTTATATACAGTAGAATCTCGGTATAATTCGTCTCGCTATATTTACGTCCCAGCATATTTTTCCGGTTCCGCCTCGTTTTATTTACGTGTCGCCGCTCTTTTTTCCCCCACCTTGTAGGCTGGGTCTAATAAAGGGCCTGCTGTGACGTCGCGCCTAAGGGGAGTGGGAGAAGAGGCGCTCCCCTTCTACTGGTGAATATAACGAGTCGGGAAGGGAAGGCGAGGAACCGACCAGGCAAATATACCGGGACTCTGCTGTATAATAATATAAAACGTTATTTATATATGTATCTACAATTGTACAAACTTGCACACAATCCATGTTTCCTCGACAATTTTACTGTAAATTTCGAAGACACATACGAAAACTAGCATGTTTACAATAAGACACCAACTTGCTATTTTTTGTAAGAGGCAACGATTTATTAGGGGCACATTTTCTAAAAAAAGGATAGTAATTTACACCTCGAACCCCTAAGCACCCTAGAAAAAAAAGTTTATAAAAAGTATACCTATATAGAACTAAAGTATATCACCATCTTGGAGACTTAGAACACCTTTGTTCTCTAGTAAATCAAAATTAATTAAAAATTTCAAACTCTATTTTGAAAAATAAGTACCGAATAGAAATCAGATTAAAAGGCTAGCGGTGACTTACGCCTACGTGGTCGGGGTGCACGACCCCTTATCAGAGGTTGCCTCTGGCCCTCCCCTCCGTGGTGCTTGTACTTATCAAAGCGTTACCGAGTCTTACGTACGCACTACGTGCGTGCAAAGAGAAGAAGTGCCCTCGCCTTCCAGGAAGTTCTACCTAGCGGCTGATGGAAAAAAAGGCGCCGATAGCTTTGTGCTTCTATTGTACACGCAATAAGCACAGCGTCCCCTTATCGGCCCGAACAGGCGTGAAATTCGTGTCCAAGTCCTGGGAAATCTCAAGTCCATTTCTTACTTTTGTAATCGAGTAGAATTTCAAAATTTATCGTTGGGACAGAGAAAATTTCTTTAAAATCGTTTCTTAATTAAAAAATATGGTCATAAGGTGACAGATGTCTCACGGAAATGGGAAAAATTACATTCGGTACAACCATAATAATGTGAAAGTCACTCTCTAAATCTAAATTAGTCGAAAGATACTAATATAACATACTAAATTACCATGAATTCAAGTCAAGTTTTCACTCCCAAACAGTAAAACACCACTGATCTATTAATAAAATTATACTAATTAAAGTCTTGCTTCTACCAATTTAATAGTAAGAAATATTGGAATAGTAGTTTTTCTTTATTACGAAAATAATCTACTTTTCGTTTGCGAGTTTAAATTTAAACATCATAATAAATCTTCGAAAACATTGAGTAATACAGACAATAGTTGAGAGTTCAGAAATTAACATATCATCGTATAAATAATTTTAATGACAATTTCGCAGGGTAATTTGTGTCTCACATAATAAAAATACCAAAATACCACCTTAAAATACTAAAGTGACATACTAGAGCAAGATTTATATTCCCGATCGATAAAACTTAAACAAGAAGCAAACAATCAGTTCTTAAAAATTTGACCTCAAATGAGTCCTAATAAGTCAGGGTTTAGCGATAGCCTGCGAAATGAAACACTTTATACATTTGGTTTTTACAATGTATATTTTGGAAACTTTTACATCCGACTATCCCTAAAACCTGACGTGTTAGGACTTATTTAAGGTCGAATTATGATTCAGAAACTTATTGTCTGCTTCTAAGTTTTGTAAGTTAGTCAAATTTTGCGGTTAGTGTTATAAAAGTCTTTTTTTAATGTATCATTTTAATATATTATTTCTAGAGAATGAGACACTAAAGTGTCTTGAAATGAGAAACATTCTTTTTTTTGGAGCTCATTTTCTTGAAACGAGAAACTTTGAGACGTTTTGTTTTTAGAGATCAATGTTTTGCAATATTTGCGATTATGTTTTTTCAAAATCTTGTTTTATTTTCGAAGAGATCATCCTTATATCTGAAAGAACTACTTTATCCCTCCAGAATCCATTTTGAAGATAAACAATATCTTTATTTATCTGTGAGAATTCGTTGGTTAAATTTTTTGAACTCAGCAGATGACGCAATGAAATTTGACAGTACGAGTGCGATTTTAAAAATTCAAAATGGAGGTGGAAACTTCCAACTAACAAGAAAAATGCAGCCTTTTTAATGTTAGAAAATGGCGTTTTTTGCAATTCTCGAGTAGTATATCGG
This sequence comes from Trichopria drosophilae, assembly GCA_030407085.1. Taxonomy (NCBI): domain Eukaryota; kingdom Metazoa; phylum Arthropoda; class Insecta; order Hymenoptera; family Diapriidae; genus Trichopria; species Trichopria drosophilae. The sequence goes on along the minus strand of CM059586.1, from coordinate 94,481,713 downwards.
ATTTAGTATGTTACAACTTTTCGGGTATTGTCGTGTTTTTGGTCCTAAATTTTGTCGTCTTGTATAATGTGCGAAAGATATTTCCAAAAGATTTTTAGTACATTTTTTCGAAATGGCGATGAATTGTTGTTTTTAGAAAATAAAAAAAAAACTACTCCAATAATGAAAACTAAATTATTTTTTGACAACAGTTTCTTAGATATTTGAGTGAAAACGAATCCGTGAACTTCTCATTTTTAACTGTAATTGTTCTTAATAAAAACGTCCAAAACATAAAAATTAAAAACGATGAGTAAGTCATAATGAAATTTGACATAACCAACTCTCTAAATGGACTTACTCCAAGGAATATAGAGAGAAATGTGATATTGAATCGAGAATTAGTTCTAGCAAATAAAATGAATCTTGAAGTTAGTTATAAAACTATCGAGTAAACTCAAAGATTAAAAAAAAAGACATTTCTAAAAAGATGTACATCTTAAAACACAATAAAAAATCGTCTCTAATTCAGAGTAAATCTGTCATGACACATTTTCTTCTATATGAATCATATAAGAAATTCTGACATAAACCCACTTTTTCTACTGAGGCGCATCCAATATTCAAATTCGAATTTCAGGGGACAGAATCGGACATTTTGATTCGCAAACTTTAAAAATGTAAATTTACATTTCTGTAATATGAATAATATTGAAGTAGTTGAAAAATACCAATTTCACGGATTTTCGGTAATATTTCACAAAATAAAGTCATATTTTACTTTATTCAAAATTCGATTTAAAAAACATCAGCGACAGAGAAGATTGACATCAGATCAATATGACATAATTAATAAAACTATCGTGACATAATACACGAATATTCAAATTAACGAAAAGTCAGGTGTAAGCGGACAAAAAATTACCGTTAAATTTCAGATAGTTACGAAATTTACCGTTAGATATTTTGAGCGTTTAAAAATTATCCAATCCTTCGAAAAACAAGCTTATTTCATAATGTTCAGATAAAACTGTATTTGTCAAATGTCGAAACTGATCCCACGTGTAAATTTTCGAAATTGGAAAATTACGAAACGCTGTGACTTTTCTCTCGATTCTTTTCTTTCGGATGTTTGACAAGAATCTTTCACCGTTAGGTATGACGTAATACCCGTGATTTTGTTTTGTGTTCGACCGTTCGATTGGTGGGTTACGAAAGATTTTTTTGGTCGAAAAATGTACGTCGTTAGAGGTCCGTTAAACCGCGATATAGCCGGCATGCCCACGTGCCGTGTTCCGTTAGCCGAAAACTCCACTTTGGACTGAACATGCGGCTGATTGCCAGGGATGGAAGACGAGTTATACCGCTACATCACGTGACAAAAAAAAAATCCAAAGAGGTGCGCCTCTTTCTTCTTTCCGACGAAAATCACGTTTTACGACCGCGACAGCTGTGCGTTTATACGATACCAATGCACTTTTGTCTTTGTTTCTTTCAAAATTTCCTCACATTTATTCAAGATTTTATATTTTGGAATGTCCAACAAGTTTTTTTAAGAAATGCATTAGCTTTTTATTTATCAAAAATCGTTTGGAACTGCTTTTTTGTGGGATTGATACATTTTTGGAAATTGCTTTTCATTATTATTTTAATTATATTTATTATTAATAATAAATCTATAATTTTTTTAGTATTCTTACACATACTGAGAAAATTATCTTAGTTAAATCTTAGTTGTCCATTCCAACTGTCATGTTAGTTGAACCATATGCAACTATAAAAAATACAAAATAATTTTTAAGCTTTTAAGTCCGAAATGTGCACAATTTGCACACGGATTTCAGCATCGTTTTATTTATACAATAACAGTTTTTTGAAAATGGAAACATCAATATCCGACTAGTTTTGAGGTCGCTCTTTCGATTGGGGCTACTGAAATTTTTGAGAAATACGTTTACCACATTTTTTTTACAAACATATTGAAAAAAAATGAGATATTTTAGCCAGAATTTTTTTGTTTAATGCGTTTTTAACTACGTTTCAGATCACCTTCCAACCTATCAGAAACGTGTTCCCGATTTTTTTACTTCTAAATTATGCACTGAAATAATCATTAGTAGAATTTGCCAAACTTAGTTATGTAGAATTTACTGAGTCTCATTTAAAAGCAAAATTTATTGAAAATATAAATAAATAGTACTCTAGCCTTTAAGTCATAAGTTTTTAAATGATGTTTAATCACAGTTTAGCGAAAAACTACGCTAAATATTCTATAATAGCACTCGCTATTATAAGATAGTGAAAAGTCGAACTAGAAAATTCACACTAATTATATTAAATATTAAAATTATCTGAATTTGTTTACTTGTAAAAAATGTTAATACATCATTGGCGTTTATCAAGCATTTAAAAGATAAATTCCAGTTAAACTGTAGAAAATTAAGATTGTTCTTTTAATTATTTGTATTAACAATGGTTACTCAACTTTTTCGGTAAATTTTACTTAAGTTCTGGGTAGAATATACTAATTATTTTTATCTGTGTACATTTACATATTTTGATTTATTTTATTTTTTATTTCAAAATGGCGTCTGAAAGTTGAAAATTGTTGAAATTGAAGAAAATGCTCTTATTTCGAATCTGCGGTTTTCTTTGCATTAAAATCATACAAACAAGTTATTACGAGTTTTTTGTGACTTGTTTTCATTTACGGAAGCAGTAATATCTCGTAGATTTTTAATTGGCAAATTTCACAACAATTTTGGTTGTAACAGAACTCGAGATACACATATTTCTACTGACCACATGGCAATCGCCATCTTGAAATTGGATTTTATGCGATATTACTGCTTCCGTAAATCAAAACAAATGATGCAGAACTCGTAATAACTTATTTGTACGATTTTACTACAAAGAAAACCAAGCAGACCCGAAATAATTGCAATTTTATCAATTTCAAAAACTTTTAACTATCAGACGCCATTTTGAAATGAAGAACAAAATAAATAAAAATGTGAATGTATAAATTTGAAGTAAAGCAATCGGTAACACGTTTCTGATAGGTTAGATGGTGATCTGGAACCGGTATCATAGTTACAAACACAATTAAAAAAAATTGTTTCTAAAAATTCGCGTTTTTTTTAAATAATTTTGTAGAAAATGTGGTAAATGTCATTTCTTGAAAATTTCAGTAGCGCCAATCGAAAGAGTGACTTCAAAACTAGTCGGACATAGATGTTTTCATTTTTGAAAAAATGTTATTGTATAAATAAAACGATGCTGAAATCCGTATGCAAATTGTGCACATTACTAAATAATATTGCAATCCATAGTGATATAAGTAAAAAAAAATGAAAAAAACGTTCTTCATATAAAAAATAACAATTTATTTAATTTTTGGAACTTTTTTACTGTTCTTATTTCCTCTTTTCAATTGTTTAATCGATTTTTCTGACTATAGATGATACTTTTTTCAACGCAAAATTTTTTAAATATTTCGAAATAAAAAGAGACGATCATGTGATATCACGACGAAACATTGTATTAGGAATATTATCACAAAGAACTCAAATATTTCCTTTGTTATTTTTCAAAAACTGTACATTATTTTAGAAAATTTCAAAGTTGTCAAATAATATTTTTTCGACCAGTATTATTGCCTTAATATAAAATAAATATACGGAAAAACTTTGTTCATTATGTCACGGAAAATTTGAATACTGAGGATATAAAAATTTCCTTCCAAGATTTTTTATTGATACATATACAAATAATTTTTTGAAAAATTTCAAAATATTTTAAAGTTCTTGTGAATGACAACAATTTGATCAACAAAAAAATGTTTGAAACTTTTTTTTATATCCTGAGCATTCTATCATTCGGTCATTTTTTATAGTCAAAGTTTTTCCGTCTGTAATTTGTAAATTTCTACTCTAAATCTTGCATCATTTTTAAATGTTCACGCCATTGTTTTAATTTGAATATGAGATTTCTTTTCGTGAGAAAGAATTGTGAAAAATATATTGCATCAACGTGTTTTTGTCCATTATTTCGACATAAGATATTACTAAATTTTAAAACATATTTATTATAAACCAGCAAACATACTAATTAATGTAATAGATTTTTTAAAGACTTTTTAGCAGTAAAGAAAAAATTTTCACAGGATTGGAAAGCTCATAAATAATTTTTTTTTTCGATTTTCAAAAATGGTAACAAACACGTACATAAATAATCGTTGAACGGATGCAATAAATAGAAGGCCAGTTTAACAGCTGGAAATTCGATCCGACACGTAAAGCTCCGTTTATGATTTTTTCCCCGCCGCTTTTCCCTCAAGCCGCGCGACAGATCTTCCCGTATTTAATCTCTCAAAGTGTCGCGAGGGACTCGCGTCTCGACATTTTATTCCCTTGCATTACGTAAAAATAGACTCACGGCAGGCGAACAAACAAACTGAGAAGGCGAGAAAAAGAAAAACACCGGAAAAGGATACCCGAGATAAACGATTTAATGCAAAGGTAAAAAAAAGGGATGCGGAATAAAACGCCGCGGGAAAAACTGATACAAAAATTCTTCAAAAACCTTTATTTTACATGAATTAAAATGGTGTTTGATTTTCAGTTTCATTTTTAGTCGATTAAAATTTTTCAAAAATTGTTATCCCTGGTCAAATATCGCGTCACGTTTTTCGGCATCGTGACGTTTCTTCGTGTATTTCCGTCCCGGGCATTGCGCTATTTCGGTGATCATTCTGAAATCCGAAGAGGAACGCAGGTAGGGCGACTTTCGTGCGACAACCTTTAGCGATGCTGCGCAGTGGGGCTGCGCACGAGATTCGGAGGCTGCGCTCGGGCGCTAAATAGCGCCGGCCTCTGCGCCGCTATATATAGCAACAGAAAATATACCGCGCTTCCTGATGTCTTCTCTCTCTGCACGCGGTCGATCACCCATAACTTAACTTTCCATCTCTCTCTTTCTTATGTTTCCCTTCATCTGGCTATCTCAGAATGTTCCCTGTGTCTCTCGATGATGAGTAATATGCGCTTTCGATCTTCCTTGCATTCAAGAGACATGCTGCGCAGTGCCTTAGAGTGATGTCACTACTCAAGCTTAGATTTCTTACCAACTGCATCAGATACCAAGTCCAAAACAATGCCGTAGTTGACCTCAGAGTACCTCCCGGGAAAAAATGGATTATATATAATTATATACAATTTTTGATACAATTAGATTCAATTATATATAGTAATATATAATTATACATGTTTACATACGATTATATACAATTATATACAATTTTTGATACAATTAGATCCAATTATATATAATTATATATAATTATATATGGATTTTGGCCGTATATAATTATATACAAAGCCGTCAATTATATACAATTATATATGCTAATATGTAATTATATATGTTTATATACGATTATATATAATTATATACGGCCAAAATCCATATATAATTATATATAATAATATATAATTGGATCTAATTGTATCAAAAATTGTATATAATCGTATATAAACATATATAATTATATATTATTATATATAATTGCATCTTAATATATATATAATTATACATAATCCATTTTTTCCCGGGTTGACCGAAAAAACGACATTTTGGAACGAATAATTGTCTAGTTTTTCAAAATGCATTAGAAAAAATCCGAATTATTAAACAAAATAATTAAATTTTGTATTCTTCTTATTAGAAAAAATGGATTATATAAAATTATACTAGGAAATAAACGCATTATATATGATTATATATACTCAAATATATGTTTATATATAATTATATATGTTTAGCATCAACTATATACAATTATTTTGGTCATATGTAATTATATTAAGTGTCCAACATGATTATATTATATACAGGTACAATTATAAACAGCAATATGTGGTCATATATATGATATATAAACGCATCTAATATAATTATACTATATTTATATATAATTGTTCCTAAACATATATAATTATATATAATCATTATACCAGGAAAAAGAACGAATTGTATATGATTATATATACTCAAAGATTACATATGTTTAGCATCAACTATATACAATTATATTGGTCATATATAATTATATATGAAGTGTCCAACATGATCTAATTATACCCGGGAAAAAATGGATTATATATAATTATATACAATGTTTAATCCAATTATATATAACAAGATATAATTATATATGTTTATATATAATTATATACAATCAGTTCCAATTATATATAATTATATATGGATTTTGGCCGTATATAATTATATTCAAAGCCGTCAATTATATACAATTATATATGCTAATATATAATTATATATGTTTATATACGATTGTATATAATTATATACGGCCAAAATCCATATATAATTATATATTATAATATATAATTGCATCTAAATTATATATAATTATATATAATCCATTTTTTCCCGGGTATACAATTATAAACAGCAAGATATGGTCATATATATTATATATAAACGCATCCGACTAATCTTATAATGTAATCCAACTATTCATAATGGCATATAATCACATCTCGAATGCGTTTATATAATATATATGACCTCATGTTGCTTTTTATAATTGTATATAATTGGATCATTTGGGACACTTCATATATAATTATATATAAACATAGCTTTAAGTATATATATATATATATATATATATAATCATAAACAACGCTTGTTTTCCTGGTATAATGATTATATATAATTTATATATGTTTAGTAACAACTATATACAATTGTATAAGGCAAGATGTGTTCATATATATTATATATAATTATATAGTATAATTATGTTAGACGCATTTATATATGACATATGACCACATCTTGCTGTTTATAATTGTATATAATTGGATCATCTGGGACACTTCATATATACTTGTATACGACCAAAATAATTGCATATGGTTGTTGCTAAACATATATAATTATATATAAACATGTCTTTGAGTATAAATCATACACATTGCTTGTATTCCTGGTATAATGATTATATATAATTTACATATGTTCAGCAACAACTATAATATACAATTGTATACGGCAAGACATGGTCATAAATATTATATATAATTATGTTAGATGCGTTTATATATGATATATATATAAACACATATTGCTGTATATAATTGGATCATGTTGGACACTTCATATATAATAATATACGACCAAAATAATTGTATATAGTTAATGCTGAACATATATAAATATATATAGACATATCGCTATGTTTCTATAATCATACACAACGCGTTTTTCCTGCTGAACGCGATTTTTTTGTATATATATATATCTATATATAATCCATTTACATCCAATTATATATATATATATATAATTATATATAACTGCATACGGAATTATATATCATTCATATTTCCCCTGGTGTTCAATTTTTTCTAAAAATCTCGATGGCCTCCAGAAAGTCCTCAGAAGTATTCTTTTGAAAATGATATCGACTAATGTTAACATGTCAATTATATATAAAATGGTCTATTTATATGTTATATAAGCTTACATGTGCTTATATATACTTATATCAATTTATATCAAAATATACAAGAAATAGCATTGTATACCTTTTATATATAATTGTATCAAAAGGTTTCTAAACTTATATATAATTATATATAATCATTTTTCCTATTTTTGACACCGATACATGCTTCTTTCCAACTTCAGAACGACTGACCACTGTCATGGCGATAGGTGGAACTAAAATTCCATTGGACTATCAATTTTGTAATTTCAAAATCACGAACGATTTTAAAAAATAAATATTTAAATTCGTAGAATTTAATGAAGGAATATGCTACTTTAAAAGAAAGTAGGAAGATCTAAAGACATGAATTTTTCCAAAAATCGTGCGCCATATTGAATCCGCCATTTTGGATTTTAAAAAAATTCTTAGATTCCATATTAACTGCAATGTTGGAATAAGTAATTGTTTAGAATTTCAGAATGGATTGTTATTCCACAAAAAAAAAATGGAATAACAATCCATTTTGGATTTTAAAAAAATTCTTAGATCCCATATTAACTGCAATGTTGGAATAAGTAATTGTTTAGAATTTCAGAATGGATTGTTATTCCACAAAAAAAAAATGGAATATGTATAATTATGGATGATATATTTTAATGCTTATATAAAATTATATATAATCAAAATGGCGAATTCAATTTGGTTGATAGGATGACAGAAAAGTCACTTGTTTAAGATGAAACTTACACCAGGGATTTTCAAGGTTATTTATTGTGAATCTGAAGTCAAATTTCGAACATTCAAAATGGCGGATCCAATATGGCCGACCAAAGTGTAGAAATGATTCGTTTTTTAATAGTTTTTTCCTTATATTTTCATTGTTTAATATCGTAACTGAAATATTAAAATATAGAAATATTGAATATTAAAGTTTCTACTTTAGAGTTAAAATTAAAATTAGCCAACTTCATTTATTTCAATAAATTGCTCTATTTTATTATTTATTTCCATTTTTGTATGTCATAATAATTATATTTTTTAATAAGTAAGTAAGAGTATTAAGATAATTTTTAAAACTAGATAATTTTAAATATTATTTACTCCATTATTTATTCAAAATTTGTTTATATTTTAATTTTATATTATTTTTATAGTTTTACAGGTATTTATTTATCGTATTATTTCATAATACTTACTAATAATGAAAAAATATAATATAATAAACATTATAAAAGTCTTAATTTTTAACTGTTTTAAATCACTTTAAGGTTTGCAAAATTAAAATGAAATTTGACCAAACATTTTTGTATTATTTTAAATTTGTAAAATACACGAAATAAATAATCGAAAATAGCCATTCGAATCAAACCTCAAACTATAATGACACTAAATCGCATAAAAGATATTTATCGGTGTCGTGGAATTACGTTTTTTGCGTTTCTACGATTTAAATGTATTATGTCTATTCTTATCTTTTTTATCTCTCTGAACGCGGTCACTCACCCACAACCTCTCTCTTCTGTTCTCCTTCTTTCATTGTTGCTTTCTCCATACTTTCTTCAATTGCAAATAAAAGCTTATATTTTTAGTTACGTTTATACAATGACGAAATAAATAGCCAGTATAAAAGAAAAAATTATTACATATATTTTTAACGCGCAATTTCACTTATTATATTTGATTCGGAAAGATTAATTTATTTATGTATAAATAATGAATTCTTTCTTATTGCTTATGCATTATTCGATTACTATTTTTGTCTTATCTTACGTCTATACTTCCACGGATTGTACTTATCGTAGCAGGGCTATAGTATTTTAAACACTCATTTTTATTTCGTACGAAACATAAGAATTCTTGAAGAACTATTAATAGTACGAAATTTAAAAAAAAAATAGTTGTAATAATTGGAATAAGTAAATATATAATAACAAATTACTACTTTGTATAATTGAGTCAAATAGTTGCTTTTTCCTTTGTTGTCATCCATGTTTTTTTTATAAGTGTTTTAATATATTACAATATTTCTGTGGTGGTACAATTGCATTTATTTATCTAGAAATACTAGGGCCTATCTATAAATATTTTCCTTATCGCTATAATTACCTTTATACATATGAGAAAGAGATAGAAAGAGAGTGAGGGGGAGAGGGAGGGAGAGAGGGGGAAGGAAATAGTTTAATGAATTTAAATAAGGAATTAGTTAATATAAAATATATTTATTATGCAGTAATTATTGAAAATATCTTTCTCTACGTGTTGGTAATATAAATTAGATCTCTAACCACACATTTTATTAATAAATGGAACAATGAAATAAAACTCGTGAAGTTTCGAAATTTTTCGTTCTTAAGCTCACTTGAATTCCAAATAAAATATTGACTATCCACTTTGTTTAGAAAATGCAATCGGTTGAGTACCGAAAGCGTTAATGGATCTGATGTGATCTTATTTTAATTTCACGTGTTGTTCGAACGTCACCGATTCTGCACAATCTCGATTTTCAATGCTTTTTACTCTTTCCATCGCTTTTCCTCCTTTTCCCGTTATTCCATTTCTTTCATTTCACCCTTTGTCAGTGCAATAATGGAAACCGGAAGTGCAAACAGTTCCGCTTCTGTTCTTTCTCCGGTTTTCCGGTGCGTCCCTGGTCCGTTCACCCATCGCTCGATTCTATATTTACACAACGACGGTGCATTTTCGATGATTTTTTTAAAGTGCCGTTTTGTTGGTATTTTTGAAAATGAACCGTTAGGCGTTACGAACGTGATGCGTCAGGCTTTCCGGATATATTTATTTCGACACTAAAATAGTTTATTATGTCATGGAATCACGAACTCGTATCTTATATTGACTTTAGATACTTGCCTGGCTGTTTTATTGGAGATTTTTTCGTTTGTTAGTTTTATGTAAAAAAAAGTATAATAATTTTACGTATTTTTATTGTGTACGAAATTTTATGAATAGATATTAAAAAAAATTATTTTTGATTGAAATTATTTCAAAAAATTTATATAAATATATAATTAATTAATTAGTTATATATAACAATATATAATCGATACAATAGTCGCCCTTCTCTCTCTCTCTCTCCCTCTTTCTCCCCCTCTCTCTCTCTCTCCCCCTCTTTCTACATGTATAATCCATTTTCTCGTGATCAGAAAAGAAATGTCATTCCACACTCATCCCTTAAAATTAATTTTTACACATTTGTGGGACAATGGGTATCGGGACAGAGGTCGATGATTTCTGACTTTTATTTCAATATTCGAATAACAAAAAAGACGGAGATTCGAAGAAATTTCATCGTCATTGAATGAAACGCAAGGAAGATCCATGAAAAAACTTCCCACGGAGCGGGGGCCATATATAGTAAATGTATGTATTTCTTTTATCTCTTTCCAAGGGTTTCTTTTCTCTTATATTCTCGGCATTTCCTTCGCTCGCTTTCACAATCGGTAACGGTACAATCTGTAAATGCACGTCTTATCGGTCAACTTTTGTTTGGACGTGTTTACAAGTGCGTGTTTGAACGTCGGTCCTCGGAAACTATTTGTTCCAAGTAAACAAATCTTGACTTTGAACGTGGACTCTCTTCAATTCTACTTCAGAACTTTATTTAATATAAAAAATCATATTTCTTTGCGTTGGCCTAAGAATATTAAAAATTTGTAAAAATTAAGAAGAAAATAAGACTTCCGGGATATTTAGAGTATACTTTCGAGTGAAGATTTTCGTTCCAAAGGTTTCAAATTCTCTGGGTTGAACCAGGGCTCAACTTACTTTCTTACTTACTCTTACTTATTTTCAAGTAAATTTTCATCTCTTTGGAGTAAATAATCCACTCCTAGTTGATCGTTGAATTATGTAGTAACAAGATTAATAAATTACTCCATCGATTTAAAAGTGACTGCAAGGGATTCAAATATTTTATTCGAGAAAGAAATAAAAGCATTAGAAATTTTTGGTCAGATTTTCGAAATCTGAAATGGCGACTCCAAAATGTCTGATGCTTTTTCATTTTCCAAATTTAAAAAAATAGATTAGGTGTCCGTTATTTTAAATGTTATAAATCCAATTACAAATTTATAACCAACGGCCAATTAAACCCTATTTTTTTTTCGATTTTCTAAAATAATAAAAAAAGCATACTTTACGGAAAATCAATGAAAAAAAATTAAATCAATAACGATAAATGGTGAAAGAAGTTTTGAGTTTTTTCGGCCACTAATAAGAAGCAGTGCATGATAATTAAAATAATATTAAAAGGGGTTATACAGGTTAACCAACTTTAAAAATACAAATAACCAAAACCAATTATGACTTTAAAATAAAATTAAATAATGTTGACGTTTTGGCTCGTAGTCGACTTTTCTTTAAGAAACTATTCAGCCCCTTATTACAGACCAAAAAACCGATACTTATTACGCAATTTATATTGAAATCGGTAAAAAAATATCTATAAAATCTCTTATCGTTTGTAACTAATTATTTTTGTTGACATTAAATATCCATTGATTAAGCAAATAATTTTGTTGTTGTTTGTAGCATCCTTTTCTATTTAATATCCTTTGTTTATATATTGATTACATTCCATCATTAAATATCGGAAAATAGTAAATGGAAGAGCGTAACTAAACATGACGTTCGAATATCGAACAGTCCGGGGTTCAATTCTCAGTTTCGACCCTTATTTTTTCGACTTTCTAAAATAATAAAAACAAAATCTTTGTGATATGTAATTTTTTCCAAAATATCTGCAAATAACTAAAAATAAACGAGTTTCTGACGTTAGAGGTAAAACTGCAATTCAATTTAATTATTGTTAAAATTTCTTTGGGTTGAGTTTTCATAGTGTTTTTAGTAATGTTGGTCGCATCAGAAAGAAGAAGAAAATGAATAAAAAAACACTAGCCAGTTTAAACTTATTTTCTTATAGCTTAAAAACTTTTTAAACATTTTTTTATATTTATTCAATTTATCTACCTTTCATTTTTAAGCAATTTAATTTTTGAAAGTGATTGACTTAACTATTATCATGCTTACGCACTCAAAAACGGTTAAAATTGAAATATAAATTTCTAATTTGTTCACTTTCCCCGTACCGCTTTAACTTACCTTCTTTATCATGTTAAAAAAAGAAAAAATAATTCTAACGAAAAAAACACCTTTCAGACAAGTTTCTGTAAACGAAGGAAATTAGTACTATCACTAACATCTTTATTTGCTTGTAATAAGGCCTGCGTACAGTAGAGTCCCGGTCAGCTCTTTGCCTTCCCCGACCGTCTCGTTATATTTACCAAAAGAAAGGGAGCGCTGCTTCTCCCACTCTCTCAGTCGCGTTATGTTCCTGACGTCACAGGTGGCCCTTCCTGATGCCCAGCCCGCAAGGTGGAGGCAAAAAAGAGCGGCGTTAATGTAAATATAACGAGAGGGAATGGGCAAATATGCTGGGACGTAAATATAGCGACACGCAATATACCGGGACTCTACTGTATCATGTTTCTATTTTATTTAAATATTAAATTAAAAAACTAGAAAAAAGTAATGATTTCAGTAAATTTAAGAAAACTTTAAATCTCTTTTGGTTAGCCAGATGTAATGAGGAAGCACGAGAGGCTTGCAAAAGACTCCTCTTCCTATGGTGCATCTCCCTTGCCCTCCGAAACTGATCCGATCCGGAGTTCCCCCACCGATGGGTCGCCCCCTGCCCCCGCAGCCCCATTCGCGGGGATCGTTCAGCTGGGTTAACGTCACGTGGACGGCAGTTCCCCCCGAGCCCCGGACTTCCCCGGGATTTAGCAGCGTGTGTAAACTGCACACGGACTTAAACCACACCTATAGCTATAGCTATATACGCAACGGACTGTATAGCGGTCCGCCCAGCCCCGCGGTGTGACGTATTCGCGTCCTCATCGTGACGTCACGCGCCGTGGTCGCAGTTCGCTTCCGCGTTCTATCGCTGCGCATGCGCGTCTGCATTCGGTGCATCGTCCTACTGCTGCTCGATATTCGATATTTATCCTCGACTAAATCGTGATTGGCCCATTATTTTTCAGGTGAGATTTCAATTTCACAATATATTCATAAAATAATTTTTGTATTTTGAACATTTGGAAAAGCAACAAACACTACTGTTTACAACCCAAGAAATATGGATTCAGTTCTATCTTTATTTGCGATTTATTAATTTCTAACAACCCAATAAAAATAATATCGTTTAATATACGTTTATTATACGTACATTTGGTTTAGACATGGTGTATGATATAAACGTTTATTGGTAACACGTTTATTAAATTGTTGATTAATGTACGTTATTGTATACTTTTATCCTAAGCGTATTTTAATCAAAACGCATTTGAAACGTCTAAAAATCGTTTATGAAGTACCTCAAACAGAACAAGTTTAAAATGCGTTTAATAAAGGTGCTATGTTCAATACAAATAAACGAGTATGAAAGACATTTAAATTTTCGCAACAAATCTCCGGTTATAAAACGCATGTTACATTCAGTTTAATTTTAGTTTATGACATACGTTAATAAAACGTTGATCATATCACTTTCAAACCGAAAATATTTTAAACGTTCATTATATGTTTACTAAACGAAATAGTAATATCTACCGTTTAATCCATCCCATTACAGACACTATCGTTTAATAAACGTTTATTATACGTATCTTTATTTTAAACATAGGTCATATGATAACATGCTTATTAAACTGTCGTTTAATATACGTTTGTCATATACTTTTATAATAAGTCTATATTAGACAAAACGTATTTTAAACGTTAAAACATCGTTTATGAAGTACCATAAACAGCATAAGTTTGAAGTCCGTTTCATAAAGGTGTAATATTGTACATAAATATATGCGTATAAAAGAAATTTAAATTTATGCACAGATTGTTCAGTTATCAAATGTACGTACAATTCAGTTTAAAATTCGTTCATGACATACGTTAATAAAACACTGAACATGTATCACTTTTGAACCGTAAATATGTTAACGTTCTTTTTCTATTTACTAAAATAGAGAGTAATGCAATGTGTTTAATTAATCCCATTGCAGATACTATCGTTTAATAAACGTTTTTTATACGTGCCTTTGAATTAAACATAAGTTATGCAAATGGTATAAACGTGTATTGATAACCCGTTTATTAAACTAGCGTTTAATGTCCGTTTATCATATACTTTTATAATTAGTGTATTTACAAAACGTATTTGAAATGTCTAAAAATCGTTAATGAAGTATCATAAGCAGCATAAGTTTAAAGTGCATTTAATAAAGGTGTTATGTTCTATATAAGTAAATGAGCATGAAAGACGTGTCAATTTTTTCAACGATTCTCGGGTTATAAAACGTCTTTATAATTCAGTTTAATATTCGTTTATGACATACGTCAATAAAACGTTGAACGTATACCACTTTTAAACATAAAATATTTCGCGTTACAGACATTATAGTTTAATAATCGTTTATCATATACATTTAAAATTATACAAAACGTATTTGAAACGTCAAAAAGGCGTTTATGAACTACTATAAATAGCACAAGTGAAGCATAAAATTGATTGCATTTACAAAATAGTATTTTAGGATATACTATCGTTTCCTCCCTACAACGAAACTTTTCTTACTTTCTTATCATTTTTTACAAATTATTATTATTATTATTATTATTATGGTTTTTTTTTTTGGTAAACGATTATAGATGAAAAACTAGTATGAAATAGCATCAACATCTTATTGATAACTTACTCTCAACGTCAAAATAATAATTTTCGAATTACATAATTTGACCGTAATTTATATAATAAAATTGATAAATAGTTATCAAAAATTTACATTTGGGTTATCACTACAATAGAATATTGATTTCTAAACATTTTTCTAAATAACTTTATATTCGTGGGAAAGGCACATGTCTGTACTATCTTCATATTAAACAATATTAATTAGTACATCTAAGTACTGCAACTCGTTCGTTCTGAATAGTTTTTGAGCTCGTGCAGACCGCACTCCAATGCAAGGAATTCGCTCGATGATCTTTTGCAGGCTATGGATCTGCATTCTGGGATTTATTAACGATGCCTGATATGTATGACGTAATCGTCGCACTAACCAGTCCCAGAAAAACAAAACGTACATAGAAGAAATGTGCGAATTATTTACATTCCTTGATATTTTATAAACTTTATATATCTTTTATACAAAGAAAAAAATTAGCAAAATATTGAATGTTCTCATTCTAGCTTTCTTGTATTTGATATAGTTTGTTATTATAAATAAAAAATATTAATGAAAAATGTTGAAATCAACTTGAAAACTATTTTTGCTAAATTTCATATTTCTTGGCTCATTAGCGTTCTTTTGTCAAAGGTTCCAGCGTCATCATGATTGAGGTAGCGACCTTTTGTTGAACTAATTGCATCGAGCTGCTTCTTCATCTCTTTTTTTCACTTGCATATTTGTATTAGTATAAATATATGCATGCGTACAGTAGTGTCTTTGACGTCGATTTGAAAGCCGCATTATCATTATTCGCCCGCTTTCAAAATAAAATGACAAACGAGATAACACACATTTTAACCCAGATTTTTAAGTTGCCCACATTGTCATGCAAATTAACCAGATAATAAACCTCCGAATAATTCGTATGCAAAGTCGACATCCCTTTATGGACAATGCCTAGTTATTTATCGTCGGTGAGCATTGTCCGATTCCCCTGTAACTTTGAACTTGACAAAGAAATTTTCACCAAATTTTCCTCTCTTTTGTTACTTTTACAAAGTTGTTAACAGGATTTATAAAAAACGTGATGTATTCAGATCATAAATAGTTTTAAATATTTCTTACTGTTTGATGAACTTTTGAAGTAGCTTCTTCAAATGACCAGTAAATTATTCTCCTGTTAAAATTTCACAACGAATATTAAATGAAGTGCGAAATTTGTTTGACAGCCAACTTGAAATTGTTTAAATTTTCGTATTATGAAGTATGCTCAAAACGTGGACACTCGAAATATGACACAAAAATGATGAGCATGCTTCATAGGACTATTATGATTGAAGAAGGAAGTTTTCTCAAATTTCAGAATTCTTGAAAATATTAACAATATTTACAATATTTTAGAATAAACAAGGACCTAATTTTGTTTTGTTTTACAGCCGTTAAATTCGGTCGAATGTCGAAGAAGCAGCGAGAAAAGGTCGAAGATGAGGTTAGGTTCCACAGGGCTCAAATGAGGGCGGCGTCGGAAACGGCGCCAGACAGCAGTGTTTTCGAGCACCAGACACCTAGCAGCTCGGATCAACATCACTCTTACAACGGCGGGTCAGTATATTTGACGAATGACAGATTATGCGGGTGAGCTTTACTTCAAAGTTGATATCGGTTTCGACTATTCGGACAAACCAAACCTCGTGATCGTGATTGACCATCCATAATTAAATTGCATTCCGTTTACAATGACAGTACAATTGAACGACAACTTGATTTTCGGTTCCTGATAGAGCATTTTTTCAACGTTTTAGGTCGAGTTTGACATAAAATATCAATGAACGATTAGGGTAAAATGTAGAAGTACACTTCCGGTCTGTTGACTTACATTTTAACACTCTCTAAATGTTATAAAGTTTTCAATTCCATGTCAGTATGACAGGAAAGCTTTCCCTCTGCAAGAGATTTCGCCGATGCGTTAGCCACTTTGCTCTCGACAGCATTTGAATAAACCCTGACCCGCGACATTATCGCACGTCGTTACTCTTTCAGTCTTTCGGTCGTAACTCGTGTTTCTTTTGAATCGAGCCTCTTCAGTGCATGTCCGGAGAAAGCGCCAATAAAACGCAATGCGTTATTGAATGTACGACGTGTGTTAAAAAAAAAAGTTGGCATACCGTTTGCTTCATAGGTCGGGGACGTAAATCGTAACTAAACAAATCATCTTCGAGAGGCGGGGCAAACACTCGATGAGTGGAATTGCGAAACTCTCAAGAACGAATGCTGGAGTGCTAACAAAAAATTCACTCTACTCCGATAATATACCACGTATTTGCGGATAATGTACCGAAGCGTGAACGTTTCTCAGTGTTTTCTTAAGTTTTTGTATCGATTCGCATGAGCGACGCCGTAAAAACGTCCATGGGACGAAAAATGAATTAATAGATTGCTCGATTAAACTGCAGCGACGACTATCCTTCCAGTTGAGAAGCAGGTCCTTTAATTGTTTTTCTGTGTTCTTTTTGTCCTCTTTAGTTACACGTATGGCGGGAGCGAGTACGCTTCGCCAGGACCAGGTACCGGAGGATCGACATACTACAATCATCAAGCGATGACCAACTACGAGCTAAGTGCTGACTACGTCGATAGTACGACGGCCTACGATCCACGACCAACTCAAACTCAGGTCGACGCCGTCGCTCCTGACACACCCACCGTCACACCGACCGGAGTAATACCCAGCGTCGTGACTACCGGTAAATATTACCTTCGATTTCTCGCTTTTTTATCGACCCGATAGGAAGCTAGGCTAAAATCGCACGCGAGCGATTGCCTTTTTAGAGCAAAGGTGCAATAATAAGGTCATATCCTGCCCCTGGCTCGAGACTGACGTAATCATTATAGACAACTAAAAATAAACACTAACGAAAGTAAACGTGGCCTGGTAGGTCACGTATTAGCTGTTTCATAAATTTCGTGTAAAATAATCTGCTCTAAGCTACCAGTGACTAAAACGTAGAATAGTGCAAGAAATTTGAAGACAGATGCCATGTACAAAATCATCGAGCTCTTGCATGAATTTTCTAACAGTTTAACGCATAATTCCGAAAGGTGCACCAGCCACAATCTAAATGTCCAAGCTACGTAAATCTTAAAGCAAAAATCCTCAGGATCTGTTCTTAATTTTCTGCTTGTTTTGTAAATAATCGATTGGGCATGTGGATTGTGCATTGTACCGATCATTCCACTAAGCCGGCAAGTAGTTATTTAACCGAACATAGCAAGACCTTGAGAACGGCCGCTTTTTCAACCAAACCGGAATACATAGTTCAGCCTTTAGATTATTACCTCAGTTCATGCAAGTTCTCGATTTCTCTCTCGCCATTGTCCTACTAAAGCGCACGAATAGGTGAATTTTTCAACCCGGCGAGCAGAATGTAAAAAAGTCTTTTTTTTCGTACCCAACCAGGAAAATCGCTGACCGCCTCGACAACCGGAAGTACAGGATCAGGCGGATGTGGGGGTAATGGTAGTGAGGGTGGAGGTACTGGTACTGGTAACAGTGGCGGAGGTAGTGTTAGTGGCGGTGGTAGTGGTGGATCGTTGAGTGGTGGAGGGATTGTCGCCGTCAAACAAGAAACCACGATCGAGCTTGCCAGCCTCGGTCATGGTTCCTACACGATGGTCGACTCGACGACCTTTCTGAGCAGTCAGCAGCAAAGGGTCAGCAATCCGCCGGAGGACGACGAAGTTCCCAGTCTACCCAGTATGTCATATGCGAGATGTGAGGCTACGTTTGTGTCCGTTTGCACGAGCATGTGACCACTCTTACAATCCGGCAATATCTCGATTTTACCACCGACGTTTTGTGGAATATGTGTAATAGTTGCCATATGATTCGATGGACGCCGCGCCGCAACGTTCTTTCAACTTGACTTGCGTTCCGAAATCCTGAGAATGCAACGTTCCTTGCACGTTCATGCTTTTATTCTGCTTCTCCAGAATACTTGGGGCATTTTCAAATTCATTCGTTTCATATGATTTTTATTCAAATTTTTGTCCATGCATTCCGTTTGTAGCTTTTCTTTTCGCTGTGCACGAAACGACACCGAGTAACTGTACCGAGCATGAATCGCAAATTCTACGCGAGCCATCAGATTGTCGTGCACGTAGAATTATTGTACATGTTTTCTTTTTTCTAGCCACGATGGATTACAGACATGTTCTTTTGTTTTTACAGATCCGGAACAAATCTGCGAGCTACTGTCGAAAACGATAGCGGATGCTCACGCAAGAACGTGTCTGGCATCGACTGAATCGATTCAAGAGTCGTTCCGTAAACCTCACGACCTGAACAGGTTGATATATTACAAGAACATGGCCCACGAACAACTCTGGCTCGAGTGCGCCCAGAAGCTGACTACAGTAATCCAGCAGATAATCGAGTTCGCCAAAATGGTCCCGGGATTCATGAAGCTTTCGCAGGATGACCAAATCGTCCTTCTCAAGGCCGGTAAGTATCCGATCGGAACTCTTCCCAATCTCTCCACGACACGTTGGTTTGTTCGAATTTGAAATTGTCGCGAACGTCTTATATTTTGCAACCTGATTTCGCAGGCAAATCTCGCGAAGCTATATCGTTTGATCGATTAAACTCGAACTGACTCAGAATACTTATCGCAAGCTGGAATCATTTAGAGCTCTCGGGGTTTGCCTGCAAGCTCAGACGCGAATTAGTATAAAAACTGTAGATAGATCGTGCAGATCGAGAGGTTTACGCTCTTTCGAGCAGTTTCCGGGAGATGAGGTTTGCGAGATGATCGTGCGACTTCTTTGATTGACGTGCGAAGACGGATGGCTAGTCAGGGTCGAAAACGTAAGCATGTACATTTGAACAAGACTCGTGATCGTCTAAATGGGCTATCTTACTTTTTCAGGTTCTTTTGAGTTGGCTGTGTTACGCATGAGCAGGTACCTCGACCTCCAGCAGAACTGCGTCCTTTATGGCGACACTATGCTGCCTCAGGATGCGTTCTACACGACCGACACCGCGGAAATGAAGCTCGTGTCTTGCGTCTTCGATATAGCCAGAAGCGTCGCTGAAATGAAACTCACGGAAACAGAACTCGCCCTCTACAGTGCTGCTGTTTTACTCAGCCCCGGTTAGTATATTTATCATTACTTTTACATCACCAAAGTAAACTCAAATCACCATTTTAATATCATCAGTATAAAATTTTTTCAAGTTTAAATACACTTAATCACACATCACTACTCTTGCTTACGAAATGGTCCCTCATCCTCCAGTTATTTGGTCTCGCGTTGCATTCTAGTTGAGAATTAGTATAATGAATCATTGAACTCATGGACATCCACGATGTAGTGAACCTGGTCGTTTAATTGACATTGTTAGAATTTAGTCATTCAGTTTTATTCTTGCCAAGTGACCGGAATCAGTTGCTGATATCCAGGTAGTTCTTTCCCATAAAAGGCTTCTTCCTGGATGAATATAAGAATAGACCATTGTTAAAAAACCTGATAACTTCCTGACGGGAATCACTGAGTACCTTCAAATATCTTTCTAGTCCATACGATTGCTTAGGAAAAATTGATATATCTAAGACAGATCAAAAACTCCCATGATGTTTGACGGTCATTGGTAAATTTACGGCTAAATACTTTAGATATTCCCTTACTGAGTTACCAGGGTCATTTGTTGGTCTCCAGATACTTATTTCTGATCAACGTCTTCTTCCTGGACTTTTACGAAGCTAGACCATCGTTGATACCTTCAAATTCTTTGAGATAAATCGAACGTTCCAATATACGGTTGAATAATTCTCATTAAATTATCAGGATCATTTGTTGTCCAGTTCTTCAGCAGTTTTTCCTGGATATTTATGGAGAAAGACCAATGTTGATAAAGCCTTCAAACATCTGCCCAATCCTATTGTGATTGTCTGATTCAGATCAAATGCTTCAAATTGTCATGTTCCCATCAGCTTTATTTTACAAATTATTACACCGATACACAAGTACTTGTTTTGCTGACAGTTATTGAACAGAGAATGTTGCAGATCGGCCAGGTTTGAAGGGACTCGCGGAAATAACGAGGCTTTCTCAAGCGGTTGTAAGAGCCCTGAGGGCAGAACTCGGCCGGAATCACATGTCGCCGATCAAGGGTGACGTGACTGTATGCGACTCGATGCTCGCGAAAATACCCCAGCTGAGGGAAATTTCGCTTCTACATATGGATGCTTTGGCGAAGTTTAAGCGGTCGCAGCCTCATCTTGAGTTTCCGGCCCTCCACAAAGAGCTCTTCAGCGTCGACAGCTGAACAAATGATGCAGCGCAGGGCGACCCGACGCTGGCAGTCGACGCGGAACGCGAGTAAAACGGGGCCTTGCTCTGTCAAGGTGTGTGATATTGCAACTTTACCTCTATTGTACTTAAGTCCATGTAAGTGCGTTTGTATATCATTATATATGCATGTTCCCAATGCGCGGGTGTTTCTCCAAGATCGTTACATTTGTCCTTTGGGGAACCTCATGGGATTTTCGTGGGCCACTCCATGACGATGTAATTTATCAGTCTGCTAGTTCTTCTGTGATGGCTAAAGCGGTTCGGAGTCCACCATAAACTGTAGGGCCTGCATATCCCAACTCAAAGTTGGAGACAACAAACAAATCAAAAAACCAACCATGAAAGACTGAAAATATTGTACAATTAGAAATAAAGTAAGATTTGTCATATCACTGGTGGGCTGAAACGCGGTTTCCTTCAGAAACCTCACATGGGTGCCTTTTTTTTCTTTCTTCTGTGACGATTGTTGGAGAACCACCTGCAGTATAAGAATATACACACATACGAACATACTGGTACAAGTCACTTGGAGTAGTTTTTCAATATAGAATGCTAATTGGAATTTTCTTTTTGTTTCAGATTATTTCCTTCGTAATGAACGTATTGGGCCTTAAATAAACATAACATTGTTATATATAAAGTATACACAAAGCAACATAAAGTATATGAAAGATATATATATAGAAGTATAATACAAATAAAAGATATATAAATATATACATACACATTTCAATGTATATGTATATATATATATATTTCCCTCTCTATATATATAAATAAATAAATATATATAGATGAGCTATCGGTTGTTATGATACATACATAAAGTATATATATATATACATATATATATATATTATTGACTAATATGGATAAAAGTAGGGAAACCGGGGCAGTCGTTGTGCGGGGTAATGACGAAACCACCGTCGCGAAGAGACCGACCGTAGTCTCGTCGAAATTCTGAGAAGATCGGACACTTCCGGTCTGACGTAGATTCGGTTGGAGTTCGAACATAACCCTTGAAAAGGGGCGTTAAAAATATGATAAATAATCGGGACTGTGAAATCGCAAACTAGCTTCGTCTCAGGACCGCCCCGGTCTCCAGAATACACGCGACGACGAGTACACACGCGTAGTTAGACTTAATTGCGTAAACGAAAGGAATTAACGTTTTGGTTAACGCACTCCACCGACGCGTTGTTCACGCGCGTGCGTCACTTTTCGAAATCTCTCTTTTTCCACGACGTGGAATCGCGCATTCCAATACGATTCGAAAGCAGCCCGCTGGCGCTGTCGGCGTCCTTTGCGTGAAGTCATTTCCTCAACATCCACGGCACTAAACAAAATGGCGGCGATGATATAACAGTTGCGTTCGCGTTTTCGACGTGTATATTTTAACCTAATTTCACGTCGATAAACGCGAATGATTCAGTCGTAGCACCAACATTAAATTCAGGTATTGAAATTTAATGTTTGTGTTATGCAACAGTTATACAACGTCTTTAACTTTTGGTAATATGGAAATTACGGTAGAATTGTCAGTATTCGCGGGCTGGATTCGAGAAAAGTCGCAGGAAACGAGAGAAGAACAGAGGGGAAAATCGGGAAACAAAATGAGACTCCGGAGACGATTGAAGAAAGGATAACGTTATATGCATACGTAATTGTGATAAACCCGATCGGCCCGCTTCCGGAAAGTGACGTTCGCCATCGCAGACGCGATAAAAGACACGGAATACACACACAGATACACACACCTACGTACAAAAGTGCCGGAGAGTAAATAGTAAACAAAAAAATGGCAGAAAAATAAGAATACGACATAATAATAACTGTAGACGTAATATTAGGTGAGATTTGTAAGAACGACCGAATGAATGCGACGGTGCGCAAAAAACTGATGCGTTAATGTTAATAAAATGACAAACGATCCCCGAGGCGTCGTGTGAATATTATTCTACCGAATAACGTGAAGTAAATAACTAGAATTCATTTATCTGTAGAGAGTACATATACACCCACACTTAATGCAGAGCGTGGCGGATAAACACTAGAGACTACGCGTGAGCGTGAGAGTGCATGCGTGCGTGAGTGAGAGAGAGAGAGACGCGAGAATGCGTGCGCGATTTTCAGACCGACACATATAGAAGCGAAGTACACGTGCGCCCGCGAGAAGTAGGTATAGAGTAAATAAAAGTATATTATTATAACATAAACACAACACGTTGCAACTAGGAGTTATTATCGCAATTTGGAGTTAAATTTTATAATATATATAATAAACGAAAGTTGACGGATAATATAAAGTTATATGCAAGCGTCGGAAGGCTCCGATCCTTGAAGATCGCGTGGGTCGTTTTCGTACTTTTCATAATGGGCGTCTATTGGGCATTGTTGCTTTTCTCGGTTTTATATCGTCGCACCTTTTTCTACGAATTCGCGTATACTAACTTTCCATTATCAGTTTCATTCGTTTTGCGACGTTCGATTTTGACCTAACCTCAATATCGACGTCGTCCTTGGCGATACTTTTCATTTCGCTCGTAAGACTTGGATATTTTCTCGAAAATATTATCAATCCACGTATCTTCAAGACTCATCGGTTGCCCCGCGTAGGATCTTTATGCGCGCGTACGTGCGTATGCACCTTAAAGCGACGAATCGAGACAGGAAGCGTCGAAGCATGCGCGCGGCCGCTCGTCGAAGTTGATCTAGCTTTAAGATTATGGTATTCGTAAAAGAACGTTAATGATATTCGTTACGGCCCCGCGTTGGTCCCTGGGCATTTCGTTGGCGAGCGGCCATCTTGTCGAACGACAATGCACCGTCTCGAGAATAGCACCAACAATGTGTTCTCTTCGCAATTTGCGGATGTCGAAAATACCAGACGTGAAATTATTCCTAGACCGGTCTTCCTCCATTTCTTTTTTGATAATTTTATTAGAAGCGCACTTTGATAAAGGTAAAATTTGATTTTATTCCGCTTAAGAAATAAATGTTTAATCTAAGATTTGTAAAAACTTTTTATATACAGATATAGTTTATCGTACTTTTATACCTTGTCATTCTATTGTCGCTTAAAAAGGACATGACATTTCGGAAGACCGACCTAACCTCAAATTAGACCGCGCAACGTCCTCAGTGGCTCCTGGGTTGGAGTGGGGCGTTTTTTTTACATTTTTTTTCGTGCAACTAGTATACTTTTTTTTATAATAGTTTATAGATTGTTTTAGAATCCTTCTATGTCTCGATCAAATGTACGTAAACAATTTCATTGTTAAATACGTAACAGTTCTTTCAATTGACTCGTACGAAGTGCGAAGTTTTTTAATATTTGTTTCATCGTATCTTTAGTAAAAAGAAATTGTAGTAATCATGTCACCATCATCGATTGTAAAGACTAATTTATCACGCAGAAAAGTTTTTAATTCTTTTAAAGAATACGTATTTTCTATCGCATTGAGATGATTGACTTTTAAGTCATTTTTGTTTCACGCCGTGGTACAGTAAAGCCACAGTTCTTGAGATAGATATTCGCCTCGAACCCCGTCTACTTGAAAAGGTTAGGACGTTAAAGTAGGCGATTTTTCAAGTAAATGAGGTTCTGCTGCAGCAACTTCCCAGACTCCGACAGGAAAAAATTTCACGTCTGACCACAATGACTCGTAGAGAAAAAAAAAAAGAACCGAGTGGACTTTCTCACTTTAAATTAATTTAACGACACGCATCGGCGAAGAACCAGTCGTGCACAAATAAGAATGACAAGTACCTGTCGCGTAGGGTATTTAGGAAGGTATTATACTATCGGTAATATACACGAGGTGCAGGGACCATCGTGCGTCGGGCCAAAACTGGCAGTAAAAGAAATAAAAAAACCCTAGACTTACCCGCTGTCATTATTACGTATTTAAAGGGCGATGCGACGCTCAGCATCGGCAGCGGCGAGGCGATTAATTTAAGCGATAAGAGCATAAGCGTAATAAGAAGCATAATACACGTTAGTTGTCCTCCGAGGTGACTTTAGCTCGGGGGCTGGAGCGACTGCGGGAAAGTGTGTGCGATCGTTGGCGAGCGGGTGTAATAAAAAAAAAGTCGTGCGAAACAAAACGA
This sequence comes from Trichopria drosophilae, assembly GCA_030407085.1. NCBI lineage: Eukaryota > Metazoa > Arthropoda > Insecta > Hymenoptera > Diapriidae > Trichopria > Trichopria drosophilae. Next base: position 94,456,012 of record CM059586.1, on the reverse strand, counting down.
ATCTTCGGAAGGTAACGTGCTACTGCACCCTTTTTTGGCCGCTAATTGTCGCGCATGGTTGTCGAACTTTGATGAAACGACGGCGGGGTTTAAACCGGTACTTAATTGTTATCATTGTCGCGAGAAAAAAATGTTTTATGAAAAAGCTCCGACGCCGTGGCATAATTATTGTTACACGTATAACATGAAATATTTTAAAAAAACGGAGGAAGGGAAGTTTATCGAAAACTCAAAACTTGACTGAGGGCATGCGAATATTTGATGTACGGGAATGTTTTCGAAACGAAATGTTACATTTTTGTTATTGTGGTGAGTCTGTTGTGTTACACGTTTTAATCGACAAGTTAAATTAACTATAGAAATATTTCTTAAATAGTAAATTTGGACGAGAGTGCAGAATAGTTATATGTCTACTGTTATATTATAGTGTAAACATTATTTTTGCGTTGATAAGCTGAAAAATGACGATTATTGATTAGACAACTGGACGACAATGGAAAATCACGACCGAAAAGGGACGTAGCATGTACCTACCGATGGGAAAGAAACGAATCGTTCAGTTCTAATCGCCGGGGGCTTCGAATTTCCTTCGTCGAGCGACGAAGTTGCGGGCAGGGCCTTTTATACGCTGAACGAAATTCTTGAATTCCAAAATTAGATTTATATTTTTCGAAAGAAGGATCAGGGAGGAAAAAACAAAGGTATATAAAAAAATTGGACTGATTTGGAGACATGTAATTCGTCGACCCCGCATAAAATTCATCTTTCGATTTGTTAGACTGTTTACTCGGACGCATCCTCATCCGGCGGTGACCCTGTAAAATTGTAGATTTTTTATTGTTGTAAAAAATACAAAAAGAAACAACGAGCGTGCGAGAGAGAGAGATTGTGTGAGTGTGAGTGAGAGATGGAGGCTCTTCGTTTCTAGTTTGTTGGGGACGGTTGACGGTGACGTTCTCGTCGTCGCGCCGTTCGCAGACGTTAGTGCGACGATCGTAGAGTTTTTAACGGTGGTTTGTTTACCGACTTTCGTATATATTTGCTGTTGACGTTGCGCGCGCCTCGCCGCGTGACTCATTATTACGCGCTAATTGAATTGGAGTTTGAAACTTCGGTGCTTAAGGATATAAGACGTGAGAGACGATCAACTGCGATTTTACTCCTAGAGGAACAAAAATACGAAAGACGATGCGTCTAGTTGAAGCGAGTAGTCTTACGTCTAAATTAGTCTTACTTCTAAACGCAATATTAGGTAATTATTGATTATTAACATTATTACTATTATTATTACTATCATTATTGCTATTATTGATTATCATTATTATTATCAGTAACGTCACTCTCTTTGAGACACGACTTTGTCAATGTTGCGGTTCACGCTAGATTGTACATATTCTACTGCCGATAAAATGACGAATCATTTCGTTTATGCATACTGTAAGGTGAACAAATGTAAACAATGATGTACACACAAGCGCCAAACGGCGCATCAACACACAGATAAACGCAGACATACACACACACACACACACACACACACACGTAAGCAAGTAAGAAATTCGGTCGTGCGTGGATCCTTCTTTGGAGAATTTTTTACCGACTATCGCGTAATCGTAATAAATGATTAAGGTTCTTTAGGCGATGGTCAGACGGATGCGTTCGAGCGAGCGAGGGCGTATTTGTGTAAATCCTTCGACTGGATAGCTGAATTTCGGACTGACTTAGTAATGTTAGAGTAAATGTTATTTATATGAATTCGGAGTTATTGGTTTTATCTTTTTCTTTTTTCTTTACTTAAGGATTAAAGATGCACGCTTGATGTACCTAGACGCGTTATTTTTCCCACCTGCGACGTTCACATTTAATGCATAAGGTCGTTTCACCGGCTCAACATTTCAAGGCGACTTTCAAAATTCATCGAGTGTCGATTAAAGGAAAGTACGAATTTATCTCATTTTTAATTCAAAATAACCACGTCAAAACATCCCATTTTCAAAAATACCTATCCTTGGCTTAATAAAATCTTCCCATGAAAATAAGAAATGATATTTGTGTCATTCCACGTCAACTATATCAAAATTCGACGAAAATTAAATATTTGATGGGCATAAAAACGTTCTGGTGGAATAATTTCCTAAAATACGATATCTATTTTTCTAAATATGGTATTTAAATTTGACAACGTGCATATTCTTCGTATCCGTGAGTACTTTTATGATAAAATAAAAAAAATATATATTTTTTAAAATTCGTTAAAAAATTGGCATAATACGATTTTGGTAAAATTATACCTACTTTTAAAAAGAATATACCATCGTGTAGAGGAAGATTTCACGGCTCATTTAAAAAAAAAATTGACGGAGTCTTGTTTCGTTCTGCAATTACGATTTTTCTACGAGTGCAACTTTCAAATTTCGCCGCGTGGCGGCGAATGATTCGACGGGCGCACAGTGTGTCATTGTGGACAAAATTCTCTCGACAGTGCAATTCTTAACCGAACGGAATAAATCTTTCACAGAGATACTCGTGAAACTATCAAAAATATGGAGATACTGCAGAGAATCGTATCAGATGACTTTAAAAATGGCGGCATATTCTTTAAAAAGAGTGTAAAAAATGAGGGGACATTTTTTTTAACTGAAACGTGGCATATAACAGTTTTTTCGCTGATTACGAATTAGAAATCAAATTTTGAAGATTCAAAATGGTGGATCTAATATGGCAGAAGAATTTAATAAAATCGATTGAAATCACTTCAAACTTGGTACTCGGGAAGTTTTGGGGTCACTGTTTACTAATCTAAAGTCAGATTTTGACAATTCAAAATGGCGGACGCATTTGGAATGAATCAAAACATTTTGCTTGAAACGTGATATTCCGTTGTTTTTGGGGTCTCTGATTATGAAACTGAAAATATGGCAGACAATATTTTAAAAATCTAACTATGATGCGTTTTAACGTGTCATTCAGGGGTTTTTGATGTCCCAGTATCCAGGCTATCTTCAAGCTGCTACGCTATAAGCACAAGTAAAATAATTTGACCTTCAAAATCTTATACGAACATCTATGTATCCATATGAATATAAATTTAACCCTATGTAGCCTGTTAAAGTATCGAACCCTTTATACTGAACAATTATTGTTGGAAAACGCCACTGAACCCTAACCTAACCTAACATAACCTAACAATCTCGTTTTAAGTTCCTATAAACAGGTCTTCTTGTGAGTATGATAAGAAACCGCATTTTCGAATTGAAGTACCATAAAGACTCTGAACTTTCCACTTTGATCTTTGAACCAGCATTTACTAATGTATCATAAAATTTGACAGAAATACATAATTAAATATTTACCTGTGTGAATTTTCCCAAAATTATAATGCCTGTACTTAATAAAATCATTTATACCACATTTGACCTACGGTTGCGACCATAAAAAAAATCATAACGTGAGAACGAAAAAAGACACCGTCGCTTTTTATTATTTAATGAACCGTGAAATATTCTATGCGTTGGTACATTCTTAGAAAACAATTTAGGTATAACTTTACCAAATTTAAAGTTGAAAAATATATGCCAATTTTTTAACGAATTTAAAAAAGTATATTTTTTATTGTATTATAAAAGTACTCACCGATCCGAAAAATATGCACTTTCGAATTTAAATACGATAGTTAGAAAAAAATCCCACGCTTTGGGCGCCATTTTGAAAATGTTAAGAAATTGTTCTACCCGAACATTTTTCATGCCTATACCCATAAAATATTTAATTTTCCTAGAATTCGGTAACATGAACCCTCAGTTTTGATATAGTTGAGGTGGAATGACTCAATTCCTTAATCGACCACAAAATTGTAAAAATTGTCACAGGTTGATCATTGTCGCCTCTATCTCGTCGCCTTGGCGCGATCCGTGAATCCTCCTTGAACGAAAAGGCAATTATACACTTTGTAGTAATAAAAAAAAGAGGATGAAGAAAGAGGAAACGAGAGACTTCCTTCGGCTGATGGCGGCTTCGAAAAAGAAAAAAAGCGAAAGTGCTGTCGCGGAAATTGGAGCGGCCCTTCGCTTGGCGGTTGATAAAATGTGCGTTTAAAGTGGCAAAGTGTTTGTTTAAAGTCGAGAACTCAGTATTTTTGTATTTTAAATAAGTATTTTAGAGACCTGCCGAAGTACAAGCAGTCGCTCGAATTTCACCGACGCCGCAGGTAACGTAGACTCGTTTCTTTTTCTACTTGCAGTATATCGAATCGCTTTGTAAAAAGTACCGCAGATTTTAACTACGAGTTAAGGCAACGGAGTTCTTTTCCCGTTTTTTCCGGACCCTATATCGATAAGATTGCACACGTGACACTTTACACGATTCCATATGATAAATGCAAAACGAACAAAACGATGGATTGCTGCCTCTTTGTCTCGAATAGACGTGACGCTCAAGAACTCAAATTTAAAATTCGTTCGATCTGTCGCTGTAAAACGTCATGCACTCGAAAGCTTCATCTCATCTATCATCATTCACGAAATTCCATTTCTTCGGTGTATCTTAGATAATCAGCTTTTAATGCTTAGAAAGAAGGACGCGGACGCTTAAATTGGCTTTCGATTTTAGCTGGTATGAACAGTGGCTGTTGTTGATGCTTCAAAAAAGATTTTTCATTGAAAATTTGTTAAAAATGAACGTGCGTCTGCGTCCTTTTGTCGTTTAACACAAGAACTGATGCTACTTCGTGAGACTGCCGTGGGAGCCTTATATTAAACCAAGAATGACGTAACGTGAATTTTTAAACGAAGAGTCGCAAAATCTTGTAAAGTGTCTAAAAAAAAAGAAATACGATCGTTTATGGCGAGACAATTCCAGTCGCTATTAAAGGGGGAGGGGTCGCGGATACGCGGCCGCTGGTATTTTCGAGATTATTGTGATATTAATAAGGGAAAAAACACATACACACAAAGCAGCGACTGCAAGATCCGAAGCCACAGCCGCCGCGGAATACTAAAACATCCGCTTATTACATTCGTTGGGTGATGAGGGACTGATCGACTTTTCCAGTGCACAGAAAAAAAACTCGAATTCGTTCCTAACCGATCGAGCGACAAATTAGTCGCTAAAATAGAAAAAAATGCGCTTAACGTCGATCGATCCGTCATCGCCACCGTTAAGTTCGTACATACTTTTATTTACACTACTGTTTTCGAATGAGGGCAACCCAAAAATGTTAGTCGCAATCGTGTACCGATATTAACGCAAAATTATGGCTGATATTCGATGTCGAATTGTAGAGCGATTAAGTATTCTGGATTACCCGCGTTCGAAAGAGGTCCTCTTGCGAGCATACTGTATATTCGATTAAACACTGATGATAATTTCTTTTGTGTCGAGAATGTTGATGATGTTATCGTATGTAGGAAGAAGGTGAAAGCATTGGGTATACATCAATAAAGAATTGAGAAGAATCCGCCTGCCCTTTCTCTGTAAAAACATTTTATATTTCAGCTATGATTCGGCGTTGAAGGAGAAAAGAAGAAACAATATGATCAACAGTGACGAATTTCCTTTCTTCTCGCAATCTCACGGTGTCAACAACTCTTTAAACTGATATGGTTTCACATTATTTGGTACTGAAATAGTCGTTCTCATCGCTACTGAAGCGTAGTTACATAAACCAAAATACTAAAGCGAGGTTCAAAAAGTAGCAACTTGAACGAAACTTGTTAATCGAGTCTATGGGATTGCTAACTATAAGTTATTTCTTATTTAAATTTATAAATTAGTACGAATCTGAAATAAAATAACAAAATATCAATATGGCGGATGAAACATGGTAGACAGAAAAAATAAAAAACTTCAGCAAATTTACATGAAAGCATTGAACCGAATTTGTGCGCCTTCGAACACAAATGCTGATCTCAGTTATTTAAAATGTATTCAATATATAGATTTCTGTTTCTGGGTCTCAAAAGCCAATGTTTGAGCTTTCATTTCATCCTATGTAAGCCGTTGTTTTGTCACTTTGTTGTTTAACCTTTTAGCCCGGAAGGACACTTTCTTCTAATTCATTTCAACTTTAATTTTCACTATTAATATGGATGTAAAATAAAATCGGATGAACCGTTTACGTATTTGGAATCGCTCTTTCAGAATCTGCCAATAAAATTGCAAAAAAGTGAATTTCCAAAAAGTTGCGGCCATCTTTATGAAAATAATTAGGAATTTTTTACAATTTCGTTTCAAAAATTACTTTTTTTTCATATTATTTTTTTCATATACTGTTTCACCTCAAAATATCCCGTCCGCAATATCTAAGCTTCAAAATGGTGAAACCCACTTTCGAAAGATTCAAGATGGCGGAATCAAAATGGCGTCGAAAGAAACAATATATTAAAAATGAAAATACAAAAACATTAAATACAAGAATAAATCAAAATAAAAGTTAAAAAAAAAAAATAAAAAAATAGAATGAATGCTCTTTACATTATGTTTACCTCCTCGCAGTTTGTGCCGAGCAGCTTTAAAATAATTTCAAAATAATGTAACAGTTTCAAAATACACCAGCCGATTTTTAAAATATTGTCTGCCATATTGGATTCGCCATTTCAAATTTTTCAAATTTGACTGCAGGTTCGAGGTCGGCGACGAACAGTATTTAGATACCCAGTGTAAATAAAAAAAAATTTTTTTTGTCAAACGGACGTTGGATATTACCATTTGTGGAAAACATTCTTTCGTTGCCATTTTGGATCCGCCATCTTGACATTTTTAAAATACTGAAACATTTTAAAGCTTAGAGATTGCGAACGCGATTTTTTTATGTGAAATAGTGTTCTGGATACTTTAAGTACAAACAAAAATCATTTTTGAAAAACAACTGTCCAAAATTCCTAATTTGTTTTCATAAAAATGGCCGCAGATTCTAAAAGGGCGATCCCAAATTCGCAAAAAATGGTTCTTTCGATTTTATTTTACATGGAGATTAGCAGAGAAAATTAACTTTGAAAACAACGTGTCCTTCTCAGTGTTATAGGGTTAACGCATGCCCAAAACATTTGCAAAATCCGTTTTTTACACTTATCAACCTGCTCCAAGACTTGATCTAATCCCACAAGTTGAAGATGAGATTCGGATCCTACGGACAACTTACTTCAGAATCGGTTCTATCATTTTGGGCAATATGAGGTGGTTGAGAATTATTTTGGCTGTGTTAGGATAATAATTCGTCAATTGTGATTAACCCCTTGAGGATGAGGTACACGTATAGAAATGTTTATGAAAATAAAAAAAATCACGTGAACATTATTTAGAGTATTTTGAATGCTAACATTTTGATAATTCGCAAACCAAAATTCACAATGGTTGTACAAAACTAACGCATTCGTTTTTTTTTTATAAATTTAACAGCCACTTTGGATTCACCAATTTGAACCTTAAAAACCGAATTCAAGATCGTAATGTGAGGGACTCTCGATGGAAAACTCGAGTTTTAAGCAAAATTCAACGAATGTGTTCGCTATATTGCAACCCTCATTTAGAATTTTTGAAAACGGAATTCAAATTCTTAATCAGCGACAACGAGATCCTATACTATCTTCACGTACATACAAATGGTGTTCTAAAAATGTCGGCTCTATTATCATGGTCTACAAAGAAGTTGTATTTTAATGAATAAAATATTAGTTCTATTGATAGTGTTAATATTTTATTAGTTTACAAGCAAAATGCATAAATGATATTTACTCCTTAAATATTAATTGTAAAATAAACATAAACCATTGATGAGAATCCTTTAATTTCGTAGTTCGCAATTTAACTCCAATCAGGATCTATTTTATATTTTACAATCATTTGTAGAATGTTTTTATTTTAAATAAATCAAAATATTATAACATTTTGAGAATGATAAATATTACTCTATGACTCGGCATATTATCAAATTAATAGGGTTTAAAAAGCACTACGAGCTACTGTTATTCATAAGTATAAATGCGATTACGAAAGAGTCTTTGTATTTTCATAATTTCTTGTACTTATATGGTGCTTTTAACAGTTCGTTCATTGCTGTATTTACAACAAAGCTAAATGTGTTCGTTCCCACATTATAAGTGTTTGAGATTTTGAAAAGTAGAAAATCGTTAACACAAGCATGCCAAGGGAATCAGAAATGGAAACAGTGAAGTCACATGATAGAGCTGTAAACAAAATTAATACTACACTAATTTGACTTATATACTCTGTCTGCCAAGATATTTAAAATTATACAAATGTCTTACTATTTTTTTGGCGATAAGAAGTCTTTTGTGCCCTGAATGTATGCCGTCTATATAGAAAAGAGTAGGAAGCGCACAAATACAAATGAAACTCATTTCAAAAAGTACACATTTTGAGGGAATACGTTAAATTTTCTATTCAAAGACTTTGAATGAAAGAAAACTCTTCATTTTACATCATAAGAGAAGACGAGCAACTTTTAAATAATTCTAAATAAAAAGTATAAATATATACACTTAGAAAAGTCTTCGTTTATGGTTCAAAATGAGATTTTTGGTATATAAAAAATAAAGGTTATAGCAGAATAAGAATAGTAAAAGTGCCCCCTCCTAAAAGGCCTACTTGGCCTCGACTATTCGAGTGTAGTTAAAAAATATTTTGATTGAGAGAATTTCAACCCTCAAAACCCTACGTATATATGGTCAGTAAAGCTGAAATTTATATTATATTCTTCTGACGAGTGTTTATAACAGAGAGTCTTGTAAAAAATCGTTTACTCGTTTTCTCATCTTATGGGAAATTTCTCATATGACCCCATAAGATCAGACAAGACGAGACATGACCAGACAAGACGAGACAAGACCAAACAAGACGAGACAAGGCCAGGCAATACCGAACAATATCGGACAAGGAAAGATGAGACGAGACGATACGGTACGAGACAAGGCAAGACCAGACGAGACGAGAGGAGACAAGACAAGACAAAACAAGGCGAGACAATACCAGACAAGACAAGGCACGAGGGTTGGGAAAAACTGCCAAAAATCCCGACCTATACAGTTAACGAACTACTTTATCATCAGAAATTACCTTCTGATGGTAAAGCAAGTCTTCCGACCTCCTATCTATGCCGTATAGGATGCAAAGCTCGTTTTTTTTAACAGTCACTTTCCAATATTGTATCCCAATCCAGAATGCTTAACTTGATTAAGCGTTGTCGGTATATTGAGGCCTTATAAATTATTTTTCAAAAGCGGATAAATTAATAAACAGCGATCATTATAAAGGACCACCATTATAAGTGGAAAACTTAACTCATTAACCCCCAGATGCACTGAAATTTTATCTCGACATCAACGTTTATTTATCACATGACACAGAGAAGAAAAAAATTCCAGACAACATGGATTTTCCCTTTGAAGGTCGCTCTTTTGAATGGCATGGAGAAAATTTTGTAAAAATTGCAATTTTCAACAGTTTTTTTTGCAAAAATATCTTAAAAAATAGTTTTTTTACATATATATTTTTGTTTTCCGTTTATTTTATTGTCAATACGCATTTCCATTGTCTCAAAATTTGTCGGAAATGTGCACTCAATATGTCCATGAAAGGAATCTGTCATAAAACTTTTTTTACTTTTTGTCTTACTATCAATGTGGCGGTCGATATGACGAAAAATTTGTACATTTTTCAAAATCGGACAAAATCAAGTAGAAATGTAATTTCTATTCGTACAAAACTCATTTTTCGGGGCTTTTTGAGTCCGCTGATTAAGAATCTGAGGTTCGTTTTGTGTATGGGGGTCACTAATATCGGATCTGTGGACAAATTTTCTAATTTCAAAATGGCTTGCGCCGTCTATAAATTTTTTAATTTTGATAATAAAAAAAATATTATTGTATACTAAATTCAATTACGAAAGAAAAATATTTTTTGTAATTTTCTTCTAATTAAACAGTTTCCGAGCAAAAAATTGCACCTCGGATTGATAAAATTGAACCTCCGGCGATCAAAAGGGCATACGCGCGGATTTGGCCGGAAAACTGTTCAAAATAGTCGATTTTTATAAATATTTCGAATTTAAATTTTATTGCTTAATCCATATGCAGAATGAAATGGCCGATATTTTTTTCCTTTGAAAAAAATTTAAAGGGTTTTTACTTTTCTTAATAAATAAGAAAAACCATGTTTTCGAAAAGTAACAATTTTTGATATTTTTTCACTTCAACTCGTGGTAACTTACTCATTTTTTGAAATTTCGCAATAAAACAAAATTGAGGTTATAGACTAGACGCTTTCGAAAATAAATAAAGAAAATCAATGTTAATATGTTTATAAACAAAAAAGATTTCCAAGAAAATGTAAATTCTCGATATCGAACATGTTAAGCGCTTCGTTTGACGAGCGAATTTCGAGCTACCGAAAACTTCAAGTGGGAAAGTTGTTCGTTAAGATAAGTTTTTTGTAAAGTTTCATAACAATCGGACTATTAGAACGAAAATTGTTGATATACTAAATTTACGGCGCGGATGAAAAAATTCGAACTGGAGTGTCCAAATGCAATACAATTCAATAAAAACCACAAAACGCAAAAAATAACAGTTTTTACCTAAAATTCGGGCGTTTCACCATTTTTTCCGAAAATTAGTAATGGCATCGTAAAGTTTTGGGGAAAAATACGTAAAACATACATATTTCTAATCTAGTACCTTCAAAACCAGACTATAAAAACACTCATCGAAAACTTTTCTCGGACCCAAGTTTGAGATTATGCGTCTCGCAAAAAGTAAAGTAATTTGTAGCGAATGCCCTCCTGTGTGATTTTTTACAAGGCTCTCTGTTATAAACACTCGTCGGAAGAAAATAATATTTAAAAAAAAAAAACATGTTTTTAGCTTTACTGCCTCTACGTAGGGTTTTGAGGGTTGAAATTTTCACATTCGAAATATTTTTTTATTACCTTTCGAATAGTCTAGACTAAGCAGGCCAATTAGGAGGGGGCACTTTTACTTTTCTTATTCTGCTGCAGCCTTTACACCATTTGGTTAAGTAACAAATAAATAAAATAATCCATCCATTTCGACATTAAAAAGGTAGAGCAAAACTGTAAAATCAATCACGTCACGCATGCGGAAAATAAATTTTATGAAGCGTTAAAAATCTTATTCAAATACGTGTAATCGAACTATTACACTTCAAATACAAACCGAAGTGCCAAAGTACTCAACGAAAAAGGTAAGTAATTAAATAAGAATTTGAATATTTGTACTTTAAAGAACATAAGTTGCAGTAAAACCCAAAGTGAAGAAAATAATACTAGAAAAACCTTGATTGTATAAAATTTCTTCATTAAGAATTAATTAATACTTACATCGATTTTGTTCCATTTCGAATTTAAGTTTTAGGAATTTATCTTTAGGATATGAAGCTAGAGTAATTCATACGTGATCTAAGGAAACTTTTAAACGTTTGAATCAGAGTTGACGTTTCAGCTCCCCAACGAATTCCCCTGATAAATTTGATAATACTCAAATAACACGAAAACTAGAAGTCATAATTTTATTCTTACGGAATTTAAATTGCATATCAAAATCAAAATATACGCTTAAAACTGTTATTGAATTTTATAATATGCGTGCCAATTTTTATTTGAACGGTACCAGGAGGAATTTATTTATTATTAAAAGATTTGTATTTTTCTTGGGCTAAATCTAATATAATATTGTACAAATTTAATTTTAGAAATGCAATGGCACGTTCCATTCACATTTTACTAAGTTTTGGATTAGATACGATGGTGTCGGATGTAATATAATCGGTGCGTTTCGCGAGATGTTTTCATTCATTTAGTGAATATTGAATTCAACCAAATTCATGCAATCAGTCAATTAATACAGGTGTAGGATCGTTCATCGGCCGTTTATATGTCCATGACTGAAACCAAGTGATTTCTACGGATTTTGATCTCCTGAACTCGAATTTTTTAGTTACTGTTTTAATCTGAATCAGTGAAAATTTGGCTACATACGTCAGCGAAAAAATTGTTACTGATAAATCAGTCAATTTCACTGTTTAACCAGTTGATTTTAGTATTAAACCAGTTAAAATATTATATTTACTGAAACTCCTGCAAAACTCAACCCTAATAGCCATTATTTCACTGGTTCTTCAGTTGTACATTCTTTTAACACCGATCACTGAATATAACCAGTGATTTGCTTTTCATCCTACATAAAACTATATACAATTTCAATGATCAGATTTTAAGGATGCAAGAACGTTATTCTCCGAATTTGATCAGGTTTTTCTGGCCTAACTATTTTTTATAAGGGGAACGTAAATAAATGTTATGTATTGTTTTTTGCGTTTTCATAATCGCATTTGAGTTCCCCATGAAATTCTAGATACTGGAGACGCCATGGAAAAATTGAATAATAGCGATCTGTTTCCGGGTATGTATCTAATATTTATCGTAATTGTTCGTTTTTAACCGTTTTTTTTTATTAAATTTATTTATAGGTCGCATTAACATCGAGGTCATGAGCGACCACTTTTTACAGATCACATAGATATAACTATATTTATATTAAGTTAAACACTTGCATTTATTGTAGGTATTTTTCTAGAAAAACAATTTGATTTTCGTTTAACGTTTCTTCGATGTTTCGTGTCAGTTGGTGCTTATGTCACAGATCTTCGGATGTTGAATCTTCCAGTAGGTGTTCCACTGTTAATGGTAATCCACAGCTTGGACAAGGTAGAGTGGATGATTTGGTGATAAGATGTATCACGGTGTGTCTTAACGCACTTTAACTCAAAAGTTCTCCCACTGTAAATATTCTTGTGAATATTGAATCTGGACATTATTAGAAGTATTTTAACAAAAAAATCAAAATCTTTCATCGAGCCGTTTTCGAGAAAATCGACTTTTTAGGTTAAAAAAATAGAATTTTTAGATTTATATTTAAAATATGTGCTCTAACTGTATTTAACCTACTGTACATTAAATCTAGATAGTTTTTTTGAAAAATATATGATGTTTCATAAAACCAGTTTTTAAAAAATCGATTTTTTATGTAAAAATTTGGAATTTTTTGCCAAATCGCAAGAAAGGAGCAATAGTAATTTTAAAAACGGATCGTTATTTTAATAAATTAAATGTACTAAATTTTAAATAATAATAATAATTTCTAACACAATTCAAAACTTTATTTGATACCTATTTAAATGTTAAAACAATACATAACAAATTTTACAAACGTGTACTTATCACACGTGGGTACTGCATACACATGTTTTTCATATGTGAATACTGTTATATTCACAGACAGCTCGTAAGAGCTTCTGGGAATAATCCGGATGATTATGTGAAATATTATTTTTTTCCCAGATAGTTTTGAAGTCATGATGTACAGCCTCCAAATTTTTAGATAAAAAATTGATATTTACATATAAAAAACTTGTGTTATCAGTACCCATGTGTGATTAACACACGTTTCTAAAACTTGTTATGTATTGTTTTAACATTTAAATAGGTGTCAAATAAAGTTTTTAATTATGTTAGAAATTATTATTATTATTTAAAATTTAGTACATATAATTTATTAAAATAATGATCCGTTTTTATAATTACTATTGTTCCTTTATTGTAATTCTGCAAAAAATTCCAAATTTTGACATAAAAAATCGATTTTTTAAAAATTGGCTATATGAAACATCATATATTTTTCAAAAAATCTACCTAGATTTTATGTACAAAAGGTTAAATACCGCTACAGCACATATTTTAAATATAAATCTAAAAATTATATTTTTTTAACCTAAAAAGTCGATTTGCTCGAAAACGGCTTGATGAAAGATTTTGATTTTTTTGTGAAAATACTTCTAATAATGTCCAGATTCAATATCCACAAGAATATTTACAGTGGGAGAACTTTTGAGTTAAAGTGCGTTAAGACACACCGTGGTATGTGAGTGAGTGTCGCGAACGTAAAATCATTATCGACAAAATATTTGTAATCATTTGCGAAGGGTACTAGGTGTAGGTTTTCTGCGGTTTTCTTACACCATTGCAAACCGAATGGGGTACCTATTTATAAATCGGCCGCAGCCGTGCGAAAAGGCAAAATTCAAATAATTCGAAAACTCGAATAATTTAAATTCGTTATCGTAATCCGTGATTCGGTTATCTTCGACTTCTTGATTTGTTTCTAAAGGAAAATGACTGTTCGTGATCCTTGACGACGAGAAAATTCTATGTTTTGGTGGTTACTAAGGCCTCAGACTGATTTTAGCTTCCGACTGGGAAGGATCTCAGAAACTTCACACGATTTTTATAAAAAGTCGATCGAGAGAGTAGGCTATAGGATTTCCAGTTGTCGTCATCGTCGTCGTCGTTGGCTAAGCGGTTCCGAGTGGACAGGGAATCCTTTGTGGAAGTGGTGGTCGCCCACCGGAAAAGAGGACTGGATATTTGGTACCGTAATCCCTCAGTGATGGTCGCCCATCATAATTAGTACTTAGGTAAACGAGGTTGGTAAGTGGTATACAGTGGTTATGGTTGCCCATCATAAGTAGTTGCAGGTAATGAGGTTGGTGTGTGGTATTGAGTGGTCGCCCACTCGAATGTGTTTCTGTTGGTTAGATTGACAGAGTTTTAGGTTCGTGGTTTAATTTTCTACTGCCTCTCGATCGACGTCGCGAACGCGTTATTTCGCGGAATTTAATTTGAATTTGCCAGTTCGTTCTTTAAAAATAAAGTTTCGTTTATTCATAAATCGTGTATTTTATTATTCGTGTTGAGTCTTTATACTGTACTTTCCTTTTCTCCCGAACAGTGAGGTTTGTATGTCCAAATCTGAATCGTGTCAATAGGCACTGTTGTTTTCTGTTATTTAGGCTTGGTATTTTTTGTTTTACGCTTTGCCTGACTTTATTGAGTTTTGTGTTGAGAAGTTTCCATATTGTGTCCCATTTATTCAAATTTTATGAGATTTCGTGTTTCCTTTGGTTTTTTAATCAACTATCATGCAAAACAAATAACTGTACCTTGTAAAGCATATCCTTTTTAGTAAATAGTAATGTTTTATTATTATTTCTGTACAGCTTATTTACGTGAATCTTAAAATAACACGAAAGTCAAAAGTTCTGTGGATTTGCTCATATATTTACGTACGGGTGGTTTTTACCATTTCCATCGCGTTGCCACACTTACATAGGTCTCACATTTGTTTAACAGTGTTAGTCTGACGTTCGCTTCTTCAAGTCCTCAACAATCAATATAATATCGGGTTTGAAAGTAGTTATAGCTTGCGTTATTGAACTTATTTGGAGACAGCTTCGGCATTGAACCTCCCGAATTATAATATATGGTCTAAACGGTGAAAATGGTAAGGTCAATTGTTAATAATGATTGCTGATAACAATTATTATTAACAATCTTTGAATTTCTGAAAGGTTCTGATATATTTTCAGAAAAGCACATATACACTTTAGACAGGGCCTGTATAAAGACAGGGTGAATTTTTTACCACATAATCTATAACGTTTCTTTAATCGTACTACAGTACATTACATTTTCCTCATATTGTTGCTGCGTTTTTGGCAGTTTTTTCAGGAACAAGCTTTGTATAATGAGCTGGACGACATAAATTAAAAAACCCGTCGGTTAGACTTAAAAAAAAGAAATGGCCATAATTTTAATTGAACACTCGCGATTCATGAAAAAAAGAAACATCATCGCAGCCCAAGCGACGCGAAACAATATTCAACCCCAGTAGGTGGATTGGAATCACGCACAGATGTACTGGCGGTTGCCTACCTCACGGGTGGCAGTACCGCGCTTCGACTAACCCAGGATAGCTGTGATCAACGTGTGATGGTGTGTATATAGTCTAGATCATAAGCATAAAGTCTCAGTCCTGTACTTAGAAATTATGAGATCATTAGATTCCACTCTGGATTGACGATCGTATCTATTATCACGCAATACATACAAAAAGGTGGAGGTGCCAGTTTTGAAGATGTTAAAAACTATCATTTCGATGAAGTATAAGCGTCTTGATGCTGCAGTGAACCAATCGAGCTTAGTTCTGTATGCGGGGATATGCACATTATGACAAAGACGGAATATAAAATGATTGCCTACATTAAGCTACCATTCAAATTTTTTTTTATGACATCAAGTTTTTAGATTCTTAGTTGTGAGCGATGATGTATACCTTCTTTGAGATGTGTGTTTTATGCTCGTTCCAAGAAAGCGTTGAGTCAATAATGACCCCTAGATTTGTTGCCTATTTTACCCAGGGAATAGGACATTTCCGAATAGTTATAGCTGTCAGGGTAACTAAGTCGTAAGAGTTGGAATTGTAGGGGCTACCCATTAACATGGCTCTTCTCTAAGACTCTGAAGACATTTATCTTTTATCTTCTATCTTTTATATTTTATCTTTCATCTTTTATCTTTTATCTTTTAACTTTTATCTTTTATCATTTATCTTTTATCTTTTATCTTTCATCTTTCATCTTTTATCTCTTATCTTTTATCTTTTAATTTTTATCTTTTATCTATTTTCGTTTTCAATTTCATCACTAGTTCAGATTATAAATGTTTTGACAAGGCCTAGTTTTTTGAGAATCCGAGCGAATACGACGCAAGGTGTTTGAAATATTTAGAAATCTGCAAACTATAGCATTTTAACATCTAATGCCATTTGTGGGTATAAACCGTAAAATTGTAAGTATAAAATATTATATTAATATTAATTATGTAAATGCACCTACGTTAAATTTATATTTTTCTTCGTTGTTCACTATAAACATAAAGATACATAGACAATGGATTTTCTACGTCTACTTAGTTACGCGAAACACTGGTTGACAAATATTAATGCTTCGTTTCGACCCGCACTCTTCTGTATGTAAAAAATATACAGGCAGTGATTTCAAAACCCCAACATAAAATAAATTTGAATATTAAGATTTTCGTATATGAAAATTCATACTAGTATAATATTAATATAACATATTATTATTTAATAAAATTTCATATCACGTCACAATAAAAAATGTACTAATTTGTAGTAAAAAGAAGTGATAAAAAATATTGTAATAGAACTACGTAAATATTATACAAGGAAATTGTTCAATTATTATATCTGACACTTAAAAATATAATGATTAAGTTTTACATTATTTCCTTGTTGTATTTTTCCTTCATTGTATGTTTGTATTTTTAAATTTTGTCGTTTGCATGTATTTAATTTATGACAATATGCGAAAAAATAACTGAATAACAATATTTCATTTCTGAAAATTTTCATTTATCAGAGTAATTAAAGAAATCTAAAAAAACAGTTATTAAATATTTTTAGTGATTTGAGATCAATCTTGACATAAAACATTTATATCTTTTCTATAAAATGTTTTAAATTCTTGTGATATATATTTAATCAATTGCAATTTTAAGAAAAAGTAACAGGATAGATAGTTCAAATGTTAGATAAAACGACATACCGGGCGATGCAGAGCGTCAGTCGTGAAAAGTGCGTCATAGTGAGCAAATGCGCGTTGCGAATAATTAACAATGCAGTTCAAAATAAAAACTTCATTGTTATTTTTAATAAGTATCATTTTATTCCACTCCAACATTTCCGTTGCCACGAAACCTAGAAATCCTGTAGTTCATACGCCACTTGGTCGTGTTAAAGGATCAATTACCACTTCTCGACTTGGAAAGACAATCTATTCCTTTCGTGGAATCAAATATGCAAAAATACCAGAACGATTTGAGGTTAGTTTTATTAGTAACTTTTTATTTTTTATGGATAGAAGCAGATGGTAAACAATTGACAGTAAAAATAAATATGTTATCCAAAACCATCATAAAGATATTGGGTACCATCTACTTCCTTACTTTTGATTTATTTGATTCGTGATAGTAACCCATCTCTAACGAAGTATTTTCAAGGTTATCTGTATAATTTTATATTTAGCAACTTGTGATAGTAACTAATAAAATATAAACTCTAAAATCTACTGTATGTGGAGAATCAAATATGGTAACCGGCGCCATTATGTTATCCGGTACCATATTTTTCATTCTATTACATCTTTACATTAGTTCGTTTTACAAGCAATTTTAAAGTATTGATACAACTATAAAGAATTATAGAAAAATTTATCCTTCATTCTTTTAAGCCACATTGATGTAGAGTAAAGTGACATAAATGCTCATTGTAGTTCATAATTAACGTTATTTCAGGTTTCAAAGCCTGTAGCACCTTGGCATGGGGTGTTCGATGCTTCTGAAGAAGGACCTGCTTGTTACCAACAGAATAACACTGCTGCAGCCAATATGTCAGAAGATTGCTTAGCATTGAATATATACACAAATAAGGTAACGTGATAGCAATATTAAGTAATACAAAATTTCGTGACAGAGTTAACTAATAAGTTAGATTTAGCTCTTAATACGCTTCTTAATTATCACTGTGGAAATATTGATATGAAATACTCAATTTCAAGATAATAGTTTAGTTAATACCTGTCTAAGATTACAATATAAAATACAACATATTTTTGGCTTTTGGAGAATATTTCAACAAATAAATGCGCGTAAATTTCATAAAATGCTGTGACTTATTAATGATCGACGACTGTATTGAAAATGGTTGTTATTTTTAGTTACCATCAATACCAGAAGAAGTGAGAAGACCAGTTTTGGTATTCTTTCATCCGGGTGCTTTTAATTTTTACTCTGGAC
This sequence comes from Trichopria drosophilae, assembly GCA_030407085.1. Classification (NCBI taxonomy): domain Eukaryota; kingdom Metazoa; phylum Arthropoda; class Insecta; order Hymenoptera; family Diapriidae; genus Trichopria; species Trichopria drosophilae. The sequence goes on along the minus strand of CM059586.1, from coordinate 94,437,267 downwards.
AAAGTTTTGTCTTCGGGCCTCAGTATCTTTTAGACAAAGATGTTGTTCTGGTTACTGTTAACTATCGCCTGGCCACTTTAGGTAAGAATTATTTATAAATTACAAATATTCAATTTTACATAATCAATTAGATTTTGTGGATATTGTTCATTTCAAAACAACACAGGAAAATTTAGGAAATCTCAAATCTTATGTATATATTTTTTGATACAAGAGTATTTTAAAATATGCACTAAACATGAAGTGACCAAAGCTTTTCTGGCACAGGAGTATACAATTAAATATAAGAAAACAAAAAGGCATAGTTTTAGTGCTTAATACACATTTTATTGATATAAATAATTTCATATGCGTCTCAAAATCTCCAACTGACAAAACCTATCAACATAATTGAAAATATTAAACTTAAACATTTATAAGATATAATGGTCATCGAATCACTGTCTTTCACATGGGAGCAATAGAATTACTAGAAAATCATCAAACTGGAATGCAGAAAAATAAAACTAATCACATCAATGGAATTCAGTAAAGGCGCTATAAGGAAATTATTCAAGTATTACAATAATTAACTAAGTTGTCACTAAACTGACGCATTTTTCCTCCTAAAACTGCCATTGAAGGTGATTACAAAAAATTATTAACAATTATAAGGCGGTCGTTCTGACTTGTCAATAACATCCAAAAGTAAAAAAAAAGATTTTCTTACACTCTGAGCACAAAATGATATTTTGCTCCCGATATTGCAGGAGAATAGTAATGCATTCTCTCCCTAGGGAGCAAAATAAATTTATGAAACTCTGAGTGCAATATAGGACGCTTTCGTATGAAAAAATAATATGTGCAGCAAGAGAGAACAGGTGTTTTGTCTCTAGTTGCAAAATGTACTATTTAGACATTTACAACAAATGCATATATATCTAGTACATGATACAAAAACTTACTGATAGTCAATACATTCATCTCATATACATACATGCAATCAAGTATAAAAATCACAATACACTTATTACAGTTCCTTCATGAAGTTAATTTGTATATTTTAACTTGTAACTGACATTTATATATGAAATTTGTCCAAGTATTTTTGAGAATTGGAATAGATTTGTTTGTTATCATTTGCAATCAGTAAATATTGTTTTTCATTGAATTAAGTACTAGTATATTGCGCAACTGGAGAGAAAACTAGTATATTGCGCTGAAAGTGTTAGAAACATAATATTTTTCTCCCGGATATACTTATTTCGCTCCCTAAGGAAAGAAAGTGCTAAGTTGTTCCCAAGATATAAGGAGCAAAATTGTGTTTTGTAATTGTCATATGAAAAAATAAAGTCTATGTACATTGTATTAGATACTGCAAGATCATCATATTGATTCTTGTGATTCTCTGAGGACAACCTAGTCTTTCAATCTCGTTACCAGCGCCATAGTAAAACATTTGTCGAGTTTCTGTACACTATGTTGAAACAATAAGCAACCCGTTAAAAATGCAGTTTTCTTGGTTTTGTTTTTACAAATGTGTTTTTACCATATTAACATTTAAAAAGGTGACGACAAAAATTTGTATTTTAGGTTGGATAAGCACGGGAGATCATCGTGCGCCTGGAAATTTGGGCATGAAAGATCAAGTTTTAGCATTAAAATTTGTGAGGGATAATATTGCAACATTCGGTGGAGATCCAAGCTCCGTTACTATCAGCGGTTACAGCGCAGGTGCCACAAGTACCGTTCTCCACATCGTGTCTCCCATGTCCAAAGGACTTTTCCATAGAGCAATCGTAATGAGTGCTTCTCCAACGGTACCAGATTTGCTACCAACTGATCAGCTACATCTCGCAAAAAAACAAGCGATTTTCTTGAACTGTACCACAGAAGATCTAGATGAAATGATAGCATGCATGAAAGAAAAACCTGCAGAAGAATTTGCCAAATCTCGGCCTAAGTTTAACGTAATTTTTAATTTTAATTTATGTAAAATAGGTTGAGCCTTTGGAGAGTCTTGAGGACCTTATTGACGAAATTACGATCAAAGTTAGAATTATTATTTATTAATACCGGCCAATTTATTTTCAACTTCTATTCAATCTAATTTATTAGAACTATGCAGGTAGATTCCGATATGAAGTCGGTTTCAGAGTAGTCCTTTTTAACCAAAAAACTTGTTTACTAGAAGAGATGGTCCATTCCAGTATTTTTAAGTTGAAGGTTCAGATCCGTCTGGTCTCTTTGATAAAAGTCAGAAATATTTACCGAATATTGTTGTTTGTTTGGAGTTTTAGACCGAACGAGTTTTAGAATTAAGAAATCAATTGGTTCTGATGAACTTCAATCTTCTTTCATATAATAACTCAACATTTTCGGCATCGGAGAAAGGCTGCGAATGATTGGACCAATTTTATTTGATTTAATTTAAACATGTAGGTTAGAGGCTGTCCTCAATGTTGAAATCTGAAAAATTTTCGAAATCATGGTTCATTTTTTACTAAGCACTATGTCGACATGAACAGGACTTAACTAATTAAAATAGTAATTTCTTTTTCCTACTTTCGGGTCCACTACTCGACAATTCAATTGAATTTGTAGGATAGATGTATTTTTCACCGTACTCTTTGTTACATGATCTATCAGATAAAAACAGACTTGAAGAGTTACTTATGGATCTTAATCAATAATTTTTCTTGATAACGATTAACTTTCAGGAATATTATGGAGATCCAGTGTTGGTTTGGTCTCCAGTCGTTGAACCAGAAGTACCTGGCGTTGAAAGGTTCCTGCCAGAGCAGCCGGAAGACATTCTTAGGAGTAAACGATTTAATGATGTACCAGTTATTACAGGAGTTACGAAGGATGAGTTTGGCTCTATAGTTCCTCGTAAGTTTGGTGTCTTATTATATAACAGATATTAAAATTTATACAGTGTAAATTATTAAATAGTTTCTCTCCTAGGATACACCAATGCAAAATTGTATCAAAGTATATTTAATTTTTTGATATACTGCATTTTGAAAACGACTTTCAAAATATTTGTGTATTTCTTACTGAAATTCATAACATAAATTGGTTGAATTTCATAATCATTTCCATTACACTTTAAAAGTGAATAAATTATACATTGAAAGTAAATTTTGTAGATTCAAGTATACTGAAATTGTAATCCATAAATATATGAACATTATATTAATTTTTATCATTTTATTCTAATAGTTATTATACAGAATTTAAAGAAAGGAATATTGAACCAGACATTTTTTGAAGACACCAATCGAAACTGGGATACGATAGCCCCAATCAGCTTTCAGTATCAACGAAACACTGAACGGTCAAAATATATTAGCAGAGAATTGCGGCAATTCTACTTTAAAGACCAGCCAATTAGTCTGGAAAATGTCGATGCTTTCGGATTGGTATGAATGATTTTTCAAAATTACAGATAAAAAATAGATCTTTTAAATATTTAAATAAATAAAAAAGTTGTTGAAAATTGACATGAAGCATCAGCATTAAATAATACATATATATGTATGAATATGTTAAAAAACTGCATTTAATTTTAGCTTTACTCTGATGCTCTTATCGGGTACGCAGTGAACCGCTTCGCTAAATTGATGGCAGCAAATTCTCGCAATCCAGTTTATTACTATAAATTCTCATACCAAGGTCGTTACAGTTTTGCGATGGTGGATGACCCAAAGAAACCATATGGTAAGCAAGTTGTAAAATTCAAGAATCTCAAGATAATTCTGCTTAATTATTTTCATAACCTCAGATGTCGAGATATGCTAAATCTACAATGCTAATTGCAAATATTTCTTCCTATTTTTAAATTTTAGTATAAATCCTGTTGGTATTTCTAACCTTCTGCACATTTTTAGCAAAATTCATATTCTAATAGATTTTACGGGAAATAATGACAAATTTTCAAATAATGAAAGTCCATAAATTATAATCTCGGATAGTAAAATGTGCAACGTAATTTATTTATGTTTGTCCTAACGTATACACAGAAAAATAATCTCTAGCTTTTGCCAAAAAATCTCTTGGTTTTACGGAAATGGTCCTCAGTAAAATTATCTGTAAATTTAACAAAATTTATCTCCAGATTTAATAGAATCATTTGCAAATTCTATAAATTCTACTGGGTTTACCTAAACAAAATATTCAACAAAAAAGTATTTAATATAAAAGAGTTTTAGATTGATGACCTTTTGATTTTTATGTTCATCTTATTCTGTTTCTGTACTCAATAAATTCTTGCAAATTTGTCTACTTTTTAACTACTGTCAATAGTTCAATAGTTTCTAAAATGAATTTGAAGACAACAGAGTTGTCATTTATCGCTGAAAATTTCTGATATCTTTTCTAACTTTTCTGAGTGAAAAATCTGTTTTAATTTTAATGCATAGGCCAAAGCTTTTAAAATTTAAATTCTGCATTTTCATGTTTCAAACTATTCACGTACTATTATTTCATTTCTAAGTAGACTCATAGATTTTAGTTCAGATATACTTAATTTTCCTTATACAAAGATAGTCAGAACTTTAAGTGAGTACTAAATTAGTTGACATCCGAAGTTCGAACAAAAATCGACGATGCATCGTTAAAAATGTTTTGGCAGTTAAAATAATTACTCCACGTTTCCTTCTTGGATAATTGAATTTAAGAAATGAATAAATACTGAATTGAGTTATTCAGGAAGCAAAAGTTAATCGTGCATATTAAATTTCATGACAGTTAGGTTATTTATAAATTAAGGAAAACCCCGACGTGTTTACGCCGTAACTACTGACCTATGTAGATAAGTAATTATTATCTATCGAAACAGAATGTGTTATGTTATAATTGCCATTACATAAAAAACAATAAAATATAAGCAGTGAACAATCGCTATGGTATTATCGGGAACCTAATCTAGTTCTAAGATAATAATGTTTGATTAATTCTAATTAATTTGTGCAAAACACAAGATGTATTTAATTCCATTTCTTATTGAAGAAATTTGTTATTACATACATTTTTTATCCCTTCAAATTATATCCTATAAATTGTTAAAACTATTCTTTAAATCTTTGTATTTTATTATTTTTAAAAGCAATCCAAAAGCTGGATTGAATCTTAAATTTTTGTATTCGAATGGAGTAAGATTTATGTTTTACAGGAGTGGTACATCACGATGATATGCAGTACATCTTCTACATGGCCTTCCAATTCCCTTACTTTGAAAAGGATGCTCCTGAAATATCTACTCTAGAAAAAATGACAGAAATATGGTCCCATTTTATGACTACTGGTACACCGATTCCTCAGAACGATCAACTTTTCAAAGATGTTTCGTGGGAGCCTTTGACAGTGGAAAATAATGCATATTTAGATATTAACGAATCCATGACAATGCAGAATAATATGTTCGCCGATAGGTACAGCACGTGGGATCGAATATTTCCTTTCAAACCTATATCTGTTTAAAATTGCGTTCATATTGACAATTTAATGTCACAGTTTGTATTTTAATAAAAAGTAACTTTTTGTATATGTAATTGGCCTCTACATAAATAGTTTTGCGTGATATATGTAATCTTAAGACTTCTATTTTGTACAAATTACAAATATTTAAAATAAAATGTATGTGTCTCTAAAGTACTGAATTTTTATATCTCAGAATCAAAGTAAAAATCATGGATCATTACGTCCAAAAACTGAAATAACTGAAAGAAGTTTTACAATTTTTTTTGAGAGAATATCCAATCCGGTTGAAAAATTAATTGCATACTTTATTATTGAATATGATAATCGAATATTATTGGATGATATAATATTATCAACCATGGAGAGCAGATATTTCCTCGGATCATTTTTTATATTTCATGCACATTTAACTAATACGTCTAGAAAGTGGCGAAAGGACAAAAGAATACAGCGACCAAAAAAAAAGACAAAATGGCACAAAAAAATAATCATGCCAAAAAGACATATGTGCACAAAAAAACAAAGCGAATTTTTTCAAACAAATTTTTTTATTTGGACATCAGTTAAAACAATTATATTAGTTTCATTGCAGAACTCTTCTACAGTTTTTGTTTATGGTATTTTTATGTATATATAATTATCACATACTAACTTTCGAAATTGATACACGTAATAGTTTGTGGTGTTTTTTGCGGCTATATTTTGTTTTCTTTATGTCTTTTTGACATATAACCCCATAAAGTAATCTTATTAATTCGTGGGTGTTCCTAAAAAACATCAGCATCATCTTGTCGAATCTACTAACTATGACTATTTACACTTTCAACAAAAAAGTATCAATACTCCAGAATTAAAAATAAATTAAATTCTTCGATCTGCAAGAATTCACTATTGTTTTGTCCACTGATTTCCACTTCCACATAAAAAATTCAGTAAAAATTATAAAAACAACTCGTAAGGTAAACTATTGTTATCTAGTCCAGAATTAATATAAATAATGTTAGTATAATTTATTAAGTTTGATTTTATTTCCTACTGTGTAACGAGTTTCGAGGGAAATTAAAACCTGTTTATATTAGTAATAAAATAAAACTGTAAATGAGCTTCATATTTAATGATTTCAAATTAATCTATCGAGAAGGTTTACAGAAAAAGATCGTTTTACAAAAGGAAAATAACATTCTAAAAAGTTGTCAAGCCGTGATAACTATATAGGCTACTCGTTCGTCCAAGAGCATCAGTCTTATCAAGGACATCGTAGTGAATGAACGTTGCGCGAATTTGTCGCAATGATCAAAACTGCGTTTTTGTTAGTGTTATTAATAACTTTAGTGCATTTTGAAAATGGCGAGGCGTCAGAAAATAAAAATCCAGAAATCGATACTCCTTCTGGTCGCGTCAAAGGGTCTCTAATGACTACTCGTCTTGGAAAAACGATATTTTCTTTTCGAGGAATAAAATATGCCAAAAATCCAGAACGATTCAAGGTCAGAATTTCCTTAATTATATTATATACAATACACTATAAGACATTCACAATAAATTTTCAAAGATATAATTGTTTTGTAACAATATTTTTATTGAACTTAATTTTGAATTACAAATAATTTCCTTGAACATCATAAATTCATCTCTGGTATAAAATTACAGGTATGACATCATTCACATTTACGGATATTTTACATATGTACAAGAATATTATGTATTTTGTGAAATGCCATTAATTAAAAAAAGGCCTGGTTCAAACTTGTTCTGCAGATTATTTTTATTAGTTTTTGAACAACTGACAAAATAACATTTATTTATTTTTATCTTTTTTGTTTCACTCCCATTATTTCACTGCAAATATAATATTATATCGTCATTTAAATTAAGTAGTAAAGAATATTTAAATAACTTAAAAATAATGTTGTTAATGCCACATAATTGGTAAATTGTTAAATATCTATAATACTGTTCGAAACTAATATCAAGTGTAATTTAGACTAATGAAATCATTATCTGGGAAAATATTCCTCAAAATGTGTTTACATTGTTTATTGGAGAATTGTAAAAAACTAAAGAGGAATTGATTACAACTATTAGAAAAAATGTTTATTCCAAAGTGATAAAAAGTTGAATTGAAAGACATTTAGATAGGAAATGATTCAGAGTCGATTTAAATTCCACCAAATTTCATTACAGGAATAAAAAACATAGCTCCTTGAATTGCAGAGGTGCAATTGAATATTTCCCAATCAATTTCTATCAATTCTTTTAACCTATTAACGCTACGAGTACAATTTTTTCACCACTTTTGCAGATCAGAGATGGGGTAAATTTGGGCGCCAAAAAGTTTGAACGTATGAAATTGATAAATTTTTATCGATCTTTCCAATGGTGATATCCAAAATTAGAAAAAAATTTTTCGATAACAGACAGTTTATCCAAAATCAAATTAAAAAAATTTGTTGTATTTTAGATCGTTAAATTCATTTTTTAGTAATAATTTTTTTAATTCTAATTTTGGATATCACCATTGGAAAAATCGATAAAAAATCTATCAATTTCATGTGTTCAAAAGTTTATGAGGCCCAAATTTCCTCCATCTAAAGAGCTCTGAAAAAAGTGACCCCATGGGAATTTTTGGGATAAATCCACACAACTACCGCTTTGAAATGTAGTTAGTTTAATAAAAGAACTGGAAGTAAAACAAATAATTGAATTCGATACCTTTCAATTCTTCCTATCTTAAATGACCATGAAATGAAATTTTATATTCATTAGAATTAGTTTAATTCTTTTAAATTCAATTTTGCGTAGTTTTTGGGATTGGTGAATTATATCTCATATTTATATTTCGGAAAGGAATTGAGCGAAAACAAAATTTTATTTTCCAATTTTATCAAAAACGGAATTAAAGTGGTTTAAAAAATTGTATTTACAAATTGAAATTTCTTAAGATATACGACCTTCATTACTCGAAAATATAATAAAAATATCTTATAAGTAAGTTGATTAGTTATTTACTCCTTATCATAAATATACTTTATGACTTTACTTTCTTTACCGTTGTTAGTATAATAAACTTATAAATGTAAAGTTTGAGTTCCGATGGAAAAACAAGTTACAAGTGCAAATAAAATTTGTTTGTATTAGTTATAAAATAAAACTGAAAATAAACTAGATATTTTTTTTAGGATTTATCTACGGAGCTGGTTCTTTAAAAATTATTAATTATAAAGATTTATTAATAAATATTGTGTAGGATAATTTAAGTTTATAATTAACATAATTTTTTTATTAGACTTCAGAGATAATTGAACCTTGGACCGATGTTTTTGATGCTTCTGAAGAAGGGCCGTCTTGTTATCAACTTCATCGTCCTACATCGAAAAATATGGATGAATATTGCTTAGCCCTCAATATTTATACGACTAAGGTGCACTATATAGACAAAATCTGCAATACTACAATAACCATTAATTAATTTTTGGAAACCGAACACGAATTAATTGCTTAACATTTTATAATAGTTCAGTAATTTCTTAAAGTTCTGAAAATATTTTTATGAATCCATTTCAAACAATTTATTTGAGACGCAAATATATATCTAACATTTCCAACAAAATATATTCAGATTATTATTGTAAATAAATTTTAAAACTAAGCTTTCTTAAAAAACTACAGACCATTCATTAATTACAAAATTTCTTAATACGTTTGTCATTTTTAGAAAATTTTTTTAAAAATCTCAAAATTATCCAATATTGTTTCATGGTTATTTTATACTTTTTATTACCTATATAGTTACCAACCGCAGATGACAAAGTTCAAAGGCCAGTTTTGGTCTTTTTCCACCCGGGAGCTTTTTACTTTTTTTCCGGTCAAAGTTATGTTTTTGGACCACAATACCTTCTGGACCAGGATGTCATTTTAGTAACCGTTAACTATCGACTTGGAGCACTTGGTAAATTTATGTGCAATTTCTAATTATACAGGGTGATCGGCCAACCATTACCCAGCGGCTAACTGTAGATTGTACAGATAATTCTGAGCAACTTTTTCCTTTGAAAAAATTTCCGGGAAGGTAGAGTTTTTAAGTTAATCAACACTAAAATTTAGGGGGAAAAAATCACTTTTTTTGAAATATCTCGGCTCTGTATGAAGGTATCTTAACGAACCGAAGCTCATTTCAAAGATATTTTCAAGCTATATAAGTTGTATCTGTTGATTTTTGACCTGCAATGAATATTTCTCTTGTTATAGCCATAAAAACGGGGGTAAATACCGATTTTTCAGGTTTTTCGCGTCTAACTCGTTTGGACACATAGCTATCGAAATATCACACTGGAAAAAGTTGTAGGCCTTGAAAACACAAACATTTTTTGTCCTCTAATACGATGCGATTAAATTAAAACTGAACCCTATTTGTACTCGTTTTCATAACATTTTGTTATTAATATCGATTTATTTGTCGAACTGTATTTTGTCAACTTTACGAGGCTCTTGTAGGGTTCAGTTTTAATTTAATCGCATCGTATTAGAGGACAAAAAATTTCTGTTTTTTCAAGGCCTACAACTTTTTTCTGTGTGATATTTCGGTAACTATGTGTCGAAACGAGTTAAACGCGAAAATCCTGAAAAATCGGCATTTATCCCGTTTTTATGGCTATAACAAGAGAGATATTCATTGTAGATCAAAAACCAATAGAGACAATTTATAGAGCTTTAAAATATCTTTAAAATGAGCTCCGGTTCGTTAAGGTACCTTCAAACCGAGTCGAGATATTTCAACAAATGTGATTTTTTCACCTAAATTTTAGTGTTGAATAACTTAAAAACTCTACCTTCCCGAACATTTTTTTAGAGTTGTTCAGAATTATCTGTAGAATCTAGAGTTAGCCGCTGGGTAGTAAAGCCGTTGGGCGATCACCCTGTATATTATAAAATTCCTCAATTTTCTTTGATATTTATTAATAATAATTCTACTATCGAAAATTATAAATAAAAGTTTAAAATTTTATAGGGTGGATAAGTACAGGTGATCATCGAGCACCAGGAAATCTAGGCATGAAGGATCAAGTTGTTGCGTTGAAATTCATCAAAGATAATATTGCGGCATTTGGTGGAGATCCTAATTCAGTTACTATTTGTGGAGATAGTGCCGGAGCTTGGAGTGTCGTTCTTCATATGCTATCGCCAATGTCAAAAGGTCTCTTCCATCGTGCAATTGTAATGAGTGGTTCTCCAACTGTACCTGATTTACTACCTAGCAATCAACTTCATCTAGCTAAAAAGCAAGCACTGTTCCTCAATTGTACAACTGAAGATTTAGACCAGATGTTCGCTTGCATGAAGGAAGTACCTGCTGAGGAATTCCATAAGACACGACCAAAGTTTGCTGTAATGTTAATGATTAGATTTGTATTTGATACGCTGTTTAAAATTTCAAAGTATTTTGAATCCTGCACGAACTGAAGTCAATTTTCGAATAAAATTATTTGTTATCATGTGTGGATATGTTTGATATTAAAGTGAATTTTTAGGAATATTATGGCGATCCAGTTTTAATATGGTCTCCAGTGGTTGAACCTGAAATAACTGGAGTAGAGAGATTTCTTCCAGGACAACCTGAGGATCTAATAAGGCAGAAAAAATTCACTGCAGTGCCTGTTATGACTGGAATTACCAAAGATGAATTTGCTGGCGTAATTACAAGTCAGTTTAATACATGATTATCAATAACAATAGTGATAGTTTGAACTATTAGAAAATAAGTGGAATATAGTATTAAACCAAAAGATTTTTTAACGTTTAAAAATTATTGGACCAGCAAATATGATGTACAATATGTGATATTATGAAAATTGTTTAATTTAGTTCCGATAAAAGCTATCCAAAGAGGAGAGGCCAACGAGTCAAGATATGATAAAACCAACGAAAACTGGGAAACAATCTCTCCCATCAGTTTCCAGTATCAACGTGGGACAGATCGATCTAAATTCATCACTAGGGAATTAAAACGATTTTATTTCAAAGATGAACCGATCGGTTTGAAAAATCTTGAAAAGCTCGGATGGGTATGTATAACCTCCAACAATATAAGACATAATTAGCATAACAAATTCATATTAGTGATCAATTTGATAATAAAACGTTGCTTCTTTAATGAAATTAAATTGAATGTAAGAAAATTTGACTTGCGTTGTCCTCTTGGCGTGGGACCAAATTAAAATTTGTCGCACGAAAAGCTTCTTTTAACAACAAATATTTGACGTATAATGCTGAACAATTACTAGTTAAACCAGACAGTGAAAGACTGCAAACTCTTTCGCAATATTCCTAATTAAAAGATGAAATTAAGTGTAAATCCGGATTTTATATATTTAAATAATTGCACTTATGCAAAAATGTATAAATTACTTATTTTCATTTAGTTATACTCCGATGCTCATGTTGGATATCCAGTTGAACGATTTGCTAAACTCATGGCAGCCAATTCTAAAGAGCCAGTTTATTACTACGAATTCTCATATCAAGGACGTTACAGCTTTACTATGTGGGATGATCCAAAAGTACCATTTGGTAAATTTATTCTTCAATATCTCTTTTTTCGTAACGATGAATTATTGTTTTTTTCTCATATTTCAGTAGATTTTTTAAAGGTGCAATACAAAAGTCTCAAACAATTGTTTTCAATAGATGGAAGTTTACAAGATAAAAAATAAGATAATTACATCTAAAAAAAGAGCACCGTAAATGTCTTGCCTATAATTGATTGAAATACTTTCTAATGTTCTTAAATTTTAATATAAAATAATATATTATTGACTTTCTCGATTAATTTAAAATCTAAACTTTTAGTTACATGAATGGCTAAATTAAATAATGTTTATATTTTACCAGGAGTCGTACATCACGACGATTTGCAGTATTTGTTCTACATGCCTTTCCTGTTTCCCTATTTTGAAAAAGATGACCCCGAAATTCCTACTGTTGAAAAGATGACGGCAATCTGGGCTCATTTCATGAAAACTGGAACACCGATCCCAAAAGACGATCCACTTTTGGGCGCCTGCAAAAATGTCGTCTGGGAACCACTCACTCCACAAAATAACAAATATCTTGAGATTAATACAGAATGTGCAATGAAATCTAATTTGTATGGAGAAAGGTACAGCACGTGGGATCGAATATTTCCATTCAAATCACTGCCTCTGTAAATTATTACACCTTTAAATACATAGTTTACAAATTATATAAATTATTAATTTTAATAAATGTTGATTATATTTATTTCCCTACATTTAGTGGATATGAAAATGTGTGTTTTATATTATAGTTTATTTGTTTAAACATTATTAAAATAAATAACGCAGTTTTTTTACCTTTGTTTCATAACTTAATGTCAGGTTCTCGTTCTCATCTATGAAAAAATCGATTATTTTTGGCTTAAATTTCACCATTGTGGCGTAAAGATTATGTAGCCAAAGGATTTTGTGTTATCGATGGTATTTCGAGAAGAACTTGTCAAAAATCGCATTTTAATGAATAATTTTTTCACACTTTCTTCATTTTTTTTATTTTAGTTACAGTCCATCTTTTTTTTCAAGGAAACTAAAAATATCGATCTTTTAAGATAAGACGAAACAATTTTATGCCAACCAACCTGATTCAATTTTATTTAGTTATACCTTACCAATGAAGAAACGTCAGCTTCCAAGTTTATATAATAATTAATAATTTAAAAGAAATAGGGTTGGCAGAGAAATCTCAAAAAAAGTTTCAATGACTGGTATTTATGTATTTACGTATTTTCAACATTAATGTCAAATTTTTCCATACTAAACTAAATTGTCCAAGGTGGAAAACTTTTCCACCTGTGGTTGTAAACTTTATAAAAATGATTGCATATTTTGTGAAATTGCATTACAGTAGAGTCCCGGTATATTTGCCCGCTCGGTTCCTCGCCTTCCCCTCCCGTCTCCTTATATTTGTCAAAAGAAGAGGAGCTCCGCTTCTCCCACTCTCCTCAGTCGCGTTAAGTTCATAACGTCACAGCAGGCTCTTCCTAAGGCCCCAGCGCACAAGGTGGGGGAAAAGAGAGCGGCGACAGATAAATATAACGAGACGAAACTGAGCAAATATGCTGGGACCTAAATATAGCGACACGCAAATATACCGGGATTCTACTGTATTTCAAAATGTATGCTTGGATACTAGAGGGTTTAAAAAATTAATTTCTTATCTTTCCTTTCGACGATACACAACTGTATGACTCCTTTAGACAGACGAATTAACTTAGGAATATGACTTATTGACGTATATTAATTAGTTCAGAAAGTATAAAATGGCCATATTAATAATGATAGGGCCTAAAATGCGGCCTACTAAACACAAAAAATATATGTATACATGATGTCAATGAACATCCAGAAAAATACATTGTATTCAAATTGAACTCAACATAGTTGATTAAAAACATAAGTATAAAGCAAAGACATATCATATTTTCTTTGCTAATTAAAGTATAATCTACTTTCTTTATAAGAATTATCTTCATCATCTTCATCTTCATCGATAATCATCAGCATCGTCTTTTGATGATTTTCTAATAATTCTCGTCTATAACATGAAACTTGGTTTAATATGTTATTAGTTTTCACTGTTATTTTACTTTTTTTCTAATTATATTACTACATTACATAAGTCGACTGTAGATGTGATATTTATAATGATGGAAAGACCAGTGAGCTCTGAAATGACGCACGACTTCAATCAATGTATGCACCGCTTGTCGTAATAACACAAATTACGCAATCCGTATGAAACGCATTCATCTCCTTTTTTTAATAAGAAGGAAACTGTTCATCAATATCGCTTAAGGAAATATAACACTTTTTAGTATCGCATTTGTAAGAAATAACATGGAGTGGAATTTTTATGTAAATTGAATAAGTTTTCCTTGAGTAGTATCCTCTAGTATATTTTTGATTATTTTTTCTATTTTTACGACGTGTCTTACAGGAAATTGTTGTTTATATCTATTCCTGGACTGCTCTTGCCATTCAATTTTATATATTTTTTCCTCGTATGTTGACTATTTATTATATGCTGCTATTAATAATTAACGTTGAAGTATTACATGGCAAAATTACATAATAATAAAAATTAATTTGCTCAGAGTTCATCCTATATCTGATGACAATTTTCTTTATATTATAATAGTTTATTAAAATTAATAATAAAGCCCAATTAATTACATTTATGAACTATTCATACATGGTTACTGTATTAGTACGAATTCCTAAAATTTTAGTTAGTAATATTATTCCTAAAGTGAGAAATAACTTATAAAATTTATAAATTGTACGCTAGTCGGCCATGACAATCAGTCTTCCGCAGTCTGTGAAAGTGACTAACACGATGCACTCGCAAAAATTCAGCATGATATCCGAAATCAGAACTTTATTTTTATTTTTATGTGTGTCCGTGTTATGTTTTGTGGTTTGTGCAACGAAACCCGAAAATCCAGTGGTTAAAACACCCGTCGGTTCAGTGAGAGGATCTCTTATGACATCTCGTCTTGGAAAAACAATATATTCTTTCCGAGGAGTAAAATATGCAAAAATTCCCGAACGTTTTAAGGTCAGTTGAAATTTTTCTAGGTCATGCCCATTTTTAAATCATCGAGGATTTATTTTTAGGAAGATTTAATTATCATAATGTTTACTGCTCTGTATATCCCATATGACATTTCCAAGTAAACCTACCGAAGAGTAAAACTCCGATTTTTATGAAATTTTAAAAAATAAAATCTACAAGGCACTTATCTTTTTTAGCGATTTTAATAATTTCTGGTAGAAAAGTATCTTTAAATAAAAGAAGAATATCGGTTTAGACATTTTGAATTGCGGATGAGAATTAGCGAGTAACTACTCCCAAAATTATTTTTAGGGGGAGGATGTGTCACTCCTTAAAAATGTTTTCAATGCTAAAAAAATACTTTCTAACATCTGTAAGTTTTTCATGTCTTACAATATAACAAAATTTCATATAAATTGGAGATTTACACTTCGGTATACTGACTTGTTAGTTAGTACACATATACGTAAAAGACGTTGTAGTATTTCACGGTTCAATTTGTCTTCGGTTGTTTGATTTTTTAAATTCATTTTTCTTTTTGATTATCTTTTTAGCAATCAGAACAAATCACATCATGGGAAGGGATTTTCGATGCTTCCGAGGAAGGACCATCGTGTTACCAACATGAAAATTCGACGGCGATGAACATGTCTGAAGATTGCTTAGCCCTTAATATTTATACAAATGAGGTATGGTATTTTTGTTAGTACCTAGGAAATTATTTAGACTACATACGTTTCACGAAATACTTAAAATTATACATTGAAGAATGTTACTTTACCGACCTTCAATTATTGTGAGCTCAAGGAAGTCATATTTGGTTTTTGACTATTTGTTTGGGAGCCTTTAATTACGACTTTTCGTAAATTTTTTACTAGAAATGATGCATTATAATATAAGAGTGGTAGTAATATGTCATCTTCGCTGCACGAATGATAAAAATTACATGTAAATTTGAATTACTCAAAAACTACTAATCTAAATCACACAGTAGGCCGTTTTTAGCTAATGAAGAGTAAAACTACTTCTAAACCATAAAACTGGATATCCACTACGCGTAGCTGTATAAATAATTAATGGTCCTACATACACTCTTGCAAAACTCTTGCAAAACAAAAATCGTTTCCATAGTATTAGGGAAAAACAATATTGTTGACAAAGTCAAAAACATTCAAATTCCCAACAATTACATAGTAATATCGCTAGATTTTGTTTCGATGTTTGCGAATATCTCTAAAGATTTAACAGTCAACAGTATTGACAATAAATCGAAATCAATATCATACATTGTTAGATAAGTATGATTTTATTTTAGCAGTATATATACCTGTCTCTACTCTACGTATTTTAAATATCAAGACATTGTTTACAAACAAATTTTCGGAATGCCGATGGGTACCCCTCTTTCCCCCGTACTCGCAACTCTCGTTCTGAAATATGTTACCGAATGTATTATAAACAAATTAAATTTAAATCGACCGTACTTTTTTAGATATATGGATGACATTCTAACATCTATTCCAGATGATAAAGAAAACCAATTTTTAAATGAATTTAACAATTTTGATCCGGAAAAAAGGCTTAAATACAAAATAGAACGACAAAACAATAAACAAATAAATTTCTTTGATACCAGAATTTTTATACAAAAAGATGGAAGTTTAAAGGATGATGGGTACCACAAAACAACGTGGTCCAGTAGATATCTCCTTTTTGACTCTAGTCACCCAATGTCCCATAAAATAGATTTGATTTATGGTCTTATTAACCATGCGATTAAACTTTCTTCCGTTCAATTTGACAAAAAAAAATTGAACATCATTAAAAATATATTACAATAAAATGATTACCCATAATCCCTAATTATCATTGCATAAAAAAATGTCGTCTACATTTAAATTCAAACAACAATAACATGACAAACAATAATAATGTATATACAAAAAGTATTAGTTTTCCATAGATTAAAGGGCTAATCGAAAACTTGGCTAATATTTTCAGAAAACAAAATATAAGGATAATTTCAACACCGTTCGAAACTAACCAACCAAAACACTCTCCGGTTTTTCATACCCTTTCTGAAGAGCACCCGAATTAGGGGGTCAAAACGTTAATTTTTATTGTTTACCCGCCAACAGCACCCTATTTTATTTATTTTATTTACGTCCCTTTTTATTTAACTCTATTTTCCTATGCTAATTTTTATTTTTATTGAAGAAATTATTTTTTATTAAGTTTTATTAGGACCAGAAAATAACCAGCACTCCAACCGATAGTATTTATACATATACTGAAACTGGTCGATACTAAGAATTAAAAAAGTACGCTTCTAATTCACTAGAAAAAGTCGATAAACCTAAAAGGAGCAAATTAACTTCTTCGCAGCCTATTAGAAAAGAATAAACTTGATTTAACTAATGAATTTCACAGTTAAAAATATCACTAATGAAGTGGGTGATCACTTTTTTTTAAATAAGTACTTACATTTTGAACTCGTTTAAACTTAAACATATTAATAATATCAGTCGCATGCTTTGTTTACTTTTGTTTCTCCAGACTAACGAAATGGTGCTATCTACCAAAAGTTCTTCCAAATTGTAAATTTTTACTCATTTTCATTTTCTTCATATTTTTCATATATATGTCATCAGAATTATGCATTTTTCACATTTCCATTGAAATGTTGTTAAAAAAACCTTTGTTTGAAAATGGAAATGATTTCGGCAGGCGGAGTATGAAAATATTTCCACCATTTTTAAATTGATCAAATTTTTAAATAATGTCAGTTACTATTGAAGGACATGAGTCGTAAAATTTAAATTTGTATATATTAATTGTCTAATATGTAGTACTTTTTCTGAAATATTTAATATAAGGAGAATCATTCCAATTTATTCGATTAAACTATTTAATTTTGTAAATAACAAATTCTAATGTTAAATTGATTATCTGTCAAATGATTACTTACATTAAATAATACTTTTATTACGAGTTTTTTTTTATAAATACTGAATGATTATACCTGATTTATTTCGCTATATCTTTGCCTTTACAGCTACAAGATGAAAAAGGGACTGTAAAAAAACCTGTATTAGTATTTTTCCATCCTGGAGCATTTTACATGTATTCTGGCCAAAGTTTCGTTTTTGGACCTCAGTATTTCCTGGATCAAGATATCGTTTTAGTCACCGTCAACTACAGGCTTGGAGCGTTAGGTATAACGTATTTGCGTCCTGTATAATTATGATCTATTTTAGTATATTTAATTATGTGAGAATTCTGGTAAATTGTCGTATAATTTCTATCTATATAAAATTAATTTAATAACGTTTTAATTTTCAACCGATTTATAAATTAATATATTCTTAAATAGTCTTGGTGTTTTTCGGTCACATGAAGAATACAAAAGTGCATAGCCTTGAAGAGGACTCATATCAGAGTCGAAACTTTGATAAATATCTGCTAAATATTTATTTATTATTTATATTACAAAACCCTCTAAATTATTGACTCTTTTTGTATTTTTCTTCTTCTAATTTCTAAATTATGAAACTCAACCATTTTTAATTTTTATTCTTTATGTGACCGCAAATACTAAGACTATTTCAGAATATATTTAGATATAAAATTCTGCGGTCGCTAACAAAAATTAGGTAACACCACTTTTTTAATATTTTTATTTTTTAATAATTTTAAAACTTGGTATTGACTCCAAATATCATATAGACTGATTGTAAATAAAAATATACCCCTCAATCTGTTTAAAAAGAGCTGGTATCTGGGTTATCGTAGAGACCACATAATTATCATCGAATAGACTAGTTTGACGTAACAATCTTCCTTTTAAAATTGTATAAAGGATGTAACTATACCTTTAAGGAGATTAATATCAGGTTTCTACGCAATATATCCAATACATATCTGGAGTGTTAAATCAATTCTACAATTGTATTAGTTTTCTATAAATATTTCAAAATTGGGAAAATAACAATAATATCTTAATATAACAGCAAAATAAAAAAAAGTAAATGCATGCTTATTAAGCGTCTATTAAAGTAACTCGATTGATGACATCAATTCTTAACCTACAATGCACATTATATCCCCCCGATTCTGAACTTCTTATTCTTCAATCTGACGTACATTCATAAAAAACATTGATCATACATTTCGTTTGTATTAAATTTGAATATTTTAGTTTAGAAATTGGCGTTAACAACCGATCGACTTTAATAAAAATTAAGTAAAAAATAAAATGACAATTTTAATTTAGCCTTTAAAATTCGAAGAAATAAGATATTCATTTTTTTTAAATCTAAAACAGTTACAAACTAATATGTCAATAATAGTCTCAGCATTATTATTGTAATATTCGAGGACGCCTAATCCAAATCGAATGTCTAAAATGTCCTGATCGAAATAGCGGATTTCATAAGGCACCTAGATATAAGAGCTTCTTGAATTTGAATTGAAATTGAATATTAGAACAAATAGTAGAAACTGGTTTTCAATGTTGTCTGAATAATTGAAAGTAAGATTAAATTATTATTAGTGTTTTTGAGAATGCTTGAAAGTTCATAAGATATTGCTTCATATATTCATGTGTACAAAATTGACTATTTAGAAGAAAAATGAGTTTTTGTGGAATAATAAATTAATTGTAAAATAATATTATCCAGCAAAAACCGAGCAGAAATATTTTCAAGCTGCCTGAATATTGATCGAAGTCGAAGTATTGATAGAAGCAGTAATTAAGTTTGCCAAATCAAACATGTCTGAATGCTGCTTGGGCAGGCTTTGGTCAGGCTTTAGTAAGGTATGCCTAATCCGGTGTTCGACATGAATGGTAGATCATTGATTGGTCATAATTCAATGTGTCATTTAAAAAAATGAAATATATTTAGTCCTTTATGGAAAGTTTTGCTCCGTCAATTGTATCTGATGGTTTGATCTTGGACTATTTAACATATAATTTGCTTTTATTAACTTGCAAAATCATTTTATTATAATTAAATCTCCTAATCTCCTGCGTTATTATAACATCATTTTAGAAATTATATTGGTTTGAGCAATATAAAAAAACCCATAAAACTTTCAAAAATCAAGATTGATCATTTAGTTTTTTAATTGATGAATAATATTGAACTGGTATGAACTGATATGAAAAATCACGAATTCATCATGTCTTATTATAGTAGGTGTACACGTTAGATGCAAGCATATTTTAATCGTCTAATTGGACAATATTATGCACAACTATACAGGTTGGATAAGCACTGGTGACCATCGTGCTCCTGGGAATTTAGGATTAAAAGATCAGGTCATTGCTTTAAAATTTATACGAGATAATATTGCGGCATTTGGAGGTGATCCAAATTCTGTTACAATAAGTGGATACAGTGCTGGTGGTTGGAGCGTCGTTCTTCACATCGTGTCACCCATGTCGAAAGGATTATTCCATAGGGCGATTGTAATGAGTGGCTCGCCATGCTTACCAGAAAAACTTCCATATAATCAGACTGATCTGGCTATAAAACAAGCAAAGTTCCTCGATTGCCCGACTGATGATATGGACGAAATGTTTAAGTGTTTGAAGGAGAAATCAGCTGAAGAATTTGCTAAATCTCGACCAAGATTCAATGTAAGATTTTCAAAATTAGTTTAGTAAACCACACCAATTTTAAAATGATACATATCATATTAAAAGATATCATTTTTAGTTTACTCTTTCTTTTAACTTAGGAAAATGGTGCTATAGACCCACTATTATCTTGGACTAATTATGTGTCTGGATTAGTTTGGGCTCCCGTTGTTGAACCTGAAATACCTGGAGTGGAAAGATTCCTTCCCGAACACCCTGAAGATTTACTAAAGAAGAAACAATTTTCTCAAGTGCCAGTTATAACAGGAATCGTGAAAGATGAATTTGATGGCGTAATTACAAGTAAGTTAAGTTTTCATCAATAGCATAATTATTTGTAAAAATTGTTGAATAACGTATCACTATTTTATTTGAAAGAGACTAATTTTATACGTAGTATAAAAAGTTAATTAAATTTATTAACGCAATTAATGCTGATTCTTTTCCATAATATAGTTTTCATTCAATCCATTAAGAATGGATACATAAATGAGTCTGTCTTCGATGAAGCCAATCAAGATTGGGAAAGGATCGGACCGAGGGCTTTTCAATATCAACGCGATACAGAGCGTTCCAAATATATAAGTAAAGAATTACGAAGCTTTTATTTTAAAGATCAGCCAATCAGTTTGAAAAATATCGAAGCTTTGGGTTGGGTATGTCAATTTTATATTTAATTTAAAATAAGAAGTTCTTTTTGTATATATTGCTATAATTGTATATAGAATTTTAATTAGTATTATACATGTATTATACACAGAAGTTGATAATGAATATGTGTCATTTAGTTGTATACCGATGCGCATGTTGGTACTGAAGAATATCGATTTGCACAATTAATGGCAGCCTATTCTAGCGAACCAGTTTATTTCTACCACTTCAAGTATCAAGGTCGTTACAGCTACGCATTGTGGGATGATACTAAAAAACCATTTGGTAGGAATATATTAATTTATAATGAATCTAAAAATGTGTTCTGTACAAACATTTTATTAGCTGCAATAGCTTGGATCATGTCCCCATGTTTGAGGGACTTTTAAGGTACAATCTATCGTCACATCAATAAAAGTTATAGAGTGGCAATAACAATATTTCCTTTATTAAATAATTAATAGTTTTCGGTATGATAGTTAACTAAAAACAAATGTTAATCAATAATTTATTTAAAAAATCTTGTTTTTTGGTTTTCGATAAACAATAAGAAAATTGTAATAAGAATGTATATGGTCGGATCTTGTATAAAGATATTGTAATATGTGAAAAATACTCCAAATGTAATTAAAATTACTACCATCTTCAATTAAAGTTTTGTATTTACTGCAGTATTCTATGCTGGAATGCAAAGACATGTTTGTATATACTACATCAATAATTTTACTTCGTTTAAATGTTAGATTGCGAAATATCACTAAAAACTTCTCTTGTAATTTAAAGTTCGAATTAATACTTAACAGAATCAATAACGAACTGCAACATAATTTGAAATTTGATTACTAAATTCTTGAAATGTTTTAGGAGTGGTCCACCAAGATGATTTAATGTACTTCTTCTACATGTCTTTCATATTCCCGTATTTCGAAAAGGATGCCCCAGAAATTCCTACCGTTGACAGAATGACGTCAATGTGGGCTCATTTTGCAAAAACTGGAAAGCCAATACCTGAAGACCATCCTCTATTGAAAGATGTGGTTTGGGAACCATTTTCACCTAGTGATAAAAAATATCTTGAAATTGATGAACAACTTACGATGAAATCAAATTTGTATGCTGGACGACTTGGCCTCTGGGATCGTCTCTATCCATTAAATATAACGTCTGGAATTGTTAGTAGATTCGGTTGATAAATATCTGTTAATACGGAGACTTATTTAAAAATCAATGTGGTTTTTACATTGTCGCTTTATCGGATAAAACTGATAGAAATTTGTGATAATTACGATAAATGGAAAAGTTGACCAGTGCACCAACCTGTCTAGTGTATGAAAAATATCATCCTTTATTATTTTACATCATTGTGTAAACTTCTAACTTAGCTTGATCATTCTGGGGGCTAAGCAGGTGTCAATCAAAAGATGTATTATTGAAAAGTAAATTTAAAAAACGAAAAAATTAAAATAAATAAACTCGAATTCAAAAGTGTCCTGCTATAGGTTTATATATAAATTTATAATATATCAAAACTTTACAATAGGTCTTTTGTTTTTGTTATTGTTTTGGTTTCAAGTCAATGATCATGTATTTATACTTATTTCTTCTCGAATTTGAAATATACTTGCGCTTATATAATGAATAATTTTTAAATGCATGTTGTATTAGATATAATTTCTAGAAACAATATAATATGTAATAAAAGGAAATAAAACACAAAAAAATTACAAATAATTAAGAATTTATTAACCTTATGTCTATAAATATATTAATACGTTTAACGTAGATCGATGTAAATAAAATTTAGTTAACAGCTTATGCCCTACGAATATTTTTTGATGGTAAAAAACTAAACCTCTATGTTTCGATCGACTCGCTGCAACTGATCTTTACCCTTAACAATGTATTTTGAAACGTTGTGTTGTAGAGACGGAACAAGTTTAATTCCCATCGGTCGTAAAGAACGGTTGATAGATTCATATTTATTTTGCAAATATGGGATTTGTAAATAACTATTGACTGTACTTGCTAAATCGTTATTGTTACTACCGTTTTGTGTTGATTGTATATTGATGCGCTTACTTATGTATTTGTTTACAAAATTGATCGGGTAACTATTGTCTACTAAATATTGCTCAACTTTCTTTAAGTTTTCTTTTTTAAATACGGCCTCGCAAAGCATAGTTGCTCTATCCACTAAGTTATACACCATTGCAATTTTTTGTAAAATAGGTTGATTTGAATTGGAATTTAGAAATCTACCAGAAGAAGTGGGTTTACCAATTGAATTGTAAACTGGTGTTAACCATATTGCGTATAAAGTTTAGTTCCAAGAATGGTATTTTTGAATCTTGTTCTTGTTGACATGTAAATTTCAGTTGATCATGATAGCTGTTAAAAACTTCGATTATCTCATTATCTTATTTTTCGGAATACATGTCAGAATATCGTCTACATAGCGACGATAAAAAAGTCGAGTAAATTATAGATTTGTTAAGAATTCCGTTTCTAAATCATCCATAATTAGATCTGCAAAAATCGGCGAAACTGGCGAACCCATAGGAGTTCCAAAAATTTGTTTGCAAAATTTATTATTAAATACGAAAAATGGGTTATCGAACAAGAATTCTATTATGTTTAGTATATCATCCAAGTGAATGGTCCAAAATTTTGCGACATGCGAATATCTTGTCATGATGCTACTTTTAATCCGCTCTATAAGGATACTACATCTAACGAGGTTAGTATGTAATCATCTGGAATTTTTAACTTATTCATTAGACTATGTAGTTCTGTACTATTTGTTATATGTGATTTAGTTTTTTTTTTGTGGTTGCTTGTAAAAGTTTGTGGTTAGAAATTTTGAAATACTAGTCTAGACAAGTTTATAATGGAGGAAACTCATTAGGGAGTAATGACTGAGCCATGAAAAATTATTAAGAGTGTCATATTATTCGGAAAGCTTCTCACGCGTGTAGCTATTTTGGGATGACCGGGGCCTTCGATACAATTGGGACACCTGGAGGGAAACTCCACGGAAAATCACAGTAAGTGTATATCCCCCCAAAAACGCTTTATGTAAAAAAAAACTGTTCAAGGTCATATTCTACAAAAAAAGCACAGAAATCATGTAATAGGACCGAGCTCTTTCTAAGAAATGAAAATATTATCTGATGCTGTATACAATTCTGAGGAAAACTTTCTGTACATGCTTAACTCCACCAAATCTTTTTAAAAAGTAATGAAAATTAAAAAAAAAATTAATATTAATTATAAAATAATATTAATTGATGTTTTTTTTTTACATAAAGCGATTTTTTTGGGGATATACAAAAAAGGAGGTCTGGAATGTTTTTGGGAATCTGTGGGTCTCTTCCGGCGAAATTTTGTGCGTAGAATCCAAATCAGAAGTCGGAATTGGTCCATCACATCAGGATTTTGAGATATTTGAGGTTATGTACTCGAAATTTTGCTGTGTTTAAGCTTACTTACAAGATGAAACAATTTTGTTTGCCTTCTGTACTATTTGCATCTTTTAGTACTACCTTTACCCTGGAAATGTGTTTTTATTCGATCCCCTACGAATTTTTCTTAAAAAGTGACGGCCATTTTGATATTACATGATATATCTCATTAATGTCATAAGCATATGCTTTAAATATTTTTTACTGGTATCTTCATTTGAAAATTTGTACTAGTGATATTTGGCATTGGCAACATTTGAAGTTAAGATATTAAAATTGTTTAATTCAAGAAGGCGGATTTATAATGGCTACATCAACCATACAGTATAAAAAAGTTAGTAAAAAAACAGTCACAACATTGAAACATGTTTTTAGTTACAAATATCCATATTTTATATAGTTGTTTATATTTATACAAGTTTTATGACATTGAATTTGATCTTGAGCTTGTTCTTCAAAGACATATCAAGGTAAATTTGTTTACATGCAAATCGTAATTTCAAATTGGCGTATCTTGGTGAAGAAAAGTCTTAATGGAATTCTGCGCCGCTCATATTAAAGACAAAGAGTAGTAGCATATGATCCAACCAAAGGGAAACTCTTCAAAATAATGTCTTCGGTACATAACCTCAAAAATAGCAAAAAAGGGTTTTTCGATTACATAACCTCAAATATCTCAAAACCTTGACGAGATGGGCCACTTCTAACTTGGGATTCAGATTCTATGCACAAAATTACGTCGGAAATGACCCACAGCTTCCCAACAACAACAACATGTTGACCTGTGTAATTATTGTATTCACATTCGTAATTATTTTCCAAAAAAATTATTTGACATGTTTTTTAATTTGCAAATTACAAATTTAAGCAATACTGTTTATTAAGACATAGGCGAGAATTGAAATAAGCTGTATACAAAATATTGTAATTGAGCTGCTGATTTGAAATGGATAATTGTATTTCTCATACTGGCAGCGTAAAATTCCAATTTGCTCCCTATTTGGCGGTAGCACGCTCTCGAATAAGAAAATAGTTGTAACAAGGTAGAATAACTGTTTCCCCACTTGTGCGAAATGCCGCCATCTGTTGGCTCGGGCGTCAAACTCATACTCGTCGGTAAACACCTGTTTTGTTTCCTACTTGCACAATGTACTATTAGATTATTATTAAAATACATAAAATTAACTAACAAAATTTAGTTTAAATTATATTTTAATGATATTTTATGATCTTGATACCTGCAAAACCTTTATTTAACAATTAATAACATTGATTTCTCATCGTAAAGTAGTATATTAGTAACTTACTAGTTTCTTTACTTATTTTTGTATTATTTAATTTTATTTGTTTATTTATAAGAAGTAAACTTATTACAAAAATTGTTTGATAAGAAATTACGGTTTTGTAAATAACAATGACTTCCACTAAGTTTTATTTTCGAATATTATCCTCTTTTTCCGAGTATAGGACAGTAATACTCATCATAGATATAACATTGAGTCCACATGAATGAACTTATTAGAAACGTTCGCGATGTTTTAATCTGATTTGAGCGAATTTCAATAATAGTCGATTACATTGTTTCATTCATTTGTTTTTTTCTAATAAAACTATTTCTTAGAATATGAATGTTATTTATTGCATATGTAACAATTTTGGAATTTCCTTCATTGAGATCATACAAGGAAGTTTTCGTGTGAGTCACTTGGTATACTATTCGGTGTAGTGGAATGTTTCCGTAATCTAGATACCTTGTCACTGCATGTTTTCCTTAAGTGTATTTTGTGTTTGTGACAATTTACAGTAATGTAAATATTATCAATGAAATGTTGTTATTCAAAATAATTATACCGAGATGAACCAATTAAAAAATATTATGGGCATTTTATTTTTCACACAAAATTTTGAATACATTACTCTGATTAGGAACAATAATAAAGTCAAAAGATGACAAGTTTTTTATGCAATAAATTGCAATATTTTATCTTAACGATTAAAATAGATTATTTACATTTCTGAGTTTAATTAAAAAATTTGTAAGAATGCTGTTTCTGCTAAATATAAATTATTATTGTGGTCCTTTAAAAATCGTATATCCAAAAAGTAATATGCAGAATCTATTAATTTTAGCCAAACACCATAAGATTCTTTAAAAAAATGTTATAATTATTAAAACGAAGAATAAAATGTTGAAATGGAATTGAACATCGCTATATCGACGAATACCTTATAGTCCTGATTTAATAAAATAGATTTCGAACCTAATGAAGAAAAATAAAATTTAATTATTAAAGTCACTTTGCAAAACATTCTGAATGATAAGTAAATAAGTGCAATTTTACGATTCTGCGTATTTTTATGCTATAAAAAAGGCAGATAAAAGAAATTAACGGAAAGAGTTTTAAATGTGAATGTATAAAATGTTAGTGATCGGTGTTGACTTTCAGTCGCCTGCAGTGCGTCAACGGGAACGAACCTAAGACATTTGCGACTTCACAATGATTTTGAAAATGTTGCTACTCGTTTTTTGTGCGTTATTTTTTATTGGACTTGGTGATGCAACGGGACCACGAAATCCTGTAGTGCACACTGCTTTTGGTCGTATTAGAGGATCTTTTCTGACCTCTAGGCTTGGAAAAACCATATATTCTTTTCGAGGCATAAAATATGCAAAAAATCCAGAACGTTTTCAGGTTAGTCTTATGGAATTGTAATAAGAAACATTTTTAATTTCTCAAAAATACTAATTAAATTTCACTTCTATTGCGGTTTTAATTTGGTTACCGCAGGGAATTTCGATAAAATTAATAATAAACTTTAATCTACGGTTATTCGCTCAATTGAAATGTTGTAATTCATTTGTGTAGAAAAACTTGCACTAAAACGGATTATTTAGTGCAAGTTTTTATATATGTTATTAGTTTGTCGTATTAACAAAACATTTCAGGTTTTTATACACACAGAGAAAAAACTAGTCAATGGAATCATCGGAAAAGACGCAAGCAGTTGTAATATATAATAATAGTAGAATCAATAATTTGAAAAATTGTCATTGATTGTATACGAGTATTACATTTACACTTCAGAATATGATAATTTTTATCATACAATAACTATTGTTATTATGACAAACAAGTTGTTTTCGTTTAATACATTCTATTACATTTATATAATAATCAAGAATATTTAAAGTAACTATTCTTATATTATATATAAAGTAACTGCTCTAAATTTGAGGTTATGTAAGGTGACCCTGTATATTTCATTATTAGGAAATAGTACACGGAACAATAGCATGGACTTATTTAATACCGAAAAATAATTAATTTGATTATTTTGTGTAATTGCGTGTTGTACTTTTGTAAAATGGTTCCATTAACTACGTTTTTCTTTCTGTGTAGATACAATTGGTTACATTTACCAATCTGTTGGGTACCACACCGAATAAAAAGAGACCTTCTTTATATTAAGTCTGATTAGATACAAAAAAAAATTGTGAAAATTTTAATCTTGTCTAGTATACAATAGTATTTTTTCAAATGACAAAGCTGCAATCAAAGCTAGAACTACTATAACATGTAGTATATTAATTAAAAAATGTACAAATAATTAAATTATTATGCAGACAGTATTCATAACCATAATTTTTCTCAAACTAAAGATCGATTACTAATGGACTACTTTTCAGTCGACTATAGTTAACTTACAGTTTCTACTAGACTTTTCTAATTTGCAGTAGAAAACAAGCAGCTACCTCCAGTTTAGTTTGTGTTTGCGTTTCTGCAGTAAATTAGCTTATGAACGTTATAATCAAATCAACCTGCAGTAAACAATCTTTCAAAGATTGCTATTTTTTAAATATTTTTATATTTCTATTTTCATGTATCTATTTAAAGTTTTTTTTAAACCTGACGAAAAAAATATTTTATTGTATGCTAAAAGTGACTGTTGCATACACTGTACATCAATTGCACTGTTGTAATAACAGAAATGGGATTCGTTTCGGTATTGTTGATTTTGTTAGAGAAAAAATCAGGGAACTTACACCGAAAAACTAACAAGTAAAAC
This sequence comes from Trichopria drosophilae, assembly GCA_030407085.1. Taxonomy (NCBI): domain Eukaryota; kingdom Metazoa; phylum Arthropoda; class Insecta; order Hymenoptera; family Diapriidae; genus Trichopria; species Trichopria drosophilae. The sequence continues at coordinate 94,408,356 of CM059586.1, read as the reverse complement.
TATTTAAATAACCTTGCTACTAGTTGACAATCTGCAGTAATGATTGATGGCAGGTAAAGAACTAAGAAAATGTAGACGGTGTTACCAAATATGAGATGCCATATAAAATATAATTATTTTTTAACACTCCGGGAGTAGAACTCGATTTTGCGCCCTGCTGTGAAATATTTGGACGCAAAGTATAGAATCCCAAGCCCATGTATTAAAAAATATCGTATGGAACACGGGCGAAATATTGATCTCTGACGAGTACGACTGTCACCCTCGCTTGGCTCGCGCGACAAACTTCGCACTCGTCGAAAATCGGTAATTGCGCCCTTGATACATAATATACTATAACAATACAACAAAGATACACATGAAACCCTATGTTTAATCAAGGATTTATGACGTTTATCTCTTATAGTCCAGAAAATCACTTTTTTTGTTCATGTTGCATGTGAGAAATTGTTTTTATTGTTAATAGAAAGTTATGCTTGATAAAACATTTCTGTAAGAATATGATTTATAAACGTCATTTACTCAAATATTTATTTAATTAATAATAAGTCAATATTTGTAAAAAAAATAATTTCTCATAAACAGTACGAATCGTTACAAGAATGTATGATTTATTGAATATAAGTAAATATTAACTTTTTAAAACGTATATAAAATTTTCTCATACACATCCGGTAGACATTACTTATTGTTTTCCCGCCCTTCCGGGCGTAAACTGCGCTTTTACGCCCGCAAATTACGTGGCTGAGATAGGAGTTCCCCACCCATCTCAGTTTAAAATTCGGGGGCTTAAATATGAATTTTAAAACCGTTCGGGAAAAATATTGTTTGTATTGTAAACGTTATTTTACGACCTTAATACGAAAAGTACTATTATATGACTGCATTATTTTTATTTCAGCCATCAGAATTAGTTGGAACGTGGCAAGGTGTTTTCGATGCTACTGAGGAAGGACCATCATGTTATCAATATGAAAATTCAACAGCAGCTAATATGTCTGAAGATTGTTTAGCTCTTAATATTTATACGAATAAGGTATGAATTGTTATTAGTTTATTCCCACATACGGTAATTTTTTGCATAAAAATACAACAGTTTATGAGTTTTAATGAAATATTTTTTTTTATAATAATTACTAAAGCACCGAAGGATTGCTCCGAAAGTCCTAAAAGCTGCAAAGTTAAAGTCATTAAAAACAAACCAATAATTTTTCAGACATTTGAAAAACTGTGAAAAAAAATAATAAATTTTACTTCCTTGCATTAATATTTATGGAAACTAATGAAGACGCAATTATTAACTATTTGCATCGCTTCATGTTTTTATACTTTTACACAACGTTTTTCAGTAGGTCAATATTGGTAGTTGTCATTTTGGTAACTAAGACTAGCTAAATTGTAATTTAAAGTCTTGTGTTTCGTGAAATGCAAAAAACTTTACGATGATAAAGATATTTCGCAGATTAGCATATTACTGAAATCTCGATCACACATTTTTACTGTTAAAAAATAACAATTAAATCAAATAAAAAACTATTTTATTATGAATTAAGTATATATATATTTCAAAAAGTATATGTACGTTTAAAAGATTAAAAAGTAACGACATAATACATGTATACTTGTACCTAATTATAATTAATTTACAGTTACCAAATCCATATGAAAGAGTCAAAAGGTCAGTCTTAGTGTTTTTCCATCCGGGTGCTTTTTACTCTTATTCTGGGCAAAGCTTTGTTTTCGGACCTCAGTACTTGCTGGATCAAGATATTGTTTTGGTAACCGTAAATTACCGACTTGGATCATTAGGTTAGTATATAACGTTTCTTCATTTTTTAATTTGGTCTCCTGGACTTTCTCCTTTCACATAAACAAAAAGTATAAAATGCGAGTAATAATAATATTTAACAGTATTTATCAACGATGTTTAATCATCCTTGCGACAATTGAATGTTATTCTTCTTACATTTTAACCTATAAATAAAATTTAATGTTTATTTATTATAAATCAAAACGATTAAATTGCTGTGATCAAATACTAATGAATGTCATGTCTTTTAAATGAGTTACAGAATAAACCAAATCCATTATGAATAAATAGTGGCGAATTGATAATTAAATAATATAATATAATTAAAAAAACACACACACAAAAAGTTCAGAAAAGAAAGACAAAAATGTTTAACATTCTATAAATGGAAATGTTTTATGACTTTTAAAATAAAATTTGTTTTTATTTGAGATATTAAATACAATTTTTAATATCATAACAAAATTTCATAAATTTTGTTGAAATGCATTTATATAGTTATATAAAAGAATTTATCAATAACAGTTGATTTTACCTAACAGTAACATTAAAGTATTTCCCTAATTGGGGTATTTATTGTAACTAAATCCAAGTATTTATTATATTCAAAGTACCGCAAAGTATTTTTTTCTTAAAAATATATATATTTTTTTAAATGCCAATACAGATTACGTAAGATGTTTAGGATTTATTTTAAGGTTGGATAAGTACCGGTGACCACCGAGCACCCGGAAATTTGGGTTTGAAGGATCAAGTAATCGCCTTAAAATTCGTAAAAGCTGCTATCGCTAAATTTGGTGGTGATCCAAATTCAGTTACCATTAGTGGGGACAGTGCCGGTGCTTGGAGTACTGTCCTGCATATCGTGTCACCTATGTCAAGAGGACTTTTCCACAGGGCAATTGTAATGAGCGGTTCACCATGTGTACCTGAACAACTTCCATACAATCAAACTCACCTTGCAATAAAACAAGCCACTTTTCTCAACTGTCCAACTGGCGATATGGATCAAATGTTTGAATGTTTGAAGCAAAAGCCTGCTGAGGACTTTGCAAAATCCAGACCACAATTTAACGTAAATATAAAAATATTTTATAATTAGATAAGAATCGTTTGCTGAAAATTAAGGGGAATCCCCAATATTGCAAAAAAGGATCTGTTTTGATTTGTTATGATGCTTGGACAATTAAATTAAAAATTTCAAATTGTATTAATAACATCAATTTAAAACTCTCAAAGGTTTGAATCATTAATGATAATTAACAGTATTTTTCGTCATAAGGCTGTAGAGGTTGATTACACTAGTTCGTATTCGGTTGGGCTGCACAGTCCCTAAAATCACGGGTTGAAAAGTTAAAAAAAAAGAAAAATATCGTAAGAAACATACCAACATTTTTTTAATTTCACTGAAAATTATATTTTAATAAAATATATATACGTTGCTAGAAATAATGTTTAAATTCTAGCTTAAAAGAAGTGATTGAAATAGTAACTTTTCAAAAGAATATTTTTAATAATATTTAGGAATACGGTGGAGATCCGGTGCTTGTTTGGTCTCCTGTTGTAGAACCTAACATTCCAGGAGTCAAGAGATTCCTTCCTGAACACCCCGAAGATTTAATCAGGAAAAGACAATTTGCTGAAGTCCCTATTATGACTGGAATAACGAAAGACGAGTTTGCTGGAGTTGTTACAAGTAAGAATAATGATTTTAATATTTCCTCGGGTTTTGAAAACTTTAAAAATGACTTCAGAACTAAAGCGTTGATAAAAATGTCGAAATATAAGTTAGATAGATCCATATAATTGCTGATCAGAAAGTCTATGCATTTAGATTATGTTTTTGTTATAGGCTTTGGAATTGCTTTTTAATTAAATCAGCGAGTGATATGTACTAGAAATCTTAAAAAATGTTCTTGTACACTCAATTATGATCAATGCCTCAGAATTTTATAAAGAAACAAAATTCTAGTTTTGAGGTCGTTGTTTCGAATGGCGCTGGGCAAATTTTTGAAAAATGACGTTTAACACATTTTTTGTTTAAATACAGAAAAAAATATGTTTGATATACAATATTTTTTCGAAATCAAATTTCTTTGAAAATGGAGAATTTTCGTTCCACGTATAACAAAATATTTCACATATTCCGTTCTCTATGTCAGATCCACCATTTCGTATTTTGAAAAACTGATTTTGTATGACCGTGTTCATGATGGTCCATAATTAAGTAAAATGGTAATTGAAATGTGACAACTCCTTATTTTGTATTGAAACACGAAATTGAACGCACTTTTACTTGTAGTATTGAATGTATGCTCTTGAAAATCTGCAACAACACCTAATGTTGTTACCAGAAATGTTAACAAATCATCTAATAATATTAAATAAATTATTTTATGCCTAAGAACTATATAGAAACCCATGATACAACCAAAAAATATCCCATTTTCGAAAAAATTTGGCGCACCGAGTTATTTAAAATTCTAAATCGACCAAAAACAAATTATATGTATATTTTTAAATTAAAAGAAACGGGAACACGTCTCTGATAAGATAGACGATGCCAGAAACCGATATGATAGTGAAAATTGCATTCTAAAAAAAAACCGTACGTAAAAAATCGGATCTTTTTTCAGTATTTTTGAAAAAAAATGTTAAACGTAATTTTTAGAAATTTTGACCAGCACCATTCGAAATAGTGACCTCGAAAGTAGTCGGAAATGGATTTAACAAAAAAAAAGTTCTATAAATAAAACGATATAACTAAAATCCAAGTGCAAATTATACACGTTTGGTCGTTAAAGGGTTAAGGTATATGAATAAAGAAATATCAGCCCTATTAAGGCACAAATACACAGAAAGTTTATTGCAACTTCAACGCTTACTGATTACCAATTCTGTCCCCAAATTCAGATTCAGCGGCCCAAAATCTATAAGATAAACCTAGTTGCGGTTCTTGCACATGACAAGTTTTTTTCGTAGTCCGGTGTAATCGAATTCATTGCTATTTCTCACTTATGAAGGATAAAATTTGTAATATTTATAGGTCACGAAATTGACACTAACTATTTATCATATCTATGATCTGTGATTTGGTAACATGAACTTAATAAATAAGTTTAAAGTCGAGTAAACATTTTAAATTCTAGTAATGTGTTATACTCGATATATACACTCTGAACTTTATAAGTTTATGTGTTCCAAAAACAGTAACCTATTAGGATAACGATTAACAGCGCTCGATTTATTAATCAGTATTTTTATAAATGTGTACTAGCTGATTAGGATGAGACCCTAAATTTTCTAAGTAATACTTGGTGGAATTTTATATTGTATACATAATATTTCTATTATATTAATTTCTCTATTCTTCACTTATTTAGTTCCAATTCAAGCAATACAAAGAGGCGATGTAAACGAATCGATCTTTGATGAAGCCAATCAACACTGGGAAAGAGTTGCACCTATTAGCTTTCAGTACGAACGTGGTACACCACGTTCCGAATATATCAGCAGAGAATTGCGACGTTTTTACTTTAATGATCAGCCACTTACTTTAAAAAATATGGAACAGCTAGGCTGGGTACGTTAATTTAGTCACACTAAACAAAAAATGTGCATTAAAGTGAACTCCATGACATTATTAATTTACAGAGAACCATTTTGTTGTAGAAAACAAATGTTTCTTCTTTTTAGTAAATCTTGTTTATTTCAAAAATATTCTAAACTTAAGTAAATATTTTGTAAATGTGCCAAACACTTGAATCGAAATTTGTATGGTAGCTATATTATTATGTATTTTTAACGTTTTTAACTTTTATAGTTGTATGCCGATGCTCACGTTGGAGTCGAAGCTCATCGCTTTTCTAGATTGATGGCAGCTAATTCTCGTGAACCAGTTTATTTTTACGAATTTAGTTATCAAGGTCGTTATAGCTATGCTATGTGGGATGACACTAAAAAACCATATGGTAAGCAGAAATTCAATAAACCCTTTTCGTCCGGGAAATCAAATATCTTTCTAGTAATTTTCCGGGATATATATCTTTCTTCCAAACACTTTTAAACAACATTAAAACAAAATCGATATTTTGGTATCTCCTCTTTCAAAACTATAATTAATTAAATTGTGGTCACAACTATTTCGTAGACAAAGTTAAGATTTCCTTACAGAAATTCTTGCAAAAAATTCGAACTCCGTTGAGTATAGATGCATGGCAGAACTTAGCACCTGTTGTTACATATGTTCTTGGCTTCATAAAAATTATTTTCCATTTTTTGTACTGTTATTCTGAGTATGTGATACAAAACTTAGATACAAACTCAATAATCCTTAATGCCTTTACACATTAACCATAATGAAAAGTTTGATGTTTTTTCATCCTTTATCAGGAGTGGTACATCAAGATGATTTAATGTACATCTTCTACATGGCTTACCTCTTTCCCTACTTCGAGAAGGATGCTCCCGAAATACCAACAGTAGAAAAAATGACTGCAATTTACGCCCATTTCGTAAAAACTGGAAGACCAATTCCAAGCCATAATCCACGGTTCAGAGGAGTCGTTTGGGAACCATTCACGCCAGAAAATAATAAATATTTGGAAATCAACGAGAATTTTACAATGAAGTCCAATTTGTACGCCGACAGATATGGCACTTGGGACCGACTGTTCCCTTTAAAATTAAGACAGTACGAATAGAATTTTAGATAATTATTAATTTTATACCGAAGTTTTAATATTGTGTAAGTTACGTTACGTAGCAAAATAAATAAAATTTAAATATTACTTTGAGATTTGCATTTAAAACCCGATGTCAGACTAGAAAATCAGATGGACTCGGTAATGCAGAGGAGTATTAAAGTAAGCGCTAGCAATATGAAATTATGTAAGTATTCCACGATATATACGGTCACAATAACAACAGTTGTAAAAGGCTCCCAAATAGCATGGCATGAGTCTCACGATGTCCTCATGTTTGAGATCTCACTTATGAGTGCTTACGTGAATACATATGAGAGTTCGGGAATGAGTATGATATGCGGGACTGGACTGCGCACGCGCAAGAAATTTCCGCTTCTTCGCACATATGAGACTTTTGTGATACTTTCATGATTGGCTAATAGTGATGATGCGCAACCAATCGGCGTTGAGTTGAATGTCTGTTCAGCAAGAAGGCAGTGGTTTGCGCATGCGCAAGTTCTTCAATAAGACAAGACTCATGTGAGCGACAATCGTCATTTGATTGGAAGATATAAAAGGCACTCCCATGGAGCTCAAACGTGCACTCTAGTCTCATTTATGAGTGTTATTATGCACCCTATTTGAACTCACGTTGCTATCTGGGTTTATACGACTATTACTCAGTACTTTACCACTCAAAACAAAAGTTAATCAAAACAACTGCTAAATGCATATCAAACTTTTAAAAATATGTGCTTTAAGGAGGTTCACCAGGTACCTATCGAGTCAAATATGGAACGGACGCCAATATGACTTCGGTGGTATGATTCCTAAGACGTTGCCGTCCGTTAACATAACCAAAAATGACCCTTTTAGCTATTTGTTTATTTTATTTCTCGTCTCTAAAGGTAGGAAGAGACGTTTTTCTTTCTGCAAATAAAATCTCACAAATTTTTTTATCAGTAGTATAAATTTTACGAAAAACTCAATGTTAATTCAATACGAATTTCATGAATATATACATGTTCCCATAAAACTCAATGTTAAAGAATCGTGAACATTTTTATTAATTTCTCTGCTCTGAAGGTACCTAGGGGCTTGAAACTTTGCAGGTATTAATTTCTTTCATTGTTTAACCTACTATAATTTTTTCGTTAAATTCTCAATGTTAATTCTTTGACCTGGTGAACCTCCTTAAAGCAAGGACATTAACAAAATTTCACAAATTTGTAATCAATAATATACTAGATTTTTTAGGTTTATGGGCAGAAAATGTACTACTAATTTTTATTTATTTCTGTTGTCCGCAATCTTTCAACTTATTTATACTATAAGAAGTGGTTTTTATTAATTAATTCCGTGAATATACTTCCAATCCTCATGAACATGAACCTGTGTTATAATCGAAAACTTAATTCCTTATTTTTTTTTAATTTGTTTTCCATAAACAAATCAAATAATGCTTTCGTAGCGTGAAATTCTTTAGAGTTGTGGGTGTCGCATCAGAACACCGAGACGTATCACAGAACTAGATTTTCATCTTTTCTTTTCTTTCAATTGACCGCTTGACGATGATATAAGGTATCTTCATGATAATTTTTGAATTTTGTACAGGTCGATCAAGGAATATTTTGCAAAGTTTAAAGTTATCAACATGTTTGATATAGTAACGTATAGTTTACGTATGTAAATTTGTTGTTATCTAAATAAAAAAATTATATATTACAAAATTTAATGAAACAACACTGGCCCAACTTCACGCACCTATCAGAAGCACCCATCTTTTCATTTTAATACATTTCTACGAAAATTATGATGGAACAAATTTTGGATTTTTTCATTAAAATTATAATTTATTCTA